>JACSVZ010000001.1:84809236-86125486 GCA_014706295.1 Lycocorax pyrrhopterus obiensis
TCCATCAGTCTAGTGGAAGTAGCAACGCAGAAAGGGAAAATGTACACAAAACAACAAAGATTGGACTCCAGAGATTTAGTGGCCGATATTCCTGCAGTAAATTTGAAAGCTTCAGTCATTGACTTATACTAAAAGAATCAAAAAAGTGGTTTCAGACCACTTACATCCCTCCTGGTAGATCACAGATAGTAACACAGATATGAGACCTGTGGTTTCTGCAGCATGGGTACAGGGTAATATCTCCTGTTTGAGGGATACATGGGATTGTCTAAAACTTGCAAAAAAGGGAAGAACACTCATGCAGGGAATGTCTATATGGGAATGACTCCCAGTTTTCCAGATCTAAACTACTTTATTCAGGCTATGCTTGTATCAGGAATTAAAATGGGGCTCATGTCCATACAAGTACATGCATACTGATCAAATATTAAATGACCCACTTGGTTCTGGCAAACCAGAATTCTCCCAGACACAGTCTGGGCATGGTCTGGGAGTCAGTATGGATCACAGACCACTTCCAGCTTGGGCACAACTGCTGTCTCTGTGTCTCGGGCTGGTGAGAGACCTTTGCTGCATGGATGCAAACCATGTTGTGGCAGGCTGGGTCAGAGCCAGAAAATAGTTGCTGGCCATTTTCATTTGTTTATTAGCATACTAACCTCTGAGTATCTGCTCATATCATGTGTACAGTGAAAAAGGAAATATTCCCTGATGTATATTCCAGCACACATGAAAACATTCACCGTCAGAAATTTCTCTTGGTGCCCAGTTGTATGGCAAAGAACACCAAGATCCCAGCTGGGATCACAGAGCCTCACGCCAGTGACGAAACAGTCCTCTCTTTCTCTTGAAAGAGTAAGTAAATTCCTGGTTTTATTTGTGAAGGAGAGCACTAAGTTTTAAATCACATCCCTGTGACAACAAAGTCTTGAAACTCAGCTTATTCTCCATCCTGTTAGAGACCCTTGAGAGTCACTTATCCTCATCTCTCCAGAAAAATCCCTGCAAACCATTCCTACCTATATGGTTGGCATTGAGAGGGTTTGGGGTGTAATTAGTAGCCCACGAGAAACCAGGAAAGTGCCATTCTGACAGGAACAGAAAGGCACAAAAGATTGTTAGATGCATCAAGACATCACACTGTATATTACAAACTTGTGCTGCAGACAGAGAGAAATAAAAAGAGAGAAAGCTGTATGGCAACAGCAAGAGAAAATTCAGAGAAGATTCTGGGTCTCACAAGGATACAGGCCAAACAAATCAACTCCAGACACTGGATGAACTACAGCACCTTCTGTCTCTTCTGAACAAGTCAGAAACACAGGACGCAATTTAGACCCAAGTCTGAATTTTACTTAAAAACAGGTGGAAAGTTCAAGATTAAGATTCTGATCTTGATCCAGAGCCACATTAATCATTAAAAAACAAAAATCCCCAAGAGTAAGTGTATGAAAAACAACCACTCAGAAGTACAAAATTTTGACACTAAACAGATACAAAGTTCTAAGATTCTTCTCCACATCAATCTACCAGTGAGACCAGATCTGAAGTGCCTCAGTGCCAAGTCTTTGCAGCAATGCCAAGTTGTACAAAGAAATCCAGCAGAGGCAAGTAGTCCTGTTTCAGTTGCTGCAAGTTCCAAAGTTTAAAGACTCAGATGATAAATTGTCAAAATCAAGTTTGTTTGCTCAGCATTATTTTGGCACTTCTATCTAAATGCATAATACCAATCTCTCTGGCATGGTTCTGCTCTATCGTTTCACAGTATCAGCTTTTAAAAAACTCCGAAATTTTAAAATGGAAAAGTGACATCACATGGTAACATACTGAACATCCCCTCCCCAGTTCAGCACCATAGTTAGAGCCATTAAAGCCCTACCAGTACCCCCTGACATGTGGATGATGTGTACCAGCTGTGAGAGTGATAAAGACAAACACTTTTCTACAAGTGTTCATGGCTACTTGCTGTTTCAAATAATAATCAGGACTCTGCTGAGGAGTTTTTTTCCCAGTGGCTCTCATCTGAATTCCCAGACATTTGTGACAGAGGTAGAATATTAGCTAGTAGTAATCTGAGAGATTTCTGATCCATGGAGTCAGGAAAAGCTGTTTGGACATGTGATTTTTGGACAACAAAAGCAGCAGACAAATTCTTACACGTGGAGATAGCCTCCAGAAGAGACCAGAGAAGAAGCAGCTTCCACTAGAATTTGGAAAGGAACTACTTGACCTAGAGAACAATGACAGGTAATTCATCCCTTTCAACTTTTGTCAGAGGAAAAAGACCAACAACTGCTAGTTCATTATAGCTGAAGTGGCAACAAAAGAGTTCATCCTCACTGATTTAGCCAACACTCCCTACTGTTTGTCTTTGGTTCCACAGAACTCATTGCTTAATATACAGAGCTTCCACAGGCTTTTCTTTCCTACTTCTGTGTCTTTGACCCCGCTTCTCATAAGCAAGTTTTTGACATACACATTGAAGCATGGCTTAATGATGAAACAGAACTGTCTATCAACAGAAAGTTCTTGTCTTTGAAGTCTTGTCAACCCCTGAAGGACATGCTTTTACTTAGTGTTAAACGAACCTGTGGAAGCATTTTATGGACGGCAAACAAAACAGAAAGTCTTTTAGGAAGCTGAAACCTTGCAGTCCCAGATAAATAAATCATGTGGACTCTATGAAGATTCAAAGACTGAAGAAAATATTCTGATTTACTGTGAGGGTTTGGATACTGACTAGACATTTGTATGAAATTCATCCTTTAAAACCAAAGTTGGAGCTATTCTGGGAAGTACTCTCTCATGAATAAAAAACAACAGACGAAGAGTGTAAAATAGACAGCTATATGCTCCCCCAAACCCCATCACCACAGTAGTTATTTTTCTCTAGGTTCCTTGGTACAAAGAATCACACTACTAAAAGTTAAAATTGAGGAGACAGTAAAATTCTCAAAAAGTGTGTCTTCAAAAGACCGCTGTGCCCAATATGATCAGCAAAGATTCTGGTAGCCAAAGCAATGGGCAAAATGCAGCCTACAAATTCAGCACTGGAAGTACAGACAAGGTCACACGGGTGCAGTTGTGCTGGCAGTTCTGCCTGGAAGGGTGGGGACAAGATTAACCAACTTGATGGTTTTAATATTGTCTGAAAGATGGACACAGCTTCATTCGCAGTTGGGCTTGCATATGCTCTGAGCTGGCTCCGGTCCTGAGCTCTGAATACCCCAGGAGACCTTTTGAAAGGTGACTTGTCCAGCAGCACCACATAACAGAGCCACCACAAGGACACTAGTCCTCCTCCAATAAAATTAGCACTAACAGGCAAATGAAGAGCCCATCTGTTGTTTCTAAGGTGAAATAAAGCACTACTTTCCATACTCTTTCTGAATCAAAATTAAAACAGTCTTCTCTGACTGGCCTTCTAGTGACTGTCACAATAATGCTCTTACTTTAACCTGTGTTCTGGGAAACCCAGAACACAGCCTTCAAATGCTGCCATGACATCCAGGGAAAAGATGTTACATGCTTTTGAGTGATTCTGATTTCAAAAGGACTTGCTCCACAAAGTTACTATGCTTTCTAACATTAACACAGCTTTAGGTGAGTAAGAAAAAACTATTATAGCACAACATTCTCACCTTAGACTAAACGGGTGGTATGTTTTCCTTTCTCTCCAATTATAGCAGCTCCTTAGTCTCTTTCCCAATTGTTCTTTACTGCCATAACTATCTTCTTTCCTTCTATTTTTTTCCTTATCACCAAGTTTGTTTCCCTCATTAGACGACATTCTGCCCAGATTAGAAGCTTTTATTCCTTGATGGCTAAAATTGTTTATTTATCAAGATACACATTTTATGTCTCTTTTATGTTATTCTTCAGTCCTTTGACCTTAAAAGTCCTTCATGTTCCACATCCACCTCCTTCCATGACAGCTGAACTGTTTGACTCAGGTTTGAGAAATGAGTTATTGTTATTTTATTGCTCTGATTTATTATTCTTTTGTTCCATGTCATTTTGACTAACCTGTATTCAGAAGATAGCTAGTCACACAGCAGGGGTGGTTTTAAAGAGATAAGCAATGTTATTGTAAGCAATAAGGAAATTCAACTTTCTGTCTCCTTTGTCAAGTAATACAAAAGTAAATTTTCTAATTACCTTATAGGTTAGGTCAGTCATTATCCTAAGGCATTACTATCCTCTTAGATTATTAGGTGAGGACCATAAGATTTAAAGATATTGACCAGGCCAAGGCTAGACTTAACGTTATTGTTTACTGTACATGCACATTCTCCCAGGAGCATCTGGAAGAATTACTTTTTCCAGGAGTAATAAAGTAGAGAAGATACGAGTAAATAATTAGAGCTCTTGAATGCAATGTACCAGCTTTCCAGTCCATAGCACATGATGGCTAATTATACCCGTGGCTGGAGCTGCAAACTGAAAACACTTTTCCTGTTCCGAGTACAGATGAGATTCCTACAAACAGAATGAAAAGGTTTGCTTTTAGCTCAGACCTGCTACGATGACCTCCACATTTATGAACGACACTGGAGGGAGCTACTAACAATCCAAAACAGAGAGCTCAAAATACAGAACATTTTGCAGAAATATTGCTTGGGCATTTATCTACCTTCAGCATTTGGTATGATACCAGGAACACAAAAAAGAGAACCGATGTGAGACAATGCAAGCAACATATACAAAAGCCAGCATGGGAGGCATTATGACAGTTCTGTGCACCATGAGTGCTTTTTAGTTAATATTTTGTAGTTTTCCAGGGGATGGATGATGAAAAAGAAAAAGCTGATGAAAGAAAGAAAGCGTGTTATTCTTGTAAAGCACAGACCAAACTTCTAGATGTTCAAAAAACTTCTTCAAATCTTTCCTGACAATTCATTAAAGCAAAATAAAAATGACAGCTTGATTGTAAGGAATTCACCAGAAGACCCTAGCCATAGAAAATGTTACTTCATACTTTAAAAAGAAAAGGAAAAAGAGAAAAAGTTTCCCAGTAATAATGGGGAAAATGTTCATTGTTTACATGTATTTCCAACCCCTAAAAAATCTTCTGGGCTGTAGAAGTTAACAAAAAAAAAATTAATCAGTGGTATAAGCTTTCTGAGCATTTAATTTAAAGGTCAGCCCTTAGCAGGAAATACGCTGTAGAATTACCTATCTGTTCATAATAAAGATCTAACTATGCAGTTATAACCTCTGTAGATATCTAAGCAGCTATTGAACCATGTAAATACAAAAAGATTGAAAATAAAAAAGTATTTGTTATTGTTCCTCGCTCTTTTATATCTGTCTAAACTTCTTCCATAAGGAGGAGAAAAAACCCTTCAATCCCCTCTTCTCTTCTAAGCAAAAAATCAACAAATCTAAGTGAAGCAACAATATCTACCCTAATTCTCTTCTTTTCTTTGTGGAAGAGAAAAAGAAGAAAAGAGGTAAGAAGTGAAGGGCTATCTCATTGTAATGATGCTTACTTAGCTCTTTGTAAGTCATCAAATCCAAATACGAACACTACTTTAAAATCAGCTCTTATAGAGGAGTTTTTAAGTAGAAGTGGCCTGGATTTTCTTCCTTCCCAAGAGCACAGCCCTTCCAAGTGGGACAAACTTCCTTATGTCTTTACTTCCTATACAAGGTTGAGAGACTGAATAACTATATTTAATGAGTTTTGTAAACGTAGGGAAAATGTAGGTGGGAACTGTAAGAAAGGATGAACTCACAGAATCAGAGGAAGCAGTCAACACATCAAATAATATTTTTCATTCATTTTTTTCTAAATAAAATTCAGAGGCTTAATAACAGTCTGCAGAAAGATAATGAAGAAGCGATGGGAATGTTTTGTGCAAGTGACCTTTTCCCCTTTCTCTTGATACGACAGCAGTAACCCTGTTTTATTTCATACCCATCAAAACAGAACAAGTTCTTCCTAGAGTATGAAGTAAACAGAAATTCACCATTCTAGGAAAACTCAGATGGTCTCTGCTTGTGTCTCTTGGTGATTGGGTACAGGTTATTAGCTTAGTTATAGTTCAGACAAGCCCTGCAGTACATCACTTGGAAAAGTGCTCCAGGTGACTAGCAACCCATCTGTCATTCACTTGCTCCTGTGTCTGCTCCTGTTAATTTACTACTCCTGCTCTTCCCTTCCCACCTACATTGCCCCTTCTATAATTCATTTACACAACCTATTCAAAAATAACGTCCTCAGAGTTTAACATAATTTCTTTATTCCACTGCTAATAATTGTTTTGCATGACAACTAAAAGTTATTTGAACCTCTGCACTGCCTACTCCGTCCAGAGATTAACCTCCTAATAAGCTACAATAAGTAACAAAACAGAGTAGCTACCGGTTAAAAATTACTAAACACTCTTCATTTATGATGTAAATAATAAAGTAACTTATACTGTTAGAAAGAAACCAAGGTGAACCTGTCAAAGTAACTGAGATTAGTATTTCTTTTATATCATTCATAATAGATGCATTTTTTTTCTTCAGCCACCCTAGCCTAAGTGATATGCAGCACTTTCTCTTCGGCAAAGAAAGCAGGAGCTAAAACTACCATAAAACTAGTTCCATAGTTATAGAAATGCCAAAAGTATAATGGGAACAGATGAAAAGAGGCTAAGGAAAACATAACAAGAAAAAAAGTTGGTAACTAAACCCTTACAGTGATTCTGCTTTCTGAGTTAACATATGTTTTGTCTTTATGTGGAATACACTGTAAAATTAAAGCCATTCTCGGGGGTTTTTTACTGTTTTTATTTTTTATTACTTATTTTTTTTGTAATCAGTGTAAATTGAAAAGACTTGCAACCTCATAAATTACTGACTGTGATTTTCTTTTACTGCAATACAGCTATGACAATCTGGTAGAGATAGTGCATTACGCCATCAACTCATCAGCTTTTCTCTAACTGTTGCCCTGGAACAGAACTAATAGAATCCTGAGAATCATAAGGAAAAGCTATGCTGGTACATTAAAAGTCACATTTTTGTGTTATTATAATTCTAAAGCTGAATACTAGGAAAATAGGCTCATAGTTCTTATGGGAAAACAAATAGCCCTATCTTTCCACATCTTAGGAATATAATAGCAGTATAAAGTTCCAGTTCAGATTATTTAACCAAAGCTCCATTTGAATCTCCGTATTTACTAAAATTACCCCTGAATATCCCTCAATCTTCCTCAGTCTCTGTAAACACCATTAAGTGCATTTCTTCTTCCATGTCTGCCCAAACTTCCTTCATCTCAGTAGATAGGTGTGATAACGGTAATCAGAATTCCAGACTCCAAATATTTTTCAGAATAATGCTGCAATACATAAACATAAAAATAATTTTCAAGTAAAAATTCTGGGACATATTATTCCATCATTTTAAAGAGAGCTTGTAATTGATCTTTCTTTGAAAGTCATTTCATCTGACTTCCTAGACTCACTGAAATTCACTGTCTTTACCTATTTTTAGTTAAATTTCTATGTGAACTCCTGACTGCTGCAGCATCCTCTTCTCTGACCCCATATTTTATTGTCCAGGTCTGAGAAATGCATCTGCTAGTAACACTTTTTTTTTTCTTATTGCTTTAATTACGCCACTCATTCCCTTGAGTTTCTCCCTTAACTCATGACATTGGTCTCCTTCAAAGCCCTGTGGAGTTCTGTTCTTATTTATCTCCCCCCAGGGGTCTTTGCTTTTCTTTCCATGCCAGTCTTGACCAGCCAGTTTGCCAGCAGAGAATATAGAGACCTCTTGGTTTCCCAACTCACTATTTTGACTACAAATTCAGTCACAAGATTTGTGCCACCTCTTTGATTAAGATCTCCCTGGAGGCTCATTTCTGCTGTGCTGCCTGTGGGTAATCTCTACCTAATAGTGACATAAATGTTTAACTGTAGCCTTATTCCTAAAAGCAATTGTCCACACTGTTTGTATGCTCTTCATTCCTAATCTATTTTAATGTGCCGACTGTGAACTCCCCAGGAAATCACATCCCAGGAGTCTTATCAAGGAGGAGCACACATCACAGGAGGCATTTCATCCATCATCATATCCCCTAAAGGTAACCATTTCTACCCTGGTTTAATAGAATTTTGAGGATCTGAAGTGGAAAATGGCTACCAAATTACTTACCCTGTCTCACAGAAGTGACTTGGTCAATCTCCTCAGGGTGCAACAAAATAGGATGTCCAGTCTCTTGTTAAAACTATCCAGGGAAGTACCTTCTCTATTGCCAGCTCCTTTATATTTCTTTTAGCTTGGGGATTGCCTTTCCCCAGGCTTCCTTTATTTATTGCAATTTTATGCATACTTACAGAGCACATTTTTTTCAGTAAATAATGGAACTGCAATCTATTCATTCATAATTGATAGGTTTTGTACTCCTGCAGCCTGAGTACATTTTATGAAGAACCAGTGATACATAGTTTCCTTTGGAATATAGTCCATGATCTGTATTTTTTCTCATTAGTCATTTCTGAAATCCCACAAAGTCATAATCAGAAGAGAGCTGTGCTGCCTTTACCAGAAGGTCCATCCAGCTCCAATCCTGCAAACTCATGGGCAGCAGGCCTGCAGCAGATATCCAAGGTAGAAAATACAAGCAGCAGGTGAATGGGGGTACTATAACAATACTAAAATTTTCAGTTTAGCTATGGAGCTCCATCTATTTCAGTCCAAAGCAGATGATTTTTATGTTACTTAATGTACCTTATTTACCTAACATGATTATATGGCTTTCCAATGCTTTTAATGACAAAGTTTGCATTATATCTTTTAGGTCACTCTTCCACAGTACAGTTTTCCCTTTAATTTTTAGATCTCCTTTAGGAACAGATATAATTTTTGTTTGTCTGTCTCCTTTTATGTATCCTTGGACTTTATCTAAATTTATCTCTGTTTCCTACTTGTGGTCAATGTGCTATCTTTTTAGGGTATGCTTGCCCCCAAATAGCCATCCTTCCTGCAAATGTATGATGATGAGGTCCCAAGCATGGGCCATTTCCTTTTACTCTTTCTTGCAGAATCTTCCTACGTTTATTTCTCTCCATCAGCACGAAGGCCATTCAGATGCAGCAGTCCAAGCACCAGGTGACCTATAAAAGTCTCATGGATGAACTTTTCTGCTTGCCTGGGCTGCTTCAGGGAGCTGGGGAAGCTGCAGAAAAGAAGCTGACCCGGGAGAGCCATAGATGCCCTATATGCCAGGAGGAGCCCACAGGATAATTATACACTAAACTGGGAATTTCCACCTCTTCCCTCAGTCCTGCTGGATTTCTTTCTACATCGTGCTTTATTTCCAGACTTTTTGAGGGGATGGAAGGAAAAATATGTTGCTCAGAGTGGTAACTCAGTGCTTCATTTCATTGGTTTTCCTTTTACTGAATAATTTTTGTTCTCTTTTTGTCCTTTGTTTTAAGAGTTTGGAAAAGAGACGAAGGATTTCTGCATCTTCTCACTGCCTCCCTCCACTTTCAAATTCTGCTCACTTGAGATTCCCAGCCAAGGAAGGCATTATGTTAAGTGCTGCACTATCAGCAACAGTCACAGACACTTTTTCAAAAAAAATTTTTTTTCCCTAGTGATACTGCAAAAAACCACAATTCCAGGAGATCATGGGGAGGTCAGGTCTGTAATGGACAGTACAGAGATGCTGAGCTAGCAACAATTGAGCTAAATCAGAATGAGAAGTAATAGAATTATGTCAGTGCAGAGATCTCCAGAACAGAGCTGTGCTGGGGCAGTGCTGCCCTCTCTAAAGAACTCCTCTGCCAGGCTATACCTCACCCAGCTACTTAGATTTGGGAGCCAAACCTCCCTTGTCTGCACTAGAAACTTCTCTAGGAAATCTGTGCCACTGTCTCACCACCCCAATAGCAAAGAATTTCTTCCTGATATCCAATCTAAACCTGCTCTCTGTCAGTTCAAAACCATTACTCATTGTCCCATCACTACATGGCCACATCAAAAGTCCATCTCCTGCCCTCTGGTAGCCTCTTTAGGTGTTGGAAGGTGCTCTAAGGTCTCCCTGGAGCCTTTTCTTCTCCAGACTGAACAAACCAAACTCTCTCAGCCTGTCTTCACTGGACATGCCATCATGTACCCTGAATACAGATATTTCAGATAACATTTGACTATTGTAAATATCCCAGAGCTATGAAAAGTGTTTTCCATGATAAAATGAATAGCTTTAACTTTCAGTTGATTATTTTTTTGATATAACTTTTCTCCCACTGTACCATATTTTTGTGAGGTTATTCAGGAAGCTGGACATTATCTAAGAGGCTTTTTATTTAAAGAAATGATACATTTTGCAGATTATAATACTGTTCTAGGAATGCCAATTATTTTAAAAATCACAGAAGGAGAAGGCCAAAGCTTTCATGTGCTCTAGCTGTAGCACACTGTTATCCATTGATGCTGGGTGATTATTGAAAATCACTTCTCAACAGTGAAGACCAAACTGTGAATGGCAACCAGATTGTGGGATATTTCAAAAATGTATGTGAAGCTCAGAGAAAGGATAAAACAGAAACTAGTGTTAAAAAGCAGCATAGAGGTTTTTTCAATAATGCATAAGAGTGGGACAGCTTGGCATATTCAGAGAAGACTTTTGCTTTAAAAAAACTAAGTATTCTCTCTGATCCCAAGAGGATCTGCCACACTATCATTTACTTTCTAGCTAATGGGCCAGGTTCACTCAGAAAATGGTTTCCATTCAGCAATACCAAATTAAGCTTCCCGGTGCACCCACCCACCCTGCTGTGCTTTCACAAGTGCTCACGTACCTGAGCAGCCAGAGGGGCTGGGCATGGATCTGGCTGGAAAGGAAAAAATAAAACCCAAAAAGTAAATTTTCCTCCCAGGTCAATTCACAAGGCTGATTCCCTGTGCAGCTGCACAACAGCAGGGCCAGATCAAGGGCTGGTGTAAGAGGGATGAAGGGGGTGTCAGTCCTCTGGCGTGGCAACCACCAAGCCGCAGTTCATTTCTACCATGGCTCAAGCTGATTTAGGGGATTGGGAATGACACCTTCTAGGATTAGCTGATCTGAGTGCATGGGCCAGTTCTACTGGTGCTTCTGAGCCACTTGACTGTTTTCAGCAGTTTCCGGCAGCAGATCAAGCAGAGGGTGCTGCCTCTCTCTGATTACAGCCAACCTACTTTGCAGGCACAGCTGACACTCTCAGCTGCTGCTGTGTGTTTCCCCCACCATACCTTCCCTGTGTCTTCACAGACAGCCTGGGCTGACTGTAGTAGGGTATATTTTTGGCTGAAAGTGTGATTCTCTGTAATCTCTCTTTCTGAGTGGAGGCAATATGATGCCCTCCCTAACCTAGAATTTCATCTATGGTTTGGGAGACAGTAGACAAGAGGGACAGAGGGAGGCACACACTGGCCTTTAATCCTGCCCATAATGACTATTATCAGTACTGCTGCCAGTCCCTGACCCAGGATGTGATGGGAATCCCCTCTGAGGCTGTGAACAGATCAAGGATAGCTGCTTTATTAAAGCTGGGAAAAATACACCTCTCTGCATGGTGCCAACAGCAAGGTTCAACCTGCGAACACCAAGCAGTCGCACTGAGGCAGCTCAGGAGCAGCTGATGGTCACCAGTCCCACCACGCTGGCTGTGCTGGGCACAGCTCTGCAGGTAGTGCACACCTCAGCAGCAAAGGAAGCGAGGCTGCATCTGCTGCTGGCACTGGCATCCCCCTAAAAGTAACTGCACACCTAACCTAGCTTGTCTGAGCAGTGGAATGACAGGACACATGGGTCCTGTAATCTTCCCTCTTTCCCACCTACCTTCTTCCTCCCAGAGCATTCAGTGCATCCTGTGACTCTTGTCCTTGTTAAAATTTGGCAGTCATTGTCAGCGATTTGAACATAGTGTTGGTCTCAATAAAAGACAGATCAAAATGAATTTAAAATTAGAAGTGTGTAGTTTCTTTTGGATAATAGCTAGACTTTCTAATGCAATTGGCCTTTTTCCACCCAGATGAAATGTCTTTGATCTTAACTTTAAAAAACTGTAATTTCTAGGGATCGTGAAAATGTAGTTGCTCATAAAAATTTTGTAACACTGAATAAAGTTTAGAAGGTAAACAATTTCTTGGTGTTAGTAATAAAGTTACAAGTAAAGAGCTAACATAAAATGTTCTGAATAATAGTATGCTGAAACTATTCAAAGAGCTGGAATGCAAACTAAGAGGAGATGTGTTTGAATCTAGTTGTGTGAAGTTTTATCCAAAGGACTTTGTTTAAAAGAATGCAGGAGAGGCCATCAGTTATTTGTCACTGGTAGACCAGTACTGTAGCTTACTGTAGTTCTAAGAAAAATAAGTTTCATCATTTCAGAACATGAAACTGTAAGCATGGCAGAGAGATGCAGAATGCCATAGGTAACTTAGTCACAATTAGGTTTATTGGCAAAATCTAAAGCAGTTAATGTTACATTCACTCTCCAGGAATGCCACAGTCTCATAGACTTGGAGAACACAACTAACTATAATTTGTTTCTTAAAGAGATTTCATCTCTTTTAGAAACCAAAGCAAGAAACCCACTAACGTTACTGTATGTCACTACCAGAATTTTCTAAATTTTTGAGAAAAGGAAGGCAAACCTATAAAGGTATGATGATTGTTTTGAAGACTGGAAGTTAAATAAAGAGCACCTTGTTGTTCTGCTGGCATGATGGCAAATGAGCAGAAGTGCAAAGATAACTTGCCTCAAAAGCCTGAGACTTCAAAGAATGTAAATAAATCTTTTAAACACAAAATACAATAAATTACTATAGTAGAAACCAAAATAATGTATATGACAGATGTAGAGATATGTAATAAAATATTTATGAAACTGGTGGCTACGAATGCAACAAGAAGAATTCCCAAACCTTCTTGTCAGTAACCAAAGTTGTGGAGAATCACAAATCCCTCTTAAGGGTGGATCTGACTGACTTTTCAGAGAGATAGTTCAAAAGGGGTCTTGTTACGTGTGCAGATGGAGAGCTCAGAGTGAACAAAAGCCTCTGGGCAAAATGCTCCTCTTATTACTTTAACACTATTATAATATAGTCTTAATCTCTTTGCAGTAAGTGCGTGATTCTAGCAGTTAGCTTAGGAGGAAGCGCTTGTGTTAAACAGTGCTAAGTCCTAGTATAGCTTAAGAGACTTAGCAAGAAGAGAAAATCTACAGTACAGCCGAAATTTCAGTCAGAAAGTTGGTGCAGGAGAAAGGGCAGGACCACATCAGACTCTTTGTTCTACACTATTTGAGTTTTTACTTCAACACTTGAATTTCAAAAGTTCCAAGCAAAGAGTGACTTCAAAGTGAAGATGGTGCACCTACCCAAGAGACTGGTTTTTTCCCTGTTACACATTCGGATCTTGGTCCCTGACCATGGTCCAACGCTACACAACACAACACTACACAGGCTGCTGCACTGGGTCCCCTTCAGATGAGCCCACTTGATACCTTCAAAATTATGTTTCCGAGAACTGCTTATTGCACTGAAAAATCACATGAACTTACGGTCAGAAAATGCCAGCAGCAGGTGTAGAAAGAGTACAAAGCTTTGCACAAAGGCTTAGCTCAACCAAAAATGTCTGACAGAATCAAGAAAAAGAGGTTGGCACAGAGGGAAAGAATAAACATTGGGCCCTATATTTAACTTATTTGTGGTTTTTCTCTTACAAAATAAATTTCCAGGCTTATAAATTAAGGCTGAGAAATGGGAAAAAAGTGGCAAATAAGTACAAGTTGATAGGTACTCTAGGTTTGACACTGCAAACTTCTTTATACCTTCAAACCTTATTGAAGTGTTGAGAAACAGAGTTTCTCACAATGAAGAGAGTGAGTATCTGGCAAGATCAGACTGTTGGCACTGCCTCCAGGGAGCATACTTTTCCAGAGCAAGAAGTAATCTCTCTTATCTCTCTTTTTATTCCTGGCTTCCATTTTGTTTAAGTACTAGGCAGGTTCAAAAAAAACCCTTACTCATTTCCATAGTACTATATAAAAATGATGCAAATGAATAATGGAACCGCTCACCCATCTCTGCAAGGCTGTGATGGATAACACAGATCCATTTAGGAGATGGGAGCTGTCGAAGAAACAGACACCAGGAAAAACACGATAAAAAGATTGTTCAACTTTGAAATACACCTGCTGGTTTTGCCTGCAGATAAAGTAGAAAAATAAAGACTGTTTCACCCTTGTCTGTAAAAACAATGAGACACCAGGAATATTGAAACATTTCAGGTGGTTCTCTCAGCTGCCACACTGCGACAGACAGAAATGGGCTGCTGCTGTAATGTTCACACGAATGGAATGAGCGTGCACTTAGAGCTCTGCCACCTATGGTCTGGCTCTCTTGCTCTGCAGAGGAGCAGTTCTCATGAACCTCAGTGGAGATTACTCAGCCTCTTGTATTTCTCTCCTACAAACAGACCTTTTTTCCAAATTCTCCCACAATTAAGACTGGGTTTTCAAGAGTCTGCAGCACCCAGCAGCTCTTGCTGTATGATATATGGCTGGGTAGAAAGCCACACTAGAGAAGCTGAAGCTGCTTTAACAGGATCCAGTTGCAGGTCTTGATTTCATTTGAATACCAGGCCCCACATATACATATTACCAATTGTAAAATAAACCACACCTCTGATGAAAAGGACAGTATAAAGCTGGTATAGCAAGTCAATCCCATTAAAATCCCATTAGTTCTTGGGATGGTTCATTACATATATATGTTTTTATCCACCACGAGCATGACTATTTATTATTTCTTCAAAGCATACTTCACAGTGGGACTTCTAGCACTGATTTCAGTGTGTTCAGGATGCAGATCAATGTCTCTAAGACACAATGAATAAAACCTTAAAGTTTGTGGTTCTGTTTAAATTAACAGTCTGTTTCAATGAAAGGTGCAGCATTTTGTAGGTAAAAGAATGCCGCTAGAAATATTTTTTTTTTCTTTTACTTCAGCTAAAGATTTTTCGAGATATAATAATCCATCTCCTCACTCCAGTGAAATGCTATTTTGATAGAATTAATTTTAAATGAGCTCCCAGCCTTTCATAGTTCAGTGCACTAATTACATCCACACAACACAAACGCAAGATGACGCCTCTCATACATGGGGTCGTAGGGATGCTGGAGCCAGGGAAACGCAGGAGGCAGAGCTGAGACACAGTGTGTGATTTGTTCATCTTATTTTACACACAGAGGCACAAAAGCACATTCCAGCTAAATGCTAAAATTCTACATAAGGATATAAACCTGCAGGAATGAGATACAGATAACTATGGATTTTTTGTTCTTTTCATCTTAGAGCACAGAAGAATTGCAGAACTGCCTCATATTGTTAGCCAAGAATGTTATTAAGAGCTCGCAGTGGGCCAACACTGCTAAAGTCATCTGAGATATATGCAGGTGATCTTTTTTTCTGACTAACAAGAAAGAGAATCAAGACAATATTTAAGGTCTGGGCTTCTTAAAAAAGAAAAAAAACTTAGTTCATTAAAAAAAAGATTAATGTAAAAACCATTTAATAAAAAAACTATTTTTAAGTATATCATCTGTTCATTAGATATGAGAAACTATCAAAGATTTCTTCATAATTTAATTTTCTACAATTCAATGTAAGATTTTTTTAAAAGTAGTATTTAAATCAATTTCAATTCTGTACAAGCCACAGGCTGGAAATGACAGAATGAGGACAAAATAATTTAAAAATATTTTTTGAAATAAATATTTGGAGAAAATTCAGTATTGGATCTTGTATACATCCATATTTTTCTTCAATTTTTCTTCCCCCCTAGCCTCAGGGAAGGCAACAGCTGAGAAGGAAGGCTGCATCTCAGTCAGAAGGCTCTTGAATCATAGTGCTAAGACTTAAATGCTGCAGTGTTCTGTACACTATGTTGGAAATGTTAGTTGGCAAATCCTCTACAAGCCCTTATTAACACCTTATGTTAATTTCAACATTTTGTCTGATAAGCATCTATAAATCAGCTCCCAAATTCCCATCTGTAGTCATGTAACAAGGCTATTTAATAGATTACTATGCTTAGTATACATACCAACTACTCAGAAGGTGGATTAAATCAGCTAACTTGATCTCCAGCCTCAACTTAAATTAATGTGCTACTTACTTGCCCTGCAACCTGTTTCTCTGCTGCTTTCAAAGGTTTTGCCACTCTTGGGAAAGCTTGGTTTGGTAGAGAACTCATCTAGATTTTGATATCTAAAAGTTGGCACTCTCATTTAAAGTCAAGGCCCAGGCTTTCTCTATGGTAATAGAAAGAGGCTCCCTTGGTAGTAACTGGCTCTTTATAGGTTTAACCATTCTTTGGAAGCAGCTTTCCCTTTGCACTAGCTTTTGAGGGAATCATAATTGTGGAATAAGTGATCCTAAGATTGAAGGAAAAAGTCAGGTCAGCTGAATCTGGGTCATTGGCTCCATAATCGAGTACAAACTCCCTGTAATTACTTAACACATTTCAGAAAGGGACCAGGATTTACAGTCAGCTGGGTGGGACAGACCAAATGCCTTCAGGTGGTGGCTGCAGAGAAGGCAGGGCATGCTCTCTAGTCATATGAATTTTGAAAAACTGAAACTTTCACTAAAAGAAAGAGAAAGAAGGAAGATCCCCAAAATAACTGGTGAATAGGATACTCAGTCTGAGTGCTGCAGACCCGTGTTCACAGCTTGCTCTGCATGATTTGAACCAACTAAAAAGAAATTTCTACCCTAATGGCATAGGTTTTTCTCTTCATCTTGGACTGGAAAATTCATCTTGGACTTGCATAATTTTTTTTCTTTTCTAATAGGTATATTTTATTTCACAGAAAACTTTTCCAAATTGCTATAGTCTTGACAAATTCTCATGAGGATACTCCTATACCTGCTCTATGTGAGCTAATCCAAGCCAGAGCCTTACACTGAGCTCCTGCTGAGCTGTTCCACACCAAAATTCCTAGCTGGTCAACCAAATAATGGGATGTACACTTCAACTCTTTAAAGAGGGAAGACAGGGGCATTCATCTGCAGAGCAGCACACAACTGCATGGATTCCCTGCAGGCTTTTCCACTCCCTTCTTGTTCTGAGCTAAATGCTATTAACACTGTCTCATGCTAAATAAATAAAAGCTTTTGCACTTTACACATAAGGGTGTCCTGGCCTGAAGCATCTTTCACAATTTAGATATTGGACTCTAAGCAAATAACTCTACATCAAGACATGCTCTCAAAGATGAGCCAAAGGAATATTTCCCACGGACTAGCACAGAGCCTAAACCTGCTGCTCTCTCACGTCTGAAAATTGCCCAGCAATGCACATGCACATCTGACTGGTGGGAAGATTATCACACAAACAATCCCAAATCTGTGGACGAGGGAAATTCCTTTAATATCCATGAAAGATATGCACATTGATTTCCATACAGTCACTTTTAGTTGTATGTTTGAGTAGTTACCTATATGAGTATGTGTAAGGAAAATCATTTGTGGCTACTAGGAAAGTAACCTCACAAATAAATGAGTAAAATGCTGCCTTTATTTTCTTTCTCTGACCACAGAGACATTTAAGCAAAGCTTTCCATCTTCATCCTTTTCAGGACGTAGTCCTGATGCTTTTGGTGCTTCAACAAAATAAAAATGTTTTATCAAATGTATTGACCTCATTCATGCTTTCAACAAAGAAAATGAACAAACAGTACGATTTTAAAAAGTGTAAAGGCATAATTTCAATTTCTTTTGACCTTTGGAAAAATATCAAAGCCTTCCTTATTATATTAATCTATATAATTGTATTACAAATGACAAAACAAAGTGCCTGGATGAAAGCATCTTGTCATTTCCAGAACTGTATGCTGTGCAAAAACATTTTAGTGGGAAACTGCAAAATTTCGCATCTTCATTTGGTTGACACACGAGTGTCAGAGTTCCCCTGGAGCAGGAATTCTGGATGCCACCAAGCTGAACTGAGCAGTGCCACCCTTCTGCTAGGGCAGAGTCAGAACTCTATGGGCTCCAGTATAGACTTCAGTGCACATAAATCTTTTTGACCTGCAGTTTAGCCAAGGGGCTCTGCCCAGCCATTCCTACTAGCTCTAGCATCTATGGGAAGTACTTTTAAATTACTGTTAAAAATTACACAGCATAGACCATAATAGAGAATAAGGAGGGGGAGAAAAAATCTTTCCAAGAATGGGTGTTGCTGTGTCTGCTTTTCCTTGCCATCATGGAAGAGAACTGAAAATCACAGCATCCATTTCAATGAACAGAGAACTTTGGAGCTCCTCCTCAAATTTCAGTATAAAAGCTTTCAGAGGTCTCAGCTAGGAATCCCACCAGAAACTGCACATGTTAAATAGAAGACATATACGAAAATAAACAGGTTGTCAGAATGCCTTCAGAACAGAAAATTAGTAGTCTAAAAATCCAGAAATAACTGAAATTCTCATTCCATAAATCTTGAATTAGGTTCGATCATGGTGAATTGCATTGCCGACTGGCACTAAGCCCTGCTAATTACTTCAATCCTCACTCAGGGAGTGGTGAGATTTAATATTACCATCAAAGTACATCCAGTCAGTCCTGCATCAGCCATACAGAAGCCACAACTCAATTAGACACTGAAACTAAGCTCTTTGTTCCCTTTTATGCTGCTGGAGTGCTTGTCAACTTAAATTACATGTGAATCAACACAAAGTCTTAAAGACATAGCCGCCAGTGAAAACTTTTCAGCATGAGAGGGATTTATCACAGATAGCAATTAACATTCTAAGAATTAAGTGCAACTATAAAATTATATAAATGCTAATAAACAAACTCATTAGTACTTATTTTCTTTCTTCTACAAAGATTAATCAAGGGTCATAACACTACAGCTGACAGGATTCCGGTGATTACAACTCTACTACGCAGTTAACTTACCCTAACATTCATTCCCCTTTTCCTACAAACTGCCATATGGCCCTTAAGGAAGAATGGACAGTGTAAAATGGTTTTTTTTAACATCAGAGTGATATTGAAGAGCAGAACTCTTCAAAATCGACATGAAATGAAATTGATCATTAAAGCGAAATCTCAAATTCTGATTTTTTTTTTTTTTTACTTAAAACAACAACAACCAAAACCCAAAAATCTTGTCTTTTGAAATCACATGATGGGTCAGGTTGGAAGGGGCTACAGTGGGTCATCAGGCTCAACCTCCCTGCTTAAGTAGAGGTATCCTAGAGCACATGGCACGGGATTGAATCCAGACTGGTTCTGAGTATCTCCAGTGAGGGAGACTCCACAGCCTCTCTCGGCAGAGAGGTACTTAATGCAATCAGCTCCTGGTCACAGCTAGGTCTATTATCTGTACTAGGAGTGAGTGGAGGTGTGCCCAGTATAATTTCAATCTTCTGCCTTTATGACCTGTGAAATGCAGTGTGAAAATACCTAAGCTGTTTCCAAGCAAGTTAGCTCAGTCCTTGACCTGTACAGGTGGCTCAGGTAGGATGCCACATAAAAAAATGTGAAATGGCTTCCAGAACCAAGCTGGTTATCTCTGTGCAGCACTGACCTGCACCTTCGCACCATCTGGACTGTCGGCTCAGGTCAGTGCTAACTCAGAGCTCTCTGTGCCCAGCAAGGTCACAGACCTTTCTTTTCTCCATTACCTCCTTCTGGCTAGCTCCAATAGCCTGTTTTGTCAATGTCCTGCATGAGCTATGGTTTTGTTTTCTTTCAGGTGATTCTGTCCTCCCATTTGGGCAGGAGGCATTACTTTCTTTCATTAATCTTAAATTAGGTTGTAAGTGGGATACAGTCTCCCTGTGAAACTCACTGAGTAATATTCCTACTGTGGTGGCACCTGGAGTGCACCAGGAAGAAAGACAATACAGAAGTAGTTCCTGGTATAGGGAGCCCACACTGTGGTATCAGACAAATCATATGGAATTTACTCCTGGCTGAGGGCTAAATAGCATTTCAAATCTTTTTCAGAAACCACTTATAAAGCTTCTGGGCATGCCACTGTCCTAATACAGCCAAACACTGAATCACCAGCAGCTTACAAATGTACAGCAGCATACACATAAGCATACAGACATGGCCTAACACCCACATTAACATCTCTTCCCTGCAGTCTGGTGACAGAATGAATGAGATAAGCAACCAGTTGAGGGTGGAAAATGTCTCCAGTTAATGACACTGAGGAATGGTCTTTTCTTCCTGAAACCACTGTCTATACTGAAAGGCCTCTCTGACATGGTCTTGACATTTCTCTGCACTTGTAATGCCTGAAGCAAGAGATACAGATTGAAAATCTCTATTTTTATCTTTCAAAGGATTTGGCTACCCATCTTCCTCTGCTAACCTGAGGAGACTCGACCCCTAGTTTTCTCCTCCTGAAGATCCTACGCATTAAGAAAAAATCCTTCAACTGCTTCCCTTACTGATAATAAATGATAAGAGAGCTGCACTTGGCAACTGGGCTAGCAGAGATGGAGGAAAATTGCCTTCTTTTAGAAGGCAAAAGGAGATGACCCCTGAGATTGTGGCCAAGTGAATAAAATCCTGAATTTTGTGTGGTATGGTTTCCCTATCAAATGCTGGATAATAAACAAAAGAAATGCAGAGAAAGAGAGAAATGGGAGAAGGTCAATTATACCCTGGGTGCATCAAAAGCAGCGTGACCAGAAAGTCAAGGGAGGGGATTCTCCCTCTCTACTTCCCTCTCATGAGACCCTCACCTAGATTACAGCATCCAGCTTTGGGGCCTCATCACAGGAAAGACATGGACCTGTTAGGATTGGGTCCAGAGGGGGCCATGAAGATGGATAGAGGGCTGGAGCACCTCTCCTATGAAGACATGCTGAGAGAGTTGGGATTGTTCAGCCTGGAGAAGAGAAGGCTCCAGTGAGACCTTCTGATGGCATTTTAATACTTAAAGGAGGCTTATAAGAAAGGCGGGGACAAACATTTTAACAGGGCCTGTTGCAAGAGGACAAGAGGTAATAATTTTAAACTAAAAGAGAGTAGATTTAGAAAAGTTATAAAGAAGACATTTTTTTCTGATGAGGTTGGTGAAACATTAAAATAAGTTGCCCAGAGGTGGTAGATGCCCCAGCCCTGGAAACATGCTTTCCATGGATTGGTATCATGACGTGCCATCCCATGGAGCTGTGACTGACCTGTCCTGGCCAGTCACAGACCAAAGAGCAATTCAAATGACCAGCCACAGGGGTTCTCACTGTCCTCCCCAAGCAGATGTCTACTGCCATTTGAGATGCCCTAACGTCACTTGACTGACTTGTGGGGGCCACACGGGTCTCTTAGGAGACCGACCAGAGATATTCCAGCCTCGTGCAGGTCACGAGCAAGCTGGAGCACCTCAGATTATACCGAGCAGTCATGGCTGTGCACCTGAGTCAAGCCTTAGGTTTCCTCTTCAGAGGTGGAAAGCATCGTCAGTACTGACAAGGTCTCCATCAACAAGAGGAGTTTAGGCACCTACAGCACATGAAGTCCTATAAATAACAAATGGCCTCAATTCTTGTGGACCCAATACATGAATCCAGGCATTCATTCAGAACTGAAACCCATTGTGATGCATTTTAATTGCTGCAGGCCAAGAAGAAATCTCAACAGCATAGAGGCACATGATTATAATGTTTCCCAGACTGGTTTTCTAGGTCTAGGCATGGTAATTGTTTCATAACACAGAGCAGGTCAATTTTACCAGCCAGGAACCATCTATCCAAGCAAACTTACTGCCTAACAAGGAACTCCCAAACACTGACTCATGGTCACTGGACTCAGTAACATTTCCACACTGCTTCAGCTGTACTGTTGAAACTAGGAACTTGGCTTACCTAACTCTGGGAAAATAAACATGAAGGGTTTTGTGTGAAGTCTTCCTCATTTTAAAATACAGTCTGCACAAACAAATTCAGGATATTTACTCTGGAATTAAACTACTGAAAGGCAATTCTTGTATGTCAACAAGGTAAAATCGTAATGGATGTAAAAGTCTTTTGGAGGTAGAAAAATTGGGATTTCTTACAATAAATTCAAAAATGTTTACAAGTCCAGTACAGAATTTTGAAGAATTATGAATAGCTAGGCCACTAACTCTTAGCCTTACTATCTTCCTGTATCCAAGTGGAATCAAAGAGTCTCACCAACACAAAGTCACAGAGCAAGAAAAAGGCCACAAAACATTCAAGAATGCAACCTTGGGAAGCATCCTTCAGGCAGGAAGCCTTTATCCCACCCACAAATCATCTGGGAACCTCCAGCAGATGGAAAAAGGCAGAGGTTTGAATGAACATCAGCACCTCAGAAGTGAGAAGCTACTTACATAAAAATAGAACTCTGTCCTATGCAGCAGCCTGTGAGGATGTGCAAATTCTGCTGCTGCTGTAATTCTGAAGCCCTTGAAGCTCATTCCCACACATACGTTCACATACATTCTTTATAACCCCTAAACAAGAAAAGGCACAGCTAGACACAGTAGATTGTTCATAATCTGAAGATAACTCATTTTTATTAATATATAAATTAGCAAGTTGCTATCTACATACATAATTTATTAGGCCCAAATATATATGGAAAATTGCATTCGGAGTCTCAAGGCTAAGTCTAAGTAGCATGTTTCCTAGTAGAACATCTAATTTTTTCACATGGCTGCTGAAAGGGGCCATGAAGCATGCAAAACAGGCACTTAATAAGGATCTAAGTTATTATTTCAGCTCTGAGTACTCAATTTATATGTCCTAGTTGGCAAATTGTTCTCCCAGTATGCTTCTCCTATTTAAAAGAGTATTTATCCCTAAATAAGGCATATTGTAATGTTTCCTAGGATGAGTGCTGGGACTCAACACACCTTTGTTTAGTACCTTAACCGGGAGACTGCTCTGCTGTCCTAGTAATTGTAGGAGAGAGGAAGAACTTCCACAGGCTGTGTCTCCCTCCCTTTTTTGTATCTGAGGGACCTGTGCTCTTAACTTGACTTCAGTTCAGAGACCAAAGTCAACCAGGAGAAACCCAGATCTGTGTCTTTTGAGAACAAGCTATATTTGGATAAATATTGCTTCAGGAAGGCCTTTTAATCATAATGAAAATTAAGTCAGTTTCAATTTGTCAACAGATGTGTTTGATATTCAGTTTTAGTATCTTATAGTAGAAATGCCTCAGGCACATACCTGTCCTCACAACTCTGGCCAAGTGCCACAGATATTCCTGCATTCACACAGGCAGGGAGAGTTTTCTATTATTTACCCCATATTCTACTCTTCTTTCTTGTATAGTCCAGTTTTAGACATGATAATGAGTCACACAAGAAAGAAGAAGCTACAAAGATGTGTTATCAAACTGAAAGCATGTCACTAAATTTACTGCTTTCATTTTTTTAACATGGAATTGATGTTAAAAATATTCCGCATAGAGCATGAGGGGTTTGGACTTAATAAATGCTGCCCTACTGACAACAAAATAAGTAGCTGCATGATGTTCACAAAAGCATGTGTGTAAAGGGACTAGAAGAGACTTTGTAAATGACTTATTTTAATTTGTAAGTATTGTTGTTGTATCTAATATCTTGTACAAAAATGAAAGACAGTGGATTCAGCTCAGAACACTTGTCTCCTCTTGTGAAGCAGGCTACTGTACCATAAGGAAGCAACTTTTTAGACTTCTATTAGCTAAACTAGCAATATAAATTAGAAATAAAATTTTAGTTTTATGGTCATTTTCTTCCAATGCTGCTGACAGTGTGCTGGTGTGCTTAAAAAGAAATCATAATTTTGGACAAAGCTAACATGGGTTGCACTCCCCCACAAAGGTACAGAAAGAGATGCGGGAGAAAGAATGAAACTGAATTCATAGTGAAATAGGGAGTGCACGTATCTGAAATGATTCCTACTGCTGACAGTACTAATGATACCATTTCAAGGACTGAAGTGCTGCTGTCTTTTCATACTCAGCTGCTGTGAAAGGGAGATTGGACTAGATAATGCTCTGAACCATATCTGAGAACAATCACTTTCATCCCAAAGAAGGTGAAAAGAGGATAAGAGGAGAAAGGAGAGTGTCTTGCAGTAAAGGAGATAAGGGAAACAATAACGAGATTTATACCATTTTTTTTCCTAAAAAAAAAAAAAAAATCACACAGTGCTTCCCCGAGAAGTACTTGGAGACAGATCATGTTTAGACATTGACTGCAACTTCCTAAGGATAGTCATCAATATGTTCAAATTGAGCTGTGACCTTTTCTTGAAAATTCAGATTTCTGAGTGGTTTCAAGCTCTTCATCACCTCTGAACAATTAATTTAATAAAAGGTTAAAAAGGAACCCTTTTGACTTTGCCTGGAAACGGAGAGCAGGAGGAGGCATCAGCCCTACACAGGGGCACTGGCAGCCACAGAGCTCAGATTGTGCGTCAACATGTGAGCCTTTTTCCACCAGGAGGGCAAGCTGCCTGCTTGGCATTGCAATGGCAAGGAGGAGGAATGTAGAGGAATAGTCAGGAGAAACCGAGAGATGGTTTAACGAATTGCTCCTCAGTTCCCATCAGCCTGAGTTTCTTTATGACTCACTATAATTCCACCCCCTCAGCAGCATATGGGAAGAAACTTAGGTTGATCCAAGAGGATTAGATATTCTTTTGACTTCATCTGCAAATGATTTCAAGACTCAATACCTGGACTCACATAAACCTGGCTTTAAGCATAGAAGTGAAAGACACTAATTGATTTTTGGGTAAAAACAGAACAGATCAGAGAGCAGGAGACTGGTCATCCAAGGTTATACCAAGGTTTATGACTGACAGAATAGCAAAGAAGCCATGGAATGTCTATGATGAAAACGTGCTTTTGGAGGTCTGAAACACTCTGTGTCGGCAGATATTTTGGGTAAATGGCATCAGGACTTGAGTGGACTTGTCTATCAGATGATCTCTGCATACACAGTGCAGATGTATACACAGCACAGAGTATATGCAAGAAAGGCAAGACAGGCTTCATGTAATTTAAGAAAAAAATTAATGGATACAGGGGCACATTCAATTCAAACGTTTGCTTTGTGAAGCCATGTGGCCTCATTCTGTTCTCAGTTTTGAGGGTTCAGCAAACCAGCACCATCTGAGACATGGAGAGCAGACACTTGGCAAGTGTCACTAATACAAACAGAAATGGTGAACCCAAACGCGAAAAGCTGTTGCAGTATTAGTGGCATATGGCAGGCACACATGAGACCTGCCCTGCGTTTTCTTTTCAGCTATGATGCGTCACCAGCCAGGCCTGGCACAGCTGCAGTACAGATGTGCTGTATGCCATGCTGCTTCCCCACTCTGTAAGATACTGTATTCTCTCTCACTCAGCTCAGACTCCAGCAAGATAAATGGCTGGGTAGAGGGGACAGATGCTATTATTGCCCTGGTCAATGGAAAATAGAGTTGAAACTGTCCATCTTCTCTGGTGGCAGCACCTGACCTCTCCACCAGTGCATGGACACAAGCTGGCCATCAGCCTGTGAATACCTCCTGGAGTAATTGCAGCAGAAATGCTTTAGTGCCTGGCAGTAAAATCAAAACAACCCTTTCTCTGCTGCCACTCTTCAGAAAAAAAAAAGAAACAGGTTTTATTAGAAGTGATGGTGATAGAACAAGCTATTTACTAAATAATTTGTTAATCATTTTGCATTCAGTTTACATAGAGAAATTTCACCTGGATTGTGCACATACTGCTCAATTTAACTGCTCATTGGTCACTTGCTATTCACAGCATGTAGCTGTTCACACAAGGCACAGGGTGTTTTTCCCCATTGCCTTGCAAGATTTCTGGAGCATTTCAGACAGATTTTGCAGATTTTTCTCAGACTAGAAGAGTGGCTTTATTTAGCTTGACCTTATGCTTACCACTGTCCATAGCTGACAGAATGTCCACATGCAAATACGAGTATTCATATGAATACCAAAGCACAGTGTGGACAAACCCCCTCTTGCCTTACAAATATCAATGAAACAAATAAAATTGCATCAGGAAGCTGTTCATAGTCTGAATGAGCAGTGTTTGAGACATGCATTATTCAAGCCGTTCTCTCTTAGGATAGTTCACCCTTTTCAATGCTCTGTTCCCAGATGCTAAATTCATCAGGCCATGGGTAGTCAGTTGTAAAATAAACTGGACCCTCCAAATACAACCCAAACAATGCACTTCTTCTATGTCAATGTGGTTGCAGATGATGGACCTAAACATGTGGAGTTGCATGGATGAAACAGAAGGCATTCAACACACATCTGCATCTTCCTACAAGCAGAAATATATTTCAAAAGATTCAGAGAATCATCACACGGGCTGGTTTTGATTGTCAGGGGAATATGTGTCATTTTGTGTAACTTATTTATACTCAAAATAATACTTGGGGACTAACGACTGCAAAATTATTCTTTCAGCACAAAATTTGGAACAAGATAGACGTATAATCAACTTGAAAATGTAAATACCCTAATCATCTTTTAACATGAAACCCAGGAAACAAAGTCTACTTGAAATTCAGTAGACTTTGGGATCTACATGCTTACAGATAGTGCTTCAGATAATTCTGCTGATAGAGGAGGAGATATTCACAAACATTAACTTGAGCCCAGGGAAACAAGCCATTGGAGTGCTGCCTACAGAAACATGCATTTTCCTGCTGATGATGGAGGGAGCCTGGGGATATTAGATTTAATAGATAACCAACCTCCACAGTGCCATTCAGGATATTGGACCTGGTTCACTCTTGCCATTCAGATGTAATTTCATAATGAAACAATGATAACCAAAAGGGGTCTGTAACACTCCTTTGCAACGGCAAAATGAAACAGATGCACATCCTCTGCCAGGTGCTTGTTGGACCCTGATGGAAGGGGTCCAAATAATTAGCTACTCACCAGATGGGTAGCAAAGCACAAACAATCTAATGTGTCTTTTGGGTACAGACAACTCAGTGATGTAATAACATTAACATGTGACAGCATTTAAGTTGTCAGCAATTTGAGAACTTAATTTTGTAGTTTGCAATCTGCAATGGCTTTATTTTCATTAACCAAACACCTACAAAAAGGAGACCAAAAATACAGTTGGCAGAGGCTGAAACCCTTTCCAGTGGGATGTAGAGATTTTGCTTCATTGCCAGTAAAGGACCTGAGACACCAAACAACAGACCGGAAAACATCACTAGAATGTATGAAAGCTAATTTTAGCATTTTCAGTAATTTCTAAGATTTCCAATATCCGTGACTAATAAAAAAAAAAAAAAAAAAAAAAAAAAAAAAAAAAAAAAAAAAGACTGGGAAATTTTATAGCCTCCACCTCAAAACCACGTGTGAAATACACAGCACACCAGATGTGGTGATTGGTTTATAGTGTTTGCAAGCAATCACTGAAACAACCTTCAAAACTCACCTCTGAGCTTCATTGGCACCCAAAGCACGACCTGACTGAGACAACTGAAGCCTTCCAGAGAAGAATTGCTTCTGGAAGCTTATTTTTCAGCCTTAGGCCTCCCACATTTGCTAGGATGAAGAATTGAGAAGGTTTTTGGTCCAGTGTAAAAACGTATTTGACATGAGCAAAAGCAGCCTCCGTAGCTGCTTTTTCCTAAATAAATAATGTGAAGACACCTGCCAGCTGTCTGTACATTCAAGTGGAAGTGGCATATATTTTACTTAGAGCAAAAATTGTTGAGTCTTGAGCTTTGTGATTCACCTGAGCAACGTTGCTAAGTCTTGCAATTTCCTCATGGTATTAGATGTTTTTTCCCAGAACCCCACACTTTTGAGTCATGGATTATATGTGAATTTCAACTTCCCTCTCAATGAATAAATAAAAGCAATTTTCCAGCTTTCCCGGCTGTACACAAATATTTGGAAAACACAAATGTGGCAGCCCAAAAGGCTTCAAAACCAGAAGACAAACAAGGAATGTATCATCTCATAAAAAGCATAAAGAATACTAAGTTATTGCATTATTCTTGGAATCTAATACTTAGTTTCTGAGGACCTGCTGCTAGCAAAACTGTCTGTGTAAAATCAAAATCCTATCCAGATTAATCCCACTGCCTGCCCTCCCCAGTCCTCTCAGAAGTTTTAGCTCTCGAGTTTGCTGCCCAACTGAATTCTCCATTTGAACGATCCCATTTATCGCCATGGAAATAGTTGCTGTTCCACAATGGATTGTGATTGGAGACACAGACTCAGCAAAGATCTTGATTCACTTATTTCACTAAGGTTTCTTCAGTAATAAACCAGTAAAACATTTACAGGCAAGGTCAGTACTAAGCACAACCAGATTTCTTCATCATTTTGTAAGCTCTGCTCCAAGCCCATCAAAGCTTCTGATCTCCTTCCATGAGTTTTGAATAAGATCCTTTAAAGAATCACCTTCATAAATATCTGTCCATTAAATAGAAAATATTTAATATTTACCAAACAGATTTTTATAATTAATTCTTATTTTTGGTCAATAAACCAATAATGTTTAAATTGCTCCAAAGAGAAGTATAATAAAGAAATAGTTCCATTCTATTTAAAGAAAAACAAAATAAAAAAAAAATAAGAACAAGCACTAATAAATTAAATATATGCTTAAAACTTCTGTCAACAAAGCAACCAAATCAGTATCTAAACAACATATGAATCCATATATTGGGATAAATAATTTTGGCTAGTATTTCTTTGAGATTTCTTTTTTAGAAGACAAATTCCTTTAAAAATAGTTATTTTTCTCTATTCATCCAAGAATTTCACTTTAGCATCACCCATGAAAAGGGATGGTAAGGGTTCAGATAAAATAAGATCACTTATAACAAATTTCCCCTGAAGCCTAAAGCGTGTCATACTGGATATTTTCTATCTGCTGCTTTCCAGATCTTGGCTTAACCACTAACTATACTCCGGCTGTTTATCACATGACTGTGGATTAATATTAAACAGACATTGGATATAAATATTCATATGTAATCATGGGTATGTGTGTTTAAAATATACATATATTCAAATCATACTGGTCTTGCATTTTCAATTGCAGAAGAATTTGAAAAGCATGTAATCGAAGAGTTTACTGAAATTAATTTCAAATGGTGCAAAAATAAGTCCCAAGAAGATCTGCTGGAACATACGGCACAACAGGATGTTCAGTATCATGCCATAATAGTACACCTTGGGTGCAGCATGAGGCATGAAGCCAAAAGGCACATTTAGAGGAAAAAAATTCTGGACAGAAACAAACCAAATACCTAGAATTTTATTATATATATATATATTATAGTAGTTTCCTGTTTAGTTGATCCTCTACATAAAATTGACAAGCCTCACCACACAGTATTTCAAGAAATCTAATGTCTTGTAGACAGATTGCTTTCTTAATGAAAATACTTCCATATATTTTTAACAGTGCCCAAGCAACCAAGGAGCCTAATATCCATTGGTTTTAAATCACCTGGAAATCAAAGAAAATGTTTATCTGTGGCTCAAAGTTAGACCGAGACATCACAGGGAGCCATGAATCATGGAGAGATCAATTGGAGAGTGGAAGGACTTCTTTCTACATTGACTTTGTAGCATCAGGATGCTGTGGAAGGAGTGTGTGTATAAAAGGGGGTGGCAAACTGCACATCAGACATCTCACTTAGCAAATTATGACATTTCCCATGGAGTGAGAACAATATAATTAAGCTCCTAGTCAAAAATAGGAGAAAACATTTTGTCATCATTCTAACAGACTTTTATCTTTCCTACGTTTTTACATAAAGGTTTGTTTTGCATCCTAATTCTGCAATTTATAGCAAAATGCTCATTTTAAACAACAATTCAAGACTATTACCCCTTGAGAAGCCTCAGGAATTACAGTTTTCTTTTTTCTGTATCCCTCAGAGACAAGATAATTGCAAAATCCTTCCAAAACATGTGATTGCTCCCATGTTTTGTAAAAATAGAAACTTATGTGGTATTTAGGGATGAGGAGGGGGATGCAGAAAGCTTCTGAGCAATGGAAGACCTTCTGGCAAACACCAAATTACTCAGTTTAAAATCATATTCTCAATACCAACTTCCAGACTGATCTCATTACATTTAATTAGTGACTCTTCCCACACCTACTTATTAATTGACTGCTGTCTGCCACATGGTCAGCAGGTTGGTAACTCCACTGACCTAACTGGGGATCTAATGCAGCGACAGAGCAGTCACTACCAGCTGCTAGGTCTAGTGTTAGAATGTCAGAGGCTGCCAGAGGGAAGAAGGGAATAACAAATTGCTATCTGTGTTGACTGATTATAAGACACACATGGGGTAACAGGGCAACAAGGGAGATCCATGATTAACATTAGATAATTATTCAGATAAAGACACGGAGTCTTGAAGTCTCAATCTTGTTATGCCAGGAATCTTACTAATAATGTCTGCATAAAAGAGACATTGAACTGCTATTTCATTGAACCTAATTTTCTGCAGTGGGAAGGTCTGATGTGAGAAAGAGAGTCTGACTCTGAGTCTATGCTTCAGAAAGGAATTTTGTGTAAGCAATACATTGCATTTGTGAGCACGTGATGGTGTGTGCATGTGTGTGTGTGTAAGATGAAGAGGAGTGAACCTGATGAGAAAGTGGGTGAACCAATGAAGAGAGACATAATAATAAAATGTGAAGACCATTGAATGTCTACTAAAATAAATGAACTCAAGGTAAAATATCTGGAATCTGTTTTCACATTCAAATTAACTGAAGATGAGGACTGCCCTTGATGTGTGAATTGCTATGAATAGCTTCCTGAGGACAGTCTGAAGCCGAGATATCATTAGAGGCACTCAGAGCACAAACGCCCTGAATAACTAAGCAAGAATCTCTAGTACTTTGAACAAAAGCTATCTAAAATAAGAGGCTAAGTAAAATTATGGAAAAGGCGAATGACTGATCCAGCAAAATGTTTTCATGATCCATTTGTAATTTCGTCTTTCTTTGGCAAAACCTAGAAACCTATACCATTAGAAAGGTACTTGTTTCCAGCTCCAATAAAAGTGTTCTGGACTACGAACAGTGAATGAAGCGGCAAAAGCCCTGAAAGTCCCACCTTAATCAGTCATCAGGTATTACCAGGTAGGGGAGAAAAAATGTGTTAGGATATATCCTTCCCTATCCTGCAGCAGCCCTGCTCCTGGTTACATTCACATCTTGTTCTCAGCAACATGCTGCAGCCATTCAATCCTGGCCATTATTGGGATGAATGCAACAGTGCAGCACAAAATACATTACACTTAGAAGGCATTCAACTGCTAAAGTAAAAACAGAGATTAGAGGATGTCAAGGTCAAACAACTGAACAACCTATTTTAATATGAATGAAAAATTTCTATAAATAACAAACTTTTCTGTCCTGTCTTCCATCTTTTATAGATAAAAACTGGTTTCTAAAGCAAAAAGAAACATTTCTGGGGAAAAAAAAAGTATACTGAGTTGATACTGATGAAAGAAATATGGCATGATACATGGTGGAAAAAGTTTCAAAACAAGAATAAAATCCTTGCTCTCGTGTTTTCCCTTCATCACAATTGGGTCAGACAGCCCTTCCCTTTACAGGAACATGTGTAAATATAGGTTTGAAAGTGGTCAGTACAAGGGATTTGGTCAGAGTACAATCAAGCCATCTTGCCATCTGAGTTTTCTGCCAAAAAAAAAAGGATGCCAGACAGCCACAAGTCTCTTTTCTTGCCATGGTGGAAGAATGTGCACTCACATTTACTTTTTTAAATGTTTCTTGTTTGCAATAATCAATAATCTGAGGACCTGTAAATAAGCAGTGGCTGGGTATTTCTGTCAAACTTGACAGATGACTTTGATAAAGTGCAGTTTATTTTGCTCCCCTTAACATACAAACACAGGCTGTAACTTCAAGATAAATCTGGGATTAAATACTATGATTGTGGTAAAGTTCCTAAGAAAGCAAGTGGTATAAATGTCTCAAAGATCAGCAGATTCCCTGGGAAAAATGAGCTCGAATTTAAAGTTCTAAAACCACTTGGTCTTGACTCAACTCACCAATGTTTTCCAGATGCAAACTATTTAGGCTCTAAATGAATATGTGGTCCCTAAAAAAATTAGTTGCATGCATCTTTCATGCTCAGCTGCAGTCTAGGTCTCTACAGCGGTTCCTCCAAAGAAAGTTTGCCACTGCTCTACTCAGATCCTGATTTCAGCTGAAAACCTGGAAAAATTAAGTACCATTAAACTGGCTGTGGAAACTTTCACCACATGTTTATCTACAGAAAACAGGAGGCAGCTGTGATATCAGGTCTAGCCCCCTGCTCTTGTTCTCATGATTGGGGAAAAGTTATGACAAGTCACATTTTCTGCCACACTAAAGAGATGATGTGTCAAAGGTAAAATCAAGTGGATGGTGTAAAAATCAGATAGGAATTACAGAGAGTTCGGTCAAATGCCAGATCAGATTGCTTGTCTTAAGAAGTGGGAATGCACAAGCAAAGGCACATTTTTATCCTTCTGTTGAAAGGTCTTGGCCTTCATTTCCAGAGATGCAAAACAGAGATAACCTCTGGTATGCCCCTGGAAGGCCTGGCTGGAGAGTCTTGCCTGATTGGGACTTTGAAAGAAACCACAGAAAGTAACACACTTTTGTTTTCCCAAATGCAGCCGCTACCCAAAGGAAGCTTAAAACCAAACACACACATGTGCACACAAAGCCACCAAGAACTTGTTCTACCCCAAATTTAAAATTGTAAGCAAATCCCCAAGCAGTTTGCTTCAACGAAGCACATGAAAAAACCCCAAATCACTGATCCAGAGTGTCTCTCCCTTGGCAGGAGGAACAACTGGAAACCCTGTACTCTGTTTCAGCTTGATCTACTCCATCCTAGTTACCAAGACTTCTGGGTCTGCAGAGTCAGACCTCAGCCAGACCCTTTTCACTTCCCAACAAGTTTTCAGCAGCTACATATAAAGCACTGTATGATCTCTAGCATGCCTTTCCCAAACCCATTTATTTCTCATCGGTCTGAAGTGTAGAAATTCCATCATGCTACTCCAAAGGGAATGGGCCTGGCTGAATTGCAGCTTATAAGAAGCTCATGTGCTCTCACTGAGGGATCTGCAGAAGTTTTCATTAAAAAGAAAAGTTTTGTGAAAATACTCCCTTTATTCAAGTCACTCAGTAAAAGTCACTAACTTTCTTAATCTTAGAAAACAAGACCATATTTCTTCAAGCTCTAAGCTTCTTGTTAAATGTTAAGACTGTGATTACATTTCCACCCTGTGAACAACTCAATTATTCCATGTAAGAAACTCCTATTTTCTTGCAGTTGCTTTCTTGTCATTTTAACTCAATGTCTTTTCACCTGGTGGGCTTTTTTAAAGTTCTTTTTGTATGCATTGTATTCTAATCCACTGTCTGTTTATTGTATATATTGTAACATAATTTTGAAATTCTCTTTGCTGAAGAGAAGCTAAGCAGAGTCCTGTGCGTACTGTGTACCAACTGGATCTCAGACTCCAGAGAATTTTGTCATGGCTTGCTTCCTTTAATTTGTTCAGTAACAACAATCTGACAAAGCAAACTTGTGAGAGATGACCACTGAAGTGATCATTACAAAAGCTTATGAAAATTCAAACTATCCGGTCTGACCACTTAACAGTTGCGGCTGAACCCACCAAGTGATGTCTTTGTATAGGCAGTAATGCAGGATTCATTCTTACATTTATTAACAAATTTTCAGAAAAGGCCACGCAGGCACTAATTAGAAACCAAACTGTGAATCAGCAGGTGCCAGACCTAAACTGTCTGTAGCATTTAAACAAAACTATTCTTAATATAAAGCCCACGTATTACAAATTGACCCTGCACTTCTAAGACAAGATGGGTCCTGCTCCTCGCAGGCTGCCCTTTGGTAGAGGGACAGGTAACATGTTTGGCACAGTGGGTGTCCTTTCTTTCTCTTGCTGTTGACAATAACAGTTCTTGATGTTCACAGGAGGCAGGTGTCACAAGTCCTGCTCTATTTCCCTGGGCTTATCACTTCAAATGAGGTTTGATGAGACAATTAATGTTTCATCACAAGGTCCAATATAATTATGAGAATTTGATCTTTAGAACGAATAATGTGATTTTTTTGTGCTTAGGCACCCCAAGGGTTTGTATGCAGACTACATTTATCTGAGTGTTGCCATCAAGAAGACAGGGTGCCCTCTGCCTGCCAGATTTAATTCTGCTTAATGACTGCTGCAAACATTAGAACAGAACAAAATACTGCAGCATTTCTTTTAGAAAACAAATAATTAACATCCTGATCATAGTACTATGAACAAGGGTTTGGATTTTTCTCACCTAAGTGGGAGAGTGGGTCACTGTCAGCTCCATTCATGGTTGGTAAAAGAAATGAGCATTTCTAGAACACATTTAATATGATGTCTAGGCATAAAAGGTGTCTGCTTCCCTACACTGCTTACAGTGGACTGTAAAGGATTCTAGATCACTAATTCAATGACAAATGTCCATACCACTGAAAAAAAAAAAGCAAAACAAAGTGAGAAAAAGTCCTGGAGCATACTTAAACATGTGGTTAAGCATGGATGTTTTAAACTTTCGTTCCTCTCAGATGCTCTGCTGTCTATTCAGCTTTTACCCCCACCTCAGCTGGTCATGGGGCTTTCTTCGTACGTACACTTGAGACATTTGTAATCTTCCTTTGCCTTTAATCATTTATCCCATATGATTTCAGGATCAGCATTTAATCTAGGCATGCATGTGTTATCTTTAGCATCATCGCCTTCTTTGCACCCTGGGCATTGAGGTCTGATGTACAAGTAGCTAAAGTCAGAGGTTTCTTTGAATTTTCAATCATATTTCTAGCCCATAATTAACACTTTCCTTCTGGTCTCAGTGGCTTCTTTTGAAGCGATGACATTTTCGTGGCTGCTGCAATTCTTGAAAATGGTGGATCATTGAAGCATCAGCTGTACCTCCCTCTCATTACATCTGTTAGTTCCAAACAATTGACAATTTTTCATAAAGGCTACATAAGACATGTTAATAATATAATTGACAGATTTGGCCTTTAGGAAGCTTTTCCTGGACTCCTCTCCTCAACTCCCACTTTTTATCAGTTTTGCCATCACAGTTTCCTTCCTTACAATGGTTTTACGAACAAAATTTAAAAAATAACGCAAAAGCTAAGCTGAGTGTTCTTCCCTATTCAATGACTGTTCACAGTTCACAACTGCTCTTCAAAAGGCTCTCCCACATCCCTTATGTCTGAGTTTGGTATTAAGCTACCCACTAAAGCAGGTTGGGATGTTGCAGGCAAACCACACCAGCTTGTTTCATACACACAGCAGCCAGAGACAAACAAGCATCACTTGGCACCATTTTTTGCAGGGAAGAAAGATGGAGAAGGACACACAGCCAAACCCACCATGCCTCTGCTCATTTCTTCCCAAGGTGATGGCCATTCTCAAATGCCATGCTAGTGTTCACATTGTAGAATTTCACAGTCCTCCTTTTCCCCCAATCTTACTCCCATTTGCATCACGCAACCACTAGTTGTGACATTTTGCAGCCTCCCTACTGCAGATCATGGGCCTCTGGGCACCTGACTTGTCCCTTCTTCATCTATTTCTTCCTTACCTCCTGAATTCTTGCCTGACTCCCACCATTAGCAATCAGTGTTTTATATCTATAAAAATAAATATTTTTTTTCAAGGGCAATTAATAACATTTATTTTTAAAAAGGGAGGGAACCTGAATCTATAGCCAGACTTACATCCAGACTTCAGAGCTCTTAGGCTTTTTCATTCCTTTGCCACAGCTTGTAAGTTGGGAATAGACGTAGGAGGCATATCAAAAGGGCATTAAGTGAAAGAGTGTTGCATATTTTCCCACCTGCCTACATACACTTGCATCACAAAAGAACTATTTGACAGGATGGGCAAAAGATAAATCATTGATACTGGTGATGCTTTCTATAGACTTTAATGATTTTGATATGCTTGTAAGTTGTAAGTGATTATTCATTTTGTAGCTACACATGAAATCTAACAGATCTCCAAGATGCTAATTAAGGAAAGTGAAGTATACTCATATAATCATATACATTAGAGATCAATATGACAGGTTGCTTTCCCCATCTCTAGTAAGCACTTCAGAATAAACCAACAGAGCTATTTGTAAGAGAAATATATGCAACAAGAGATTTAGCACTGTCAACTAGCTTTTAAACACAGTAGAAATCACTCTACAGCACTGATATTTGTTCATGGCAGTATGAGGCTGCAGGACTCTGACAACAAGTAACCCAGTAAAAAGGAACAAGATTTCTTTGCACTGTACGTGCATTGGAGAAGCACAGCGAAGTTTATATTAGCATATCACAAATGTGAAACTGGGACACACGCTCAATGCTAAATTAGAACAGCAGCTGGTATCCTGTTAGCAAGTAAAGTGTGTTTGCTTGGGGGAAAAAAAAGAAAGAGACCAATGCAAAATCAAGCCATGCAAATGCACGGAGAACAATCAGTCAGAAAAGGATCTGTGAACCACACTGCACATTTCAGCTCTGTACTGTGTGACACGTCATTTCACGAAAAAAAATATATTTATAGGGGAGCCAGATCATATTCCCTCATCTGAATTAAGAAGAAAGTATTTTCCTTTATAGACAATCTGAAAATTATCAAAATTTAGACTCTGACAGGTTTGGCCATGTTTTTCATTCTATTTTCTTTCCTGCATCATGCAGATCAAAGAAGTATGAAGCAAAATATCATATTCTCCTAAGTAACACAGAATAATGCAGTAAGCAGGCAGAATGCACAGAATATTTTCAGTTATATTTCACACAAAAATTTTCACTATTTATTTATTCAAAAGTAGCCTTTTAACAATGAACCAGAGAACAACAAACTTTTAAAGCTGTGCTTTCTTCTTTGACTTCCTCCCACACCATTCAGTTTGCACAAAGTGAATTGGCCACTTGAACTCCTGTTCAAGACAGGGACAGATGAAAACGCTCTTTCAGACCAGCTGGCTGAGGCCACTTACATAGTTATTAAAAACTCCTATTATGTCCTCTCTTTTCAGCTCTTTCCTCCTATTGCCATGAGTTTTCCAATATTTAATAGTTTTTGGAGAAGGTGAAGTCCTGAGGAGCTGCAGACACAGTGAAAGATACCTAACTTTAGCCCAGGGAAGCCCCAGGAATAACTGCTGGAATTGGCAACCAAAGTAATGAGTACTTAAGATATCTATTGTCTAGCAGTCTAATTTGCTTTGCCTAAACTTCAATATTTGTAAAATATTCTGAGTTTAATTATTTTAGGAAGAATCCAAAATAATCCGAGATCCTTCAGAATACATGAGCAGACAATTTTAATTTAAATTTTAGATTTAACTTGCACAGGCAAAGCAGCTCCAAAATCAGAAGGAAATAGAGGAATGGGTACACAATCCTTACATGCTTAATGACAAGGATCATAAAACTGTTCTCACATTCCTGGCACTGGATGAAAATGCAGCATTTACTCTCTTAACTCTTCCTTGCAGCACTGCTTGCCCTGTTCATAAATACCCACTTTAGAGGCTCTCGTTATGTTGCTGTAGTGTTATTGCACACAATGCAAACGTAGAAATCAGGTTCTAAATAAATCTAATTCCTGTGCAGTCTCAGCAGCTCCCAGTGGCTATCGGGCAGCAGGTATCTCAGCCAGAGGGATGGCTCAGCTCTACTCCCAGCATGGTGTCACAAAACACTCCTCACTTGGCTAGGGAGGGTTGCATTTTCCCATGTGAAGGACTGCAGCCCTTTCCTACTTCTGTGTAAGAGCAAGATGGGCTGGATTGGCTGGAATGTGATCTTTGATGGCCATATTCAGATTGCTTACTTAGATGCTGTTGGGGCATCTAAGACCAAGAGACCTGTTTTCAAAGCCATGAAATGTAGTTTCTTGCACACTTGGTAAGCAGAAGCCGGGAGGCAGGGATGACATTCAATAAAAGTTTCTAAAGGAGAAGCTCTCAGAGGCAATTACATGCCTCCACTGACTCCAGTGACCTGCACAGCCAATGTCCTCCAGCACTCTATCAAATATAATGGTTACATCCCAGACTGCCACCCATCCCTGCCTGAATACAGACCTGAGCGGATTTGCTTCTCTGGATTTACTGTGCAGCGCAAAAATGGTGCGTTGGTCTTCCACAGAAACTAAAACTAAGAAAACTTAATAGCACTCTGATTTAGTGATTTAATAACATGATGGTTTTAATGCATCTGTTCTAGTTCTGTAGAAGACTTTAAAATATTGTTACACATTGATAGACTATGGTAGTGAAGCCAAAACACCTGTATAAAACCTTTGGTCTCAACAGCCTCATTAGCATCACAATGATTAAGCAATACCAGAATAGTGGGAACTTTCAATGTCATAAAGACCGAATATTCATCATACTTTACAAAAGTTGAAAATATACCAAATTTTCAACATCCCTTCCTAATTTTTGCAGGCAAACACAACTTCCACCCTGTCAATAATAACTAAATTGCATGCAAAAAGAATATATTGACTACAACTCCACCGACACATTTTTTAATGTTTTCCATATGTGGTTAACTACTGCCTTTCTGGAATATGCTATAATTCCATGTAAAATGCATGGAGAACGGCCGGTTAATTTATCACAGAACAATCATGCCAGTATATCCTTCTAAGTACTTAGCCTCCTTTTCTCCAGAGATGATTTGGCTGATGAGATTTTAAAATGTCAAACTGAAGGGTTGCTGCCTAGTTTGAAAGTCAGGAAGGGTGACTGTAGGTAAAGACTTCAGGACAGAGGTGAGAACATTTAAAATAACAGTGGACATCAAATCTCATCTCAGAGAACAAACTGATCTACAAATAAGAATAAGGAAGAGTGATCTGCATGACTGACACATTGTGTTAGCTCAAGAAGAAAAAATTTGGCATGCTTACTGCATGATTGAAGGTCAATATGCCTGAAAAATGACAAAAAGGTTCTGGACTCAGAAAAAAAAAGAGGTATTAAGGCCAAGGATGCATGACTAGCCCAGGTAACAATAAAGTATCTTTAGAATTAATGGTCGGTATCAGAGTGCCATCCTATAATGCCTACAGTCCATTTAGAAGAAACGTTTGGGCAAAAATCCTCAATGACGCACAACAAGCTATCATGAAACAGCATTTGCCTGAATATATTTGCCTTAAAGTGCCTCAGATTGTTGTTGCAGTGACTTTATTCAATAAAATGTATTTAAAGCTAGTACTGAGAGCTTTTGAAAGTAAAAATTGCTGCCAGGTACCCAATACTGCTTTTGCACAGCTCCTCCAGTTTCTACATGAGCAAGCTGAGGCAGACCTAATTGTGCCAGTAGAACAGAATTAATTCAAGTACAAACAGCTTAGGAGGGGCATACAAGGGTACTTGAATCACTCTCAGAAGTACCAGGTTGGGAGGGATTTTGAAAGAGCCACAACGATCTGAGACACTGCTACAGGAAAACTGCTTAAAGCATTTGTGCTCCTATGCCCTTATCTTCATCCACACTAAGACTTAAGTTTAACATTGAATCTGTCCATCGCAAGAAGAGAAGTAACCAAATAAACCACTGGAGCACGTTGATGTGGAAGCAGGAGAGGGCCATCACAAAAAACAGTATAACTGGACCAAGATGCTTCCCTGTCATACAGCTCCCAATCATATTAACAGATAAACAAGTTTTATGTCTCCTCTACAGCCTTTTGATTTGCTTGATTTTCAGGTCTGGGCTTACAATAGAGATCAGACTGAGTACTTCAGGAATACATTAGCCTGCACATCATGAGCTAAAATGAGAAGTCCTAGAGCAAGGAAATGCTGCTGGAGGTCAAGGTTGGATCCTAAATCCAATCCTCTTTTCAAAGTGCTCCTTCTTCAGTAGCTGAGTCCAGAATGATGCTTAACAACTGTGTGGGAGACACTGGAAATGTCATGTTGAGCACTGGCCAGTGGTGGGTTGGAAGGAGTTGATATGCTCAAAACAGTGGCTTTAGAGTCTGAGACTGGCCCTCAAATTCCTCCTCAGTGTGGCCAGGTAGCGCTGGCATGTGCTCGGACAACAATGAGAGGTGTGGCAAAAATCTGGGCAGCTGCACAGCACCATCTATTCCCCTAGCAGCCCAAATTAAAGCTCCTAACATTTTTCAACCTACTTCAGCTTTCAGTCTACTTCTTGAGTTAAAAGTCACGCAGAAGGTAAAGGAAAGATTAAGTTACAGCACAATCTCCATGTTTTTCCAATTAATTTAAGTACTAAATCTGTATTTTTGCTGCATTTTTATATCCTCTCTTTTCCAGCTTCTTGATAGCACTTTGGATCAGTACATAGCCTGGAATACAAAATAACTTGTCTTCTGTAACATTAAGTTTCCTACGAGCTTTACTATTTTAGTGCCATTTGGATTCATTCCCTCTGGCAATCCTTTCTTAATGTAAATGGTCCAAACTGTTCTCACTCTAACGTGCTGCACTACAGAAATACACTGTAGACAGAGTTCAAGATATTCAAAAGGATCATTTATCAATAAAGTAAACAAAAAGAAAGATCAGCATAACCCTGAAACAGTGTTTATTTTCTATATTTTTACAGAAATTTTAAACCCACTGATAATAAATGACAGTGTTAGTTTTCTTCCATTTTGTCCCACAAAACACTTTTCATACTCGGTATTCTGTCAATTCTTGTTTTACATCTTCAAAGATATCTAGTTAAGAACACGTAATGTCAACTGATACAAGTTATGTATATGGACTATCTATACAATATTACTCTGATTTGATTTTAATTACCTTAAGCATGTTTTCCTTTTTGTAACAATAAAAATCCTATGTTTCTGAAAGCCCTCAGAAAGCAGCAGCATTATAAAACAATTGCTTATACATCTATTTCATCTTGAAACAGAACTACATGAAATCATGCAAATAATTGAGGAAGGGATGGTTGACATATTTTTAACTGCACACATGAAAGTGATACGGATCCAGAAAAAAAAAAAAAACAACACCAAGAAAACCTCTTACTTGAAAATCTAAGCAATAAGAACTTAAGGCTATATTTGACTTGAGAACAGTCTGAGTAAATGAGCTGATGATCTGAATCACGAAATACTCACACTGAAATGCATTGTCTCATTTGCTGTCCTTAATGCAAATATGAACCTCCATGATCAAATGGCCAGATACAAAACCATTCAGTATTCAGAAGTACTTTAATATACCTAATATGGAGACAATTTTCAGACCATTTTAAAGTGTAATTGTGTAACAAATGGAAAATTTTGATGAGTGTTCCGACCTCACTGCACATAGAGTTTCTCCCCAATTCTGGCAGTGGATATTAACTTCATTTAGGTAAGGCTGCATTGAGTAGCAAAACTCCTTTTGGACTGCCATAGTTTTTCATATTTAATCTATTAATGTGACGTAAATAGAGTCCATTGCCACCTGAATTCCATAGAAGAAGAATTGCTGATAAAGGTATAAGAATTTCACTGAATAATGGGTAAAGAATACAGCAAGGATGCAAAGTCAAATCCTCAGATACTACATGACTACCAAATCCATGCTTCCATGCAAGCAACTGTTTCCATGCAGGACGTGTACTCACTTGCAAACTTCCTCTCAAGAAGAACAATACCTTCCTCTCCAGCACACTGGATAACAGTGATACTTTATTTGAGGAATTCAGCATGGGAATTATTGGAGTAAAAACCAACCAAATCCACTGTCTTACAATGGGAAGACCACGAAAGAGCTTAAGGTTAGAATTCAGTCTGGACAATACTTTCATACTTCAAGGCTTCAAAATTAACTCCAAAGCAATAAATATTGTGCTATAATTTACAGGACACTACTAAGACTTGGGATTTGTAAGCATTTAGGAGTAGAACCTTGGTATCCTTACTTGCACTTAGAAAACGACATTTTCATCCGTATGTCTTCAACATTTTTTGCAGTGGAGCATTTGCAGAACATCAGTGACAGCAACTGCGATAGAAGTGTCAATTTGTAGAGATATAACAAGATGACAGATATTTCTTCCCAAGATACATCAGCTATTTATAGTAATGCCTTGTTCCCTGCCCCTCTAGCCTGTTTCTACCATTTCTTTTCTAATTTCCAGTCTTTTTACTGCCCTTTCCATTCCCTTTCTTCACCTATTTCATTATGCTTTTTATGATGTCTTGTCCTTTTCTCCCAATTTCCATATTTAATTTTTTCATACTTCCATCATAGCCTAGGGCAGGAATGACTCATCCCTTCACTCTTAGTCCTGAACCAACCTGTTATACTTTTATATGACATCAGTTACAATAATCATCTTTTTAATTGTGTTTTAAGGGGGAGCTTCAATGAAATATGCTACCAAGAGGCTTTAAAACTGCACAGGTCTAATAACAGGATTTCAAGAACAAAGTATAATCCCTCAATTAGCTGAACATACTAGATACAAACCTGTCTTAAATTTCCATTTAAGAAGTAAACTAACCTTTGTAGGTTGCAGTGATTCGAGTGGGTTTATATGCTTGCTAGATCACTTCACCATTGCTTTGCCTAATATATACTTTTCTACTTATATATCTATATGCAAAATAATGACAACCACTCTGGCAGTCTGTGATGTTCTACTATGAAGATAAAAAGAAATCACAGGTGTATCTTCTTCCTCTTGCAACTCAGTGAGCCTGAAGATAGAAGGAAGACCTTTCTACCTTTAGCAAGCCTATTTTACCCGCAACAGACTTTTTCCATTTTTAAAAATGAAACATTCAGCTTGTCAAAACTCATGCAAGTCTGATTAAGAAAACACAGCTTATTGTGCAAAAGTATTGCAGCCTCACCTTAGAATACTTTTCTATCTGTACAATATCTTCTCCTGTGCTAAATAAATCAGGGTGCACTGCCCCATGGAAAATCATTGCCATTTTCTTGGTGCAGAGTGAACTGGCCCAGATGTCCTAAAATAACTGTACTCTGGATGACCCTAATAAGAAATGAAGCCAAAACGTAGCTTGATCTAAATGAAGACAAATAAAATATTGCCATTTATTTCATCCAGAAAAAGATTATCCATGACCATCTGCAATGCACTTTACACAGATATTCATCATCTTTTTCTCAGGGAAGAAGCTTCTTGAGTCTTCCCTACTCACCAGACAACATAGCAGAGTAAGGGTCTGTCAGCCTACAACATTGTCTTCAAACCTGAGCCCCTCTGTAGCACCCTGGCTGGACAGTGAGACTGGACACATCTAATATCACATTGCACAGTGTTGCAACTCATTTCACTATGTCACAGAGTGGGGCTATAAATAAGAACCTTCTACCTGGATTCCCAGTCAATCCTTACAGTAACTGCTGATCTGCATTACTTACTGCTACAGGAACAAAAATAATGCCTGTCAAACACTGGCATTTAATATCTTCTGTCTGGGAAATGGAAGAAAAATGTAGTATCTGGAACAGAAGACAGCCCAGAGTCAACATGTAAGTGGTGGGTATTTTTGGCTTCTAAACTAATGAGTAAATGGCATTCCTCTTCATTAAAATTCAAGTATGGATAAATAATGTATGGATCTACTGATATACAGAACTATATTGAGTTGTGTTGGGTTTTACTTTTGGCACTCTTCTGTTATGTCTGCTCGTATAGTAGGAGAAGCTCCATATAGGTACCTGTGGACAAGAAAGTGACTGGTGACACACACCATTACCACATCCATGGTGTCAGGCCACAGATTTCCCAGAAGCAGACACTTAATCCACAAGCTGGGATCAGGACAAGTGAAGCAGCTGAGGTTAGGAATCACAGCAGCCAGTATGCTGAGCAAGAGAAAACCAGAATAGGCAACCTGTCCTATAAGTTCTGCATTCAAACTCTCATACTCTCTGAGATTTAGGCTTCTAGAAGTCCAGCTTAGACTGAGATCCAAATCTAGCATCTCTCCTCCTGGAACTAGAGCCTAAATAATTCCTTTCTGGCAGGTAAGGTACACTCACCTCAACTGCCCCCTCATTTTCCCTTTTTAAACTGTCTAGAAGCAAACCCAGCAGGTTTTTCAAAAAACCCACTGAAGACATCTCTGTGATGGGAGCACCGTAGTGAGGGAAACTCAAGATCACGTGTGTTTGGATAGCAGCTCATGCTCTACATGGCTGCAGGGCAATGCAAGACTTCTGGGCTAATCAGAATGGAACAGGCATAAAAACCTGTAACTAAGAACTTTTTCAGCCCCCTTGTTTTATAATAAATATGATCACAAATGCAAAGAAATGCATGGATATTAACAAAGAGCTGAGACATGAAGGTCCTGAGTTTCCAACCCCACCTCTGAATGAGAACTGATGCTCCTAAGCAACTTACTGAAACTAACAGTATCTTCCTATGGGAAAAATAGGGCACACGCACTGCCTGCCTCCTATTGAGAAGAACAGCATTGTGTCTTTTGTCAGACAATTCTTCCTCCTCATATGGCTGGGAGAATGTTCTGTCATCTTCTCTTGTTGACTAGACCAGACCAGAGAGCACTTCCCAGACCAATAAGAGGCAAAACTTTTACACAGAGAAGTAACGACTATTCAGGAAATACAAATTAATATGGTAAACCACAGCTGGTTTACTATTCTATAATACTGTTTTGACAGTCTCTGGGAGAACAGGTAAAGAGGGTGAGGAAAGCTCTATTTTACTTCCAGTCACAAATAGATTTTGGCTTTCATTTTCTATTTCCTGGCTAGTGATAAATAAACTCTCATCTTTCAATCCCTTTGAATTCCCCACTTTGTTTTCCCTGGCAGAAGTTAGTGTTCTGTGATCCCTGGAGTGGTTTTGAAATCCAGAGTGGCTCTCTAATAAGTTAGGGAAGAGCAGGACAGAATGTGTAGTTGGTTTGCTCTTCAAGGATCATGGTACATTAAGTGGCTAATCTAAAGTTTGAAAACTCCAATTACTTCACTTTCAAGAGAATGAGCAGGACTCCTGAAACTACTTCACCCACAGAGACGTTAGGGATGCTTAGAAAGGACTCCATAAGGTTTCAGCAGTCTGATATCCTTAAGGAAGAGTGGTTTCCAGTATTGAAGCATGGAAATGAGACACAGGAGTCAATAGGTCTAATCCTGCCTCTACCAGCATGTACTTGTTTCACTTAAATTCACCTTGTCCTATATACACGTACCACATTTTTTACAATAAATATTTACAATGTCTTCTGAGTACTCTGCATGGAATGTGTAAAGGGTATTACTGTCATTCCAGGAGACGTGGATCAAACGATTCTGCTAACAATGAAAAGACCCTTTCTGTCTGTCAGATAAGTTTTGCTGTGTTTACCTAATCTCTTAGACTTCTCCTTGGCACTTCTTCAAGATCTATTGACTAGTGTTGGTTATGTGTCCATGCCAGCATACTCTCTGGTATTCATTCCAGGGCTTGATGTTTCTTAGGAAACTGAGTTAAAGACTTAAAGAGAATTTCTTTACATAACCTACTCAAGGGATTACCAATTCAGCAGTTTAGCTATGCTGACCACCACAACAGTGCCATGTCCTTCTCTATAAAATGGATGGAATCTGACCATTAAGGCTCAAATGTGCTGCAATAATTTTTTTTCAACATAGTATAAGTAATGATCTCATCTTTTGCGAAACACTTCAGATTCTTTCACAACACTGTTTACATATAAATGTCAATGTGAGACACTGATATAAAGTAGAACACACAATTTGGACTGAGCTCTCCCAGTACACACTTTCTGGACTGTCACCAAAAAAAGTGGCTGACTTCTTCACAGGCAGCAGATTAGATTCAAGCATCCAGCATTCCAAAAAACATTATCAATTTTAGTAGAATTAAAAGAACAAAGCACAAATAAACTAAATGGTCAATGTAATTAATCTCTGGAGAAATTCCACAGAAACAAATAAGTAAATTAATAGAAATATATTTATTTCTAAAGCATTCTCCTTCATGGAAAATCATGAGGTAACTAATAGATATAACCCATTCTGTTATTAATAAAACCACCTCCTATCTCAGTTCACTGCCCACCAGGAACACATAAGAACACACACACAAAAAATCAACAAGGCAATTAAAAAAATAAATTAAAAAAAGTAAAAAGAGAGAGAATCCCACATTCACATACACATGCAGATTCATCTCTAAATAGCACTTAAATAAGGCTTAACAGATATAATTATCAACTACCTGGCATGGAATGCATGGCAATGAAAAGGATATAAGTGGGTATTTAGGAACCAGGCAAGGAGAAATGTTGGCTGAGTAACTGGGGAGAACTGTCATGCCTGTGACATATATCAGAACCAGGAACGGATTCCAAAAGAAGTTGTACAAGACCCACCATTAGATAAATCCGAAATATTACTCTTACCTAAGTTTTCAATATTAGTAACAATATTGGGGAATCATGCAACCATGCACATTTCAGAAAGGAGAAAAAGCCAAGAACTATTCATACATAAGAATGTTGGAAGTCACAACTTATTTTTGCAATTTTATCTAATGAGCTTTTGAGTGGTAATAGAAGTTATTTTGGGACTATTCTCAATGTCTTCAGCATTGATGTTTCCATTCCTTTCTCTTTTATTTGCCATCAAGAAGGTGTTCTTTGCAAACAAATGGGCCAGAAAAAGTTTCCTTGCTAATAAAAGCACACTTTTGCCAGTCTCACTCTATGATAGATCCAGTATTTGATCTCTGCTTCACTCTATCCAAATTTTCTATGATTTTTTATCATAAATAAGTCCACATTGAGAGATTTACTTCTGTATAATGAGTCTTAAGGTACAAAAAAGCTCCAAAACTTTACTAATGCACCAGTATTTCACATCTGTAAACAGCAACATTTCCTGTTGACATTCAATTTTGAGTTCAATCTATATTTAAAATAGCAGTAACTCCAGAGTTACAATCTATTTTACACTTCAGCAGCCTAGTTGTCCATATACAAGAGACCCATCAGAATGCTCAGCAATGGGCATGTTTAGCATTAATGGCCCTGTTAGCAGGCACATCCTTTTCACCAAAGCATTGAAAACCTCCATGAAAAAGGACCACAGCTATTTTTAATGACCTTTCCCAGATAAAGTTATGAAGCAATACATCCTGGTGTGGAAATGTCAGTGGGAGGCTAGCACAATAAAATCCAAGGTAAAATATAGTCTTCACGCAGTCATTAAACTAATACTTGTTAAGCTGTAGATGCAGTCAGCATCAAGTAACAGGAGCAGGATTACACTTCATACTCATACACTCATGATTTTTCAGCTTTCTTCCTCCCTATTACAGTTTCTTCACCCCTGGAAGTGTTCAAAAAACAAGCAGAAGACGTGGCACTTCATGGTACAGCATCAGGCATCATGGTATTTGGTCAAAAACTACTTAATGTCTTTTGAGGCCTTTTCCAACCTTAAGGAATCTATGATTCTATCACCTTGCTATCTTTTCTCCTTTCATTCTTCTGCAGGTTTTTTGCCTTAGGAATCCAGTGAATTCCTCCTGCAGTGAAGCAAAGCATCTTTGAAACAGTTCAGAGACCTTCAGTGTATCCTCAGTTCCCTTTTCATTAGGTCAGCCCAAGTGCAGGGTAACAGAGGAGTTCACACCTCCTCAACTTAAGACATGGGACCACCTACATAAATAGAAACAAAATCTTTTTTCAATTAAAAGTTGGTCTATAACCTACACAAACATAAGAGGCAGGAGTAAACGAGCTGAAGTTGGAGAGTTGCCTTTCCAGAGGGCCTGGACCAAACCTGCACATAGGAACAACAGGATCAATAAGTGGGATCACAGCTTTACATGTGCTCAGGCCTCACTGAACACTCCGCAGCACTTCCAAACAGGGAGGGTTTCAAATTAATGACTGACAAAACATCTGAGGAAAATGAGCCTCTCCTCCCAACAAAACACCAATTCGTGTAACAGCACTGGGCTGGCAGCCAGAAAATCATGTGCTATCATAAAACCTGCTCTGCCGAGGCCCTTTCTCTATACCTACAGGCAGAAACAGGCTTTATGCATTGATTTTAACCCTCTTTGTAAAAGTGACAACTTCAAAGAGGCTGATAGCCATAAACTAAAACACAACAAGTTCCACCTCAGCACAAGGAAGAATTTCCTTACAGTGAGGGTAGCGGAGCACTGGAAAAGGTGCCAAGGGAGGCTATGGAGTCTCCTTCTCTAGAGATACTCAGACCCTGCTGGACATGTTCCTGTGTCACCTGCTCTGGGTGACCCTGCCATGGCAGGGGGGTTAGACTGGTTGATCTCCCTTTCAACCCTAACAATCCTGTGATTCTGTGATTTCAAGAATGATGTTGTAACTTCAACATATTTTGGCATAACACACACGTGCATTTTGCATCAAGCGCTCAGCACATGAATAGAAGAAAATTATGCTGTGTTACAGGGTGGACATAATTTGTATACACCAGAGAGGAGAGGTTGAAGGGGTTTTCAGGATCCCAAGAGTGTAAGAGTAACTCAATGAATGTCTGAAAGTGCGAATTGCATATGTAGCTCTCATGCTTCAAAGTGTTTTTCAATAAAAGGTACAATCATGGAAAGGAATAGAAAATCAAAGTTTTCTAGCATGGCAGAGCACCCACTAAAAAGGAACACTGCCATTTAATTTTGCTTTCATCATCCTTGGGATATGGATATGTGCAATTAACCCTGGTAGACTGAACATGCACATTCACAGCAAACAACATAAGCACATAGACTACAAATCTATTTTCTGTCATAACTTTACCCTCTCTTCTTTGATCTTCCACAGCCTTTAATTCCATGTGGTGGCTGTTCACTACTTCTTTTTATAGATATACATGCTCCAAGGATTATTCTGTCTTCATTTTTGTGCCTGCTTTTTCTGTTCTTCTTAGGGTTTGGGGTTTTTTTTTCCTGGGTTTTGTTTTTTCATATTGGCCTTTATTCAGTAAGAAAATTGAAAACTATTTGAACTTTAATTATTACCAAAAAAACCCCAAAAATCTCCTAAGTGTTGAATAATGATTGCCTGTGATAAGGATTAATGGTTTTTCCAAAACTCTTTACTACCCGTTGCATATTTCTTTACAAATTAAGAAGAACTATCCTAAACTGAAGTGCTCTTAGTAAATATAAAATGCATAGTAGAAAGTCACGCAGGCCAAAAGTTCTGAAGGAACAAATATGACAGAGTAAAATATTAATCATCAAGGATCAACCCATCACTTAACTGATCCTTAGTGACAGGGGACAGCAAATGGGCAAATTGATGCCATGGAATCAACTTTTTAATAGGTTTCAGACTGATCTAAGATATTACAAAGTATATAATCTGTGTTCTGCTCTGTAAAAAAAAATGGTAGAAATGATACAAATGAATAAATTAGCAGATGGCGTACAAAGATGTGGCAAAACAGGAAAAATCGAGCTGGATTTAACGTATCCCAGACATGGTTCACAGACTTTTGAAGTGTCACCATTCAAATGAGACAACAATCACACACATGAGCTTGGTTATTCTGCTTGGATTTCCAAAAAAATGAAAACCATCCTCTATGGAAGTCTCTTAAATAAACTATGCTCTCGGGAGGTAGGAGGACAGATCCTCCAATGATTTAACAGCTTGACAAGAACTGAAAATAAAGATTAGCAATAAAAGGCACTGTTTTCCTGGAGAAGAAATATTTCAGTGAAGTCTTTTTAGAATCTCTATTGGCAGCTATGTAATTCAAAATACTTATAAATCACCTGAAAATGAGGATAACAGGGAGCTGACAATGTTTGATGGGGATACTGAGTTATCCACAGTAACAAAATGAAAGACAACTGTGTAAAGCCACACAGTGATCTTGTGCTGCTGGCTAATGCTGGACTAATTCCTGCCAATAAAAGGTGGGATTCACCTGCATAATCCCGTGTGTCTTTAGTAATTTCCACGTGTTCGGGTACCCTTCCACAACTCAAGAACCTCTCTTGCAGACAGCTACCTCCTATCTTCCCTGAGCCCTTCAGCAGCGATATCTCAGATACACCAGGGCCACTAAAAGGCATTCCATTCTAATCTCAGTGAAATTAAATATCAACTAACACAATCCTGACAACAATGGGCTTTAAGTGAACAATGACTACTCAAAAATAGTTCTTTATATATATTTATTTTTGAATTTATAAGAAACCCTGGTTTATGTCCTGTATTTTTCTTTTTTTTTTTTTTTTTGTTACATAAATCCAGGGTGAAAATATTTACTTATCATTTATCCTTTCAGGCCATTTTTCAAACTAATACATATTTTTCCAGATGACTTTGACTTAGATTTACATTTTTTTATCTCAGTGATTGGCAGCTGATAAACATCATCTTCAAAATTCAGCTCATTAAGAGGATGATACTGATAGAGAAGATTAGTTAGTTTTTACTCATTTAAAATAAAATTTTATTTTCCCCTCCCCCTCCATAAGTTCATTGATTTTCCCTTGACTAAAAGCATGGAATAAGATATCAAACTCAATGTCTGAAGTTCAGCCTTAAAGGTGTTTCATGCTCCATTTTTGTCTTTGTGGTATTACTCATGTTCCTACTGATCTCAATTCACACTGACTACATTAAGTTCATGACTTAATCCATTTTAATTCTAGCATAAGTAGGATCCTATAGAAGACACAGCCTAAATATTTGGTGGGGGTGGTAATGGTGAAGAGGGTTGCGTTGTTTTTTTTTTTTTAATTAGCTCCTAGAGAGCTGCCAAATTTGGTTTTCACAAGTATCTCCTTTTTTTTTCTTTTAACACCTGGGTGGCTGTCAAGCAGTCAAACCCAGTTCTTGATGCACTTCCACAGAAGCTTTTTCACTAGTCACTCGTTGAATAGAGATGTGCCTCCTACCCTTGTCATTCAAGGGCTTCCTATTTTCTCCACCTCATTCCCTATGTTGCCACTGTAAGTATATCTGATTGATTGGTCCCAGTGCATTCTTATGTCCCTCTTCAACACATTTCCTGCTTCCCCATAGAGTATCACAGACTCACTCCCTTTTTATTTTCCTTTCATTTCTTTCCCAGTCTTGACCACTGGCTGGCAGAAGACATCTGTTTTGAATCAGATATTGTTAACTTCAGCCAAATTTGCTTCCTGCCATTTCCTTTACCTTCACTATCTCGCTTCCTTCTTGATTCCTAGTAAAAATACCCACTATAATTCAACTTTTTTCCAGTGGAACAGATACAATATATGCCACCTTTGGAGAGCTTCCCATTATAGAGTGGCAGAAAAAGTGTCCATATTTAGTTCCAAAGAGTTTGACAGGTGAGGTGATCTAACTGATTTGCACTTTTTTTGTCCAAATTACTGGCTTCTCTTCAATCCCCCAGTATAAAAGATCTGTTTTAGGAGGGTGATGTGAATGCTACTATTGACTGTCTTTGATCTATCTGGATTAGTGACCTCCAAATTTGCTTCGGTCCACGGAGCAATTAGATGATTTGAAAGAATTCAGAAAACTACACAGCATAATGGAACATTTTCAGAGCACCACTGTTTGTCAAGAGTGATCCAATCTCTGTTCTTCAGGTGGTATGTGGACTTTCCCACCAGAACTATTTAAGACCTATTGTTCTTGCGAATAGTTCTACTTTAGGTTTTGGTTTTCAGGGGGATTTATGAGGTATTTCAGATGGGAGTTTTGTTCTACAGGACCATATTATCATATTAATGTTCACGGCTTCCTGAATTTTTGGCCTTTACATTTCCTTGGCATGCTGCTCTGAGCTGAACTTCTCAGTCATTAATGAAAAATATAAAGCAAGTCTGCATATAATATTGGTGCTGGAAGCAGTGCCAGCATCCTTACACAACTGGTATATATTCATCTGGGCACAGTCACTCCCAGGGGTCTAGGAAGTCATGTAGCAAGACTAAACTCCAAGCCAATTAGCATGAACTTTTCTTTACAACTTCAGGAGATAATGTAGCAAACCCTTAAAACCAGCAAGAGTTGGATACCTAACTGCTCTTGATGTTTTTGAAAGTCTATCTCTAAAAAATACAAGCAGCAGCTAATAATTCAGCAATTCTATCAAAACAAGCAATTAAGTGTGTCTTGTATGATTTGTTCTCTATAAAAATCATGCTGTTTGTTTACCCAAACTTCTATTATCCTCTAGACTTTACTGATTTCATCTCCGGGTATTTATTCAATTATTTTAAAAGGAATTGAAATCTAATTCATGAGCTACTCACAGTGACACCTAAATCTTTTCTCACAGCCAACCTGTCAAATCAAGATGATCAGTCAGTATAAAATAGACTATTTTTGCCAATGCCAGTTAAATTTCATGTTAGGAGTTTGCTGAGCCTCCCAAATTATTTTAAATTACCTACCTTTCCTAACTTTCTGCACTGATTTGACTGAGAAATGTAGTTTAACTACTGTAGTTCTTGACTTTATCTTCCACAAATTAGCATAGGAATGTCCATCTGCAAAGGCTTAGGCAAAGGTCCTGCAGCTTTGCACAAGGCATTAGGCTCTGTCCCAACTCAGTTTCTTCCTGCTCACCCAGATTGTCCTTGAAGGTGGAGTTTGCACCTTTCTTTGTATGTAATGTATCTTAAGAAAAATCCTAGCAAAAACACTCAGAAAAAAATAGTAAAGTCCATGAGCATCACCTCTGCTTAACCTTTTATTGCACTTAGTACATTATATTACATTCTACAGTCAGGGGAAGCTTAGTGCCTGTAAGATGGTGTCACCAACATTGTCATACTGTCATCAACACTTGTGCCACCCTCGAGAAGAGCACAATGGAAATGGTTGCAGATCCATATAGTGTGGTAATCCTAAGAGCTGCTTGATATGGCCCTTAGGTACTGGCTCCTGCAATGCGGCTCATGAAAACTACAAATAACAAAATTCAGAAAAAGCAGCATGTTGGCTAGAAGCAGGAGGAAATGTAATCAAGAAAGGAGATAAATAGTTATTTTTAAAATTCCTTGTATCATACTGCAAGTGCATGCCTGACCTGTGCTCCTAAAAGAAATCATGATACATCGCCAAAAGCTCTCAACCCTACTTCCATGCCTAAACTGCCCTTTCGGTAGGGAAGATTGCTTCATTCTTTTCCCTCAAAAGATGGATGAAAGTTGGGATGCTCTCAGTATCACTGCATTCTTGTGAAGGGAAATTCAGAACTCAGCACAAGCTTCACTCTGGAGAGTGCAATGACCAGCAGCAACAAATAACATTCAGCCAGAGGAAGTCTCCATCCTCCCTGCAAAATGTGGCCAGTGGAGAGAGGAAGGAAGCTTCAGCACAAAGGCTGAGAAATGTAATTCTGGAGAGTCTGGTGCCTGAAATCTTGGAGACATATAAGCAGGAGGGAAGGGAGGGATGGGAATGGACATGGGCTTTATGAACTGCCTTCTTGGAGTTGAAAACTTAAATTTTGTCCAAGATGCATTTCAGTCACTAAATTGCTTATGTGGATCCAGGACTTCATAGTCCCATGATGCATCCATGTCTGCTAGACTGGCAGTTTGAGAGGGTGCTCCATGGGAGCTCATCCTGTGTAGAGAATACAGGAGGGAACAAGTTGCTGTTTGTTATTCCCCAGCCTTTTCAATTTCATGGCACTTGGGGTCTTCTGGCTTCTGTTCAGAAAGCAAGAGAAACTTGAGGCTTCTGCAGGTGTGACAGTATCTTTAGTCAGGGAAGAACAATCAGAAAAAGTGAAGAACAAAGATATTAAGACTGCAGTAGTAAGAACCAAATAAAAGACTTAAAAATACAACTAGCATTTACTTTTCTATGCTTTTAAGTCAATTCATTTTAAAGCAAAAAAAGTTCAAACCACTTTGAACATTGACAGTTTCAACCTGCATCTATGACGCATAGATTTCTGAAGTTCTTCTTCTCTAAATTTCAATTATAAAGCATGCTATTATGCCAATGTTTGGGGTTTGCACCCAAAAACTGAACTCCCAAAATAATGAGCTTTTTTCCCACCTCCTGTCTTGTCTCCCTGCTCCTCAACAAAAACAAAAGAAAAAAAAAATTAAAATGTTGAGTGCTTTTTATTACAATAAAAAATGTGGTTTTCAATAACTTTTCTTCCATTCTCAGTTTCAAGATAAAAAGTGTTTAATGCTGACCTTGGAAAATTAAATATGGAATTTGAAATCATACCACAGTTATGCTGTACTGTATGCACGAATAGATCTCAAAGAAATTTGAGATCTCAAGGAAAGCAGCAAGTATTTGTCTGTCTAGGTTGGTGTAAGCCAAGGGACAGACCGGGCAATTTTTCTTAGGGTCTGTTGAAAGCAAGCCAGAACTCAGAATTTCCTCTGGAATAATTCCTGGATGCTTTATCCCAATCCCACCCTGCCTCAGATCAACCATGATGCTCTGCATTTTATGTAAATTCATCAGCAAGAAGGACTTGGAAATTAACCGACAATTCTGTTAATTATCTGTGAACCAGAACACAAAACAACTCCCTCTCCCAACAAAGCTGTCCTGATTCCGTAGATTATCACTACTAAACAAAGTAAAAAAAAAAAAAAAATAGTGCTGAACCCCCACATCCAAAATACCATTTGGAAGTGATAACATAATCAGACGTGTATGAATAAAGATGTCAAGATTGGTTTAGTAAATAGACCATATAATAATCTCCATTTTTTGGATTTTACTGCTTAACAGCAGTTAAGCACATCTAAGAACCCCATAAACATGCAATATGGTAAACTACTGCTGTGAATGCTATGAATTCCATTTTTTTCATTTTCAGAGATGATAAACTGAGGACACCTTTCTACTTTCATTTCAAAATCAATTTTGTCACTGATTTTGCTGAAACAAAAGAAGGTCTTATCCAAAGACCTACCATTAAATGGAAAAGAAATACTGTGAATAACTTTACAAGAGCTTCTAAATTTTGTAGCAGCCACAATGGAACAAATAATACTCAAAAAGCAATAGAAAATAAATTACAAAAATGGAAAGATCTCCTCAAAGACATTTTTTATTGTAGCGGATGCTGAGTTTCCATAGAACTGATGTTGCAGAAAGCTAGTGGCAATTTGAATTTAATGAAGGATAGCTGAAAAAAAATCATTATTCAGGTCGTCCTCTTAAATCTCTAAAGGCACCCTTCATGAACATACCATGAGGGGGAGAAAATGCACAGCTGAGCAGATATTACTAAAGTAGAACATATACTGCACTAGAAAACTGATAAGTGTATACCTAATAAGTAAAACCCTCTTTACTATACTTAAGAACTGATAAAGTAAATGCCAAGATTTTATTATCAAACCAGTTCTTTATTTAAAAAAAGTACAGGAGAGGATCCAAACTTTAAGGATTTAATTACTTTTACTATCAAGGGAGAGAGGGAGAAACCAGACCCTGCCCTGTTCCACTGGTGCAAATCTAGATTTACTTATCTGATAGCAGAGTTTTGTTCCACTTATCCAATTCTTATTTTAAGGACACTACCAGAAGTAGTGCCCATCTGTAACTTCAAACTTAAGAAGCCATTAAACTCCTGATTGCTGGAAGCAGGATAGATACTCCAAGGGAAATATTACTCTCTACTTGACATCTTACCACGCTTTATCTCTAAGTGTCACAGTGGACTTCTACCATCTGCAGAGGTACAGAGGTCCTCCGGGACTTTTGTTCCCTCTCCTGTGGCCGGTCTCAAGTTTTATGAACCATTTAAAGTGACTGAGTCTGCTAATGCCCAATGTGACTAAACTGGCTTTTTAGCAGGCAGACCTGGGGTGAGCTTACAATCAAAGGCTCCATTGTGCAGAGATGCAACAGATCAGCACATTCAGTTCTGTTTTACAGTAGCAGGGCAAATCCAGGTAGACCAGAAATTCTCGGGTGAGTTATTCACCTGGCTTTTTCACTGACACCTATCTTTTAATAGCGTGGTATGTGCTTTATCTTACACATTCATGCAGTAGTAGAGACCAGCATGGGATGACAGCAGAAGTTAGAAGTGTCTGACAGTGAATAATTTCCAAATTCTCAATTGAGGTTTTACATGATCATGTTCCCTGCAACAGCAGAAGACTGGGATCCCTCTCCTGAGGTTTATCCCCCCTCCTTCGATCCAGTGTTGCCATTCTGCTACTGTCATGACATTTAAATATTTTTAGGTGGCTATCCAGTGCTAGAAATCACTGCTCTTCACTCATGACCTGCTTTTTCTGATTACCTATTCTGCAAGGATAAGCAGTTTAAAAATAGTAAATGTTTATCCAAATAGGAATATCCTTAAGTACCTCAGAAATAAGGACATGGCAGAAAGAAGAAAATGTGAGAGCTATTCTGTGAGTGAAAAGAGAGCACCAAAACATGGAAGAACACTCCCTTACCCATCCTTCCATTCCCAAAATATTTCAAGATCCAGGCTTCACTCAGGAAATCTGAGACTGGTGGCAGAGAAGGGAGTAACATGGCAGTCAGAGTGAGAGGCAGGTGGCACAGCAAAAAAGAACAGGAGTGAACACTTACAGGTTTAGATTAACTGGAGACAGGCACAGAGAGTTATTTATGCAGCAGAGAACAGTACAACCAGGGTAAACTCAGGAGCTGACACCAGAGGCACGAAAAAGGAGATTCTGAAATCTATGCATAAAAATACATATACATAGTATATACTTGTGGGAGGAAAAGCTTCAACTTTTCTGTGGTTTTACTTTTTCTTTAATTCTACAGCACCCTATTTTAGATGTTTCCACCATATATTATAAACAATTCAGAGGAATAGAGAATGTGTAGCCTCTAAATGAAGCTGCCCTGAAACTCAGCTCGGAGCAAAGACAGTGAGAGTGGAGCAGATTGCAGATCTGGCAGCTCCTGCACACTGTGGCTGTCCCCTTGCTCCACAGCCAGAGCCCAGCTCACAAAATAATTAAGCAAAGGGGGTGGCCCAGGCTGCCAAACTGATGTAGCAAAACCCTCTCCTGAAGTTATACCTGTGAGGTGAATGTTTTTAAAAATGTCCCTTTCCTTTCCATAGGAGAGTAATGTTCTGTTCTGTCATTCACTGCTTTGTTACAAAATCCCAAGGTTGTTTCAAGAGCTGACCAGTTTCATGGCACAGTAAAGTACAAAGATGTGACATCATGCATAGACTATTAGCTTTATTATGGGTTAATTGGGTTAATTACCCTCAGTGCAGCACTCATTCCAGATCTGACATGCTCAGTGTATCCTTACACAACGCAGTCATGTTCTCCACCTCTCTGCTTCTCACCCTTGTTCCTAAAATGGGGATAACAGCTTTTCCCAACTTCTTCACAGGGATCTTGGGAAAACAAATTAATACGCTGAGACGCTCAGACACTGAGGAAATCCAGTGAATCATCCAAGGTAGGAGAGAAGAGATGGCCCTACTGTGGATTACATGAATAGGTACTGTTATAATGACTGACAGGACACGTCTGAATCCATAATTAAGGCTAAACACTTCAAGCAAATATTTATCCCTGCAACTTCACATAAGATGGTGAGTCTTGATGCAAAAACAGCAGATGTCCACACAGAAAAATTCATGCAGGGTTACTGACCCAGAGCATTGTATACACAATCTCCAAGAGTCATCAACAAATGGGGCTGAGCACCTTTGGGTTTTGGCAAGGTTCAAATCCCAGGAAAGGATGATAGAATTCAGGTCTGTTTGCACGGATAATTGAAGCTGTGGCTTTCAAACCCCTGAAAACACAGTACATTTAGACCTGTAATTCACAGTCTTCCTGTGACATGTAACAGCTTATCAATTATATGTTTTACAGGAAATTTATATTCCTCGCTTTCTCAGAGAGCCCAGAACAAACAAACAAAGCAAACAAATCCTAATTTGCATTTGTTCACAACTGAAAAAAAAAAAAAAAAAGTTCCAAACAGCAGAGAAATGAGTATTCTGCAGGGAAGAGTAATTTCTATCAGCACTTAAAGAAGCTTTTTATATTCATTTCTCGTGAAATTCCTGTGCAACACCTCCCTGACATACAAGCTGTCCCAGTCCCAGGGCAGGATTCCCATGCTCATTTAGAGTGGCATATGAGTGATACCAACAGGGTCAAAGGGAGGACCCCCAAGCACTTCACAGGAGACATTCAGAACTTTCCAGGAATAAATCTTTGGAGAACACATTTGCTAAGATGCCTGTTTATAGCCATTTATGTGATAAAGAGAGACTTTTAGGTTCCCAGAGCCCTTTAAGTGCAAATGACATTATACAGTATGTATGTACTGAATGAAAAATAGGACTTGCAATCTAAAAGTACCAATGAAAATGCCACTAAAACATATGGTCTATTATGGCTAAACAGATTTTTTTTTTCAAGGTATTAAGGAAAAAGGCATTAGGTATAATACCAGATTCTGTGACACGTTGTAATACCTCTACACAACTTGGGTTGTGCCCAGATCCAATTCTGTTTTCATTTGCATTTTGCCTGGAAGTCAGTAGCAGCTCTATTGAGTAGTACCCTATCTATTGAGGGTAGTAAGGCTCTGCAGAGGGATCCAGACAGGCTGGATTGGTGGGCTGAGGCCAATTGTACAAGGTTCAACAAGGCCAGGTGCTGGGTCCTGCACTTGGGTCACAACAACCCCATGCAGGGCTAGAGGCTGGGGGCAGAATAGCCAGAAAACTGCCCAGCAGAAAAGGACATGAGGTGTTGGTCAACAACAGCTGAACATGAGCCAGCAGAGTGCCCAAGGGGCCAAGGAGGCCAATGGCATCCTGGCCTGTACCAGCAGCAGTGTGGGCAGCAGGGCCAGGGCAGTGATTGTCCCCCTGTACTGGGCACTGGTGAGGCCTCACCTCAAATCCTGTGCTCAGTTCTGGGCCCCTCACTACAAGAACGACATTGAGGAGCTGGAGCGTGTCCAGAGAAGGGCAATGGAGCTGGGGAAGGGTCTGGAGCACAAGTCTGATGAGGAGCAGCTGAGAGAACTGAAGTGTTTAGTTTGGAGAAAAAGAGGCTGAGCTGGGACCTTCTTGTTCTCTACAACTTGCTGAAAGGAGGCTGTAGCCAGGCACGGGTCAATCTCTTCTCCTGAGTAACAAGTGATAGAATGAACTCACATTCCACTGGGGGAGGTTTAATCTGGACAATAGGAAAAATTTCTTCACTGAAAAGATGGTCAGTCATTGGAACAAGCTGCCCAGGGAAGTGGTGGAATCACCACTCTTGGACGTGTTCAAAAGGCACGTGGACGTGGCACTCGGTGACTTGGTTTAGTGGTGAGCAGTGCTGGGTTAACAGTTGGACTCCATAATCTTAGAGGTCTTTTCCAAGCTTAATGGTTCTATGGTTCCAAAAGGATACCTAAAATGAACTGCATGTTTGGAGTACCTAAAAGGAAAGTCTTGTACCTGTGTGTCTGTTGTACGTCAACTCTTTGCCATGGACTTGGGCAACACTGAGAAAACCATGGGATACACCTTCAGTTCAGACACCTGGGTCAGAGCTGGCTGTCCAGGTCTCCTGTATCATCAGCCAAGAGAAACACAGCCTTCCATAGCCCAATCCATCCACACCAATGTAAAGGTGAACTGTCCCTCAAAAGTGTTTATAGCTCTTTAATGACATAAATCTGGACAGATGAATTTCACTGTCAGCATCACTATCAAATACTGCTGAACAAGGCACAGTTTCTTTTTTTCTGCCACAACTGCTTCCCCCACAAATTTCTTCTATAGATTTTACTGCAGCATGAGGCAAAGTGAGGCTGCTTGCTAACATATATTTTCCAGATACCATGACATGAGTTACTGACCCATAACTCTAAGTCCTACTCTTCCACTTGAGATCCTCATCACCTGTTGGCTACATACACATACATTTTTTAAAGTTATATGATGAACTTCTTTGTTTTCCTAAAAAAAAATATTAAATTACTGCATAATTTCATACTGCAGCACATCTAAGAGAAAAATAATGAAAACAAATTTGCTGACTTTACTAGGATGAGAAGCACATCTGAGCAGTCACAATAGCCATATTTTCTGGTTATTGCGGGTTGTAGACACAGAGTGGAGCTAACTTTGTTTTTGTGTATATCACCATAAACCCAGAATGTTTGAATCACTCATGTTTGACCTTAGCTTGGAATTTCCCATGTCAGGAGAGTGTGGCTTTTGAGTAGTGATATCCCTGGTATATAACCCCCAAGCTAAGTACAGCCTATCACACACTGTACTCCAACAGTGCTTTCCCTCTGGGAATAATAAATAATAAATAGTACAGAAATTGGATGTGCACATTGGTTTTAAACTTCAGTAACACTGTCAAAATGTTGCCTGGCTAAATGAGCACTTAAAACAGAATTTTAAAATAGTGTCCAGAAGAGAATTAAGTGGTGTTTAAATTATTTTGCTCATAAACCTCATGAGTTGCAATGATTTTAAGTAGTTAAATCTATATTTTCTTTTCCATAAAAGTACCTTTAAGTAATTGCTCTCATAAAGATCAATACTAAGTTTCAGCTTAAACAAAATTTCTATAACCAAGTCAGAAATATTTTGCTCTAAATTATGCACTGCTACACTTCTGTGACTGTGCCTGCTGCAAAAGCATCCTGGTGCTTTCCATAAAACAAACAAAGCAATAAAGACTGCAAATATCCTATACATAATGTGTGCTTAATGAGATTACTCATTGTAAATAACTCATGCAAAATGTTTCCTGATGATGATGTCAAGCAGCTATGTGGGTCAGTCTGCAGATAATGGTTTTGAGCAGATTAATGTTTATCATAGAAATTTTTTAAATGTATTATCAACTTATCTTCAGGGTTTCTGAGCCTGTTTTGCAATTCTGAAACCCTTCCCTAGTTTCACTGGGATCACAGAAATTGCAGTGGGAGGAAGCACCACATATGTTAAAAATTAGGTATATATATTTCTTTACCAAAGGGCTATTGCCATTTAAAAAAAAATCTTCTATTCCCTTTCTTTCCTACTATGTGACAAAATAGAGTAGTAAATGGCTTCTTTTGCCTTACCTCTCTCAAATTTTGCTCCTAAGCCTAATCCCTTCTGTTTACACATACTCTACTAGCCTCTGCCTCTATCTACCCAAGCATGAAGCATTTGCTGCCCTGCTGGGATGTGCTGTGGTTTGCTGCTAATCCAACACTACCTTAGTCTAGCTGGAACTTTCCCCGCTAAATCCGTAAATCAGATTACAGGAGAGACTCTTCAGCACCTCCAGCTACTGCCAACAACAATAGGAACAGCATGTTTTTCCCTAGGAAAGGCTGGGGAGGGGTGGTGAAAACAAGGAGGAAGCATCAGAGAGCTATCCAAGGGGAAGGGGGATTTAAGGGGCTATTTTAAAAAGCAGCTTCGTAGCTGGCAGTTGGTGACAGACTCAGCATTGCAGGGTACAGACAGACTTTTTTAACCACTTCTTTTAAACAAGTGGACAATAAACTGCATTGAGCACTGGGCAAGGATGGGTACAGGAGACTTAGGAATGAAGAAGATCTGCAGGAATATAGAGACCTAGCAGAAATATGCATGGCACTATTTTAATACCTCCTTTAAAAATAAAGCTGGGTTTTAGCACTTAGAATTTTCCATTGCCATCAACTCTGAGGTGAAAGATAGAAGAAGCACTGTATTAATAGCTCTGTTTTCAAATACTTCACTTTAGCCACAAAAAACATTCACCACCACCCGGATTGTGAGTGAAATTTATTAGCCAACAGGGGTTTAATAGAAAAAGACTTAAAGCTTAGAGAGCCCCTGCAAAATGCTCTTTTTGGAGTGCAGAGCAATCTATTTATTTTATAGAGCACATCTACACAGAAGAGGATGGGACAGCGTTAGGAGGCACAATGCTAGTCCCGGGAGAGAGCCGACTCCTGCCAAACAGAGACATTTATTTGTTTAGGGTTTAACAAAAGCAAGACTGATTTCAGAAACAATTCTTCCAGGTTCATAGCCCTAAACCAAGTCAGAACATGCATGTTTCAATATGTTTCTGCTTGGCTCCATATCATGTCAGAATACTCTGTACATAGAGCACAACCACCAGAACTAATTTGCAGTCATCTTCCAAAAGTATGAATTTCTTTAAAACAACTCCTGTGAAGTGAATCTCAATACAAAAGCCTTGATTTATTTAAACCAGGAATGTTTATGGGTTAACTCTCAGATCAGGCAGGCTAAATTCAGAATTGTTCAGGGCATTAGTGCATTCCTGTCCCTCCAGTCTTCCCAATGAACTGGGAAAAGAAAAAGCAGGAGTAACTATATCCTCTGTGCACTGATCTATTCCATGTAAATAGAGCAAGAACATCCTGCACATGTATGCAGGATCAAAGAGGAATGGTATTTGCTCGCCTTGTGCTATGGATATAGGCAAATCAAGGGGCAGAAAGACTGAGAGTTCAGCTGCAGAGCAGTCTAGCACCCAAAACCTTCACTAAATTTCTGCAGAACGTAACACCTATGTAAAGCTGCAGCCCATGAGCTGTGGCAGCGGGTACAGCTGCTGCATTTACCCTATGTGGACCCTTCCTTAGGTTCACCTTCCCTTAAAGTCACTGTCCCCTTCTACACATCAAGGGCACAGCTAATGCTGAATGAGGCTCTGCTTAAGGCATGTGCCAGATCCTTTACATTTTGTGCCTACACCCCTTTTACTGCTTCTTCCTGCTGCTTCTCCATGGCAGATGATACCCAAAAGGGATTTTTTTCCGTGGGCTAGAACAGTGGGCCAAAGAGCTCTGCTGAGAATGCAGCAGGGAAAAGCAGAGGGATCCTATTAATGCTTCAGGGTGATCTAAGGTGAATGCTTATGCCGAATGCCAAGCTCAAGAAAAGCTGTCAAGTGGGCTAGAAGGAAAGACAACCCCAAATGTTTTTGCAACACAGGTGCAGATTCTGACACTTCATTATCTTTACATAATGGATCTAGCTAGAGAGCAGCCGCAGCGATAGGGAGGTTTTGCATGATAGAGAGCAGTACAGTGAACTCCTTTTGGAGTATTTTATAATCAAACACTACAGTCCTTTGGAAGACATGACTAAAAGTGCAAGTGTAGACAAAGCCACCCTTAGGTAATTCCCTTGGTTAAAACTCTCAGACTTAAAATGAATCTAATTAAGGACATTGTGAAGGCACAGAAAGGCAGTATTCACTTATGGCCTCTTTTGCAGATGGTGAGTTGCCAAACAGAATTGAGAATCTTAATTGCAAGAATCATCAACAAATTCAAACAGGACGGCAAAAGTCAGATTGTTACATAACAGCAACGCTGCCAGATCTCCTGGTTCTTGCATTAGATGCAAGAGGCACTCCCAAGAGAGGACACAGTGCTTTTTATAAAAAATGCTGAAAAAGGAGAGCCCAGACACATGCCATCCTCAGTGACACAGACAGCACAATTGATGAAAGAGGATACCTTTTCTAGCAGTTTGTTTTTCCTTCATTGTTTGACACTGTTCCCTCTACCACTGTTGAGAGACATCCAAACACATGCTGTCGTCATCTAATAGAGTTGTCACAACTGGCCAGATATCTGCTTTTCCTTTTCCCTACAAGTCTTTTATAGGAGGCAATATGCTTTGATGTGTCACTAGAAGTTTTCATTTCATTAATCAGCTTTCTATCAAAATGCTGATGGTTCATAGATATTTTTCTGTGATAAAGACAAGTCAGTTAAAAAACACTTCTGAAAAAAGATAGGGAAAAATATCGACCACTCAGAAGTTAATTTCTGTCTGATTTAATTTTCTCCAACTGTCTGCATTAGTCTCTCAGGAAAATAAGTCTACTGAAGTATAGTAAAATGTGCCTATAAATATCTGATACAGATATTACAGACAGAAAATCTGTTTGGCTGCATAGAATATTGTTTGATAAAGAAGAAGCAGAAGGTACTTGGGAATTACAACTTATTTGCCTTCACTCCATTCAGTTTCTATAATCAAGAAAAAATATAGATAATAATAAGCTTCAAGTAGGCAATTACCTCAAGGACCACATGCTGTACTCTAGAATCAAAAAAATAGCAACCAAGTGAATGGTTGAACTGTATTCTAATAGAAAGTTGGGGTTTTTTTCATAGACTCAGAATTGTCTGGGTTAGAAAAGACCTCAAAGGACCATCTAGTCCCACCCACCTCTGCCACAGGCGGGAATGCCTTTCACTAGAGCAGGTTGCTCAGAGTCTCATCCAGCCTAATCCTGAACACTTCCAGGCATGGAGCATCCATAGCTTCTCTGGGCAGCCCATTTCAGTGCCTCACGAACCTCATAGAAAAGAATTCCTTTTTTATGTTCAATCTAAATCTACCCTCTTTCAGCTTAAAAACACAACCCCTTGTCCTGTCATAACAGATCCTCTGAAAAGGTTTGTCCCCATCTTCCTTATAAGCCCCCTTTAAATGGGGAAAGGCCACAATAAGGTCCCCTGAAGACCTCTCTTCTCCAGGCTGAACAGACCCAGCTCTCTCAGCCTGTCTTCACTGGAGAGGTGCTCCAGCCCTCTGACCATTTCCGTGGCCTCCTCTAGACCTGTTCTAACAGGTCCACATCCTTCTTATGCTTGGACCCCAGAGCTGGATGCAGCATTCCAGGTGAGGCCTCATCACAGCAGAGCTGAGGCACAGAATGCCCTCCCTTGCCCTGCTGGCCACATTGATTTGGATGCAGCCCGGGACATGACTGGCTTTCAAGGCTGGGAGTGCGCATTGCCAGTTCATGCCCAGTTTTTCATCCACCAGTACACCCAGTTCCTTCTCCTCAGGGCTGCTCTCAATTCATTTATCTCACATCTCACAGTACGTGCTGACACTGGTGATTATCTTGACCCAGGTGCAGCACCTTGCACTTGGCCTTGTTAAACTTAATGAGGTTCACATTGGCCCACGTCTCCAGCCTGTGACAGTCCCTCTGGATGGCATCTCCTCCCTCCAGCATATCAACTGCACCATTCAACTTGGTGTCATCTGCAAATTTGCTGGAGGTACACACAATCCCACTGTCTATGTTTTTGATTAAGATATTAACTAGTATTGGTCTCAGAACACGTTTCCACTCCAACGGTTTAAAAATAGTAACACTTGAAGTTATTCTGATCTTAGACAATTTCTCATGCTAACCAAGACAATGAAGTTCAATCCTCAGTTTATCATTTTTTTGTGACAATATATTAGTTATGCATGCACTGATATCTAACAAAAGACAAGCAAAGAATACTCAAGATAAATGATTTTCTTTTTTATGGTTTAAGAAACAAGTATCCTAAAAAATACCCAAGGCATTTAAAGCCACTATGTAAAAAGTCAGATCGTGGAGTCGCATTGAGTGCAACTGCTCTTGGCTTGCTACAAATGTCCAGCACAATTCCAGTCTTCAAAGCATCACACTACCATACTTGTGCTCATGCTGCAACCCTCTTAATATAAACACAAAACTACATAAACCACATCACAAAGTCAATCCAAAGTCTGTGTGAATGGAAACTAACAAGTAGAATGAATTACTAATTAGTTACTGGCTTAGATCCTCATCTGGTAAAAAATAGTTAGCTCAACTGTTCAATCAATATTTTTAAGTGGGTCTCATCATTCAAATAAACAATAATATAAATAATTTTAACATAATATAAAGACAATCAAAACCCCAGAGCTTACAACCACTTGCAAGATTAGTGAGAGACTGAGGGAGAGTGACAACTTGAATTTGTTTCTCATTCATCTACTCATAAAAGATGACAAGTTGATAGCTGTGGACCAACATCATGCTGTGGTCCAGAGCCAACGAAAATGTCAACAAATTCTTGCCAACTCCTTAGCTGCAATAAATCATCATAGCTCTATTAGTCAGCCCTCTAACTTCCAGCATCCAAAGATTTGGCTCTATCTACAATGCATGCGCAGACAAGATATAAATCAATGCACTGTCAACTTGACCGCAATTGGGTTTTTTCCTTCTCAAATATTACTGTGTCTTTGGTAGTTAAAAGCAAATCTCACTGAAGTCATCTAATTTGCAGCAGGAGGAAAGCATTTACAGCAGAAATTTCCTATAAACTCAGCAGACCAAGTTCCACTCGTTATCCATCATCTCAAAAGCTGTTGTTACCTATACTGGGCAAATTTCCCCACTTAATAATCTGTAAAGCACTTGGAATCATCAGTCTTTCTTCCATGAGAATGTGGAAAAGAAAAGATGCATCTCCCCTTCCCTGCATCACCACCCACATCGGGATGGCTCCAGTCATCACACTCATCTGGGGCCCAGTTACAGAAATCAACAATAACTCCACGCTCCTTAAGCTGGACTCCATCATCACCCTTTACCACGCTTGTCACTGATCCCCACTGCTCCAAGTTGAATGCATTAAATTCCTGAAGGGTCTGAACTTCTGGAGAAGCACTGCTAAGCCACTATCCAACACATCAACAGTTTAGGCTTCCCAAGGAGCTTGGTCTAGACTTCGGACTCGTTTGTGTTCTTTCTCAAATGCATTAATTATGGAAACTTTCCTTGCCCAGGGCTGCTCCAAGCACAGAGACTTACCATTCAGTCCCTCAAATCTTTGTATTAAAAGGCTCAAACTTACGGTAGAGTGCTGAATGGGTATCCAGGCGGGTGTTTCGACTGAGCATTTGTGAGATGGGCATCTGCCATGGCTCTGCTGCAAATAAGTGAAAAGGGCATTATACACAACACAGTACGTGCTGCAATCGCTAGGCGCAACGGGCTCGATTCCATAGGGAGCATCTAGGAGTTTGCTCGGAGGCATCACACCTCACAAAGTCATTTTCCACTGTCATGTAGGAAGAATGATCTGCAGTTTGCAGGACCAAAAAGGCCTCATGAGTTGTTCATTAATTTTCCATTGAAGTTCTCGGTTAGGTGGATGAAAATACATCCACTCTCAACCCCAAGCGTGTGCCATCTGCCTTCCCTCCACACTGGAGCATTCAGAGAACAGCGGAGCATTAGTCAGCAGGTAGAGATTGGCTTTTTTCCCCCATTTCATGACAGGCTGCATTTTTCCACGATGTCCTCTTTGAACCAGGGATAGATGCAGCCTGAAACACCCATCAGGGCTATTTTCTAGGAAGAGTAAGTATGCCCCAAATTTTTAGGGCATGTTTCTTTTCTGAGCAGGACACTCTGCTTGCTCCCCAGATTGGTCCCTGGAGAACATGAGCAAGTACTCAAGACTCCTGCAGTTCCCTGAAACTTTGCAGAACAAAAAGAGTGGGAGGTTAATTTAAAGTCTAACGTTCCACATGGCAGTGCAAGATGCAACCATCAGGCCTTCAGGCTGATCTTCCTGTAATTTCCCTTGCATTTGCTGTGATTCAATTACATTTCAGCCAAGGTTTGGAGCCCATCAGAACGAATTGCACAGCAGATTGGGTCAGAGTCCCTGAAGAAAAGCTCAGAATAAATTCTGGTGTCTGCCACCATTACTCTCAGCATTTCACATAAGAGTCAAACTATTATTTAGCTCCCTGAATTGGAGGACTCTTGTAACCATGTATTTTCCTGAAGCTGGAAGTAGTATGGGGAAAAAAAGCTTTCTTCTCTTTATTTTCATTTAAGCCAGATATATCACAAACAACTACATTACACCTTTCTTTTCCCCATGCTGAGAGTAAAGGAGAGCAACCTCTGCAAACACTAATGATCAGATTTCACACGATTTTCAGTTTTGAGCCTAATTTAAGAACTACTAGTGCTTTGTTCTTTATCTCCAAAAATTTAACTTTTGCAAAGCAGTGCAGTACTACTTTTACAAGTTAAAAAAAAAAAAAAGGAGAAAATGTGGATATCAGTTTAAGCTTTGTATTCTCCAAAACTTAAAACTGGTTATCTTTTACATTTTCAACTAGACTACTTTAAGAAATATTCAGAAAATTAGCCAGCAAGCAAGAAGCATTGCATCTTTAGATGAAAGTTTAAAAAGTCCTGTTTAAAAGGATTGGAAAAAGTCACTGCTATCACGGCAGCAGTATCCTGTGGGGGTGTGTTATCTCCTGTAAGGAAGGGATGAATGCAACAGCAAACAATGTAATCCTATCAAAACAAAACTATAAACGAATTCTGATTAAAAAGACTGCATGAAACACTAGTAATTATTTTTTCCTTTAACAATTGTACACTTCCGGTCTTTATTCCAAGGCAAGCTAAAGGCAAGGAAATTAATAATGTGCTTTGGATTGAAAAGATTTTTCTGATTGCAAAGCCTGATCTTAGAGAGGAAACTATGTATATAACTTTGTCAGGGGAATCCTCAAAAAGACTCCTCACATTTTTAAAAGGATACTTTAGCAAAATAAAAGCTCCAGACCTCATAGCAGGAGGGGCTAATTCTCTTCAAGTACTCTTGTATTTGAGATTCGTACCTAAATTGTCCCAAGGCCCAGAATCTCCTGGCACTTGTGCATATTCAAAGGTCAAAGAGACAGCAGTAACTGGGAATTGCTCAGAGGCAGCAGTTCTACAGAGTTCCCAGATTTTCAGGGCAAGAGCTGGTCTGGTTGTTCCCCTGGGATGTAGGGTGACCTGCAGTGTTTGGCCTTTCACAGCTGGGTATTTGAATTACTGTGCTGGTAACATGACGTTGCACTGGTACTGTCTGAGAAATGTATGTAGTTCAAGGGCAAGGACTGAACACTTTTCTTCTACAGCTTTTTGGGGACTTGGAGTTGGATTCTTTTTTGAAAATTTACAGCTGATTTCTTATTTGAATGATCACTTCTTTTTGTATTGTGTAAAAACCAATGCTTTTCATACCTTTCCTATCTTAGACCCTCACCTAGTTGAAACAGGTCTTAGATGTAAGGTTGTACATCAGCTGCTGGTAACACTTTTCTTCCTAAGTGCTCAGGGCTTTTTTTTAATAGCTGAAAGCTCCAACATGTCACATCTAGAGAAAGCCATCACTACATAAAGTATTCTGCAGGCACAGGCAATACAAATAAGCACAGGTATAAATACATTGGCAGATATTTACAGGCTGTAGAAGGAATTAATTCCATTTGATTATTACTGCTAACATTTTCCTCAGCTTAGGAGTTTGGTAAGCAAAAAAAACTATAGACCTTGGTCCACCACTACACTGAAAAAGTAAAAATCTCAAAAGTGATGAAAATCCATTGTTTAAAATTGTCTTTCTTCAGACAGCCTTCAAGGGAGGACAGAAGCACCTCTAGTTTGTTTTTCATGTTTGCTAATAGTGGTATGCAAATATACCTTATCCTACTGTTTGGGAGAATATGTTCCAATAAAATTTTTCTGCATCTTAAATGGAAAGAGGGGGGCTTTTTCTCCGTAGCATATGAATGAGTGATTTCCACAGTCTTGCTTTACTCCCTTTCTTTGAGGATACTCGGTCTCCTGCACTAAGCTTCACCCTTGAGACAGCTCCAACGCAGTGACAGACACAGCCATCCAGGCAGAGACTTTATCACAGCTTAATGAAATCAAAGCCTTCAAAATACACAATAAGATCTTCAGCTTGTGTAATTTTTGTATAAAGAGACCTTGGGACACAAAAGAATAATTCCATTCTCTTTGCTGAATTCAGCATCATTCACAGCTTTTTTTCTGGGTTGATGCTTCAAATGCTTGATAAATTGCATAGCAATGATACAGTCAGGAAGCAATGACGCATTGACCAAAGTCAGATAGGGATGCTACCCCCACATTCAGCTAGACACAGGGCAGTTTCTTGTCTGGAGGCACTGATACACATAATTCCCAAACCTACAGGATTATCAAACCTCCAGAAATGCAGACCTCATGGGTAACCAGGAGACAGAAAGGCACCAATCTCAGGAAACAAAAAACAAGGCTGGAGGTCTTCAGAGTCCATGTACAACACCTGCCTTCCTAGCAAGCAACGCTTAAGCAAGCTTCTTTCTTATATGCTTTTCTCAGTCAGGTGTTAAAGTAACTGACTGCTACCAGCACTATTTACAAACATCAGTATAATGTATTTGGAAATGCATTAACACAGTGCAGAGTGGTAGTGCATCAGTGCCCACTGCAATATTGCAGAGGGAAACAACTGCATGTTGAATATTGAACTGAAAGGTGAGAGCTTTGTAGCACTTTGTAGCACAAGAGAGGTTTCAGGCAACAGAGATGCAGTTGCACCTCAGCAAGCTCTGGGTAAGATTTCAAGGAAGAATTCCTCTTTTATGTTGAATGACTTTAGGAGCAAGAACCTATAGCTTATTGCCACTTTCTCATAGGCAGGGAGAGATTTTATATACAAAAAAGATCAATATCAATACCAAATTCAGATGGCCAAATATTACTTAATGTAATTGTGTCTGGAGACCCATTCAGAGGCAGATCTTAGCTCTGCAGAAAAATGGAACAAAATCCAGAGAGGATATTTAGGAATATAAAGGTTCAGGGCTCATTGAACTGCAGCACTCTCTAAGATCTGACTTAATATTCTTTCTCAGAGAAGGTATTGCTGATCAGAGTCAAAAGAAGTCACAGGTTAGATTCCATTTGTATCCACTGAAATGGCCAGGAATACAAATACAAGAAATTGTCTACAAGTCCTTGAGTGAGGTCTCTAGTAGCAAAGCATTGGCTGAAGTCAATCCCTGTGGAACATTCTCAGCTACTCCTACGCATCCTTGAAAATTATCTTCTCTGAAGAAATGAAAATTGTAGATCTCAACTAGAGGTCTCAGATTGAGCAAAATATAATAATATACCAGGCCATACCCCTGGCCTAATGATTCACCCATAAATAACCATTCTGTTCTCCTTGACTGCACATATCTTCTCATTTTCCAGAAGTCTTGCATCAGGTGAATGGATACAGAAGGAAATTTGCACAGCGGTACCAAACAGATTAACACAGAAAAGAAATACATATTTATGTTGAGAATTAGAGCCACAAGACAGATCTTTTCTGCTTTTCGAGCTATGTGAAATGCATAAAAATGCAGCTCACCTTGGCACTGGGAAATTACCTTCCCACCTCCACCCAGGTCCTCCAAATATCAGGAAAAGGACCTGCTAAGGGTGTCTAGCTCTGCTATCATTAAGGAACACTATTATTAATTGAGGCAGCATCAAGCTCTATTGTTTCCTTTTTCTTGCTCAGTGTCTTCCACCTTGCCTCACCTCTGCAGCTCTCCACTGCTGTGCAGTATCGAGCCCCAGCCATATCTGCCTGAGCTGTTAATTGAACATTTTCTGCTCTCAGTTTATAGAGCTCTTCATAGATTTATGGGAAAAAAATCACCCTTCTCCTTTCATAGCCCATAACCAGTCTCAATAAAGACATCTCTCTAAAATCACCAAATTATAATCTAATGAAATCTATTGAAAATTTCAGTTGCACTAAACAAGGTCAATGCTTGGAAGAAACAAAATGTCACCCAGAAATGGAGATCAAAGAAATTCCCTTCCATTCCTGCTGCTGCCATAGAGACCAAGGGAGGGGGAAGAGGGAAAGAAGAAATTTAACAGACTTAATTCTTCCTGAAATTTATAATTAACTACAAGGGAAAAGGGACTATTATCACATTTCTAAAGAACAAAGGAGAAAAAAGTTGAGCTTTTGACAAGATATAATTACCAGACATTACATATGCAGTGCACATTGGTTTGTTCTGTGTAATTTTCTTGAGATTCCCCCCCCCTACAAATGATTTTATTTTTCTAGAAAAGACAACATGTGTCTCATCAATTTACATTCATAATGTCTAAAATCCAAACGCTAGAGGCTCACAATAATTGTTCCAAAATCTAACACTGGTAAATAAAGATTTGAAATAAATACTCGGATACACTCCCCATCTGTCAAACATCCCTGAGTAAGTTCTCCAGCTAAGATAAATGGTAATCAATGAAAAGGATCTCCCTACTCTTCTAAGCCTATGCAGTTTAGCCAGCAGCCAACCCATAGTCATCAAAGCTGTCCTCAAGTACCACTTCAGAATAGACTTTACTAAATTACATGTAAATTTTATGGATTCAGCACTATTACACTTTTAGGGTCTGGCAGGAAAACACCACAGTTTGAAGTGCTCATCAGCACCTAATAATGACTATAGAAAAAGACCTTGATTTTTGCTAAATGTGAATCTCTGGGGGAAAATCATTATGTTTCCTTTGTTTTCAATTTGTTATAGCCAGGAAATTCAGCACAAAAAAAAAAAAAAAAAAAACCTTAGCTACCCAGTTTATGATTCCAAACTGCAATGTTTCAAAGCCTAGAGTCTTGGAAAGAAAAAACAACAAATGTTGCCCAGATCTATTAACAATATTCCGGCACACAAAAATGTGGGGTTTTTTGTTTGTTTCATATCCAGCTAAATTTAAATCAAATCCTCATGCAGTATAGCTCTTTACAGCTCTGTTAGTTTTGGTAAGGTTATACTAGTCAGTAACGCCTGAGGCACTGCTTAACCTCAGTATCTATATCGAGCTTTATAATTTCTTAATTTTGGGACTGACTCTACAGCCTCTCAGACGCATAAATCTTATCTCGTAGGAAGTCCCACAAAACAAATTGAACCTCATTCTCTAAGTATATGCCTTTTTAAATCTCTATATTGAGCTTTTTTTCAGATTAACATAATCGAACAGGGGAGAAGGGATGGGACAACAGGCCTATGACAAAGTCACCTCAGCATAAATAAATATTCTAACTATTAGCTATTTGCATTAGTATCAGGCCCAAATAATCAATAAGTCAACTGAATTCATCTAGTGCCAGCAGCTGGCACACAGTGCTCCTCACCTCCAGCAGATGACTTGATCTCATGCACCATTCTGCCCTTCTCAGAGCATCTTAGAACTGCTTTTGCTGCCACTCTAAATTAGAGAGGCTGGAACAGCGAGGTCACTCCAGTGGTGCCATATCCACATTTTCCCCTTCTTCAGCCATGTTCTAAAAACACCCTCCAAATCAACTGAGTTGGTTTTGGGAGTCAGCTTTGTGGGCTAAATGCTGAATGATGTTTTCCTTCTCACTGTGGAAAATCCAAAATCTTGTGTACTGGGACACAAGACCTGCTCCTGCCTTTCCCTAATACAGCACACTATCAACAGGGATTTATAATGATAAGGTAGTTTCAAAATGAACTAGCCAGACAAGTTTTATAGCTCTCTTCTGCTTTACTCTTAACTCCATGCTACAAAGTGGGGTGATGAGTGTGTGGAGTGGGAGAGACCTACAGAAAAGTCATACCACACCCAGGGTATAATCCAGATGTTTTTCCTGTCACTGGCCACAGTAACTTTCTATTTTCCATGACCATCCTGCATATTGTGAGTTCTGATCACACATCTGTTCAGAATTTTGCCTAAAGTGCACACAGTGGTGTCCCCTGTTACACATATATGGCTGGATGAGCAGAAGAAAATAGGATAGACAGATGTTGTTGGCTCCTGGCAACCTTGTCATTCAGAATTGTACACATGCAACTTTAGGATGGGTTAACAACATAAAAAAGCTTACTGCTTTTCTCCCCAGTACCAATACAAAACAGGGGGTTTTCCTTCCATCTTTATTTCATTCTTTTAAACATGTGAATTAAATTCTTAGAAAAGGTGCTGGATGGACAGGCATGAAAGAAGAGAGATTGTTAATTTTTCAAACTAGACTAATACAGAATTTTAAAAAACCCCTACAAAAATAAAAACAAAATGCCAACTTCTTCACTAGTGGAATGAACTGAGCGTTTTATTAACTCTAAAAAAAACCCAAACCCCATTTTTTTTTCTAGTTTTCCAGTCATGTGAACAATCACATTTTCAATTTATTGCTCCACAGGGGTCAGCGACACTCAATTTAAATGTAGGACCTGTGTAGTGAGTGATCTGGTGTAAATCTCTACTTTGTTGGAAGCCAACAACAAGAATCTCTAAAAAGGAGTAAATGGTGCAGAATTTTCAATATTTTGATGACAGAAATTTATTTTTGTAACTAAAAAGCCAAGTTCAAGCTGACTGTTCTCCCTGGTTCTAAAGGCCATTTCCCTGGTTTCCAGGCTGGAGGGGACAGTTCTGAGACACAGGAACCCTGCTGCTGCCAGTGCTCAGTGCTGAGAACTTAGGCACAAACGGCAAGTGGCTTAGGATTCTTGAATAAACTTGGATTATTTAAGTGGTGCCTCTTCTTTGTGTACATCTTCTCAAAACACAGAAGCATTGAGGTGATGAAATCTGAGCTCTTAAGCAAACCTCAAAATACAACTCCCAAATAAAACTAGTGGCAACCAACATTGATAGTTCTTAGGGACATTACTAATGTTAAGGATACTAAAACACTAGCCTAGACTGCCCAGGAAGTTTTAAAATCTCTTTCCTGAGAGAAGGTCTTTAGCCAGCCCTGGCATTGGCCTTCCAGGTTTTAAGCCTGCAGAGTTGCCACCTCTGAGCTGTCCTTTCTAGCAACTAGGGCCAGAAAGCTTTTAGTGTTTTTTCTCCAGTGAAAGCTGATCATCTTTTCTAGGCAACCTAACACCAAGAACTGGGTGTTGCAGGGGAGCAGCCCCTTTTACAGTGAGCAACATAGAGCTATTTATGTTCTTTTTCACCAGTGGCAGCCCCCGTTGTATCCATAAGTCTGTAAAAGGCAGAAGGATGGAAGGAGAGCTGGTACCTAGAGCAGAGGACAGCATGTTGCCTTTGACTGTTGGGAAGCACAGTGGGAATGTTCTTCCTTTTCAAAAACTCCTCGTGTTCCCACTGGGATGGAGGCTCAACCTAAGCTTTAATTTATACTGAATTCTTCCTAATGATAAAATAATGCCACAAATTAACTCGCTTTATGTGACAGTAAAAGAAAGATGCTATGCTGGGAACATGATCAATTAAAATAAACCAGGACAACCATAAGAAGCTCTCCTTGACTGATTCAGCAATTCTGTAGTCCTGTGTTCAGAAATGCATGGAAAAATGAAGGAAATAAAAAGAAGAGGAAGAATTTGTACAAATTCATATCTTAAATGCATCTTAAACATACTTTACACTTTGGCTGAAAAAACATCTGTAGGATTTAAGATTTGGCAAGGCATATCAGAAATTAATTTTATTAGATGCCATCTTTTACCACGCAGAGTTCAAAGCAGGATCTGTAGATCCATTGAACGTAATCTACAGGGGCACATTCACTCCACCACATTTCTGCCCTTTTCTATACCGTGAAAATAGAAAAATTCCAGACTAAATTTAATGATCAAGTGTTAAAAATGTCAACTCTTTGAACAGTGCTCATCTTTTGCAGTTTAAAAAGCATTTATCTTTTACTCCCTTTTTATTACTTAAGATCTGAAGAATAAACCTGATGTATTTACTCCCTCTGACATCAAGATCCACTTCTTCAAGACAAAAAATGGCAATTATTTGCATAAACCAGACAAATGGCTATTCAAATAAGGACAATTAACAGATCTGAGGTCAAAAATGAGCACACTGTTGCTCTGTAGAATCCATGAATTTAAAAATGATTTTTTAAAAAATAACAATTATTCTGAAAAAAGGTCTGCTACTATTATACTGGTGAATATTGGCATAAACAGAAAAAAATTTTGGTGGTTTAAAGGAAGGAGAGTTACTCCAGTGCAGATAAAGTAAGATCAGATTATGGACCAATACAACACTAGTCCAGCTACTTAAACATGGCACCAAGTAAGATGAGCAAATCACTGAAAATTCTTTGGTTTCAAGCCGTTCCAATATGAAAGACTTCTGAAACTAGACTTTTGCCATTATTCAGCTCAATTACATATGATATTATGTTGTTCCCACATGCATGCAAATAGCAAGCCACGTACAATTCACATTGTATCTCGTTCCAACACCAACGTTGGCAGCAAAGACTGAATATCTGGAGTTGAATATTTGAAGCTCACTCACATGCTTGACTTTCAGATCATTTCAGACACTCAACATTGGATTCAAGAGACAGAAAAGCTGAAAGGAAAAATGTGTGTAGATGGACTTGGGAACCCTGCTCAAGGCAGCAGCAGTAGTGATCTGGCAGTGAATCCATGTTTGTTATTTCCCAGAAGGCCATGGGAAAATATTCAGTGGAAAACTTTCAGCACCAATTCGTAAAATAAATAAGTGGTGTCTCCTGACACATAAAAAAAAAAGGTACAGGGACATGTACTTTTCCAACTGTACCATCCTAAAACCTGACTTATTCCCCTATCCCAAATCCAATTCCTACACATCTCCATCCCAAACTCTCCAAGCTCTCTAGGCCAAGGATGGATGCAATTGCAGGTCCCCACTGCATGACAAGACACACAGAAGTAGAGCTAATCACAGCTCTTCTTTTCAACCTTTTGAAGTGGAAAGCAACACGTGGGGGTGTAAATTGGATGTTTAGTGTGATCCTGCACCCCAGCTTTGCTCGGCAGTGCTACACCTCCACTGCTGAGCGCTTTTCACTGGTATTGCATCAACAGGTACCCACAGGTGCCCCTGCTCTGCTCCAGGGCTGGTTGAGGATATAGTCTCAGATCCAGCATGGCTTGTGGGAGCCAGGAGGACCTGGAAACAACAGGAAGTGAATGAGGCCACAGAAAGAGGATAAATTGGAGGAGGCTGTGGCCTCATTCACCTCTTGTTCTCTTCCCATATGGGTTTCTCCACCAGCAAGATGGGAATGACAGCTGGCATCTGTTTCCATGGCTCCACTGCGCTCCCTGCTCTCTGCAGTGGCCACCCACCACACCTCTCTGCTGCCCATGGGTGCCCAGGGTGTATCTTGCTACCCTTCTCTGTGTTACAGATGGGTGTCCCCATTCTGCATCGCTGTGACGCAAAAAATGACAGCAGTGATGACAGCAGTGCTAACCCCTGCTTTGCCTTACCATTTGTGCAGCCTTCAGGTGTTCTGGCCACCCCAGGCATTTTGAAAGTCCTGTGGAAATGATGAAATTCACCAAAATAAAGCAGAACAGGGAGCACTGTGCTGAACCCCAAAGCTGGACGTCCCCTGCTAACTGCTCCTTATAAACCCCACCACCACCACCACGTGCAAAGGCGTTTGCAAACGCGCGCTGAGCTCCCTGCCCTGTAGCAACAGAAAGGGAGTTCCCTTATCATCGCCCTGCCATTTAATATTAAGTTAGTTTGCCAACTTTGAGGATGTCTCAAGGAATCATTCAGCTTATCCCTACACCAGATCTTTAGGTTGGGAAGTGTCTTTAACCCTGAGGTCCTTAGCCTGACGCCGCTGCTGTGGAAAAGAAATCGTCTATATTCACATTTGGAAGGAATTATTTAGAAGGACTGTTTCCAAACAGTCCAGTTAGGTCTAAAATCACTATAAGAATGCTGAATTGGGACCTAGGCATTTTTATTTTTCAGGCCTAGAAAGGCAAAGTAATCTATGTTTTTTCCCCCAAAAAGCCACAATAAGCCACAAGAAACTTGCATCTCTCCAATCAGAAACATCATGACTATCTAAACCACATCTGATTGGCCTCCTTAAAATCCTAGGACCCATATAATGCCCCCTTTCTTTATTATTCTTTAGTTTACAGAATAAACTGATAAGCTGAGAAAATATGTGCAGTATACCATGTATTCTGAAAGTGCTCTAGTTGCTAGAGATATTAATAGACACAAGCATAGGCTTAGATAGAATATGAAATCCTTTTCCTTTTGCTAGTAAAAAATAAGTAAAAAACATATCATTTAGGAAGTGATATAGAAACAAACTGCATAATCTACAGATAAAGAGAATAAAATGCTCATGGAAGTAAAGCTTATTCATCACTTTATCTTGCAACCTGACACAGTACATGCTCAATCTATTTAATTACAGGAACAGAAAAATAGCAGAGAAATATGTACACAGAACAGCAATGTTTCCAGTCCTACCTTGGTCGTGACAATGCACAGACAATCCATTCTGTAAATCTCCACAGGAGTATATGTAAATCATAAAAATAAATCAGCAAGGGTGAGGAAAGGCTTTTGAATAGCATGAACAGAACCGGAGGCTTGAATCTGCACAGCCGGCTTTTCCAAGTGGGGCCCTCATAAGAAACTCGAGTCCTCCTCCACAATGCTAAAGGCAGTCATGATGCTCACAGGGATCAGTAAACCCACTAGAAATCGTCTCAAGCAAAACTTCCAGGTGGCTTATCAGGCTTGATTGCTGCATTGTTCAATCTGAGATCAAAATATGCTGTTGAATGGTATGCAGCCCTCTAAATGGGAAGATGAGAACCACAACAAGCACAAAAGAGCAAAAGCATCACATTTCAGCCCTAGCTCTGGTTTCACAATTCTGATCTGCTGTTTCAGTATACCCATAAGATTTCCCTTGCCAAGTCTCTCTCTCTCAGCCTCTCTCTCGCTCTCTCTCTCTCTCTCTCAATCTCTCTCCCTCTCGCTCTCTCCTTCCCTGTCTTTTTTTTCCTCCCCCCTTTCACTCGCTCTCTCCCTCCTCTTCCCTACTAACTCAGAGCAAGCATAAAACACACAACTATCGGGCCCATCTATCACAGTGCTGTCACTTCTCTGCCAGAACAACTGCTTTGGGTTGTAAGGGGTTTTATTAAGAGCATGATTCCTACAAGCACACATTGCTGGAAGTGCATGATTGAAACATGAAGGTGTGTGCGAGAACTCGTGCGTCACAGCTACAATTGCTCAGAATTACTGGGTCAGATTCGGATTTGGGAAGTGAATATAAATAACAGCTGGATAAGGCGAACTTTAGCTATAGCAGAAAATAATCAGTCAGGGGAAAGAACCGGGATTTGCATACTTACACATGCATGTAGATCTGTCAAGCACAACAGTGATATAATTATAGTTTACCACCCGTGGAAAAAAAACCCCACATTATACACATTATTCAAAGCTGTGCAGGGGAACATTTGTTTTTTCCCCACCTATGAAAAATACATCAAACTTTTAATTAAAAGATAGCACCTTGAACAACAGAGCTCAAACACTCCTTAAATTCTCTCCCAAACTTTTCTTGTAATCATTGACAGATCCACAGAGTTAATCTATTTATCTCATGTTCTCTATGCTTTGCTCGGAGTTTTACAGACTGTTTAAGCCCCCACAGCCCTACCTTTCTTGCAGTGATGCTGGTGCAGAGCTTGCCTTTCAGGTGTTTTACATGAATCATTCTGAGTTAGGAAGCTTGCTGTCAGCTCTTACGGGCTTCCCTCTCTTCCAGATAGAGAAAGAGAGAGAGAGAAGAAAGAGGGAGGGAGAGAGAAAGAGACTCAGAAGGGGAAAGATATGTAAAATGAAAGCTCTGGCCAAAGAGAGAGGAAAATCAATGCTCCTATTCACTGGAAAAAAAAAAAAAAATACAGCCAACTGGACTGTTGACAGCAACAAGAGGAAATGTCTAGACACCCATACATTACAATTCACCTTTTCAACACACTGGACAGCACAATCTCCCCTGGGTGCTTTGCTGAGGATGTCTCCTTCTCACTCAGAGCTAAAATACGTTTTTAATAAAATAAGCCTTTCCAAGAAAATAAAAGATTATTTAAGACTCGTCTCTCTTCCATAAATTACTCAGGTTATAACCCCAATATTCCCGTGATTGTTGGAGCAATGAGACGCTCAGTAAATGACACATATTATTTTGCCAAAATGAGGTCACTGCTACCAAAGTTACAAAATCCATAGTGAATCAGATATGTGGTCAGAGAGCAATCAACCCTCCCCCAACTATTAAAGCCTCGGTGGATACAACATCTTAAAGAGAAAGTCTCCAGAGCACTTAGAACTGTGTCTAAGGCTTTAACTCACTCTGAGCAAACACATGTGCACAAAACAAACTTGATTTGCGTTTACAGGCTGTGCTAGAACCTGCAGGTTTTCTCCCTACTGAGGTTTAGTCCAGTAGCCAAACAGGCAGACAAGTTTATTAAACTATAGATTACATGAAACAGGGAACTTTCAAACATCCTTGAAGTAAGACCCAATTAAATATTTCCTTAAGAAGAAATTAACCCATTAATATGGTCTAACGTAAGCCACCCTTGTGCTCTAAGGATTATTGGGTAAAAGTGAATTCAGTCAACTCTAAAATCAGGAGATATTTTAACACTTGGGTGTAAAGCACCCAACAGTTTGTTCTCTTCTAATTGAGAGATTCGAGCTGATCTAGTAAGGTGTGAAATATTTCATACATAGAATTACCTGATGGCTTGGCTGTAAAATTTCATCTCAAACTTGAAACTGGCATATGGAGATGTATTTTGAAATTGGTCTCTAAGTGAATGATCTGCAAATGCTTCTACTTGCAACTCTACTCTTGTGAGATGATCCCAGTGAATTCAGGATCCTATTTACAGTTTATTGGAAACACAGAGGGTTTCAACCCTTTGGGGATGCTTACATGAACGTACAGCTCCCTCAGTATACCAAAAAGCTTCCTTCTGCACTCCACCAATTTTTGACTGTCACCTCCTTCCATTAAATATGACAATGAGCATTTAACAGGGCAGGATTTGCACATGTGCTCCTCAAGCTTAACACATAACTGAGCAGTTTGCTCCCTAAAATACTGCTACCTACTTTTTATCTGCATAATCTCTCATAGCCTCACACAGAAGGAAGCCATGCTTTTGGGGACACAGACCCCAGCTTCAAACTTCATCAGGCTGATTTCAGTTGCCAGGGCTCCCAGTCCTAGCTTTTAACACACACCTATCAATAACTGGCAACAGATGACCATCAATGGGTCTCCAGTGTTTCTTCAAAGATACAGTCCCTCATTTCCATTAACAACCCATGCCACACCCCAAAAAAAGGCTGAGCTGCTTAATTTTTTTTCTCCAACTAGATACTTTTTCCATTCATTTTTTCTCCCCAAGAATAAGATTTGCAAATCCTTAGCACTGCTTTACCCTTCATTAGCAACACCTCCTTCTGCTCTAATTTCTGGAGGTCATATTCCTGCTTAGTTCTATTTTTTCCTCTGTTCTTCCAGCCTTCTTATTATATGCACATATGATCCTGACTGAAATCTACTACAGAAAGGCTTGACCCAAAAACTAAAAAATTGAGGAGCAGCCATCTGGGGTGAAAAGACGTGGTTTATCATTGCTCATAGTCAATTTAGATGGTAAAAAATAACCTCTGTGATGAGCTCTGTCTCTTGGGAAGCCTTAATATAGGAAGAATAACAACTATTTCCCACTGTGACACTAGTGTTTCTGTGGATCACCATGTGAAAACCATCTGCCCAGTTGACTGCTTCTTTCTCCTCTAATTTTACCAAGCTATCCATTTTTAAGTCATACAAAAACCAACAATATGAGATGAGTGAGTGAAATGTGAGTCTTTTAATGCAGTTTACACTGGACAATTTAATGCTCCTTTCTAGCATTAAAGTCTTCATTGTATCCAGGTACTTCCACTTGGATAACCAAAGCATAGGGCTTAATTAGGCCACTATATTTAGAACCAGAGCCTGCAACATCCTGCTGAATTCAATATTTGTAAAAGCAAGCTTCTGTAAAAGCTAAAATCATTAGAAAAAATTCTGATTTTTTTTAAGCTTTCATGATGCACCTTCTTAAAACACTTCTTAAATTCTTTTGAAGCCCAAATATTATAGAGTAAAAACTGTAAAGAAAAATAGATTGCTAGGAAAAAAAATTAAAATCAAAACTGGTTTATTTTCTTTTATTCAAAGAACAAAGATTAAGAAAGACAAGAGCACTAGGTCTCCAAGTTTTGGAGTCGCCACTAAGAAAGAAGGCATCTAACCAAACTGTTAATATTGCATTAGTAATGTCAGCATCTTGAAAAATTTAGCCAGTGACTATTTCGAGCTCTATGCACCTACACAGAGAACACATGAACACACACAAGCTCTTACAAATACAGAGAAAGATTTATTTACTCCTAATGTATCTTAAATTGTGTACTATAGAGTACTTGCCGATGGTATTACATTCCCAGGTCATATTCCCTTCCTTCTTTTCAGGTTCTATATTGCATCCAAACAAGCTCCGGATAAATTCTTCCCTGATGACATCTTCCAAGAGGGCAATTGATGTAGCTGTCAAATTAAGTCTTTATGGCCAGAGCTCACTTATACCACTTGAACCCAGTTCCTGTGGATTCCAGCTGGTTACTTAGTAGGTTAACACCAGGATTCAAGTGATCTGAGCAAGTATATGCTACAAGGGAAAATCTCATGAGACAGTGTTTTATGAAGGCTGCTTTGCATTACACTAAAAAAAAAATTTAAAAAGAAGAGAGAGAGAAAAACTACAAATCTTGTAGATCCTGGATATGTAGTTAAAAGCTGTATTACAGATAAAATGTCAGAATAAATCCTTCTTCATCCAGAAAGAGAAGTTAATACAAATTTCAGAAAGCATGTTCTGTATACCTTAGTCACTAAGAATTTTAATGTAGTTCCCAGGCTGAATCAGAAGCCCAGGAGTCCTGGTGTTAATTTAAAGATCACCAAATTAGCAATTCTTCCCCTCCTAACTGCAGCAGCCCTAAGAGCAGCAGCTCTGTAACTGGCCTGAGGCCCAGGAGAGTCTCAGACAGAAGCTATAACACGAATCATTCCCTTCACCCGTGCATGGCAAATTTCACTGCTATTTAGCACAATCAGTGTTGGAGTCCTGACCAATTTCTCCAGCTGGTAGCTTTTCCAATGAGAAGAAATGGACAATTTTCTTTTTAGTAGGGAAGCACAGACCTTGCCTCTCAAAGCCCTGAAGGTAGATGGTAAAATGGGCGCAGGGAGAAGGGAAAGGTGGGCAGGCAGCTCCACTCCTTCACCGCAAAGGTCTGTGCACCCAGGTGGCCACGGTGGCCTCGGGCTCAACAGCCACAGAAAAAAGTTTCTGCTTCCCAGTTGTGGAGGGGACTCCCTCTCTTCTTACCCCAAGTACATTCCCACCTTACCACCCCTTAATGTAGCATGTGGGAGTTCGCACCACTTTAGCCAAGCAACTGCCTCAGAAGAGGAAGAAAAAAAGCTACTTCTGAGACAGTGCAACCTCTCCAGCAGTCTCATTGCCCCAGGCTCACCAGTTTGGGGTCCCATGAGAAGGCAGTAAGGCAAGCTGGAAACACAATATGACTTGTAGGGTTGTAGGACATGCACTTTCATCATCACAGGGTATGGGGATGAGGTCCTTGACCCATTCTACAGATCTGAAGATCCTTGGACAAGCTAGCCTTTCAAAAGCCCCACAACCTTCGTTAGTTTAAAACTTATGCATAATGTTTTTTCTATCTATTATTTCCTGTACAAAGCCATAATTGTTTTCTTGTTCCCCACAAATGCCCTACTCAGAATGAAACAGAAGTGTTTCAATTACAAATGCTCTGCTGGCTTTATGCAGGCTGGAATGCTCTGCAACACAATCACATGGTACTCAAGGGCGGTACGGCCTGAAGTGGTTCTCAATTCTCAAGATCAATGGTGAATGAAGAGTTCATTTTCATTCTTGACCATTCTGCCTGGGGAAGTAAATCTAACAACCAATTGATCATCAGCAACTGAAAAGCTCTGGCACATATGTTCAAACATGTAGCCACTCTTAAATAGCTATGTGTCACTGTCGTAGCAGCCACTAACACTCAAGCACGCTCACTTGTAAAAGAAATCAGACAAAATGATGCTTTCAAGTGAACTGACACACTAAACCACAAGTTCCTGGAAATGAAAACAGAACATCTGCTATCTATAATCCCATGATGCTGAGAACTGAAGAAAACACCACTCATAGCTCTGAACGTCTTCGAGTTTGACAATGGAGTTGCCAATTTTCAGAGTTTCCTCTCAGGTACACTTTGTACATGAACAGCATGAAAATGTAGTACATAGAATTGTTGATAGAGAAACATTCAGTCCGGGGTTTGCAGTGACTTTAAGTAGGAGAATAGTGCATTGTTCAGCTGGGCATTCATAACAAAAATCATGTGAAATGGGGATTAGATCAACTACATCCCATGTTTTTCACAACATCCTCATGGACACAATGTATTTAGGGTGTATATCAAACTTTTGATAATTCCTTGCTTTGGAGAAATAATATCTTCCATAAATATAAAGACAAATTTCAATGAGTATATATGTTCTTATGTTTCAACTATCAAGTACCACCATGGTCCCATATGGAACAAAAGCTTTTCTGATTGGGAAATTGGGAACACAACAACACAACAAACTCAGAAAATCATGTTAGAAAATTAGATCTTTAGATTTTTAAATTTAATGAACAGAGAAATCGATCTAGAAATGGAAAAAAAGCCCATGGAAAAGCCTCAGACAAGAAGAACAACCCACAAATTTCCACTGTTAGGAACAACTTTTGCTGAAGTCTACAAGGTACCATACAAGCACACCAGCTCAGTTAAGGTCTCTTTTCTTTTCATCATGTTTCCAGCTTGTTTACTTTAAAAGAAAACTTAATAAGTTTCTTTCACTTCAAAAAGAAAAAAACACACAATGACGCCAAGGCTGAAAGTCTACATAATAATATCTAAGCCCAGGGGAATTATTCCAGCCAAGTTGTGAACCTATGAAAATAATTGAGATACTATAATGAAACACTTGTAACTTTACTGTTGCAAGCAGCAAGACAGGGAAGTGTAACACACCCCCTTACCACAGCCATGAAGTAACACTATTCAGCAGAGTTTTATGACAGGTGTCGTTAGGCTGCCCATACAAAAACCATCACTTTGCTGACATTCATATTCTTCCATACTGACTCCAGATGAAAAAGAAACTACAACACACACTGAGAGACTGAAAACACCTGGAATAAAACTTACTAACTGTGCAACAACTTGTACTTCAAAAATAGACTGAAATGAAACCACCTTGAGATCAGCAAATCTGTAGAACCAATATGAACAAGATTTGTACATAAAAACAAAAATTAAACCCTGCCTAGGTCAGCAGAAAATACCCAGAGCTAGTAACATACAACAAAAAATTGCAGGTGTAAGCCTCATTCAAATGTGATAATGTACATGCAGTCATTAAGCAGAAAAAAAAAAATACTCCAGGAGCTCAAATTCAATATGTCCTACACACTTCACCTCCAGCAAAACTTCACTAAGGATTTCATTCTCCATCACAAAAAAAAAAAAAGAGTGGACAATACCTTTGTCTTCATGTCTACCACATAGTTTTCAAAAGTCAAGTTCTCCTTGTTGTGTTCACCACGTTGTCCAGGTCCTTCTGATCCATTGGAAGCTGTAGGCTAAAGAGCAAGGTAAAAAAACCCACAAATAAAGTAGCCGAGATGTGTGCTTTAATTCAATTACATTTACACATAAAGATTAGCATGCACACACAAAAGGGTAGCCTGAATTCAGATAAGTATCAGGTGGTTCCTATAGAAGATTTTCACCTCAGTGTTTTGTCATGCAAAACTTTCTGGGTTTAATCCTACAGGCACTCTCATGGAAGTCTGTGAAAGTCTTAATAGGCTAAATCTGCAAGATGACGCTTATCATAATCTCTCTGTGACTTCAGAAAGCATTCAAGGTGCTCTGCAGCTCTTGGCAACAGAACATAAAGATAAGGAAGGAAATCAGTGCCCTGACAAGAAGACCTGCTGATCGTGATGGGGTTCTCATCTGGAGTAGCTGCAGGAATATATAATATATCTCCTCACAGCAACAAGCAAATTATCTGGTTTGGTTTCTTATTTCTAATTCATGACATTCTCCTAAGTGAAACATTTTTTAAAAGGTTTCATGCTTGACTAGGAACCATATGTGCAAATCTTTTAAATTCAAATGCATTTTTTTGTTACTTTTCCTTCATTTACACAGATTTCAATCTTACATTGCTTACACAAAACCCTCGTAAAACACATAGTATTTCTTCAAATAATATCTTTGGCAGAAGACACAGTAAATGGCTGTATTTGTTTTTTCAATTTTCCTGCTGGAAATCTAATACATTACTGTAGATTTTACATTAAGACAGTAAATATTACAAATGACATCTCTGTTTACAATGCTCTGCCCTGCAAAAATGTGCTTGAAGAGTCAGCCTTCGAATGAAACGTGATGACTGCCTCTAACTCGGATCTCAGAAAATTTCTGGGCACTTTGCAAGAGCACAAACAGGAAAGCGGGGAGGATTCAAACAGAATTGTATCTGTGGGTGCTGAGCATCACAAGCACCCTGAGTGATTTAGACCCATGCTGTTTTAGCCTGGGCAACAGGAGTGCAGTCAATTTTAACACAACAGGCAAGAAACTGTTAGCATTTTAAGTAGAGCAACCACTGCCAGCACAACTTAGGAAACAACAAGCCAGTGCCACAGAAACAGCCAAATCATACTCGCACGTGCAAATGTTCTCCCCTCTGATGCTAGGTTGTTTATTTAGGGCTCTGTCCAGCAAAAGACTGAGTGCTGGCCCCAATCCAGGCAACTACTTAGACACGTGCTTTTAGCTTCACTGGAACCAATGGATGAGTCTTGTGCTCCAGTGAAGGCTGTATTTAAAGGCTGGATCAGGCCCAGCAGCTCAGCATTACATGGGGCTAAGTACACAGGACTCCAGGAGTGCCCTGTCTGAGGTTACAGCTTCCCTCACACGAAGAGCCACACATTCCCTTGGCTAGTTTCTAGTCACCAAAGGGTGGTGAGTATCTCCCATTTGTATTCTGGAAGGGAAGAAGGGACAGAAAGACAATGAGGCCAAAATTTTCAAGGACAGCAGGAAACTGAACCCAGGTCTTCCCCCAGAGCCTGCAGAAAATCCAAGCAACTCCCTAAATGTTTCTTTCAGTAAGAGAAAATCGGTTTTGCAAGGAGCTAAAAAGCATGCATAAAATTTTCATTTCATCTTTGCTTTCTTCGAACACCTGACATAAATGTTTTTCATTGTTATTATTTACAGGCAACAATAGAAACTGCAAATCAATACATTATTTATTTGCTCTAATCATCAAGACCTAAAGGATCCTGATCCTAAAGGAGCTCAGCTTCTGCAACTTCTCAAAAGGGGTTTGACAAGCTTCAGCAGAAACTTCTATGGTAACATTTATCAAATGAGTGCAGCTGCAAAATTGGATAAGAAACTTACTTTGTTTACATTTTACATACTTTTTCCCTCAAATTTTTCACCATTACTTCGCTCCAATATTTTGAAAGAACATAAAACAATGTCATAAGATGCTATGAAATGTTTCCATTGTTTTCCTTAGGGAAATGGGTCACAAATTCATTGTAAAGAGCAGGAAATCAAGGACATTAGGGGGGTTCAAACAGCTCAAGCAAGAGTAATTGTAATAAATCTAGAACATCTCTCTGTTCCAGTGTATTAAGGTTCAATAATCATTAGCAAAATAATATATGGTTTCCCAACTTAAACAAAGCATATGCTAGCAATCCATGTGAACGCCAAGAGGTATTTAATTCTGTGTTACGAAATAAATGAGACTGTATAATCCAAGAGGCAAAAGAGTACTTGCTGTGCATTGTGATACATTCATTAAAAACTAATAATCTTGGGTTTGTCTTTTCTTATTCTTGATTACATACAACCCTCCCTTTGGAGGCCAACAAAATTCTATCCTGCTTAAATTTATTTGTGTACTTTATAGCCAAAAGCTGCCTGCTCGTGCAAAGGAAGTGTTTCAGCAACACCTCGTTATTCCTGAACCATGACCAGGAGATGCAGAACTGGCAGCCCCAGCACGACACACTGCAAACGCAGTGGACAACATGCGCCATGCTCACACATCCTTGCAGGAGGTTCTGGAAATAATGACTTCAAGCTTGAACTAAAACTACTGCCAAAACCATAGACTTTTTATCACACCCCTGCATCCAGAGAGCTGGTAGTTGGGAAAACACTATCTTCCTCTTCACAGAAGAAAGCATTCTCTTATTCTCTTCAAATTGGTCAGAGAAACAAAAGAGATTTCACAATCAAATGTAGCAAGGGCAGATCAAAACTTCACTTGGTAACTTTACTCACATGGTTAGTAAGCATGAGCCTCGTAGATTGCTCCTAAAGCAGCCTTCTAATTTTGTGCATAATTCACTCTAATCTATTTAGATTATAATTAACAGGTACTATTTAGACCATAATCTCTTCAGCACGTCTCTTTTATTGTGCAAACTTACAGCATTATTTAAATATTTATTAATAAAATTATAACCACATTACCTACCTTGTTAATTTTGTCTAATTTTAACAGTGCTCCGTGAAGTTTTTCTGTGCTTATAACACATCTTGCTGGTAGCTTTTTAGGACATGCACAATTGACAAAATCAACTGACAACAAAACTCTGGCTGATTATTTTTTGCCAAAGTACACAGATATGAGTTATGAAAGACTTGTCTCTAGTTCCACTTTCAGCAGGCAGCATGTTCCAGTTCATGTCTGAGCCAGCAACCAGACAGAAGGAGCATCTGCCCTTACAGGCAATTCTGGCATATGGGGTTTCCATGAGTTTCTATGGGAGGTCCTCCTATAGCAGCCAAGACGTGTAATGGTGGATGAATTCTCCAGTCTGTTGTAAGAATTTATAGAATTTCCAGAATTTATACCAGATATATCAGTAGAAGGAACTTGTAACCGTCCCCAATAGTTATCACATGTTTATTTCCTGGGGTGAAGCCCAACACTGAGAATATAAAAAATATTAAAAAAAAAAACCAAACAGGAAACATACGTGCAAACTTTATTCTGCTCTTCCACGTTCTAGGAAATTGTTTCCAAGACTCATGGAATATTTTCTAGGGCCATGTGGCTAGAAAAGGCTAATCAGCTTTACAAAGGGCCCAGGAGGGTGGGTGGAAGTGTGAGGACCTACAGTCCACGAGCCCAAATAAGTGTGCAACTGCCCTAGGGCTCAGAGAGCTAATGTACTTTCCCCTACAGCCCCTGGCTTAAGAAACATTTTCATCTATGCTTTCATCAAGAGAAATTCAAAACAGAGGCTGATCTGAGATGTCTTTTGGCACTTTGAATCACCAGTTGGTAGCTCTGCTCCAGTCTCATGAGAGCCTGTCAATAAATGCCTGCTTGCCCCAAGTGATTTACATGAGGAGGGGAAAGGAATAAAAGACTCCAGTGATCTCTTAACTTTTGGATGCCGATATCTGTCAGGAAATCTATCATCCTGGTAACCAAATGCTCCCAGAAACATATAGTGCTGAGAGATACTGCTTTTATTTAATTAACTTTTCTAGAGCAAGCATATTTGAAAATCATTAGAACATTTTAAAAGCTACATTTCAACGTAATGCATGCTGGAATTATCCATTTAACAGGACATTGATGTAAATTAATTCATTCAGCAGCTATGCTGGAGCAGGAAGCAACCTGAGCTGAACTGAGATGCTCAGCAGGATGCTGCTACTAGCAAAGAACAGGGCACACCTCTGCACCAGGTACAGCCAACCTGCTCACACTCTGCTCAAGCTGTGTGTGAACTAGAACTGGACTCAAGTCAAGTTCATCCCTTACAATGTGCCAGCAAAAGCACGAATGCCTTCTGTGCCTGTGGTCTGTCCTCCAAGCTCTGCACCTTTCTGCCATACCTCAGCAGAGTTGACAGCTCTACTAAACATGCTGTGAGCATCACTGGACCACCAAAAAAAAAAAAAAAAAAAAGTTGTTGTACATCTTGGACAGATTGTGGGAGACAAAGCATCACTGAGGGCTTGATGAGTTTTTCCTGCAATGCCACGCAGAGAAGCAATCCTAGAAACGGTAAGATGTGCTTTGCTCTTTCTGTAGCCTGCTAGTCCTATTTCTATGCCTCTTCTAGTTCTTATTACAGGAAGAAATGTCATTCAACAAATTTTTGACAGGATATGACTTTCATCAATATCATTGAAAACTCAGACAATCCCAGAGCAGGCCATGCTAGAAACTAAAATCAGAAATATAATCCCACAGAAGTCAAGCAGTTTAATTTGCCTCAGCTGGGCCTAAATTTCAATCCAGAAATAATATAGCAGAGCTTTCTTTTCTAATTCAGTATTTCTAAGGCCCTATAGAAAGGCATGGATCCACGTCAAATGATTTAGATGTCAGAAAGGATTTTATTTCCATTTCCATGTTAGGGTTTCTTGTTCATTTTTTGATGACATCAAGGTTTGTTCCACATCACATTGCATTAGCTCAGCCTTTGCAGCTGTCTTAAGTCAGGGTGATGTAGAGCACTACAAGGTCTCGTGGCTAAGCCCTGTAAGAACGTCACTGCAGTTCCTTCTGCACCAGTCTTCCCAACATGACCAGTAAATGTGAAAGGAGAAAAGAAAAATAACACATTTGGGCATGGATTCTACTGTACAAATCACAGCACAAGTGTTTTAATTTTTTTTAAGTTATTGCATTTGAAAGTGAGCATAAATATCACAATAATATTTAGTTTGCCCTGGGATTTTTATGATTTCACTTTAACTAATATGGATTCAACCTTTCAGAAAATTTTATGACAGCCTTAAAGAGTGTTACAGCTCAGGAACAATTATCTGGCTGTGGACTTATGGCTCAGAAAGGTCAGGATCTGATTTAATGCTGCTCCACCCTCCTGAGAACAAATCTTGCTCTCAGTGTATTTCTGGATGTCAGAATGTCACTGCTGAACTTTGCATTTGCTCATCCGCAATACAGATTTGACCAACCATCTAAAAGCTCTCATCCAAGCCACCAGTTACTGAGTAGTCACTTTGGCTGGACTAACACAAAACCTATACTCAGACCTGATTTCCCTCACTATCCATATCACACAATTATCCAGCTGCACCGTGACTCTGATCTAGGGCAAGACAACTGACTTTCCAGGCAGGAAATTCAGGCAGGGAGGAGACACCAGCTCATGCATCAGCTTTTCTCCTCCCAGACAGAGAGTTCAGATGAAGCTGGCTGGAGTCACTTGGCCCCACAAACTCAAGCCTGGTGACTAATCAGAAGACACACTCAGGATTCATTTTGCTGACCCAGGCTCCATCTCCAGTGTCACTTGTCATGGAACCATAGAATGGTTTGGTTGCAAGGGAACTTTAAAGGTCACCTGTTCCAATGCCCTTGCCATGGGCAGGGACATCTTCCACTAGATTAGCTTGCTCAGAGTACAATCGAACCTGACCTTGAATGTTTCCAGGGGTGGGGCATTCACACTTCTCTGAGCAACCTGTTCCAGCCTTTCACCACCTTAATTGTAAAAAAAATTATTTCTTATCTATAAATCTAAATCTACCCTCCTTTAATTTAAAATCATTTACCCCTTGTCCTACCACATCAGGCTCTGCTAAAAAGTGGGTGCTCATCTTTCTTATAAACTCCTTTTAGATACTGGAAAGTGCTCTAAGGTCTCCCAGGAGCCTTCTCTTCTCCAGGTTGAAAAATCCCAGCTCTCTCAGCCTGTCTCCCTAGGAGAGATGCTCCAGCCCCCACTCCATCTTTGTACCCATCCTCTGGACTCATTCCAACGGTCCACATCTTTCCTGTGTTGGGAACTGGATGCAGTACTCCAGGAGGGGTCTCAGGAGAGGGGAGTAAAGGGGCAGAAAATAGAAGAGCCCATGCAGAGCTTTATTTTTGAGCTGGGATATAAATCAAGGCACTCAGGTGTCTCCTTTCCCAGGCAGCAGAGTGTCACTAAGGTCACACAGTGGTGGACTCTGCCATGTGGGATGATTTGTGCAGCGGGGAGGGAGCAGGGCACTGTGCAGCCACCAGAGTCCTTGCAAACACAAGCCTTGAGAGGTCTGTTGCTCAAGTACGGTCTCCCCTGCTGAGACCTGGCACACCAAAGAGCGGTGGTTGGCAGGATCTGATGTGGCAGAGGAAAAATGAGCAAAAAAAACATTGCAAGGATGAACTCTGCTGCAAGGAGGAAGAGATAAATAATTTACAGTTCAGATGCATGGAAATGACACTCAAAGAATGAGACTGGACAGATTGGTTGCAGTTTTCAGGCAAAGACACACCCCAGCTGCAGCTCCATGCCAGGCAGATATCTGCCTCCAAGAAACGGAGACAATTAAGTATTGCTGAGTTCTTACCCTGATGGGGTACTTTCCAAAACATTCCTGGCAGCAGTGTTTTTAAGCTCCATAGGGCAAATTTAGACACCTCTGAACACGAGAATGAATGAGATTAAAATGTTAAAGAAATAAATGCATTTTCCTCAGCTCACTGGGATCTGAGTCAGATCATTCTCCTCATTCCTTTACCTTTCAGCTATCAGCCTGCACTTTGCTGGGCATAAAGAAGATAAAACATGAAGAGTAATTTGGGATATTAAAGATCTATTTCTTTCAAATAAAGCAGAAGCTATTACTGAACTCTTATGAAGGCTGGAGGAAAAGGACTAGAAAAATTAAAAGGCTGAACATAATTAATGAATGCTCATTTAGAATTTGCTATCATAAAATATCTTGGAAGCAAAATCTACAGCTGAAGAGGGCAGGCTGTATGCAGAAACAAGCTCTGGAAGGAGCTCCATGTGCACTGTCACACTGAGAAGAAAGACAGAGCGCTGTGATTGCTGGGAGATCCCTTCAAGCATGGGGTAATGACACCTGCCAAAAGGCCCTGCAAGCAGAAAGGTCACCTGCAGCAAGAGTGATGTGCTAAAGCACATGGTTTGATTCCAGTTGTGCCCACCTGCACACATTTTATTCATTAGCTTCAGTGGACTCCCTCCACACTTTAGCCCATATTAGTGAAATCACAATCTTGCCATGAAAATACAAGCAGACCACAGCTGGAAGCAAATGCAAATACTTGGAAACAGAAAAAAAAAGAAAGTAAGTAATTAATTGTAAGGGAAAACATGAATAATGATTTTAAATTAAATAATCTTTGCATGCTATTTTAATTAGCAAGGATAATGTTTATTTTACTTACATAGCAGTTCTGGATACATAAATTCCAACCTACATATTTCAGTTGCCATAACAACTTGATACATTTATTCTCTTGTGTCATTTTTTATTGCATCAGTGTGGATTTTTTTTTTTTAACAACCAGGGGGAAAAAAAAAGCCAACTGCTTTGGTTGCTATAATAACACACTATTTTTTAATTGTTCTTTTCACATTTAATTCTTCTTGAAACCAATATATACTTTTCCTCCAAAGATGTTCCTAGCACAGTGTGGAAAATTCACTACCAATTTCAGGGCTCAGTGCTGGGTTTGTCAAAAATCCCAAGGATATGTACAGCCCTTTAGCTCAACTGCTACTCCAGTAGTCTCGCTTAGGATATATAGCTTGAGGTCAAGTTCTTAACAGAAGACCTACACAGTAAGTCCAAGTCCCCATTTAGCACATTTTCTCCTGAAAACCAGAAATAAATTAAATGAACATCAGACTCTTCAGAAAGGTGCACAATAGATTTGAGGCAGCAAACATAACTGCAGAGATGCAAAACAGTTGAGTAAATCACTGCAGTGCGCTCCGGGCCAGGAGGATCTCACAGAGCAGTTTCCACATTTCATACACACTGGTGTAGCACACAATGAGCTTAACCACACTTTTATCCAGGAGCAGAAATGGTTCCTAAACTCTTGGAGCCTCCAAGGAGTTGGATCAAATCTTTTAAAGGCACAGTCAAATGGCACTATGATGGAAGGAACAGCGAGAATGAGGACAGTTTTTATCCTTCCTTCTGCAGCATGGCAGAGCCTGCTGTTGCCCATTGACCTTTCCCAGCTCTGCACCCCTGCAAATGGCCCCTTTTCAATTAAATTGCAATTACCTAACTGCTGATGTTGCATTTCTATCTGGTCCCCTGCAAAAACCATAATGAGAGAGACTGTATTAATTACTATCAATTATATTAAGGTGCAAGGTGAGGAACTGCGTGGTAGCCATTGTTCCATAGAGCTGGCATCGACTGACCTCAGATTAGAGATAATATGGCATTTATGAATGTGAGGTTAGAGTTTTTGGTGGAGAAGGACTTAGTGCAATGGCTCCTGTGGGTTGCCTTGGCCTCTGGGGGCAGCTCTTCATTGATTCTTAACTGTAATACCTCTACTTCAGGTCAGGAGGGTTAGAATGGTTGCTTGCAAAGGACTGTATCCCTCTCAGTTGTCAGGAGAACAAACAAGGGTATGCATGCGTGTTACCACACACAGTTTAGGACAGGATCTAACCCTTATTGCAGCCTTCCAGTACATAGAGAGGCCACAAGAGAGATGGAGAGGGACTTTTGACAAGGGCAGGTAGTGATAGGACAAGGGGTAATGGCTTTAAACTGGTTTAGGTTGGGTACTAAGAAGAAATTCTTTACCAAGAGAATGGTGAAGCACTGGAACAAGCTGCTCAGAGAAGCTGCAGGTGCTCCATCCATAGAAGTGTTCAAGGCCAGGTTGGATGGGACTTTGGGTAGCTTGGTCTACTGGAAGGTGTCCCTGCCTATGGCAGGGGGTTGGAGCTAGACGATCTTTGAGGTCCCTTCCAAACCAAACCCTTCTGTGATTCTAACCCAAAACAGGAGAAACACCCAAGAATGTGCAGTGTATTGCACGATAACCTTGAAGAAAATATGTTTAAATAAGTCACTCAGAAAATGTGAATTCTGATTTATCTCATGATGTGCTGCAGGTCCACAGCAAATCCAAGAATAGAAACCAATCCTCTGTCTCCTCCACTGGCCCACACAGATTCTTCCTATTTACACACACCTCCAGAGAAATTACAGAGGAGGAAACTATCCACATTTCAGTTGAGATTACATTTTGCGCCTTTTCTTGCCAAAAATGGTGAAATTAAGTCAGTCTACTCAACAGCAGTAATAAAACCAGTTCCATTTTGAGAGCAGGACTGATATATCATAGAGTGATACTTAGGATGACCAGAGGTGTTTTACACTAATACAAGAGTATAAACCCTGCTTTAAAGGCAAGAAAAGAAAACAAAAGCTCAAACCATCAACAAAAACACAAAATCAAAGCCTTGAAGAATATTGTAATGACTTTTACTTCTCAAGATAGTTTTGCTTGAAGCATCCTAAACCTTCTTATAGAAGAATATTCGTTTCAGCCAGAGCCATAGGGAGGGGAACTAAGCAGTGGCTGTCATTACAGTGGCAAGCTGCCTTGCTAAGTCACGGCTGCTGAGCTCCACAATCATCTATACTCATGCTGACATGCAAAAAGGCTGCAACTAAACAAAACCTTCGGCAAAACATAGTGCCATATCTCTTCATCCATCTTCCCTCCTAAAAAGCATTACAAATGCTTCACACTGATATATATCAAAAGCAAAGGACTCAAAAGGTAAGTTAAGTAGAATGACTCAGGTCATTAAACTGCAGAACACATCATTACACTCCCTAAATGTTGGTAAACAGATAACAAAGTGAAGTGAAAGGAAAACAACACTCCCTAAATACTTTGCAGAAGATTGGGCTCCATGGATCTGCCAATGCTTGACAATTTCCTTTGTCACAACTGTCACGACCTCAATGCTAGATAAGAATCTTTCATTGGCTAATGGAGAGATGGCAGAAACCTGTATTTTGTATGAGGATCCCAGGAACTATTAACATTAGCCACTGACCAAGGTTATTAAAAAATTATGGACTGTAAAGGGGTTTTGGCTTCTGTGAGCTTGTAGAAGCACAGAAGTCTAAGGGCCACTGAAACTTCATTAAATAAACTTCACTGTCAGCTGCAGTTGACACTGAGAAAAGGAGCAGATGCTTAGGTACCAGGCAATGCTAGGAGTTGTAGGTAGGAAGTCTCTTAGTCTGTGTAATGCTCCTTCCATGCATACTACCTCGCACAGGTCATACGGTTCCTGGACCAGGAATCCTTCAGAGGTACCAGCTCGAGCTGACCTGAGAAAGAGTGCCCTTGTCACAGCTCACTGACACCGAGGTCCAGATGATACTATCAGAAAGGAAACCCTGGATGAGGCAATAAAAACTGTCTGAGTGCAACAGCTCATGCTAAATCTGTCTGCAACTCTATGCATTCGCGATGTGTCCATGCAGCTTAGGTAAGACTTTCTCCATTTGCTGGCATGTATCTGCCATCAAGAAGCCTGGTTTGGGTAGAGATGTACATACAAACTTGGAAGAACATCAGATGAAAAACTTGAAAATACTTTCACTATTGATGAATATTTGCTTGAAACATCCCAAATCACCCTTATGTCCTACTTACTCTACAACCTCACCTCTCATTAGCAGGGGCTCAAATTCCAATTCTGGTTATATTCAGAAGCCTCATAACAATGCTGATGTTTGTTAATGCCAACAGAACACAGCTCTGTGTGCTATTCTGTATACTTAGCTGTCCTGGTTTCAGCTGGCATAGAGTTAATTTTCTTCCTAGAAGCTGGTAAAGGGCTGTGCTTTGGATTTAGGATGAGAACAAAGTTGATAAGACATCGATGTTTTAGTTGCTGCTAAGCAGTGTTTACACTAAGCCAAGGACTCTTCTGTTTCTCACACCAGCCCACCAGTGAGAAGGCTGGAGGAGCACAAGAATCTGGAGGAGACACAGCCAGAACAGCAGACCCCAAGTGATCCAAAGGATATTCCATACTGTATGGCATCATGCTCAGTACGTAAACCAGGGGGAAAGCTGGCCAGGGGTCACTGCTCAGGAACTGGATGGTCATTGGTCAGTGGATGGTAGGCGTAACTTGTTTTGTATATTAAAAATTTTTATTGTCGTTGTTATTACTATTTTCTCTTCCATTCCTGCTCTGTCAAACAGCCTTGTCTAAAATTTACAAATTTTGCTTTTTCCCAGTTCTTTCCCCCATCCCCCTGAGAAGGGGTGAGTGAGGTAGGGGCTGTGTGATGTTTAGCTACCTGACAGGTTAAACCACGACAGCAGCCCCCATCTTGACAACCTATTGCATTAAGGTGGTGGTGGTAATAATACCACATTTCACTAGCTTATAAACAAAGCTGAAACTAGGCAAGATCATCTTCCTGACATGTTTCTGCTCAGTACTTAGTGAAACAGGGGTCACTAGAGGTGGCCCTAAAAGAGATGGTAAATTCTAATTTTGCACTTTGAAAGGCTATGGGCAAAAATGTAGCTTCTACTATTAAAATAAATACCTGTAATCAGTGATGTAATTTCATGGTTTGGAAACATCCTCATGTCTGTTTTCTTAGCTATAGTTAACTAAGAATATTCTTTTGAATATGTGTGACCAACATCCTGATCACACTTCACAAAGGCAATCCAAGCCTTCATTTTCTTTTGGATGGGCTGCAACAAAGCCCTGTGAAGCTGGGCACAAAGACTGCTTTTCCAAGATCATTACAACTTGAGCACTCCTCTCTGTTCAGCATTGAGCAAGGATGTCATATCAGTCCTCCCTTCTCTATGATGACTATCCATAGAACACAGCACCAATATAAGGAGGGGTTTGGTCCTTGTCCAAGGGTAAGATGATCACAAATTGCCAGCAAAGAGTAATATATGATGATTCTAAACCTCAAAAGTAACAGAATTGTCCACTGTGAGTGCAAAGATATCTGTGTATATCAGGCACATTCCCTGGATGGGGAATAAAGCAAGGAATCCAAGAAATAAATCGATATTGAATTAAGAAGCAACATTAATAAATACACCTATGACTGCAGAAGATGGACTGTTTCAGGCAACAATGTATTCAGCATCCTGAATACTGAAAGCTCCAGTTACAGGCTTGCTGCTGACCTAGGAAAGATACCATTGGGTGTGCCCAGAGCATTTTCTGTCCAAAAAAGTACCAGATATCTCAAAAAAAGAATAGTGATTACGTAAGTGAAGGCATATGTCTGTCATAAATCTTCCTACTGCTTAGGAAGACACAAAATTGTCAGTTTTGTGACCTCTGGTTTTCTACAAACTACCACAACGCCAAATATGTGTGAGAAACGACATCAGCTTGGTGTAATGACGGACCTGAAATCTCTCAGGAGATCCTTTCACTCCTTCTTGTTGTAATTAACAAATTCATACTGATCAACTTGTTTTAGTGGTTCATTAAAACAACAGTAATTTAAAAGTTACCATTGCTGTTTAGACCAGAGTTTCAAAAGCCGCCTTCTGCAAAAATGGACTTCAGATCCACTATGTCTGTTACTGCTAATTCCATTTTTTTTTTTCCAGCTTGCACAACACCTTTTTGCCTTGTCTCTTCGCAGAAAGAGACATCATGACTACTTGAAAGTGCTGAGCTAAAATATATATATATACATACACACAGTGACAGGGCACAGCATTTCTGAAAACCAAGTAGGCTCCCCTACACTTCTGGAAAAAACTGGAGGACCTGGGAAAACATCATCATTTCGGTTTGTCCTGTCAGAGAAGAAATGATATATAGCTACAGCAGTGAACTGAACACCACTATTTGGGCTACAGCTGTTGAGTAACAAGGCTGCCCTCGAGTCAGAAAAGCACAAGCAACCAGACACACGACTTGAGGTGCAGCCAGAATGCTGAATCCATTCAAAGGCACAGAGATCCATTTGCAGCTTCAATCATTTTTCCCCACTGGTATTGTGCAGGTCTGTGCAGGCTGATGGAAGTGTGAGATCCAGCTAACCTGACACTTTTTAGACATGAGATATTTGAACTATATTTAAAAAATTCCATTTCAGAACTCATCCATAAAACTAGTTTTCTGGGTTGGGTGGGAAACAGGCACCATGCAGAGACATAAGGCAATACCCAGCACATGTTTTGGGCTATTACATGAGGGTTCTGCTCTATTAAACTGTCCTTTTCAGTTCAAGACAAGAGAAAGACAAGAGAAATTGGAGAAACAAGAGCAAACAGTGGGACAATATTGATCAAGAGGAGGAGAATATTGTATCAGGAATGCTTGCTACAACTGCAACCACCTCTCTTTTGGGACAAAACACAATTTTGAAGATGAAATGAGATAGGCTCATAGCTCTCTCTGAAAAGCTTCTGTGCACTGAGGGTGACAATACCAGGAAAGTTCTTCACTGAATATGTGAAAAGCTGAAGAAGCAGATGTGGAAGTTAAGAGTCAGTGAGGTACAGGAGTAGAATGCAGGGAGATGACAGACCTTAGGAGTAGGACAGAGTGGTAAATGAAGGTGGAAGGGTGGAAGTTAACAGAGGCTTCCAACAGCAAGGCAAATATGGTTAGAGAAATAAGCTCAGAAAGTGATATCTATGAAAAGGTTATCCATTTGGATGGGTAAGTGGATCAAGATTACACAGGAAAAAGAAACATATTCCTAAAGGCTCTTTTCAAGAAGGAGGAGACTGACAAAGGGTGAAATTCACTTCTTCATAGTACACAAAGGTCTAGACAAATGCTTAATTCTCAATCCAGCTAAATATTATAATGGCAAACAAGCAGTACATTGTTCATCTCTAAACCAGGGACAGCTTTCACTATAACCTGAGACAGATTAAAGTGGTACGAGTGAGGATCAAGGACAAGCAAATGTGTAAAACGTACAAGCTGAAAACGCATAAAGTCCCATGTTTCTAGTACTTGTCTAGTATTTGTAACTATTATAAAAAACAAAAACTGTGGAGATACATTATATTTTCAAGTTGACAACTTCCCTTTAATTTCCCAGGTTGTTACTTCAGGGATTGTATTTACTATTTGCTAAAACCTGAAAGTATCTGTTCCAGATTATAAAAAAATAAACAAAAGAGGATGGATATTTTATCTTTCATATATAATTACCTTACTGAGCAAAGACACATTCATCTATCCAAGAAATCACTCCCAGGGTGACCTTTATATGATTCAGAAGTCTTGGGGTGATATCATTCTTTATTCTTGGGAACTATTTAAGAAACATTTTAATAAAGAAGTATTGGTAGACTGCAGAAATATATAATGGACCCTTAAACCTCTCTATGGAGACCTGCGTCCTTTGCACATGGACGGCAGCGAATTCTCTTGCTTAGTTGCTCAGTTTGGTGAAGAATCAGAGTTAATAAATGTGAGACAAATTGTTCTGAAATATTTTTAGAGTGAATCTTAACTAGAGTACATTCGTCCCTGAATATCAATTTTACAGAACCTTACAGCTTTATAGGACAAAGAAGTATACTTTAGGAGTTGATGTACTTGTTTTTGCAGGTGGTTAAAATATAACTTCTCAGAATCTTATTAGAAACAATGAATTATATCACACACTCTTCACAGGAACTGTTAGCTTGTGGAAGAAGCCTCTTGGGAGGTTCTGATATTTTTATGTTTTTATTTTTATTTTTTCAGACTAATCTGGTATTCCCTTGTTGAAACATACCAGGGTTTAGGAAAATTATTTTGGAAAAAACATGCTAAAACTGCAAGAGCTTTTTGTCAAGTGATATTTTCAAACTAGATCTATAATTTTTGACCTTGATACACAGAAGTGGAATTTACACAATAGTCTGACCTCAATGCTTATCATAATGGAGACTCACTGCTTAATTAAAAGTTTGGCTAATTCTGTATGCTGGTTGATACTCAGGCACATTTTCATCGGGGAAAATTATTGTTTCTGGTCCCTCGCAGCTGTTCTGGCCTGCTCCCAATCCTTTGCAGATGTAATAACAAATCACAGATCAAAAAATTGCCTAGAGGTTGTTTGATAGGCATATTATGTAAATGTGAAAAAAAATAAACCCAAATAAACCTGTTGTGGAGGATGTGACTCTTTCATCAATGCTGATCTGGTTTAATTTAATATCAACGTCCCAGATCCATCCCACTAATGTCAGTAGAAAAAAATTATTAAACTAAACAATCAGATCTCCCTGTCAAAAAAGGACGTATGAAACCAGTGAGTCCTCTAAACCCTCATGCAAGGCACACCAATGTGATGGTGATGTTAAACTAAAATCATAGAATCATAAAATATCTTCAGTTGGAAGGGACCCACAGGGATCATCGAGCCCAGCTCCTGGCCCTGCACAGGACATCCCCAAGAGTCACACCATGTTCCTTAGGGTGTTGTCCAAACACTTCTTAAACTCCGTCAGGCTTGGTGCTGTGACCACTTCCCTGGGGAGCTGTTACAGTGCCCAAACACCCTCTGGGGGAAGAAGCCTTTCCTAATACCCAACCTAAACCTCCCTCAACACAATGTCAGGCCATTCCCTTGAGTGTTTTTGCTGGTCACCAGAGACAAGAGGTCAGTGCTGCTCCTTGTGATGAAGTTGTAAATGCAATGGGGTCTCCCCTCAGTCTCCTCTTTTCCAGGCTGAACAGACCAAGTGACCTCATCCACTTCTCATAAGGCTTCCTCTCTAGACCCTTCACCCTTTTCATAGCTCTCCTTTGGATGCTCTCTTAATAGCTTTATATCTTTCTTATCCTGTGGTGCCCCAGACTGCCCCCAGCACTCGAGGTGAGGCCACCCCAGTGCAGAGCAGAGTGGGACAATCCCCTCCCTTGCCCGGCTGGCAGTGCTGTGCCTGATGCCCCCCAGGACACACCTGGCCCTCCTGTCTGCCAGGGCACTGCTGGCTCATGTTCAACTTGCCATTGACCAGGACCCCCAGGTCCCTTTCCGCTGCACTGTGAAAAAGTGAAACAAAGGAAAAGCCTTTTTATAATGAGCATGTCTAACTATGCAGACACAAGGAGATGGCAAAAGCAGAATGATGACTAGTTCCAAGTCTTGTCCAGCGAGACAGAAATTGTCTGTGTAGAGAGTGGCAGGATATGCATGTTGCCCTACTCTCAGCATCACAAGAGCATTTCTGTCTGAAGGATGACGCTGTTCCGCATGGATACAACTGGTTTTGAAATGGAAACATTGGCCTGACCATCTTAAAACACATTCAGAAGCAACTCTAAAATGGCATTTAACAGACGCTCTGGCACTCAAGTTATTGACAAGCTACAGAACAAATAACAAATTTATAAATAGAGACCCAGCATGGATACCCAGTATGGGCAAGACATTTAGCTGCAGCTAGTAATAAATAAGGGTTTTAATAACACAGTGACTTTGCAGTTACCCACTTCTAAACATTAGTCAACTCAGCTGAGAGGGCAAGAGTATACAATAATCTCTGCAAGTAAAGAAAACCTTAATAGTACATAAAAATATAAAATTGCAAAGCTACTGTATATTAAAAAAAAAACTCTAACAAACATGGAGATAAGCTTCAGCATTGTTGTTCAACAATTAGCTGGTTAGGGTTGTTACACATCCTTGGGTGCAAAAGCAACATGACTAGCAAAACACATACCAAGATGTCACTTATACTGTATCCCTTATAAAGACTGCTGCTGCCTTGAAAGAGAACTTAGTGCAAAATAGAATTACTTGGGAATTGGCTCTGGCACAAAATCAACCCACAGACACAAACTGCATTTGATCAGATAAATGTATACTGTAGAGCTAAATCTAGTGAAGAAACAGATGCATAAAACTCAATGTTTTGAACCCTTCTAATGAAACATTATGGTTGATCATACCTAATGACTCTTGCATATTAAGTATAATCACTTAAACAGAATCAAATGTGGCTCCTGGGAGTAAATCAAGCCATACAAATTAAGCTGTACCCAGTTACAAACAAAGAAAACAAACAAAATTCCAGAGAAAAGACTTTTTATAGAAGAAGAGAATTTTTATAGGCACATATAGAAGGGGCTGCAGGTTCATGTTTTTTAGACAAGTTGTTAGTGTGAAACAGATTAATGGTTTGTTAATTGCTTCAGGCAGAAGATTTTTAAGTAAGGGTTTTACTACTGGAACTTTTAACAAGCCAGCACTTAGAGGACAGAGAAGTAATTACAGTGTTTATAATAGCTGGGTACAAGGATAGCAGGCATTCCTGAAGCAAACAGATATAAGAGGATTTATTTCGCATGATGCAATTAAATGTATTTGCAAAATGAGCCTCAAAACATAAGAAATGCATGGAACAACAGGAATTAAATGAAGAACTGGAATCTTTGGGGACCATGTCAAAGCAATGATCCCACACTGTGCTGAATGAAGATGGTGCATGTGAGATCAGGGTGTGATGACCAAACTTGCACAGTAATTGCAAATTATTATCATTCAATATGGCAAAAGTATCTGCACCATATGCCCTATAAGTAAATAGTCTTTACATGCAACGATACAGGAACACACAGACCTTCAGTTGCCAGATTTATATGTAAGTGTAACAGTGCAGTGTTCTTTTCCTTCACCTCAGCTTTCCATCTAGATAAAGGTCAAAACACTGCTGACCAGAAAAAAGCAGCACTGAAGACCAAACTAAAGAATACAGAGGTCAAAACAAGGGTAAATTCATATCTTTTAATGAGTGCCTGGAGCTGAGCACAAGCCTGCAGCTTCAAGCAGTGTTTCTATTGTCACACTAAGGAGCAACTCCATTTTTGTTTCACCAGATGGATTCCTCCATCTAGGTGTTTTTGTGTTCTCCATTATTGTATTTTCTAAACATCTCAGAGTTTCAATTGTATCTGTCTTTGTATTATGTATACATAATGTTTGAGTGAGGGAAATCCTTTAGCTAGTGACTGTTTACTGCAATGCAGAGAGTCCTGGGAGGGAAGAAAGCTTTTTCCCAGGCTAGTGACCATTTGCTCACCAGTGAGGAGCTGGGCTCAGAACTGCACACCCACTCTCAGGCTCCAGGAACCCACTAATACTGCTGCACAGACAGCAGAGATGGAGAATACCTTTCCCCAGACCTATCTGGAAGTGGGAAGGGAGAGAGCACTTCTCGAAGCAGTGGAAGACCTGAATTTAAAACACTTTCAGCTCAATCCCTACCTCACATTTTCTAGGGGTGAAAAGAAATCAGTCTTCTCTCTCCAACAGGGACAATTTAAGAGCCATAATTTCAAGAAAATGCTTTCGAGCTGTGAATGCTGGTCTTATAAACCTTGGTCCAAAGAAGTAATGAGGTTTTTTGGCAGAGGCAAAATTACAAACAAATCCTGTCTTCATGATTTCCAGAAGCAGATTGGACACATCCCCAGTCAGCTGCGGTGAATACCATGCTGAATGTTTATAAAATAAGGTAAGGCTGAGTTTCCCAGCACTGAACACTTTCTGTGCTTCTAGTTCAAACAAATTCAGATTAGACTTGCAAAACAACTGAAGCACCCAATATACAGGCTTGGTCTTTTCTGACTCTTTCCTGAGCATCTGCTCCTGGCCCCCTCTGGAAGCTAGGTACCAGGCTACATGGGCAGATGACTATTCCTTGGTTTAAGCCAATGCAGATGCTTTATTACTGCAACTTGAAATGACTCAGCTTAAAAGCAGTTGAAATCCTCAGAAACTCTGGAGGCATGCTATCTTTGCAGTGTCACATCTACACAGCCATGTTCTCTAGGAAGGTACCTGGCACTTGTGTGTTCCCAAAATGAGCTTTTCTGGCCCATATCAACCAGCCCAATGTCTAAGCACCGTCAGCATCCACAAACTCCATGTTTCTGGCATACCTTCACAACCTGCTCAGTTAGGTGAACTCCAGCTACACTTCCTCCCCTACATGTCACCAACCCTCCCACTGAATGCAACATCCTGCATCCCCCTAAATGCAGTTTGAGAGAAATGAACATACGGCTCCCTGGACATAGTAGGCATTGGAAGTGGAGCTCTTAATATTTTCTGCTAAATCCTCCCCCTTCCAGATTTAAATATATGTATGGTGACAATGGGGAGGTGGAAAAGAGTGAAGAGAAAACAGGGAGAAGGGCTTTGCATTTATGACTTTTCAACACTGGTGTTTGTGCACTTGCTGGGGAGGAAGGGTTCCACCCTTGGGTGTGCTAAAGAAGACAAAACATCCTAGACTTTAATACTCATCAGAGCAGTAATAGCTATAAACTCTAAGTCATAAAGCCACGTGTCAGTACTCTGTCCCAATAATTAATTATTTCATACAAATGGGCAACAACCCAACAAGAAAAAGCTAAATAATACCTGCCAGCATAATTCTTAGTGCAGTCTTGTGGGTGAGAAGAAAAGCACTATCAGCTCCTCTCTGGTCAAGAAGGGAGCTGAACATGGATTTCCACATCGTTGGAAAACATCCTAACCAAATAGCTTCTCCATAAGGCAAAATGTATCAGCAGAGCCTTTACACACATTATGAGAGACATCTAGCTATGGTCTTATTTACAGAACAGAGACCATGATTCTGAACCTCAGTCAGGATAGGGTATCAACATCTTAATGAGGTAGATTTTAAGGGAATGACATCTTGTCCCATTTTTGGAATTCATTACTTGTAAGTTCATGGGTGCATTCTGTGTTCTGTGGACTTTAATCCTGAACAACTGCTTCTGTCCATGCAGTGCCCCATAGATATGGTCCTTAACTGATATCTCCATATGGTGAGATACCTCAGACACTGTAAATTGCCAGTTCCCTTTCACGACTTAGTTGTTCTCTTCTCAAACTTCACATGCAGTCCTTCAGGAACTACACAGAACAGTAAGAAATTAAAACCTGCAGTTCCCAAATCCTGAGTTAGTACTTTCATTAATAAATAAATCTTGCAAAGTAATCTCCAGAATTTTTTTTCATATACTTGGAAATATATATAGAGAGAGATATAGTGCCTGTGCTGTCAACACTAATTGCCTTTCACAGTGCCTCAAGGATTTTTGTTTTGGAAACTGAAATATTTCATACCTCTAAGTATAGCTCCTTTGAGAAGAGTCTAAGACAACTAAATATATTCTATCCCAGAAGACAAGATTTTTCATTACAACCTAGCATTTGTTGTTTTAAGGGCATGTAATGCATTGAGCTCTGAGATCCCTGACATGAGAAGGATGTGGATCTGTTGGAGCAAGTCCAGAAGAGGCCAAGAAGACAATCAGAGGGCTGGAGCACCTTTCCTGTGAAAACAGGTTGAGAGAGTTGGAGTTGTTCAGCCTGGAGAAGTGAAGGCTCCGGAGAGACCTACTTGAGGACTTTCAGTACCTAAAGGGGGCTACAAGAAATTTGGAGAGAGACTATTTACAAGGACATGTAGCGATACGACGAGGAGTGATGCCCTTACATTGAGAGAGATCAGGTTTAGATCGGATATTAGGAGGGAGTTCCTCATGATGAGGATGGTGAGACACCGGAACCTAGAAAAGCTGTGGGTGCCTCATCCCTGAGAGCGTCCAAGGCCAAGTTGGAGGTAGCTTTGAGAAACCTGGCCTACTGGAACATGCCCCTGCCCACAGCAGGGAGGGCTGGCACTAGATGATCTTTAAGGTCCCTTCCAACCCAAACCATTCTATGATGCTGCTTGATTCTGTGTTGTGTTTAAGTGCTTTTTGGAACAGGACTGAATAAAACCTGCTCCATGTCTACTGCTAATTGGACAAAATCTAATGGGTTCTAATTGCACATAGAGAAACTTCAGTTTGTCATCAGGAAAGACTTTCCATCAGTGAGGAAATAAGTTACCTGCAGAAATAGTTGACTCTCCTCTGTGGGAGGTTTTATAGAACAGACTAGGCAAACACGTCAGGAACGGTTCAAATGCAGTTGATCTGCCCCAGGGCAAGAGAATGGACAAGAGGAGTATTTTAGGTCTTCAGAGACTTATTCTAGAGTACCTACATCATGATGAACATGTTGGACTTTTTCATTTAGTGCCCAATATGTCACATTCCCTGCTTTCTATATGAATATATGCAACAAAAAAAGCTTTTGCTAATAGAACCTAATAAACACTTCTAGTGAATCTGAACTTGGCCCAGAAACTGTTTCATTGATTCTGAAACTATCCACCAACTTAAGCTGATTTTGTCAAGTCGCGTTTACAGGAAGGAAAGCAACATGGATCAATTCACACAAAAAACACATTCATATAGGTCCTTCTTTCTTCCTTTTCACTAACACCCACCCACTTGAATTATTTTGGTCTATGATATTTACAGCTCTGCCAGATACACTGACACATATATTTAGTCTCTCTACAGGGTGAAATGCAGTAATAATGTGATGGTAATACTGCATTTTTCATCTGCAAACACTGAAGTCACTGATTATTCAAACGACCAACAAAGATGTTTATGATGAAGCAAAAAGCAAGCATTAAATGCACAGGCCGTATCTAAACATTTATCAATTCCATGTGGACTAGGGGGTCCTTCAGGATTAAAACCTAAACAGCACAGATTTTAGCTAGAAGCATGCAATTAAAAAAAAAAAAAAAGGTAGAGGAAAAAAAACCCGAACAGCATTTATCACTAAAACCCCAACACTTTTTGTTAATTCCACTGTTTGTAGCCATGGGATGCTATGTGGAGGCATTCACACTAAAAATTTGGATGCAACTGGTTCTGACACATATTGTGAGCTCGTATATTCCATTGACTTTTCACTTGCTTTTACAAAGGCCATTCAAAATTACAGTCTCTGAGTCTGGGAGACATCTCTCTTCTCAGGCAGTCTCTGAGAATGATAGGAGATTAGAGGCTGGGTAATGACCCTTTCATGTCTATTTAAAGAGATGAAGATCCAGCCCCAGTATGCTGTGAGATCTAGCACCAGTTTGCTAAAAAACACTGTGGTGATCACAGAGGCAAGCTGGCAAATTTGTACAGTATTACAAACAACAACCTAACACCTTTTCTCTTATCTAAAAATCTACACTTTCAGAAAAGCAAGTACATAAATACAAAGGAGGGTTCACAGGACACCTGTCCTGGACAGCAAAAGCTGCTTTCCTTATTATCAACAATTAAGACTGGAAAATAAATACAGAAAAAGGACCAATTTCTATAGGAAAAAATAACATACAGACAGCCAAGGAAGTTTTCAAGTGTAAGGCATGAAAGGAGGATGGCCTCTGGACTGACTGGTTATCCTTGGGATTTCACGGCAGAGTGCTGCATCCATCTCAGCATATCAAGGACATTGCCTGCTGGAGCATATCCAGAGGAGGTCACAAAGATCCTCAGAGGAACGAAGCACCTCTCCTATAAGGAAAAGCTAAAAGAATTGGGATTGTTCAGAGTTTAGAACAGAAGGCTTGGAGGTGACCTAATTGCAGCCTTCCAGTACCTGAAAGGAGCCTACAAGAAAGCTGGAGAGAGACTTTTGACAAGGACATATAGTGATAAGGCAAGGGGATATGGCTTTAAACTGAAAGATGGGAGGTTTAGATTAGATATAAGGAAGAAATTCTTTACTGTGAGGGTGGTGAGGCACTGGAACAGGTTGCCCAGAGAAGCTGTGGATGCCCCATCCATAGAAGTGTTCAAGGCCAGGCTGGATGGGGGTCTGAGCAACCTGGTCTAGTGGAAGGTGTCCCTGCCCATGGGATTAGATGGTCTTTAAGGTCCCTTCCAACAACAGCCATTCCATAAGTCTACGATTCTATGAAAGAAGGAAGGCCTCTTCTTTCCAAATTTGGCACATTTGAGTATGGAAAAGGAAGTACAAAACAATCATTTCCCATAAGGAATGAACCATGAATAAGAATTGATGTGATATATTAGATTATTTGATTACATTTTCATAAGGAAATTTCTCATAGAAAGCAAAGGGCTGTCTTGGATTTGTACAGCAGCTTGTACATCCAGCTCACAGTAATCAGTTCTGACTGGGAACTGCCAATAATGTGTTGTGCTGTCATAAGGAAAAAAACAAAAGCCTACACTTCCAGTCTCTTTGCTTGCATTGGACCCTTAAAACATATATGATTTTTAAGAGGACTAAATATTTTATTCTCCCATTACACTGATGAAATTTATGGAGAGACAGCAAATTTGAAAATGGTACCCCGGACTCTGGCGGCTAGCACCCTGCCTTGAAAAGGCTATTCCAGTTTCTAGGCTATAGTTTTCTATTGTTTTCCTTTAAATCAGAACATTATTTTCTCATTTCATAAAATGAGAAAAGTTTGGAGTTAGCCCTGTATCTATTATTCTCAGCATAGAATTTAGAGTTCAAATTCCACTGTACAGGGCCAGCAGCACACCTCTTAGATAGCAATGAGTTTAAGGAAGATGGGGTTGAGGGTCAAATACTTTGATGAGGCTAGAATAAAAAAAGAGTCTGACCACTGTCTTCACCAGATGCTCCAAGAAATAACAGGAATACCCTTTCACCATTTTAAAGCATAAAGATTTGTGCTTAAATAAAAAAAAAAAAAATAAAGACCGATATTAGCTGTCTGTGCCTTCAAACTGTGACTCAAATGTTAAATCATTCATGGGATATAGCCTACATTAATGTTAAGACTCATTTGTTCTGATTTCACTCAAAACCAGAACGCTTGTTCTCATTAATTCTGCAAGCTTATTTTGCTAATTAATTTTTACAATAAATTTCTTCATTTCTTCAGAGAGTTTTGTTCTAGCCGCCTGCAATTCTGATTTATCTTTTTAAAGAATCACATCTAAAATGTCATGTAGAACTACAATTTCTGTCTGAGTTTTACATTTTTAAAAAGGAGGAAAGCTCTTAAAAATAGCCATGCCTATGGGAAAGTTCTTTCCAACAACTTTTTAAACTTTAAATGCCTCACTTACCATGACAACAATGAAAATTTTTATACATTTCCCTCATCTTTGATTCTGGTCTGAAGATTTGCAGTTTACAGTCCATGCCCACTCTATTTCTGTTCCACTGTTCAAGAACAGAGCAATGCATTGCTTGCTTCTGTGGGGTTTGTTTTTGTCTTTGAAGTACAAATGAGGGTGGAGGCAAATAGTTTAGATTGCTAACATAGTTAATAACAATCTGGAGGCTGGAAAAGGCAGAGTAGAGCTGGGGATGACAAAGAAAGGTTTTGAATCGTTCCACTGGCTACAGGAGAAAAGCAAAGGTGTGTAACCTTCTTCTACGTATATGTTCCTCATGCAGAGACTATTTTGGTTGATCTCTGTGAACTTGGACTGTGGAAAAGTTCACCCCAATGGGAAAACTCCTATTAAAATTTTTACATAGGATGTAATCACTGTAGTATTAATAACCTGAGAAGTATTAATAACCTGAGAAGTATCAATAAACTGAGAAGATACATTCTCTTTTGGGGGGTAATCACAGACACCAAGTATCAGATAAAGTACACCAAGGATGAGAAAATGAAAGTTTTCTACTTTCCCTTTGACAGATTGTCATTGAAAGGATAAAGAAATTCATGACATAATCAAGGTCAGAGGGATAACACTATATGTATTTATAGCCTCCACACTCTAATCTAATTCCTTAATTAACCCATCCTTTCAATCTTATATACCATTGCATAGCTTTTCTCAGGTTTGAGACATCATTCATTACATATATTTTAATTCTTAATCTGTTAAATTACCTCCTGTTTTTTCTGCAGATTTTCATGGTCTGTAGCAGATGTTGTCTTCTCCCATTTCTCTGCAACTTGATTTGCTTCTTCTATTTTTTGCTCATAGCTTTTCTGGGAATTTAGCAGCGTCACTTCATAAAACTCTTGAATATCTGTTTGTAAAGAGGAACAAGCAAAAGATGTTATTTGCCATATTGGCTTTGACTCCCTGGTGTTTTCCTTTGGCTGATACATACTCACACATTATCATCATAATGATAAACATGTACTACATTTTTAGCAGAAAGCCCCAATACACAAGGATTTTTTTTCTAAATTTCCTGTAAGATTCTTGAGTTATATTCTCATTTTAAAGAGGTCTTTAGAAAAAAATGCAAAAATGTAAACAAATAATTATAAGAAGAGATTCAAAGAACATGTTACAGGCACACCTGAACAACATAGGCAGAACAGACCCTTTTACAGGGAGAAGTAAGTCACAGATCGCTTTAACCAGTAACCTAGAAATTTGCAAATGTAAAATACCTTAAGAGAAACTTGTTGACGCCCATTCAAAGCACCTGAATCACTCTCAGCCCTATCTGCGGGTGCATTTGGCACTTTTTTCAAGTGGGGTGCACAGCTTGAAGGAAGACTTTGCAGATTCACCACTTCAGTGTGTTGCCATTCAGAAGTGGCTGGGTAATGTTTGGTTTCAACCAAGAGTAAGCAAAAAGTCAGGTCTTAAAATATCCTGTTCAGATGTTTCTACCACACTTATTTCCATGGGGTATGATCAGATATACGAGATCCAGCAGTGAAAACAATTTTACTGAAACCTGTGCGCATAATGACCTAAGGAGAGGGGGGAAAAAGTGTTTCCTTCCTTGGGCAAGAAGTTTTCAGTCATACACAAATGGTGGCACATTGTCTAGCAGAGATAACTGACTTATCAAAGAACAAATAAACTTCACATTATTTTAATTAATAACAATGGACTTTCTCCTGGATAACAAAGAAACAGATTGCATCTACGTGGATACCCCTTGGAACCTCAAAGGAAAAGCTTTTTATAGGGTGCTTGTCCTCACATTCAATCTCCGGCCAGATATCAGAAGCCTCTCTTCCCTCTCTTTAGTAACAGCTAAAGTTGAACTTTTCTTGTAACTCATTTTACAACTTTCCAACTTATTACGTACTCTATTTGTCATGTACAATGGGAAACAAAAGAATCATAGAATCATTCAGATTTGAAAATACCTCAAAGATTATAAAGACCAACCTTCAACTAAATGTCACCATGCCCACTAAACCATATTGTGAAGTGCCACGTCTACTCATTTTTTGAACACTTCCAGGGATGGTTACTGCACCACTTTCCTGGGCAGCCTGTTCCAATGTTTGAACCCTTTCAGTGAAAAAATGTTTTGTAATATCCAACCTGAAACTGCCCTGGCACAATTTGAGGCCATTTCTCCTTGTCCTGTTGCTGGCTACCTAGGAGAAGAGGCCAATCCCCACCTTGCCACACTAACTTTTATCTCACAGATATATTTGTAAGAATTTACATTTCATATTACTACGAACATTTAATTCCACATTAAAACTAAAACCTATTTTTAAAACAAAAAGCTACAGGACAGTTTCAATGAGAAAGAAAGTTTCTCCATTCTCGATACAGGGAATTTTTTACAGTCACTTTAAATGCTCATAGTACAATTGAAACAGTTGTAATACATGGTTCAATGCCAGCTCAATTTGTATTGCAACGGCAAGTAAAACATATCAGGCTAATATGTAATTATCTCTAGATAAATACTTTGCAGAAATAAGCTAAAAATTGCCCTCTGGCAGTGGCATTCAGCTGGCATCACTGTCATTATCAGGGTATTAATTGGGTTGACAGTATTCAGTCAAGGAACAGTAGAAAGGTGCTTTTGCCCTAACTTTAAAGCCTATCTTGCCCTAGTGTTTTCATTAAAAATGATGTGTGAGCCACATTTGCATGTGTATGCACATGTGCAAAATAAATATTAAAACCTCAGTCTCTTTAAAGGTTCTTATCTATTCTGAGGAGGCCACGGGTTGCTTTTGCTGGAATAATGATCACTGGTGTGCAGAGAAAAGCACTTCAGTACTTATGTGGTCACAGAAGAAAGCACAAAGGATTCACTTAGTTGGTTGCTTTGTAATTCCGTAAGATAAAATTGCCATTTCTGTGGAACAAGGGCAGCCAGAAACTTGCAGTCGGTCAAGGTTTGCAGAAAATAGGCTTTGTAATTTGCTCTGAGTAAAACCTGCTCTATCAAGTAATCTGTGCTACATGAGAGGTGCCATCATACTAGGAGGGGAAAAGTGTTGAACACTACTGAGGATAGAACAGGAGCGAGCAGCTACAGAATCAAGATTGGAACCACAATCATAAAGACGAGTCATGAGGGCATGGTAATTGTTATGTAAAATTAGCAAAATACAGTCTGTCTCCTAGTGGGGGTTTACAGGAAAATAATTCAACAAAAAGTCTAAAATCTTATCACGGAAAACAGAAATTGTAGAATGTCTTGGGTTGGAAGGGACCTTAAAGATCACCTAGTTCTACTCCCCCTGCCATGGACAGTGACACCTTCCACTAGACCAGGTTGCACCAAGCCCCATCCAACCTGCCCTTGAACACTTCCAGGGATGGGGCATTTCTTACACAAATTAAATCTGTACCTAGTATTTCCTGGCACTATACTCTCTCCCTTCCATGAAAACAAGTTCAGATTTCATGTAGAAATGGCAGTATTACTACTGATGAACTTTGTGAGCACAAAACACACCTTCAGTTTGAATCTCTGTACTGCTCCAAACATTTTGTTAAGCAATTAATTCATGTTTGTTTAAAGTGTCAGAGAATCTCACTGGATTTTCCATCTAACAGAATTTGTTCATTTACTTCTTAAGAGACTACTTTATTTAATAAATTCTGGTTGCTGTCCCTTTAGCCTAGCCAAAATATATTGTCAGTTTTGCTATATAAAGATAAATTGCAGACAATAATTTATATATACATATTTTAGTATGAAGTAATTCTAAAGATACCAAGACTTATTTTATTTTGGATAACTCCATCACTGGGGAAGTGGGAAAACAGATTTGCTGTACATCAGCCTGGTAGAGTACATATCAGTAGCATTTTGCAACTGCCCATGGACAAGTATATTGTAGCTGGCTGCGTTTGCTCTCTGCAGGCAAGCTCCAAGAGTCCCCACTTCTCCTTCCTTACAGACCTGTGCAGGAGTGAGCAGGGTCTAACCTTTATAGATATGTCAGGAAGCACTGTCTGTCACTAAAGCTCGAGACACTTCTCAGTTTGAAGTCTTGGGTTTTTTTACTATTGTTTAAAAAAAAATATTAATGCTCAGATTTCTGCTCACTCTAACCTCACTTTTTTTAAAAGAAAATTTAAACAAAATTAGTTTAGAAAAAGAATAAATACTGGAGAAGACACAATGTCTTATTCACATAAAAGAATGACCTTTCTTTCAGACAGCAGCTACATAGAAAGAAAAAATGTGTGATCAGACAGAGCTGAACAAGCTGCCTAAACTCTGCCATTTTCTGACTTTTGAGTGGTTGGTGCTGCAGCCTACAACCATTTTTCCAGTACAACTTCTCTTCCAATTTATATGCATCACAATATCCATTTGTGATAGAAACACTTTAGAGCTCTGATAGCAAAGGGGTTAAATAATACAAAAAGGCAAAAATGTTGAATAGCCTAAACTACTGTCTCTCTTGTGTGACCATGGGCTTTTGCCAGCATTCTAATGAGGGAAAAAATGAGATAAAGCAATGCAATTCCTCATTCATCTGTAAGCAGTTGAGCACCAGAAAAATACAATTAAATTGAGGGGAATTCAGACAAAGACAGATGATTAAAGGTCTGAGAGGACTAACTTCTGAGCAAAGATTAAAGGAAGAGAATAATAACAACATACACTTTCATATTTCCTTTCATTTCAAAGCAAAACAAACATTAAGAACCATATAGTGTTGGCTGAGAAAATTGCCCGTGGCCTCAAAGAGAAGCAAACCAGCAGGGTCAAAATGCAGAGGCCCACAAACGAGCATGCCAGATCTGTCCAGCCCTTTGTAATCAATAACCCACTTACAGTGGCTTCAGAATCACCACTGGATTTGAGACAACATTATTCCATTTTTAAAAGTCCTCTTTGCTGAGAAGGGCAGATACAGCTACACGAGCAAATTGGGAATGATTCCTTAGTGTGCTAGGAACAAGGCAGGAACCTCTCACTCTTAGAAGCTTTCTCCTTTATTCAAGATACTCACTAGTGTGAGTGATTTAAGGTCAGAAAGGGAAGGTGATCAGCATTTGTTCCTAGTTGTGCATCTTGGTGCCCTTGGTGTCCCCTCAGTTGTGTGAATCAGCATAATCTGCTGGTAGCCCCAAGGCTGGATGAAGTACATGAGATAGCTTTGGCATCTGTATAATTTCCACCCACACAGAGAAGCACTGGCAGGTCCCAAATGCATCCCAGTACTTTCATGGACATGCAGAAATGTAGCCATCAAGGCACACACATCCCAGTGCACCAAGCAGCTGGGATTACCCCAACCTCTCTCTTTAATACCAGCTGACCTGGAGCTGCACTTTGCATGTACCAAACTGATGCAAAGGGTTAGGGAGTGAGAACATCAAAAGATTGGTTTTCCAAGGTAATAAAGCACTTAAGGACTTACAGAATGCAGTTGCCTGTCTCAAAACACTGCTGAGGTCACAGAAAGAACTTGCTATAAAATAAACCACCACAATAAGACATAAGATAAGCACAGATGGCACAGCAGGAAGGAGCTCATTCCAGGCCTAAGAGAGATGAAGGTTTGGTTACATCTAGACAAAAAGTCCCACCATGGCAAACTGTGAGAAAGGAAAAACTGCTCACACACATACCATCCCAGGTTATGAGAATGCCATCTACACCCTGCGGATACCCAGAACTTGGACTGTATAAAGGTGATATGGCAGAAGAATGACTTGGGGAACCCCACCACCAGGGTGCAGAAGGACTAGTGGGACATCACAGGATTCATCGGATGGTGATATCTTTCCATTTAATCTGTCTCTCTCTTACTTTCTTTCTCTTCCCCCCTCTTTATTTTCTATTTCTTTCTCTCTCTCTCTCTACCTCACATTTAATGTTAAATAAATTTTTTTACTTTTGGCTTGAGCATATGGTCTCATTTGCACCTTAATTTGGGAAGAGGCATCTCTTTATAAACAGATCATAACAAGTGCAAAATGCAAAAAATGGCTCATCTTGAGCTTGTGCAGGCTTACAATGAAGCTATGCAGTGAGGGTGGAATCACAGAATATGAGTTGGAAGGTATCTTAAAGACCATACAGTTCCAACACCCCTGACATGCCCAGGGACACCTTCCTCTAGACCAAGTTCCTCAAAGCCCCATCCAGCCAGGCCTTCGACAGATTTGCAAGATACCAAACTCAGGATTCAGAACACAGGGAGCATAAAGAAAACCAGAGCAGAACTGGAGATAAAAATCTCTTGCACCTCTTTTGCATTTCAAAAAGGAAGTGGAAGAAGAGGAAAGTCTGTATTCCAGTAACAAACAAGCCAACGCCAGGCTTTCTGATACCATCTATATTTTATACAACACAAGCAATTAAGCTTAAAAAGATAATCTTGTACACCGCTTAGCCTGAAGTTGTACTGCATATGTCAGCAAACACTGCTTCTCCAGTGACTTGACAGTACATGTGGCCACTTGTAAAAGAGCAGTGCAAACTACTCCCTGCAGCAAACCTTATCCAAAACCCACTGAATTTGCAGACACCTACCCCCTACAGCATGTTTTGACCTCCACTATGCTGACAGCTATTCCAAAAGCTGTTACCTTCATCTGTGCTTAGCAATGCAGGAAGATTTCCTTACATACATCTTGCTACCACCCCCTTCACTTTATGTCTTGAGAGGATTTAGCAATGGCATCAAAATTCCGGTATCTGCAGAAGTTGTCTGTTGTTTCTGCAGACAGCTGCACAATTTTGCAATTAACTGTAATAGCATTAACAATGTAGAATCCCATTACCCAAGGAATGAGCTCTCTGTGCATCATATTTCTAGAGAACCAAACTGGGAACTGGAACAAATATTCTGTAGGATAAAAAGAAAGGGTGTTTTTTTCTTCCTCTTTCTAGAGGTCCGTAGCCACAGAATTCATTTTTCCTATACTGTGCCAGTGCCCTGACTTGCTTTGCAGTGTAAGTCCCATCTGTTTTTCCAGGGCATCCAGGGACAAGGTGGAATGGGGGTCTAAGGCAACACACAAACACAAGCTGTTCCCTTTCTGGGAAATTTGGGACAGTCTTTTTGTCTATGTGTAGGATAGTGTCTGATGTGTACCTTTTAATGTTGTGTAACCCAGCACAAATGACTACTGTCTGGCAGAACACTGCAGATCAAAATAAAGTCAGTTGTTGCAGGCTCCTGCTGTAAATCCTTTTTTTAACTAAGGGAACATTACAGTGTACGTCTAAATGGCATCATTTATTTCCTGGGGAGTAGATTATGCTGGGTCAGCTTCAGCCATCTGGTCTGAATTATTAGGTAGGAGTAAGGCGAATTGTGCAGGATGTTGTTCAAGAAGGAAAACTCATTCAGGCAGTACAAGTAGCAGGGAAGTGATCAGAGACTGTACCAGCCTGCCAGTAAAGAGCTTTAGTGGCCCTGCTGATGGAAGCAGTCCAAAGAGAGGTTAAATAACATGCTTCACCCAATGCAATTATGTCGTGTGGGTTTTTTTCAAGTAAAATGTTTCCATATTGAGTAAAACTGCCATTATAAGAGTGGGAAGATAAAAAGCAAGAGAAGTTAAAACCTACCTTGAAACAGGGTGAGTTTTCAACTAAAGCAGGCCTACGGCACTGACCCACGTGAGAAATGGCAGAGCTCCAGTTATCAAGCTGGCTCATAGCTTCACAGTCCTGGGGAGATCCAACCTTCCTCCATTAGCATCCCTCAGTGCAGCAGCAGTCAAAAACACCTTGCCCATTTCAGCTGCACCTCATCCCCTGGCTCCGCATGTACTTCCCTCAGGTCTGCACTAATAAAGGCGGAGCCACATTCAACAACAAAGGAAAAGCTCAAGGCTTATTTATGCAGTTGGCAGAGGTAACACAAAGATACTTCAAGTCAAAATGAAATCTAGCAGCCGGGCTTGCAAGGTTTTCAGACACAAGCCTTTGGTGCGTGAGAAACATAGATGCCAACTCAACAGCAAGAGTTGATGCAAGAGAGAAAAAGTCCTCCATTCCACACAGGCAGTGAAATAGTGCAGTGCAAGCCAGGGAAGCAGTCTTCTGCCAATTCCCTACAGCTGATGAATGTTCCTAAATCTATTAAAAGCAGCATTCTCTGGTAGAACATGTACCAAAGTAGGCAGCAAGAAATATGGCTTCTGTTATTAACTTGTCTTGATTCTTGAGCTTCAGCAAATCCCTTTTATTTGGCCGAGATAATTTTGAGGTCTCTTCCAAACTGAATTATCCAATGATTGGGTGATTCTTTGTACATGTAGGTTGTAAGCTCTTGGAGGCAGGAACCATTACCAAGCAGGTACATACCTGCACAAAATTACATCTTTTTATCAAAAAAAGTTCTGAAACACTCTACAGGCTGTAATAAATAACTGAATGGTTAGTAATTGATGTCCAGTAGTTATTTAGATAGTTGATATAAAAACATACTTTGAATACTTCTGGCTTTGCAGTACATTAGCAACATTATTGTTTATTGGAATATATCCAAAATACAACCAGAGCTCTCCAAAAAATCTCAGCTAGGAATATGCACCTCAAAGACAGCTGCCCAAATTCCAGGGAGAATAAAATATTCAACACAGATAGGTGTGCACAGAGAAGACAAACTAATTGCTGCAGCCATTTCTATGTGAGTGATGTTCATGTTAAGTGAACACTAGAAAGCAATCAATCAGAGAGTAAAGTCAGTATTTAAGCCTTTTCAGTGATGATATTGAGTGTATTACTACAGTTCTGCCTACATAGTCTAGCCACTTATTCAAAAATAAGAACTCCTCTCCGGATGGAGGGTCAAAGAAAATGTATCCTACCATGATATGCAGGACTGACAAACGAGTAACAACAGATGAGGAGAGAGGGTTTATAAGAAAAGTGAGGATAAACTTCTTGATACGGTCTGTTGTGATGGCACAAGGAATAATGGTTTTAATCTGAAGGAGGGCCAATTTAGACTGGATACAAAGAAGAAGTTTTTTACAAGGGTGGTGGGACACCGGCACAGGTTGCCCAGAGAGATGGTAGGTGCCTCATCCTGGAAGCATTCAAGGTAAGGTTGGATGGGGCTCTGAGCAACCTGATCTAGTGGAAGATGTCCCGGATCATTGTAGGGGGGTTGGTTTAGATCTAAAGGTCCCTTCCAACCCAAACAATTCTATGATTCTATGGATTTAAGCATTCACCACTGACAATATGTTATGGTATATAAGTATGGTTGATAACACAGTGTTTTCAATGGAACAAGACAAAAACCCATGAGACAGGTTCAACAATGCACAGAAAAACAGTTAAAAGTGGCCACTGTAGATTAAATTAGCAAATGTTGCACTCAGACCTTCTCATGTTCTTCCTGAAGCTTAAGCTGCAGGAGAGCAGAGAAGCAAGCCCCAAATCCTGCGGCAAAGTTTCATTTTAACCAGGCAATCCAGGGCTTGTGGATCTACACACAATCTGCAAGAGTCAGAACAGGATCACAGGCACACACTGGCTGCTTTGTACCTCCAGACAACAGGACAGATACTTGAACCTATTCCAGGATATTTTCTGATGGAAAACTATACCAACAGAAAGTGCAGATAATTTTAGTAACTGTTCAGAGGCAACAGCTAAGGAAGTATTAAGAGGTCAAGGCAAGGTTTCCTGTGCCTCAGAGCAGACCTTTCAGAAAATGACAGTTTTCTTTGAAAAATGATGGTTTGTATGAAATTCTTTTCCTATAAGCTTAAAGAGAAACCTTCACTTTTTTTTAGCACTGTGTATTCCTCTGCGTGTAGTATAGAATCATGGAATTACAGAAACATTTATGCTGGAAAAGACCTTTAAGGTCATCAAGTCTAACTGCTAGCACAGCACTGCCAAGTCCACCACTAAACCATGTCCCCAAGTGCCACGTCCACGCATCTTGTAAATACCGCGAGGGATGGTGACTCAACCTCTCCCCTGGGTAGCCTGCTCCAGTGCTTTACAACAATAACAACATACCTTCAGAATGAGGCTTTATTCATTGTCTGGGGAGGTGGATTCAAAGCCACTACTGGAGAGATTTTCCCTATTTTCTGTGCAGAAGTTATCACTGTGCACTTCTGATCCTGTCAGAAGATCACACAGCCCCACTGTTTGTCACAGCAGTCATCAACAGACTTTCCTCTGAATCATTCCAACATGTGCTTAAACAACTGAGTTCAATACCGGAAAACTGTTCAGTTATATCATTTACTCATTGTGTGATTTGGTTGTTGCTCAAGTCTTCAAGATAGTCTTTCTTTAAATAGGGATAATTAGGAAAAATTGACAAAATTTGACTGTAAAATGCCAAATCAAAACTGGGGGTATGTTTTCATCTCTGAGGCAAGAGTCATAGAGAAAAAAAAAATCAGATTATATATTTCCTTACCTTTTTTTTTGGATCTTGGAAAGGACCCAGCTGCAAGCCAATTTCCCAGCATGGAGGGAAATGCTGTATACCAGACCAGAACTAGAAAAAAGGTGTATCATTCCATAGTCCTAAATCAGATCAGTTTTATATAGGCTTTTCCGCTGCTGTTGCACATAAATAGGTGGAGAGTAGACAGGGTAAATGAAAGATCTAGTGCTTGGAGCACAAGTTTTGTGACCTGCAGGCTTTGGGATGGCTGCAGATACTCGGTAACACAGCCAGGGGCCACTCCCCTCAGATATCTCCCAGAAGCACACAGTTTGCTAAAAAACAGGATGAAAGTTCAATCAGACACCCTTTCCAAAGGCAATGTAAGAGCATTTTCAGGAAAACCCCATGGCAATGTATAAGGAATTAAGAGTAATTGTTTCCTGTCCTTTTTCTTCACCTTACAAAGAAGCATCTTCATACACAACCCCTTTTGAACATCACGTTATATATCAAGATTATTATATATCAAAACAAAACACTAAAACACAACTTTGTTCATTGACCAGGCCAGAGCAACTCTTTACTTACTTTCATCTTTTTTCTTCAAGGTCTCACCTAGGAACATCTTCCCCTCTGCATCTCTCTTACCCTTTCTCTGCAAACACCCTACAGTCTCCTTTTAGTGGAAGGATACACATCTGCTCAGCCCAAGGCTCTGCCTTTTAGCAAAGCATCACCTTCTGTACTCAATAACCAACTTTACTCTGATATCAAAACACACAATCCCAAGCAATCTGAGAGTCACTAAGCGACAACTCAGCAGTCATTTTTGATGAGGTGATCTATAAAGTCAAACATGTAACTATGGGGCTGCATCCTCCATCTCCACTTCCCCTCTGCCACACTCCTGGTGCAGCTGGTTTCCTGCCCAGAAACCAAAGCCCAAAATAATTTAAAACCAACCTACCCCTTTGATACATGCCTAAGCTGCAAGAAAAAAAATAAAGGCAAGAACACTTGTAGAAAACTGGGTTAACTATATTCCAAGTCTCACCACTTCAGTTGCCTCTTCCTTCCCTTTCATTTTACTAGTAGAAAGTGTGATGTAAGTGGCAAAACCAGGGAAATGAGAACTTCAGACTGCAGATTCTATTTGCAGTTTTTCCACTGACTTGCTATGTGACCTCAGGCAAATATATCTCTCTGCACTTCAGCTTAACCTTCTGTAAAATTGAGATACAAATGCTTTGACTTACCCATAGGCTCACAGCGTGGTGTTACACAGCTTAATTAATTAATGTTTGTTAAACACTTATAATGAGTGTTTCTATACAAGTTTAAATTATTACAGGTTGTACCTTCATAAACTCTGGCTTATGACCCTTGAACATATTTGCCACAATGTCTGGTGTAACCCTTAATATTGCTACTCTGCTAAAATAAATTATCCTTTAAATGAGCCTTTTCACTGGAATGACTGTGACTTTAGTTGTCTGCACTTAACATTTACAGTCATTGCATTTATTGGTCTAACCTTGTATTGCAGGTTTCCATGAATATCAAAAGACTTCCTTGGTCATGCTTGAACTTGCTTCACTTTATGTTCCCATGGTTTTAGTAACAGATAAGAGGCTTCATGTAAATTCATAGACATTTGCTGGTCTCCATTGGAAGAAGAACATCTTGTATCCCTTTCACAATTCCTTGCAGGTCACAAATCTCTCTACTGTTCTCATTATCTCCGTTCTTATGTAATTGATTGGTTTGTGGATTCACTACAAGATCTTTTTCACTTCAGTAATTTAGATTGTCATTCATTATGGACTTGTGTATTTATTCATAAATCATAGAATCATGGAATGCGTTGGGATGGAAGGGACCTTTAAAGATCATCTATCCAACTGTTCTGCTGTGGACAGGGACAAAACCAATTTGCAAATCTTTTTTCACTGATTATTCTAGGGCAATAATACTGTGATGTGTCCCAAAGAGAGGCTCTCAGTCCCCTAAAGGAGGAAACGTTTTACAAAAAAATTATGTTCCTGAGTTCACCATTCTTTATACCAAGTTTTAATCTTTATCACAGGAAAATTAGGCTTATGAGCATAATACTGTGCTTATTAACAAAAAATATTTTTTTTCAAGGGAAATCATTCATCAAGTTTTATTGCAGCATTTTTAAAAATGTCTCACAGCAAAACTCAAGGGAGCAGAAAGGGACATGCTAATCAAAGGGCATGGGATAAATGCTAATGAAGAAAGTGACCCACAGCCAAGGAATTGGCATATGCTCCAGTGTTTTATCACAGAAGGCAAAGGGAAAATTAATACAGCTCCATATAATGGTGGTTTGCTGACAGAGGAAGACCCCATCTTAATTTAAGGCAGAGCAGAAGCTCAGACCAACCACACAAAAATGCTAAATCAAGCTAGCTTTGGGTGGGGGGACAGACAAGACCAACACTGTCAACACCTTGATACTGAAGCAACCAGAGAATTAAAGATAGGACGCAAACTTTAGGGGCTCTTATCCAGCCTTGCTATGAATTGAGATGTGTTCTGGAGATACGGTGAGTTTATCACATCTGCTGAAAGGTCAGGCTGAATATCACAGCTGCTGAGATCTGGAGCAGCAGAGGTTGCACTGCTGTGTGCTAAAGCCAGAGGCTTGGCAGGCACGGCACAGGGCTTCCAGAAAGCTGGGTCTTTCTGGAGATGAGAACATAGGCTGGGCAGGCACCTAAGGTGACAGGACAGTCTTGACTTACATGGAGGGCAGGGGATGAACCAGCCATCTCTGGGAACACTTCAGTTACAGCCTCAGTCCACTTCAGTCACTCTGCCAACTGTGTTGACTCAGCACCTGTTCCTGACAATGGGAGCTGAGACCGAGCAGGTGTTAATTCCTAAAGGTAGGTGCCCTAACCTGGAACTACATCCCAATCTGATCATCCTACCTGTAGGAAGGCAAAACTGAAAACCTGAGTGGACTCAAGGGATTTTGATGTCATTTCTTTCCTTGCAGTCAGAACTTGTTCTTGGGCAAAAGTCTGATAGTCAGATTTGCATTAATTTTCATTGTTTTATTAGTTTGTTTTCTCTGTTAGTAGCTAAGGATCTAGGACAAATTTAAGGGTTGTAGGTCTTCTCTTTCCAAAGCTCTGCAGTAATGCAGGATTATCTTTTAAAGATAATGCATTGCTAATCAGCCTTCTGAAATCGTCAGCTTCTATATGGTATATATGGTTGAACAAAATTAACTTTGCAAGTTTTATTTCAAAACAATTTTTGGAGTCAGCTTCTGAATGGATGAAGTGAATTTACAGCTGGAGCCTGAGGACTACATACAGAAAGTCAGGGCAGGCACACCTACAGAAGGCTGCTGCTAATTCTGTTTACTGTTAAAACAATCTTAAATTGTGGAGTGGAACGGGAAAAACACTCATAAAACCTTGAACACAATGAACTTTCCTTGAATATTATTTCCAGCACAATGCAAATATTGATACAAACTCAATACTTTTTGTCCCTAAAAAACCCAAAGTAGACAGGTATCAGGGAAATAGAGCATTGACAATGATTCTGCCACTAACTCACTCAATTGTCCTTGGTATTTCACTTGATGTGTTATAGGCACTTATTTGTGCACATTAAGGTTGTGAAGATCATTTTTTTCAGTATTTCTATCATGTTTTGATGAAATCAAATATGATAAGCTGAGCTGCCTTGTATTCCTTTTGCTATGCTTGCTATAAGAAAAAGCCAGGCATTGTTCTAACAAGATAATAGTATTCCATCAGGTTTTGGAAGAATAAACCATGTCAGAAAGTACAATCCAATTCATTATTTAAAATCATGTCAGTAATTGAACTTCATTTTTAAAATTAAGTGAAAATATTTCAAATTATATCTTGAATGTAAGAAGATAATTAATAAATACTAGTTACCCAACATAAATTATTGAAAATTTCTACAAAGGCAGACAAACATAAAGAGGACTTGCGAACCTGTGTCCAGATATCAAATTCACTAAGGGTAGGTAACAAATTTTAAAAGTAACACCAGATTTTTGTCTCCTTTTTTGACACTGGCAAAGGTAGGTCTTCTCTATCTATAGGACACCACTTTTCCCAGTATGGAGTGGGTTGGGAAAGGGGTGTAAATCACACACAAAAGCCTATGGAGAAACATACAGATATTCCCTCCCAGGGAGTAAAAAAACCACCAAAAAAACCAGGGTAGACAGGTCCTTTTTGTTCTGAGATATCTCAGAAAGGGGATGTCACAAAGGTATACCGGGCAGATAAATGCACGGAAGATTATAAGGGCAAGCTCTAGTAATGGGACCTAGTTTGGATTTGCTTCACCTATTTATGATGGGGTTTGTCATTTTACCTTAAAGGTCTATCACAATTAATAAAAATGGGTCTTGTCACTTTAAACCATCCTTTAAAGGTGAGTTAGGCCAGAGGAGTGCAGATGTGGTGCTGCCAGGAGGCCTGCAGGTTCTTGTCAACACTGTAAGGGAAAAGGCCAAGTGTTCAGAAAAATGAGGAAGGATGAGAGGAGATGGAGATTATTCCTATTACCATATACATACACAGAAAACCCTGGGCTTGGTGTTGAGAGAAGCTGACTTCTCCCTTTGAGACTGTCAAATTGCAGGATAATGATCCAGGCAGCAAATAATCCATAGACATATTTACAAACCCAGGGCAAAACAAGTTAGACAACTGGAAAAAACTTAGTGCTCTAACAAGGGATCCAGCAGTGGCTTTGGCTGCAAACAAGAAAGCTGAAAGATGGCATTATGACTGTATATTAAATTTACTGGTAATTTCTCTTACTGTTCTGCATTGCAAACAGAGTAGCTGCACAGTGGTAGGAAAGAACATGCCAGGTGGTTATGGGCTCAGAATTACCATTTTGTATGTATTATCTACTTAAAAATGCAACGTTAATTAAGGCTCAGACGCGGCAACTGACGAATAGTGGTCGGCGAGCGTGCGAGTTCTTCCAGTAATGAGAATTCCTTGCAGAAAGTACGAGTGCGACAGCATTTTATTCACTATGGAAATCTAGGACTCCATTCAAGGAACGCATGCAGAGCACACTGCTGTTAATTGGGAAGATGTAATTAAAGTACCCACGAGCCACCAGCATGTGGAGACACCTAATGGACATTATGGAAAGCAGTGCATTACATTGGACTATTCTCAGCGGTTTATTTCCCAAAAAAGCCACGGCTGAATGTGGATGCTGGTGAGCCAAACACCGAGCGACATAATCCCAGTCACTAAGTCATAGGAACAAGTTTGACAGATCCATCAGGAAAACCCACATGGCTGCTCAGGAGTCAGGACTGACGTGACAGAAAAGCAAGGTAGCTGCTAAGCACGTTTTCAAGCCCGAAGACCAAGCACAGAAAGTCCTGCAAAAACCCCCACATCTCCCTGCTATGAACCAGGGAATTTCTGCACAGACTAGTTGGAGGGGCTGCCAGCTCCATTTGTTTGCCCACCAGGAATGGATCTCATTCTGCTGCCCCATGGGCATTCATCAGAAGATACAAGGGCCAGGAGGACACACCTGCAGGATGCAACCATCTCACCTACACCAGCTATAGCAGCCTGCTCAGGTCAGAACCCTGAAAAACTTTGACAGAGGCACCAAGCTGGAGAGAGTGGTCTGTTACAACCAAAAATGGGACTTTTCATGCTTATAAGGAATCACTCCAGCACCCTACAGTATTACCAGGTTGAAACAGTGAAGGGTGAAACAGTCAAGGGCAGCAGGAGAACAGAGTGGCAGCCTTAAGCCACGACCAAGCTCAGGTTGCTGAATGATTAATGAAATGATGAATTTACCCCGCTAAGAGAAGGGAATAGCTTGTAGGGCTTAATGGCAAGAAATTTAAAACTGATAAAAGGCAGAGGATGGGATCTGGTTTAAGCAAATCCTAACACAACCTGGGCCACTTACTTCCACAGTATACTTGTGCACTACACCACAGGAGACAGACACAATAAATAACAGGAATAACAGAAACTTCTGCATTTCATAGACACTACGTTGTATTAGGGCTCAGTTATAACATATTTGTAATATTATTAATGAACTCATTTTTATAAGATTAAATGCTTGGGAAATTGTCAACTACCTGAAGCAAACTAAACTATGGCTTTTGAAACAAATTTTAATATTATGGGAGCCCCTTCAACTTACATTCAATATCCATGCAAAGGGCTTGTGATGCTTAAACTTACAAAAATAGATCAGGAAGTCTTGATTTGTGCTTTCAGCAGAATCCTGCTTCACTCTGAGAAAACCCATCGTGTTGGGGATCTGTATCAATAAGACAGCAGTGTCTGGGTAAAACCATAGAGAATTTTTCTATTGTGCCCTTTGGCTAATGCACACAGAACTGCATTCGTGTGCACAAGGGATGCAGCCAGCCCTGCCACTTGTAAAAGGGCTGCAAAGCTGTTCTACTTAGATTAAAAATACAAGTAAATAGTCCTCTTAGCATTATGTACACTTAGCATGGAAGAACTCATCTGTAGAGGAACAGGAGAGGAAAAACAAAGCATTCACAATGTGTTGAAGAGAATTGGGCAGGAAGGAGTTGTAACTGGCAATTATTTAATTAACTCTAGATTCTCCTTTTCCAAACTAAACTGTCACCACTCCAGCAGCAGCCACATAAACCCAAGAATCTCTGGAATGGAGCTAAGACAGAATTAATTCAAGCACAAACAAAAATAACTGTGTTATTAACTGAGGGGATGAGTGGTCACTTCTCTGCCCTCTGAAGATCTGAATTTATGTGTACCTTGATTCTGAAAAGAACATGGCCCTTTAATGACCTATCCAGGACAAGGAAAACGTGTTTATTTTAAAAAGGAGCATGCCATAACATTTAATTTCTTTCTTTAGCCATTACTTAAGACTCGATTCAAAATATAAATCTCCAAAACTCCTGGTGTAATCACACCTTTAATATTTTAGATCACGTTCATTATAAATAAGCTTCTTCCAGAATAATGTGATCTAAAAGACAAGCTGTCAAAATTCCTTGTTAAATATAAACTGACAGCATTGGAAACATGCTCAGCTGAAAAATAGCAAATTTTATGTACAAGATATTATTAACAGTTCATGATCTTTCACATACACTGTTCATTTATTGGAACCTATGGCCTGAAAGTTGCCGTCAGTTCATATTTCAAAAGAGATTTTTCTTTAGCAGCTTTTTCTAAATGCCGTGTCAGTGACTGCCCATAACTCAGATAGCACCCTGCCATGCAATGGAAGTATTCAACAAGATGATTCAACCACACATGATATTGTTTTGTTAAGAAATAGGTGAAAAAAAGCTTGCATTCCCCACAAAATCACATGAATCTCTTTGGGAACCAATAGAGGCAAATATTTTCTGCTTTTCACAAACACATCTACACTGTCCTAAACTGTTTGAGGCTTTTTTCAGTTTAAATTTGGCAAATGTGTTCATCTTTAATGAGCCAAAACCCAGACATTTGAAACAGTATTTTACAGATGTTTCCAAAATATTTTCCCAAATACAGACCACAAATATAGCTTCCAAGAGCCAATCATAGACTTAGCTGTCTGGAAAAGAGAAATCCATTATCACATGTAATGTTTTCTCACAACAAATGACACACAAAAAAAATCTGATTGCCAGAATAGTGCTGGGAGTAGGAGAAAATCAAAATGTGAGTGGTGACTGGCACTGTTTCACATCTTTGTTGGTGACATGGACAGTGGGACTGAAGGCATTCAGCACATTTGTCAATGACACCAAGCTGTGTTGTGTGCTCATTGGCTGAAGGGAAGGGATGCCATCCAGGAGAACCTGGCCAGGCTTGGGAGGTGGGCCTGTGTGAACCTTATGAAGTTCAACAGGGCCAAGGGCAAGGTTCTGCACGTGGATCAGAGTGATCCCACGAAAAATATAAAGAATGGGTAGAGAATGGATTGAGAGCAGACCTGAGGAGTAGAACTTGAGAGTGCTGGTTGAGGAGAAGCTCGATGTGACCCAGCAACGTGCACTTGCAGCCCAGAGACCCATGTCCTGGGCTGCACCCAAAGCAGTGTGGGAAGCAGGGTGAGGGAGGGGATTCTGCCCCTCTGCTCTGCTCTGGTGAGAGCCCCACCTGGAATGCTGTGTCCAGCTCTGAGGACCCCAGCATAAAAGAGACATGGACGTGTTGGAGCGAGTTCTGAGGAGGCCACAAAGATTATCAGAAGGCTGGAGCATCTCTGTTATGGACACAGACTGAGAGAGTTGAGGCTGTTAAGGCTGGAGAAGAGAAAGCTCTGGGGAAACCTTATAGCACCTTTCAGTACCTAAAGGGACTGCAAGAAAGTTGGAGAGGAATGCAGGGATAAAACAAAGGAGAATAACTTTAAACTGCCAGAGGGCAAGTTTAGATGAGATGAGCTGAGCTCCACTGGTCAGAGCATGGTGCTAATAATGCCAAGGTTGCGCATTCAACCCTGTATGGGCCATCCACTGAAGAGTTGGGCTCGATGATCCTTGTGGGTCCCTGCCAACTCAGAATATTCTGTGATTCTTGGATAAAAGCAAAAAATTCTTCACTGAGAGGCTGGTGAGACACTAAAACAGGTTGCCCAGAGAAGCTGTGGCTGCCTCATCCCTGGAAGTGTTCAAGGTCAGGCTGGATGGAGCTCTGAGCAACCTGGTCTAGTGGAAGGTGTCCCTGCCCATGGCAACACGGTTGGAACTGAATGATCTTTAAGGTCCCTTCCAACCCAAACCATTCTCTGATTCTATGATTCTAAAAGTTCAGAATCTAATTTTTGGCTTCTCTCCTTTCCTGCATGTGTAATACACAATTCCATGAAGTTCCCTGATTTCTCTTTGGCAGGATAGTAGGAATAATATAGTGGATGAGCTGTCTGTGGATTAACCTGGCAAGTGACAAAAGAAAACCCAAACCTGCTGGGTACCAACTACTGCCCGGCACATGACTGAATGAAAAATTAGGAAGGGAATAAGTGCATTGGTAAGTGCTGCTCAAGCTGCAAAGTGTTAAGGCCAGCAAGCACCTGGATCATCTAGATCCTACCTAATGAATATTTTCTCCAAGAATAAACTTTCCTTCTTGAAAATTCCCATAAATCTGCCCTCTGCTATTGACTTCTCCTTGAAATCTCTCTGTGTAAAAACTTCAGTCTTGATGATATGAACAATTTACATAAAATCATGCATAAAATTTTAAATGAAAAATATGAGCAAAGAGTCTTTTTACTGTTTTATAGTTTTGTAGTGATAATTGGACCTGTTAGTTTATCAGTGTTAAACATTACATCCCTGACACACTCTGATACAGACAAACTGATGTATGGTATAAACCCATACATAAACCTTCTTCCTTCTGCAGAAGCTATGTTTTCTGGCATCTCTTAACTTTCTTGCTATATTTATTTAAGATTCAGTATTTAAGAGCCTAACTCAGATTTTAAAAATCGATGACAAGCATGCACATGTACAACCCCAACAACCTGGCACTGGGGGCCACAGAAATTTAAGAATGTGTATAAGACAAGTGGTTAATAAGAGAAGAAGCAATAAAAACTCCTGAGCAACTAGAGCTCTCCAGAGAAGCAGAAGGAAACAGAAAAAAAAGTTAAAACCAGAGTTTGGCAGGCACAGATAAGAACAGGCAGATTTTCTTTGGATTACTTCAGTCACAGATGTACTAGATTTGCACATTAGCCTGTGACTGAGGAAGAAAAAAAATCATTTATCAGAATGTGCAGCACAAACACACATATTGAGCTCCTTGACACAAATGAAGCTATTGAGAGAGATACATTTCATAACAGAACTCAGAGGAAAGAGGAAATAGTTGAATAATTTATAACAGATTTTATACTGTTGAGGCAGACGTGCAATTTTAGAGGACTTGTGATATTCTTAATTCTGGAGATGAGATTGAATTGGGAATAAGAGCTCCAAATGGAGGGAGGAGGAGATGTGAGGAATTCCTTATCCAAACTCCAGGACAAAAAGAGAGAACATTTCCAGGATTTCAGACCACAAGTAAACCCAAGTGCAGGTTCTGGAAGGAAGAGAAGACAAAATGGACACAATTGGAAAAATCTCTCCAGAGGAATCTGCAGACTCAAATAGAAGGAATTTGCAAAACCAGTGAGGAGGGCTGAAGCAAAACAAACACAAAACCAGTTCTAAGCTCTATCTGTTGCCTTTGGAAAGACTTTCCATATTTTTGAGAAACAGAAGCCAAAATATATTAAAAATAATCAAATTTTACATGGCCTTGTTGAAGAGGCCTTTTCACCCTATGTACACACAATGAGGTTTTTTTTCTGATTAGTTGAGCATGGCAGGGGAGTTTAATGCAACAGCTGAAACCATCTGAAGAGAAGACATACTTGCACACCACACAAGTAACCACAGATTAGGCTGTGGATAAGTGTTTCTCATTGTAGGTTTATAGGAGCTTGACATAAGGATAAGGGAAAATCTCGAAAAGATATGGTTTGTATTTTTTTTCAGAGAAAGAACATATTGATTCGAGGGCTGAAAACGCAGCAAATGCTCAGGCTCATTATGAGAGCTTAGGCTGTAAGACAGAAGCCTATGAGGGTAGAAAATCAATTCTATCATGTCTTAATAGTATTGGAAAGCTGTCAACAGAATACAAGATAAGGATGAAGCCTCATCCCTGGAAGTGTTCACAGCTGGGCTGGATGAGGGCCTAAGCAATCTGGTCTAGTGGAAGGTGTCCCTGCCCACGGCAAGAAGGTTGGATAAGATGACCTTTAAGATCCCTTTCAACACAAACCATTCTATGATGAAACTCAATTGTCCCATCATAAGTGCTCCTAGGAATGTCCTTGCAGTGCTCAGATACAGATGCAAACAAGTGGAACAAAAATCTGAGACATGTGTGCATGGCCAAGACAACTTTCCTATCACAGGTGCTTTTGTCTGCCAGTGCTTCAGTACCAGATGAGGCTTGCAAAAATAATGCTAGATATTGACATCTTATTTAAATAAATTATAACCACAATCCCTTTAAGAATACTGAAAGAACTTCTTGCTGTAGGTGGTATTTTAATAAGTAATATTTAATCAATATGAAACTTAAAAAAAAAAAGAAAACAATGTGATAATATATCCCATTATGATAGTTCAAGAAATTGCAGATCTATATAGATATTAAGATGTTCATCCACACCAGAAATATTCATGCACTGAGTTGGAATGACTATTTCTACTACATAGAAATAACACTACTAGAAAATACAAAAGTCTCCATCTTTACCTGTGCACATAAGCATGTAAAAGACTCTACATATTAAATTCTGAACCTGGCATACCAGATGTGCTAATGATAAATAATGGGTCACAATATGAATTGTTCTGAGTTTACGTACATTGCAAAAAAAGTGAGCACATTACCTTGTACCCAGATCATCTACAAACTAATGCTTTTGTGGGAAAAGCTACCAAATTGCTTTAAAGGATGCTTTTTTAAAAAAACAAAAAAGAAGCTGGGGATTTAAATTTAGATTTCCAGTGGGCATGCTGAAATTGAAAAGCAATATCTCTGATTCTGGACCTCAGAAGTACAAGCCATGTGAAGACAGGCTCAAAGGCCCAAGGAGGAAGCAAAAAAGATTCATAAAAAAGGCGGAGGTGGAACTGAGATTCAGGAGCTCTTGATTAAGTTATCTTCAAGCTCTAAGCTCACTTCTCAGAGACAGAAAATATAGATCAAATAAGTTCATTGTTTATTTTAGAATTTTTTTTTCTGAGTTTAATATTTGGTTAAATAGAGCAGTAAGTGAACTCATTGCACTAAAAGTTTTAGACCATCGTTTGTTTCTGTTTATCTGAAGATTACTGTTCTGACACCCACTCAAAAACACTAAATAATTTATATTCACTTCCTTTATTAATTTATATCACAGGAGAATGAATTTCAGCACTCAATTAAAGCAGCTGCACATCACATTAAGGATTTCTTGTTTAATTGTTTGCAAGGACTACAACGCACTATCACCATCCAGCCCTGACTCTGTAGGATCTGACTGTGAGCAGTCTGAGACTCATTAGGGAGAAAAATGAGAAATTCTTGATGGACATATGGGGCATAGCCTGTCCCCATCCTTGTGTCTGCTGGTGGCAGGCTCAAGCCACAAGGCATGAAATTTCACATAATTTCCCTCAATAATAGCTCTGGATATTTTTGATGCACACATAAAATATGCAACCTCTTTTTTTGTTTACTTTATTTGTCTTTTATTTATTACAGTGGCCACTTTCCATTACATATTTTAAAAAAATTACTTGCATTGTTTCACAATTTTCAGTTCTTAATTATGCAAAGTAGCCTATTTCTTGCCAAAAGGAAAAAGAATCCAACTTCTTTCTTGAGGTTTTGGATCCTTTCATTCATTTCACTTCTGTCTCATCTCTAAAAGAAAAATCTCAATTCATTCAATTCCTATTCATATCAGAATGTTTCACCTCATTCAGCAATACGATACTCCTTGAGCTCTGATATCTCCTTTTCGAAATAAAATGGCCAGTCCTGAACCAAATAAAATAGGTTTCAACAACTGATTTATATAAAAGGCTTTATGAAAACCTTTGTGCTGTTTACCATCCTATTCTTCAGGAACTCTCACATCTTGTCAGCTTTTCTTATTACAAATGTGCACGAAGCAGAAGTCTTCATTGTACCTCCTACAATGAAGCCGTGTCCTTGACTATTAAAGATGTACCAGTTGTGACATTTATTTGCTTTTATTGTGACAAAGATTATAATATTCAGATACATTACACACATTCAGAATACTAAGCTTCAGCTGAAATACTCCCTGGAGAAGGGAAAAGCAGCTGTCAGCAAGTGACCTTATAAAGACCAGAAGCAAATAAAATTACCAAGGGCAGTAGGGAATATATGGGAGGAAACCAAGAAGAAAGCAAGAAAATAATTTAGCAAAATTAAGCTGAAAGCATTTCTTAAGCTTATGACCTATTGGAGGTCTCCATAACACAAGTGGAGAAATTTTTCTCCAAAACACTTTGAGAAAATAGCACAGGGACACTTCTATGTCTGGTCACTGCTTCTGCTGGCAACTTCATTAAAGGAACCAAGCACTGATTGAGTCAAAAATCTTATGTCATACGCTATCCGAAAATATGAAATTGTGCTAAAATTATTAAAACAATGATTAGATAAATTTGAATTGGTATTAATGTCTTATGTTCAGCTACTGAGTTTAAATAAAACAGTAAAAAATTTCTAACTGAAGTTGTTCCTTAGATGTCTGTAAATCTATTATGACAAAAACTCTGTGGCTTCAGGCAAATGCACACAAGTTTAACTTTACACATGTGAAGAGTCATGTTAAAGATAAATGGATCACTCAATTTCAAATTAAGCACAATGCTACACCCCTGAAAAACTGGGTCAAAATGTGAAACTCCCATTGAGTCTAAAAAACACACTTTGGCAATCCTGAAAAACAGTGTTAGCCTGGTAATTTATACTGAAAACAAACAAATGCACTAAAGAGAGCTTATAAATATTAATTTGGCATTTCCACTGACACAAATAAATAAAAGCTATAAAGTCAAGTATGTAGAATAATGGGATATGCTTGTGTGTTCTGTATCTTACACATTGTGGGGTTTGGTTAATGCTTTTCCACTTTTTATATTTCCAAACAAATTTCCTTTGCAAAATGTTCTCCATCTTACGGGAACCTAAGCATGACTTTCAATTTTTTTCCATTTCAAAAAAGTAGATGAGAGAAGTGTCTGTTTACTTGTCATTTGAAATGCAGATAGAAGTCATGCAGATGCAGATAAAAGAGTCCCTCCTTGTCATACCAAGTAGCAGTGGTTAATTGTGATGCATCATGAAGCATATGCATTGTCGAGAAACAGACACATTAATCTTGGGAAATGTCATCAGGCAGATCAAGACACAATGGTCAATAAAACCCAAATGGCTTTGTCACTCTGGAGGTAAAAAGAAGAGATGACTTAACTATAAATAAGCAAGAGGACTTCTAGTTCAGTTTTAATAGCACTTTCCTTTAACTTTGAAATTTAGACTCTTCCCCACTGACTTCAGTCAGAAATCATGTGTTGTATTTCTGTAACAATTTCAGAGATTTTTCCCTCTAATTCCTTTGCTCAAACACCGTGATCAAGGCCTCCCTCCTTTCACATCCTCTGTAAAACCAACTCCCTCTGAAAGTGTTTTTGTCAGAAATACGACTTCCTGGCATTGAGCCTCAGACCTCTGATGATCAGCACCTTCATGAGGCACCCTCAGCTACAGCACCACCAGCCTATGCCTGGACAAATGCTCTGAGCACACTGTGGAGCTGAGGGCATTTGCCATGAAATGTGGGTCTGCTGCCAGGAGACTCCCATGGACAGATTCATCACTGGCTAGAGCTGTCTAAGGGAAAAAAAGTATTTCAATTGCACCTAAGACAAAATGCAAGGTTTCTATATTGATTATATTCTTCTGTGAAGAAGACACAGGGTTTCTGCTTCTGCAATCAACCTTTCAAGGTGCATACTTTCCATCTGCTTCATGCTCCTGCTCTTCTGTTTGTTTGGGATAACCACAGACCCCTTGAAAAGAACCTATCTTTCAAGCTGCACAGAATGTCCCTGGTGCTCAGGTCCCATTCTCCCACATCTGGAGAACAAGCCCACGAACCACCTCTGCAGGAACCAGTTCCTCACAAGTCATTTGCTGTAACCAGTTAAGCCACAAAGACTTCTTCACTCATGCACAAAACCCATTTTCTACCTTGCTTCGGTCCAACTGAAACCATGGCAAACAGTTACCAAACAAATTATATTGTTTATTTTGGTGATACCACTATCACCTAAATTATATTAGGTGATCTCCAACTTGCCAGTTTCTAGGAGATGTAGCCTTGTTTTGGTTATAACACCAATATTATGAAACTGAGATGAACAGAATTGCAGTAAGTGTTGGGGCAGAGGAGGAAAGAAGAAAGACACAGTGGCACCAGCTCGAGAGAGTTCTTCATCTGTGCCTAGAACGAAGCACTGTTTATTATTGTGTCCCTCAGATCACGGCCCAGGGGCCTGTTGAGATAGGAGACTCAAACAGAACATCCCCATTTGAAACAGAAAACATCTGAGGCTCCCAGACAGCCAGGGAATACAAGAATTATCAGTCAGCATGAAAAGGATCTGCCTTGGCACACTATCAGCTTGTCAAGGTTTCTGTTAGGCATCACAGGAAAAAAAGCCTTCTAAAATAACTTGAAAGTTGCTTTGTTGCTGTTTCAGAGAGCTCCTTCCACATGTGAGGGTAAGCATGGGAAAGATGATGATTTGAAGATGTAAAAAACAAGAGGAAGGAATCTGGTATCATCAGCACATCAAAGATGGGAACTGACATTTAAAACGAACAAGAGAAGACAAACCATGTGGGGATGAGACAAGAAAGTTGTTCAAAATGAACCCAAGATTATGTAGTATAAACAAAGACAGAGGAACTAATGGAACAATGCAGGAAGGAGGTGATGTTGTCAATGTACTGGATAGGAAAATACCTCTGCATGTGAATTTTGAATTAATTTAAATGGGAGAAGACTGGAGAAGAGAATATTGCCTTGAGTGAGATGCCAGGCATAAGAGCCTGGATAAGACTTTTAATGACATTACAGTCACAAAAAGACCACATCTTGAAAAGAAGGTATGCAGAAGGATTTGCAATATCTGACCAAAGGGTATAGGAAAGCTCACCTTCATGACTTTGGCCTCAAAAAGAGACCAAAAGTGACAGCAATGGAAAACATTCTTCTTACCCTGGGGAGGAAAGGAGGCTCAGTGGGGACATTATCACTCTCTACAACCACCTGAGAGTAGGGTGTAGCCAGGTAGGAGTCAGTCGCCCAAGAAGAAATTGCCCCAAGGTGCAGTGGAGGTTTAGATTAGATACTAGGAAAAAATTCTTCGCTGAAAAGGTGGTCAGTCATTGGAACAGGTGGCCCACGGAAGCAGTGGAATCACCACACCTGGAAGCATTCAAAAGACACATGGATGTGGCACTTGGGGATATGGTTTTATGGTGGGCTTGGCAGTGCTGAGTTAATGGTTGGACTCAATGACCTTAGAGGTCATTTCCTAACAGTTCTATGGTTCTACGACTCTATGAATTATCGAGAGTTGTGTCAGTGGTGGCTAGAGCTGATCTCCAGATGTCAGTCAGACCTGTCAGAAAAGCAACCCCTGACCACTGTTTGGACAGAATAAAAATGGCCTGGATTATCCAGACAAGTCTGTGCCCCATCAACATAGACATGATAAGATTAATTTGTATTTGTGGACAACAGTACCAAGAAACAAGTTAAAAAGGAGTAAAGGAAAATCAAGAGCAGGTCTTTTTGGCATTCTCATAGAAAGACAGAGAAGGGTCAGAAGATGACAAAATGTGATTCAAAATGGGACAAAAGTGTGACAAATGTGATTCCAAATAAGACAAGATCACAAAAAAAAAAAGATTCAAAAAATGTTAAAGTCACTAAAGAGGAAGAACATCCTGGGAAAAGGGCATGGTCAATGGCATCAAAAGCACCTGAAGGTCAGTGAGGGCAGAGGCACATACAGAGACTTGGCTTGGTGTGAGCCCCTGCAGCCTTCGTTGAAGGCAGGGAAGGAATGACAGCTGGACTGAAGAAAGTCTAAATCAGAATCAGAAGAGAAAGTTTTATTTTAAGACAAAATCTCTCACTTCATCTGTTCTGTATTCTTTCATATTTTTGGCTTCGAGCACTTACCATTCCCTAGTTATGTAACTCCTAGGAAGTGTGCAGATGGAGAAGAATTATTGGGATTGTGGTCCTAAGGCTGGATAAGTGCCACCGGACAGTTGCCATATGCCTGCACTTGCTGGGATTCCTTATATAAACACTGCAGACAAAGTGGCCCTGCCCCTCCCCTCCAGGGAGCACATCCCCAAGGTAAGGCTCATCTTCATCAAGAGGAACATTGAGAGCTTCCCCCATTCACTACTTCTGCACTATGAATTCAGGCAAGAAAAGTTGGCAATGTCTTCTGCTCATGTGCTTTCCACTCTGCAGCTCCCTGGTTCAATCTGCAAGGTGTCATTCAAAGCCAGAGGCTGTCACAGTTGCAGTGCTGCTTCTCTGTGCTGCATTGCCTCAGTGGATAAAGATTTCATTTTCTAGAGCTGTGGAAATGGCACCTTTTAGAAGAAATCAGCTTTAAAAGCTAAATAGTTGTGCTCGCACCTAACTTAATTTGAAAGATTATTCTCCTATTTGTCTATTACTCCCACTTCCTTAATGGATTCCTGTAGCGTTGATGGGCTTTCTGTTAATTCAACATACTCAGAATCACAGTTTCAGCAAATTATTTAGTGAGAATGTAGAGAAACCTTTACCTATTTCAACAGATGAACAGAGCTTCAGTTACAGTGAAATACATAACACACCCTCATTAAACTAACATTTAACCCAAAGTCACAATGGGTGAAGTTTACATTAAAAATCATTTAAATGAATAGAGCTGCAAGCTCTGGACCAGTTAATGATGGATGCTAATCAGCAGCAGTTGAACAGAAGAAGCCATCTTAACTAAACAGACAAATCTCAACACTAAAAAAGCCATCAAGCTCCCACTTATAACAAGGTTATTTTAAACCCACTGTTGAACAAAACCAGACCCCCAGCTTGAAGGAGACACTCATCTCCCTTCTCCTAACTGCAACAGGGAAAATATGTTTTAAGTTAAAAATCCTCAGTTCCAAACTTGTAGAGTGAGTGTAGGGGTCCGATTCTTCTGTCCCTAGCAAAAGTCACCCTGGCTCAACTGCTCCAGGGTTAGCCTACACTGCTACAGATAAGCCCACACAGAACAGTGGATTCAGGCTCTATTTCACGCCACAGAAACCCAAATCTGCACTAAAGATTGCTGTTTGAGTGGTGTTGGGTCACACAGAACACCTACTCTTGTTCTGCAACTTTCAGCTACACTACAACATCACTTTTCTCCAAAAAGAAACCTCAAGTGCTATATTGGACATAATATTACAAAATTAGGTTTATTAAATTACATGTTCCCTATCTGAGTTTTCATTTCTCCCCTAAAACATGACCATCTTCACTAACCCTTTGAGCTTTCCCCTTGTCCATTTTATTCCATTTTTCACTCCATCTCAAGCTAACCCAGCAAAATTCTGTAAAACTTCACAGGCTGCAGTCAGTGACTGGTGTGGGATCACTTCACATATTTCTTCAGCTCTTTCATCTTTGTCCTTCACTTTGCTTTTCACAACTCTACTGCTGGTTTCAAAGTCAGCCCTGAAACTCAGCACACAGCCTGAATGAGGCTGCATCCCTTCCACACTAACTCCAGGGGTAAAGGCTGTAAGAGTAACAGGGTCAGTGATGCCACCAAGGTCCATTTCAAGATGCGACGCTCAGCCTCACACCTGACCCTTAGTAAAATATTCCACTAACAGCACATGGAAACAACTAGAACTCAGTTACCTCTCTCAAAGTGTTCCCAGCTAAGCAGGACCACTAAAACAAAAAGATATTGGCATTATAATTGGCAGATATGATTCAACATACAAAGTTTGGCACTACGAGGAAGAAGGGTTGTTGGCTGATTTTTTCCCTAAGACAATCTGAGTATCATCATGGCTTTTAAAGGGATGTTGATCCACTCCTGACAGCAGAGACAATTAGGATTAATGGTTAGTACAGGCAGACCTCCAGTGAGAAGATTTTCCGTATTTGTCAGATTTGTCTTAGCTCACTGTTTCTTGGCATTACTCCATTTTTCAGAGGCAAGAAGGATGGACTGTTTTGCTTTATAGGATTTGCAAACACAAGTGGGGAAGGTAGGAGCTTCCTAATACTGTCTGAAAAGACCTCAGCTGTGAAGCAATCTAAAGCATCACCTCATTAATATTAAACCTAAACCATTTTTTGAACCTCCGCTGACACTTTGCCGCACTAAAAACAAATGTAGCTCAGCTGAAGTGAACAACATTGTGCTTCTGAATGCAGTTCACAGCTGCGTTCAGAACTAGCAACTGCCTCTCACAGAAAGGTAAAGCTAACGCCCGTTGTTACTAATGCAACTGAAAATAAAGTTCTAGAATGAAAAAAAACTAACAGCTCATTTGGGAAAATCTACAGATGATGTAAGAAGTCAGATTCTCAGATGCAGGGAACTAACACAAGTCAGTTTGCATCAGCAAAGAGTCTGGCCTCAAATTTCTATTAGAAACTGATAACTTAGTAGAGGAATGCAAATCAAATGAGAAATTTATATCAAAGGTTAATAAATTTTGCCAGAGGTTACTCCTGTGCTAAAGAAGGTCTCAAAACATTTGAACAAATTTTAAAGAAGTCTTTGAAGTACCTGAACACAACTTTTACCTTTTGTAATAGCTTACTTTGTACCTACTCAGGGACCTGTACAATTGAGTAGGTTTCATACTGGCAGCAGGGAATTGGAAGAGCTGTGCTTCCACTTGATGACACCAAATAGGGGCCAACAACAAAAAGCCTTTTTAAATGAAACAAAAAAGGAAATAAAGCACTGGGATCCCTGCTTGTGAAATTCATGCTTATGATCAGTTAGAATTAAATGATGCATTTTGTTAGAAAATGAAATATAGGGTTTTCTATAAGCATAAATTGTTATTTTTCCCCAGACATTCCTAGACAGATTACAGAAGAAGTTTTTAAGCTAGTAAATCAGAAACCTTCTCAATACAAGAGAATTTAGCTTTCCTGTGCTCCTGAGAATATTAAGTCAAAGACAGCTGCCTAATTTATATTTTCTAAGTAGAAGATAAAGCTAATTATTTTTAAGTGGAACAATAATTGCCATCAGAAATTAATTCCTTTAGTAGACAAAATCCCAGACACGATTTAGAAAACAGAGATGTTTCAGTCTTCTATTGATTTGTGGATGATCTGATTTGATCCACAATGAGGACTAAATAGCAGCGTGCTTGGTTACAAATGCCTAGCAAATAGCCTGGGCACTTTTCTCACAGGGAAAAACCTGCAAGTCCTTCTTGGAAGGCTAAATAGGAAACAAACTGTGAGCAGAAAGAATAATTAATATTGGTAGAAACAACTGGGGGAAACAAACAAACAAAAAAATGGTTCAGATTAAAGGTCAAAAGTAGATGGGCAGGAGAGCAGAGTGCAGACTCTGGATAAAGCACCTCCTGTTCCTCGAAGGATTCCAAGGAGCTGGCGGATGGTGCCCCACAGTGCTGCCCATGAGAGGACAAGGGCAAGCAGACCTCATGGTCACTCAGGTCTCCCCATTCAGCTTCCCCTGCTGCCACTGGATCCCACAAAGCCCTCTAAATACTACAGATGCCTAGAGAGTCACGATGGAAGTTTTCAAACCCAACTGCTCTTTGCACGCCTCTGCTCTTTGTGTACCTCTGTTGCAGTCTTGGCTCTTTTTTCATCATTCCACCATGTTTGCATATTCACCTGTGTAAAGTTAACATAAGCTCTATCTCTTCACTGAATGGACTGCAAACTTGCCTGTTGCCCATATGGAAAACCCCTCACATCTAATGCTGCTGTTGTCACTTCATGGCCTGTGCTAGCAGTAAGAAAATCCTTCTTGAAATGACAGTATCATTGTCCTTGGAGCGTAATATACTTCAGATTTCTATTTAATACCTTCACAGCCAGTCTCTGCCTGAGATATCTGGATATTATTGAAACTGCAAGAGCCTCCAAAATCCATCGTCAAGAACAAAGCTACCTCCTGACTGACTTGTGTTCTGCTCACACCTGTTATTGACACAGAAAAACCCACACATTTTAAACCTTCCCCAGTTGTTCTATTTCCAAACGGTTTGAGGACTGCTATAACTTTTCAGTGCTCTGTTGTTCCACCCAGAGTGTCTCCTCAGCTTGCTTTGTTCCTGATACAATTTAATAATGAAAGCTTACAATCTGTCTCCTTTACATCAGCAGCACTACTCAAATGACTGCAGTATGCAGAAAATGATTTTCATTTTGTCTCCAGCCCACACACTTATCAGGGAAGGCTTAGGACCTCAGTTTGTAAGGATATAAAGATTTAACAGAGAAACAAGTCACTATAGCAACACAGGTTAAAAATGAGAAATTACATTTTGTGGTGAGAAGGGAAGAGAATTTTTTATTAAAATTTTTTTATTAAAAACATATGGGTCTCAGCCTGTAAGTTTGTGTCTTTTAAACACATGAAAGGTCCCATCTGGGGATACTCACAGTGTCACTTCATAGTACAAATTTCTGGTTTCTGAGGTTTCTTTCTACATTGCATTCCCATTTGCAAACCTTTTCTTTGCACTCATTCTACCTTCCTTTTCATATGAAGCTTAACATCTTTTTGCTATTTCCTCAGACTCCAGTAGCTGGAAAAGAGTTTGTACAAAAACTCACAATATTTGAAAGCCTTACACTCCATGCTCACTTTTAAGCATATGTCAGCAGGATCAGAGGCCAGCCTGTTCGGGTTTTCTGCCTTAAAACCTACCCCCGTGCTGTCAATGTATTCACATGGTTTTCCTCCAAATTCTGCAGTTACTGAGGAGAGTATTTCAGCCACATTGTCTTTGCATTTCTCTGACCACTGCTGCTATTGATTAAAGCCACTCCTAGAGCTGCTGTCAGCTCGGGGAGCTCACACACAGCTGCTTCCAGTCAGCTGCATGCATTCCTAGCCAGGGAGGTATGGAAGGGAGCTGAAACCCCAGCCACCTGTTACATGTTTTAATAAGTAAGGTTGACTGTATTTTCTATAGATACAGAAATTCTTAGTTATGGGTTACCATCAGAACGTTCCTGGAATTTAGTAGGGGACATTTTACTGCTTCTCCAGGCAGACCTGATAGACAGAGCTCATCTGGCATGGACAAAGGGGATGAGCAATGGAAAAAGTGTGAAAAGTTAAGCTTGAGATCAACTTAAGCTTAATTTCCTCAACTGCAGAAAGCCTTTGTGACACTGAAAAAACCGTAGAGTATTTCTTTCTCTCAGTGTCCCATATGGAAAATGGTGACCTTATCACTTGGCAGACGCACAAGTGCCGGGCGAGGACTTGGGCATTAGTATGGACAGCACTGTCAGCTCCATACCATGGAGGGAAGGAACATCTTCTCCCTGGTGTTTTAGATGCAAGGCTATACTAATTTCCAATGCTCAGATAAACATCAAAGCCAATTTCCCTGCTGCCTCTGACTACTCTTAGAATATAACTTGAGATAAAAACTCAGAGTTATTGAAATTCAGAGAATAAGGCTAAATTTTGACTGCGAGTCAGCCAAATTGATTTCCAGACTGATCGGTATTCATGCATAATTAAAGCTGGGCTTTTTTTTCAAGCAGTTCACACATTTACCAACTATCAGTATTACAGGACTAAGAATCACTTTTACTGGAAAACACCTCCAGAGTCATCCAAACACTTTGCCTTTGGGTGCATACACCCTGAGAGACAGGCACTTTGAGCAAGAACCTCACCTGTATAAGACAGCTTATAATTCCCCTCACTTTGTTGTTTTACATGTTGAGGATGTTTCCAGTCTGATGCACCTCTATTTGAATGGAAATCTGAACTTCTTTGTAGAAATCCAGGAAAAAAATGACTTGCAAATAGCCTTCTATAACGTGACTTTGAAGATACCAATACTAGAGGAAAATATAGTTTTGGTGCATTTCTCTATGTTATATCAGTATGTCATTTTTCTCTTTGACTGGACAAGTGACTATTCTGTCATATCAAAACCTACACATGACATTCCAGTAAAATAGTACATAAATAAGAAGTTCCCGGCACATTCCTATCTCTCCAGTTTCATGTCTTGTAGAAAAAAAGCAGGAAAGCACACAAGCAAAGGCATTATATTGTTTTCTACCAAAACCAAAGATTTAAGACCCTTAACTATTCACAGTTCCTTCACTGACTTATTCTGTTCATGCCGTTGCAGATTCACGGAGCAACTGCTCAGTTAAAGCTTCACCCATAACTTCAGGCAAGAAGTATGGAAAAACAATCCCTAAATGCCATGACTGATTAAAATCATATTATAAAAAGTATGTTTCAGAGTTAGTTTTGCATCTGTTTAGTATTCTATTTTTAATACATTTAGAAAGTAAATCAAGCCACTTACAGTGAACCAAAACTTCCCTTGTTTCCATGGAAATGTTTAGAAGGCTGATCTGAAGCTAACCAGACTGGTAAATACAAATGCTTGTTACCAGCCAGCTTAATCCCCACAGCTGCCTCTTGTGCGCACCATCGCACCCAGGAACCTTTCACACTGCGAAACACTCCTTACTGACAGCTGATTCCTAATCCACAGACAGAGCAGGACCCTCTCAAATATGTGTCACACTGACAGGGGCAGGGGCCACCAAGCCTGCACACTCATCAGCTAAAAACTATGTGTCAACAATAGACCCTTTTAATATTCCACAATTCAAAGGATGAGCTGGTGCTATTTTAATTCCCTTTCATTGCCAATTTTTCATCTAACACCAGCAATTTTACACTGGTGTAATGCTTGTATCCAGTGAAATTACTTCTGCTTTATCCCAGGGTAAGCAAGATCAGAATGAGATCATTTGTGCTTTATTCTTGGGAGAAAAATGATGGATCGCTGTTCAAATATTAATACTGACATTTCCTATGGAAAGATCGTACATAATACATCAGTAAGGCACAGCAAGAGTATTGCCCGTGGGTGTGGTTGCAGGGGAAGTGTGAAGGTGTCCAGAGGTTTTGTAAGAAAAAGGGAAGCTATACAAATACTGCTACAAAACAACTAATAAAACTCAGTTGTTTGTGCCTGTGTGAATCTGCAAACTTCGTGCACGTATCAATTTTTTGTTCAAGGCAGAAACCTGGCAAAACAGAAAATGAGAGGCCAGTTTTGCTTGGCCGAAGTTTGAGTTCAAGCTGACCTAAGAGCTTGCTGCTACCCAAAGGAGTGGACAGTGCTCCTCCATCCTGTCTTTCAATACACTTCCCTCACACCAGATGCCTCTTCCAGCTTTGCTCCTTGCACCAGCTTTCGTGCTTGTCAGGAATTTTCCTGAGGTAATTCAATTCATTAATTTGGCAGGAAATTATACATTTTGGTGGAGGGAGTTACTTTTCCTGTAGCTCAGCAAGTCAAATAACCCCAGCAAGGGATCGACAAATGCCAAAGTCAGCCTGTATGGGCAGAGATGACTGCAAAGAGCCTCAGCTGTGTATCTGAAATGTACCTCAACTTATTAAAGCCCCTATCGCACACAGAACCATAGAATTTCCTGAGTTGGAAGGGACTTACAGGGATCACCAGAGTTCAACTCCTGGCTCTGCACAGGATAGCCTTAAGAATCACACCATGCTCCTTAGGGTGTTGTCCAAACACATCTAGAACTCCGTCAGGCTGGTGCTGTGACCGCTTCCCTGGGGAGCCTCTTCAGTGCCCAAACACCCTCTGGGTGAAGAACCTTTTCCTGATATCCAACCTAAACCTCTCCTGACACAACTTCAGGCCATTCCCTTGGGTCCTGTCACTGGGCACCAGAGAGAAGAGATCAGTTCCTGCCCCTCCTCTTCCCCTCACGAGGAAGTTGCAGACTGTGATGAGGTCTCCCCTCAGTCTTCTCCAGACTGAACAGACCAAATACCCTCAGCCACTCCTCAGGCTTCCCCTCAAGGCCCTTCACCATCCTCATGGCCATTTTCTGAATGCTCTCTAATAGTTCACAAATGATTATTCATTTATTTAAGTAAGATGTTACCTTTCTGTACACACAGATAAACACATGCTTCCATCTAAAAGGCTGAAAAACCCAAAAGCATGATGGACAGTGACTGGTTTTGCAGTTACATTGTGACCAGCTCAAACAGAATTAGCATCCACAATATTTATCTCACCAAACAATAAGGAAAAGTAGCGGCAAAAATTCTCAGTTAAGCTGTGGATTAGGTGTCAATCCACCACCCTACTGCAGCTGTACGTACGGCTCCAAGGAAAATAAAATCTGGTAAACAATAGACAAAGGGGAAGGGGGGTGGTGGTGACATAACAGAGATCCAAGAGAATAAATGTTTGTATGCACAAGCCCTGGAAGCAGGTAAAAGGCTCTTAGCCAGAGGTATTCAAGCCAGTATGAACAAATCTGGAGAGAATGGCTTATCAAGTGTTTTCAGGAGGACAAAAATGCACTATCTGTAAGGGATGCATTATAGTTACTCTGATATTTCTGATGTGTCACATGAGGTCAAACCTTTTAACATTTGTCAAGCTGGAAAACAACAGCAAAACTTGAACTATCTTTTACTGTGACTTCAGTCAGAACAGAGCCCAGCCCTGACAGCAGCTGCACAAGAAACAGCTGGCAAAGACCTCACATGCCTGAGCAGTCTCATCACCTCTGATTTTCAGTGTCTCAAGTCTTCTTTAGAAATAAAAAGAAAAAAAAAAAAACAGAAACTGAAAGTAATTTCTTTCCCAGTCAAAGTCTTCTGAACAGCATAAACAGGAGACACACTCATCTTCTTGGCATACTGTATCTGCTCCTCTATGCCGAATAAAACAACATTTCTTTTCAAATACTTGTCAGAAAAAAACAAGCATATAAGACAAGAAAAGGTATTTGATTTAAAAAAATTATGAAATTTAATTTTTTTAAATGTATAAATCAGTGTTGCTCATCAATTACAGGAAAACAAAGGTATTGTGTGAATCAGAAACCTTTAATAAAACTGAAGGTTCTCCCCAAAGCCCAAAGGACAGTTGGAAGTTTGGCTTCCTGTTTTCTTAAGAGCCCTGAAGCAAGCTGCCTTACAAGGACAGACTGAAAGATTCTGGTTTTCCAGCCTTGGAAATTAAAGGCTGAGACTCTCGTTGCTGCCCCCAACAACTAAATTGGAGGGTCTGAAGAGGAAGGACCAAGACTTCTCTCAGGAATACTGAGAGCACTACAGGTACCACAGGAAATACCTTCTCAATGCAATCACCATGACAGTGGCCAAATATTGAAAAAGGGGACCTGAGAAGCTGCAAAATCTCCAGCTAATAAAGTCCTCAGCAACTGATCAAAGTTGGTCCTGCTCTGAGAAAGGACAAGATCCTTCAAAGATCTCCTCCAACCTCAACCTATTGTGTGGTCCTACCTCATCAAAATGGGTAGAGGAGATTGTGTCCTCCTCTTCCCAGTAGTTTCCAGGACAGCACACGTGTTTGGAAACCACTTGTGTTTTACCACAACTTTCTAGGAAGATATGTCTGATAAAAAATTCCTAGTTTGTCACAGCTCCTTCTGAAGAGGAGATTGCACCACTGTAGTCTGAAGTTAATCTTACAAAGATAAAATGTTGTATTCAGGGGACATCTGAGAGACATCTGGACCATTTGCACCAGGGCTTTCAATGGAAAAAACCACTCAAGTCAATAAAGAACCTACCTCCTTTCCCTATACCTTAATGAATAGAGTCAAGTCCGACTCTGAAATGCTCCTTAGAACTCAGGAAACTGGGTGACACAAGTAAGTTGAAAACAGCCTGGAGCAGTGCTTTTACCACAAGTCTTACTGCACAAAATTTCCCCACTAGTTTCCCTCCCTGAAAATGCAGTTTCATGGCACGATTAGCCTAATCAACTACCCCTTTGCAAAAGGGGAAATTCTGTTTTTATTCTCAGTCACAGTCCTATATTTCTGCTGATTTCCTTGTGCCAGCCTTGGCACAGGTTTAATTCTAAGGTGAGCTGACACAGACCCATTTTCTTGGAGCGAACATGAATACTTTCCTGACTATAACTAACTTGTCTACTTGTGGATCCACAGGAGCAGCAGTGCTGGTGCAAGAGCGGGGGGACAGGAGAGGACAACTATACTGCCAGGTGTTGCCTATAAGCAAAACAGAAGACACCCTTGCAACAGTGTTAGAATAGAAAAGTAAAAAGAAAACTTTTATCTGGAAGCTTTCAGGTGCCTCGGTGGTGATGGACACACCAGGAATCAAATTTCTACAACTTTATAAGGTTAATTAATTAGGATATCTAATAGGCACATCCAACAGGAGATTCAGATGCCCCAGTAACCCACCCCTGGGTCAGCCCCTTGGATTTGGTCCAAGGGGTCCTCTTCCCCACTTCTTATTATGTCATATTGTAGGTCCCCTCCTTGGAATAAGACTAAACAATATTTCAGGAATCTGTTTCGAAGTTCAGCTTATTGTTCTAAAATCTAGGGAAAAGGGTAGGAAAAGTACTGGAGCTGCGGCCATGCATTATCTACAAAGCCACAAATATATGAAAAAATAAATAAAAAGCTTAGGCATCACAGGGATTCAGAGATCAGCTGAGTTAGAATTTGAAACTGCAGCTTGTAATGCAAATGCTCTTCAGTGCCAAATAGCGATGTCAGGAGAGGCCCCTCCAAGCAGTGCCAGGGCCGGCTCGGCAGTGCAAGACATCGCTGGCAGTCCCATGCCAGAGAGCTGCCAGGAGCCGGCAGATGAGAAGGAAAACCAAGGGTACTGATCCAATGGAGCATAAGTACTGTAGGAACACTTTCTTGTTTTAGCTGCATTTTGGACCTATTTAGCCTTAGCTGGGTCTCCCTTATCCAGCACTTCTCAGAGGTTCCCAACAAAACTGGTTGTACTTTTCATTTTAGTATTAACTGCCCACATCAATATCCTGCTCTAAAGGATGCAAACGAGAGTTTCTCCACAGAGTTCAGGAGGGCAGGGGTAGATGAATATAGTGACTTGTGGGAACACCAGGAGCCTGCCTGGCTTCTGGCACACAGCCCAGCACTTTGTGTATTCAGAAGAGACCATTAGATCATTCAGCCTGACCTGCTGTATATCACAGGACATTATATTTCACCATCTCATCCTTGCACTCAGTCCAACAAATATGTATCAGGTACAATAAACTGTTATTCCCTGTATATATGCCAGCCTGAATGAATGAGATATTGTTTTCTGAAAAGGTATCAAGTCACTTCCAGTATCCTACAGCCTGCAGTGTAAGACTTCCTTGAATAACTCATGAAAGGGAGGGGAAATCTGACCACCGAAGACTGGTAAAAGTTGCTGTTTACAGGACCAATATATTTGATTAAATCAGCATCTTATTGCATGAAAATATCCAGTTGCCAGTAAGGATGCTGTGATAAATATTCTTTAGAAACCAGGGTACGGTTCATGATTCAGAGCATGGTGCCTACTTAGATTAATTGCATTTAATTCCAAATGCTTGATTAATATTACAGTTTTATGCAAGCATCAGAGATGTCCCATTCCCTGGAAGTGCTCATGGACAGGCTGGATGGTGCTTTGAGCACCCTGGTCTAATGGAAGGTGTCCCTGCCCATGGATGATCTTTAAGGTCCCTTCCAACCAAAACTTCTCTGTGTTTCTACATATGGTGATGTATGGGGAATTTCAAGATGCTTTACGGCAGAGATGTCAGGATTACCATGCTCCTTCTCCAGCCACCACCCACAGCTCACTCATGTCTCACCTTCAGCCAGACCCAACCACCTGCCCCCTGCCATCCCACGGTTCAGCTCTCTACCACTGACAGGAAGGACAGTGCTTGAGTGTTCACAGCATAGCTAATATAGAATGCAGAATTACTAGCTAAATGAGAGTGCCTCCATTTAAACAAAATATATGAGCCTTTTTAGGATACGAACCTCACAACTGTTCACTGAAAGCTCATCTCAATCCTTCATTATTTATCTCACTGTGCCTGCAAAGTGACAGAAGTCAGGAAACCCCCAAGGCAACATTTCTGCCATCAAGAATTACCTACTGTTCATGCATTTTCCTCAGATGCAAGATTGTAACCATTAGCTGTAATATTATAACTCTCTCATGACTTTCACTTGAATTCATGTGTCTAGTCCAGCTTTGCAGCACAAAAGATATTGACATACTAAAGGGAATCCAGGAAAGATTATCATGATAGTCAGGAGGCTGACGGACATGGGATACTGAGAAGCAGCTGTGGCAACCAGATTTACTTGGTCTTAAGAAAAGGTAGAAGGAATGAGAAAAATCTCACTGCTATCTACAGTTACTTAATTCTGCTGGGAGTGTAAAAAAGATGGAGCCAGGCCCTTCTCAGACTTAGCAACAGTGGAATTGCAGGTAACACTTGGCATTGCAGACAATGCAGTGCTGTGGAAACAGCGCTGAGTTACCTCGGGGAGTGGTCACGCTGCTCCAGGCTGTATTTCACCTCTTTTTGACAGAGAGAATTGTAGTACGTGACAAGCACTGTACCTCCACACCAAACCAACGCGTATCCACAACAGCTTGCAAACCACACCGCAGATATACCCCCTGTTAAGGAAACTTCCCTGTCCAACCATCCAGGAGCCACTCTGGCAGTCACACTTGCACCACCTGAGCTGGGACCGAGGCCCCGTCGCAGCTACACCCCGCACTCACACAGCCACACCAGGGTTCCTTACCCTCTAGACCCCAGGGATTCCATAGCAGGGTCTCAGATGTCCAGATCCCTAAAACAATTTGATCTTGGTGCAATAACTAAATAACAAAATAACAGCCTGATCTGGTTCCTCCGAGAAGGGGCCCCGAACAAAGGAGCCCCCGGGCTTTTACCCCCATCATGCTTTAAGTGCGGGAAAGTCCGGCACCCTCGGTCCCCCAGATGGGCCACGGGTGCCCTTTGCTATGCCAAGGCTCGGCTGTTCACAGCCTCTTGGCTCAGGCTTCTGTCCCCAGAGCCCGAACTGCAGCTGCTCACCAAGATACCGCACCAAGTGCATTCCTCAGCACCCACCACCCACGTTTTATTCATGGATGAGAGATGAAGTGCACCAAGTGCCTGTGTTCCTGCCCGTGATGGCCATCAGCTGACTGCCACTCTGAACAAAACTGTCTCTCACTGCCAGCCTCACGGGCTGATAGCCACACAATGCACTGGAATTGTGCTTAAAAACCTGAGTTTCTTTAAAATATAACCCTATTTTTTAGGATATGGAGGCTCCCTGAATAGAGAAGCTCAAAATTTGCAATGCCAAAGTGCAAAGGAAGTGCAGCCAGTTAGTAGATGTTAGAAGAGGCCCATTTGAAAGCACAACAACTTTTACAGGTCTCATGTATTCATTTTTCACAGCAAGGTCTAGAGGCAGAATGAGAATATCATTTTACATGAAAAGAAAAAAAAAAAAGGCAAATTACAGGCACCACATTTTGTTGAACATTCAGTATTCCCACTCAGGAAACAAGACTGTATTCTACCTTCATAATAACTTGAAGCTAATGAAGCACAGCTGCTTTATATGTTTCAGAGGTAGATTAAGACACAACAGGATGTTCAGTAACTATGTTAGAAAAGCAAATTCCCTAAGGTAGCTATATCAGTCTAGAGAAAAAAAAACCTGCTTTCCAAAACTGGCTCTGTACTTTCACTATCTTATAATTCCTTTTGATTAACACATTCTCTTACACTGGATTCAAAAGAGTAAAAGCAAAGTTGACGGCAATTAAATCTTAAACCAAACCTTGCCCTAAGCTGTCTGCATGAATGCGTGCTGAGTATGAATTTACATCCTTTCTTATGTAAAACTTACATCAGAAAAGTGGTGAAAAAACTGACTTCAACAGCAGTTACACAGTTATCTAAAGTACTGACACCTATTTAGACAGTGTTCATATTTTAGTCCATGTTGAAAACTGATGCTGTAGTTGTTAAAGAAGAAAAGAAAAAATATGAGTGCTTTGCCAAAATTTTCCAAACAGCTTCAACATACACCTCATTTTTCATATATTAGTGTGGTGCAGAATGTTTTCCAAAATTAATACATTTGTAAGTTAAAGTGGAAAAGAAGCATTAGAAAGTACACAACTTTGGCAAACATTAAGAGGAAAGTATTTGCAGCTTCATATCATACTATAAAGCACTCCTGGATTGTAGACATAATATTTCTGACATTTGAGTTTTACTTCAACCTTTGCACCTCAGAAACTTCTTTCTAAAATACTTCTTGCTATTTTCAAATCACTTTTCCAATTACCTTTATACCAACATCATTGATGTACATCACACCTCGCTCAGATTAGGTCAGATCCTGCTCCAGCTCTGGCAGTGTAAATCTGGCACAGATGACCTCAATTAAGGTTACTACAGACTGGCATGGGTGTAATTTAATACAGAGCTTGGATTCCTTGCTATATTAGTACACCTTTTAAACACCACTCCTTTAAGGTCTGCACAACTTGGAGATTTAATTACATGTTACACTTTACTGAAATGCTGAGAATTAGCCCCCATTCTGCCATACACAGAGCCTTATTTTAGTTCTTAGCTGATTTTCCATTAATCATCCCCACAGTTTGCAGTGGTAGGCATGCTGTTTGAAATGATGCAAGCCTAGAGAAGATTCAGTGAAGTCTCTGGAGAAGTAGACATGCAAAAAGGACAAGAGAGAGTACCCAATACATCTATCATGCTCATACATACACAGGCCCACCTGTTATGCACACTCAGTGCAAGGATCTGCTGCTCACTTTACAAGACATTATTAGGGATAATGAATCTGGACCCTTGGATCCTAAGGAGATGAAAAGGTAGCAAGTGTTTGGTATGCAGATGCACTGAATAGTGCACTGTGATGATTAAAAAAAAAAAAAAAAGCTCAAGGTGAAAACTGTAAGGGGTCTTACTAATGATCACAGGTAGATACAGATGGGGTGAGGAGTGGGACAACAGGTCCCATCCTTCTCTCATGAGTTAGAAACATAGAATTGTTAAGGCTGGAAATGACCTGTAATATCATTAATTTCAACCATTAGCCTACTACCAAGCCCATCACTAACCCATGTTCCTAAGTGCCACATCTACAGATCTTTTAAATACCTCCAACGATGGTGACTCCACTGCTTCCCTGGGCAGCCTGTTCCAGTGCTTGACAATTCTTCTGGTGAAGATATTTTTCCTAATATCCAATCTAAACCTCCCCAGACATAATTTGAGGCCATTTTCTCATTTTCCTGTCACTTGCTTCCTGGGAGAAGAGATCAGCTCCCACCTGGCTACAACCTCCGTTCAAGCAGTTGTAGAAAGTTAAAGGCCCTTGGCAGAGATGGCCAGAAACTGCATGGATATCATTTGCTCAGGCCCTTCACCCACATAATTAAGCACTAACGCAAACAATATGGGGTAATTACAGCTTATATACTCCATCCATATGTGTGTCCTGTTCTGCCGTTCCTCCAGCAGCTGCAACCTGGAGGTAGGAATCACATCAGTATCCTACCTGCACCTGAGGGGATCATGAATCAGGGCCCTTGGGACTACTTTGATCCAGCAGGGAATGCCACGCAAACCTACGATCCCACTCTCATCATGACAGTTTAATGGTGCACAGAAATAAGTGTTCATCACTTCACCACACGCTTAAAGGAGCGTGGGTGCTCACAGCTGACAGAAACAAATGTTTTTCAGAGACAGAAAAAAAATGAAATAATAAAGGAAAATATATTGCAAAAACAAATAGGCAATTAAAACTTATTTCTTAAATATGACAAGCTTTTAACTGAGACAGCCCTGCCATAATAAAACCATTAAAAACTCATTAAGTGGGCTGTGGAAACTTCTATCAGATAGATATGAGATTTCATTGACAAAAGAACAAGACCCAACAGATGAATGAGCCTGGGATCTATAAGATTTGTAAAGTCTTTTAAAGTTTATTGTACTTTATAAAAAGCTAAATATTACTGCCAAAGTCTATGGAGACCATTCCCACGTCTATCTCTGTTTAGTGGAGTGGTCAGGGAGATAACCAGGAAATTAATATCTCAGATGCTAGTAACGGAGGAATTGACAATTTTCATTAGAAACAAAATATCTTCACAAATGCTGTGATTTAATCTCAGTAGCCATCCCAGTATCTTCTGCATCCCCTCCCACTGCTTTCTGTCCCTTCTATTTCCAAGGAGGATGACAGGCCTGGCAGTTAAATGGCTTGGAGGGATACATGCAGGAAACCATCAGCACAGGCTTCCCGGAAGCACTAACATGAGCTCATTGCTCCAATTCCTTCTTCTGTAGCCCTCTGCACACAGCTATCCATGACTGCCGTGTCACCCTCAGATATCCTCTCCACAGAAGATTTGACATCAAGTCAGTTGCACGTTGCAGTCCTGTTGGTGAAAACCCTCCCACTTTGTTCAGATCACATTTCAGATACAGATATGCTTATGACATGGTTCCAGAGTGGAAAGTAATTGACTGATTCATCGTTTGATGAATTTATATACACTGATACATTATTGCAGGAAACATCCAGAAGCAGGCTCTAACATCTAGTTTATATATCTAATCAAATGCATATGTATAGATATATATGTGCAATATCTCTAATTTATATAGGTTAAGAAATGGCACAGAAATTCCCTCAACAGGAAAGTAAAAAGTCTTGCCCTTTCTTCAGAGAGATAAAAAGTACCAATTACTTGTTAAGCAGGGAAGCAGGAAAGAAAACAGTTGTAATAGGAAGCTGAAGTCAGGAGGACATGTAAAAGTACCTGCTAAAACATGTTTGGTCTATACATAGTCCGATTTGTCAAGTCTTTTAATATAAAATGGAGCATTACATTTGTTCACTTCCCCAGAAGCTGCATATTTCTGTGATTTTCAAACATGCCTCACCATCAATTCATTAGTTGCTCCTCCCTCAAGACCACCATTCCTCTTCCTCATTAAAACACCTGAAACCAGAAAGGGAGCTGCCATTCTCTACAGTCCACCAGGAGAGGGTAGAGGGGGTCACCACTGCCTCTCACGTCAAATCAGGGCCACAGGCAGAAGAGATACACACAGGAAATTGAGTGGAGTCATGGTTAGGAGATGGGAGAAAAGACTATGAAGGATGAGGAAGTGGTAAAGGGCAGCAGGCTGTGCTGATGAGGCTGGGAGACAGATGAGCTCAGAGGAAAACCATTTAACCCTGGAATTAGATAAATGAAGTTCCTGACAGTGGCCATGAGGAAGGAGGAAAGTGGCTGTATCACTGTTGCAGGTTAGACGTGGCCCTTAAAATTTTACACTCTATTGGGATAGGCAGATTGCCCTCTAAAGTCTTAGAAACCAGAACTGAAAGTAAAACACTAGACACATTTGTGATATTAGAACATGAAGGAGTGCTGGGGATCTGACTCATATTTTGAACACATAATGATGGCAATATTGTGACACTAACAGCTTCAATTTACTATAGCAGAATTCTTACGGTATGTGTGATGGGAGAACACAGCTGCAAACACTTTCATGGGGACTGTTAGATGTTTAGTTATCGTTTAGGCTGGGTTTATGGGCTCAGTCTTCTTTCAGATTAAGAAAATGGGAAGAAAAAAATCCATTTACTTGATGATTGTATATCCAGGCATTATTGGAAACCATAATAGAAGTCACTTTTTACAATTACTAGTCACTTTTATTACTGACCAACATTTTCAAACCAGAGTCTAGAGCAAGATCCCAATCCATATTAAGGGAGTTTAAGCATATTTGGTCCAACATGATATATTTTCCATTGATTTTTTTATAAGCAGACATAAAACATTTAAATGACCTCTGCTAAACTTGATCAAAATTAAAAAGAAGATCCAGTGCTGGATGTAGAAATATTTATTCAATCAGATATTAGAAACTAAGCAGAATGATCTTCTGCTGCAAGGTTTGGTTTCAACGCAGTTCCCAGCTTCTCCAAAAGTCATATACTCTAAGATCATTTGGAGGTTCAGGGGAGATACCTTATGGTGTGGAGCTGTGGATGGAATTTAAATTAAAATTATTTATGTCCTGTTCTATTTTATGCCAATGCTTAGAGTTACTCCATAAAGCAAACCCTAACATAGATATAAATCTGTCAGCATTGCATAAGTAGTGTCAATCCACTGGTCCTTACATAGATGTAGTTGCTGAAGGATCCCTATCAATGTCATTTTTCCCATGCTAATTTGTGCACCTTGGACACAACACAATGACAGTTTGTATCCAGAACTTCTCTATCAGGAACAGACAAAACAAAATATCTGTAAAATAATATGCAGCTCTTGTGGAGCCCGAAGGATGATTGAGAAAAGGAAAGAAAAATCTGAGAACTAGCAGCCCCTGAATGCAAAGGCTGTGGAAAGCCAAGCCTGTCCTGCCCCTTGCTTTGACAGCTGTAATCCTGACTGAACCCTTTTGGCACTTTGGACACAGGGATGCCATTAATAATACCTTTCAAGTCATTCCTTCTGTTACCTCTGCTTTACAGTTCCTATTTATTAAATTACTGCCTATCTCTTTTTATATCTATTTTCAAAACAGAAGAACACAGAGATAGGATTTATCAAAGCAAAAAATAGCTCATGGGTCAGCTGCCCCAGGCTACGTTGCAAACCAAACAAAAAGAATGCTAAGCTGCCTGTCACCAAAATCATCCTAATTTAGGAGTACAAGTACAGTTCCTGTGACTAAGAAAATATTTTTTTGCTATTCCAATGCAAAGGCCATTATTGACATAACCAGATTTTATCCTTGGTCATTACAGATCTAAGCTTTTAAACTTTTTTCTTTAAAATACTGGACAACATCATGCTTTTTAAGATCAAGACGTCTGGTTAGCATTTTCCAGAAAATATCAAACTCTAGACACTCTTCCTTACCCTCCTCTTCATTAATCAAATGTTCTATACTATGCTTACAAGCATGGAGCAGGCTGCCTGCATATTCCCTGGAGCAGATAGCTGGAAGTGGCAGCCTGCACACAGGGAACCTGTGTCAACATCTCCTCGACCTTCAGGCTGCTGTGAGGGTCTTGACTCAGAACAGCATTTGGTCTGTAGCAGACCCTCCTTTTCTGCGACTTCCTAAACCTCACTGCTCTGCAGTGCACTATCAACCTGTGGTTTGCTTATTCTGATACCACAGACCTAAGCAACACCTACTTCAACAACTTGGATGAAAGAGGTTTTCCCGTCTGTTACACAAGCTGCTATTTAATGACCACCGACTGAGTTGCGTGCCAAATAATGGCTACAATTGCAAGTATGGGATTTGACTTGTCTAAATAATTACTTTGTATCTCTAGTTTATGATTTCCAGCCTTTGCAGCACACACCTCACATTTCAGCAAGTCTCTAATATGCACTAATATTTAAAAAAAGGAAAACCAAACAAAGCCTAAGAAATTTACAATGAATCCCACAACACTGAAGAAGGTCTATTGCATCATCACAAGCCCAGCTGCTGGCTTCACATGAACACTTAAAATTACACTTCCCAAAACACATTTGCTTTTCACACCTGTATTGGATTTGTGTGGCAAGGTTTTTGACAGCAGGGATGCTACAAGGTGGCTTCTGTGAGAAAATGCCAGAAGCTTCCCCTGTGTTCAACAGAGTGAATCCCATCCAGCTGCAGGATGGACCCAACACTGACCAAGCCCAAACCCATCAGTGATGATGGTGGCACCTCTGAGATAAAATTTTTAAGAAGGAGGGGAAGGAGACAAAGGGAAAGGTTGGAGAGAAACAGCCCTGCAGACCCCAAGGTCAGTGAAGAAGGAGGGGAAGGAGGTGCTCCAGGTCCCGGAACAGAGATTACCTCTGGAAGGCAGCCATGCTGAAGCAGTTCATGAAGAACTACAGCCTGTGGGAAGGGCCCACGCTGGACAGGTTTGTGAAGGACTGTGTCCCATGGGAGGAACGCCTTGCTAGAGCAGCAAAAGAGAGGAAGGAGTAGCAGAGACAACTTGAGCTGAACTGACTGCAGCTCCTATTCCCTCTCCCCTTGCATCACTGGAGGGGGAAGGTAGAGAAAACAGGGAATGAAATTGAGTCCAGAAAGGAGTGGGAGAAGGTGTTTTAAGATTTGGGTTTATTTCTCATTACTCTACTCTGATTTGATTAACAATAAAGTACATTAACTTTCCCGAAGTCTGTTTCACCCATGACAGTAACTGGTGAGTGATCTCTTCTTGTCCACAGGTTGACCGTGAGAAGAATTTTGTTAGATTTTCTCTGCCCTGCCCAGCTGAGGAGAAGAGGGATAGGACAGCTTTGGTAGGACACCTGACGTCCAGCCAAGGTCAACCCGCCACAACAGCTGGTTCCCCATGTGCAGCAAAAAAATGGTGTTTTTCTTGTCAAGCTCTGAACTGCAACTAAAGACAGCAGCAACAACAGGCATGACCTACTCAAGGTTCCACAAACTCAGTGGCACACACTGCTTCTGGCAGATGAGGGGCTGTTGAAGATGCTGCAGCATAGACCAGGCTGCCCCATGTGTGCTGCTCATGGCACAGCAAAGCCAAGCACTGCCTCAAGAGGCTGACGGAGATCACTGCCAGCAGCGACGCTCTGGCTCCATCCTTGGGGTGCGGATGCTGTAGCCCACCACCAGCTGGTGCTGTTTGTGTGATAGGACAAAGTGGATATAACTTTCGCCTTTCCCTCTGTGCCTCCTCAAGCTGTGCCAGAGGCTCCTGCTTGGCTGGTTCATGGGGGACATCCTGGTGATGTGTCATGCTCTCATGTTGTCTTGTCTTCTTTGCACCATACATCCACAGTGGGCTGTAGTGTTACAGGACCTTGCACTGATGAAGAACTGGAGTTTAAATGTACAGAAACAGAAGAAGAGGAAGATAGCTCTGACTTTTTGATTCACTGGTCTTCAGCATTTAATGTGTTGAAATAATTGTGTTGCTCATTTGTGCCTCACAGGATGTGTCACACAGTTAAAATTTACCAGACAAATTTCACCCTGTCGATTTGGGAAGGGCAACAGTCTGTTTGGTAGTAGCCAGGCAACACTTTCTGAAACAAACATTACATGTACCCCAGAGGTTTTGGGTTTTTTTTTTTTTTTTCTACTGAGAACTATCTTCTGACCATTTCCTAGCTCGTACTTTTCCATAGTCAAGAGCAGCTCCATCACTGCTGCCAGTGAACACACAGGATTTTGTGGTGCTGCATTCAGGTTTGGGGTGCAGTTTACCTCAAAATGGGGCTCAATCGGTTTGCTGAGGCTGAGCCCTCCACCCAGTTCATGCTTCTAAGAAGTTGGACACATCACCATGAACAGTTTAAGCTCAGAAGCACTCACAAGTTCATAGCCGAAGTCACATCCCTTTTTGGGTGGGGATGTTGGGGGTTTTTTAGTTATAAAATAAAACTGAAAGGAGCAGGGGACTAACAGAGCCAAATAACTGTGTCCTCATAAACATGGGTGGATTGCCATTCACTGATAAAAAGTGCACTAAAGTCTGTGCAATGTTAATTTGCTCATCCTCAAGTGATGCTCTACTGTTCTTTGTGGGTTTGGTATCAGAGAAGAATGCTAATTGCTGAATAATACGAATGTCCCTGCACATTAATCAGACATTAATGACCTTTGCTTACCAGGCTGCACTGGAGCTCAGCCCCAGAGCTGCAGTGAAAGGCCACATGGTCTTGTTAAACTCCCTGTAAAAGTTGCAATGAAAGAAGGCATCATAGTCTCCATAGAAACAACTAAAAAAATCTCCATAGATATCATAAATTAAATAAAGGGCTCTGGTTGGAAATCTTGAATTGTGGGTGCAGCCCAGAGCCTTCCCTCACCCTTCCCATAGCCCAAGCCTCCCTTACAGCCCAGCCTGGGTCCACCAGTCCCTTCCCGAGTGATGCTATATGATACTGGACTCCAGTTTCACCCCAGTGGCAAAGTCAAGGGGATGAGAACTTGTACAGTAGTGCTGCACAGACACTGAGTCCTGCAGTGCTTCTGAGGGAAACAGAAATATCACAGATTAACAGCATCAGTGCAGGAAAAGCAGAGCCCTGAATGGAGTGACCAGGTCTTCATGCTCTCGTGTTTTTGTGGAGGCAGGTGGGGAAGAGGCACAGCTCTCATCAGATCAAAGACAGCAGCAGCAGCGACCAGGTCTGCTGTCCTGGTTGTTTATTCTGGAAAGAGAAGACTGGTCACATCCTAGGAAAATCAGGAGATCTCTGTGGGCTTTAGTATGACCAGGAGAGAGAGAACAAGGGAGAGAGGGAAGGATTACTCTCTGTAGCAATAGAAGAGGAGTCATGTCAGGCACAACTCAGAAAGGGATCTGAATATGACCACAGAAAAAAGAGAGAAGACAGGTGGCTTTTCCAGGAGGACACCCTCATCCTCTAGGTCCTCTTTCAAACCAGGTTTCCTCTGGAAAACTCAGGAGAGGTAGATCTGTATTTATGTAAGGAACCATGAATGAGTCACACCTGGGAGATGTTTAGGGGCTAAATAATGCATCTGTTGCTCACCAACAGAGATGTCTTCATTGGAGAGATCTGCTTGAAGCTCTGTGCTGCTGGGACAGACTTGCTCTGGCACCTGAGTTACCCTGGGCATCTCTGCATGTTCCTGATGATGCTGAAATGTGCCCATGGTAGGTATTTACTGCTTCCCCCTTAGAGCTATTTCACAAATATATGTATCTGTCTTGTCCTCAGTTTTTTCTTGACTATGTGCTCCTTGATGCATTTTACCCTGTATACACACACCTATTCTGCCACCTTAAATGTAAATGTATTTTTAACTCCTTGCTTTTTACTGCCTTCAGGTTTTTGTAGAATGTTATTCTTTCTAACTCAAATCCCTGCCAAGCCATAAAAATACATAATCTTTCCTGCACGTATATAAAAAATATTCTCTCCAGTCCATTCTTTTCTATTGACACATTTCTTCAATTCATCCACGTCAGTCTGGCATTGATATGGCAGAACCAGCAATACTGTTCCACCTGTGCCATGTACAGCTGGATCATCATCTCCCTGGAAGATAATGTTTTTGCCTCTGTGTGTAGCCCCAAAATCATACTCTTCAGTGCCAACATAAGCCCACTAAACGGTTTCCCACTGCTTTCTCTAGGGGTTGGTTGTTTTGGTTTTTTTTTTCATTTCTAGTGCTCTGTAAGTAGCTCTCTCCTGCAGAACAGTTGAGTCTCTGATAATTTTTCCCAGATGTAAGAAACTGAATTTTCCAAGCTGTAACTTTTCTTTTACTATTATTCTATATTTCTAAACTTTCTACCACTTTTACCCTTGTTAATCTTCCCAGCTCCTTGCAAGGCAACATCCTCTACTCACTTAGGGATACGATATATCCTGAGCAGAAACCAAACCCAGGAACACACTGTGACTTAAGTTGACGATTTTTTTCCCTCATGAGAGGCATGTGTTAGCATCTACAGATACATGGCAAATTATTTTTCCCTCCATGCTTTCCCCTTGCTTCTGCTTGGCATGCTGGAGAGAAACAGCAGGCTAAGGCTGGGGATCCCTCTTCCACCCCTTCTTCCCCATGGCTGCTAACCCACCTGTGTGAAGGAAACAGAGCTGCCCCAGAGAAGCGAATCACACAGAGTTATTGCATGGCTGGGGCCAGAAAGGACCTCTGGAGATCACCTCAACCCCACTATTAAAGCAGGTTCAGCTAGAAGAGTCTGAACAGGATCATATCCAGCAGGGTTTTGAATGTCTCCATGGAAGGAGACTCCACAACCTCTCTGGGCAACCTATTCCAGTGCTCTGTCACCCTCGAAGTAAAGAAGCTTTTCCCCATATTCAGATGGATGTTCATGGGTTTCAGTTTGTGACTGGTGTCCCTTGTCTTGTTGCTGGACACTCCTGGAAAGGGTCTGGTGCCATCCTTTTGACAACCACCCCTAAGATACTTACACGCTTTTTCAAGATTCCTTTTTCTCCTCCTCCTAACTACAGATGCTCACTCAATCTTCACGGGAGGAGAGATGATCTTGCCCCTCTTGTGCTGCTTACAGTTCCTTCCAGCTCACCAGGGAAGCAACTCCACAAAAACGAAACACAAATCCCAGCAGCCTCTCTCTCTCCATGACTCCTTCCATTTATTATTTCTTCCTCTGTTTATCACCTTCCTTGATGGTCTCAGGCAGTGTAAAAGTACTCTCAGACAAAAAGAACTCCTAAACTTGTTTTTGTAATTCAATGAATCAAAAGCTCCCCTTTGCGAGACATTTTTTTCTAGAAATATTCACAATTTCTACACAACCTCCCACTGGAGCTAATGAGGGCTCAGATGTTTTCTAATCTTTCTCTAGCTCTAACTCCCATCAGCACTGATGGTCAGACAGGCTGGATGCACCGGTTTCAAGTGCTATTCAGATGTTTTCATTCTCTTGCTCTGTGTGTTCCCCAGCCAGGGAGCAGAGATTTTTCTTACCGGTGCTCTCAGGATGGATCAGACAACAATTGGTACTCAGAGCAATATAAATAAAGATGTGGACAGGTAAAGTTATAGAGTTTAAATCCTTCAAGTACAACATTGATTTAAAGTAACAGGTATTAAACGTTTATAGTTTTTAAATCCCACATCATTCTAGAGTGGAAGCAGATGACCATCCCCATGCTACAGCTGAGGAGGACACACAGAAGCACAAGATATATCAAAGATCCCATTTAAAATGTCCCCTTTCAGTCATTCCCAGAAGCTGTCAGGGGTATTTCTGAATTTTCTCCAGAGGGATTAACAATTAACATTTTTCTAGAGACTGTTAATTACTGTTGGTACCAAATGTAAGAGTCCTTCAAATCTGATGTGAAAGGCTATAGAGGTTTTCTAACCTATGGTTTATGTAGAAGCAGTGGCAGATCCCAGCTTCCAAAATTAGCACAAGACATTTGACAGGATCTTATGAGAGGGGCTGCCACTGAAAGCAAAAGTGTCTCTGCATGTGCCACTGTCACTGTTCTTAAAACTATAATCACAATTTTTAAGTTTGGAAAAGACATTTAAGATCATCAAGTTCAACAGTCAGCACCACCACCATGTTCACCATCAAACCATGTCTTCAAGTTCCATAGCCACACAGGTTTTGAATACTTCCAAGGATGGTGATCCACCACTTCTCTGGACAGTCTGTTCCAATGTTTCACAACACTTTCCATGAAAAAAATCATACTATTAGAACTAAACCTCCCCTGGTGCAACTTGAGGCCATTTCCCTTTGTCTTGTCACTGCTATCTGGGAGAAAGGACCAACACTCACCTCACTACAATCTCCTTTCAGGTACTTGTGGACAGCAATAAGGTCCCCCTTTTCCCCAGACTAAACACCCCCAGCTCCTTCAGCTGCTTCTCATCAGACTTGTGCTCCAGACACTTGCCCAGCTCCGTTGACCTTCTCTGAGGCCTTGGTTCCAGGCTGGATCTGTGGCAAGGGGCGCTGCCAAGACATTGTGTTATTCAATACCACCTTATGTCATGGTCAGAGGAGGGGAAAAGGGACTTCCTGGCTTCTGGGATGGAGGGTGTTCCTCTCTGGCGGAACAAAGTGTGGCAGGGTGAGGAACCTGTCGGCCATTGTTCAGTGTCTTGGGGTCACGCTGTGTGGACTTGGGCTTGGTCAGCATTCTGCATGGAAATCATCCTCTCTTTATACACTTTTGTTATGAATATTGTTGCTGTGACTGTTTGTTTTCTTTTTTCATTGCTGTTTCCAGTAAATTGTTCTTATCTCAACCCATTATCTCTGCCTTTTGTACCTCCCACTGGAACGGGAAGGGCAGCAGCTTGTGCGTTTCTTTTAGTGGGAGTACTAAATTGGGGAATACCATTCCTAAACCATGACATCTGGAAATATTCCAAGCACCTCCATGTCCTTCTTGTAGTGAGTGGCCCAAAACTGAACACAGGATTCGAGGTGCAGCCTCACCAGTACAGAGGGACAATCACTGACCTGGTCCTGCTGGCCACACTATTGCTGATACAGGCCAGGATGCCATTGGCCTTCTTGGTCACCTAGGCACACCCTGGCTCGTGTTCAGCCACTATCAACCAGCACTCCCAGACCCCTTTCTGCTGGGCAGATACCCAGCCACTCTGTCCTGTTTCACTGCCTGAGGTTGTTGTGCCCCAAGGGTAGGACTCATGACTGAATTTCATACAATTGGCCTCGGCCCGTTGATCCAGCCAGTGCAGATCCCTCTGTAGAACCTTCCTGCCCTCCAGAAGATCTGCACTCCCATCCAGCTTTGGTGTCATCTCCAAACTTCCTAAATCTACACTCAATAATTGATGAGAAAGAATTCAATTTCTTGATGAGAAAGAAGAGTACAGGTCCACTAAAATGCTGGGAACCACCCCTGCCAATGAAGGGGTGAGGAGGAGTCGGAGCAAAGCTTGGAGAAGTTGAGGGAAGGAAGGAAAAGGCTGAAAACAAGAAATGTGCTTGGGCAGCAGAATACCTCACTGAGCAATATCTCTGAGCACTGCAGGTTCAGACCATGTACCCCTAAGTGTTTCTTCCCCTGCATTTCAGGTATTTCTGGCTCCTTTTTCCAGACACAAAGCTGCTCTGAAATGAGAGCTAACAGCATAAGACTTCTTGAAGGGCGACAGCTCTAAAGAGAAATAGCAACTACTTCTGCAGACAAATGTGATGGATGAATGCAGCTAGCATCGGATCTTTGGAACAGCCGTTCCTACCCCTTGGGAAAAAGGGAATGTAAATAGCCAGTGAAACCCTCCAGTGTCAGGCAAATGAGGATAATAAGTATGCTAGCAATGCCCTAAGAAAGCAACATAACATAAAACATACCTTTCTCATGACAGTAATGCGAAGCAAAATATACATATTTTGTACACATATTTATCTATACAAAATACCAGATGCTACTTTAATTGCTTGCTTTTATAATAAATGTAATTTATTAAAAAGATGTAATTTTCAAAAAGGGAAGGTTAATGAAATCTGCCAGCATCACTTGGAAAGTGGATGTAAAGAGAACAGTGGCCATTTATCTCTTTTTCCTGATGCCATCAAGGAAAACATTAACAGAAGGTAAAAGTAAAACCTACGAAGTCGGGTTTGATTGCTTATTTGTTGCTGTGTTATACATGATATGCCCAATGAAAACCAATGAAGCTTAACACCAGAGCTGGGCAGGAATAAAAGATCTGCACTCTAAAAGAAGGAGACAGAGAACAGTAATAATTCAGATGGAGATTGTGAGTCAGGGCAGGACTTGTCTTACCAGGTGTAGAGACCTACAATGTGGTTGTGTCCAGGACAGGCCCTTCAAAGGCACAGCTGCTCTTATTCTAAAGGCTGCACCTGAAACAGTGGATGCCTCTTACCTTGGAAATGCCTCTTTTTCCACACTGACAATAAAAAGGGTTCCTCTTGAATATGTTGATCTACAGTGCAGAAGTCTAAAGTTGGTCAGAATTAATACAGATCCCTTATAATTCAATGCTAGCACAGGGATCCATCAGCAGAGCAGGGAGTTTGCCCCTGGATCATGCAGGACTGGTCAGAGTTGTACCATCTTGTGAGTAGCAGCCAGTTATGGGGCAGGGCTAAGGCAGCATATTCATGAGGCTGCGAGCTGGCAGGGATGGGAACTTGAGAGCCAAGCAGGAGACTCCTTCCAGCCCTGTATCAGTATTAGCCATGAGAGAGCAGAAGGAAGGGAAGAGAGAATGCTTACCCAAAGCTGTCCTTCAACTGTGGGCTACAGCACATTCAAGCAGGCAATGTGTGAACCGCATCATTAAACCTTGAGAACTTGTCAGAGACTTCAATACAGGAGGGACAGTCCTTTGGATGCAGATATCAGACACCCTGAATATTACCAAAGGTACTGCAGTACCCTCATATAAATCACTGTTACTCTTTTCTCTAGAACACTGTGTGCAACTCTGATCACTCAGTCGTGAGAAGGACATAAGCAGAGCTAGAGAGGAGAATATTCAAAGAAGGGCAGTAAGGTTGGTGAGCATGAAAATATTTGGACTGTGCATCTCTGCGAGGAAAGAAACAAGAAGACACATAAAGAAATACATAAGATAATGACTGACACAGAGAAGAAGTATTGGGCCACTCTGTCCACTTCAATTCATGCAAGATGTCTGAGACAGATGATTGCTGGAGAGCCAACTTGTGGAAACGAGGACTAGCGGTTCTCAAGGACATCCCTTCTTTCTCCCTCTTTCCCTGCCCCTTCCTTACTCCCCTTTCTGGGGACCAGACCACCTGCCTGAACAGCTCTCCAGGCTGAACTGCCAACAGGAGGGGGGACAGGAATGTGGTTTGGGTTTGTGCAGGCCTCCAGCCCAACAACAGCATATGTTATGGTGGCTGAATCAGTCATGATGTCCCATTTCAGCTTCTCAGAATGCAGCCAGTATTTTTAGCCAATATAAAATCCCTAAACTGGCTGGTTCTCAAAAAAGAAACAGACTTGAGGACATCTACATCTTTCTCCTAGCAGACTGAGAACAGACAGAACTTCGTGTTTGACTCCAAAAAGGAAATACCCCACAGAGGAAGCAATACTGCAACTTCACAGTTCCAAGGAAGGGAACCTCTGCCACTGGCGCAGTTCTTCAAGGCAAAGCTGTAAGCACTAAGGACAGCAGTCACACAAGTTTTGTTGGTTCGTGCCTTTGCAAGTTCCCTGGTTCCTCTGGAAACTTCACAGCAATTAAAACTGTATTCTTTTCCGGTAGACATAGCCGTGGTCAGATTCTTGTGACTCACATGAGCCTCTCACAGGTTCAGCCAATGGAACTGGAAGTGGGTACTTCCACAATGCAGGAAAAAAAATCTAAATAGATCAGAATTGGACTGTGAAACTCACTGCTACAAGACACTGCTGAGATCTAGACCTTGGCTCAGGAAAACAAAGCAGATTTTTGTTTAAAACAATTCCCTCAGGATTATTATTTGTTTGATTTTTCAGTACAGGACTGAACTGCACTGATTCAGCACGGCAGCTCTTGTAATCCTGTATAGGTTAACATTGGCAATAACACAAATACAATTCTTGGGCATAAGTGCATCATCATTAGAACAGCAGGAGAGATTTCAGTTTCCAAGAACAAGTTTACTCAGCAATCTGTGTTCTTACTGAAGAATACATAATCATCCTGATAGCTCATAAATTACATCACTCTTGCATTCAAATCATTAACACAGAATAAGAAAAATAATACAAAAATTATTTTAAATTAAATAGGAAATTAAAAATTAGGCCACTTTTTAAAAAGACCTTGTTCATTGGATTCTGAAAAGAATACGTCTAAATAAGTTCAGTGCATCTCTCATAGATAGTAGGTAACACTTCCCATCATTCCTGATTTCATATTTGCTTTGCTTTTCTCTTTCATTTTGTCTTATTACTCTTTTAAATCCGTGCAAATGGTTTTACTTTCCACATTTATTTTTTCTCAATTCACTCATTTCAAGAATTGTTGCTATATTAATCACTACATTTCCTCCCATCTGTGGTTTCTCTCTTCTGGGAGATAAACTGTTCCTCTTTATTAGTAATAGCTTATGATTAGTAATTCAGTTCTTCTAAGGAAAGTCTAGGTTACTTTATATGTGACAGCCATTTATTTTACAAACAGCAGGACCACAGACTAAAAACACTAAAATAATCCTGCTTGAAATACCTGAAGTGCTCAATCCCACAGAGGTGCACTGATATTAATGTATCCCCACCTGGGAAGAAAATGATGTGATAATTTCATGCTGCATCCCATATATTTTAACAAAGATTTCAGAACAAGCATACTCAGAGGCTGGTATCATAGACTCACAAGAACTAAAGAGAGTAGAAACTGAAGAAACTGGAATGGTGATGTTTTAACAGGATGAAAAAAAGAAGCAGAAGGCCAACTTAGTCTGGATGGACATTCTAAATCATTATTCAATTCTCAGCAAGTCCATTGACTTATCTGGAAGAAGAAAATAGAAAACTAGCTAAAACTAAAGTGTGCAGAGTTTGGGGACCTTAGATCAGGAAAACTGAAATTATTTTCTCTGAAATAATTCTATGAATAAGCCAGCAGAAGATTTGGACTCTTTCTTCTGCAAAAAAAAAAAAAAAAACAACCCTCTAGATGTGTAACTGAAAATACACAAATTTTTAATGTCATGTTGGGTATTCCACTGGCAAAGCAGTAGCCATGGTGGATTACTTTAACCCTCACAGGTATGGCAGACTACCCAGGTTTGCCAGACCAACCACTGACTGTCATGGAAATGCCTCATTGAGAGGCACCTGAAGAGTTTATTCTATTTAAACAGTCATTCCTCTAACTCTGCTTTTTCTTTGGCAAGGTCTCTGGTGACAATAAAGTGGTGTCAACAAATTCTAATTTACCAAGGGCATAACAAGAAACAATGCCTGGGAGGTGTAATTGGGCAACTCCAAATCAGAAACAAGCCATACCTTTTACCCAAGAAAGCAATTAACCAAGACATTAATGATACAGACGACTGTAAAATTTGCTGATTCTTTCTACTTTGATGTATTGAAGCCAAGACTTGAATGCCTTTTTGGAAAGGATTCTTTATGCAAACATAAACACTGCTGGGCTTGGTAAAGGGTACTGCAATTGCTTATGATGCATGGGCCATCAGGCCAGATGAGCTAATGGTCCCTTGTGGCACTCTGCTTTATAAATCTATTAACTAGAATTCGGGATTTATAGAGTAGTGGGCCAGAGGAACAACTGTGATTGAGGTTGTACAACCAGTTCCTGTGGACTCTATCATGTTCCTTTTGGAATTATTGGCAAAAATCCCATTGTATGAGCAATACTTGCCACCAATCATAAAGGGAAAAGGCTTTTATAAATGAGAGTGAGAAGGCTGAAGGGGTGAAACAGCATTTGTTAGTTGTTACATCTATAAATACTTAGGAATTTGTTTCTTGGTTAGCATTTAGAGAATTCAGTCTCAATGGCAGTTGCCCCAATGGAAAGAGACCTTCACACCAACCTGCTGTGAAGTAACAAGAAAAATACTAATCACTGCATAAGCTTGAGCTTTGACAAATTTAAACCTACTTTTCATTTTCTGTTCCATTTCTAACAAAACCAAATAACATGAAGTTTGACATGCCTCATGTTACCTTATAGAACATTTTATTTGGAAAGCTTAACCTAACCAAAGGCAAATCACTCTCAGGAAGCGGAACTGCATCGCTGACCCATCAATTACCCTCACTGTAAAATATATATTTTTAAAATGCCCTAACATCTCCTTTAATGCCAACTCTCAGAAATAATTTGCCTATAAACTTCAATTTTCCTTTAGTGCTTAAAATGCAGCAGACATAAAGAAACAGCCCACAGGCTTGTTCACCTGCAAAAACCCTGACCAAAATTGGACTTTATTTTAGACAGAACTAGATGTTTAGAGCTCTGAGAGAGATATCCATACATATGTCATGGAATATCACTGTTTAATAGGCTTCAAAATGCTGACTGTGTGTTCTCCATGCTGATCCACCTCTACCAGTGCCAGAAATAATGGCAGCTCTACCACTGGTCTCCTGTTACGTTCCCAAAGTCTGTTTCGTGCCCTGGGTGTTTTGAAAATCAGTGCATATCCCTCTTCTAGATGGCAAAGAAAAGCAGATGACAGATCTCAGCAGGGTGGACAACTGGTCCCATATGGAAATAGAAGAAATAAAGATGGCTGGGAAACATAGGAAAGGCAATATGCAGAGGTGGGTGAGCATCTAGGGATGAATGCAAAGCACCCTCAGCTTGGTTCAAAAATCTGTGTTAATACTGATGGATACTTCTTATTGCAGCAGTTGAAAGGAGCAGTTCCCTCGGGGGGTCCCCATGTTATAACCCCTGAACACACAGCGCTGCGGGCACAGAGCTACCCAGACCTGGCTCCCTTCAGAGCTGTACAGCAATCAACAGCTCCAGCTGTCATCCCACGTTTTTACCACTTTCTCCTCTCCAGCAATGTTTGGTCTCTGTCGCATTCCCAAACTGCTGGCAGAGAAAGAAGCTGTAGTTACAAATGTGCTGACTTGCCATCATAATGGGACTGCAGCAGCATGGACAGTATGGAAAAGTGTGGAGCTTCCACTTTTCTGGAAAGGGGAGATGGTGGGGTGGAGGGGAATTATTCTCAGCCTCTTGTCTCCACCCAGCTACCAAATTTCACAGGGTTTGTAGGCATCTTGCCCATTGTAGACATCTTGCCCCACTCCTGGCAATATTCAAACCAGGTTGGATTAGGGCTCTGAGCAACCTGGTCTAGGGAAAGGTGTGCCTGCCCATGGCAGGAAGGTTGGGACAAGATGATCTTTAAGGTCCCTTCCAACACAAGCCATTCTGTGATTCTATGATTCTATGATATTCAACACATCAACACTTAGAGCAGATCTAGAAAAAAATGATCAACAGGAGGGAAATGTAGGTGAGGGACAGAGGGGAAGAAATGACTGACAAATACAGGCAGATGACAAATAAGTGCCCTTCAATCCAACAAGACAACCCATTCATCTTGAAAACACCCTGTGTGCCACAGCCTTTTCTACAAAATTCCTGGCTCCTGGTCTCTAAAGAAAGGAAAGATTTATCCCAAGCTCTGAGTTTTAATTCACCCATAACTATCTAGCCCTGTAACAGTATGGTACCACTATTGTTAGTAACAGTCCTTTAGCTTTGTCTTGAAATTTCAAGGCCTCAGGACAGAACTCTCTCTCTTTCTCCACCTGAACTTTTCTTGGCTTTCCTGCAGTTTTACTTTAATTTGGTTTAGCTGACACAGTAATTTAATTCGCCAGGTTGCCTACGGCTGATTTGTTTTACTTAGGTTTATCTTCATGTGGTACAACCATAGTTTTATAGAGAGAGAACTAACAAGCCAATAGTCCATCTGGAATTAGATATTTATGGCTCTAATGCAGGGATGTGGTACAGAGTTATACAAGGCTGGAACATCAGAGACTTTCATAGAGGGAGACACAGGACATGGCATACAGGATTGCAGTCAGGGGGTGATAAGAAATGGGGCACAGGCTGGCACTGGAGACTTCATCACCATAAATAACTCATTCATGCTCAATTAAAGGAAATGGGTTTATAAAAAAACCGGACAAACATGGGTTTATAAAAAACAAAGGAACAATATCTAACATACAAAAAGAACATCAAATATAGAGTACTTGGGTGCAACCTGGAGCTGCAGGGCCAATGAAGAATGAGCAAAGGCATAAAAGTGTGTTAGAAAACATAAAAACACAACAAGTGGACCCTAGGGGGAGTAAGAAGAAACCATCAACATAAACATCATATTCCTCCCAACAAACCATTCCAGATGCTAATGATTTGTCATAAAATCCAGCACTTCTCAGCACTACAACCAGACTGAAACCACCAATCCTAGGGCCCACAGAAGAGTGAGCACAACACCAGGAAAAGGGGTTAGAAACTAAAAAGTGTGAGCTTAACTATTGGACCTGATTATTTTTTATGGAACTGTTAAGTCCAGCCTAATAATGATTAGACTTTTATGATTTCAGTTATACTAGCAACGCCTTTACTTACATTCATCATGTGCTTGCTCCTGGCCATTATACAAGATTTTGAGCATAAAAACCCAAACATTAAATACTGCCCTCCAGTCCCCTCCTTTGGGATGAAACATATATTAGGAATCTGCATCATCTATTGCAGAGGCCCATTGAGGCTAAAGGATTGAGCCTACCTAATGGGTGGACAGGGTTGTCTGAGGTATCCTTACTGCTACAAGGAGATGATTTAAGATTGGCTAGATTAATCACAGTAATTATTTCAACATTAGTACTCAGTAAAAAATGGCTTTTGCCTTTTATGATTATGCTGTATCCCTTCACACACAGAATCCTGACCAGAAAGGACGAATGGAACACATCTGTACAAAGAAAAGCAAGGTGTTATCTCCCACTCCTGATAGAGGCTGTTTTTCCAAGGACCCACAAGGATTCAGACCTGTTCATCAGCCCCAAGGACCACAGCTGCAGGGAGAAAAGTCTCACCTCATTGCCTCTACTCTGAAGTTATCAGTATTTCTATACATTCAGCATGGGACTAGAAACTAATAAATGCAGAAACCATCTTTATGATTAGGGGTATTGACTGTGCTTGTGTAATTGCCTTGCTACAAATTTAAAATAGTCCATTATAGGGTCTCTGTGGAAATTATTGCACAAGTTAAAATACAGATAATTCATTTCTGTACATTGTTATTATGTAGACTTTCATTTGGGGGGCAGAGACGAAGGTTAAAAACATGTATTTTTTAAAAATAGTCTCTTCTTCCTCTAATGAACCAGCCCCAAAGCCTAGCTCTTACATAGATATTACAGTGCTGTAAAAATGGACAGAAATAATTGTGTTCCTATTTAACCAAAGCTTTTTACATTTCTAAATTCTGTCCCTCCTTCACCGCCATAAATAAAACAGTTGCTATGGTACAACATGAAACCAAGCAGCTCTTTCTCTAGGCCAAGGAGAACAGCCTACCTCACCAAGAGTAGCAGCTTGTCTTTCAAAGCTGAGTGAAAATAAAGGGAGTTTCATTTCTAAGCTTTGAATTCCCTTATGAAAACCTGCATAGAAATAGATGGAATACATATCTACCACTGGCTGGCAAGAATGCAAAAGGATTTTTCTAGGCCTGTAGGTTATTAAGACAACCCACTCATAAAAACTTCTGACTATCAGTAAATGAGTCACTAAATCTCAGCCAGGAGATGAATAACCATTTTAGGGAAGTAACTGTGACCTCAAGGGACTCTTACTTACTTTGCAGCACAGACGAACTGGGAATTGGAAGAAACAGTACTACCACCTTCAGCAGAAAAACCTCCAAGCACTGCACAAACGTGACCGGATGAAGTCCCACAGTGTGATCATCAGATGCAATTCGCCTCCTATGGCCCACTGGAAAACCGCACACAACAGTCACATGCCCTGCTGAGGGTTCAAAATAAGTCAGCAAAGGCTCTGAGAACCGAACCTAGGACTTACAGGTTCCTACTCCAGCCACTACAACACCAGCAACAAAGAAGGATGAAAGTTTTAGAGTTACCCTGTGGGCACAAATACAGCAGCAGGGCAGTTTTCCTGCTAGTAGGAGCACGTAGGCACGTGTGCAATTGCTACAGACAGAACCCCCTACCTTTCAGTCAGGACTTTTCACTTGGAAAAGCTTCAATATGTGCTTATGAGCAAATAAGCTCAAAGCACCCATCCATCTATAGTGCAAGCCACTTCCTCAGACTTGTGACTAAAGGTATTCTTCTTTCAGGAGAAACACTTCCAGTGTCTGTCAGACAAGAATTATGCACAAAAATGATACATTTCTCTTTTTTTTTTAAAAAAAAAAGAAATTTTAATAATAAATTTTCAACCTTTTTAGATTACATTTTATCAAAAACATCATTATTTTTTTTACAAATTCTTGGAGATCAGCATTTTAACAACATATGATATTTCTTCATCTAAGATGGAACAGCCTATAGATAAAATTGTGACCTGCAGTACTGTGTTTCCAAGACTGCAAGTTCATAAAACTACAAACAGAATTATTTCTTCAATAAATGGAAAATCATAAATTGCATGGAACATTAGACTCCTGTATGCCACCACACCAGTCCCTTAAAAGTGAGGAATGTGGCTTCGATGTCTTCACAGCAATTCATGGGCTACACTGTCTCAAATTTTCACTCCAGAAGAAATATGCAGCTTAAAAGAATTTAGGACTGGGAAAGCTCATACACCTGCTGAGTGATTCCCTAAGAAATATGGCCTACTAAGAGAATAGTGATGACTTAGGGAAAATAGAACTGACTTCTCGAAGGATGTCCATTTGGTATTCTGTCACATGTCAGCTGCATCGTATCAATATCTGCTTCTATACAGCTCCACGATTCAAATGAGTAATGTTCAAGAAGTCTGTCTTTCTCCCACTTCCTGATGGGTTTTTTTCTTCTGGTGATGCTTTTAAATTATGTTTCAGGACCTCATCTAATAGCACACAGCTTTTTTCTCAAGCGGAAGACATCCAGGGACACAAATATACAAGCTGGTCTTCATGTCCACATTCTTTACAGCAGAAATCTTGAGTTCTCCTGGATGTCAAAAAGTGCCGTGGTGCAAGTGATGCAGCTGTAGTGGTCAATAATGGTCCTACGGTGCAGGATGATGGCTGAAGCTGAACTGTGAAAAATACCAGAGTAGAAGAACCTGTCAAAGAATGAATATGGTAAGGTCATTCAAAATTAAGCATATTATTTTATTATCTTATGTAAATAAAAGCCATTCATTAGGAATTCAACATACTAAAATTGCTAAATAGAGACCTTGTCAAACCCATGCACACTCTGTACTTATTCCTGGCCACTAAACTTCACAAGGTACTGAGATGATGTTGTCCAGTGCTATTGTGACCCTCTATTATCCTACTAGCTGCAATAGGATTTAAGAGAGGATTTAATCATTCCTTTTTTAAACAGTTATCTTGACTTCGGCAGCTAAAGAATATGAATTATTTCCTAATTAATCTTCCTTTTTTTGACTTTCTTTAATATGGGTTGGAAACACCACAGCTGGATTCTTACATCCCACCTTCCCAAGAAACCACAATCTACATGAACTTGGGAAGGCTGTCTCTGGAAAAAAAAAATATATATATGTGATACTTTCTCATGGCCCAATTTGGAATAAAACTATGGCAGTGCAAATGAGAAAGAGAAGTGGGAACATAGTAATTCTTCCTGAAAACTGAAGGGATAAAAGTCTGAGTTTGCTTTAAAGATGACTTTGTACATTACTGAACCAGTAATCCCTCCATACTGGCCACATCCAAAACCACCCAATTAAAATAGGAAACTGGACCAAGCAAAACAATTTCATATTTAAATAGGTGGATAATGTTCATTTTCATTGAATGAAAACTTCTGGCATTTTAAACCAGCTCTTATGAGAAGCAGATCCTTCTCCCTCCTTTTTAGACTTCCAGCAATACAATTTTCTGCATATTCTCCTCTAACCAGTAGACCTTGAAATCAATGGCATCAGCAGAACACAGAGAACACCCTTACTTTTTGCTGTTGATTGTGAAAGTTCTTCCCATTTAGAATATTAATTTCTCATCCTCACTTATAGAGCAAGGTTCTGACAGTTACTGCCAAGCCCAATGCCATGTGAAAGCACATTTGGCAACCTCAGGAATGGGACTGAGCCCTGGGAAGCTCCTCCAAGGCTGTGAGAGAAAAGGACTGCAGCCATTACATTCTCCCATTCTACTTGCACCTCCTTTAATGGAGGAGAAAGATTACAACCTCATCTTTTCTCTGCCTCCTAAATGCAGTTTGGTTTTACAAGTCAGACAATTGAGGTATCTGCACGGCACTCACGTGCCATGGAAAAAGGGTACTTCTGCCCTAAGAAAGACAAATAAATTGATGGAGGAGGGAACGTGTTGTCTCTCTCAGCTTGTAAGAATTTCAGCACCCTGCTCTGAGTGTATTTGACCCAAGATGAATGAAATTTCTGTGCAATGTAGTTTCACGTGCCTGTAGCCATCACATCCTGCACACTCAACACTTCCTTTGAGAACCTCACAAATCTTAGAGAGGTGGAGAAGATTGCGTGGCACCAACATGGCTGCCTTTTGGAAAAACTGTCGAACCAACCTGTTGGAAAACACCCCTTTTTTCTCGGACTACAAACACACACACACACCATATACAACCATCTTACTCCAGAACAACTCTTCTAAGCAGAGCTTCCCACAAAACCATAAGAACAGCCAGAGACTTCTGCTGCTCTGTGGAATATGTGAAAAAACCTTGGCGAAATTAACAAAAAGAGTTTTACAATAACATCATTAACACTCTGTTAATGACAAACTGATCAGCATTGAGCACCCTTAGAAATGCCATTGACATTCTCTGGTCAAATAACCTAAGACAGCACCACAAGTGAAATAGCAAAGCTGCCAAATTCACACCACACTGCCTTACAGAGGAAAGTTTAACAAATGTAAGTCTGTGTGTTAAAACAAAGCTTTTCACCCTTAAGAGTTTATCATTCTACTAAGAATGCCAAGAACTGAATTCAAGGTATAAAAGGTAATCAAAGAAGTGAGACAAAACAAGAATTTTTTCCAATTCATATTACACTGAATAACAAGTCTTCTTGAGCAATAGCATCTAGGAGAAAAGTAGGGGTTTTTAAAAGAGACCTTTTTTGCTTCTCTTTCACACAGTAGTAGGGTGCCTAAAACACTCCACTTCATTTGCTCCCATCTCTGTTTTTCATTATCCAGCTGTTCTCACCCTGTGATACAAATGTACTTTCTCAGTACTCTAAGAATCCAGGAAAAATTTACTACTAATCTTGTTTTGCCACAAAATATATCAGACAGTAAGTGGATTAAGTTTCCATATTCTGCCTTACTGATCTCTCTTAGCATTGATTAACAGGAAAAGATTTGAAACAGCAGATCACTTTATAAGACCATTTCATATTTGGTGTCTCTGCCTGCATTTGCCCAATTATTGCCAGTTTTGATTCAGTGGTGTGGACATCAGACCACCAAAAATTACAAATCAGCCACTGGAAAGCTACCATAAGGCAGTGTCTTTGATCAGTGGTCATGAGATCATGATTTTTCTAAAGGTGCCTATGACAGTTTTGCCAGTCATCCCTGAAGAAGTGTATCTCACCTTCTCTCTTCAATGGAAGTGCAATAGGAAGACTTAAATTTGGCTTGTAAACTCTACTGCAGCTCCAGTAAGTGTTCAAGAACTGTAGCAAGATGACACATCAGTAAGCAAATAATAAGAAACAAAATTTAAAAATATTGCTTCCTGGAGCAGATTTTTCTAATTCTATGAAGATTAATATTTCACATGTAGTCTTTTCTACGAAGTGAATAGGATGTGACCTAAGTGGGATGTACCACTGCCTCTTGGAGAGTTGCATCTGAATTCCTGAAAACACTAATTTTCTCATTTTGCATGGAGAGGGGGAAAAAGAAGACCCAGAGTTAACAGCTTTTATTGAATGTAGAATAAAACCACCTAGGAGGTGGATTTTAAAACAAAGACCTAAGGGAAAAGTGTAGTGTGCAATTTCTATCAGAAAACATAAAAAGAAAGAAAAACCAAGGGACACTATAGGAAGGAAATAACCACAAGGCATGGCCTGGATGATGAGAAACATTGAAAGAGTGATGCTTAGATATGTGGTACAGCCAATCACAAAACAATCTCATAGCTGTTTGTACAGAACTGTTAACGCAACCTGCTTAGAACAGACCAAAAAAAAGGGACACTGCAGGGCACAAACTAATAAGTTGCTCAAAGGGACCAAGGCAAAAAATGCATTTTCAATCTGCTTTCACAAGGCGAGAAGGAAAGATTAGAAGTTGCAAGAGTGAGAGAGGAAAGTAAAAAATATAAAGCTTGAGATTTCTGACTTGTGAAGAGACTGCAAATGCAAATACACCACTGAATAGGATGGCTACACCCTCTGACCCATGCATGTGTTGGTAATCACTGCTCTAAGAAGTACAGGTAAACAATTTAGCTTAACCAGAGAGCAAAGAATAAAGCAGAGCTCAAGGGAGTGAAAAAACGAATACATATTTTTTTATATTATTATATCTATTCTCATTTTATTAGTCTGTATTTTTCTCTAAAGTAAAATATATTTTATTAATCACCGCCAAATTGGTAACTGTAATAAACAGGAGCCAACAGACATATTTGGTATCAATTATTCTTCATAAGTCATAAATAATGAAAGGAAAACTGGGATTCTTCCTGGGGAAAGCTACTAATGCATTATGTCTAAAACAGAGTGGGAGCAGTAAAAGTGGGTTTGTAAGAAGGTTACATGCAATCACTTTGAGTTTCTGCTTCCTGTTAGAACTAAGAAAATATTTAAGCTGTACTCACTGAACATCATTACAGATGCTTTCAAAGATCTTTAAATATTTAACTACTTAATCTTCACAATATCTCTATTAAATAGATGTTTCTTTGTACCCCCAATTTACATGAGAGAAACATCTTTTATAGCTTATTTTTAAAAACGGTTTTGTTTCTTTTATGAAATGCTGGAAAATGAAAAAACCCTACTGTACAGAGGCCTCTGCAGGTGCAGCTTTGTAGATGCAGACACAAATGAGAAGTTTTCTGCTCTTTGATTACTGCTGCCAGTCAAGCCAATATTCACTACAGGCTTCAAAATGTGGAGGCAATTAAGTAAAAGGACAAAACCATATCTGCAAATTTCAGCAGAGGCTCCTTCAAAGTTCAGCATGGAGAAGAAGGGCCCTGCTCACGACTGCACACCTGCCTGTGCCAAGAGCAGACTTTGCAAGTTCTTGGCACTTCAGCTCCAGCTGAATCTATTGATGGATGCTGCTTTTCTGAGTCCAATTTCCAAGGCAGAGGGAATGAAAGGAAGGCAACAGGCTTATTTTAAACTTGACATTTCAGCAGAGCAAAGCTATAGAATAATTGGAAAGACTTGCAACAAGCATATAACATTTATCCATACATTTTGACCAAAGAATTACTGGTTGATCTAGCACTAGATTGAGAAGTTGAGCACAAACGAATATAGAAATAGTACAGCTAGATGAATGAACTTGGATGTTCCTAGGGCATACTATTTTTTCCTAGAAAAGCTGAAAGATCTCTACCTTAATTAAATTTTCAGATGTTCCCAAATGAACAGCAGTTACCAGACAGTGAGAGAGAACAAAAGGAGAAAATGGGGTTTCTTCTTAATCTTATTGTGTATTCTGCACAGGCATTTGATAAATGAAGCTGAATCTTAAATGACATAACATATAATCATGTTTATTTTAATTAAAAATAAAGAAATAAACAAGCCAGACACAGAAAAAATAAACCCTAACATTATTTGTTTCATTTTAAGCCACTCCCTAGGACTAGGACAGGACTATTGGGTAACACAGAAACACAGAGCACACACACATGCACAAGAGTCCCCCATACTACTCAAATAATAACTCTAAAAGTGCAGTATGGTGCAGACCTTGTGGCAATGGAAATTGATTTACTGAGCTGTGGACAGGACGGGCTCAGCATGACTTTGAAACTTAGGATAAAACTTTGTCAACTGGAAAAAAGCAAAAGTCAGGCAGTAATACTCATGTAAAATTAACTCTCATAGAATAAAGTAATATACTGTGATTAGGAGCATGGGAATGAGACTTTACAGGATGACAGGAAATGCTGCATAAATGCTAGTGAAAGTCATTTAATATATACAAAATTGCAATTCTGTAAGTATTTGACAACAATGAAAATCCTGGAGAGGAAATATTTGCCAGAGTTGTTAACAGCACTGCAGTTACAGAGGAAAAGACAAAACAAAGCCTGGCTAGATGTTTTCTTCACAAAACAGCCAGGAAATTTAATTTTAAAAAGAGTACAGTATATGAAACCACAGGATTAGTTTCCCCAGGATCACTGTTCCAATATCTCTACCAGGAGGCTGTAAAAGAGGGATTACTCTGCTTAGGAAGCTCTTTTGATGGGTGACACACTTCTAGTCAAAAAGAATTATTATGCCCTCACTATTCTTTCCCTACCTGGACTGCTGACTCATTGTCCAGTGCTACAGAACCTGTGCAGTGAGTGACAGACACTATTGTATCCAAACTCTTAGTGACTTGTCCCAGAAGTAGCATTTTTCACCTACCTCATGCTCACACGATTAGGTCAGATAACACTCCAGCATTTTTGCCCTTCCAAAAACGTAAAGCAGCCATAAAGACATCTTGACTGGCTGATTAATTTGAATTTAGAGCTGGTTTTCTTTGTTAGTGTCATTAAGTAGACAAATCTTAGCTATGAACCAAGAAAAGCTGGCCCGCTTTGTACTGATGCAAATGATGACTTGAGTTACAAGGTTGAACAGGGTCTGATACCTGCTTGGAACAAAATGGAGGACTCAATGATATTTGCTATTATATATACAGGTGTGGAATTATGTGTATGAAGAGATTTATGACCCTTGCTACACCAGCAATCCTTGGGCAAGATTTTTGAAGGCACATAAATAAGCCAGCAATGTGGCTAGTGGGATTTACCAAAGGACATGCAAACTGTAAGAATTCAAATTCCACCAAAAGTCAGTGTGTGCAAAAATATTTTATAGATTGTAGGAGGTTCCCTCCTGACAATATGAGTTCCTAAACATCTTTGTCATCTGCACTGAAGCCCCACGAGGCTGTGAGACAACATATACCACACCATGGTTTCTTGTAAGGCAGAAACATCTGGAAGCTGTAAATATGTAAGATTTCAAGTCTTTGGTCCACAAATCCACCTGAGTCAAGATGAAATTAGTGGCACCTAGGGACCCATGTATTTTTATACATCTGGCCTAAAAATTTAATGCCAAAGTTCTCTGTCATAACAAAGTTTATCAAAGTTTTTAGTTTGTTTCTCTGTGTGTGAAGTATCAGGTAGGTTAGTTAATAACTGCAGATGCTGTGTTTGGTTTAGGGATCCTGTGTGGAATTCAGTCTGAACTAGGCTGAGTAGAGTCACATCATAACAGCTGCCAGATGCTCATGGAGTGCAAGATGGCTTCTACACAATGAAGTAGAGAACAGCTGCCTGAGGGGGCACAATGCAATCAGAGATTACACTTTTCAGATGAGAGGCAGAATGGAAACAGTGATCTATTGGTTTGGCCTGGAGTGAACTTCATAAAGGATCTGGGTCTGTGCCTTACCCAAGCAAATTAACCTTTTCCCGAATATTTAATCTGAGATTTTTATCATCTGCTTTCTAAGGGCTTCCAGAAAGGCAAATTAATAGGATTATGCCAATTTCTGAACTTGGTCAAGCCTCATCATTGCTGATAGCTCATTACAAAGTGGAGTTTCATAAGCAGACAGTGTTCTCTGTAGTGCAACCATCTTTTCTGAGCCTTTCTAGAGGCAATCAGCATCCTGGGCGTATAAAAGTACAGATTACTTCCAATGTGAATCTGATGTAAAAGCAGGGCCTTTCAGGAGACATAGAAATAACAAATGATTACAGAATGCTCCAAGAAGCAATGGGATATGCCTAGTGCTAGCAGTGCGTCTACTCCTAGCTAGAGGACCATTAGCATTCATGAAAGGCTGAATCAGAAAGAATAAAGCATCATCTCAGATGTAAATGACACTGCTCAAAATCTTTTTTACTGAACTTGTGTTTGGGTAACCTCATTACAACTTTGCAAACTGTTGACTCAACACAGTTTCTCCAGTTTAACAGGTTCAGGGTCAAAGCCATATGCTCTGACAAGGGTGAGATATGAAAAACACTCCCTGTGACATGGTACAGAAGCACAAATCTGTCTAATGCAATTTGAAGACAGGCACTGCCAGGCAGTGATGATCAGCTGGCAAACAACTCTGTCTCAGGACACACAAGACAGAAAGTGTGCAAAAGTCAACATATGCCAAATAGAACCATCTTTCTTCCACTAACAGGCTTTAATTATTGAATACAATGGAAAACTGTGGCAATGCAAGGCACTACTGCGTGGTAGCTATGGGATGTGCTGACATTTAAAATAGCAGCTAATAGTGTTCTCAGTTGCTTTGAGGAGAAACTAAACAGATGAATCAAATTTTCCCACATGCAAATTTCCTCAGGGAGGTTCAACATCTCTTGAGGAAGATGCTGGCACAAGCTTCGTTGTATATTGTTTCATTCTGTGGTGAATGCACTGCACAGAGAGAATGTGAGCACAATATATTACTGAAGGACATTTGAAGAATGAGAGCATAGCCACTTTGACTTACAATGTACACAGGGATGCATTCAGAATTATAAATACAAGACTAATAGGCTCACTGAAGATAGGGATGGCTGAAGGGAAGAAAAAGCAATCACAGAAAGCAAAATTCAATAGCAGAGCAGAAGTCTAGTAACTGGTTTGAAAGGAGCTTTGCATCTCTGTGGGGCATGATATGTGAGTGGAATGTCTTCAATCAGAAAGTCCTTTAAGATAATTAAAGCATTTTCACACTTTTAAGGTTCTCTAAATGACTGAAAATGTCAAGGTTGCACCCATTTGAAGCATCCATAACAACACACACACAGATGCAAAATAAAAAGAAATTATCAAATCCCTGATGCTGCCAAATGTTGAATATTTGGTGAGAAGAGCACAGTGCATACCACGGGAGCAGATCACATCAGTATGAACTGATACAAGTGCAGGCTGCAGAGTTATCTAAGCTGAGTAATTCTGCACTCAGGGAAGTTGATCCACATTTATCTACCATAAGAGGAGAAAAGAATTTGTTCCTCTATCTCCAGTTACAACCAGAGAGTGAAAATACCAGCTCAAAGATGCATTGAAAGAATATATCCATAGCCTACACAGGCACAGAGGTAAAACCTGACATCTGTATCTATATCAACACGTAGGGCTGACTTTGAGGTTACTCTCACTCTCCTCAGACATGGCTTTCTCCAAAAATTAACCTTCTCACAGACACAAAAAATTCTCCAAAAGTGTTTCTAGAGATAAAAATTTCTTACTTGCTGGCAAGCACCACAACACTGCCTGTGGGAGGCAGTTATCACAGTCCCTATTTCACAATTAGGGAAACTGAGGCACGTATTTCAATGATTCAGCAGTCTGAAAGCTTGTGGCAGAATCCAGTCTGATACACAGGGACAGGCAGAAGCAAGAATCTACAGATTTACTGCATGCATCCAATTCTTTATGATATGGATTCATACATATGTAGGAGACAGCCTGGCTCCTTCTCATGACTGTGAACGTTCCAGCTACTCAGTACAGACTGTGACAAACGGTAACGTTGACTTGAAGGAGTCTTGTGAGGAGGCAACATTCAATTCATTTCTTTCTGCAGTTGCAAACAACTTGTGTTACGCTGGGGAAAATCCAGTGCACCTTCCGAATGCATTTTACCCATCGCAAAAAGTAACAACTCTGAAGTGATGTATTAAAAGCAAGCCAGAGTATAAGCCAGAATGATTTACACAAAGAACTCTGTCACAAGCAAATGCAGGACTTGGGCTTTCACTTATCTTGTGCCTAACTAAGATGGATTTTTCTCTGAAGGGCTGGATATAAGGATTTGTAGCAGGAATAACAATGTATAAAATATAGTCTGGTTCCCATCCTTGTCCGCCCTCCTGTTGGGGAGGGACAACCTACACTCCTACTCTTTTTTTTGTCATTGACCTTCATCATTTGTTCAAAGCTCCTAGACATGCAGCAGCCCAGTCAAATAGGAGCTGCAATGACCCAAAGACCTTCTCAGGAGGTCTCATAGTATTCACAGGAGACAGCTCCCATTCAGACTCTTTGAGAAAGGAAACTGGCATTTCTGAAGCTCAGCCAGTTTCTGGTGATATCCAAAGCAGATTATGAAACATACCAATCTATAGGGATCCCCAAAATAACTTAACCATCATAGTATTTGTGCATTTTTAATAAATGTTTTCACTGAGAAAGAATCAGCCCTCCCAAACCAAGGAGTTTATGGGTCTTGTATCACTGGTTTTGGCAGCATCTGCAGTCAGACAAGGGGGTATATTCAATATCTCTGGAATGCTATTAAATGCCAAGGAAATCACATAACAGTATCCAAGACATTCTCAGTAGTTTTCCTATCCTAGCTCTCCTTTACATTGAGCTGAGCTGCAAGAATGGAATCCTTAATGTGTCTCCCATGTTAAAAGAAAGACAGGAGGGAAGACAAGAGGAGTGTCTCAGAGGAGAGGAATACAGTATTGCCATTTGAAACAGTCAATGTGGAACAATTATAATGAAAATTCTGAATATTTTTGAACACTTGATAAAACAGAATATGTGTTATTGGCCCACCTTTCAAATGGGACTCAGGTCCCTGCAGGGAAGCACTTCTGTAGTGTAGTGTTCAACCCCTTAAAAAGAGGTTATTTCTTCCCACTGATAATAAAAGAACCCTCAGACAGACAGCTCAGAGTAGGTCACCGTGGACCTCTAAAATCTGGATTGCTGAAGCTCACCTTGCCATTATAACTTCCAAATACATCAGTTATCAGTAAAACTCATAATGTGACTGGGTGATACTATTCTCCTGCACTATCCATCATTATTCCACCCTATCCAAAGGCAGTTAGATCACTTACACACACATATATAGAAAATCTCTCTTCATTCTCAGTCTTTACTTTGCAAAACTGTGCCTCCTTTCATATAAAAACAAGAAAAAATCTGAAAAAGACAAATCTAACCCGAGATGCTATGTACAATCATTCTCATGGCCTCCTCTCACTTATGCATTTCCTTTTCTCCTCCTCTTCTCAAGGATATTCCTCTTCAAAATTTTAATCGTATTACTTTTCTCTCCTTTTCACCCTTTTTTTCCTTTTTTTTTTGCCCATGTTTTCTTCTGCTCCTCAGTGGGCTGATTTTGAATTCAATTTCCTCAGGCCACTGCCTTTACATTTTTGCCCTGTTTTCATCTTTGAGCTCTTCCTCCGCCCTTCCTTCTGTGATTTCCCAGAACCCTTCATCGACACTCTGAGAATATTTCCCCAGGAATCTCTCCCAATCTTATTCCTGCCTTTTGCTGTTACATAGGAAAAGAAAGCTTGTAAGGCTTCATTATCCCAAATCTATGATGGTATCTAAACTATTTAGTTACCAGCCCAACTGGTCTCAGTGACCTGCATACCTCTGCACCATTTAGATGTTTATACTAAGCTTATTCAACATAGATTCGTAGAACGGTTTGGGAGGGAATGTCCTAGTCCCAGCCCCCCTGCCATGGGCAGGGGCACCTTTCACTAGCCCAGGCTGCTTAAATATAAAATATATACCTACATGGATGGAGACACTGAATCAGAGAGAAGGTAATATTCATTAAGTCAAAGAGCTATTGAATAGCCAGTGTACTGCAGGAGATTAATGCTTGGTCTAAGACATTAAGACACTTCATTTTAGCTGAATGACTGAAATATATTGAATGAGTATGAGAAGAAAAGAAGTACATGTGTTGAGGGTAAAGATTAAGCCCATTCACATCCTTTGAGGGACTTGCTAAAGATCAGCTAATGCTTTCTGGGAGGAATAGGCTTCCTTTGATGCATGTAAACCTGAAATGTAAGACATGCACAGGTAAAAGAATTCCTCAGAAGGTGTGCATCAGGAAAGCATTTAGAGCCACTCTGCAAGATAAAGGCAGACAGAGACCTCTCTGATTTAGTCTAGCTGTAAGAACAGGTTTTAATTTCTTCACTTCTGTTCGTAAAAACATTTCTATATAGTCCATTGGTCTTAAGTAGCCAGTTTCATTTTCACATTACCAAAGAGCATTCTTCTCCCAAGGAGAACCCGAGTAACCTGGGGCACTGGGACATCTTTAGTGCTGTAGGAAAGAAACAAGTACCTTAAAACTATATTGTAAGCAGAAAGGCTCTTTGACACGTAAAAAGACAATAACAGAGCACAGCTAAAACAGAAGAGTCTTGTATGAACTTTGTAATACCGTCCCTATAGACTCTTTGCATCACAAGCCTCCTCTAACACCATGCATCCCAATCCTATTTTAAGACTCTTTCCAAACTCCCATGACTTTCTAGCAAAGCCTGGATGAGCCACTGAAGTCTTCATGTCACTCTTCCCACTGCACACAGATGATTATTCTTGATTAGTCAGAATGTGACCCTTTTCTTGCACAGACCAAATCCTCTGCAAAGAGCAGTGAAGTCCCTCCACAACGACAGTCAGCTACATCTAGAAATACAGAGTACGAGGAGTGCCCAGCTGTGTGCTTGATTCACACTCACGTCTATCAACCCACTTTGAGCAGAAATTCAGCTAGGAAACCAGTAAAGATAGAGATGTACCTACATGGAGGTACATACAGAAAACACCAGCCTTACACTTCAGAAAAGAATTTAAGTCAACAAGAAGAGACCAGAGAAGACTGTTCCACTTTCTTTGGCCTCTAAGGAAAACATTTTGATGTCCCATACCTTCAGTAATTCAGAATCCAAATGAGATCAAACTTTACCCTCAGTGTTGATGGCAGCATGTTTAGGATGATAGAATCATTCTCAAGAATACATGTTTTCCATTAGATTAAAAGCAGTTGTTTCTCCTTGAGAGGAAGATAAGGCTTGGCAGTTATTAAACTTGCGGTAAGAAAAACAGAAAAGGACACAGCACCAAGAGAGCAAAATATTTTCTTCAGGTATAATGGGCATTAAATTAGAAGTTTAATGATCCAGTGTAATAATTCCCTGAATTCAAGAAAGGCATGTGGTATCCAGCTGGCCAAGAGCAATTTTGACAACGTGCCACCACAAATGTAGACTCTCATTTAATGTCTATGAAACCAGACCAAAACACGAACACAAATTTCACACCAGTCAAGTGCAAAACACTTATTTGGTTTCAGGTCCTTGAGCTGATCTTTCACATGTTGCAGCTGACAATCAGATGCCTTTCCAGCTGTCAAAACAGAGGTCACCCTTATTCTCTGCTTGATCTGGTCCTGAGTCAATGACCACTGAGAGGCTGAAACTTCATCCAATTTCTGAATTTCTGCTGTAAATGAACTGTAACTGAGATTTAGTAATTGGGAGGAGAAGGCCTTTTACCTCAACAGAGAAGGAAAATGCACTTGCCCTACAAAAACTGCCATTTGATTAAATCAATAAAACTACTGCAGAAGAAACTTCCAGATTGGTGAATGTATGGAGACCACCAAGTCACAGATTATATCTGCATTTTTTGTGATTTTTGTGTGTGATTTTTTAACAGATTCCTAATCTATAAAAAGTGGATGTAAATCTCCCATGGCATGTGTTCTGGCTGTTCATACTGAAAACACAAAGTAACTATAAAGGATACCTTTTTTGGTTGCTCATAATGCCTTGCCACCTGAGAGGACTCTTGCCCCCTCAAGAGTCAGATGTCCCTATTAATCTTCTCAGACTGTAACTTTCAATTTGTTCTCTTCACTTTCAGAGAGCTGAAAAAGAAAAGAAAGGAATATCAGCTCTTGTGCTTCATGATAATAGCTTTCACAAAGCTATCTTCCTTACACCGTGTTACAGCCTTTCCTTCATTTAATAAATTCATGACAATTGGCAGACACAAACAACTTCGTGCTTCAGTACAATTAAAAAATAAAAGCAGTAACACTGTTTATAATGAAAATATTGTGCAACTTAGTAAAAGAGTGTACTTACCAGGAGCTTAAGTTTGTAGAGGGAGAAATGTCTTTGATCTCTGTGACATTTGTAGATGGAGAAATGTCTTTGATCCCTGGGCCAGGTGGATGAGACTGGCTAATCTTTTGGGCATCCAAGGACATGACATGCAAGAGCCGCTGGCAATGAAGTGTGGGAGGTGGTTCCATGTCTGGTTGCTTTCTTTTTGAAGCTATCTTGAAAATGGAGAGATTTCTTTTGCTTTTTTATCACCATCTTGCAAAAGGCACAGATGCAACTTTTGGCATGATTTCCCTTTCAGGGTATTGTTCCATTAATGTAAGTATGAATTTTGGACGTATTTTCTTTCTCCTCTCCTGTCTTTTAGGCTTACTTAATCTAACTAATTCCCAGAAGCAGACAAGAGGAATGAAAGGAAGAGCAATACTGCCTCTTATTTTCCAGGATCTTTCTATTCTGCGTTTCTGTGCTCATTCTCCAGGTTTCTCCATGAAACCAGTGTTTCAGCTAAAGACAGGTTATTTAAAAACAGAGACACTTAGATGATATATCTCCAAATGACATGTTGAGTGTTAGAACCAACTGACCACAGAGAAAAATTTTCCCCCTCTCACTTGATAGGTCTGTGTTTACCAAATATAATGTATTGAGTACAGGCATACAGGGGAAGACAAGCCTGAAGAAAAAAAGCAATGAAATAAACACTATGCATAGAAAACATCCACAGATGTACAGATGAGATTGTTGTTACCAAGCTTCTACAGAATAATCCACTTGCTACCTACACGGTGAGCACAGCATCACAATTAGGGTTTCACTAACAAGTCCAGTTTGGGGAGGATCCTCTTTAAGTGAACACGCTCCCTAGCTCCCACTCAGGCAGCATGGCAGAGACGCAGGCATCTATGCCAAATTAATTTATTTTCAGTTTTAATGTTGACATTCCCCATGAACTATATCCAGAATGTTTGTGTATTCAGGCGATTCAGAGCTAAACTCATGGAAAATTTCATTTGTAGCAGAGCTGCAAGTAAAAGAACACAAATAGGGTTGAGAGCAGGTAAGAAGCAGTTGCCCTGGCCAGGAGGTCAGCAAACAGCCTCTGACTCTTGAGAAGTGGACTTAGGCAAACACACTGAGCTGCCTATTCCATCTCATGGGTTAACAGTTCAAGGACAGCAGAATATTTTCCTTGGTTGAAAGGATGTCTGCTGGCACAGGAAGGAATCTAACTCAGAGTAGTTTTCTGAAGAACAAGCTCCAGGGGTTCCCCATGACACAGTTTTCAGGTGTAAAAGGAACAGCAGCAACAGAGCAGAGACTGACTTTGCACTGTCCCCTTAGTGCACGGTCAGTGCTTCCAAACCACACCGAAAATAGTTGTGTGCTACTGCAGCTGTCCTAGAATTTCATTTTTCAACACTCAAACTAATTATTAACTTCCATGAGAAAGATACAGCCCTTTGGCATATTTATAAGCCTAAATTTATTTGGATCTTATGAAAACAGGTCCAAACACCACTATGCCCACCTTTCTGTGTGTCTTCTTTAGAGCCCACCTCTGCTGGATTGTCCACCTCTTCTTACATTATACTATAAGCTCCTTTAGCTATAGCCAAGGAAAAATGCTTTCACTATCATTTGGGTGATCAGCATCCTTTTCAAGCTTGATTTAAGACTTAATCAATTAAAACTCAGTGCAAGCCAATGATATTAGAACTACAGAGATTCCTGTGAAAATTTTAGGAGTGTGTTCTTCCAGGAAGTTTGGGTATCTCTGATATGTAGCCAGTAAAACAAAGCAGAAAAAGATACAAATTTACACCTATTTCAAAAAATGTTGTACACGAGTCGAGCATTGTTGCATTTTATTTCACTTGGAGAGACAGTAGAGCAGTTGACAGAATTCAGTTAAGTTGGATTAATTAACCCAGAGAGAAGGAGATGATTGAAAATTCAAATTTCAGAACGTAGCCAGAATGGAAACCTGTGCCAGTCACTTGGTATCTTGGTCAGTACCACGCACCGAAAACAAGTGGATACACACGTCTCCATTCCCCCAAACAGGAAACTGTTAGCCAGCTACTACCTAGTCCAGAGATATATATAAAATGCCTTTATGTTTTCCCATAAGTATTCAGAAAAGAAACTGAAATCTACAAACTGAAAGAGGGGAAATTTAGGTTAGATAATAGGAGGAAGATTTTTACTGTGAGGGTGGTGAGGCACTGGAGCAGGTTGGCCAGGGAGGCTGTAGATGCCCCAACAATGGCAGTGTTCAAAGCCAGGTTGGATAAGGCCTTGAGCAACTTTTGGTCTAGCAGAAGTTGTCTCTGCCCATGGCAGGGGGCGTTGGAACTAGACGGTCCTTAAGGTCCCTTTCAAACCCTTAATATTCTATGATTCTGTGATTCTGTGGCCAGAGTACCAAGCCTGTCAGAGTTGAAAGAATGTCTGGATGCTGCTCCTAGTCATATGGTTTCCTTTAGGAAGTCCTGTGAGGAGCAGGGCATTGGACTCGACAATCCTTACAGGTCCCTTCCAGTCTGATATATTCTATGATTATTTTTCAGTCAGCAGTCCTTGCCAAATATGAATGTCATTTATAAATAATTTTAGCTATTGTCGATCCATTTAAAAAAGAAATTAAGAAAAATCACTCGCAAAAAATTTCATCCAGATGAGGATTCCTGAAAACCCGCAATTTAAGTTCATGGTTAGTTTAAATCAGATCTACTCCATTTCTGTCAAAACAACCACCTGTCAGTTCTGCTACACTTTAGATGAGCAATGTATAAATAATAGTCTGAATGCAAACTCCTAACAGAAAAAGAAATATAAACTATTCATGGGTTGTCTATATGAGTGCAGATGTACTTCTGAAAAGCAAATAGGAGGTCTACAGGTCCTATAGACATTCTGACCCCAAATCACACTTTATGAAACTGCCACTGCCCCTGTTCACCATTGACCAGCCATTGAAAGACTGTCATGCTCTGCTAGACTGTCAGTGATGGATAAATTGCTTTCTTCATATGCTTTGCCCACATTTTTCCTGATATATCTGGGCTTGTGCAAGAATTTCAGTTTCAGTGAAGGCTTGCAGGCAAGCAAACAGCAATAATTTAAAGCTGTCAGGAACAGAATCAGTTATAAGCACAGGCAGCTGCCTGCAGCATGACACCCAAGAAAACATTTGGGTCCTTGCAGTACTTGCTGGAAATCCAGATGACGCCTGTACAAAATCAATTACTTGTTACTGACCACAAAAAATTTAAAAAAAAAAAAAAAGGCAAAGCAATTTAAACTAGAAATGTGGAATAATGTGGAGAAATATGTAAAGAGGAAATACAAAAATGAAACCCCCCAGAAAAATAGTGAAAAGAAATGGATTGAAGTATTACTAGTGTTTTATGACACCAAGGAATTTAGGATTTACATTTAGGATTTATGTTATTACATGATTTAGGTTTTATAGTGCTGAGGATTCTACTGAAGGCAGCATCCTAGATAAAGATACCTACACATCAGATTTATTTCCTTTTTGCTGCCACGTCCATGTCTCCATTTAAAAGTGAGAGAACAGGAAAACAACAAAAAAAGTACAATATCATGACTCAGAAGTGACATTTCTGTTTCCTGATACCCCATTTGGATTCTTCAAACAGTGAAAAAAGATAACATTTTTTGGACCACAGATGCATTTGATAATGTCACTGTTTCCATTTGGCTTTTATTACACAAACCAATAAAATCAACATCAGGAAGACATTCTTCCAGGTAATACCCTCTTTTGTCAAAAAACCCCCACTTGGCTGATCTTGTTCTCCCTACAAGCAGTGCATCATTTTCTTCCTTAGACCATGGTTGCAATAATACTGCTACTACTGCTATTTAAAATGCCCACTGAGTCAGCATACAAACTTGAAAATGCTTGTGTATACATACAGGATGGTTTAGAACTGACAATATTTTTGCCAGATTCTTAATGGCACTTTTCTTTAAGATACTGTGTTGCTGAATCTTTCCACCTTCTATTCACTATGTCACCATGCACATTTTCTGCTTTGCTAGGGGATGAAGACAAATTGGAATTTAAGTGTCTATTGCATTGTAATGGGTAAACATCAGTAAAAAACTGCAATGAAATGCAAATATCGAGAGAATTGTTCTTTCCACATGCTCTGAATATTGCTCTTATCTTTACCAGCAAGGAGCCTACCTGAGAACAATCCTGCAGTTTCCACATGGAGCACTTCACAGGCTTAATTAGAGAAATTCCAAAATTCTGTTTGCCAGGACCTTTCTTCTGCTAGACACAGAGCCAGAGAGGCTGAGATTGGAAGGCCTACTCCAACCTCCCTGCTCAAGCAGGGGTAACTAGATCAAGTTCCTCAGAGCTGAGTCCACTCAGGGTTTTAATATCCCCAAGGACAGACTCCACTGCCTCTGTTCAACACAAGGACTGGACACTGACACACAAAGACTGCATAATCAGTGACCTTCGCAGCTGACTAGAGAAGCAAGCAAAGTTAAAAAACCACATAAAATATGCATAACTTAAATTAGACCATGACTTGCAGTTTAGTACAATAAAATGCTACCCAGTAATGCCCTTGAAATCACTGAAATGGGAGCATATGCCCCAGTATAATCAACCTATTGCTTTGATGTGACCTTACGATTCACAGTTCACATGAACAATATCCATTTCATGGTTTCACTCGAATAAAAATTTAATGAAATAATCCTTTAAAGTATAAATCTCTGGTTTCCTGCTTACTTTTATGAGCTAAGTAGCAACTACAATCTGCACCCTACAACCATGCCATAAAGCATCCCAGAGGGTGCTAGCTAAAACACTGCTCACTTTAAATATTCCAGCATATTCAGAAAGAACTGGTTGATGGTCTGCCTTTCTTTAATACCTGATCAGAAGACAAGAATTTGCTGTTTCCCAAGGGCCACCCTAGTCTCCTGCCATTAATATCACTGTTCAGAAAAAACACCATGATGTTTACCATCTCAGGATCAAGCTGATAAAATTCACTGAAAGCCATTTAAAAAGCAACCCGATCCTTTGAAAACAAACTCTAACTTTTCAACTCAAGCTATTTAAATGTCTGCAAGGGGAAAAGTTTTGTTCCTTGCTTCACGGGAGAGCTACACCACCCTGTGAGTGCCAAGAAGCAGCGCAAGCTGATGGAGGCTGCAGCAGTTCTGATGCAGAAGGGGTCGGCACCACCAGCACCACTTCTGAACAGCAGCCAGGGATGGGGCTCGTCATCTCCCCTGCACTGCCCATGGTGCTACTCACTGTAAGTACGGAAAACCAATTTCTTTCTGCTTGGCTTCATAGAATATAGTCTTAAAATGTTCAAACAATATTTAGACACAAGTATTTTCATCTGAGAATTCCCCGGTCTTGTTCTGGGATTTCACTAGAGGAAATGTTGCTTTTGGATGCACCAGATGTGCAATATATTGCAAAATTCTTAAGCAGGCAAGGGTTTTCTGGAGAAATATAGACATGCATTTAACTTACCATACACAAAGCAGGGAAGATTCTTCACCACATTATAGCACTGAAAATGCATGAAATAATTTAAAATGTGCCAGTGAACAGAAGAAGTATTTGGCCTATTCTCTGTGCTGTGTGTTTACTTTGAAGGAAGGTGAAAAGAGCAATCTCTCTACCAAATTCCTTTTGAACATAAACTTCACTGCATTCACCTCGCTGAAGCATAACTTAGGTTAATGGTGCCACCTGGTGACAAGTCTTACTCGCTGTTCCCGTCCCTTGTCAAGCAAGACAAAAGAAATGTATGTGGTATAAACCATCCCCTCGAGAGTAACCCCCCCAAAAACCGCATCACCTGCATTAATTACTTGTCCTAAGGAGCACGGTGTATTGTACGCAGAGAAACAACAACAAACAATAGGAAATAAAATATTTCTTAACATACTTTCATTTTAGACACTATCACCCACTTTGGTTTATTAGCTTGTGAAGAGAATGCACTTAACAGTACATGAAGGAAAAAGAGAGAATTAACACTAATTTGTTGGAATCTGCTGAGGATGCGGGAGCAGGGCACTTTCTCTAGCTCAAAACCTTGTTTGCTGCAGTGATGTGTGAAACTCTAGCACCACCTTGTAGGATTTTACTACCCCCATGACTGCAGTCCCTAAACAAAAAAAATGAGTGTTAGAGCACATTCTTCTTGCACCTCACCTGCCAGTAACAACTCACAAGAGAAATTAATTCTGAAGCCATAAATTGGTCTGTGCATCTCTCTCTGCATTGCAACACTGCTGAACACAATCACAAAACATTTGATGGGCGATTCCTTTTGCGTGGTGAGACTCTTGCCCTGTTTCCTCAAGGTAAATCAGGATTTATGCTGCAGGTAACAGTACGTGGTGGGGGAAAACACCTAGGCCAAGCAGGGGGAAAGCATGGATAGGCCAAGAAGGGCTGGAATCCTTGCTCAGGCAGAGACAAGGTCAGCGGATGTAGCACATCAAGGACCTGAAGCCTGTTTGGGATCTGTCAATGAGTACAATCAACCTTATTATATTACTTTCTGTCTGGCGTATAAAATAACAAATAGTTTACAAATGGATAAAAACCTCATATTTAAAGAAATTGGTAGACGAGAGTAATAGAAATGGAGATGGGAGCTTCTATTTTGCAAGAGATGCCTGGGCAAAAAGTGAAAGAAGACACACAACATCATGTAACACAACTTCGAGTTGAAATAACATCTGTACAATAAAATAGCCAGAATATGAGTGATAGATCACATTTATGGTTTCTCTACAGCTTTGCTTTCATGCAAAATACAAGTTCCCAACAATTACTGCACAACCACCACTTTAATTACATTACAGTAACAGCTTACAGGTGAAACCAGTCATTTTAGGAGTCTCACCTCAGCTTTACTCCTACCCAGTTGTCATAACACCCTATTTACAGCTGCCATCTGCACAACAACTCCAGCAGCATAACTGCTGACTAGTCTTTCACATTTATAAAAGAGAGAACACTTAATAGAAGGCAGTATACTTACTTTACAGTTTGCTATGCTCACCCAAAATTAGCTAATTTTTTGCTAAACTCAACGCTTTGGAAGGGCAGCTGAAATTACTGGACAACTTTCAATGTATTAATGCGCTTTTGAATAGAGAACAAATGCATCCCTTCACCCCCCAGGACCTTTTACTGACTGGTATTTCCCTTCTATGGAACCTAATGAGAGACCTCCTTAATTTAACAAAATAGGAATATCTCAACTGAAGGATGGACACTCTTCTCCTAGAAGCCTACTTCACATAATAGTCACACGCTGCAGATGCAAATTATACAAGTATCCATATGCTTCATTTATATGACTATTTAACCAAACTAGCATAATAAATATGTCTAGTTAGATACTTGCAGTAAGTGTGCAGCTGTCTGGAAGGAGGTACAAAATCACCATCAGTGAAATCCAAACTGCAGCTGCCATTAATCAAAGCTTTGCCCTTGAACATTCATCGCTGGGATATTGCTGTGACAAAGTGGACTTTTACTGCTGTTTGGGATAGGAAGATTTTACTTCCTTAAAATAATTCGAGTTTTCTAGTGGTGCAGATGCTGTGAAAAAGCCCGTTTTTATGCTTGGTCTCAACAGAGCAAATAAGCAGACGAAAGATCAAAATATTATAGAACACTAAAATTATCTGTAAAATGCTGAAGTTTTGCACAGTATGTAGAAAATCCCTAGTGAAAGTATTTGTGTTTAACAGAAATAATTGATGTTCCTTGGATCAATGAACTAGAGATAATGCAGTCAGGAGAGATTTGATTGTTAGGCCAAATGAAGATTTTTACGATACTGAAGTGGTGATGTAGAAGAAGCTTTAGTCACGATGAGGTTCCATCTGTAAAGATATGCTGCTGCTGCCAGGCCCTACATCCTTTGATCAGAAAAGAGCAGCGGCTGTTTATTCACCAACGGATTGACAGGAATGGAGGGGTTTGAACAAGCTCAGGGGATGAAACCAGAGCAATCCTGAGAGCTTTCTCGTGGTGAATATGGCCAATATTCATATCACAGAATCACAGAATGACTTGGGTTGGAAAGGATTTTGAGAGGACATGTGGACCAACCTCCCTACAATGATCAAGGACATCTTCTACTAGATCAGTTTGCTCAGAATCCAATCCAACCTGACCTTGAATGCTTTCACAGATGGGGCAGCTGCCACCTCCCTGGGCAAGCTGTGCCAGTGCCTCACCACATTCATTGTAAAAAAAAAAATTCCTTTTATCTAGTCTAAATCTACCCCCTTTTACCTTAAAACCATTCCTCCTTGACCTATTGCCACAGGTCTTACTAACAAGTAAGACCTTTCTTATAAACCCCCTTCAAGTATTAAAAAGTCACAATAAGATCTTCCTGGAGCCTTCTCTTCTCCAGGCCAAACAGCTCCAACTCCCTCAGTCTTCCTTAACTGAAGAGGTGCTCCATCCTTGTGATCATTTTCATGACTCTCCTCTGGACCTGCTGTAACAGGTCCATGTCTTTCCTGTGCTGGGACCCCAGAGATGGATGCAGCACTGCAGGCGGGGTTTCACCAGAGCAGAATAAAGCAGGAGAAACACCTCTCTGGCCCTGTTGATCATGCTGCTTTTGATGCAACCCAGGACACAGTTGGCTTTCTGGGCTATGTCAAGGCTTCACTCTACCATCCCTTTAAAAAGATGATTAAATCTTTCCAAAGGTTTCAGTTTTCATTAACTCTATGAGCCTTAATTTTTATGCAGTAACTAGCAGCTAACCAGGGTTCTTCACAGACAACATATTTGTCCACTGAGGCTATACAGGCCAGTGGATCTACTTGGATGCAGTAAAGTCAAATTTAGCCACAAGAACAAGGTGTTGAGTGACAGCTATCAGGCATATTATTTAGGCTAGACAAAAGATGATACTGTCCCATAAAATCAAGGGGGACAACCTCTGCAACAACCTCTGCAACATCCGAAGAAGAGATTGAAGGCATATTCTGACAGTGATTGTGAGATGTCACCCAATAGCCACAGTACACAAGCTATGCCGTGTCAACTACGCACACTTGGAATCACCTTCTAGTGCTGAGCTTGGATTCATACTTTAAAATTCTCCTAGCCTCCAGAACAGAGCAGCCATGTACACTGATTTATGGGGATGATCCCTGGGCTGGCTGGGAAGAATGCTGCTCAAGTGGGGCAAAACCTTGTCAGAAACCATTCAAGCTATTTTATGTGTAGATGATTGAGTCCCCCATGTGGAAATACGTGTGTTCCCAGGTTAGTTCACTAATAAATACATTTCTAACTAGATTTCAGCTGTCACTACATTCTAAGAGAGTGGTTTGTTGGACAGTGAGTATGCACATGGGCAGTTCATTAACTTGCTGGAAATCCATACTCCTGCTTGCCTTGCAGTAACTTTGTCATGTAACCATACTTGAAGCGAACTACTAAGAATTTGCTGACTGCAGCTTCTTCTGCATTTGTGAGCCATCTGTTCTGTCCCAGCACTCATGTATATTGCTTCCACATGAGATCTGCACGCTTTACTGGATGCTGCTTTATGAAAGCCTTATCCAGTTCAGAATGAGTAGAGAATCTCTGTCACCCTCAGCTGTGAGGTCACACCCAAGAGGTTTGGAATTCACTGCTGGTGCCATTGAGAGCCCTTAAAGATATAACCTGTATACGGCAAATTCTTGAGGTCTTTTCACTGCTTTTCACTACGGAAATTGTACTTCCAAGCAAAAAAGTGTTAGCTGGGAATTATTGTAAATTTATTGTTTAGTGATGGACTCCTCAAAACCTTCTTCTTTGCCAAACACTTGTCAAATATCTTTCGGTTTGGGAAAAGCATTGCAGTTTGTGGCACAGTTTTAGTATATAGCAATAAATGATGAGCAGTGGGTCTGAGATATGTGACTACTGTATCTCTCATGTCCAGTGATTTCCAGGAAAAGCAATGAAAAGGAATTGTAATATTCTCTGAGGCTCTTTTGCAGAAAAAAGAAGATGACAGAGCAACTATGTCAAACTATAACATTTTCCTTTTTATCATTACTATTTTTGTACTACTGTTTTTTTCAAACACATGATGAGGACTGGCACTAAAGACACTGGTGGAAGTTGACAATTTGAATGAATCACAATCCTAAAAAAAAGCATTTGAGTTTTGTGAAGAGATTTCTAAGCAGGAACATCCATACATCCAAACCTTTGGCAGAGCTTAGCATGTATTTCCCTTACACAGCAAAACAAGTCCTGTTTCAAGGAAGGTTCTTCCAGAAACTTTTACATCTGATTTTTTTGAGTGCAAATCTTGCAGACCATGAATTTGGACTGAGAAATCTTGTAGTTCTTGTATTTATCCTTAAATGTGGTGCTGGATGAGAGCACTTTGCCAGCACAGGTTCTCTCACAAACGTGGTGTAACCATATAATACAATTCTTATTAGAAGGTATTCATAAGTCTATTCAAATCTGTAATCCAATTTGAAAATGCATTTATCCCATTGAGAACTGTGTATACATCTCCTAGCTTTCCTTTGTCCTCCTCTGTAATCCTTTACTTATCACCCACACTGCTTAGCGAAAGTTCAAGGCTGGCCCTTTTCTTTACCCAGACATCCTCCAGTACCTTAGGATTGTCTTGATTTAATGCCAGCTCCTCATTTAAATGCAAAATTCACCTGGCATAACATTATTACAGCATTATTACTGTATTGTTCCTCACAACCCAATCCCAGTTTCTCCAGAAATCCATCTCCTCACCAATTGCACAACGCTACAAGCACAAACACAAATCTGGTGTTCAACAAATCGCCATTAGAGTTCATTTCTTAGGCCTTTCTTTAGTGAAAGCAAAGCCAACTTGCAAAGAAACAGGTTACAAAGAGAGCACAGCCTTATTGCAGGGACCTTCACCACATATCCTAACGGTACACCAAGTTTGTGCAGGCAAATGCTGAAGGAAACCCCTCAGCACTCTGGTACTTCAAGAGACAGTTGACATCCTGGGGCTGAGGAGAAATATGTCAAAAAAGAGGCAAGTTCCCCAAAAAGGCACAAATCCCACCCTTTCGTCTTAACTGCAGAGGCCAAAGCTGAAAACGTAGTGAAGTGAAGAAGATACCTAATTCACAGTCTCTGGTATAAATTTACTAACTTGTTTGATTGATTTTCTCCTTCGACCAAAATCTTAAAAGGAAGAAATTATCTTGACAGCAACGGTCATGAATGACATAAGAGATAACAGAAAGGCACTCCAGTGGGAAAATGCGGCTTGGTAGTAATTCCCAAGCCACAAAGCCCTACACAATAAACAACACATTTTGAAAGCTAACAAAGAGTGCTGGTCCCTTACCTTCCCCAGAGCCCCGGCAGTTACTTTACTCATTAAAGTACTGGATGTTCTTATCCAATATTTACAGTCCTGTTTTTAGGTTACTCTAGCAACTGTTACAGCCCCAGACAAGCAGTTAATGAAAGATGTATATGTTTTAATTTGTGAGGAGTATCAACTGGGATTCTCATGCTGTCACCCATACACCTCACTTAATCACCAAGAATCACCAACAAAGCTTTTGAGCAATCTTGTCCTTCTCTCTGACATGCAACTTTTGCACCACACACAGGACAGATTTTCTTGGCTTGGTGCTTTGTACGTCTCCAGCTCAGACTCCTTAAGTAAATGATATTGAAACTGGTGCAAAAAAATCCATTGCACAACTAGATATAATGTCCAAACTAAAAGAGGTTTCTTCTCCTGTAGGACTGTCTGTTCTGGAAAACAAAGATATTTCAGAAACAAAGCCAGCTCAATCCAGAAACAGATTTTTAAAAGCATGTTTTAAAGCAGTAATTGTTTTCAATATTCTTGTATGTTTGCTCTTTTTGTTGTTTTGCCTTGCCTGAATTCTTAGTACACAATTCAGCCAATCTAACCAGGTCATCTCAGCTCAAACAGGATCTCCTGCTTTCAAAGGCACCATCCCTTTCCATTGCCTAAAGAGATATACCCTTATATTTAGGAGTATAATCCTAATTCTAAAAGCCAACCCATTTGTGGTACAAATTATGTGGATTGAATCTCACTCTCAGTTTCTTTGGGCCTGCAGATAATGCACAAGTGTTGGTTACAGATACCTAAGCTGTTCTCTGCTCCTAGCTGAGCTCACAGAATCACAGAATCCTAGAATGGTTTGCATTGGAAGGGACCTTAAAGATCATCTAATCCAACCCTACTGCCATGGGCAGAGACATCGTTCACTAGACCAAGTTGGTCAAAGCCCCATTCAGCCTGACCTTGAAGACTTCCAGGGATGGGGCATCCAAAACTTCTCTGGGCAACCCATGCCAGTGCCTCACCACCCTCACAGTAAAGAATTTCTTTCTTATATATAATCTAACCTTGAATATTGTGTGACATTTTGATCACCACAATGTAAGAAAGATACTAAACTATTAGAGAGCATCCAAAGGAAGGCAACAAAGGTGGTGAAAGGCCTTGAGGGGAAGCTGTACGAGGAGTGGCTCTGGTCTGTTGGCTCTTGGTCTGTTCAGCCTGGAGAAGAGGAGACTGAGGGGAGACTCCATTGCAGTTACAGCTTCCTTGTGAAGGAAGAGGAGGGGCAGGCACTGAGCTCTTCTCTGTGGTAATCAGTGACAAGACCCAAGGGAATGGCCTGATTTGGAGTCGGGGAGGTTTAGGTTGGATATCAGGAAAAGGTTCTTCACCCAAAGGGTGGTTGGGCACTGGAACAGGCTCTCCCAGGGAAGGGGTCACAGCACCAGCCTGACAAAGTTCCAGCAGCATTTGGACAATGCTCTCAGGCCCAGGCTGTGACTCTTGGGGATGGTCCTGTGCAGGGCCAGGAGCAGGACTCAGTGATCCTGATGGGTCCATTCCAGCTCAGTGTATTCTGTGATTCTGTGGTTCAACATGCCCTCTTCCAGTGCAAAGCCGCTCCCCCTTGTCCATGCCCTCATACAAAGTTCGTCTCCAGAGAGACACTAAGACTGGAAACTAATAAAATCAGTGTACTCTAACTCACAGGGGGTCAGAGTAACGGCAAGTTTAGTAGAATATCAATAAGATATGCAGGTTTGATTTTATATTCTCATTAAACTATTGATCCTTATTGCATCAGAGTTCATGAAGCTGGTTTATTCTGTGATAATCACCCAGATTTCATGTTATGTGCAAGTACCTCCCAAAGCAAGACTGGCAGTGAAAAGTCTCATAGATGGCAGTTCCACCCACTCACAGACATTCATTTGTCCAAACTGTAAGACAAATAATTTCCAGTAATTAACAGATTTGTAAAAGTAAGAATTTATCATGAATAATGCAAAATACAGAGACATGTAAGTATTAATAGTTTTAACACCAGTAATAGCTCAATGTCTGCTCCTATTTGAAAATGTTCTGATTTCTAATTACTGCCTGCCATTTTGTGGCCCACTTCTGCTCTAGGTAGATATCATATCCCATCTTCCACAGCGAAGATAACAAAACCGAGTAAGAATAGGCCCTTGACTGGCCTAAATTATCTCCATGAGAATGAAATCAGACAATGCTTTCCACTATAACTTGAGCCTGACAGCCTAAATCAGGATGATCTCATGACATGATGTAAGCTATGGATTCCTTAGTTAAGCTCTGTGTTTAGTCACAAGTGTCCTGTGAGGTCTTGGGTCAGTCACTAAAGCTTTTGTTCAGATCAGCTGGGTTTTGCAATACGTAATAAAGTCCCAGCAGAGCCATGGTCAGCTGGGCATCACACACAAGGACAGGACTCCTCAGGAGGCTTTTGTGTTATTCAGACACGGACATTGTCCCCAGACACTCTCAGGTGTCAAATGGAGACACTGAGCTGTAGCCAGATGCAAGGATAGGGAGCACTGTACACACAGACACCTAAAACTACTTTTTGATGGAATGAGGAATATTAGTTACCTCCCTGTTCCAGAGGAGGATTTTAAACATGTGGTCTTCAAAATAAAGAGGCCTTCCTCTGAAGACCATCTAAATCTATGAGATTCACTGTCCTTGCTGGAAACTCAGGTAGCAACTCGCAAAACATCATGTTGACCTCACATAATACATGTATTTCAGAGTGCTTTATGCACCCCATGTAATGAGCAAAAATTAACAGTCTAAAAAGCTTTCTAATTTCACATCTAATGACACCCTATACAGAAAAGCAGCTGGAACTCCTGCTCATAAACACCTCGCTATAATTACAAGATAAGCAAAAGAATTAGGCTTTCTAATTGTAATAAATTACGAAGCAGAAAATGTAATAAAATCTAACAAGGTCTTTCTATATTGCATTGTGTTAATACAACCTTTTTATATTACCATCTATTGCAAAATGCCAGGCAGCTAATTAAGTGAAGAGCTTTTTTCCCAGGTTAAGTAGAGCACCTACATTTCTGCAGTTATTATTTTGTTGGAAAGTGTATCCTGATTCTGTTCCCATCTAAAGAAGAGAAGAGAAGACAAATCAAGCCAGCATTATAGCGAGTTTTGTGTGCTTGCTCTCAAGCGCATTTAGCAAATGGTCAAAGTGGCCAGTTAAGAGCTTGAAATAAACTATGCTTTGCACAACCATAGTGCTTCTCATTCAAGGACTTCAGTGCATTTGATAAATATTAATTAACTCCCATACTGCTGCTCTGAAATACACAAGCAATATATTTAAGTATTACTTGGTTTGCTACTGAAATGCATCCCCCTTTTTGCTCTTGGACAGGATGCAGCAGCTGTTTAACAACACACATGAATATTAAACAAGAGGTTTAGAGAAGAAGTAAGGAATACTTAATCGAAAAGGCACCCCAGAGGGATTTACATGGGTAGATAGCAATTACTTAAAGTAACGGCCCCCAGACTCTTCAGGTAATTTTGTTCTTCAGCCACCTCCACTTTAAATCTAAATTTGCTGTGGCTTTTAATAATACTGGAGAACTTTGCAGGCAGCCTGTCAGCTCTGAACTGTAGCGAGGAGAACTCTGGCACAAAATCAGGGCCAGAATTGCTAGAATCTTATTTTTATTCTGACAAAATGAGAGAGGGGACTTAAGTGATCACAGCATAGTAAGATTTGGGCTTTATGCTGCTGAAAGAGGATACGAGTAGTTGTTTGGAGTTCAGAGGATTCAATAACTAAGCCCTCAAAGAGCTATTCCACCACCCAAACACTGTCTTACTGATGAGCCCTTATTTTCAACACATCCCACCCAGTGCAGAGTACCACACTCAGCAGCAATGGCCATCAGCTGGCACAGCGTTTCTGCCCCATCTCTCTTTGCGGCTGCATCAATGGGTTGTCTCCTGCCAGTGCAGGAAATTCACCACACAAAGTCACAATTTGGGAAAAAAACTGTGGTTTGCACAAGGTCATCTCGGCCTCATGTCCTGCATTATGGGGAAACCTCTTTACAGTCTCCCATTGCAAAATCTACTTAATATCCAGCTATCTCAGCATGAAGAGTCAAGTTCTTTCTTGGGCAGACAAAAACTATTAGAGAAGATTCTGATTCATAACAGGACAAAATCCGCCAAGCAGCTATTCAAAAACAGCAACAAGGATACTACTGTCTGCCCAACAGAAATGGAACAGAAACAGCAGACAGCTTTCTTTTGCTGTGAAACATCATAATCAGTCATTTCTTTCTGTGACAAAAAGAGAAGGCATTTAAAAAATCAGCATTGGTTTGGTACCTAACTATCTACAAATTTCTTTACTGTTTAAATAGTCTCTGTTGGAATGGGTGGAGACACTTTGCCAAGGAAATCTCCAGAATTATCCCTGTAAATAAGTCATTTAAACACACTTTGTGCACTTCCAACATAATTTTTACAGGCTTTTCCTAAACTATAGTTGTGAAACGTAACCAGCTAGCCCATTCTGAGAGGTTCTCCAAATGACTTGCTCTGTTTTACACCAAATCTACATCAGGGCTTCCAATTCCAGTATTAGGATTATATTAACAGCTTAACTTGTACTTACTTATCCACCAAAACCAATTCTGGCAGGGCAGCCAAACATTCATCTTAATTGAAAACATCATGTCTTTGTTTTTTCATCAAATTAATAAATGAGGTCACCAGATGGCTCTTTTAGGATCATTGAGCTGAGCTTCTTGGATTTTATGTTCCTTGTGTGCTTTACCACAAAGCTAAAAATCCTGAACATTGCCAGCACATCACATCAATCATTTGTTCAGCACTGGTATCCTCACATGACCAAAATACCTCCAACAAAAACCTGAGTTTCACGAACACAGAATCCTTTCCTGAATTCAGACTCTCATGTCAAAAGACTTGACAGCAGACTTGGGGCCACAGGTTACGAGTGTTGCGCCATGGAGCTGTGCTAGAGGGACTTTCCATTTGAGATGCATTAATGAATCTGTCCTCCTAAAAATATTTTATTTCTTAGACAGGTTAAGTGTCTTTTATTGAATAGTTAATTTTACAATCAGGTATTCAACCTGCCAGATGGGCTCCATGGTAACATTAATAATCATTTTATATAGTTAAAACTTGACCTAGCAATTATCAGCATCTTTCACCTCTTTAATGTTGAGGAATGGGAAAAGACCCTTACATGGCTAATTTGAGAGACTGAACCAGGCAATACGTTGCTGGTCCCAACCAAAACCCTCTGCAGGGCCACTATTCCTGCATCCCTGGATGTTGCTGTTTTCCCCACGGACGAGTAGAGAAACGACACGAAGTCCAGGCTCAGGGATTAAGGGATGAATGATTTAATGAATTCTCAGAAGACTTTTATATGTTAGTTTGCAAAGTGTATTAAGTGGCATAAGGTAATTGGTTTTTGCCATCCACCCCCTAAGGGGATTGGTCAAGTTCTAAGACACACATCTCTGAGTGTTTTTCTAGTTAGAACCATAACAATTCTACCAAAACAATCCACACCTGCAAGAAGTTGACAAAACGGTAACATTGTTTTGTCTTACTTGCACGGGAAAGACAGAACTCTCACAAAATGCTGCAGAAAGCCGGAAAATCTCTCTGCTAAAGCTTTTCAGTGTCCACATCTGCAGAGGGCTTCCCAAAAGTGAAAGCAAATCTCACGTTTCCCCAGGTCCTTTAAGCTTCTGACACAGTTATTCTACATCTCCACCTGGCATTGAAAAGGTTTGTATTTCATTTAGATATACTGCACAAAACTGTAGTGGGAGCACCATCTCGGCATTTGGATACGGTTTGGTGGTGGTGCATTTACACCACCCAGCACCTTGGAGGCTGATCCATAGGAAGCACATATATACAGTACTGCAATAGGGATCTGAAATGGGCTTGCCCATTCCTACGTTGACAAATCCTCCATGCCAGCTTCCTGGACATATTTATCTTTATCTAAACCTAAGCAAATCTTTGGACAGTTAATGAATTGGCACAAACAGATGTTGCTGAGAGACGTTGTGCTCCCATTTGCTTTAGCATCATGGCTAATTGAAACTTCTTCAGAAATTCCAAACAGCTCAAAGAGCATTAAAACATCTCGAACTGAAGTTCAAACCACTGGAAACTCACAGGTACATGGGATAAACTGCACACAGTAAAAGATAAACTATACCTATAGGGCCCTGACCCACAGCAATGCTTTCTCTGATCTCACAAAAGCCCAAGTGGAAATCATTACAGACTTCCGCTGAGCAATCCAGAACATTTTGAAACAGAAAACACCATGCTTACTGTGGACAAAATAAAATAATGCCAACAGATATATGCATTTGAAATCAGTGTAACCACAAGATGTCACTCTAAACTTTATTTAGAGGAAGGGTTTGGCTACTTCAACTTCTAATAGAGTTCAAAGTTACTTTTTTCCAAGTGTATTTATAGCCTTCCACATTGCATTTACTAAACTTAAACAATAAATTAATTGCTACGTGTTAAACACAACTAAACAAACATGAGAAATGCAGTCTACCACACCAAAACTTACTGGTAAATCCTCAAAAAGCAGGCTGGGTATAAATTGACAACTAGAATAAAAACAGAACAGCCTTTTGGTTTGAGAGGTTAAAGTAGAAAAATAATGAAGTTACAGTTCAGTTCGATATTGGAGATCAAAAACAATTTAAGGAAATGCAAGATTTGGGAGAAAAATAGCCACTAAACATTTCAACTCTGTCTCTATCCCTCTGTCTCACCGTAATTAGGTTGGATTTCAACTGCTATCTAATTACTGTCTGTTTGGAAAAATACTCCCCCACAACTATTTCTCCTACTACCTACAGGTACTTGGATTCTGGAAAGACAGTGAATCTCCTAACAAATTCGCATATCCATATATATATGAATATGTATACATGTAAAAATACACTATTATACCACGTATGTCTACATATATGTGTGTATATATATTACATCATGAATACATGCAATTTGCAAGTAAATATAAATAAATAAATAAATACACACACACACACACACACACACACACATATATATATATCACCAGAATTTTTGGTGCAAGAAGCCAACAAGGACACTCTTGAGCCACACCTGCAGCGGAGGCAGAGAACTGGCCCAAAACATGCAGTAAGGCAGTGGCAGAGCCAGGATCTGGAAGTAAGTCCTCCAAGGAAAGCTGCTCTGACACCATCTGCTCTGACATTTCCACTATCAGTAGCACATGGAAAATGATGGTGATCCAAACCCCAGTACCTTCAATAAATATGCCTTCAAAATATTTATTTTGGAGTAGAAACCATCTAGTTCACCTGAACCATTTAACTATTGGAACAAAAATCAGATCTAAGAGAAAGGAAGCAGCACTTCTGGTAGCTTCAGCATCCCTAGAACCTCAGGCAGCAAAGGCTGATGTGGAAGTGTCCAACAGTTTTGACCGTGGTTTAAAACACGTGTGCTATTAATACCCATTAATACACAATGGAAATTACGAAGAGAAGCTCTCTTTACTATCCTTAAAGTCTAGGAAGTCACTATGAAAAATTAATTCCAAAACACTGATAAGGTTGCCAAGGTGCTCCCAAAGTTAGAAAGTGTCACACTTTAGGTGTATGGCCACACACCACTTTTCCCTCTGCTCTGACACTTGATTCAGTATCCAGAGTGGGCCTGCTCTGGGAAAGCTGCCTGCACAACCTCTGCACCATTTATGTGAGGAGCTGCAAGACTGAGAGCAATAAGAAGATTTCTTGAGGGTTCTTTAGCTTAAGAGCATTAAATGCCACCCTGAGAATTAGATCCTACCCCTGACTCCTACTGATAGTCTCACTGCGGTCAGAAAGTCACATACACAGTATTTTTCAAAAACAATCAGATGATCCACACATTTTAAGTACTCAAAATGAGACACCGAGACGGCCTTGCTGGAATGGTGACACTCCCTGTTGCAGCTGGAGCTGTGGTCAGACATGAGAAGTGGTGCATGTCGTGATGTATCAGGTCAGAAGTCTCTCGAATCAGGCCTCAAAAATAAGAAGATAATTTTACTTCTGTTTCTCAGGGCTTCAATAGCACCTCTGTAGCACCTCTCACAGAGTAAATAATGATGGGAAAGCAATGGATTAAATACTTGCTCATGAGCTGAGTCCTGCCCCTTCTGCACACTGAACAAAGCAGGATTTTTGAAGAAAACAGGTTTGAGGTCAAGTAAATAAGAAGTATCACACTGTGTGTATGTACAGGAATGGAACTCAATTCGCCAAAACTGGCTTAGTTATAGCACTGCCCTCTGATCACTTACCTAATTCTCTTCACATTTTTTGGAAATACTACATCCTTTCTGCATAACATAATATAAAATAACATAATGTAACATAACTATGTTATTACGAAAACTATTTTCTATTTCTAAAGCCTGGGATTTTATGCAATGGTACCTTAACGAGCTACCTCAGCAGATACTCAAAGCCACACAACTATGATGACAAAATGGAGGCAGGAGACAACAAATTAAAGACATAAATTCAGTCTTCTTTGCAAAGAGCACGTAATTATCTCAGAGGCAGATAGGGGTGACAGAACACAAACACGACCACAGAAAATGGACCTCATGACAGAATCAACATGGGAGGGGAAGGAACAACACAGTCTGCAGCGTTTCTTGTCAAGACACACTTTAATACTCAACAGAGCTCCCAAGTACAGAATAATACCTAAGCAAACTGCAGCAGAAGTTTGAGATAAACATGATATCCACAGTTACCTGCCACTACATATATATATATTCAAATTTATTCATATTATATATATAGACACATATATTCACAAATATATACAGGTATGTGTATCTAAGATTAACTAGTCTACTTTCATGCATCTTACTGTTCACTGCTCAATCCCAACTGCACTTAAATCACTCCAGTCAGTATTTTTCACTGACTCTCACAACACACTGGAAGCACTGGGTTAAGTAAAAAGAGTACTGAGATTCCAAAAGATCCACAGTGCTGGTACCAGGCAATAAACTTGGCTCATTTATAACAGCTTTGAGAAACATAAGGTATAACACTCTTCAAGGCTAAAATGTTTCTGTGATTTCAAAATTACCATGAAGTTTCTTAAAAAGTTATATTCACTGAACAAAAGCCACATCACAGTCTAGCCTAAAATGACTCTGCAGGCCAAAACATAAGAGAGAGAGAACAACTCTGCTATTTTAGAGACAAAAATAAACATTGGGATTAGTGATGGAACAGCTTGCTCCAGATTATTTTCTTCCATTTTATTAGTAGATGTACAAACTACATTAGCAATATATAAATCCAGTCTTTCTTTCTTTAACACCAAAAGAAAATCATCTATCTCATTGTTCTTTTATATTCTGTCTGCCTGAAAAAGGAAACTGCATTATTCAAAATAAAACCAAATTATCTAAATGAATCTCTTAATAATTTGCCTCTAGTTCTCATCACAAACCAACAATAAAGGGCTATCCCTATTTAATGCAAAGAGAAAGAAAAGCTTCACATTGGGACAGCAGCCACACAGCAACAGCTGCTGCAACTGCATTTTATTAATTCTAATTATACACAGAATCCATATGGCCAAGATGCACTTAAAAAAAAAAAAAAAAACCAAAAAAAAACACCAACAAAAAACCAAACCCTGCAGAAACAAAAACCAGCTTTTATTCCTTGCTGGATATTTAAAACCCGCAACCTCAACACTCATCACATTGCTCATGTTAAAAATGGTTTGTTTCCAATGCACAGCTTTTGCATTTCAAATAAGAAAAGTCCCCAAAGGTTCTAAATTCCTTGTCTGAGATGTAAATGTTATCATTCATGGGTTAAAAGGCAGCAAAACACAAGCAGAGGGTTGCATTAGGATTACAAGTGATTATGTATTACCCAGGTTGTATCAGCACTGTAATCGGTTTCTTCTTGTACTCAGGCTGAGAATCCAGATACAGACCTTGGCTGGGATCTTCTATTTATCAGAGTTCATCAGCATTCACTCCCATAAATGCAAGAGTATCAGAGCTTTGGTTTTGGGTTGAGGTCTTTCCTGGTCATTCACAAGTTTTAATATTAAAATTCTTTCAAATAAAAAGTGATTTGGGGTACCCGCACAAGATTCCCACATCTTTGCAGAGACACCTTCCCTCAAGGTGGAAAATAGCTTTAATATTAAGAAGCTGGCTACTCACATCACCAGGGCTGGCCAACAAGAACAGTGAGCACCATGCCCTGGCTCTCTTTGCTCCTCATCTCTAACCAGTAAGACATCACCCTAACATCCACTAAGTCCCAAAGACTAAAACAATTCTGAGAAATATTTCAGCTCCTCCATCACAGACACAACTAAGGAAAAGTGGGTAACATTTCAGACTTCAGTGGAACACAAAGGTTGCCCAGAGAGGTTGTGGGTCTCCTCCCCTGGAGATATGCAGAAGCCATCTGAACATAATTCTGAGTGACGTGCTCTAGAGAACCCTGCTTAATCTCGGAGGTTGGACTAGGTGATGTCCACTAGGGATACTAGGGGTCCATTCCAACCTGACCCATTCTGTGAGTCTGTGAAGCTCCCCTCTCTGGGTATCTTCACTCTGATTCCTCTACAGCAACATGATGTCTGTCTGTCTTCTTTCTCCATGTGCATCTACCTGTCAGCTCTCACCAGCTAACTTTGAACCGTCTGCCCAATGTCAATGCAACCTGATAGAAGCAAAGAAGTCTTATTTCCTCCAAAGGATCCACAGGCACCATGGGCTGGGAGGAATTATAAGATTGAGAGAAATTATAATAACGCAGGAGAAATTGCACTGCTGTGGAAGCAAAAACAGCAGTGGGCCAAAATCCACTCAAAACCAGTTACAACAGATCTGCCCTTTTTTTCTTTCTTTTTAACAAATGGTTCACTCCCTGTGACCAGACTTTCACTGGAGAATTGCAAGGGTTAGTTCCTCCAGCTGGCTGCAATCCAGCCCCCAGCTCATAAAAAAATAGATCACACAGCTTCAAACCATCCCAAAGATCGAGCACTGCTACCTTTAGCTCTTTTGAGAGAAAGCACAAATTTGCTTACTAAGAGAATTGGACTTCAAGAATAAAAGCAGCTGCAGCTGTCTTCAGGCAAAACAAAAGCTGCCCTTGAATTTAAATTTCAGTTCTGCTGTAATTTATGCCGCAACAAAGAAAGATGCCAGTTTGGGAAAGTAGGACTCTGTGCAGAGTAATAACAGGCTTCCCCATTGTCAGAGATGTCATTTGAGCATCTCTCAAATGTGACAGAGCACTGAAGAGGTTTTGCACATTTCTTTTGCTCCTCGACATCTGTAATAGCCAGGGAGGGTTTCAATATTTTTAGATATAGCTACAGAAGAAGCTGTATTTCTCAGTCAGGGAAGGTCTGATTATAGATCTCTGGAAGAATCACCCCAACACATGATCCCAGGCAAGCAAAGTCAACGGGGGTTTTATTCTTTGATTTCATGAATGCTGGACGCAGGCCCTCGGCAAGAGGATTGCCTAATGTCCCTGGGCTGGACACAGGCATGGCTGCACTGGATTAACACCTGAGGAATTCAGTGCTGTTACTGGAGGTGAAACAGCCTGACATGACCAAAAACCAGCTCACTGAGAGTAAGTCTAGAGAGCAGTGACACAGGAGACCAGTGACCTTACATCCAGGAGCACTGCAAGTAGTTAAGCACACTGAACATATGAGTGGGCTGAAAACATCTACCGAGAGCAAGCTTGGCAAGTATGAATAGGTAACACCCAGCTGTGCTTTCCTGTTGAAAAGTTTCCCAGCACAGCAACTCATTTCATGTCCTCCTGGTCCCTGAAACACTGACACAGCACTGAGTGCTGAAACATGCTTCCTCCTGTGGACTGAGCAAGATGGGTAGTAGTGACAGTCACCATCGCCTCACTTCAGAAGGGTGACTGTCAAACAAGTTTTCCATTTGGCTTTCCACAATACTAGCAGCTTGACCAGGAACCTTGTGCCATTGGACATTGTCTTGTTTTCTGTGGTGCCTTGAATGTTAAAACTTATGTCTGCTCAAAGGAAGAAGTACGAGAGGTTGTTGGTGGTTGTGAGAAAAAGCCTGAAAATATGACAGCAGTGTTTCTTAAAGACAGATCACAGGAGCAGACTGTAACAACCTGCAGTATTTCATATATTATTTCTATGCCTTTTGTGCAAATCTCAGGGCTACCATGTATGACCAGCACACCATTTTTACATTTTCTGGCATCTAAAATCGTTCTTTGCACCTGCTTTGGTATAGGCTCCATCTCCAGCCCAGGGCTGTGATGCAGGTCTGCTTTTCTCACTGTTTATCCGATTGTTCATACATCTGTTCCCCAGTACTGACCCACCTCCTTCCCTCTGTTCTCAAATTTCATTTAAAGAGTTTCTCCTTGAACACAACATGCCTAAACAAATTCCTTGTCTTCCCACTAATCTCCTATATTTTCTTCTTCTCTCTACATAGTCAACAGTATAATTATTCTTCTCAGCATTAAAGCCTACATAATGTGGGGAACATTTTCATCATTATTCTTAGTTAGCATGCCTAGCTATGCCTATCAAAATCTCATTTTTCATTCTTAGAGTGTTTCTTTTATGACAGTAACATCCCATCATTACTCCTATGATATGTTCCTCTCCAGTTTTTTTTCATATCTAAACTATCCAGAAATTTAACCATGGCCCTAAGTGCAAGAGAAGTGTCAGTCCCAGCTCACAACTTTGTAGACACAGAGGTCAATCAAACTAAGACAAATCCACAGGAAACCAAGCTCTTGGTTTGCTTCACACTTGCTATAATAAATATTTGCATTTCTCAAAGACTGTGCTATTTTTAATAGATACATATGACCTAAAATAATTAAACCAAAGGGAAACTTGCTTTGGATCTCTGAAATGTCCTCTTTATATACCCTATCTGTCCTAGGCACCTTCCAGTAACATGGAAGAATACAAGTTTTAACTAGATCTCTGGAATTTTGGAGACTAATACAACACTATTGAGTTATCCTTCCACTTCACTTACACAAACTTTTAACAGAAAAGTAAGATGTGATCATAGAAGAATCACCTGAATTCCTTTTTGACTTGGTTTAAAAGACATGACCACTCTTTTTAAATGGATTGTTATAACAAGGTTTATTTAAAAGTGAGCTGGATGAGGAAAAGAGTCTAAAAAAACCAGCTTACTGGAAATATAACACTGTATCCTAAGTCTCTAAGCGCAGGCTGTGACACAGATGATGAGTAAATTCTGTTACAGTAATGTTTACTACAGCAGTTTTTAAGATGAGCAGTTTTAGAACCCCCGCGTTATTTTGCAGAAATGGTAGAATGCCATAAAAAAAAAAAAAAGGTGATGCAGATTTTAATTGGAAATATGGCATTTTAAAATTCAGGCAAAGTTACGCAAGCATGAGAAAAAACCATAAGACATGGTTTCAAAGTCCTCAGGAAATACGTCACCCACTGCAGATTGGGTTTATCCGAATTTTAGAAAAACCTATTGAGATTAGTTTTTACCTAATACTGCATAAGATGATTACAGTTATTTGTGGCACTTTAATTCCTACTAGAAACAAATGATGTTTTATAGAGATGTATCTACAAAAAAACCCAAACAACCCTGACATAAACCTCTTTTATCCATTCTCATTCCACAGAACCACCCACTAAGCTGTAGAATCATGCACTTTTCTTAATGAAATGAAGGCTAGACAAGTATATAGCAGAGGTTTCTAGAAATAAATTTTACTAAACTATGTACTGCATTATTAAAATTGATTACGTTTCCTAAAGAACAGAACTGGAACAAAAAATGTTTGGTTGCTTTGACACATCCAGATGACCATTATTACTCTCTTTCATGATTTCCCTTTTTTATCTCAGCACGACGTCTCCAAGATGCCCCATTATGAGACAATCCCAACAAATGAGGCATTTGGATTTCTGGAGGTTTCATTTCCTCTTCCTTGCAGGGTTTTAAAAATGTTCACATCAGAACATGCGCTACAATTTAAGAGAACCTTGTGATTTTACTATCAGCTAGCTACAGACGACCCTACAAAAAGAAAAAATCCTTACAAGCTCCTAACAACAGCATAACTCCTCACTGCCCATAAAAGAACTGGTAAAATCCTTCTGGTGAAAGAAATCTAGAATTAACTTAAGAGTAATGTCAATATCTAAATTCACGTTCTTCCCGTTGCACGCTCCATCTGAAGAGTTTCTCCTCCTCCCTCCTCTTAGGGCTGGATTTTCAAAGCATTGTGTTTGGGCCACTGGAGTGTAAATGGGACTCCAGAGACTGCAGTTCCACATGTCACTTTGAAAATGTGCCTCTTAGCAACTAACTCGGCTGTCACTGAGCACAGCCACTCTAGCAAGAAGTCCAGAAACAAGAACAGCCCAAAGGGAGAAGGAAATGCTTTTGAACCCGAATTAAAATGTAAAAGGACAGTCCTTCAATAATCCTTCTGTAAACCACTTACAGAACTTTTCCTTACATAATTGTAGCGGCTTCTTGCATGTGCAGAATATACGCAAGAAAAATATTGAATCTTCCTTTTTCTCATGTTACTCCACTGTTCAGTAGTCCACATTTAATATTTATGAAACACGTTGAAGATAAAAATAGTCATGTACACATTGAGAACCAAAGTTCAAAGATGGCTGAATCAAATCAGCATAATAACAGAAGCATAAATTCGAGAATAAAAGGAACTAGACAACACTAGATTTGAAAAATGACTCTATTATTATTATTATTGTTTATCTGTTCTTGTTATACTCGATTTAAGACATCCTACAGATTTCTGAAGCCTTTTGGAAGTTAACGAGAATTGAACTCACACTTAAAGGACAGAGATGGTTACAACAGATGAATTTATTTGTAAAGGAACCAAATTCTACTGAAGCTGTAGGTCCTACAAAAACTGAATTTGGCACATAAAATTATGTAAACTTTATTCCTGGTAAGAACGTGCATCTCTGCATCCAGGTTAACGATTCTGTACAAAAATCACATTTTTCATTAGTAGTTACAGCCTAAATACTCAAAAGGTCAATCATTCTGGATAAAACCAATGTTTGACAGCAAATGAATTTTGGAAAGCAATGAACTGAGACTCTGAAAATTAAGTCTCATTAAAATTAGGCACAGAAAAATGGACACTTTGAAGACCATTAGACATTCTGTAAATAAAAAGACAAAGGAACATTAGCAGTACAGAACTTAAAAAGAGACCAGAAGCTCTGCCTTTAGGTATTCCTTCATGTGGTGGTCTGATTTATAGGTGAATAGAGAAACTATGCCATGAAGCTAAAACAGATGTCATGGAAGTAGGGGTTTTTTTCAAATACTCATTATGCAAGGGTCTCATTATTGATTGTGTAACATCATCATCTACCACACTTAAAATGTGTGGCATGTCTCCTCTCACTGAGGAGAGCTCCCTCTTTAGTATTGTTCCAGAATCTAGACCAACCAAGTAACAAACCAAATGTAACAGTCAGAGACTTGGAACACATCTTGCAATTCCCAAATCTCTTCTATAAAAGGAAGCATTTAAGAAGAAGGAAAAGACATCTAAAGGCCCACAAATTAAAATGCTAACTTCTGTAACACCATACTCCTCAATCTGCTATTGTAGTAATCAAAGGATGTAAGTTCTTCTTTGGATTCGACCTTAAGGTAGCTATAATCACTTTTTCATTTCTGACATGTGTAATACATGAACAGATATTGTAGCACAGCCACACACAAAGCACACATGTTGTTAAAATACTTTGAAGTATTATTCTAACTACTTCCAAGTAGTGCAGAAGTAAATGTACAGCTAATGTCACTTCCGTGACTGGTGTATTTCTTCAGCACACACTTCTATATCCACAGTCACCTTCTTAAAAGCAATATAGAAAGGTCCCATCTTTTTTTTTTCCTCCTTTTTTTTCAAATCTATTTACAACTATTTGGCAAATTCAATTCAATTATTAATCTATTTCCTTTTTTAAAGCATACAGAGCAATTAAAATTATGCAGAGTTTATAAAATAAAGCTAATCACTTAAAAGAAGCTGACAAAAGTTACAAATAAAATAGCACTAACATTAATTAATTCCATTTGCAGGAAATGTTAGAGATTGGTAACACACATTTGTCACAAATGCTACAGAAATTCCTGAAACTATTCCCGGACCTCTATTGTCTTCACAGTAATAGTGCATTATTGATGTGCTTCTACTTTTATGACATATAATCAAAAATTTTCCACAGCTGTCCTGACTGTAGCTCTGCAAGGAGCACAGTTGATACTCTGGCTTCAAACAGCCAGAAGTTGAAGGCACGTGTGCGTCCACAAACATAATTTGTGTTAGGAAGTGCACCCTTGAGCCGAGTTCCTCATAAAATGTGCAGATGTGTGTGAAGGAAGGGCTATGCAACGTGAGCAAGAGGGCAGAGGCAGGCAGGGCAAGGGAGATGCACAGTTACAGTCACCACTTCCCATGACTGGCAGCTCAGGCACGGCACAAGGAACAACAGGGATGCCAAGGCAAATGGGTATGTTCATGACCTTGAAAACATTATATATAATAACTTATGGAGGTCGTTTTATATAAAGCTCCAAAACAACAAGCACGTGATTTTAACAACATTTACAAGATGAAATGGGGATCTTCAAGTAAGTGGAAGAAAGACTGAGCAATACACCAGCACATCTATTTGAACACTGCAACATCACATGAATGGGAACATTCTGCCAAACTGCGTCCTGGAGCAATTTCCTTGACTCATTTTTGAGTTTCATTGCTGACACTTTTCAAAAAAGCATAATTCAAATGACAAAAAGATTTTCAATGCTACTTGGTGCCAGTGAAATCAATTAAAGTTTGGCCATTTACCTGTGGAGATGGCTTCATTTTCAGCTTTGCATAAGCAGTTATATTCTACTCTGATTCTGTATCATCCATTAAGTAAAGCAAAGCAGCAAGGCTTAGGAATAACTATTCAGAACCTTAACTTGTATTAGGTTTCTGTTACTCTTTCTTTCTCTGTAAGTAAGAAAATACCTTTGAAGTATCAGGACAATGAGTTTCTCCACAGAGAGCCAGGAAGGATCATCTCAACACGCTTTTCATCACAAACACAAATTAAATAGTGATAATAAGAAAGTTACTGGGTCTGACCTAGCTCTGGCCTCCAAGAGCGTGCATCTAGTATTAAACATTACTTACCTAGAAGTGCCTGAAACAAGCTGCTCTTAAAGATGCCCATCACCTTTTTGATGGCTTTTTTCAGCTGTTGCTCTTCTGGCTTCCGTAGTTTTTTGCAATATTCTTCCAGCAGCACTAAAGCTCGGTCAGTATCTAAAAAAAAATGCAAGCACAACAATGTCTTTATTGGCTCTGGAAAGTATCTAAATGCTCAAATATTAACTACACATTTTGAGAGGCATTGTTCACACATGTAAGGAACATTTACAGCAAATGTTTATAGAATCATAAAATCACCTATGGTTGGAAAAGACCTACAAGATCGAGTCCAACTATTAAACCAGAACCACCATGTTCCCCACCAAACCATGTCCCCAAGTGCCACATCCACATGCCTTTGGAACACTTCCAGGGATGGTGATGTTGTTGCTTTCTGTCATCAGCTGTATGTCATGAGCAACATAAGCAACACTGCATGGGAAAATGATCTTTGGAACAGCATCTATAACAAGTGCTCAACTTCCATTTATCCAAAACCATCTGGAAGCTATGGAGCCTGGACCAAATTACAACTTGCAGAAGCTACAAAATTATAGACAATAACCATTATGGATACCCATGCAGGAAAACTGGCTTTAAAACATATTCAGACAAGACACGAAAGTGTTTGCTTTGCATCTGCAGCACTCAGTTCTCTGTTCTATGACTGACAAATGTATATATGAAAGGCAGGTGTCCAAGAGTGAGGCTGTTTTTTTCTATTCCCTCAATACATAAAATTGCTATCTACCTCTTTGGTAAATGAGACTTTGATAGCAGACTTTCATCCATGTGCTGGCTCAAAGAGAGCAATCCAGCCTTTCTGTAAGAGCCCAGAGGAACAGAGCACTGTTTCTCCTGCTGCTATTATCTTTGTGTAGTCACTTGCCAAGAGCATGAGTGACATTTAAAATTGCATGAAATTCAAACATCACCATCTTACGGATAAGAAAATAGAGGACCATGGCACTGAGATATCTGTACACACTTTCGTAATTGTATTGCCACCAAGTTTTCAGTAAGACTACCAAACACTACAAAAAACCCCAAATTAATAATGGGGTTTATAAGCAATTGCCTCAAACTAAATTTCTTACACTAGAGTTCAATGTAAGTTTCATTTCTAGGAGAGGGTCAGATTCCTCTGGTTAGACTAAACTCAATAAAGTAGTGTAAAATGCTTGGAAAAGCCAAAAAAAAAAAGCTTTTATAATTCTTTTTTTCTAAATAACTAAAAGAAAGATTCTTTTTCACTACATAAAGATTGACTGCCTTTGTTCAGGGTCTTGATGACCCCTGCAATATAGGCCTTGGGATGTGACAAGCAGATGAGTTCACATTAGAGGCAGAGACATGATTTGTATTCTGTAACCTGATTACATTCTCAAATTAAAAAAGGGAACGACTTTAATCAATCATTAAAGTCTAAGAAGGTGCATTTTTTTTTCTTTCTTCTCACAGAAATTCTAGCTGGTCATAGGCATTTTATCAAAGAAATGAAAAACATCATTAATAAAAAGGAATTTTATTTAAATGTTTTTATATGTGCACAGACATATGTATATAAATATATAGAATCATAGAATCATTAAGGTTGGAAAAGAGCTCCAAGATCATTGAGTCCAACCTTATGTATATATCACATAGATAGGAAGATTAAGGAGCATTTTATAGCAGAGTACACATTATTATAATGGAGAAGCTCACAACTCTCTGCTTTAATCCCACCTTGAGGGGGTCTCCAAGAGGAACCTCCTCTTTCTACGAAAGCTGTCCTTGGGGCAGGTAAGGATTAGGCAATTGCAACTAGGACCACTTATAACCCACAGAGAGAGAGAGAGATCAGCTCTTTTAAAGGCCACATCACAATACCTGAGCTGGGCTTCCATCACAAACCATCCAAATCAAAAGCACAGCCTTGAAACAAAGCTCTGGATCCAAGTGGGATATGGTTGGGTACAAAGAACTACTTCTACATGTGAGCTCAGCTCCTTTTGCCTTGAAAACCCCAGTCATACCATACCTTTTACTGACCTAATGACTGTGCCTGACCCACCTATGACACCTGTACTTCCACTGATACACTGAACGTTGTGGACAGCCTCAATGAAATAACTAGTCCGTAACTTAAAGCACGGGTTGGAATCAGTAATTCACCTTCTTCCAAATACAGACATGGATACGTAATGAATCCATGACTACTTATATTAAAGTGAAGCAGCAGAGTGGTGGAAAACTACTACAAAGTTTCCAGTACTGAGGACATGTTTGAAGAGTGGACCAAGAAATTAGGAAAATGGGAAGTGAATGCCTTTTCCACATCAGGGATACCACTCCCTCTTTCTTAGTGGTTTGGTGAAACATGCTGACATTCCCTCCTTTATCAATCATTCCTTTCCTGAAGTGTACAGTTCGTATTTAAAAAAAAAACAGCTACAAAAAGTAGCATCCTTTGGGGATACGAGCAGTTTTTATTTTCGCTTGAAATATTATTTTTCAATTCATGAAGATGAAAAAAGTCTACTTTTTGTTGACCCCAGAAGAGTCCTAAACTCTACAAACTGAACAACCAGCAACAGAGCACAGTTCTAGTGCCAAATCTAAATCCCAGATAAATCCCAGATCAAGTAATGATCTTCCTGCCTAATTTTCCTCTCTAGCTTTAATAGGATACATTAATTTTAACTCCATCCCTAAGCTCCAGCATGGAGTTGCAACCTTTTCCTGCACAATCTCACTTGGCAGCAGAGTATCTAGTTTTCCAAAAAACCTGTGATGGGTGACGTGCTGGGAGATTCAATCAGGATCCCCAGGCATATCCTGACCAAGAGTATTTTAGCATGTCGGGGAGGGGGGCCGTGCAACCATTACTGGTGGAGCACTCCTGAAAAACCAAGGGATTTATGGATACTACTCAAATCTCCAGTTAATTTGTCATCCATTAGGCTTTCGAAAAAGAACTTTCCCCCTTCTTGATGACTCTCCTGGTTATAAATTACTCAGAACTAGATCTTCATATGGATTAGACAGTATATAGCATGCCAGGGCACAATCCTGTTCAGCACCAGCACAGCACATTCCTACCTCTGCACAACACAGAGCAATAGGAAATAGTGTAATAAAATGGCACAGCTGAAGAATGCTCAGTACTCTCCCCAAAATAATAACCATTGTCAACTCCCAGTCATACCCAAAACAGATGAGGACACCCAGTATTTTTTATTTTGCAGCTACAAAGCTTAAGTACTCCCTGGTTGCAAGAATGGACTGCCTGGACTGCAGCACAATAGTCAAATAAGAACCATATTCCCTGCCACCCAATTAAGTGGAAGTTTCTGAATCTGAATTCCCACACATTCTTTTCATCAAGAGGAATGAGACATTGGTGGCTTTCATGAGGGACTGGACCACTGTATACATTACAATATCCAGGGAAGCACACAGTTAATTTATAGCAGCCAAAGTAAGTCCCGTACCTTACAGAGTATATCAAAAATGCAACCAAAAAATCCTTGTTCTGTGGTATCACTATTCTCCAGTAATGATACCAAAAACAAATTCAAGCAAGACAACAAATCCACTGAACACACAATTCAATATCCCAAGGGGTGGGCCTCTGTGTGGATCCTGAATAGGTGCTTTGTCTGTGAACAAAAGATCACTGAAAAGTCAGCATCAGCTGTGCCCCATGAGGCCTGCTGGACATAATTCTAAATTTTTACTGCTTCTTTGTATTTTATAACACTATTTTTAAATTTATCCTATTGGCTTTGAAAGATGACTTCGACGAGTATCATTCAGAAGATACAGCTCTACAAAAACACACTTATATTCTTATAGTCAGTAAAAGCATTATTGTTTTGTTTAAATAAATCATACTCAAAACACCTTAATACAATTTCAAGGAAAAAAACGTAAGGAATAAAACAGCTTTTATGGTCCTACAGGATCTTGTCCAAGAGCTTATCAGTTAATCCAAACTAACTCACAATTAATTCTGTAAATTTTATTGCTTTATCACTCCGTAATTTTTTAAGCGGTTCAGGAATCTTTATGGTTTGTGTTACTGATCAGGGAATGGGTAATTGCTACAATACAGCAAATCAGAGATCTGTAACATTGACGTGAAACTATAGAGCAGTAGCTTTGCTTACTGGACTCCCTCGGAAAACTTTTTCCTTCCTACCTCAATCTAAAGTTTTATCACATGTAATTACTCAATTTTTCTTCTACAGGGTGAGTCTCTGCTTAACTTAATGTATTGATCTATGTAAGAATCAGAAAAGAGGCAAATCCTTGGGGTTATTATTCTAGATGGGATCATTACAGAATACTCCACACTTTATAGCACGCACACTGTATAAACTTTTCTGTGATGTTGATTTTTAAAGCTCAGTAAGTAGACATTTATGCCATAGAGTTAAAACAATCTTTTGGGGTAATGCTTATACATATCTGATGAAACAAATACAAAAATTGTATATAAAATTGCATAGAAAATCCAAATTATATTTTAATAAAATGTAACTTCAGTATATCTTACAGACAAAAAGTTTTCCAGGGATACTGTCAACAAGAAATGAAGTCATGCATCCAAGCACATACAGAGTAAGGTGCACTATATATCAGGAGAAATTAAATTCTCATCAATTGTTTCCTAAAGCATTCCTCTTAAAATGTAAGCTACACATACAAAAGACTAAATCTGATAATTATGCATACTTAAATTAATTCTGCAATAATTTTATCATCTACTTTGCTAAAATGATGTCAAAATCAATTCTATCTATTTCTCAGGGTCCATATCCTAGATCTGGATGCCACTTGCAATACCAACCAGTACCTTGAAGCAGAAGGATTCCCTTCCTCTGCTGGTTTGTTTCTGAGTTTTTGCTATGCTCTCATGTTTTGCAAGCACATTTTTAGAATCACTTTGAAACTCCATATAGGCAAGGAGACACTACACTCACTGCAGCATTTACAGTAGAGTCCTGGTAGAGTTGGAGCATCTGCAGCTCTGCTGGTGTGGGCAGTTGTGTTGACTAAAAAGTTTTTGTGCCTTCATATGGGACTGAGAATGACATAGCCATGCCTGCATGTGGCAGGTCACACAACACGCGATAGGACCCAGGAAACAAGTTTCTGAAATACGTCCCAGATGTTTATTCACACCATTTATCCTTCAGATGAACTAAGTATATTGCATATGAAGATAATTTAGGTTTATCCATAAATTTCAACAACTAATAAGTAAAAGATTTGACTAACAGAATTAATTGAAACTGTATGAGAAAGATAAAAGTGATTCAAAAACCAGTCTCCAAGCAGCTCCATTTTCAATCCAGGGTTTGTTGAATGATGATGGCTCAAACCAAAGGAGAAGATAATGGAAGCTCCACATTACTCAAGCAGATGCTGCTAAGGCCATGTATATGAATATATGGCTATTTTCAAGCTCCTTCTGGCTGCAGTAAAGTCATATAGGCTGAACTCTATATGGACCCATATATGTAACCGGCCAGGATCAGTCACTGATTTTGCACTCAAACTGTGCTTTGAACACCCCCAGCCTGCTGAGAGTTGCTGCTGCCTTCCTTGGGAGTATGATCCTGTCACCCAAATCCTGCTATGAAGCAAGGTAGCTTAGAAGACGGAGACAAAAAAAGGAAAATACAATTCCAAACTCAGCAAGTTCTGCCTTGCACATGGAAGAAATCACAGTCAGCTGGTTAACAGTGCCTTGCACCAGCACAAGAGAGTATCAGGCAGACACTGCCTCTCAGGGAACCAAGTCTACCACAGCCTGTTGGTAAGTTTAGAAACACATTTACATTTCTTTCCTCCCACTGGCATCACAGTTTGTGAATGAAAAGACTTTTGCGGTGCAACAGTGTGGGAAAATGTTAACTTAAATGAAAAATCAGGTTTCATCAGTGAGAGGTGTTTAACATTAGTTGAGATCTAACCCTAACTGAGTTGATAAGATGAAGGAGTGTTTTTATTTCAATTTCTCTTTTTTTTTTTTTAATCTGCTCTTTTTCTAAAAGGGATTTCAATTATCTTCTGACTTGCAAAGTCTGTTGTAGAGGTGAATTTTAAAAGAAGAACACACCAACGCATTTCAGGAGACACTTTCCAGGTTTTTGAGAACCAGAATTGGGAAAATGTAGGGCATTGAAGCAGGAAAAGGCATGAAGAATGGTGGAGAAAAAACACAGGAGCCAAAATAGAAGTGAGAAATGGAACCAGAGCACCAGGAAAGGGAGCAGGGACGTGTTCTCAGTGAACTTTGATATCTTGAGAAGAAAAGGATCTCAAAAACTACTTTCATTTTGGAGAGTTCACACCTTCATTTAGATGACCAAAAGAGACAGAGGAGCACTGTTCCCTGCCTCAGTTATTTAAAGATGTCTCAATTTGATTCTCTGGTCTGGAAATCTCAAAAAATTAAAATGACTTGTTACAGATCAGCAGGAGGGAATGCAGTAGTTCCTAAGAAAATCCCAGGCAACCTGCCTTGGGACTGACCCAAGTAGTAGACCATTAGTACCACATTTACCTTCCCTGATCTTCACACAGAACAGCAAACACAAAGGAATAAATCCTGCTAAGGCTCTGTACCCACAGAGGAAAAGAGTAGAAAGCCAGTTAAATTTTAGAAAGAAATTCAAGAAACAGTACACTAAGATGGTTGGGAAAAACACAAGCTGTAGGCTCCCATGGTTCAAAGGACTTGAGAACTATTAGACAAATGATAATCATAAAATATTTACATATAAACATCAATATGAGACGAATTAATCGAGCAGACTGCACAGAGGGAAAGCAGACAGGGAATATGTGTACAAACCAGAAACCTCCCAGCATCTTGGGCCCTTCATCTCTGCAAGAGGACTTCAAACAACTATCAAGAAAATGCAGCATATGGGTTATACAACCTTGAGGAAGCATAAGGCATGACGTATGTGACAATCACCCAGTGTGGCAAGCACTCACAACAAACAAGCAAAAGGGTTAAAAATAGCTCCTCAGGATATGCATGGCACACAAACCCATCTTCTGTCCTGCTAGGGAAAACAACGGGACAGAAAAAGGGGGGGTAATCACTGAAGAGATTACCAGGCAGGCTTGTTTCTGGGGTTTCAGCTTTTAGCAACCAGATTGGCACACAGATGAGGCCAACACATGGCCTGTGGAGATTAATCCTGGGCAAGTGGAGAGTCTCTCAAGGAATATTTCAAGTTGAGGTTACATTCTGAGTTGCCCTTGCTCTCCATTAACTTTAAAAACGTGACATCCCTAAACTAACTGTAGCCTTGGTGAATTCTCTGCACAGACTGCTTTCCTGCAAAACACCAGCTTAGGAACAGTTACGTTGTGAAGCAGTGTTATTCTAGACCATGATGCTGCCAGCAGACAAGAAATGGGCCAGACAGACTGTAAGAACTGCTATGCAAGTACAACAGCAAATTTCTCAGAACAAGGCAGTATTACATGCCCAGGTATACTAAGGGGAAACCAGGTATCCAAATGCCAAGGAAAACTGAAGTAAGGAGGACAGGCAGCTTTGCACTGAACAGTGTTACAATGCAATTGTGTTACTGCAGGTCTCTGTGCTCCACATAGCTCATGGGAAAGGCTGCCACGGAACCGCAGAAGTTGCTCAGCAGTCTCTTGTTCCAGAATATTGATTGGAGCAGACGATACAACACAGAGGGCTTAATGCTCTGCTAGTCAGATTGCTTTGAAGGGCAGGATTTGTGTTATGATGTCTCAGCTGAACTCTCTGAGAAACAGAACAGACAGACAAGGAGAGCCTGGAGGAGCCCTATTAGGTTTTCAGTTTTCCTCTCTGTTGTGCAGAAGGACCCAGGCTTACACCTATCCCACAGATGGTGTCTAATTGCACTGGTAACCTCCTACAACGTCCACAAGATCCCTCACCATCTGACTTCAGTGCTTGAAGGTTCCAGTGGTTTCTTCTACTGCACAAAAACAAACTGTTTTTGTCATAAATCAGGACAACTACTTGTCCTCCAGATGTCAATGTGTAAAGCAAAATGACATTATTTGCTTTACAGCCTCTTCTACACTTGTTTGATTTGTCATGTCCCTTCCCTGCTCAGCGACCTTTTTCCCAGTTCCAGCCTCTGCAACTTTTATATACTGCTTACATTCCCAAAGCCTCTTATTCTCTTTTCTGCAATTAAATTTGCCTTAAAGCACAACCTACAAACTCAGGCTGGAGACCCAGTAATGATACAGGAACACTGACTGGTGGATGGAGCTGGACAGAAGAACTGTCAGCCTTATGAAACACAACACACACACACACAACCAGGGAAGTGATGTGTTCTTTTTTTGCTTATTTGTTAAGAATCAGACTTTTTGTCTAACTTACTGTAAGGAAAACTAAGAAAAATTTCACTTATCAGTGTTGATTAGTTCAGCGTAACCTTGTTGTCCATGTATCTTCACGCTTGGTTTTACAACACAGAACCACACATCTGTTCTGTTAAAATGCTGCCTTCACACATTCTTTAGTTTTAAATATAATTCTTTAAACTTGACTAACTGTACTTACACAAGGAATAGGATAATTATATAAAGATCAGGAAGTGGTTCAGCATAAACTCACAAACCTTACTCCAGAATTTCTGTTAATCAGAAAGGATCCTGAAAACCAAGCTACATTCCTGCTTCAGCACCCCCAGATGGGACTATCTGACCCCTGCAATCCCACAGATATGCCTTGCCTACTCATCCCTGCCTGTAAACTACAACTAAATCTTGAAAAAATACTCAGCATTTAGTGTATAATCTGTTAATCTTATGTATCACACTTCACCATAAGGAAGAGCCCACTTCTTTTCAGGGGCTTATTCTGGGACCTGAATTCTTCCCACCATATCACTTTTTTTTCAGAAGGGCTTTAGCAACTGCTGATATCACAGCCGGGCCATTCCTTTTTTCCAATGAGTTCTCTTTTCCCAGGTATGTTGAAGGTAATGTGGGACCTGTTCATTAGCAATCCCTGCTCCAGTTTGGTGACCTGGCTACACAAGTGACCTGTTTGCGTTTCAGACAACAGAAAGAGAAGTTCGGGGGCCTTGAGACTCCTTCCAAAACTACAGACACTCTGGAATTACAAGCAGCTTCACCTGACCTTCTTGTTTCTGCCTTTCAAGTGTCACAATGTTAAAATCTAGGTGTACAAATGCTAATGTTAAATCAACAATGCAAATATGAAGACAGAATGAAAAATGAAGCCACAAATCCTCAAAATGACATAGCACAAAATGAAAACCTCTTATTTATACAGCTGAATAAATGTAAATTGACATCTTAACACTGCAAAATTATCAGAGTGCCCTGCTTTGAAGAGCTTACAATCTAATTGAATGCAAGACACAAAGCTATTGGAACTTGAGTATAGTTGCAAGAGTAAAAACCAGGGGTTGCACACTTAGTACAGCAGCTCTGTATTTTTTTTTCCTTTAAAAGAACATTCAGTAGAAAAATAACAATAAATGTGAAAACTGGAGTGAGACAGAAAACTAACAAAAAGATGTCTGTTGAGGAATAAATAATTTCCAAACTCATACAAAAGAATCATTATATTGCATGAAAGAAAACAATTCAGTAACACAAATGTCTTTCTAGTGATGCAAAAAAAATAACATGAAATGAGATCAAATTACCTTTATTTATTAGCAAAATAGGCATTACGGTCTTACATTTTCTCACATCCATGTTGGAATTTTTAATTTAAGAACCTTTGTATTATACTAGAATCTCCGAGTCAATTAAAAAAACCCAACGTGTTCCTTGAGGCAACAACACAAAATAAATTTCACATTTTGGACATTAAACAACTGGGTCTGTAGATTTGCAAAGCGTAGGTTGGGGCTGCTTGGTTGGGGTTTTTTTGGTTAAAAGCACAGCTTAGCAGACATCCATACGCAAGGCAGTCTTAACAGAGTGCTCAACACCTAGAACTGAACCAGAAGGTGCCTGGAATTATTCCACTACAGCATAATGCGAGATTTGCCCATACAGTCAGGTGGGAGAAGAGCATTTGAAATCAGAAAAGATTGGTCCCTGCTTGTGAAACTGTAAACTGTCCACATTCCTTCTTTCCAGGAAACTCTACGTGATTCAATTCCCTGATAAACACTCTCTGAAGGACACGTTAACCTCTTTAGCCCAAAAGTGAGGACAGACTTAAGGACAATTACACTGACTTGTTCTGGCAAAGTGTTTACTGTCACCAAAAACTCTTCTGGACCACGTCCAGTAAAGAGCAAATGTTTTCTTCACATATTTTGTATGTTTATTACTACTGTCGTCACCCATCAGGTCAGGGCAGCTTTGCTGGCTCTTTCTGGGACGAATACGGCAGGAGAAAACATGATCTTTATTTCTCTTTTTATAAAGCTGTTGTTTGGCACTGTGTTAATTTACAGTAAATACAAGAAGATACCACAGCGAAACAGACCTTAAATACTTGTAAGAAGCAGGAATCTGGTATGACCTGACCAAAATAAGCATATCTGAGTAAGGCAGATTTTCTCATTTTGCTGAAGCAGGGACTGCAAAATCATCTTTTATCACATTTGGCCACTAGTTACAAATTCAGCTTTTTCTCCATGGTTATCCTCTGACATCTAGCTTGGCCATCTGGAACAAATTCAGAAGGAAAGAAGAGAGGATGAGAAGGAAAAAGATTATGCTTATAATGCAAGTCACCATTGCTTCTACTGAGTGCAATATGCACTTAACAGAGATGGAGGAAAGGATGCACAGCTGCCTCTTGTGCTTGTATCAACACTATGGTTGCTTCCAATTCCAGTGACTAAGAGTACAATAATTTACAACACTTTTTTCCCCACAAAAATAATGAATACTGTTAATTTATAGCACTCATAGAATACACAGTGTCAGCTCTCATAAATATCTCAGATAAGGAGATGTTTTTGCCACTAAAATTTATATGAGAGAATGAGACATCATCAAACTGAGGTGAGTTACAGTGTGGTTACCCTGTGTTTTGTCAATGGAGAGAGAGAAAATGACAATTATCCAGAAGGCAATGCAGATCTTAGGGGTATTAAAATGCCCTTTGGAGGTAGATGTCTCTCTCTGATGACCAAAGCAACCCTCCAGGACAAAAAGCTGGGCACCTTGCGTAGGTGAGGCAACTAAAATGGGATGGATCTGCATTAAACATCTGAGAAGTACCAGAATAACAACAGGGCTGAAAAAGAGTTTAGATTTCACTATTCCCAGGCCAGAGCACACTTAGCTTTGCAGTCTGCATGCATATAACAAAGGCTTGTTCTGTATAATGCCCGCTCCTATAGTCCTCTTGTGGGCAAAATACTTCACTGTTTCTCACAGCGGAAACAATGTCTGGCTGGGAAAAGCTCACTGCCATAAAAGCAGTGACATCTTTAAATCAAAGCTTTGTGGTGAAAATTGGCATGGTTTAGACAGTAATTTTCTGACACTTGTTTGTTTAACTCTTGGAAATCTAAAATTGTGCTTTCCACAGCCTATAAACATAACTAAAATTTGCAGTGCTCCCATTCAATTAACTGTAAAAACTGAGAGGTAGTTGAACAAAACTTGGAGTGAAGGATGTGGCCTTTTAGCCAGGTACTTATTTGAGAATATTTATTCAGCAACTGAAAGGACAAAAATCTTGTAATACCAATTACCTACTACAAGTAAAAGAGAAACAAATTTTCCAATATATGTTGGATTTGCTGCTATAAGATGTAAGGAGCCTGAAACCACATTTGAGATTTTTGAGCACAAAAAGTTATGACCCTAAATTTAAATTTTGTTAGCTAAAAAGAATCTGACAGTTTCAAAGAGAATTAGGGCATGAATGGGAGCTAGCTTTGTCTGGTCCTTTATGAACTTTGCTTCAAAAGCTCCTGCTGAGTTGTTTTTAGACCCCTTCCTTTCAACAGACCAGCCACAAAGTCAGCATTACCACTACAAAATCCAGCATTTCATAGAGCATATCTGTCTGATTCTTCTAAATGGCCCAGAAGTTGTCCACATGGGATCAGACAGATACATTCTAATTCTTGACATTGATGTGCTTAATAAAACATGTCCTGGAAGGCATTTTCTAATATAAAAAGGATGATGCAAAAAGTTGTTCCATGACAGAATCAGCATGTCTTTATGAACTGGCTACAAGGCGGGGTGAGTCAAGATGGTATTAACAGCAGCCCACAGCTTTCATCTGACTAAAGGTACAATCCTCTCCCTTTGAGAGATGGAAAGTGGGGTGAGGGAAGTACAAAACCCAACACCTACATATCTCTGACTGCCTAGACACAGCCAGATGTGCAAGGAGGATGACAGGGTTAGTCTAGGAGCACATATGCAGCCAGGCACCCAGATGTGGGGGTTCCTGCCATCTCCGTGTGAATCACAAGCAGGGCTCCAAAACTGGAATCTGGTCTCCATCACAGAGGAGCATGGATTTAATTAGTTCTTTCCATCACTGTGAAAGACATGAATGAATTACAGCAACATTTTTGCTATTAACTATTCTGTTGATGAATCCAAAACACATGCAATTACAGATCTAAATATAGTCCCTTACAGTTAACAGAAATCAAGCTAAGTAACTCAGAAGGGAGGCGGGGAGAGCAGACATCTAAACTCACACAAAAACCTGACTTCACTTCTTCTGTATGGTAGTACTCTTCTACTTTGAAGTAAAGCCTTCCTCAAGAAGTTCCATAATATTTCTACAAATAGTTCTATTCAGAAATATTCTAGTTTGCGAAAGTAAAGTAAAAATTAAACAAGAATAATTAATTTATTTTCTTTGCAAAATTGTTCATCTCATTCCATCTCTAAATGGCATTGTCCAACAAATCATTTTGTAACTACAGTCAGATGTCTGTCTTGTCTGATTTAAAACTTTAAGTGTACTTCAAAATTAGAGATGAGCAAAAGCCAGAGAGAAGAGCCCTTTGTTTAATTGTGCAGCAATAGTGCACCAATCCATACAGCGTGTCACCCCATACCTAAAGGGAGCACATCCAACACCACAGGATACTCCACAGTCCCTTTCCAGCCTCGCTTTTTCCTGAGACTGCCAGCAAGCATGTCAACTCTGTGAACATTCCTGGGAACGTGGAGCCTCATTGCCCTCCACACTGAAGTGAGAAAAACAAAATCTTTTCACTCTAGCGCATCAGGCAGGGGAAATCAGGTACTGACACATGATCAGAACCAGAAGCACACCTTTTTTTTCCACATCCATAAGAAATTAAAGCTTCCTCTAAGTTACAAGATTTTTATTATTAAGCAAACTATTTTTTTCCTAACTATACAGGCCTGGACTTTTAAAAGCAAGATGGCAGGCATCACACTAAGCAGCAAGGTAAAGTGTAAATTAGGTGCAAAGCTATGTGAAATTTTAAGACTGGTACTAGATGTGAGAGCTCTTTCAGAGGTGAATTCCCAAAATGCTTCAATTGTTCTTTAGAAAGACCCACAACCGGCCAGTGCCAAAGAAAGCACTGCTTGGTAACAACTTCCAGTGATAAGTATCAGTATGTTTTAAAGCTTGTTTTCACAGGTTTCTCTGTCTCCATACTGATTTTAGGAGAATATTTTAGTCAAATCCAAAATAGCAATGAAGAAAGAAGTGCTGACACGGAGAGGGATAATCCTGTCCTCAATGCTGATACTGAAATACGTACTTCTGCACAGCCTACAAGAGAGTATCCCACTGAGATTTCTACAGATGCCCTGGATGGGAAGGACAGTAGACATGAACTCCCAAATACATAAGACCAGAAAGGGAAAATAAGATATCATCAGAAATACTAAACTAGTTAGACACAAACTGCTGTCAAAATCATAAAGCAAATAAATGGGGAAAAAATTAAAAAAAAAAGAATCCCTTCAATCTCCCTAACATTCATAGGAGTAGCAGAGATTACTTGAAAAAACAGCAATCTTTTTAAAAACGGTAAAATGTTTTGAGTTGCCAGCATGCTTTTAATTACGTTTAGAAAGTTAAAGTCTATTGCATGAACTACACAAATTAAGTCGTTCAAAATCACAATGAAGTTGCTGATTCGCCAACATTTTTAATCCTGCAATTCACATGCTTAAATACATTCTCAACAATACCCTTTTAATAATCAAATTCACACTGGCAACTTCAGTACACTGACTGATGTAACAGTTTAAAGTATTTCATGGGGGATATTTGGGTCTCTTGACTTTATATTTTAACATTGCCAAAACACACATCCTCGCAACACGAAAGAAGAAAGTCAAGCCTTGGTGTACACTAAGACTGACCCAAACTGCCTGGAAGCAAACAGGAAATCCTCAGACTTTTAAGGCCAGAAGGGACTGTTGCGATTGCCAATCTCACTTCTGCACAAAGGAGCCTGTAAGATTTCACCCCAAAAATCCTGCAGCAAGTATTTGGAAACTGAATTACAGCTGAACATCCGGCACAGAAACATCCTTAATGTAAATCACCTAAATCAGGATTAAAACTTAAATTATGAAAACTCTCCGTTTTCCTTCTGTAAACAGGTAGGATACACAAGCCTCACCACTACATCAGGGTGACACTTTTACAGCACAGCAGGATGAATTATTAAGAACTGAACTCCTCCATACACGTTTCCACCTTTACTACACATAATGGCAAGCGATTCCATGAATGACAATTCCATTCATTAAAATATTTCAGGTTTGAAGTTTCATTTCTACACTGTCACATTTTAACACACAATCACGAAATCCCATTTACTGGGTTTTTTTCATGAAAATAATTCTAGCAATCTGTGTGGTTTTTCATTATTTACACAGTAAATGTTAACTCATAACTAATGAAAGTTATTCCTACAAGGAAGAGAATCCAAAGCCACATCGATTACATCCTCATTTCTGTTCATAACGTTCATTTTTTGCCCCTTCCCCTACATCTTGTATCATCAGATCCAGGGATATATCAGACCCAGGGACATCTGGACAGATGAGCTGAATAAAAAACAGTTCACATGACCCTTATTCTATTAGCATATTCAGAAACTTTAAATCGCTGTCCAATTTGCAAGAAACCAGAAATAACCTAAGGTCTGCGAGTGTTTTCAGAGTAAGAATTTGCTTTCATATACTTCCCAATTGTTGTTTGAACGATGGAAGCCACATTTTCCAAAGCTGCAAGCACAAACTGGAGGTGAGAAGAGGCCAAATGTAAGGCTGTTTGTCTTTTCTTAAATGCTGCCATACTACAGCCATAAAGACAGTAGTTTTATATTGTACTAAAGCATGGAAATTCAGGCTAATTAAAATCACATTTGAAAAAAGAAAACCCCCATTCAAATCACCTTCAAAACACAGCTCTCATAACGTGTTTTTAAAATTAGCCTTGAAACTTTGTTATTTATTTATGCTGCTACTGACAGCTGATGTTTATCCGCCAAACGTGTCACGAATAGATAACAGATTAAACTATGGTTTTAAAATTTATTAGCATTTGTAAGAGAGGCTTCTCACAAAATTAAACGTCAAGCTTTTCTCTTGGTGTCTGTTCAAAATCTCGGATGGCTGATCTTTACAAAAAAACTATTTGAGGCCAAATTTGACGTAAGTCTTAAAACACAGCATAAAATTACTTCTAAAAATTATTATTGTAAGCGCACAGATTTTTCTCCCATTTTCAATGCAAAAGAGAAACGATTTCCATTCCCCATTAAAGCATTTTTAATTTGGAATTGTTAAGTACTAGAAATCAACAATCTAACACAACGAAGACGCAATATGAGACATGAAGCTTCATAGCCCACCTTTCTTCTTGACTGGCATTCTTCTTCCTACTTCTCTGAATCTGGTTGCAAGCACTTATTTACAGGTACTAACGAAGTACTACTGGAACACTCTGCAAGGTCAGGAACTGACTATCTATTGCAGAACACTTTTACAGTTCAGTTAGGAAATGCAGCTTCAATCTTCATTTCTATGAATACTTGCTGCTCCCTTGGATTGGGCTTCCGACGCTCTCCACAAATAAGAAAAAAAAAAAAAAAGAGGGGGAAAAAGAAGCTTTTTGATTCTTTTTTAAGAGATGCTTTCAATTTCTTTAAAATATATTTGACTCTATAAAAATACAACAGCAAACGTTCCTTGGCAATATAAAACCTTATTATAACTCCTCTTCTGGCAGCAAAGTTTGAAAATTAAAAGATTTTATGCAATACAGTTAAGGCACAGTCCATCTCTAGGCAGCTGTCTCAATACTCCACCTGTACATGCTCAAAAACATATTATTTGAAGGACAAAAACGCCCAGGTAATCCAAATAAGCAGGAAGACAAAAACAATCCAAAGTGCCTCTTTAAGTTCTTTCACTTCTTGAATTAATTTTGCTAGCTATGTATTAGGTGACTACATAGCAGACTGAAAAGATCCCTTTTTCCTCACCAGACAAGAGCCTTCAAATATCACCCTCTTACCCAACAGAAGTCACTGGGCAGACACTTTCATTTTTATTATCTGCAAGCCACCCAGACTTACGGTCTTTAATGTCCCTCTGATCCTCCCATGTATTAAAAGAGAGGATTGAAAACGAGGAAAGCAATCCCTTGACCTGGAATTATTAAAGTGACAGTGCTGCTCACTGGGCACTTGGGCAAAGCAGATTGCTTTATACTGGAGTCATTTACTTCATGCCATTCCTTCCCTTGCACAGCAGCAGCCACCTCGTGAAAGAGGAATAAGGAGAGTTAGGAGAAGAGCTTCACAAAAGGTTCATTCTCAGAGATAATGAAGTATTAATGAAATAAAAAGCAAGCCATGAGATCAGTCCGGAGTTCCCCACTCAGAAGCGCAGCTGGCTGGCTTCAGTATCAGCCTCTCTCTCTCTCCCTTTTTCTGGAAAAACAAAAAGAGAAACAGAAACGGGATAGATTTTCTTCATCTACCTCGTTAAGGAAAAGTCTGAGAAAGGCGGACAAGCTCCGAACGCTTCCCTTCCCCGCGTGAACGAGGAGCTGCGATGCACATGACAGGGCTTTGCTGTGCATCGTCTTCTCTGGGAGACGGGAGCCGTGTCGGTGAAGGGGGCGGCTCTGCTTTGCTCTCTAATGTTCACAGTTGGGATCTGCTCGTCCCCGCATCCCGCGGGCAGGGACTCAGGGGCTGTCCCCCCTCATCCCCTCCCCACTCCCCCCTCCCCCGGTTCCCTCGAACCCGAAGGGGTCTGCCTGCTGCTTTCTGAGGCGAAACGAGACACAGAGGGCCGACTGGCCGGGTGCGGAACTGGGATGGGGTGCAGGTGAACTGGCGGAGCCAGGCTGGGATTAAGGAAAAGGACAATTCCCCCTACGGCTGCGGAGGGACAGGCGAGAGGCAGAAGCTGAGGGGATGAGGGAGGGGTTGGAGGTGGGGCGAAGCGAGACGCAGCCGGGGCGAGGGGCGCTCGAAGGAGGCGGGACGGGGAGGGAGCACAAAGGAGCCGGTGGCGAGGGAAGGGGGCAGCGAGCGGGAGGACAGCGGGCATTGCGGGGACGGGCGGGAAAGGGGCGCGGATTGAGGGGAGGGGGTCAGCGGGTTACCCCGAGGACTGGGCCTCCCCGCACCGAAGGGGGAGTCCCCGCGTCCCGGCCGCCAGTGCAGGGTCCACGCTCAGCCCCACCGCCATCGAGGAGCCGCCGCCGCCATCCGCCGCCCCGGCAACCAGCGCCGGACCCCGCCCGCCGGCCCGCGGCCAATCAGCGGCCGCCATGCTGGGCCGGAGGCCAACGGCCCAATCAGAGGCGGCCTCTGAAGGCCCTGGGTCATGTGAGCAAGCAAGATGGCGGCGCCCACGAGGAGGGCGTGAGGTGGGAGGAGCCATGTTGTAGGCGGTGGGAGCTGCTCGGTGAAGGCGGTGGGGCCGTGTCCGCCCGTACGGCTCAAGGTCGGAGCCTGAGCCCGGCGGGGACGCCGGGAGGGCCAGCGCGGTGCGGGGACGGCGACTGGTAGCGGTGGGGATTGAAGGTCGGCGTTGAACCACAATTTCCTGGCGTGAGGGTTCTGACGTGAGCCGGGCCCCGGGTTTTTGGGAGGGCTCCCTCTGCTTCCAGCGGCGCGCAAGGCTCAGGGAGAGACATGTGTACAAGCTGTGTGCAAGGCTCAGGGAGAGCGGGGTGGTTACAGCTCCGTGGCGTGCTGTGTGTGGGATCCCAAAGCACAGGTTTGGGGACCCTCCTCAGGCGGCCTGAAGCGATCTTGGTGACATCCTGCCCGCTTGTCCTGCTTTCTCCGCTCCTGCATCCGGCCTAGCCCGAACCGAAGCAGGCACAGTCCCATAGGTAGGGCTTAGGACACAGCCTTCAGGCTATAAAAGCAACTTAAGGTAAGTATGATTTGGCAAAGTAAGTCTGGGAGAATTTCCTCTGCAGTAAAACGTATAGGAAAAAAAGCATTTGAATCACTCAACTCCAGGTGTAATCAAGAGCTGTTGTACAGAGTTGACCTCAGCTGGCCACCGAGATACTCTTGCCACTTTCTGCCCCCCTCAGCAGGACAGGGAGAAGGGATGAATAAAAGCTCAGGGGTTGTGGTAAGGACAGGGAGATCACTCACCAGTTACCATTACAGTCAAAACAGTAAACTTTGGGGGAATATATTGTCAGTCAAATCAGAGTGGGGAAATGAGAAATAAAGCCAAATCCTTAAAACACCTTCCCTTCACCCCTCCCTTCACTCCTGTTTTTTCTCTATGTCCTTCTCCCTCTTAGAAGTGCAGGCAGACAGGGAAAGGGGGTTGTGGTCAGTTCATCATGTGTTGTCTCTACCACTCCTTCCTCCTTGCACTCTTTTCCTTCCCCAGTGTGTGGTCCCTTCCATGGGAGACAGTTCTCCACAAACTTCTCCAACAGGAGTCCTTCCCACAGGCTGCAGTTCTCTCTGAATTCCTCCGGTGTGGGTCCCCTCCACAGGGGTCAGTCCTTCAGTAGCAGTGGCTGCTGCAGTGTGGTTCTCCCATGGGTTCACAGGTTCCTGCCAGGAACCCACTCCAGCACAGGCCTCCCACTGGGTCACAGCCTCCTTCAGGCATCCACCTGCTCTGGCATGAGATCCTCCAGGGGCTGCAGATGGATCTCTGCTCCCCCATGGACCTCCAAGGGCTTGCAGGGGCACAGCTGCCTCACCCACGGGCTTCAGGGGAATCTCAGCTCCAGTGCCTGGAGCACCTCCTGCCCCTCCTTGTGCACTGACCTTGGTGTCTGCAGGGCTGTTCCTCTCACATATTCTCACTCCTCTTTTCCAGCTGCTGTTGTGCAGCAGTTTTTACCCTTTCTTAACTTTCCCACGTTGGGCTTAGACTTGGCCAGCAGCAGGTCTATCTTGGAGCTGGCTGGAACAGACTCTGTTGGACATGGAGGAGGCTCCTGGCATCTTAGAAGCCACCCTTGCATCCCTCCTGCTACCAAAACCTTGCCACACAAACCCTCTGCAATTGTATGCTTTCTAATTTATGTCTAAAAAGTATGGATTTATTTGGCTGGATTTTTTCTTACAGTTCTGTTTGACAGTTAAGTCAATTTAAACCTGGAGTATTGCCATGCAAAACGGGAAATGCATTTGTGATTCATAGTGGCAGAGTCTAAATGTTTATTTGATTCATACTGGGGCTATGTAACTTTGATTACATTTGTTTATATTTTCCTTATGATCCAGGACTTCAAGATGACAGGAAGAGAGTTTCTTGAACTAGATTCTCCACAGCAAAGACTAATTTTGGAAAGATTTAAACGGATGGAGATCATAGAAAAGATGTTCAATGAGCTTCCTAAAGCAGATCAGTAAGTGCTGGTAAAATAAATGAAGATAAGTGCATCAAACATTTCAAGTCTTGGAGGCTTTTCTTTTTCCTTACTCTTGTATTACAAATTTTCCTTACAGTTACAAAATTAGTTAATTGTGAAGATGCTTGTTATTGTCCAGAACAGAAAACTTGTTCTATGTTTTTTCAGTATGGTTATTTCAGTGTTGGTTCTGATCCTGCTGAGCTGGTTTCTGGCATGTGCTCCCCAGTGCTTAGGGGTCTGGGATGGCTGATCAGCCCTGACTGGCCCTGAGCGTTCTCACAGTCCTGTGTTAGAGCTGATAAATTTTCTAAGAAACTGAAATATGATTCTGCTGGAGTCATCTTGTGTCCAGCAGGGTTGGCCTGAGGCCAGAACTGAGTGAGCATCAACCTGCTGGTTTCTGCATTTCATTCTGCACCGCTCCCTGTTTCAGGAAGGCGAGACTAAGGTATCCAGGTGGTGGAGGAGGAGTCAGCTGGAGTCCCCCAGGCTCACCAGCAGGGTTCTGTGCAGCACAAAGCCAGCTAAATGCCTTCTGGGCCTCACAAATGACCTTTTTGGTTTGTGATACTGCATGTCACTGCAAAACCTTACTGGACCTGAGCTGGTTCTGTTCGGAGCCATTTGCATGTGTGTATCAGCTTGGATAAATTTTTTAGAAATAAGAATAATCAGAAGCTTATTTATATTTTTTTAATAGGACTAAATTGCTGGCTAAACAAACTGCTGGTAGTAACACAGGGCCTCCCCACACAGGTGAGAAGGAAAAGGCTGCAATTTTTTGTAGGATCTGCCGCCCTCACATTCAGCCCAAAAAACTCCTCCTTCCCCAGGAGAGCAGGGGAGGCAGATACTTCAATAGTGATGTGGTAATGTCTGGATAGAAACTGTGGACTTAGGGCCTTGGAAAGAAGTTGCTGCCAGTCCCTGGCAGGACTTACAGCTTGTATAGCCAGAGGGGAGCTCACTAATGTCTGGAAAGGAAGAGCAAGCACGCTGCAGTCAAACTGAGAGTTCCTGTTTACCCAGGCACTTGTTTTTAACACTAGGGAGCTCAAACAAACCCAAACCCCAGCTGTTCCATCCTTCTTTTCTTTCCTTTTGTGCAGTGCAGCAGTTCTGTACCTCACTAAATTAAGTAGATTCTGCTAGTCCTGGGTACATTAATTTGCTCTGGTTTGGATACTTAAATATGCTGCTAAAATTTTAATCTTTGTCATCCATATTTATGGGCATGCTTGCCTGCATTTCACTGCCTGTGATTGTATTTTCCTATTCAAAAAAAGAAAAAGGTGGTGTCCTTGATGTCTGACATTTTTAGTGTTTTAAGTTTTGCAAGATTACCAAGTACATCTCTGAAGTCTTTTCCGTATGATTTTTTTTCAGTGCTTAATATTATTCAAAACATCAAGATGTAGAAGAATTATAAGTAGATTGACTTGACTTTTTAAAATTATGTATTATATTGTATATATATTTCTTAATTTCTTTTCAGAAAACCTTATTCTTAGAAACATGGTTATTAGGAGAGCTTTAATGAAGTTTGCATTAACTGTAATTGGGAAAAAAAATTGTAGCAATGGCTTCTCAACCTTTCTGTCACTTCACTCTTCAAGTGTGTGTAAACATGTAACAAAGGATGCTGCACTGGTTGCTTTTGAAAGTAGTTACTCTCCAGTTTGCACCAGTGAGAGATTTACATCTCTTACCCCTTGTTGCAGGGTTTTCAGAAGAGAATTGTAGTGTTGACTAAACTAAACTTTTTTACAGTTCTCAATTGCTGAAACGCCTTTCCTTCTTTCACAGGAACCTTTGTAATCATGGAAAATACTTCCTAGCAGCAAATTCAAGCTTATGTGGCTTAGCAGCAAATAATTTCTTCAGGAGCATCCTACATGTCAGAAAGGCCCTCTTGGTGTCCGCTATGCCAATGGCTGTTATTCCATTTCTTTCAACAGCAGCAGTTTATGAAGTTTTTGTGCGTGACCCTTTATTTTCAGGTAAAAACCTCTTTATTCTTTTTTTTTTTTTTAATGGCTTTCCTTTCTGTACGCAATGTAACACTAGAGGAGCTTTTCCTCCCTGCAGAAGAGTGCTCTTAAACTGTTGTGGTCTTAGAAAACCTCAGTTTGTAAAGCAGAGTTTGAAAAACAGAATGCATTGGACAGCAGTGAGTGGAGTGGGAAAGGAGATACATATGTTTATATATATTTCTAAAAAAATTTGTTACACATTACTTATTTTTAGCATTTTTCACTCAAAGTCATGTAAAAGTGACTGCAACAAAGCAGTTCAATTTCCCCCCAGCTGTACAATTTCATTTGAAGGTCAACTTTAGAATTATAAATTCTTTATGAGTTAGAATGGGAGTGATTTGTTTTGGTTTTGTTTCAGTTTTTGTTTTGGGGGTGTTTTTGTTGTTGTTTTGGGTTGTTGTTGTTTTTTTAAAAGACGAGTCCTCCTTTATCATTTTTTGCATACCTGTACAGCTTGGCGGTTTCTGTCCAGAGCCTGTTTTCAGGTTCTTGCAAGCAGCTTATAAATTGATGTGGTGGAGCATGTGTGGATATTGGCAGTGAAATATTGTTTGCCACACAGGTCAGCTGAACTGTGAGGTCTGTGCTGTGATCAGAGGAGGATTAGTAGGTGCTGTTGTGGGTGGTCTCTATCCCATTTTCTTGGCTATCCCCTTGAATGGAAGCCTTGCAGCCAGGTATGTCTTACTAACCTGCAATGATTGAAATGTATTTATGGGTTAAATCTTCAGTTCTTAGTGTAAATTCTATGGGTATTTAGTCTGTGCACACCTGTCTTCTTGTAGACATTTAGTACATGGAAAGAGATTTACATTAAGGTCATCTAATTACAAAGTGAAGTTTGTAAGAGCTATACCAAAGTGAAATAAGATCTGCAAAGTGATCCATTGGGAAGCCCTTGTGTTTAGCAGGAACCTTACAAGTCTCCCAGGGGGTGCCTGCGTGTGTGCAGTTGGTGGCTGCCATCCTGCCACCACTGAAGGTGGCTGGACAGCCAAGACACCTCAATGACCCTGGGCAGTGCCCAGCAGCCAAAGTCCCTGGCAGGTGTCATTCTGTGTAGTTCAGAGCACCGCAAGGGCAGGGCAAGGCTTGGTGAGACCCAGGACGTGGTCGGGATAAGCATTTATCCAGAGAGCTCAGTACCACCAAGCAAATTTAACTTAGGAGAAGTAGGAGAAAATTACTATCTACATAAATATTTATGTTAAATCTTGACACTTGCATGGAAAAAAAAAGTAAGTTTCTACCATGGTTTTTGTTGTTTAGGTATATGTCAACTCCCTTGCCAGGGAAAGAAAATCTTTTACGCTACTGGATCACAACTGCTCAGCCTGTCTTTAGAAAGATGAGTCTGGGTATACTGGTACAGGCTCTGACTGGATTATACCTTGCCACTAAACAGCACGGAATATATATCAAAATGCTGCTGCAGATGAACACTAGCAGGGATCCTGAAGAGCTACCTGAATGAAGTAAAGCAACTTTTCAATTGCCTTGGATAAGTAACCGTAATAAACAAGGAAAAGAAGTGTTGCTTGATGTCTCTTTTTAATAGAAAAACAAAGTGTCTGCACTGGCATTTTTTAAGTTTTGAACTTAAATGTAGGTTAAACTTTTCATTATGCCCAGTTTAGTGTATACACCTGAATAACAGACAGGTGTGTTTCTTTGGAAATGGGAGGCAAGAAACCATTTACAGTGCCTGCTTAGTGTTTGGCTCTAAGGTGACGCTACATCTTTTAGAAGCTGCAAAAAAATGAGTATTTTTGAAAAAAGTGGGGCTTTCTCCTTCATAATACAAACCATAGAGTTTAAAAAAAAAAAAAAAACCCAAACCCAAAAGGGGGAAGATCAAGGCAAGGTTTTACTAGAGATTCCTCAAAATCTGAGTAATTTTTTCCCTTTTCTCCATTCTGCTAGCACAAAACTTCTGTCCCAAGATTACCCCTTTTAGACTGTTAGAAGGGTCACACTGTACACTGCAGGGAACACTTTTATCACAGAGCAATTAGGAGTGATAATCATGTCAGGCTTTCCAGCATATCAAAAAAACCAGCCTTTGGCTTTGTAACCATTTTGCCTTGAAATCTTTTCCTGAAGGATGGGATTGTGTTGAGAGGCCGCCGAGGGCCGGTGCCGTTACTAGGGTATCTCAGCTACTTCTAAGATCAGTGGTCCGGAGTAATGCATTTATGAGTCAGGTGCGCCTTCCCATTAGTGGCTATATGTTCTAGAGCAATATAAATTGCCAGCTCTCCTACTGCATGAAGTGTCTTTAGTGTATTCTGCAGTTTGAGAGCTGAATCAGGAATTCTTCTACAGAAGCAATCCTCTCAATCTGATGTATGGTCTTAACCCCCTGTAGGTGGGGGTTGGCCTCTTCTCCCAGGCAACAAGTGACAGGACAAGAGGAAATGGCCTCAAACTGTGCTGGGGAGTTTCAGATTGAACATCAGGAGGAATTTCTTTACAGAAGGAGTTGTTAAGCATTGGAATGGACTGCCCAGGAGGTGGCAGGAGTCACCATCCTTGGAGGTGTTTGAGAAACTGCTGGATGTGGCACTTGGTGCCATGGTCTAGTTGAGAATTTGGTGATGAGTCAAAGGTTGGACTCGATGAGCCTGGGGGTCTTTTCCAACCTAAATGATTCGTAACTGTAAAAGCTGTACAGTTACTGGTTAACAGTCACATACACTTCAATACAGTTCTAGCATCCCCTGAGATGCATGTGGAAATATTTATTAATGAGAATTAAGAATTCAGCATTGAGACCTTTCATTGAAGGGAGTTAAAATTTATGCTGTAACACTGATGAAAAATATGTTGAAGGAGTTGCATCATCTTTATCTACCTTTTCCTTAAAAATGGGTTGTTACAGCAGGAAGATCACACATTCTTTCTCTATAGCCAGGAGTAGCAGCCTGATTTGTACAGGGAAGCAGCAATATAGACTCCCTGTTGTTAGGTAGAGATCATTTAGTTTTCCTTGGGAAACCATGGGAACACGATGTGACACAGCAATAGTTCCTCAAACTATTGCTATGTCACATGGTGTTCCCATCCTGGTCTGCATCCAAACAGCTTGGCCTTACCTTCATCACCCCAACTGGAGATTCTCATGGAGCAAGTATTTTACATGACAGTGAATTGTCATATCTCCGGCAGCCATCAGACTTTAACCAACAGAACCACTTACCTGTGATAATAAAAACATAAAATAAAGGTGTTATTGTGCAATAGTATCTTGAAGAATGGCAATGACTGGCTCAGTGATTATTGCAAGTGTTTAACATGATATAGTTACAATACTGTAAACAGATTGCAGTGCTTTTTAAAGGGTGAGATTCTAAAGGATCATCCCTTCCATGTACTACTTTCATTTTGGTATAAATTGAAGTGATAATTATCCTCAGTCACCAAAATGCATGTTACGGTCTGAGCTGGACAAACCACATCCTTTTAGATACTAATTTCTTAAAGTGAAAGGTGAAGATTCTATATTAAAAAAGTTACATTCCTCAACTTTTTTAGTAAGCTGCAAAGACTGACAGTTGTTTCCAGCATCACTGATGAACACACAAATAGCAAACATGTATTTTACATGTTCAGCACTAGTCACATCAAAGGTCAGCTGAACACTCCTGAGACTGGAGGGGTGGTGTGTTTATGAACCAGGAAACTTTTCAGTTACACCCTCTGTACTTCTCCTTAAACTACTGCGGGGGAAAAATGTTCTCAGAATTAAAGTCTGAAATTGTTTCAGAATTCCACAGGACACCATGATACTACCCCAGTTCTAGCATGCATGCGTGTGGAGGAGTGTCTGCACAGGAATCTGGGAACACTCCTTCCATTCCCTGTTTCATACACAGGGTATGTCCTACTTCCTACAACCCCCAAGAAGTCAAAGGAGGAACTTTTACCAGTCCTGGGCCTCTGACAACTGTAATAAACTCCCCACAAACACTGAGTGAGAACAGGTTTTAGTTGGATCCTTTCTTCCACCATTGTAGTAGAAACAAGCCAGGCACAGGCTACACATATCCCAGAGAAATGAGTTTAGGCTACTCCAAGTCTGAACTACTGCCAAAAGAATGCCAAGAATGGCTACAGATAAGAGCCAACAGAAATACTAAAAAAGCACCACTTTTATCTTCTAGATGTTCCATTTTAAATGCTGTCTCAACATTACAATCTATTCTACGGCTCCTGCAAATGACACCCTCATCCTCCTGGTACATGTGCGAGTGCTGCTCTTGGCATCCTCCTGCTAATGAGCACAGGCAGAGTTATTTCTCCACATCTGCATATCCCACTTAAACTGGGTGGAAAACTGTAGAATCAGCAGCTGCACAAGGTGTTCTTTAAACAGAGTTCATTTGAACAGCTCCCATACCTAACATATCCTTCACACATTTTACAGTGTAACTAATAGTAAATACAGCCCTATAACCAGAATATTGCTGATTCCAGCAGAAAACCTCCTTAACTACAAACTCTAGAAAACACAGCATTTTAAAAATCAGTAAATGTACAAAAGGCCTTTGTGTTTTGCCAAAGATCCCTGTGTTTCATAGGGAAAACTGATTACAGTTTTGACAAATGGCATGAGAAATCTGATTATGTGGAAGTACCAAGAGATGCCAAGTGTTGGAACATGGTTCCCTGCATTTCCTTTGATACCATCTCTCCATGCAGCTACAGATTACAGAAGCACCGATTTGTTTTTAACTCCCAGGTGCTGCAAAGCTCTTCAGAGGAAAGAGAAGTAAATTTAGAATGCTACCAAGAGTCACAGCACCAGAATCAAACTCCAAAGGACTAAAGGAGAACTGAGCATGAAATTGTTTCTTATTTAAATGCTAAATAGTCTTCAAGTGACTCTGGTGGGAAAAAAAATGGTAAATGCAGGTAGCATGGCTGTGCAGCTGAACACTGGCAGCTTGGTTCTGTGGTACATACAATTTACCAAACACAAGTTTCAGTGCTGAACAGGGTATTTCCTACAACTAGAGGCCAAAAACGCAGAGCATGCCAGTATGCTTTTACATTTTTATGCGGTACTTTTTGTGAAATGTTCCTTTTTATCAAGCTGCAGACCACTTTAACTAGAATCCCCTTGTGCTAGAAAGCCAGTGGACTATTTTAAACTGTCCTCTACAAATAAAGTATTTAAGATGAACACAAGTCTAAACATACAGTACATGGCTCACTCCGGAGCGTTGAAAATTGTTTGTCCTTTCAGCACTGTCAAACCTTTTGTTTTTAACACTCACTCCAGTGTTTAGTGTGGAAATAACAATTTGATCCAAGATCAAAATTCAGCATGTAATTAACCAGTCATGAAACTTCAGAGCCTAAAAATAGAACAGACAGGAGGAAGATGCCAATAGACCACAGAAGGGTTTATGTAAGTATTTTACGCTTCCATGGTATATTGATCAAACGATCCATATTAATAAAAAATTAAGAACTATGAAATACAAGAAGTGCTGATTCTCAGAAGTACAGCTCTATCTGCAGTTTCAAGGATTAACACCTTCGTGTTGTCCTCACCACAAAATTACCTTTAAAGACAGATGAGCAAGAACATTTCTCCTGCATACCCTGATCCATTTTATCGTTTTCCAGTTGATGACCCAGATATAGCAGCAACATTTACCCCTGTTTTCCCACTTTGTTTAATGAACCAAGACATTAATGAGAAGAAAAAGATGAAAAAACATTTGAGCCCATAAACTGAAAGATCAACAAGTCTGATTTTATTATGATATTGTATTCTTATCTGAATGGCACATAATTACAAAGAAACATTTACAATATATTTTCAAGTATTAAGTTATGTCATTTCAAGGCTTTCACTTCAAAAAGCTACATTAATAATACACCATACAGATAGTACAGTCGGTTAGAGTTTCAAATAACTTCCTCCCCTCTATTTGGTTTAAATATGATTCAGTAGGCACTAGAAATGCCTGCAGCCACTGACTTTCTTGGGACTTGACCTTGCTCTTGTACCACAATACATCATTTTGCATGTCAGAAAATCAGCTGCTCTCAGACACAGCCACAGGTCGTGTCACGACAGAGCATTGTGCAGGTTCACAGCAGAGGCCAGAAGAACTGTCCCTGACCCTGCCATTCAGCAGTGATTCGACAAGAGAGAATGCATATTTAAATTAACTTAAAAAACACTCCTACACTGCAGTAACCGTAAAAATGCCACTGGAACATCCCATAATCACTACATTAGTGTTTGTCTTTCTCTCAAGCACGTTAAACTGCAAAATAAAGCACGTTCATGAAGTCTGAGCTAGGCAGGTTGGGATTAGGTTGAATCTAAATCATTTCCGTTTTGCGTATCAGTCAGTGCAGACCCTGGTGGTTAACTCTGACTCCTGTGCACTGGTATAACCCATCAGTTACAGCAGAGTTACCCAAGTTAAGACTGAAACTGAACAGCTCTGTTGATGCCACCACAGAGGTGTAAGGTCACACATATCCCACTAAGTCTCTTTTGCGCTGGCAATATCCCCTGAACAGATGGAATTCTGCATACAGTGGAGTAAAACCTGTTTGATATAGAATATTGTCTTTTAAAAAAAAATCACTTTGGATAACAGTAAATAATCCCAGCATTCAACTTTTTTTTTTTAACCAAAGACAGCAAAAGCCCTGTTACCTCTTTATTCTCATTTCTTATACTACCTTTTAAAATAAAGCAGGAAATGTGGCCAGCAGCTGGTCCCGTCTCTTCTGCCCCAACACAGCTGAATCCACTTTAGCATAAAGAAAAACAAGGATGCTAAATACACATATACTTTATCACACAGTGATGTTTCACAAAGAAAAATCAAACTCATGATGAACACATGACAGGGTCTAGCACCAATAAAGAAAATGACTGGAAGAAAATGTTTTCACCTACTTAGCCTTAAACACAAAATTTAAGGCTTTAAGAAACAAGACTTCAGAAACACTAAATAGCATCTTCTTTTTTTAAGAATAAATGAAACTGTTTTAGAAAGTATTCTTTGTGAAACCTCACTTTACATATTATCATTTTCACAATCCTTCTTCCCCCAACTGACATACATTTAAACAACTGAAACATTATAATACAACTGAAAAAAGAACCCACTCATCTTTTGTGATAGGGAGAAACACTGACTAGTACAAGAAAACACACACTATTTGTTTGTAAAACTATTTTTCCTCCTATCTCAGGAGCAATTATGGAGCATTTTTCAAATCATTAGCCTCAAGATACATATTTGCTCATCTCCAAACTGTGCTTAATTATATCAGGTTATAGATTTCTGGATACTCCAAGAGGCTAAATTAAGAACTCTACAACAGAATTAAGCACATGCGTATACATGCAATATTTTTAAAATTTAAAGCTACTCTGAAGTAACATAGGAATTTCAGTGTGCATGGGCACAGAGATTTGCTTATGGGAAGGTAAAGTAATGAGTTACTTCGATGTACTGATTCTTCAAACCTAATTCTCGTTAGAGGTCCATGCAAGAGTGACTCCTCTATGTGAGGATTCCTCTGTAGAGATTTAACCAGTGCTCAGGTTTTGTTTCATCAGGTCGAACTGCATCGTGAATTAGAGCAAGCTAGACAAGGGCTTTTGAAAGGTACTGTGCATCCCTAACACTACACAGCATTTTAAACCGACAGGTCACAAATTCCGTTTTTTCATTCAAAAAGCAATTTACTTAAGACTTTTGGGACAGTCCCCTGTAATAAAAGGCTGTAAATGTCACGTCCCCCTTATTAGCATACTTTCCCTTTTCAGCTCATCAGATACGTGGTTTAATAGGAAATTTCTATTTCAAATGGCATGAGCATTTTTTTTTAAATCAAAACGTATCTCCAGCATTGGCTGCTATGTAGCTACTATGTAGCCAATGTATTTGTTTCAAAACGAAAAGAGGAAAACAGCTAATGAGAATGATGTGATTGTAAGCTTTACTATTAGTTGTCATCCAGAGCTAGAAACATTTTGGCAGAGTAGGCCAAGGACCAGAGAAATCATTTTCTGAACCAGTCATTACAACAGACTGGGATAAGCAAAGCAAGCTGTCTGATACCACATTATGGGAATATATTGATCCTTACCAGGTTGCGAGGTGGAAAACGACTGTTCTTTAACCCCTACACAACGGAGCCTGGCAGGGCAACCACCTAAAAGAGAAACTGTCAGAGAGGTTTTAATAGTAATGTATAACTGAGATGCAGTACAATTTTATATGCATGCTTTCTTTTGCCGATCATTACTATTTTCTTAAGTCTGTCCAGTGACGATGTCATAATGGAGTTTTTGTTTGGTTTTCTAAGCAAGCATTTTCGGCTCCTCAGGATAAGCAGGCTAGACATTATCTGACTCAAGACCGGGTAGTCAGCATTATCTTTACTGCGAAGTGGAGCCGAGCACACCTTCATGCATCAGGTCGGCATGATCTTTTCACCCAAGTGCTGCGAACGGGCTCTGGTGGCACCTCCGCGTGTGCACCACGCGCCTGTCAGTCTGCACGACCACTGTCGCACTGCTGCACACAGCTCTGCGCGACTCCCATCGCCAAACAGGCTCACACCACTACCGTCCACACGCCAGATTTACAGGACCTTGAACCAAGGCCACCGTCTGGCTCCCAACGTGCCGTTCGAGAGAATTTTTTTGTTAACCCTGGCCACTTAAGTAGGCGCCAGGTTCCCCTCCTTTGCATCTCCCCCAATACCACCCCATCACCACTGTATGGATTCTTTTCCTCCGCACCATCGCCTGCTTCCTCCGCCGCGACGCGAGGCCCTTAGGGGTGAGAACCCCACGAGTACTTGCAGCAGGTACTTGACCCTACATTTTGAAGGAGGCCGCTGCCCGCCGAGCGCAGATGGAGCAGAACTCCACCGACACCTGATCCCGGTCCACGTGCAGGCAGATCCCGCCGGGGGCCGCCCACTCCTCCTCCGTCTCAGTCACCACCGCCGCCTCCTCCAGGCCGCGGGGCCGGGAGCTGGGCAGGGCGTAGTCGTGGTCGCTGCTCTCGCCGGCGGGCTGGAGGTGCTGGTGCTGGCGGCGGGGGCTGCCCGTGTCCCTGAAGAGGCTGGTGCTGAGCTGCAGCCCTCCGGCGCGGGTCCCGGCCAGGCGGCTCAGGAGCTGCCCCAGCGCGCTCTGGTTCGCCAGCACAGCCCGCAGGTAGCTGCTCTCCCGCTCCAGCTCTCGCAGGCGGCGGCTCAGGCCGCGGTTGCGATCCCGCAGCTGCCGGTTCTCGGCAGCCAGGCCCTGCAGGCGGCTCTCCAGCCCCAGCACATACTGCTTCTTCTTCAGCCGGTTCAACCGCGCCGCCGCCGCCGCCTTCAGCCGACTCCCGGCCCCGCCGCTCCTCCGCCCGGGCGCCGCCGGCCGCGGGCCCTGGTCCGGCGCGGGCAGCGGCTCCGGGTCCCCACAGAAGCAGCCGCTCAGCTCCGCGTCCAGGTCCCAGTCCGGCCGGGCCGCCTCCAGCAGGTCTCCCAGCTCCAGGCCCGGGAACCAGTCCTCTTGCTCCCACACCTCCAGCGGGCTGCCGGGCGCCTCGGCCTCCTTCTCCTGCCGCCGCGGCTCCGAGGCGCCCGGGGGCTCCCGCCGCGGCGGCGGCTGCGGTTTGGGCCGCGCGAGGCCCGGGTCCCCTTCCCCGCCGCCATCCCGCCCTCTCGGCGCCTGTCCCGCTCCGGCCAGCGGCCAGACGGCGTCCGAGGGGCTGGCCCCGCCGGCCGAGGCCGCCAGCAGCTGCGTGAGGCTGTGGCGCATGGCGGGAGCGGCAGAAGGGCCCGGCGGCACGGCACGGCACGGCACGGAGCCTGAGCGGAGCGGGCGGCGCGAGGCTGCGGCCCGGCGCTCCCGCCGCGGGGCCTGTCGGGAAGCGGCGCGGGGCAGGGGGCGGGGGGGGTGGAAGCGCCTCGCGACTGCGCCCGCGCGCGGGAAAGCGGCGTCTGGGAATGTGGGAAGGGGGGGAGCTGTTACCGAATGTGGGATATGGAAAAATGTTCTTGGGAGAGGATGTTCTTTGACGTTTGATCTTTGTGTGTTTTCAAGCGTAATCAACGAGAAGGGATATTTAATCCGTGAAACAGAGAGCAGCCAGCAAGCTCTAAGGGATCTCCAGGTGTTAGAGAGACAAATTAATGGCCAGTAGAATTGCCTTGTTAAGGTTTAGGGTTCAACACGTTTCAATGATCTCAGACCTAGGGGGAGGTTGACATAGCTTGGGAAGAAGGATGTACCACTGATAGTGGACACAAAGAATGCAGAATTTACAGGCCACAAGGACATCTGGCAGAACTCCCAAGATAAGGAAGAAACTAATAAACCCAACTCGGCAACTGTGCTAAATCAGCTCTGACTGGGTAAAATATAATTCCAGCAGGGGGAGATCCCAACCACCAACTCACAGACCACCGACCCCAAAAAAGAGAAAGATTGAGCATGCAGACTAATTAGCATGAAAGGCGAGAGAATCGTTAACCAATAGAATACTAATTAATAAGAGAACTAGGTAACTTGTAGCTTGTAACACCAATTCCCTTGTTTACTAAAATGTATAAAGAGTAAAATGTTTTGACAGCTGGTATGTTTGATTTGTGGAATACCACCGAGCACGCAGGCTTGTGCAACTCTGAAATAAATAATCAATGTCTCTCCCGCGTGTGTAATTATTGGCTTGTTGCACACCAGGTAACAAATACGATTTTTGTGGACAGCAAGGTGACAGGTGTGCGAGGGAAGGGGGTATGAGGGGAGACGTGTGTGGGTGGGGTGATGAGAGATGTGTGGGAAATTTGGGTGTACAGGAGGGGTGGGTGTGTGTGATGGCAGGGGGTAAAGGAGGGAATGGGGCCGGTGACAGGGGTATGTGTGAGGGAGTAGGGGTGAAAATCTCTCACATAAAGACATTGCCAAGGGGTGGGAAGGGGGCTGTCCCTGAGGAGTGCAGAATTTGGGGTCTTTCCCACCAGACCCCGTGGCTGGGGCTGGGCCAGAGGCTTGTGGGGCTGTTCTGTGGCACAGCGAGTGGGTGTCCCGTGCCCAGATTTAGAGTATTTAGGCACCTGGTTCCAGGGTCTCTTGCAGTGACCAGAGGGATACGGGTGCTCTTCGTTGCCTGTGGACTAATTCCAACAGAACAGCCGGCTCTGTTCCTTCCTTAGACCAAGGGTGTAGTGTGTTACGTTAATCAGTTGGCATTTACACTGTAGCTGCCAGCATTGAGATTAACTAAATGTGCACATGGGGTGAACACCTCAGAGCGCGGAAGTATGGTTAAAAAGTAGGAGAATGTGGTCCATAAAACACACGTGGAATGACACTTGTAGGAGCCAGGATCAGAAGAAATGCTGTGGTTCATCACGCAGCAGGTAGCAGAGCAATACTTCTCACCTGGCTTTGCACAGGTTCAAGGACAGTCCAGAGAAGTTCAGAAGACAAGGCTGCTGGCAGCTGCTGCTTATGTAGAGTCCGAATCAGAGAATGGTTTGGGTTGAAAGGGACCGTAAAAATCACCTAGTTCCAACCCCCCTGCCTTGAGCTGGTAAACCTTTCACTAGACCAGGTTGCTCAGAGCCCCATCAGCCTCACACTGAACACTTCCAGGGGTGGGGGGCATCCACAGCTCCTCTGGGAAACCTGTGCGAGAGCCAGAAACCACATCTGGTTAAGCCAGTCCTTGAGATGAACTGGTCACTGGCCTCCAGACCTGCTGCTTCCAGTCATTTCTGTAAATGAGCTCAACAGATACCAAGTTTGGTACCATGCTGTGGCTTGTAGATACTCAGAACCAAGAGATACTTAATCCATTATCTAAATTCTGGAGTTATCCCAAGGCATACACATGTGGCAAAGAACCTGGGGTACTCTGGAGGCAGCTGCCTACAGCCCAGGTGGGTAATGCTGTTTGGCCCATCATGGTGGTTGTTTTGTTGGTTGGTTTTTTTTTGTTTTGTTTTTTTTTTTTTTTTTTTTTTTTGTTGGAGACTTAAACAGCAGGAGGTGAAACTCAGCATCAAAAAATTTCCTTCTTGCCTAGGAGACAGGCAAGAGAGAGTGGAAGGTCTCTGTATCCCACAGTGCTGGCAGGAGATTTTTTCTTTTTGTCAAAAACTGCCAGATGTTCACAAAATGGAAGAGTGTATCACTAATATTTCTCTGCAGAAAACAACTAAAACCAGGAAAAAAACCTTGGTGGAACATCCAGAACATCATACTGTTCCAAAGATTATTGAAATCACCCAAAAGACTTGACAATTTACTCTGAGCTGAATGGGGATATAAATAATGCTATGGCCTTAAATAAGGTTTAAATGACTGCAGAAATCTGTAAGACTACTAGAAAACTATAAACAGTAATTTGCTTGAGCATCAGTTGTTGTATGATACTATTGGATTGCCTGTTAAGTTCCTGAATTTAGAGAATTGCTGAGACATTGCAAGGTAGGATTTCTTTCTTGGAGCCTCAGAGCCTCTTAATGTGCCCAGCCTCTGTTGAACTTCAAAGCAGAATCAAATACAAAAGGCTGAGGGTTTGAGCTTTTGGCCATCTTGAAAAATAAAGTGGTTTTAACAATAAGAAAATGAAAACCTACGATTCAGCAGAGGTTAGCACTAAATAAATCAAATTCATATTTTATGTTTTCCACCCTAATCATTCATGTCAGAGGTTTGACTGGTTCAATGATTCATGTTCAGATTTAAGAGTGTAGTGATTTACTTTCATGAAAGTGTAATGACAAAAAGGCTACAGAACTGTCCTTGGAGTAGGGTTTAATCTGGCCAGGGCAGTTTAAAGAAAGGATGATCCCACGGAAAGGAATAAAATGCAGTGGTGTGTTACCACAGAGGCACTTGTTGTGAGGGGAACAAACTGCAGTTACAAAACAAAGTGACGGAGTTTGACATTCAGAGCTCTCTCTTTAGTCAGCAAATCCATACTGTGCTTTCTGTAAGCATCGAACCGCAGCAAGAGTTCACTGTACGCCTGCTTGCTGCTTTCTAGCTGTCTTTGGAGCTCTTGAACCTTCAGATCTTTGTCAGCTGCTGCTGCCTCTTTTTTGAGGCGCCTTCCTGCTCTCTTCATGGCTTCTTCCACAGTCTCCAGCTTCTCCTCCAGCTTCTGAATCTCCTGTTCTTTATCTTGCAGAGCTTTGCCCCTCTCCATAGCCAGGTTCAGTAGCTGCTCTTTCTCTTCATGTGCCCTCTCCAGCTTGGCTTGCAGCTCACTGCCCTGAGCCCTCTGCTGACTTTCTGCCTGCTCAGCCCTTGCAGCAGCTTGTTGGTGCCTCTCCTGTAGGAGTTGCAGCTGCTTCTTCAGTGAATCCACCTCCCGGGCATAGGCACCTGCTTGCTGGCTCTGAGCTTCCAGCAGCTCCTTCTCTCGCTCCTGGGCTTTGTGACTCTCATAAACGTATTTCTCCTGCAAGGAGCATAACTGCTGTGAGAGCTTCCTGGCCTGGGCAGCCAGCTGGAGCACTTCAGCTTCCTTCTCCCTCACAGCCTGGCTGAAGAGTGCTTCCCTGTCCTGCCGCAGGCGCTTGTTCTCCTCCCACAGCTGCATGTGCCGTTTCTTGTGTTCATTTTTGAACTGGATCATCTTTTCATGGTTTTTGGCCAGATCCATGAAGCGCTCCTCCAAATACTGAATACGCTGGGTCTGGGTTTTAATTTTCACAGCATCTTCTGCTCTCAGTTTCTCCAGCTCCATGTTGAGCTGCTCCAGGTCTCTGCAGGGTTCTTGTGTGTCATCCTCTTTCTTCTTCAGCATAGAGATAAGATGATGATGCTGTTCTAGGTGTGAAAGCAGCAGCGCCTCCTCACTCTTCTCCTTAGAGCTCTCGCAGAGTTCCTCCAGGCCTTTTGTCAGATCTTCCATGTCTTTGCCTGTCTCTGGATGACCTGTGGAGTTGGCCATCCCTGCTCCTGTCTCCTGAGCTGTGGAGCCCGTCTCATGCAAAGACAAGACAAAATTGTATAGTGGCTGCTTCTGTTAGTGACACTCAGCATAATTAAACAGTGCCCAGTGGTTGTGTGGCCAACACTGCTGCCATAAGCTGGAAGTCCAGAGAAACTGATGTGGGTGAACAGGACCTCCCAAAACCAATGTCAGCCAGCAACCTCACAGGCCTGCTGCCCTCCCCCTCCTCTGGTTCAGAGTCAGGCAGACTGAGACTCAAGGATGCCAGACTCCATGAGCAAAAGCAAAGAATGTGGGCTTAGTATTTATGCAAGCCTATTCAATTGCTGATGACTAGCTTTGCTAATTGTTCGTTCTCAAGGCACTGCTGTTGTAGCTACAAGAACTACTATTATATTTAGATAAAAAACTTGTAAGTGATAAAGCTGTAAATAATTCCTTACGCAATCCTTTTCCTCTGCCTTTTTTTTCTCCTACAGCTCCGTATTGTAACTGAAAATAAAACATGGAGGGTTACGTCAAACTTCTAATTGATTTACAAGATTTCTGTGATAGTACATTGCTTGTTAAAAATAACTGAATAGCCTTATGCCATGCTTAGAGATTTATGAATCAAATAAAACATCTATACAATGTTAATAATTAGTGAATGCCCTGTGATACAAAGTCTCTGTGCCTGGAGAAACAGTTCCTCATCCGAGTTTTCACACTGATCTGCTGGATTATTTTAGGCATATAATTTTAAAAATGTGGTTCTTCATGTAAAAATAAGGAAAACATTTATATTACGTATGCCGCAAAATGATTATTGGTGCTGAATCACACAGCGTGCTACCCAGACATTTGAAAAATTAGCCTACAACTCATCTACAAGTTTTTCATTTGGACACAGACCTGAAACAGCACATGAAACAGAATGCTGATAATCAGGTTTTGTGAATTCCTGAGCTTTGACTGGAGGTAAAGATAGGATGTGGGAAGGAGCCAGCTTAAAGCAAGGTTGAAAGATAATGTACAACAAAAATGAATAAACACCTGTGGAGCACGAAGAATTTCAGAGCTGTGTAGTAGTGACTGCAGTACAGACGCCAGCTCCCCCTCTGCTGCCCTGCACTCTCACTGCTGTTGCTACCTTGGATCCTTTGCAAATAACGGAGGAGAAGGGGAAGGACTGAAAGGTTTAGGCCATCCAGTGGAAATACAATGAAGAGCAGGGTTTAAGAAGAGAAAACTATTTTCTTACCAGGTGTTTTCTTTCTCCTGTCTGTTTGTTGTATTTCCTATTGTGAGGTTCCGTTTCCACAGAGGTAAGACGCTGAATCCAGTCACCCCAGAGCTCGTGACCTCATCCAGGCCGGTTGGAGCCAGGCCAGCCCCACCAGGGTGGCTGAAAGAGCTGGCAGTGTTTCTTAGCAAACAAACATTGCTGACACTCTCAAAAGAACGCAGATTTGGAAAGAGAATTTCCACAAGCTTGAAAAACTCCTCGTTCTTGGCTTACGCCCTGCACATGCCAGAGGAGATCAGAATAGCAGGCTCTGACCTCAGAACACGCTGAAGGTCCATGGAAAGTAAAGACAGACCTTGTCCTGAACAACTTGCAACTTTATTCAGCAGCTAATAAAAATCTGGCAGATAGGATAGGAAAGGGAAAAATAAATGCAACTGGAAGAAAAAACTCAGTGCAGATTTTGCTGAATCCTCTGGAAAAGGATACAAAGGAGAAAGAAGAGAGTGCTGTGGGTAACAGACATGAAGCAGACAAGAGAAGGAGGGAACAGTACGCATTTCAAAAGAGGTAAAATCAAAGCAATGGGAGTTGCTGCACCAGCTCAAGGTTTGCAGCCTTACTTGCAGAGATGGGAGGTTTCTGAACACAGAGCACGAAAGGAGAGCCGGGACTTTGAAGCCTGGTTTACAGCAAGTGAAAATAGTGTCATTTAGAAGACATACACACGCACATATATATGCAAATACACACATGTACTAAAAGAAAATAAATTATGGGGTAAAGTGAAGATGAACTTGTAACATGAAGGAGAAAAGAGGATCTGTTGTGTTTCTCCAGACAAGAATGAATATACCTAAATATATTCTAGGAGTGTGGCTGCTTTGATTCTTAATTCCAGTTCACCTTTATGACAAAGCATAGCTATTAATTTATCAAACTGCCCTTTAATGAGTAGCTAATTATGCACCTTTAAAATTTTGGTTATGGATGCCTAAAGGCTTTCCCTTTGACTTGAGAGCAAAGTAACAAGTTTCTTGAAACTTTTGGTCTTAATCAGCTTCCCAACTCACATTTCTCTATCAGCATATTATCATACTACTGAAGTTCGGAATTCTGCACACGATGAAATAAAAGCTATTAAAAACTGGGGAGGAACTTTTGTACTTAATGGACAGTTTTTGTTACTTGGCTCAGTTTCTTGATTAACCTAGATGAGTACATAGTACTCCTGTGTCATTAGTTAATAAAACTAGTTAATTACAAGTGCAATGTGCAAGTAAATCTTGCATTCATGTTCAGGTAGCTTTTCAAAATTTGAGGTTTGTTCTATTGGTGTAGTGGTACGCAGAGTTTTTTGAGATACCAAAAAAATTCTATGTCAGTCTCTACGAGGGTTAAAAGAATGGCAAGATACAGAATGTATCCTACTTGATCAGAAGACAAGGAGATTGCCATTGTCAGAAACCAAATACTTTTTTTTTTGATAGCAGTGAAGTTTAAGTATTAAAACGTAGTAGAGTATAGAATGCAGCAGATTACCTGACACTTGCCTGCAAATCTGGAGCCTTAAGACCCCATCCCTACAATTGAACCCAAAGCTGTTTTGACTTAGCAATATATTTGAGCTTCACAGGAGGTACAACTGCAATGAAAACATTAATCCTGGGAAACTGTAGGTCATGTTCACAGCAACCCATGTTTTCAGGTGAAAAATTAATTCATATAGGGAGTGAATACAAATAAATTAGGTGCCTCTTCTGTTTCAGAATCACCATCCTTTCAGGAGTGGCTCTTCAAGAACATAGAATCAAAGCAGCAGCTGTACCATTTTGGTAAAAATACATTGTTCTGAAGTGTCATGTGCACATGTTCCGTAGTCAAAAAGTGTTTTGTTTATGTCTGGCAAAGTGGAAGCTGTAACAGTTACCAGTCTCATACAAAACACCTGAAGCAGTAAGATATCAAAGACTGGCAAACTGCTTTTGACATTTGTAAACTCCACAGATGGCCTGGTTGATGAGAGAGAAAGTGGGTTCCCTGGCAGGTTGAATAGCATCTTTCCTTTTTTTCCATTCATAGTGTGTAATAAAATACCAAATAGAATTTAAATTTCTATGATTAAATCAAGGAATTGAGTTGGAGCTGTGAAGAGCTCCCTTCTCCCCTCTACTCTAACTGAAGTGAAAGATTTCACCAGCTTTTAGACTTAGTTGGAGTAAATAAGTGTGTGCTTACTTTCAAAAATGTTTTTTGTCTGCATTTTGTTACATCGCATACTGAATGGATAACGTAAGCCACTGGCATTTAATAAACATGGAATTCCTATTTAGTTTTAATAGGCTGTTTTTATTTTTAAAAAAAAAAACAAGGAAAAGGAACATATTTTGAATTTTATGTATTTATCTACTGGTAGCATGCATTTCTACAAGTTTCAAACTCCAGTTTTATTTCCTATGGCTCTAAACTAAGCCAAGCCCACCACAGTCCCACCAGTCTCCTAACGGTGGCGCTGAAGCACAGGTAAGTTGACTTCTTGCAATTAAAAACAAGCTAATGGATACAGGTACAAACAAGTGCACTTTGGAGAATAAATACCCAACATACTTGTCATCACTAAAATTGGCACATTTAGATCCTTTAGAGTAGCACTGGAATAAAAAAAAGTTTCATCTTTACATCTTCAGCACTTAAAACTAAGTATTGTATGCTAGCAAGATGATGAACACAAATATAAAGCAAACCCTGATTTTTTACAGTACATCAGAACTAAGTCCTCTGCACCTTGTAGAATAGGACATCGGCAGTGCCACTTCATGTCACGCTTCTTTCATTAGGGAAGTAACTTTCATGTCCTAGAAATGTACAATTACAACTAGAGGAACTTTCAAAACACTAAATTCTTCATGCCCATATTCCATGCTGCTGAGATCTAACATGGCATAATGAGATGCAAACACATGCTAACGAGCTTTAACACTAATGTTGCTGCTTATCAGTAAGACTTCATGAACAATCCTAGCAATGTACAGAAACGGTTGACTTGTTCTTATAGTTCTGCTGGTTATTTGGATCATTTAAGAGAGCAGCAATGCTTCAGTTGGACAACACAGTCATCCAGGTATCACAGCTACCTCTGAGTTCTGTAAGCACCTTCTTTCTTGAAGTTGTTTTCAGTCAATAAGAAATTTTAAAATCTCTTAAATGTACATAATGATCTGCAAGCAGATGTTTAATTTGAAATACAAAATGACGTTTGACAGCACAAATCCAGAACAGTAACAGAGCAGAAACTGTCAAAAACCTACTCTGTTCCTCTTCCAAGTTCCACCCTCACGCTTTCAATTTCATTCCCAAGGTTTCTTGACATTAACAATTAAAAAGACCCCTTATTTTGTCAATTTTGCAACCATAAGCATCCTGAGAGGTAGTGTATCTTCTATCCAGGTGTTTGGAGAGTTCATCATCTTCTCCCAAAGGGCAGTTTCATCTGAAGTAGAATCCATCCAGTCTACTGTAGTTCCATAGCTTTTGCCTAGAAAAATGTTAAGTTTTAAGAGAAAAATTACTTAGTATGCTGCAGAGTTAAGCATAGACAATCAAATTTGCCTGCTCTGTCAAATACAATTAAGAACATTTTCACACAAATTTCATCATCTTTCTCCAGATTTTTTCCTTTTTATCCTTGGGCTTTTTGTCACCATCCCAAGGAAAAAGACGTCAATTGCCCATACATCTCCGAAGGTTTAACAATAAAACAGGGTACTGATTTTGTACTGAATGCAACCTTGGGTACGCTAAAATTCAAATTGAGATTTACTACTCTAATTTGCAACTTAGGTTATTCTGGTGAACCATGCAAGAAGTTAATTTGTGAAAAATAATTTTTACATTGTATTTTCTGAGAAGACTCCAAACACACCCTCCCCTCAGATCAGAGAGGGGAATGAAAGGGACAAAGAGAAGAATTGTATGTTTTTCCTGTTATATCTGCACATCTTATATTGCCCTTATGCTAAAAACTTGCTTGCATTTATAATTTTTCCTATTCAATATCTTCAAATCTTATCCTGCATTCCTGATCTATCCTTTTATTTCCACCCTCTGCTGTATTTTTTTTGCATGAGTAAGTTTGCAAGACATTATCAGATTTCAGGTGCAGGAATAGCATATTCTGGTACTTGAAACAGTACCAGGTACAATATATGGCCAGGCAAAGATTTATTCCTAATATTTCCCCTTTTCAGTCATCCTGACCCTCCTAAGACTACTATTATTTACATTTCAGGACCTGTTCTGAAGAATAGGTGCATTACTGAGTGAAACTCTTCAGTAAACAGAAAATAAATACTGAAAGAGAAGAGAAGAAATGGAAAAGGGAAAAAAAAAAAAAAAAGGAAAGACTACTTTGTAAATTAAGTATTAGGGTGGTAATTGTCCAGTACCTGTTCCAAGGCCTATCCGGATGCCTCCCAGAAAGTGGTTTGCTAGTTTGTTGTGATCCCAGACTGTGAGTTCTATGCAGGCTTCTTTTAAATCTTCTGGTCTAAAGCCATCATAGACCATGGTGTGGTTGAATACCGGGTTTGTAGTTTTTGCAACTGTCCTTGTTTTCTGGCGACTTTTTCTGCTGGTGTCTGGAAGAATGGTACTTCAGAGAGAAAAAGCACTGTTAGCTTGCACTTGCACAGCACAGCCTGCATTAAACCTACTGAAAAGCAAAAGCTGCTGATTAACACGGTGCTTTGTATGTTAAAATAGACTGAAGATAAGGTGCTTTATAGAGATGGAGTGAAGGGTCATATTCTCAGTCCCTTACAGGAAATACTGGCAGCAGGTATCCACCCTTGTGCTTCAGAGGATGGAAGGGGAAGCCAGGTAGGGAAGAGGCACAAGTGAGTTTATTTGCTGTGTTATCACTGATGACACTGAAACATTTTGTTGCTGCCAGAGATTTCCCCAACCATCTTGTTATTCTTGTCTCTTCACATTTTTAGTCTGTATATGGAAAGGAAGGGGGAGGAAATACAACTATGTATTCACACTATTCAACTATTTCACTCTTCTGTCTCCTCCCAGAATTTGCTAAGCTAAACCATGTTCTTGCACAAACATGCTTTGCTTAAATGTGAATAAAAGCCAGAACGGTTTGACTAGTCCTCCCACCAAGTGACTGAGTGACAAAACCAAGTGTGGTAATGACACAGGAAACTCTCCTAGTAAGTTTTACTTGGTGGTACATACTTAGCATCTGGAAGTTGTAAACTATGCAGGACAATTTGCACTACAAAAAAGGAGAATCAGAAAGCAATTCAGTGTTCTTTTAATATGAATGTAGAAAAAGAAGATACAATTAGAAAGCACAATGGTGCATTATTAGGCCACCATGTTTGATGACTTCAACCACAATTCTTACCACTTAATAAAAGAGTTGAGCCTATTGCCTCTCAGAAGAGGGAGGTTATGGCATTCCTTCACCCAGATGTGGACCTCACCAGTAGATAGAGTCTTCTTTCCTGTAAAAATAACACATCTGCTTAAGCAAGTGCCTTTTAAAGGTATTTTCTCTGATGCAGCAGTTCTTGCCTGTTTGTGGCAGTGATATTCAGCCTAGACTTGTTATCTCACATCTTAATTCAACATTGCTCTCTGTACTCTGGAAGTTGAAATCTTCATCCCATCAAAGTAGTGCAAGATCACATCATGTCTGCATTCCTATGATGACTTTTCTTCTGTTACAACTAAGCAAACACGTGCTACTGGTCTTCTCTTCCCAAGACTCCTAGATAAACACATCAGCTTGTCATCAGCCTATGTGATGTTAGCATTTATTGTTGCTTGTACTTTCAAATAAGCTCCTTTATGCTCTTAGCATATTTGATTCTTACTGACTGACTGGCTGTCTGGATTAAAGACCTGACCTGGCTTCACTCTCAGGTTGGTCCATTATCTGCTGCCAGACAAGATTAAACCAAACTGATCAGACTGCTATAAATTTCTGCATTCTAAATACTTGCTGCTACTTCCTACATCTAGTATTGCTTGAAATTCAGTGTGTTGTCATTGTTTAGCACATCACAGCACCTGCTTAATGATTTATAATCTCTAAAATATCTGAGAAAACAGAATTTTGTTACACATACAGATTGTATTACAAATCTTAGATTGTAACAATGAGATAATTTCTTCATCAGTAACATTAAAAACAAAAAAATATCTCAAAATGGTCTTTGGGGTTCTTAACTGTATTCACAACCAGGGTGACTTAATCATGTAGAAAGAAAACAGAAAATCTACTGTTATGTTGAAAGAAGCTGTCTGAAGTGAATGACAAACATCAAATGAGGGTTTTTTTAAATTAAAAAACAAAACAAACAAAAAACCCCCACAAAAACCCCAAAGGCTTGACAAACCCAAGCAAAGCAGCAATGCTTACCTCCAATTGGATGTGGGACATACTGGAGGGCTAGTTTCATCTCCCCTCTGTTTTCTAGATTAAGAGTTATTGCTGAAGTCTGAAATGAAAAAAAAAAATAAACCAAACATCTGATATGAAAGTGGTGCTGCACTTGCTCCATATTCTCAGAAGGTTTACTCCATATTTGGTTAACAAGTGCCTTCAGATTTCTGTTGCAGCAATATGACATAATGAGAAATACTTTGAAATTCCTACTCCTTAGACTGTGAGAAAGTTTTTCCTGCTATAATAGCTAGCTAGACCAAAAGACATCTCTGAACTGTATTTCTGTTTACCAGTGTGTGAGTATTTATGATTATAACCAGCACGAAACTCACAGAACACGCAAGACCAAACCTAAATAATGTCTTGGTTTTGCACTTACACAGCAGAAAATGCAAAACAGCCAACCTACCCTTGGCTTGAGGGGAAACCAGTTGATCTGCTTATTGGATAGATCATTCCAGTCCCAAGCTCCTAAATCCAACTCCACTTCACCAAGGAAGCTATTCCTCCCAAAGGTATCATTGTGCCAGACAGAGATATTGAGGCTTTGATTCTTTAGGAGATCCTTCTCAATTTTATACTGCCAGGAAGAAGTAAGAAAAAAAAATAAAACAAGCTGAATTTTTATCAATGCTGTGTCCGAAAGTGATAAGTTTAGAAAAAAGTGTCTGGGTTTATACATCCATAACTGCCCACTTCTGCATTTCAGAAAGCAAACAAACAAACCACAATAAAACCCAACTGTTTACTTTTTATTTCTATCATCTTAAGCTCATACATGGCTTGTGTTTGTTTACAAGAAGCATAAAACAACCAATGATCTCAATCCAGAGATCACTGCAGAGTTAACCTATCACTGGAAGGACATAGCCAGCTCTGCAGAGCAATCCCTCTCATGCCAATATCTCTTGAGTGCAGTCTAGACCTGAGCCTAAAAGTTGAGGTTCCTCACACATCACACATACAGTATATTATATCTAGTAATGGTTTGATAAATACCCGCAGTATTTCATTATAGACTGGATTAAAAGTTTTCTTTTTGACAGAGGTCTTCCGTTTGCCCAGTCTGTATTTTTCCGGTAGCAGGTAGGTCTTTACATACCTAAAATTTAGACAGGGTTGTTAGAAGAGTTAAACCAAAAACCAAAAAAATCCAGACCCTCTCCAACTTCATCTTCCTAAACAGAAAATTATTTCTTACAAAGTAAAAGAAATGCACTTAAGTACACATTATGTTATTCAGCTTGTATATCTAAGAAATAGAACAGCAGTGGTGATGTGTAACATCATCACTTTCTTATGTTTTTTTTTTTCTTTCTTTCTTTCTTCATCATCACTTTCCTTCTCCAGGGGAAAAACTGTTGAAATGTCTCCTCAGCACATAAAAATACAAAATATGTAACTGTAGCAGGACCAAATATCATATTTATAGGTGCTGATCCTACTGAAAACATATCAAAGCAGTATTTACCATCTGAAAAGTGGCATTTTAAAAGAGAGTTTAATATTCTTAAAGGTTTGAATTTCCTATGTTAATATATACACACTAATTTAAAATGGCAATTCTATATTCAATCAGAGTAAAAAAACCCCACAAAGTACAATACAGCCTCTTTATTTATTTCTTGGGTGGTTTACTCCAGCAGCTTAGAGACCCAGCAGTTTTCATTTCCACGTTAAAAGAAAAACTTCCATTAGAAAAGAAATACATTTTTTGTACTTACGGGTCTGATCGCTGTCGCTTAACGTCTGCTACTGCCAGGTCTTTACACTGACAAATAAAAATGTGGAGCTCATTCAGCTGTTCTACGTAATCAATGGCAAACTGGATGTTCCCCTTCACATCAACGTTGCCAAAGTCTGCACTGTAGATGCTCATTAGGCTGCCGCTCACCTGCATCGTACAAGGGGAGAGAAATTTTTCAGACATTGCATTTCACCAGATGCTTCAAGATAGGGGTAGAGGTTGTGCTCAGGATTCAAACAGTAAAGAAATCAACTGTGTCTCTTTAGATATAATAATAAAATGTAATGAACACTATTCTACAAGCTTCTCAGCAAGCAGATTAATGAAAGAAAGAAAACTGGAAATCAGAGATGTTAGGTCAAGTTTCTTACAAAAAAATTTGAATGGGTTTACTGCATGGAGATAGAAGAAATTGAATTATAGGATGCTGTAGATCTGAAGATTGCCTGTGCTCAGATCCTTGAAATATTACTTCTAAATCTCCTCAGCTGATCTTCCTTGCAGAATGCAGAGCCTAAGAGTTTAGGACAACAGGCCTTCTTAAAATCCTAACAAAAAGATTAGTAGATAAAGTCTACATAGCTGAATTAGGTGCCTAAATGTGTAACTAAATAAAACACTGAAAATTAAATACTACATACAGAAGAAGAAAGATTTGTGTGTATATATATATAGATATAGATATTTTATTTGAACATCCTTACCCAAAATTCTGTTTTTCTAACTCAAAGTCCACATAAACCAATGACTTTTGGTTAACTAGTTGACTGACTCAACTGCATGCCTGATACACCAATTATATCTCCTGCTTTCACTTATTTTTCTCCTCTTTCTCCCTTTCTAAATGTTTGTTCTATATGAATTGTTCCTCATTTTCAACTACAAATGTAAGCTCTTAGGGTAAAATCCATCTCTTTGTTCAGAGCCCTGAACAAGCTCCAGTATATTACTAGAAAAAAAATTGAAATCTACTTAATTTACTTTATTTCCTTCAGACAATTCCATGCAAGGTATTACGTTATGTTTATATAACAGAAATGGAAAGAAGGAGACAGAGATGGCAAGGGAGGAAAGATAAGAGGAATGAGAAGAGAGCCAAAACAATATTGGAGAAATTAGCAAAAGCAAAGTGCCATTAAAATAATGCTTTGGTTTACATACAGAGGATAAGGAGGCCATGCCAGAAGAGCTGCTAAGATTGGTTAGAGAGCTGGGACTCTTCTTGATTCTGCCAAAGGAATAACTGCTTTCTGATGCTGTATCTGTCTCTCTGTCATCACTCTACAAAAACATCACGGAAAGAAAGTCTATGTACGTTCTTTATAGTCACAAGGAAAATTTTAAAAAAACAAAACCAAACAAACAGAATTTTAATGCAGATTGAGACTCAGTAGAAGCCTGAATTTAAATTCCCTTGTAGTGCAACATGAATAATATTTCTTGAAGTAGGTCATGCATTTAAAGTTGAAAGGGAGTTTTTCTGATGAACAGCCTACACTGATAATTTTTTTAAGCAGTGATGCAACTAGGTTTGGGGGTTTGTTTGTTTGTCTGTTTTAAATCCCAAATAGCAATGAAAAATTACAAAGTTAAGTTTATCAGGACAATTAAACTCAACTTCTCTGTGTCACTGTCTCATGCATAACCTATGCAATTGATAATGCTCAGATCTTTTACTAGTCTTTTATATAGTAAATGCTGCCAGTTCTGTGCCTCTGTCTTAAGGGCAGCTGGCTGGAAGGTAACATTCACAGAACAGCACTGGGTACAGTGAACAGTTTTTGCGAAGTCTTTCTTGCAAGAGGGCAAGCAGGGCTTTGCTTTTCCATGAGGGAATTGCAGCTTTTGTTTCCTTGGTCATGATCAGGTTATGTACTCACAACCCCGTTCTATCTCAATGCTATCTCTGCACTAAAGAATTGATTCCCTTCCCACATGTGCCTTCCTACGCAAGCTGTTACGGACAACTTCATCTTCCTACTGTATTCCACTCAGGAACAATTTACAAGGTCTCCCTGCTCCTTTAAACAGTTTTGAACTGATGTCATAGATCTTCTAATAACAGATACAAGATTAGTAAACAACAATTTCCACACGCGTTAAGAAAATAATTATTTATATAAATAAACATTTAGCATATAAAGACTTTTTCAAATTGCTTATAAAATCTCGTTATGTCTATACTGTTAAGTAAAAGCAGACCAAGATTGTTCTTCAGTTCAGAGGTCAATGGTAAGGACTGAATAATATCCAGCCTACCTAGGGCAAGGCTTCTTGAGAGAAAATTGCTATGGATAGTGCTATTTGGGACTGCACAAAATAAATCCAGGGAGTGAAGTAATAGTTAAGCTGTGTGGATAATCAGTCTGAGTACATGGACTCACTGAAAGACAAAAATATCCTAAGTCCTCCTACAGGGCAAGGATATATGGTGACCAGACAAGGGGGAATTGGCTTTAAAGTAACTGATGATGGGTTTAGGAAAGATATTAGGAAGAAATTTTTCACTGTAAGGGTGGTGAGGCACTGGCACAGGTTGCTGAGAGAAGTTGTGGCTGTCCCATCCCTAGAAGTGTTCGAGGCCAGGTTGGATGGGGCCCAAAGCAACCTGGTCTAGTGGAAGGTGTCCCTGCCCATGGCAGGGGGTTGGAACTAGATGATCTTTAAAGTCCCTTCCAAACCAAACTATTCTGTGATTCTGTGATAGAGAATCATAGATATCATAGGCCAGACAGCTCAAATTGCTTATCACTTTCAAATTTCAGCATCATTTTAGGAGATTTGAATATGGCCTCAGAGCTTATTCCAAGGTTCACACCACGATGATGATAGTAACAATAATCAGGCATGGCATGTTGTTGGGAATTCTGAAATTTTACTTGCACAGAGTTAATGGTCGTGTACCTGAAACTGTAATATTTCAGAGATGGAGCTTACCTCTTCCTGAAGGAATGATGGTACTGACTTGCTCAGTCCTTTGAGTTTTTCAGGGTTGGAAAACAGTTTTTCAGGCTGTGAAGGCACTGTGGAAACTGAAAAGCAGTAATTCAAAAGGCTTCAAAAATATGTTTGTATATCAGAACAGTGAGATTCCATAACAGGACACAGACAGAAACAAACCACTTTGGATGAAATACATGCACATGCACAACCAGCTTGGATGCAAGGGGTTTTTCCCCCCCACAGGAGTCAGAGAAGCTATCATTAGGAAAAATAATGTACTTTGGAATCCTCTATAACAGTGACCAACAAACTTCGACGGGACCAGAAATGTTGCTTGACATGAGGCAGCCTGGGTGCTGCAGCAAATTCTGATCAAAAGTGATGAAGAAAACATTGCAGATTACCTTCTAGATTTTCTTCCTAGAACAAGGATAAGCACACATGTGCACTAACCATATCATCACTGACATTAGAATCATCGTAAGATTCTTAGTAAGAAGTCAGCAGAGAAGCCAAACTGTTCTATTATTTACTCAGTCTATTTAACTGCAATAGGCAAATTTGTGTAGATCAAGCAAATTCTAGACTTGACCAAGGAAGTTGCAAGTATTCCTACTTACTTATAAGATGCATATCTTATTAATGATGCACTTTTTTGCACTCTGTCTCTTCCATACTTGCATACCTCTGCTGCAGTTCACTTCTATGCGCTTTCACTGTACAAAACTTAATTGCACAAGCTAGGCTTGCAAAAACCCCATTTGCAGTAAGCTCACGATCCTCAGAATTTTTCATGCTCTAGCCCCACTTATATTTAATGATACACAAAGATGAACTGGATATACATCGTGAGATGCATCAATATCATGTGACAGAAAATTATTTGGCAACAAAGAGCCAGCTACAGAAGCACGTATTTATTGCATAAAATGAAACACTGCACACAATGAGATTGTTTGCAAGGCGAGTGAAACTTTTGCAAAGCTTTTGATGTCAAAACTCAACTAGTGCTCCACAGATCAGTTATTGTCAGTATGCAGTTAGATGCAGTTTCCCCACTGAGCAAGTATCTAGTCCAGATGTGTAACTTGTTAGCTGTTAAATGAAAAAGTATTGTTAATGTATTAGTTCAGATATCAGAGGAAAAGTGTCTCCAGTATCTGCTGGAAGAATCCTATTACTCACTTCCTGCTGCGTTTTCAGTCCTCTCTTGATGCTGATCAGGTTTCGGACCTGCTCAGTGCAGTATTAACAGTCATTCAGCAGCACAGTTTTGCAAGGTTATAAATAGCATGAATATACTTTATCTGTGGGATTTTTCTGATTTGTTTCTGTTTGTTTGTTTTCTTACTTCCCCCGACCCCAGGAACTTTGTGGGGTTTTTTTTCCTTCCAATAGTTAGTAGTGGTTTAGGTATTAGGCCTCTATGGGCATTAGGTCTGTTTGATTTTGGTGCATCATGGAGCCTTTCTGTTTATGCAAATGTAAATTCAGCACTAGGGACATGGCTCAGTGGTGAACTTGCCCATGCTGGGTTAATGGTAGGATGTGATGATCCTAAAGGTTCTCTCCAACCTAAACAATTCTGTGATTCTGTTTCTGTGTTTTGCAGTGCTGTTCTCCTTTGAGAAGCTGGATCATGACAAAATATGAGTGTAATATAAGTGTACAAGCTAGAAAACCAGTTTTTTCACTGTTCCAAGAGAACAGTCTTTTCAAGAGAACTTGCCTTATTCTTCCTGTACAGGTATCAATTTGGCTGTGTGTCATTTTTTCATAACTTCAGTCTTAATAAATTTAACTCAAATTCCCCCTACTCTTTTCAGGTTAGTCTCTGCACATTCATACTGAATGCCAAACAGGCTTTCAGTAGGGGTCTCCACTTGAAAGCAGAGTGCAGGATGGTGCTTAAGTCTTGTTACTTTACCAGGTGTTGTATGTATTCTAATAAACTATGATTATCCTCTTGATACTATGGGCCACTGGCATGCAAAATGCTTTAAAGCATCTAAACCATGAAATAAAAAATGACGACTGTTCTTTTAAAACTGTAGTGCTCCTGTGCAGTACATAAAGAATTTTGTGCTATATTCCACCATACTCAGTATTATTTGATGGTTTTCAATTCTGTTTATTTTGACATGTTCTTGGAGCAGGTTTACTTTTTATTTTTCCTGGATTTGGAATTTCTAAAGGTATACAGAAAAATTTAACAGTAAGGCATCTGTAATACACTAATGGACTGAGGATATCGGCACTAGCTGATCTAGAAGTTCATCTGTTGCTTAGAATAATGCTACTTTATAGGACTAAGGCAGGGATCTTAAGAGAGGTTCCTTTTCAAGTGAGGTATTCTGAAGGGTGTTTTGCACTAGCAAAAGTCATCTTGCATCTTACAATGCAACAGATAGACAGACAAATTCAGTATTTACTTAGTCCAGTTTCTTTCAACTGAGCTTGTGTGCAAAGCTCCCTATGATTTCAGTAACTCATAGGCTGAATGACTGAAGGCCAAGAAAATACACTGATAAGTGGCACAGTTTTTACAGATACAGGAGGACATAAATAGATTTCTTAAGAATAAACACCACAACAGAATTCTACAAAAGCTTTCCAGCCATGCTGAAGTTAACCAAATCTAAAAACACAATATAATTCTTGGTTTAAAAAAAAAAAAATATTTGCTAGCAAACAGAGGTGGTTGAAAAAGCAACAAACTTCCATGCAGACACAAAAGATATTTACCATCTTCAGCACTAAGAACTAATTCTTCCTTTGGTTTATTTATTTTTTCTTTATCTGCGCAGGAAAAAAATAACACAGTTAGAAACTCTGCTACTCAGTAAAAAACGGATGGCAGTGATAATCACAGAATTAAGAGGACCAAAACCACAAACAAACCAGCAGAGCCATGGGAATGGTTAAATTCAAGAGACGCTTTTACTTCGCACACTGCCTCAAAGCCTACATCCAAGCAGTGGTCTCACGGTGACACAGTTTCTATCAGCAGGTTGTTGCAACACTGTTAGTGCACACCTAAAACCTAGAAACTGGTTAGAAGCAAGCAGTAGCATGAGTAGTATTAGAAGAAGAACTTGCCAATATCTTTCGAAATCTACATCTCCATGCTTCAGTTTACAAATGTAAGTTCAGTCTGTGTCTTCCCCAGTAGACTTGAGATAAGCATGAAAACACTCAGGGGCAGGGTGAAGTGAGACAGGAATTATAATTAAAAAAAAAAAAAAAAAGAAATCCAAGGATGCTACTGAGGGAAGCTGGGAGTTCATTTTAAGTATAATATTATCTCACTGTATTCTCTTAACGTGAGTTTGATATATTTACTCCTAGAATACACAGGTGAACCATTACTAAACTGAGTTTTTCATGCTTTTACTGTCTACTAATTCGACCCAAGCCAGCAGCCAGGAGGCAATGACAGTAGTTGCTCATTACTGTTTTGGGTAATTGCCAATACTTTCACAATTGGAAAACTATCCAGGAAACACTTAATCACTGATCAACACAGTGCATTTCTGGAATATGTCTGCTTCACAAGCCAGCCTTGTTTCAAAATTAACACCAAGAACTGAAAATTAAACCGTATGAGAAAAGAGTCTGGTTCCAAAGTACAACTTCCATACAGCTTATTGAGAAACAAAGACAAAGCCACAACTTGGCAAGGCTGTATGGAAGACCAGCACGAACACATTTAAGCCAAACTGGGGGTCATGGGAGACACACACAAGCTTTGTGCTCACTTGAGGTGGCTGATGGAATGTCCTCTAGACTTTTGGAAGGCTTTTTCCTATCTGCACTCCTTTTCAAAGCCATCAAAACAGGATTTAATTCTTCTTCAGAACCTGTTATGAGACAAAACACATGAACGCTGCACATACAAACAGGCCACTTTAAGCAAGTCAACGAAGAACCAACCACATTCTCATGAGAATCTATTTTGACTGTTAGCAAAGACAGTGAACATTCAATGAAAATACAAGATAAAATAAAACAGACATCTAATTTTAAGTGTCCATTTGTTCTCTCTAAACATCCTCAGTCATCAGCAGAGAGAGACAAGTTGCTTGATTTGTCCTGTGTAGGTATAGGTCTGTCTTTACAGACTAATAACAGGGTTTGGGGCAATTATTGCACTTAATTGGTTAAGATTAATATAGGATAAATTCAGATTGTAGCCATTTTGTTACCATCTTTTTTATGAATCAGCACAAAAGAAAGTTTTAGGTTTTTTTCCTTTGTGCAAATTTGTCTATTATATTCTTTCCACAGTGAAAGTTATTTTGTTTCAATGCATGAGTAACCAAAAAAAAACACAACTAAACCAAAACCAAACAAAACCAACTGAACAAAAACAAACAAAACCCCAACACCAACCCTCCACCCCACCCCCCAAAAAAACAAAAACAAAACCAAAACAAAGCAAAAAAACCCAAACCAAGCTGTGGATGTATTTGGAACTCTGAAGTTATGCAATTGTCTCCAAAAGAAGAATCAAGACAGACCTAGCTCCTTCAGAAATCTTTAAGACCTTCTTTCCTCTCTATGTCAGTTTCCTCCCCCTCCACCAACCAATCACACCTTACAGTGTTGCTGTCTGTAATTGTGGGTGAAACCAAATTATGTTTTATTTTTCCTCATTTATCTTGAGTTTCCACTGACTTTCTTTGGAATCTCACTTTCAAAACAGGCTCAAGTGTAAGTTGGCAGGCCCTGGGAACTTCACATATTTCTCAGATTCTCCAGGTGAAAAAAATATTCCCAGTCTCTCAGTATGAGACCAAAAAGGTTAAATTATCTCCTCCACCTTAAGCTCTCTGATGACTATCATACGCCATATGTTGACTAGAGCTGCCATTCAATCAAATAATGTGAATCCTAGTAAACAGACCACTTCATTTATATGGCCATTTTTCAGTGCAACAGGCAGCAATGCTAAATGAAATAGCACAGACTATTGGTATTATCCTTATATCCAGATATTCCACTGATAAGTATTTTTCTTCAGAGACTAGCCAGACAAACTAGAGAATGAACTCAGTGAGCCACTGATATTTTTTTTCCTCTTTTAATCCAGTATATTTGAAAGGATTACTAAACTGAGTGTTACAAATTTATTAATTTGAAGGCAATGTCATGTGGGATAAGAAAAAGGGAAATCACAACAACTGAATTGATTCATGCTGCTAAACTATCCTTACCAAAAAAAACTTACCCAAAGGTAGTATGTGTCTGTTAAACACTTTCCAATCAAACAACTTAATTAGTTCTTCCCACTCCACCAAGCAAATACCCAAATCATTCAATTAAGAAAGTATCACATAGATTTTCCATTAACATATTTCAAGCTGGATACCAAAAAAAAATATTGTAGCCATGTTTAACAACTCAGCATCATGAATTTTAGAAATCAGATAGCTCACGAGTTGATCTTCCGGTTCCAGAGTGGGAATCAGAGTTTTCATCTGAAAACTTGGATCCCAAGTTTAAGTTATCGCCTTCCTCTTCATTGTTATCCTCCTGCTGAGACATTAGGCAAAACTGAGCTGCTTCTGGCTGGGGGGAGTTGCTCTCATCTTTAAGTGGTGTGCTTGTTCTTCTGAAATTCAACGGTGCTTGAAATTCTGAATTCTGTTCAGAGGCCTCCAAGAATGTGCTTTCATTCCTTCCTTTTTCATCAATTTCTAATGGTTTGACTGCAACCACACTGGTCTTGCCTTCGAAGGGAAGGAGATCAACTGGAACCATGTTTCTCTCTCCTATTTTGTTAATAGCTCCATCTCTTTTAAGACCAGAAGCTTCAATTTCACTTACTGCAAGATCATTAACTGAGGCTTGGACATTTTGTTCTGAAGCTCCCCCTTTGAGAACTGTCTTCATTTGTATATCATAGCTACTTAGGGCATTGTATGGCTGTGACCTTGTCATGAATAGAGTCTCTTTTTCTGCAGGAACTGTAGGATCCCCAAATTTTTCTTGCTTACATAAATCTTTGGATATTGGACATGAAACTGCAGATGCTTCTTCAATAAGTTTTTCTGAAGAGCAACTGAATTCACCAAATTTTGCAATGTTTGAAACAGACGTTTTTTCTATTGTTTTTTGTATTTCTTGAGGGTGATCTCTGTCTCGTTGATGTGGAACATGTATACTTAGACTAGTCTGTATTTTACCATGGATTTTCTTATCCATATTTTCCAGCACAGAAGCTGGTGTTTCAGAGACCTCTTTTGGTAGATTCTGCAAATTAACATCAGACCCTGTATATTCAATGCTGGACAGTGCAGACCTTTCTGTGGTCTCACCAAGTTCCTGCAGCAGCTCTCCATCATGCTCATAGGCCGTGCTCTTAGTTTTCACCTCAGCAGTCCCCTGTACTGTGCTGTCAGCACATCTGGGTTTAGGAGGAGGTATTTCAGAAGCCTCCTTCAGCAGCCTCTCTAGAGCAAAACTCAAGCCACTGGCCTTGGATGGGGCAACAGACTTTTGTATGTTCTCACTGATTTCCTGAGGTACCTCTCCCTCGTGCTCATAGGTCGTTCTTTTAGCTTCCATCTCCAGGGTTCTCTGTACTGTGCTGTCAGCACGTTTGGGTTTAGGAGGGGGTGTTTCAGAGGCCTCCTTCAGCAGCTTCTCTAAAGCAGAACTCAAGCCGCTGTCTGAAGATGGGGCAACAGACTTTTCTATTATCTCATGGATTTCCTGCAGCAGGTCCCCATTGCACTCGTAAGTTATGCTTTTATCTTGCATCTCAGCAGTCCTTCGTACTGTGCTGTCAGCACGTTTGGGTTTAGGAGGTGGTGCTTCAGAGGCCTCCTTCAGCAGCCTCTCTAAAGCAGAACTCAAGCCACTGGCCTTGGATGGGGCAACAGACCTTTCTATGGTCTCACTGATTTCCTGAGGTACCTCTCCACCATGTTCATACATTGTCCTTTTAACTTGCACCTCAGCAGTCCCCCATGCTGTGCTGTCAGCATATTTGGGTTTAGGAGGTGGTGTTTCAGAGGTTTCCTTCAGCAGCTTCTTTAGAGCAGAACTCAAGCCATTGACCCTGGCTCCAGCTACAGACTTCTCTATGGTCTCATGGACCTCTTCAGGCTGACCAGCAGCTTCTTGGTGTGCTGATTCTACACTGCAGTTAGTTTGTGATATACTATTTGGGTCATCATACGCTTTCACTCCCACCCTTCTATATTCAGAAGGTTGAGATACAAGGGTTTCTTTGAGAAGGTTCTGCAAACCAGCTTGAGGCCTCTGAGAGCCCTCAAGAGTATCATCCTTATCTGCTGCCTGGTATTGTAGACACAAAGGTTCAAATTCCCTTAACAGTTTTCTGAGGTTTTTTTTATTCTCATGCTTATCTGTTGATGACACATTCACTTGTCCTGTACTTTTGCCTATTTCTTCTCCTTGATCAACAGGAGAAATACCATGAGTGTCTTCCCCTGTTCTCTCAAAGACCTTGCACTGATTTGACTGAATATGTGTCCCTTTTAAAATGTCTTCTTTTAGGTTTAAGCTACATGACATCTCAGAGGCTTCCTTTTCTAACTTCTTTAGACATGATATAAATACATCAAGCTCACCTTTAGGTAGAACAACTTTATCTACAGTCTCTGCAACTTCCTCTTTATCCAAAGGAGTAGTCTTGTTCTCCCTTTTTTCTATAGGCAAATATAGTTTATCACCTACTACTGTCTCCTTTAAAGCATCTTTATCACCAGATGACTGGAGCTGCAAGGATTCATAATGATCTTCTGAGGAAACAATGTTTTTTTCTGTACATTCTCTAACTTCTTGCTCTGGAAGACCCATCTTTTCCTGGGATTTTGAGATAACTGGTTGTCTGTCCAGCTGGAGAGAGTCTGTATTTTTTGTGTGTGTCACATTCAGACCTTTTAGGATAGGAGATCCTGGAGACTTTTTACATACCACAGAATCTAGTTTCTGTGGGTTTTTTCTCTCAGATGTTTGGGTTTGTTGTTGAATTAACTCTTGCTTGCTCACATTATCTCTGCCTTTTTTATCTTCTTTTGATTTTCTTTCATAGGTTATTGATCTAGTATTATTTGGCAAAGAATCATCTTCCCTGTCAATGCTACTCTGGAATTTAACTCCAGTATCCCAGAAGTTCCTCAGACTCTGGAAGTGTGAAGGATTGGAAATTTGATTCTTGGACTTCTCATTCATTTTTTCTTTTAAAGATAAAACCTGGAAGCTGGGCTTCTGTTGGGGAGAAGCAGCAACTTTTCCTTTAAGAGTTTCCTTCTCATCTTTGTCTTTGCTTTTTGAGGAAGCTGAAATGACACCAGCTCTGGGGTGCAAGTTACCAGCTTTTGGGAGTTCTGTATATTCACAAACTTCATCAGATGGAAGTGTTCCTTCTGGCTTTCCAAATGTATGGCCTGGTCCAAACTCAAAAGAGTGGTGTTTTGGGTTTCTTGAAGCCTGGCTTGCACAACTTAGTTCAGGACTTCTTAATGTATTCTTACTCTGATCATGCAATGCCTTAGGTAGATACACTGCAGATTGTTTTATTTTGTCACTTTCTCTGAGACCCGTCAATGCACGGCCACCTGATGCATTAGCATTGATACTAACTTCTTTCTCTCCGTGACTGGGGATAGTTTTATCCCTTTCCCAGAATGCTCTAATCTCCCTTAGTCTTCTTTTTTCTCGTATTGCCTTCTCTGATTCACACTTCTGAGCTGGTAAGTTGCGCTCTTGATGTTCCAAGAGATTTGATTTTTTATTTTGTTGTTTGATTTCTTGACCATGTTCTTTTTTTTCAACTCTTGTACAATCAAATTCAGTTAGCAATTTATCATTTTGCTTCTCATTTGCTTCCCCTATCTTAGGCTTCACCCTCTCTTTTATCAGCTGTATTTTTTCTGAAGTGAATGATGTAGATGAAATACTGTTCTGTTGTTTAATCTTTCCAAATGGTCTCTCTTCTGTATCTTCTGTTTTTCCATGCATGCCAGGCCCACTGTGTTCTGTAGGAAGAACTGCTGTTCTGGTTGACAAGTCCACTTCCTCTCTGGGTTCCCTGCCTTGGGATCTCGCTGATACAAGTTCCCCATCTTCAGTACTAGAACTTCTTTTAAACCAGTCTAAAACTTTTGATACAGATTCATCATCCAGTTTCGTGAGTTCATCAGCATGTTTGCCAGGCTTGAAAGTGGTTTTAGCATCTCTCTCCTCAACAAGATCAGGCTTACCTTGTTGAAGACTTGTAGAATTGGTACTGGACACCTCACGTGCTTCTGTTTTAGCAGGAAGTTGATGTCCATCTACAATGTAAACAAACTTATCAGAGTTATGAATCAGGCACATGACTAAAAGTGTTTGGTCTATCTAGAAAATTCTCAGAATTTTTTTTTTAACTGTTAGTGGAGAAAAGAGTTCTCTGTCCTTGTCATTTTGGAAAGAACCATACCATGGGCAATAGAGTGAAGAAAATTCCTGCTCTGAGACATCCTACTGGATTCATTGCTTTTGGGGGTACAAGCCGAGAAGATGAGTTAAACCCATTCTTAAAGGAAATGCCTACATTGAAGGGAGGCTGGGCATGACACACACACACACAGGATGATAATCCAGCATATTTGTGTTTAGTCCCATAAGCAAATCCCTAAGTCACAAGTGAATTACTCCCAAGGATAGCTGCATTACACTAAAATACCATCCACAAGAGAGGTGCCTATACTGGCTCTGATAACATTACCAATAGATGATCATAAAAGTATAAAAAAGATTGATGATTTAATTCTGCAGTATGTAGCACGTTCCTACTACCTCTGTTTCCTAGTTGTTAATTGTTAGATACAAGTGATCCACATAAATGAATATGTGCTATGTCCTATCTCATTCCATTCTTCTCTCCTATTAGTCTCTTACCAGTAAAGTTTTTGTGTGACTTTGATTCATGGCTCAAGATCTGGTTGGCATTACTTTCATGTGTCTCGTCAACACTCCGTTCGTTATTGCTATTTGACAGGATATTGCTGGAGGTCTTCTGCAGAGTTTCAAGTTTCTTGGGGGCAACTGTCTTTGTCTGGAAGCTTTCACTAACCAGGAAGACTGATCTGTTAGTGTCACAAGGGCTGGATGCAGTTGTGTCGTCTTGTAAACCATCTGTTGTTTTCATTTGTGAAGTTGATGAATAGGTTCCCAAAGGCTTTGGAGCAGAAATTTGCTTATCCCCAAGTGAGTCTGACTGAACAGCATAATTTCCACTGTTCTTTTTTTTGTCAGGTTTTAACAAATCATGCTCTCCTCTTTCTTTACCATGGTGTAGCTGTGGGCTTTGCAGATGTTTTTCTTTACCTGGGCTAGAGGAGAACCTCACTTGTTTCAGTTTTTCCAGTGAATTTTGTGTGGAGTCTTCTGCTTCTTCCATAAGAGAGTTCTTCTCACCTTCTCCTTCAAAAATAGTTGCAGTAGAAAGACCATTCTTTTTCTGAACATCTAACATCTGACTGACACGAACTTCTGAGTCAGTGGAACTTGAGCTTGAGCTGCGCTTCAGAATCCCCCTGGGTGGGGGACCAATGCCATTGATCCTCTCGGCGTGCTTGGTTGGTTTGGGAACAAGGTCTTCTCTTTGTGATACAGAATCTGCTGCTTTGTGAATTAGTTTCCTAGCTTTTGGGACAGGACGCTTAACTAGTTCCTTCTGTGATTCATCAGTAAGTTCTACAGAAGGCTTCTTGGGTTTCTCTGTTTCATCATTTTGTAAGTTTGATTTAGGTGGGCTGTCTTCTGAGAGTGACCAAATTTCTGTAAGACATAGAACAGCTCATGAGTTTACGTGACATTTGCCAGTATAAACAGAAAGTTATGACAGTGCAGATCTAGAATGCAGGGATTATACTGGTTTATTAAAAACAACAGCAGCAAAAACACAGCCAGAAATTTTACATAGGTGTTGATTTCATTTTTATGTAATAGAATTTTTTAGCAAATTAAAAGCTTGCAGTTATTTCTTATTTTACAAACATTAGCAATTTGATGACACCAAAGACAGAGAGTACGCCAAATTTTTTATCAGCATTATTCCTGCAAGGGAGGAAGTTTGCAGGGAAGGGGAGCTTTTGAATACTCATACACCTCTTCAGGGTCAGAACATAAACAGCAACCTACAAAAATGGAAACTGGCTATTTCTACAGTCATAGGGAACAAAGCAAATGCAGAAATAATCTCCTGGCAGGGAGATGAAGGGGTTTTTATTCCTACTGAGCAAATATTTCCTCTTCCTGTTAGCATGCTTCACAACAGACAGGAGAGTAATATCCACATATGACTGTAAATTACAACTTCAAACGCCTGTATTGTGTTATATAATCACTCATCAACTTGCTTGCAGAAAATAGTGCTGGAAAGGATAAACAGGACTAAGGAAACAAAGGGGAAGAGTACAGACCAAAGAGAGCTAGGCTGCTTCTGTCAAGCTAATTAGCAGCAATGATTGGAAGGTCATAAAGACAGCTATGCCAAATTCAAGGGAATTTCACTGTCCTCTTATCAGCAATTTAGGACAAACAGCCCTCTCAGATGGAGTGCTAAGTGCTGCATAGAACTATGAGTAAAAGAAAGGAAGCAAAATCCATTTACTCACGTCCACAGACATTTCCTGAGTATATTCACTTGTTTTAGATGAGGTTTGAAATAAACTTGTTGACAACTCCCAGTGGTTAAGACAGAAAAGGTTTTGATCTCTTTCAGAAAGAAGCAATGAAAGTAAAAATAATTTCCATATAAACCTACAGGAAATTCACAATCATCTGCTAGAAAAGTACATTTACCCTTCTTTGATAGCTCAGGTACAATGGCCAGTGTGTTTTCTGATTCTCCACTGTACAAGTTATCATCTGATGAAATGGAATTAAATGGATTTCTCCTTTGCTAAAAAATGAACAAACATTACTGTTGCAGTCAAATTCTTACATCAGTACAGTCTTCAAAAAATAGACACAAATGCAGTGATTTCCTCTTCCCCACTAATCTATCAGCAAAGAATATAAAGGCATAGCTCTTAAATTGGATACATAACAAAAAACCTAAACAATATGAACAGGAAACTATCAGAAGTGCCAGCCATAACCTCATCTTGTTCTTTTGAACTCACCAACAACAGAGGTAAGCCACCACTTAAAGACATTTGAAAATCCCAAGTTCTTGCACGTTAAATAATTTAATCTCTAATTCTGTGATATTAGAACAGAGCAGGCCAATCACTTTCAGTCATTGAACAGATTGGAAATACTGTCAAGAAAAAACAGCCACCAATTATAGGTGCAGCAGCATTTTAGTGCTGAACCTTTAGTGGTTTTCATTCTCTCCCTCCAAATAAAAAAAAAATACTCATTTTTTTACAAATTATTATCTTTCCTCCTCAAAGCTTTACTTAAGTTTACCACTGAAGCAAATAACTTCCACCGTATTCAGTATCAGTCATACCTTTACTGATGAGACTGCTGCCTTCGCAGGTCTTTCCTCTGGTTTGTCTAACACAGGGGTTACTTCTTTAGAACTAAGGAAAGGAAAATTAATGTAAAGGAAAATTATATAACAACTTCAGCAAACAGGACATTACTTTATGCCTTCTTGAACAGGAAAAACAAAGATTCATTTAGACATATTCAAACATAAACACTTGCCACCTGAGTTTTTCTATTTAGCCTGTTCTCATCAGATTTAGAAGAAAAGCTTCTCATTCCTATAGCAAAGGGGATACTCTTGCCACTTTGTTTCTTTGCAAAACTTTATTTACTTGTTAAAGAATTCAATACAACTTCTACCTGGCATGACAGAAACCATATTTTTGATACATTTTAGATGTCTGACCAAGCTTTATAAAAATAAACATAAATATATATTTTATATTTACTATATGTGTATATATATATTACTATAAATACAGTAAATATAGCTACTCTCCAAACAATATCAGTGCTGCCATCTCCATCCTTGTCCTACATTTGTACTTATAGGACTGAAATCAAAGTGGAGGAAAGTGTCAAAATTTGATTAAAAAATAAGAGTTTTGCAAAAGTGTCAAAGTCAGAAGAAACAGAGGAACCCCATCACCAGTACAGTAAAGATGTGACATCTCACAGATGATGACTCATCCCCTCAGAGGTACAGCTTATAAGCTATTCTTTCGATTGAGATGTATAATTTTTTTGGATTGATGGCATAAGTGCAGTAAGTTATTACTTGTGATAATAAGTATAGCCCAGATATGGAGAAATTAAAACAGCTAAAGGAGACTGCTCCTATATTATCTCAAGAAATATTTCATCTACTTGCAGAATGATGCAAGGTTTTTTCCTGATCTGATTTTTGTAATTTGGGTTTACCTAAACATCTCAGATATGAAAAAGTATTTGGTTTTTGAAGATGGAAGTTAGACATTAATTTCAATATAGTCTTCACATAACAACCATATTCAGTATCCTAATTTTATATGGAAAACACTGACATTAACCAACATACATGCTTATGATTTTGGTGTGGGGGGAAGAGTATGAAGCAGAAAAAATTCATATTCTTCAGATAGGATATATATCTCAGGCTAGGAAGGAAAGCAACTCCTATGGTTTTGGTTTTTCCAATATAGATGTACAAAGAGATTCCAAAACGGAGTATTTCTTTGCTCAATGATCTTTGTTATGTGTGAAAAGACTTTAAGGTGGTAAGTAGTAGAGCCACAAGGTATCTCAGGACAGAAACAACATCCAGCTCTCATCAAGTTCTAGATTCACCTCCTTGCATTGACAAAGATCTCTCCAGTCTGGTAACTGGTAACAGCCTGCCCTCCTGAGGGGAGAACAACTTTCCCATCTTTCCAGCGTGCAGTACAGTTAAGCTCAAAGCTCAGGGGAGAAAAAAACCAAAACAAAACACTCTGATAGCTAACCTTGAAAGGCTATTTGCCCTGGACTGCTAAGTGCATCTGAGCAGTGACATCACTTCCATTTTGCAGAAGGAAAAACATAATTATGGAGAAGATAAAATGACCAAAGTGAGCAGTGTGAACATAAGGCTAGCAAAAAAATACCAGTTGCAATCTGAACTATAAACTTCTATATCTCTTCCTTGCTCATTTGATTCAACACTGCCTTTAAGAAATATACCACCATGCATAGTGATAGAGAGTTAAGGTATGAGATGATCTTGTAATGGAATCTATCTCAGGGGTGAAAAATTAACTGTTCTCACATTTTTGTAAGACAGTAACTGTGGCAGCCTCTTATATCCACACACCAGATTACTAACTGATTACTACTGTTCTTTCTATTCTTTGCCGATCCCAAGTAAGAAAAAAATTCTGGTTCTCAAAGAGCTACATGTTGCAACTTCTAGTTTCTTTTCAAAAATATCCTTTCACATTATGGTTTTTAACCTTAGTTCTAATATTTTTTTTAAGTATGAAAATGCACTTACATATAAAGAAACTACAGAAAATTGAGTTTGTGTTCTTGCTTTTATAAAGCTCTCGTGTATTTGTTTTTGAGAGCACCTGTATACTCCTGCATTTTGGGTCCTGTCTGCACCATCTACTACTGAACAGGACAATTATGTTTTGGGGGTTTTTTAAGGTCTAGGTCCTGAATACTTCAACCCCTCACTCATTTTAAGCAAGGAAAATACTGTTATGCCTCCTGGGATGTAAGAAACTGGTAAGACATTCTTCAATGCAGTTTTTACAGGTGGAGAGGTAAGTTTTTGTGTGTGTGTTCATTGAAACATAATCTCACAATCTTTAATGCAATGCTCCTTTGGATTTACCACAGAATAATTAAAGATTATTAACTTGGCATCACATACTGAAAACCATGCTCTAAATAAAGCAAAACAGAAATAAAACAACACCAGGATCCTAGAACTAAGTTTTACAACAAAGGGTCTGAAAATTAGTTTACCCACAACCCATACAAATAAGAAAACTGAACAAACAGTTCCCAGATATGCTGCATTCACAAGGCTAATCTAAGAGTGTATAAAGCTAAATCGACAGATTAAAAAATATTTTAAAAATTCTGCACTTCAACTCTGCAAAATGATGTGCCAAGAACCACAATGAAGGCCCAAGTCCCATACAGACTGAGGCAACAAGGCAAAGGCAGGAGCAAAGCTAGAGAAAGGGGTTACAGATTTGCAGGCATTGTCAATACATGGACTTTAAAAATCAGGACTTTTGTGCAAGTTTTCCACTTGCTGAACTCCAGGACCCACACTTGCCACCTGTTCAATGTTGGTCAAGAATACTTTCTAGATTAGGGAAGAAAACAACCTACCATTTTTAATTTGAAAAATAATCTCCCTTTTTTGAGATTCAGCATATAGACAGATGGCATCACTGGACAAAAGTAATATTGACAGTGTGACTCACCTTTGAAAACTCATTCTGTTCAAGGTTACACCTTAAAAGACACTTCACACACTTGGCCTGTGAAGGCTCTGGTATGCAAGAAAATTATCCCAATGATATAACACTCAAGAAGAAATAATTCATGGCTTCATTATGGAATTTAGATATTTGGGGTGTGGGGATAAAGGTCACTACACTAATTTTAAATATACTGTTGCTCCACCTAATATAGCAGCACCCTGATTCGACAGTAGTTGAAGTGGCCCCAGGGCTGGATTTTATCCTTATCAGTTTACAAACAGATCTACCAGAAGTGAACTTTCTTTACACTCAGTAAGAATTGTTTTGCTTTAAGAACTGGATCCAGAACCAAAGTGCTCTAAGTAATTAGTTATCACATAACTTCTGGACCCAATCCTCAGGTTAGCAGCTGTGTAGTTTATGCAAAGCCTGCAAGTCAGTGCTGGCCTGAGGCCCACTCTTAGAGAAAAAAGGGAAAAAGAAAAACAACAGAAAAAACCCCAAACATAAACCCCATAACTCCCACAAACCTATTCTTAAAGCACCACTTTAAAATGCTTTAAAAGTCCAAGTGCTTGAACCACAGGTAGCTTTTGGACACTGTAAGCCATGAACCGCCTTTAATGCAATCCCAAATTCCAGAATGATACTGTTTCATCCTCTTAGCTGTGTTAAGATACTGCATTTTAAGAGGAATAGCCCATTAATTCCTTGTTGCTCCACTATCTTAGCAGCCAAATCAAATGTTTGTAGACTTTCCCTTCCCACCCCAGCTGCTGGGGTTATTGCTTTCTCACTATTGTGTTTCCTTCTGCCATTAGAGACAGGCCCACAGTTATGCCAGGCCAGTCTCTTTCAAATTCCAGTATCAAGAGAACAGAAAGGAAGAGTATTTTAAAAGCATATGGTGCCCCCTGCAATTTCTCACATGTAATATTGTGTAGACTAACCTCAGTTATAGTGAATAAAGCCCACACTAAAATCATAAGCTTTATATAAGAGCTTTTTATAAGAGTTTCACAGTCCTGCCACATTTGCTTGTTGTAGGTTTTGACCTTTAGAAGCAAATGATCCGAAGCATCTAATCAAGTATTTATCCAAAGTCAGTGTAAGTATCCACCCCACATGTGATAGAGCACTTCCTAAGGTCCGTTTCCAAATGCCTCACAAACCACTGGACTGTGTGAGCTTGCTCTAGAGAGAAGAACTTGAGCTATTGAAAAAAGTACAAGTGCACATGAACAAGGCATGGAGGCTGATTAATTTCTGGTACAATCTGGAGCAAAAGGCAGGACAGAGTCCTGGAAAAGAATGATCAAGCTTTGCATAGCTGTAATCTGAAATAAGTCATCAAATCACTTCAAGCTGAAGACCACTATCAAGTTGGCCTCATTTAAAAAAAAATTGTCTACATATTCTTAAACCTTGCTATGTTATGCATTTTTGAAGAGTCTGCCCTGGCACATTATGAAATCTAGTACACCTTATAAACCACAGACAGTTTGTGGAGAGTTGTAATTTCAAGAATAGCATTATAAGGCTGTACAGCATTAAAAGTATCATCTTTTCCTGATGTGCAAGATGACACGTAAAATATCCTAAAAGATACATTAAACAGCAACATGTCTTCTGGTGTTCTTAAAGAAATAACTTCATGGCAACCCCCTGAAGGTAAAAGCCACAAAAAACTACATTTAGTAACAACTAACTCTGTCAGCACATCAGTTAACCTGGGTTGGGAGAAGAAACAGAGCTCTGTCTTGCGATAAGCAACCTTTATCATCCTTTTTGTACAACTTCATTTTTGGAGAGTCTATAATAAAGCAGTTTATTTGACCTTTTTCAGCACAATTTCAGATGTGGTCAAAACAAACACCTCTGAGTTCACTGATAAAATATTAGAAAGACGAGTAACACAAGCCGAAGCTGTTAAGACTTGCACCAACCTTTGCTGCCATTCACCATGAATTTGTATGCCCAGTTTGCAGACCACGAAAGTGAAAGGTTCAATTGCTACTAGGTATTGTATAAATGCATAGTAGGAGAGGCCTTACTGCAAAGAAAGAACAGATGATGTACAGAGAAGGACATAGAAGACAGACAAGAAAGCGAAAGGTTACAGAGCTGATCAATGGCACAACCAGAAGTAAAACAGTCACCCTAAGAAGTAACTGGCTCTTACCTCACTCTGTTCACTAAAAGCACAAACAATGGTTATATGGGTTACACCCTGGCTCTTGTTTCCTCAGTAGTGTGAGGAATCTGGCCACTTAAAGATATTTCACTTTCACCTGCTCTGTCTCCAGGTCTTTCAGCACTTTCCTTCTCTAATGTAGGCTCTTTGAAAGTTTTTAACACAGCCAATGAATTACATGCAGGTATTTTAATGAGAAGACATGTCTGTTTCAGAAATCAACTCAGGATATTTCAAAGAAAATAAAGCTGTTTTGGATGTTTACAGACTTGAGATAAAGTGATTTAACAGAAAATCCTTTTTAGTTCAGAAACTACTTATCATCCGGCCCTCCTGACAACTGCAGCAATTCAGGCATGCCCAAGCTGACTGTCTTACCTTAGTTTGAAAGGAAGCTTCTCCATTCCAGAAAGACATTTACTTTTCTTATATAATCTGATTAATTTTCTGCAGGTTTCTAAAGATTCTAGTTCTTTCCACCTGAAATATGTTTAATCTTCTTAAAAAGTCTCAGAGGTCTTAAATCATGCACTCAATAGTCTGGGAAATTCTAAACAGCAATTTCTTAGTCTCCAATTCTTCCTGTGATATGAAGTGTTCAAGATATGTGGATGTGACACTTGGGGATATGGTTTAGTGGTGGCCTTGGAAGTGCTGGGTTAATGGTTGGACTTGATGATTTTACAGGTTTTTCTAACCTCAGTAATGCTGTGATCCAAGTTTAAAATTCAGGTTGAATCAATAAAATGGTTTCCGTAAACGACTGAATGAAGAGATGCAGAGGTTGTGGTCCTATTACTGACTGCAGAGGACTGATCATGGCCAGCCATTTTCCAACTAGAAAATCCAGGTCTCACTTCAAGGAACCAAAACAAATTGTGACGTGAGAAGATGTGTGGGACCATTCTATACTCAATTGTCAACTTCTTCTGAGAAAGGCAAGCTGAAGATTGTTAATTGTTCTACATTCAAATGCAGAACAATGCATGGACTACACCCCTGTGACATGCACAGATTTCTTGGACAATTCTGAGGGAACATTTGGTGACCTTTGAAATAAGAGATAAGTACAAAGTTTTGGGTGGAATTTACAGCTCAAAAGTTTCACTATTCCATATATATATACACATTCTAAGCATGATAAGCAGCTTACCTCAAACTAGTTTTCTGTTCTTCTTCTTCTTGATGCTCCACAATGCCATGTAGATCTGGTGGCACAAAGACTTCTTTATTAACATTGTTCACCCAGCTGATCTTTGCTTTGCTCGTTTTGTTCTGTCCCACTTCAGCTAAAACATGAATCAAGAATATTATTGTTTCCCACATGTTCATACAGGATTTCTTAAGAAAGAAGTACAAGTATTTGCATTTAGTCCTACAGCTATTTCTAAAGTCCACTATACTTGAATCGTTTTCAGAAGCAGATCTGGTGCCTTCTGAAGAACACATTTTTTATGCTACTAGAAAAGTCAAATACTGTTCTGAATACTTCATTCTACTACTCCACATACATCTGATTTAGACCTTAAAGGGATCCTAAACAGAGGAGTTTTCTACAAGAACCCTGGTAAAGACTGATCCTGTAGTTCTTGCAGTTAGACAAATATTGAAAGTTCATCCTCAGTGTCCTGAGGAAGCAAAAATGATTAAACCATAAGAAACTGAAAATATGTTGGAATTCAGTCAAAGCAGTAAAGTGGAAGTTGGTCATAACTCACTTAAGCAGGTGGCTAATCCTTTATGGACAGAAATACCACAAGATGTTAAAAAGGTAATATAAAAAACCCAAACAAACAAAAAGCCCCACCTCACTCAGCAAATGCAAATACATTTGTGTTTCTTTTTAGGGCGGGACAGAATCCTATTCTGATAACCCCCTTCAGAGTAAAAACATTGCATTTTTTCCTCTACCATATTTTATGCTTCACCAACAGTTTATAAGTGAAGAATTAATTAGTGTGCAAAAATAAGCAAGAGTTTTATTCACAATTTTGTTATCTATAACTGCAAGAAAAAAATATCTTGCGATCTCATGAGTCTTTGAAACCTAGCAATTGCACATAGTTTTGAAAGTACCAATATGTCCCTTTGTTTAAGTAATAAGATTGGGATTAATTAACCTTCCTTTAAGACAATATGGCTTTAAGTACTTTCCTTTAAGCTACACGTTACTGTGAAATTTAGCTAGAATTTTACAGCTGATTTCCATAACCTTCAAGCACAAAACCATCCCAGATGACAAATACACTACACTAACCACCTATGATTTTTTTTTTCTGCATTCTTTTGTTTTGGGCCTTTTCTTGTCAACTTAAAAACTCAAAGCAGTAGCCTCAAACGGATGAAACTGACATTATTCAAACCCATCTCTGAAAACACAGAAATTGAGAAGGTGCATTGTTACAGGGTTAGAGAGAGGAAAACAAGGCTAACTTGTAGTTACAAAACCCCTAGAAAGCAACAAACTGTAGTCCAGCCACAGTATGGAGGGAAGCATCTTACTGGCTTCACTAGCATGTAGCAAAATCGCTTGACAGAACTTAAACTAAATGGTACAAACATCAGTACAATCTGGTAAGAATAATATAAGTCTTTCCCTTCTAAATCAAAAAGACTCAGTAGTACTAGAGGAGGTTAAAAGAGGACGTAGGTCAGTTTTGCAAAAGCAAAAAAATCACTTTCTATACAAAGAATGACAAAATAGACCAGGACTCTTTAGATTAAAGTGTCAGATGCTGAGAGATTTATAATTGGGGTCTATAAAATCCTGAATATTGTATAATGTGTTTTTGCAAACACAGATTGACTGCTCACTCCCTCTCTCTGAGGGATAAAGTTAATGGTGACCAGGACACCCACCATGACATGGGGATTCTGGGTGCACTTAAAGTTCACATGGACACGGGATGCCAGTTACAGCTGCCAGAGCTTTCAGCACATATATTTCAGTTAGTCATAACCACTATTTCTAGCTTGTGACATCTGCCATTAAGCCTCAAAGGTCTCAAACCAAGCACCAAAATCTTGGAAATTCATGTTAAAGAGCAATTTCCTCAATCTCGGATTCTTTGCATGTTCCTAAATAACTCACAGGGCCTCAGAAATGGAAATGAGAATGAGTCTAGGAGTGCAGAGAGCTTTTAATCCTACACATAAACACAAGCCAGCCCCTTCTGTTAGCAGTCACCACTCTTTCATACACAGCATTGGGGGAGAGGAAAGCCTACACTGTGAATTACATGGGAAGTCTCTTTTTTGCATCACTTTCCACTTGCAGAGACACCAGTATTCTTGTATTTCACAGACAGTATTGTCTGAGGTTAGCAAAGTAAGAGCCAGCCTTTCCAAAATAAAGTCCAAACCAAATGCTCACCAATCGTGGCAGGCTTCCTGCGCATGGAAGCTCTGATAATATCTGCTCCGTGTATCTTATCTCTGTGCCTCTTCGACTTGGCCTCATAAAACCACTGCCCGCTCATATTCTTTAGCTGAACATGGTCTTTGATTTTTTCCGGTAAATGTCTGAGGAAAAGAAAAAATGAATAAATGAGATATAAACATACTTCACACACTTACCTATGTGAACAGAAAAAAAAGAGTCAGATTTTTTTGGTTGCTTGTTTTTTGTTTTGAGGAGCAAGGTTGTGTTTTGTTCGTTGGGGTTTTTTTTAACACTGTCTCCACACGCTATTTCCATCTTCTCACCTGTTATGCTCCTTATTTAATTATGAAGGACGACAATGAGCTGGAAAGGGATGAGCCTCAACCTTATTGCTTCAACCTACGCTCTGAGGGTAACTCTTTAAAAGAAAAAAAGCTTTGCTATGATAAACACTCAAGCACTGGAGAAATCTCCAGTAACTGCAGATCTTGACTTCCTGCCTTCAAAGGCCAGTCTTCCAAGATTAAAATTGAGATAAGTTAGTAGAACAGCATAACAAGTCTCTACCAAAATTAACAGCATGGCTATTTTGGGGCTCAGAAGATGCCTCTTCAGGGTTTTTTTTTGGCACTGCTTTTAAACACATACACTCCAAATGTACATTGGAAGCATGGCGCCATTTATCCATAAGTTACACAAAAATCCTTATACAAATTCAACGAGTTACAAAGAAAGACATCATCATATGGAAGAAACAACAAAATAAGTTTGTGCAGTTTATTTTATTAATCTACATATATCCATCATGTGAACTGCAGCCATTTTAAAAACCGGGACACAAATTTTTAATAATTTGTTTTCAGGCTTCAGGGTTTCCCTGCTTTTATGAAGCATGCTTTAACAGAATAAGTAGTTGCTGTGGGCAATTTGAGAGGTTGTTTTCTTTCCTTGTTAGGCATGTAACATATTAGGCATATGCTTATACATGGCCTGGAGACTAACCTGTAGATCAGGGAAGTTACCACACAGATTTAGAGAGTACTTAAACAAAAATAAGTTAAGTCATGCTTCATCTTCCTTCTCCATTTATGTCCTTTCCTTCAGCAAAACAAGCTAACAGCAGAGCCCAAGGGAGAAATCAAATCAGATCCGTTTACTGAGACTTGAACACTAAGCATAGTCCACATTGCCATAGAATGATACTGCCTTTCACAGGCCTGTTGGACAATCATGGATGGGTTGGGTTGGGAGGGACCTTTCAGGATCATCCAGCCCAACCCCAAGGAAGTTCACCAGAGTATGACATTTCTCATGAGTTTAGGGGACAGTTTAGTCAAGTACAGACAGTCATTCATATCAGAGAAAGGACGCTGAGCTAGTCCCAACCCTCACACTAAGATAGACCATTCTCAACTGTCAATCAAATTCTCCATCTTTTTTTGGCCAGATATGAAAAGCCTTATTTGAATGCATCAGCTATATTAGAATTTGAATATTTAAAAATTCATTTTGAAAGTACTGTCAAAAATCAGTCCCTCCTAGGAATGCCTCAAATCTACTACATACAGTTTAGGCTGCCAGATGTTGAGGTCACCATTGGCATTTTTAATGCCAAGATTCAACAGTCCATGGCATTACTGGGCTATTTAAAATTTCTCCCACCCTCTGTGCTTCTCTAAGGGCCAAAATATGCACCTTTCATAAGCACGTGTTCTAAGCTGAAGCAGGAACACAGCAGTAGCTTCCTTTTGTCCTCCAGCAAATACATTACTCAGTTTATAAATGCAGCCAGCAGGAAGAGTGGAAATGTAGAACACGCAAATTTTTTACACAGGTGACTGCTTCTCCCTTTCACCTTCTTTCACATGTGTTATTTGTCTTCTCAGAAGTGATGCCCCTTAGGGCCAGGGACTGGCTTTTCAGCTGTTTGTACAGCCTGCAGGGCAGCAAGTGCTCCAGGACAGTACGACAACATATGCCAAGGGAGGTTCTCTAGCGGGAGGGTGCTGAGTCACAGGACAAGTATTCAATGTCCTCACCCTGTTTGATTCAATCCGTTCACCCCAGACACTGCTCACCCCTCTCCCCTTTGTATTCAGCCACTGAAACTGGGGTGTGGTCGGAAACCTTTAAGAGTCAGCTCAGAACGGAGGAAGCTCAGCTGGGCTGTGCAAAGGGACAGGATCCCAGGCCTCTCAGCTCTTGCAGCCTGCAGGACTCTCAGATCTGTGACCAGTTAACATAACCAGACAGAGGCATGGATTTGTCGTAGCTCTAGACTCCATAAATGTCACCTGAACAATGCAGCTCTGATTTTGTCTGGAAGCGCAAGTCAAGCACCTTTCTCCCACCTCTGCTTGCTGCCTATGAGAGTCAGTGTATCTTAACTCCTCCAGCTCAACAAGCCTTCTAGACTTTGGGAAATAATTAATTGTGCTTGTTAACAAAGGTATAAATGTGCTTTCAATTTACACAGTACTTCCTTTACAAATGACATGCCTGCCTGATAGGATTTGTATGGTGAGAACTGACAGATGCTGACAGCAGCTGACTTAAAACAGACTTTTGCCTTCTCACCTCGAAGCTTGGCTTACTCCCCTTTTCAAGAGTGGTGTTTAGCCTCTCACAGTCCCATTTTTTTTTTTGAAGAATTAAGAGCAATGTAAGTATTACAGCTATTTCCAGGCATTCCTCAGCCACAAAGAAACAGATTTCCATTATCAGAAAGACAACTAGTTCTAGGTCTTGACAACGAAAAAGTTTTTAAGCCTCCTGTGTTCACCAACACTTCATAGTCTTTAACCCCAGTAGCTGTTTTTGCAACAAATGGGAATTTTTACAATGTTACTTGAATTCTCAAGCTTTGCTAGGAGGAGGTTTTAGCAGTAACATCATACTGCTTGCACTATGTGGGCCTGTTTCGCTGCTAGGAATTAGACTTAGATTGTGTTTTACCTTGAAAGGAACTGTGGAGAATCAGACTGCAGCCGTGGTTTTCCACAGCTACGTCTGCCTCCCAGCAAACCACAACAGGACTAGAAGCCAACAACTGATTCCACGCCAGCTCCCCAGCTAACAAAGAGGTTGACCAAGTTGTCATTAAATTTTTCTCTGGGTGATCAAAGAACCAGTAGTCATACAGATTAGGGATCAGATTGCAGGTTCAGTCGCCAAGTTTGCAATTAGGAGAAAATGCAGCAAGAGCTTTATGTATGATGCAAGTATGTATTCTGAAGTCCCTCTGTGCTCTGTTAAAATGCCAGTTAGCTTATGCTGCAGTTTTTCAAGGGGAAACAGCCTAAAGTTATAATGAAGCTAGTGCCCATTTCTCCTATAGGAACATTAAACTCAAGAAGGTAAAGGTACATAGTCAAAAGGAAATTTAAAAGAGGATTTTGGACTGAATAAGACTGAGTTCCCATTATTTAATATGATGTTTCCACTATGCCAAGGTGAAAGGTGTTTTATGGCAAGATGGAAAATTCATCATCTCCCCTAGGGCAGTCAGTACATGCAGATTGCACTGAACAGGAATGCAAAGCAACTGTCCACCACTCTGCAGTCAAAGAGAGAATCTATGCACGGATTAACTGGGGTGGTCCTCTCCACCTCTGTAACACCTGATAATGGGCCAGATCACATGGTATCACTGTAAGGCAGGAAATCTGCTCTGATATAATTAGTCCCTGTCAACCTTCTTGTCACCAAACCCAGAATGGTTTATCTTATGCTTCGTAGGCTACTGTAATAGGTCATTGCATGTTAGAGCAAAGAGGCAACAACTCATCCCTGTTTTTGAAACAAGAGTATCTAGCAGTGCATGCCTGTATCTAAAATTGTTCATCTATACCTCCTCAGTGTCTCAATTCCCTCTCCTGCTCCTGCCTTATTCATAGTCTGCATTACAAGTCACCACAGAATTTGCACAATGTGACTACTGACATCATAATACCTTATTTGATTGCCTTGTACCCCAATTGACAGCTTAAGCTGAGCTTTTCAGGCAGAAGAATTTGCATGGTGCCAGCATATTCTGAAACTCCTTGTGATGAATGAAGGAGGATTTAGATCAAGGTCTGCATTTGCCCCAAGGACAGATGCATTATCGTCTCACACGCCCTAATCCACATGGAAAAAGCACCCTAGTGTCCAATAGCAAAATAAAGGCTTTAAAAATCCTGATACTACCACGTTATCTACAAATTAACTTCCAAAACTTCTCTTTTGCAAATCAAATAACAAATAAGGGGAGAAGTTGAAAGGAGAGATAATTTTGATGAATTTAATCTCAATTCTATTTGCTGCAAACATAACAACAAATCCCAAACCAACAAAAAGTCAAAGGATTTGAGTTCTGGGTCACTGTCTGAACACAGACAAGACAAAGCTTTTGTAGTATCACTCATGCAAGAACAGGAGTAAAATGATATTAGACCAGGTGTTATAAGAGCCAGACTTGTTGATTAGGTTATTTTTTCTTCTTTGAGAGTGGGGAACTACAAAAAGTTTACGAGACAAAGAAATAATTGTTTAAACATTCCACCTTGTATGAGTGTGCCTCTTTAGTCTGCAAATATCTAGATAAGTAAAAAAGTCTGTTCTGACATTACTTAGAAAACTACACCCAAAATATTTGTAGTGGTCAGTCCCAAATTGTAAGTAAGCTACCTTTTGCATGGTAGCTGCACATGACTTTATGAAAATGTAAAAACCAAAAAGCCATCAGTTACTATTTAATTGGTTTAAACAATAGAGCAATATAATTTCAAACTGTTTGAGGGCTATACTAAAAAGAACAAAGGAGACCAATGCGATTATGCAACCTTTCCCCATCCTTGTCATCACAATTCCTCATAAGCAACACCTCTAATTCTTGCCTTTGGGGCCTCTTTAGAGAGCAAGATTTCTGATAGTTAGAAGTCACTGGATAGATGAGAAAGGAAGCCTAATTCTCTTTGTAGTAATGCATGTTCTTCCATTTTATGCTTATTCAGAAGTCTGTGTGTGTTAAGTCTACTAACAATACCCTGATGAATAAATCTCAGCTACCATCTTGCTTTTGGTCCTTGAAGAACTGACCAGGCTGTAGTCAGCACAAGTCTTGATGACTAACAAGACAAAGACTTGACATTCTCTCTCAAATCAGAGGGAAGACGGACACATCCAAGCCTGGAGCATCAGAATGAATGAATGAGTTACATGCTCATTGGTGTCAGAAGTCAATTGATTTTGGAGAGAAAGAAGAGAAAACATGAAGCTCTGTTGCCCACTGAAATATGGTCTCCATCAGAATCTGGAACCACAACTCTGATCCCAAATTCTGTGCTGAACAAGTAGCTGTGAAACACACTGACCACTTTAACCCTGCTGTACAACATTTCTCTCCTAGCAGATGGCCACATATGGGCCATCAGACTGGCACGTTGCCCCCTGTTTCATTTAAACCATATGTACATTCTGCACTACAGTTAGACCTTCATGTCTATGTGCCTTTCTACTGTGTCACCTGCACTGAGCACTCAGACTTACTCTGCTATTAGTAGTTTCACTGTCAAGTTTGAAGTAAGCTTCATTTTACAAGCAATGAATTAAATAGATCATGTAATTAGATACTCCCTAGGCAGACGCAAAGGATATGTGAATTTGTTGAAGCATTTCTTAGTATATGGAAGCTCAACTTTATTCCATTCAGGAAATCTGTGTCCAAACTCTTGAGTCTTGCTACAGGAGGCAGGAGTCTTCAAGGTCTGCCAGTACTAGCAGTTTCTTTTAGCTTCCACTTGTTTCATTTCCAGAACTGCCTTCCACTATTTAGTTCGTCTGCTTGTTTTGAAAGGATTTGCATAGAGCCTCCCCAATGGCCTCCCCTCCCTCTTCAGATGCAACCCAAGTAAACCTGCCAGGGAAAAACAAAACCAAACCAAACCAACCAGCCAAACCCTCACAACGAAGGAACAGCTGTCCTGTGACAATACATCTTTGGTATTAGAGCCTGCCTGGACAGCAGCACAGGACAATCTGAACAAGAGGTGGAGAGGTTGTTAGGAAGTATGTAACTGGCAGGTTCTGCTCAAACAGTGTCCCCAGCACTTCACAGGCTTTAAAAGTAGGCATATAAAGCATAAAACCAGCCCCACCAAATGACACATGTAAGCAAATATAAGTGAGCAGAAGAGCCTGCACCATAGCTTTCTTCACACTGCCAGCAAGGGCGTCTTTCCTCCTGTGCGAAAGAAAGGGTTGCATTTAGGATTTCAGGTGAACTACAAATCAAGACTAATCTAATCTGAAGACAAAGGCTTCAGTTTGGTACTTAATAATACAGCACAGTGCCAGGTACAAACATGTGGTAAGTCTTACCAAAAAATTTTTGTACCACAGTGAAAACCATGCTTATAGAGAGAGCACACAATATACAGGTTAAAAATCGTTACTAGTATCCACGTTTTCCCTTCAGTACATTCCTCTACCATACCAAATAAGCCCCATCTACTCTGCTTCTCTAGCAATCCCAAACAATCATCATCCACTCAAACAATTTATCTGCGACTAGTAGGCAACTTAGCAATCAATACTGGCAAGAAAAGGCATCAGCTCATTTCTCAGTGTAGTCCAGTGCCATATCTCTTACCAAGACCAATAAATAAGGTCTCTTCCTTAAGCCCAGTTATCTCACCAGATCAAGATGAAAACAGTGCTGTTTTTCTTACTGGCATTTTACAAGGTGGGCTGGGACCATCCTCCCCACCTTCATTCTTATGTCAGTTGGCTTTGTTAAAAAGGATAAATAATGACATGAACATTCTGCTAGAGAATAAAATTGCTCTACTTCCTGAATAGTCACTGTAACTGGAAAATCACATGCTGCTAAGCAGTGTCCATAAGGGGGAATTCATCCAGAAGACAAGAGCTTATCCTATTCTGCTGCAACAGGTGCACCAAGAACCTCCTTGCCTCTGTTAAGCACACCCTCAAAACAGTTTCATCCAACAAAAAATTCTTTTATGAGTATTTTAAGAATTTTAAGTATTCTGGTGTCAGCTATTTTCACATTACAGCGATAAGTCTGGTTTTCCCAATGCCAATATTAAGCTCACCTCAATACCTTAAATGTATCCCATCTCACAAAAGAGCCTTCCTTCTGACAGTCAACACTATAAGGAAAACTGCCTGAAAAGTAACTGGAGAGGATATCTGTTAGAACTAGCCAGAGTCAAAATAACATTTACAGTAGGCTTCCAACAGCCACACAGTCCTACCAGAATCAGACCCCTGAAGCTTTCTCTTTTCGCAATGCCATACCAATGAATGTATCAAAGGGGTTTGGCACACAGCAGTCCCCACCCACCACACAAACAACTCCACATCAGAATTTCCCCTATCATTAACCTCCTTCAGTTTACACACAGAGCAAACAATCCCAAGCACAGCCCACAAGAGCACTGCCAGGAGGTTCTGCTGGGAAGGGCTGATAGCCACAGCAGGGGACCCTGTCACAAAGGTGACCACAACAGCTTTCTGCCTTAGACACGCTGGTGCCGGGGGCCAGCTACTCAAACCACGGAAGAGTCACCCAGCCACACTCCACAACTTCACAGACAGATATATTTCTGCTCACATCACTGTCTCCAGGAAGGGCTCAAAGTCAAGTTAATTCTGAACTATGCATCTGTAGAAGAAGCTAGGGGTTATGTTGAAGCTACTGCCAGGACATTCAGTTATGTACATAGCACACTCATTTGTCCAGTGCTGGAGCAGGGCATATGAGACATTCCTGGACAGGAATGATGACAACAAAACCAAAATAATTAAGTTAGTAATATGCTGAAAAACAGCATCTAGTCTTGACAAGCTGTCACTTGACTCTTGTTTTATGCCTTTGCCCCATCCCCAGGCCATTCCCTTACCCTAGGCCATTCAATGACCTGCTGCAGCTCCTGGGGTAAGGAAGCAAAGAAAGGCATCTTCTTGCACTAGGAATAAAAAAGCATACAATGTCTTTTGCTTTTCGTGCATCACACCCTCTTGTCATCTGAGATTTCTTCATCACCCTTTTGCCAATGAGAACATCAATATCCTCTTTCCTTTGAGACAAACCTCAGCAGAGGTGAAGGAGGAAGCAGGAATGCTGTTACCAAAGCAGTGCTGTACCTAATACTAATCATGCTGATCCAGACCAACACAAAAGGAGCCACAAGACGGGGAAACACCTATTACAGCCCTTATCAAACCAAGAATTAAAGCAGACTGCCTTAAGGAGGGTGCATGGGCCAGCCTAATCAGTGCAGTTTTACTAGATTAGCAATACTAGGAACTGTTAGCAGGGAAGGGACTCTATCAGGTGATTTGTAAAATTCCACTAGGAAGTGGCTCAAAGAGGATTTTGTCATGTTACCAATCTGTCCACGTTCCAAGAACATGGCACAGACTATTAGAACACCCTTCAAACCTCAGAATTTCTTCTGGAGAGGAAAAAAAATCACGTTAAAAGACTTCCATTATATACACATACAAATAACACGTTGTCAGGGTCTGATGTTTGTATGATGACAGTTGATCCCAGCTCTTGGAATCTTCCAGCTGAGCAAGGTTATAGAATCCAAACTAAAATACTGCTTCTCCTTGGATGGAGATATAATTCAAGAAGTGTTTTAATATATAAGATATAAAAAGCAAGCTCCATGTGCCACAATTAAGCAGAAAAATCCATTTCATATGTAAGCTTCCAGCTTCTCAGAAGTTATAATATTCAGAAACCAGAAGAGACATTTTATTGTAGCAGCAAACGTGCTGATTACAGGCTGCTACAACCTGCAGTTTCTTCATTTTCCACCACACCCTCTTGAACTAGAATTATAAATGGCAAAAGTAAAGCTACAGGGACAAAAATACTTGCTGACACACACCACTACTGAGTGGTCTGAATTTCTGTTCCAAGAAGGGTTCTTTTCCCCAGATGCTGATTTCAAACTCTCATCTACAATTACTTACCCTGAATGCTTTCAGACCTGGCACTGATGTAACATTCCAAGACTAAAAACAGTGTTTTTCTACCTACAGTAAATAAAATGCCTATTCTGTTACAGAAAAGTCAGTTTACTGCTTTTTGAAGCAGAAGACAAAACTGTGTGGTGAAAATATTTACTTAGGCTGCATTAAGATGGGGGCAGGAATTTGGAACAGTGCCTGTAATGATTTTACCTTCAGCAAAGCAAATGCTTTGAGAGGAAAAGTCTTTTTAACAAGGAGAAGCTACTGGTCTACACTTTATTGCTCTTGAAAGAAGCAGGCAGAAGAACTCAACAAAATGCTGACCACACGCTGATCAAAGAACCTCAGGGCTGCACAAGCATACTCAGCAAAAGGAATGCTCCTCTTAGGGCAAGTGGCAGGCTGCCTTTTCCTTTGCAGAATATAGGGTATGCCTACACAGAGGATATTAACCAGAAAAATCTTTCTAAGTAGCAAAGAAGCATCAGAGATGCATCATGGTTGGAATAATTTCAAAACATTTAAATTGGAAATACATTACTTCACGAGGAACATCACAACAAGAAGGAATCTTATAGAAGATTACCGAATCAGTGAAAGAAAATCCTGCCTTCACTGAGGCCTGTAAACATTTTTTTCTGTTCTAGCACTTGGAGTTTTCAGCACCTCAGGCTCCATTTTTCATTATTTGTCTACATATTATTTTGTGTACCTTGCAATGGATTATTTCCTTCACACTGGAAAAAAAAAAACAATGACTATCAAAATCCTCACTCTTGAGCAGGTAGCTATCTATATCAGCTGAAGCAACTATTTGACTGCTATTTATACCTGTGTAGATAGATAGCTTTCTCAGAGCCATCTGGGAAACACTGCTTTCCATGCATGCATTTCTAGACAGGCCAGTTAACCTAATAGTAGCTCCAGTAAAACCTCCCAGCACATAAAACACTCTAGAATAACAACACATTGCTTCAGCAGTGACACCACAAAGAAATTGAGAAGCAATTTTCTGCTTTATCCATGGATTGTAAGGACTTTTCTTGGCAGTGGGGCATAGTGTTGGTACTTCTTCTGGACTGCAGCTCCAATATATTGCAGCTCCATGTGTTTCAGGTATAACTTCAGCATTCAGACGTTGCTGACTGCAACCATATTTTGGTTTGTTGGGGGTGCTTGTACTCCTTTTGAACCAAGTCCCTCACTTATCATGCATTAGTCCAGTCTGCGCTGGTTTTGACACTTGCAAACTGAATCATCTTCTGAGGAAACCAAGGCAGATGTGTACAGGGTGCTCTTGGACCCCTAGGGAATTGCAAGGGTCCAAAACACTTTTGGCCAGTAATGCCCATCATTTGTGTGGTAGAGGTATTTTACCCAGAGACTGTGGTAAATCTAGTCCAGAGTAAAAAATCTCCAAACCACATATACTGAGGAATATGGGGCCCTCAGCAACAACTGTTTTAATCTACTCCTGAGTAACACAGTATAGGGACTGTGTAGGTCTTCCCAGGACAAGCAGGGTGCTAGATTGCTTACCTGACTCTCTCTTCTTCAGTTCTTTTAAGCTCTGCATCCCGTTGCAGCACCTTCATTATTGCCTCTTGTTCCTCCTCTGTTAGGAAGCTTAAGTCAATCATCTTGTTCTTGTACAGGGATGGTAAAGTGTCTGGGAAGATCTTAGATCCTGCTGAGGACAGTCTTGCAGCCTGCTTTAAAGTTATAGAAGTCTTTTTCAGCAGGCACTGAGAAAGCTGGACCAGGTTACAGTCAGTGGTTTAAAGAGTCACAAAGGTTGCTTTCTTGCATGTTTCCCTAGATGAGAGACTTCTGGGAAAGTGTTGCATTCCTGCTTGCCATCACAATAGTGTCTTCTCAGTTTGTCCTCTCAGCTCTGCTTCCTGGAGTAACAGTTCATTGACCCAGCATATCCAGTGTTTGAGAACAAGCAAAACATTCCCTAAAAAAGAGACAAGGAAGAACAAGTTGCAATATCAGGGATCAGGGAAGTAGATTATGTATGCATTTTTAATTAAAAGAAACGAGTTTTTCAGTGTGATTAAATGACTTTATGAAGTTCAAATGGTCACTTCAAGTCAAACCTGTTTTACAGGCCTCTTGAACAAGGTGGCCATGAAAATACATTCCTTCTCAATATGACAACTCACACCCTAAAACACAGAATCGAGTGTCATACAACTGGTACACTTGTATTATACAAGTGTATTTTAAATCACGCTTACAGTTAGAATAATTTGGAGGAAAGGGGAGATATCCCCCCACCCAAAAAATAAGTAAAGAGCAGTTATCACAATGATTTAAAGTAAAAGGAAGGGGAAAAAAAAGAGGCCAAATCACTGTCCTACAGACCATATGGGATAAATGTGAAATAATTTATACATAATCATATGGAGTATGCTTAATTACAAGTCATGTGGTAACATGAACCTCACTGCTTTATACAAGCCAAACTGCATTTACAAGCAGTAATTTGGAATACTGTTTTGTCTCTGTTTTACAGGCCGTGGTTTCAGAGAACTATCCACTTAGAGATAATTCCAACTGTCAAAGACAAAAACCTCCTCTTCAAAAAACCCTCAAAGGAATAGAGAGGGTGGCATCGGGAGGAGTCAGTTGTGTCTGCGGTAGGGTATCTTCGTGCCTCAGGATTACAGAGATATGGATCTCAAAGCCCAAGAAAAAAGAAATAAATAGCTTGAATTTAATGCTCAGAAGCGTGCCTAGTGCCAAACCTGGTGAGAGACAGAAGAGAAGCAGATGTTTTCACTGGACATGTCTCTGTACTAGGCAGCTCCATCACAGCCCTTCAGGATTGTGGGTGCAGTCCTTTGGCCCTTGCAGACTGACACTGTGATGTGCCTGACAGGATGCTGACCTCATATCGATCTAATGAGCACTACAATTGTGCAACAAGTCATTGCATTTGCTCCCCTGGCCACGAGAGTTCAACCAGCCCGTTAAAACAAGACATCGACGCAGGCAGTACTCAAAGGGAAACTTCATCCTGAAAAATAACAGCATTTCTTATGGATTTGGAAGGCATCTGCAGCCACGTTTCTGATTATGCCCACAACAACTCCAATGCCCAACCACCTTCTGCATGTTTGTTTTGGCTGCCATATTTTTCTCCATGATTCTCATCATGATTTTATTCCATGAGGTTGATACAACAGCATCTCAGACAACCTGCCATCTATAACTTCAGTTGCATTTAGAAGATTATAGTTTTATAATTAGGCAAAATTGAAAAGTGGTTACAATAGGGCTACAAACAAATATTAACAATCCTAAATTTGTTGAGTATCTTCAACAGTATCCTTCAGCATAAGAACAGGTATGGATATCAGTTTCAACTGTCAGATGGAAACTTTCCACACCACCTGACACAGCAAGCAGCATCCATGCTGCTAACCCAAAGCCCTGGATGATGGCTGAATGGCAAGTGCACAGCCAACAGGCACAGGAGCTCATGTTGCAGCTACAAACCCTGGACAGCTGTGAACTGGAATGATCAAAGATTTTGCTTTGTTTCTTGCCCAAGATCAGTCATGTCTGCAAGAAGGCTGTTGCAGGCAATATTGTCTTACCATGTCTTTGGTCTTTATGTTTAAAGAAGACTGAGGGAAGGTGTTTTATATTGCCTTATTATATAAATTTAAAACTCTAAAGGAAATAGTTGGGCAGCATTTACAAAACAAGCTGCAGGCTTCATTAATGTCTCTCAGTACTCAAATCAATAAAACTGCTGGAAACAGAACTTCAGTCCTCCCCGGCTGAACAACAGTTTGCAAGGGCACACCTAAACAGACTGTGAGAGCTCACACCAAGCAGCACTGCTACTAAACTTCCCAGATACCATCACTCTGCCAAGCAGTTTCTTCAGCTGAGGTTGCACCCCCACTCTGTTTTCGATCAGAGGCGAGATACCAAGATACCACCCACCCTGGCCGGCTCTTCACCCATGATTCTACAGTTCTTCACAAACAAGAAAACCTCTTTCTGTGTGTGTGGTGCATGGCCAATCTCATGAGATTGGCTGATACAAGTTACTGTAAGGCTGGCTTTCTGCAAAAGATTATCAGCACTGATTCCAAACACAGATGGTAAAAACTGCTAGCTTAGAGTATAGCACCTGTTATAAAACCTAAGGTTAATTTAGAAATAAAAATTGAAAAAAAAAAAAAAAAGAAAATCAATGTCTTCCCCCTGTTTAATTCACACACTAACACCATCCCAACCTCAATTATTTTGATTTCTTTTGACATTTATTTCCTCTTAAAAACCCCTATATATGCCAGGAAGAACGGAGAGGTTTGAACAGTTTGATTGGTGCCACTGCAAGTTCAATGGCAAGCAGTTTTTTGTCAGGAAAGTTTTCATACCTAAGTTTCAGATAAGACTGAAAGATCCCTACCAAACTGATTAAATCATGGAAATTGATACCACATTGACTGACTTCTTCAGAAGGGTTCTCATATGTTATAGACTAACATGGTGAGTCACAGCATATTTGGCATGATTTTTCTCTTAAATTCCAGTAAAATCACACAAAAAATCTTCCCTTTTATGAAAGATTCCCAGTAATAAACAGGAATCTGAAATTATGTCTTATCCAACTCATGCATGAAGGCTTCAATGTTTTGGCAATAAAAGAAACAGGAAGACAACTCAAAATACACTTTTCCCCACACACTCTTAAGCTGCTCATGGTTTCCAAGTGGTTTAGGCTCATACAAAAATTTTATCTTGTAAAATTTCTCAGAACCTCTCAGGCAGCTGTACACCTCAATTGCTTTAAGTCAGACTTCACTTTTTTCTAAAACAGGAACCACGAAAGAAAGACAACTTTGTCTAAAAACTCATTAACCCTATAGAGGGCTGTGTTTACCTCCACACTCTGCTTTCTCCCAAATACAAAAGGGGAATGTTAATTTGAATACTGCATCCCGAACACTATGGGATATTACATTAAGAGGTACTACAGCAAGAGTTTAGACTTCAAAGTTTTTACTCAGTGTATACTTATGGGATGCAATGAGGGAGGCAAGGAAAAGTTTGGAGTAGTTTGCCATGGCTGACATGGAGTTTACCAACAGGGTCAGGAAACAAACAGCAAAACCCCAGAGTCAGCTGTTCCATTCAAACCAACACGATTTTCTTTTGCATGCAGAAATCTCATAATGTCCTAAATTTACATTGCAAAACTACTTTTCAAGTGCTCCTTGTACAGTAGACATAAGCTGCTAAAGCTTTGATCCAGAGAATCTGTCTTGCAGCCAATGCCTTCTAACAAGAGGAAGAAGGTGACAGCCAATCCTACACTTCTGGCTGCTTCACACAGCTCTTTGTGCCAACTCCTTCAGCTGAACAGCTACCCTGCAGGCCTGGCTAATCAACAACTGCTATCTGTACACATCTTCACTCACTTACAAGTAACCTACTGGCTCTTAAAAATAAGAGGGTTTGGATTTATGCGTTTGAAAGCTACACATTTTTCAAACTATATTGCTCCACTTCTACAACATCTCAGCACTAGCAACTAGGATGAGCTGGAAGTCCACACGTAAGGCAACAGGAAGCTGAGGAAGACACATAAATGCAATTGTGCACTACAACAACTAGCATGTGCAGAGGAACTCATTCTCAGAAGTAACTAAGTTTGGCCTACACCCATACTCAGGAAAAAATAAACCTTTGTTTTGAAGCAGGGGAGCCAAGAAGAATACTAAGAGCAATAAATGCCTTGGAGAACTGGCTCCTATGGCCCTGGGAAGTCACATTAGGCAGTAACGGTATCTCTGACTATCAGTCCCACAAGCTACAGCTTTGCAACAACAACAAACAAATTGGTCTCCTGCATAAATTTCATTCTCCAGTGGTATTTCAGCAGTACAGTCACAGGTAACTCAGCACCAGCCTAGGCTTAGAGATAACTTTTCTGTAAATACATGAGGCAAATCCCATGAAGGCTAATTAAGCTAAACATCAGTGTTGGCACAAGCACAAATGGTCATGAACATATTTGCTCAGAAGATCAAAGGATTATGGATTTCAGTTTGAGCAGTGGAGAAAAAAAAGCTATTAACTTTGAAGAAGGACTTAAGTCACCATTCACAGGAGTTTTAAAAGCAGGTGTCTGCAATGATCAGGACAAGAACTTAGAACAAGCACAAGAAGGTCGGTTGGCATTTTCATTCCTGAAGGGGCAGAAAGGAAAAGAACACCCAGTAAGATCAGCATACCTGCAGCCAATCCAGCTGCTCTTACAAGAGATGTTATGAGAATATTTTCAAACATATAATAGCAGAGTATACACAGCATATCATATACCCAACAGTCCCAGAGATTAATTTAGAGAACAGGGTTTGCTTACATGTGTGTTTAGTCAATGGGAGGTAGGGAGTTCTTATCTAGCTGGTTGTGAAGTGAAGAGTGTTGGTAGAACAAGGACCTTTGCAGAAGTGGGGGGTATCTATTTTAAGAGCAGCTTCAGGGTTGCCTTATTAATACAGCAATGCTTCATTTTATTGCAATAATAGGCCTATTTGTTCTCCTGTGCGGTATTCCTTACAACATGGTTAAGGGAAAGAATACGACCAGGTAAGTGCTCCAAATAGCCACAATCAGGAAAAAATTAAAAGTTGCACACAAGCTTTGCTCACACCTTATCCTTGCTCAACAGTATCAAAATAATCCTTGTTGTTTTCAACCTGTAAAATAGTTGCAGTCTCAAGATGCTTTCACTGACAGCCTTATATAATGATGTTCAACCAGCTGAAAGAGGAAGTTCAGCTGGAGTAACACAAGCAGTTCAGAAAAATTCTCGTTTTCTCCAGGAACATCTGATTTGCTGGTCCACATGACTCTGCCTGTGATTTAATTTTATTCTTATTTGGTATTTTAATATCTTATTTGGTAAGATATTAAAACATTCATCACTTTGAAGACTATAAAGGCAATTTACTCTGAAGAAGAGTTAATAACAGAAAGAGGATAGAAGTTAACAACTTAATATTGGAACAGAAATGAATAATTTGCTTTGGTTATGGCCTAATCCTTCTAATCACATATGGCAGCTTGCCATTTCTTTCACAGGGCTTGGATATTGGCAGCACTGCCTAAGAATGTCAATCTCTATGCCTGTTATGGTATACAACAATTAGGCCAGAGGTATTAAGAGGACGTGGTGTCTAGAGAAAGAGGCTTATAAATTAAAGAGAAGCCTCAGAAAAACACACCTAAACATTCCTTTTCCCTGTGACTACCGTCAACTAGATGTCATGCCATTTATTCATATTGCAATAAGTATAAATCTACTAAAAATATATAATTTCAGGAATCTTCAAAATTACAGAAATTCCACCAAGTTATTGATACTAACGTCAGCATGTTTTCAAATCTAGTTATATTTCCTTGCACATTGTACCATTAGTACTTGGCTGTGGTTTAATCCCAGTAGGCACATTGCTTGAATTAGTAACAGTTCGTTTGAAAGAACTTCATTCTTCTAGCTAATTCTTTTCATCAAGAATTACAAAACAAAGAATCTTCTCAGCATAATGGACTTGAAATATAATAATGAAGGTGACTCGGTCCTCTAGATCTCTGAAGGCAGAGCACTGTCAGTTGGGTAACAATTATGTCACCTCCCTTTAGAGAACAGAAGCGTGAAGCTCACAGGACTCAAGCTCCCATTGCAACTTTCTCATTCTTCATGTCAACATTGGCATTAAACTCAGACAGGGTCCAGTTTAAGGGATTGTTTTTATATCTTATTTGAAAATAGACTTAAGAAAAATACTAAAACCTTTAGAGAGATCAGAAGCAAACCAATCACTTGGTAGGAAGTATCTCCTGACCCTACATGTCTGATACATTTCTGCATTTAATGGCTAGCTATTTCTGAATGTTTTCCCAACACAAATACAAGACAGATTCAAATTCTAGTGAGGAAGTTGCACAAGAAACAGCCAAAACATTGCCCCACCTCTCCCTTCTAAAAAATATCCCAGTACCAACCAACCCTGAAACTCATAATGAGAGTACCTGATTAATTTCTTAAGAAGGTTTTGTTAAGAAACCATGACCTTCCTTTCATTTTACAGGAAAGAAGTGCTTACATTCTTCTTCTGGAGACTTGCCATCTTAAACATGCAGATTCAGCATGGAAGATAACAATGAGAATGGGACAACAGGACCTCCATTCCCTTCTCACAAACTTTTATTGCAGAATGGAAAACACACCTGCTATTTCTCTCACTTGTACTGTCCCATAGAGGACATTCACCTATAACCAGGAGCTGCCAAACCCCTTTCCTTTTCTTCCATTGCCGCATTCTTCAAAAAAATATATGCATTCTAGTTTGGGATTTAGCACTACCTGGATTAGGCTAATGAGCACTGCACTGATGCAAGTCAAATAAAAACATCTATTATGTACTAGGGATTCCTTCAAAAAAACCCCAAAAGTTATCAAAAAGGCTAAAGTAGAGCCCTTGACAGGTTTAGATATTGGAGACTTCAGGGGAACTATCCGATATCTACCCTCCTTCCTTGCTCTCCAGCAAGCATTGGCTACATTTTAGCTAGGATTCTGTTCTATTGTAGGAACTGTACTATTGGAGAATGGAAGTGTGCAAAACAGTGTGACTAATTAACAAGTATTTCCTATCAGTGGTTACCAGGAAGTGACACACTTCCTGCACTTTGTTAAGATATTCTTTCCTATGTGAAGACTAAGAACTGAGCTGCAGTTTACTGGGTAGTTCTGACTCTTTGCTAGTGCAGGCAATCAAACAAAAGGGCTTATTAAGGGGCTAGCAGCACTGGTGAGTAGAAATCCATGTTACAAAGAGTAGACAAGGATTTGCATTCAAATACTTAGAATAATGCTAAATTGAGCTGACAGTAAGAGTTTGTAGAGCAGTTTCAGTCTTAAACACCAACTGGAAGACTGGAACATACAGTTTCTGAAGAAACCTTGTCAAAGTTTTATTTCAAAGTCCATGCAGACAACTTCTTGGATGATTTTTATCTCATTATGGAAATCCATTAGTCAGTATCTGTTGCATCCCTGAGATTTTAAGAGTCCCACTCTTACTCCTCGTTTGAGTTGAGCTAATGAGCTAGTTGAGCGAGGACAGCCACCACCACTGACAGACTGATTTTCCTCCACTATTTTTGTAAAACTGGGAACCTGTGGATTAACAGGTTGCCCCTTTCATGTATCACTTTGAGCTTCTCTACAGCACTGTCATAGCCAACTGCTCGGGTCACTGGTTGGTAGCACGTTGCCTCTGCAGGAGGGTGCACAATACAGCTTTGTGGTGCATGTTAAGCATAAAATTACCTAATCAAGACAGCAACATTTTACGTCATCTTTGCTTTCCCTGACAGAGGCCACCGATCTCAACTTCCCCAGAGCACCTTTGCCTGCAGCCCAACACAACACACAAACTTGGGATCACACAGAACATTGCAAAAGGCGCTCCATCATTCTCAGACAGCTGCATAAGTAAGTACCTGTGGGAAGCAAAAGAATCTGTAACTCACTTGAATCGCTCTAATTTGTCATGCAGCCCCCCTACTTTTCAGCTACCAGCCTTGTTATTGTAACTACAGCTCTATTTAATTGATTGCTACTGTGCACAAAGAGCCAGAAAACAGAACAAGCCCTTTGGCTGTCCTTTCTCACAGGATGACTGACTAACCACTCACCTTAGACACCCACTCACGCAAGTTTTGAAGGTTAAAATTACCTACCTAATAAATTACGTAATCTCAAGGCTACTAAGAAAGTTTGTGTCAATTAATCAGGTCCTTGTTACCACAACTAAAGCACACACCTACCTGAAAACAGGGCCTCACACAATTACCAGCACAAATCAGGTGCTAGAGGAAAGAAAATATTCTTTAGGAGTCCTGGAGTCACAGAAACAGTAAGTAAGCCAAAGAGCGAGTTGGAGAAAAAAGCAGTACATCAAAGTTTCCAGGTAAATTAAGAATCAAAATGGTTAAAAAAAGGTAGCATGCAGGTAGCACATAGACCAGTCAGAATCAGTCTCTTCTCAGTCACCAAAATTAACTTAAACTTTGCAATGAAGTTTTTATTTCACAGCTATTGGGTTTTTGTTTATTTGTTTTGTTGTTGTCTTTTTTTTAATAAATACATTTTAAAAAGCTCACTATAGGTCCCTATTGAGAGGAAAATAACTTGTCTTCCCAAGCGTAATGTTTTAACAGATAGCCCCATAATTTGAAAATTCTGTCTGCTCTTGGCATCATTGTGGCTAAGTTGAAACCAGCCAGCAGCAATGTTAGTCCTCCTTAATACTGATATTAAATTGCAAGAATAACAGGAAGTCTATCAGCCATGAAAACTTCACTCACGAGATTGTTTGCACTGCTGGGCTGGGCTGTATCATAAGAAACTGTCTTTTCCCTGCCTGGTACCAGTTTCCCTGAACGCTTATGGCCAGATGCGAGCAGAGCACTCTGACACTGAAAAGCGAGGTGTGCTATGGTGCAAGCAGCATTAAAGGGCACGGCAAGAGCTAAACAGAACTGCTACTCATGAGAAGCATGCAGCAGGGAGCAGTTTCTGGAGCAGCCTTCAGTTGCACTGGATGAGGTGTGGTGTCAAATTGCACTCCGTGCAAAGGACTTGCCCTACAAATGCTGCTGAACGGCACAGGAATAGGAAAGACGGAGCAAAAGATTGTGACAGAAATTGTTTCTCATACACAGGTAGCTAAATCAGGAGTTTAGAGCTTGTGAGGCTGGGCTTTGGAGTATCAGGCCTGTCCCTGAACAGGTATTTATTCTTGCAGGAGTGGTTCATTCTTTAAGAGCATAGCTATGCAAGGTGTTAGCTCACCTGCCCAATAGCTACAGCTACATACCCAGGAAGCAGCCAAATCCAGAGCCCCCACGACCACTTAACCCAAGAAGATTCAAATGCACATCCCCTTGCTCACCAAAATACATGATAATCTCTGAAGGGTTTGCTTGACCCTTTTTTTCTTGACCCTTCCTAGAGCTGAACTACCAAGGATTAAACCTCACAGAATGACTATTAAAGTGGTGTCAAAACCTTACAGGAAGAAACAAGAAGCCAGATACACTTTCTCTCAGCCAGGCCACTATTTAAAAAAAAAAAAAAAAAAAAAAAATCAAGGTCTCTCTTAACTTCCCTCCTCATCCAGACAGACCAGCATTCCTGGCTGTAGAGCAGTCCAGTTCTAATAGAGCAGAGGGAGCAGGAGAGTAACATGAGGGTATTAATTTTTAATCCAAGTCTCTTAACCTCCAGAGAAGTAACGTAATCACTATGAAGCAAGGAAAATTAATGACATTACACTAATGTAAGTTATCCCAGGATTAAAAAAACAAGTTTTGTGGGCAGGACCAGAATAGAAGGTCTATTCTTCTGCACTACTTCTGCTTGTTTGACAGATTTTTGCCTAGGACTTAGATACATACCTTTTGCTTACAGTGCTTCAAGTGCAATTACAGAGGGTTTTTGGACCTCACCCTTAATTTTTCATAATAGATGTTCTAATTTTAAATCACATTAGCCATTTTAATTCATTAGAGAAGAAAAGCGTGGTGGCAGATCTCAACATCTACAAGCCAATGGTGTAGAAACATTTCTAACCCAAGAGTTCTTGAATACACTGATCTAGTTCTGGAGCTCCAACTACACAGCTGAGATCACATAGTCTAACTGTAGTCCATCCAGCCTGTACAGAGCTAAATCTCTGTCAGTTTTTCAGCCAGCCAGAATCAGACACTGGGCAGGAAATTTCATACAGAATTTACCAATATTGTTTGATGCTTTTGTAGAAAAAACATTTTGTAGTTAATCTAGGATATTGTTCTGCTAATTACTCCACAGATAAGCATCCCTTTTCTTCTTACCTTTCTTTTTATTTATACTCAGACACATTTAGAGAGAAATAAAATACAAAATTTCCTTGACTGGGACAGAGAAATAGAAAACTGTACTTTTAGAAGATTTATACTGCAGAGAAAAAAGAACGTACCAAGATGTAAGGGCAGAAATGGGATCATTGATCCATATAATGGTTTGAGTTGGAAAGGACCATATAGTTCCAACTCCCGTGCCATGGACAGGAACACCTCCCAACAGTCCAGGTTACTCAGAGCCACATCCAGCCTGCCCTAGAACACCTTCAGGGATGGGGAGTCCCAGCCTCTCTGGGCAACAAATTGTCAAGTTTTTCATTAATTTGGTGTATAGGTACAGGATACTGAGTGGGTTTCAGGTCAAAAATAGTCTGGCATTATCACCCAGAAAAAGAGCTATAAAATAAAGAAGGGGAAGTAGTATTCTTTTCCTCCTCCTCACATATACATTCTATCTCTTCCCTTTGCCCCTCTTGATGCAATAAGCAGAGTCAAATTACATAAAGCAAGGAAACCTTATAATATGAAGTAAGAATCTAGCATAGCCAGTTGCTGTACCCTGATGAATTGGAATGACTCCCTACCAGAAGAATGAATCATGAATAAGTCTGCTGAAATCAGCTGTCACTCTCACATTATGCCCAAATAAGTTAAACAACTTGAGACTGCTGATTACAGCAAGTGCAACGTCACTGGTTTGACATAGGCATTTTGGCATAAGTGTTTTGGAATTGGAAGACCAAACTAAGGAGCCTCCTTAAAGTGACTTCTGATCAACCTAAATAAGCTGCCTTTAAATGCAAAAAGTGATGGACTTCAAGCACCAGAAGGGTACCTACTGCTTTTAGCAGTCATCCATTAGTCAGCCATCCTGGGTGAAAAGCACTTTCTGTGCAGAGAAAAACATTCCTTACTATTCAAACAAGTCACTCTTGAATAAAGAGTGATTTCCAAAGGACAGAAGTATCACTTTTAATTAAAGAAAAAGAAAAGTAAACATTTTTTCGTACTGAGACACTACAAATTACCTTTCTATTTCCTTGTAAATAATGTTTTCTTATTAGATTTTTGATTGAAGTCCGTTTCATCCCTTTCTGTCATGAGCACAGAAAACAGTACAGGGTAGAAAAGAACTAATTTATTTAACTTCGTCCTACAACTTTCCTGGTTAAGCCTTTTTTTCCAGATGCAACTGGATGCAAGCATCAAAGGTTTTCGCCATGTACTAAATTGAAGCAGTATTTACACCTGGGAATCTGGTGAGTGTCTCCTACAGAATAACAGGAGTTTACTCCAGAGAATACCTGCACATGGTCTCTATCCAGCAGAAACAGAGCACTCTTGGAGTGCTATCCAGTGTTCTAAAGCACTGGCTCTTAAGGGTCACTTTTCTGTCATCCATTTTTGGGAGCAAGGGCGTGTTGTTTACCCCGGCCTTTGTCAGAATTGGAAAACAAGAACATGCAGACCTATTTCCCCGAACTTTAAAAGTCTGACAGTGAAACTCATAATATGTTACTTTGGGATGCAAGAAGTGCTGGAAGGAAATTTGTTTAACAAGAGTCAAGTCCAATGACAGCTTCAGGAAATCCAAGAATATGCCTTACAGCCAAAGCAGAGAACGGCTGCACACATAAGGTAGAAGCAGATTAAGATGCTTATTATTTCCTTGCCTTAAACCTAGACATAAACACACTAAGGTATGGTAATTGGTAGCGTTTTGTAACACAGAATCAGTGTTAGTAGTATTTTATCACTTAGTATACATAAATAACACACAACTGCAAATGAACAGACTTGCAGTCTATTTGTCCAAATAGGGCACAGGAAAGCATATGCAAATACCAAAATCTACAAGATAAGAAGTAGAGTGTGCAGGAAAGATGTCTGATGAAAATAAAATAAGACTGCAGAACAAAGAGGAGATATGTCTGATGGAACCAGAATAATCCTGCAAAACAAATAAGATGCCCAGCAACACTACAGTAAGCTTAGTCCCTGAAATAATATGAACTATGTCACCTGAGATCACCCCCTCTTCTTCTAGGGAGGAAGCAAGGTGAACAATACATTAACAATTAGAAAAGAAAGATGATAATTTACAAAAATCACGAAATACTCACTTTGATTCCAGCTTCTCTTGCCAAGGCGCTCTCAAGCACTTTACTCGTGCAACTGACACAAACCAGCGAGAAGTGTAGTCATCAGTGCTAAATATAGGGCATCAGCTCCAGGATATCGTATATTCCAGGTTTACTACCACTTATATATGTGATTGTTAAGAACTGTTGGGGAAAGTGATGATAACAACTAATAGTAATTAAGAACTAATGACTGGAAAGCTGCATTGTTGCTGTATACAAGTTTAATAAAGTGCTTTGATTCACTAGTCTTTTAAACACTCTGTCACAATGTTTAAAACTGTGTTTAAACTTTGTTTAAAACACAAATGTTTTGGCAAAACACTTTGAGCACTTCTTTTAGCAAAGAAAATTGTCACAGCCCTCCACAGAAAATCAAGTTTTTTCTCACAGCATCCTGTCAAGCATGTGTTGTGAATGAGTGTGGGGGGATGCACCACCACCACATGTTCTAAGTCCCCTCCCCTTATACTTTCTCAAAAAGTTCAAAAATACTTGTCACTGAACAATCTGTCCCCAGATTTAAGCGACCTTCACCCTGGCAATTATCTAAGCAGATTCTTCTCCTGCTCACACAGGAAAGACACAACTGGGTGCATTAGGCTTTAGGGTCAGGTCCAATCCTGCAAGTCATTCCAGAGACAGCGTGGATGATGCAATTAATTCAGTGTTTTGAGATTAAAAGTGTTTACTATTTACACAAACGTCATTAACATCTCTCAGCTGAGATCTAAGCACCTTATTTAAATAAAGAGAGTCCTCCCATTCCAGCAGACTCCGGGAGCTCGGGGCAGGGAAGTTCTGACAGCTACCGAGCTCTCACCCCGGACGGGGGCTCCGCTCGGCGGCAGCAGCAGCGGGGATGTCCCGACTCTCGGCTCCCCTGGCACGGGGCTCTCGAGAGCGCTTCTGAGGAAAGGCGCTGGCAAGCGCCGCTTCCCTGCGGCCTCAACAACCGGGGCCGGCCCGGCGAGACACCTGTGAGCGCTGCCCCGTCCTCAGGTGAACGGGCCCTGCCAGCCGACCACGGCCAAACCCTGCGGAGCAGCCCGGCTGGCGAAGGCTGGCAGCCAGGACTCCTCAGCGGCCAGCGGGCTCGCTCTCACGCTGTCCCAGCACTGCGGGCGCGGGTGGCTCCTACGCCCCTTTTTGACTCCGAGTCACTCCATTAACAAGACCCCCGCGCCCACGCCCAATGCCCTTTCTAGGTCAGCCTCACCTCTCCTTCCGTCCCCTCCGCGGCTCCCCCTTGCTTCCCTCCAGCCAGAGACAGCGCCGGCTCGCCGGTCCCGGCGGGCAGCCGCTGCCCCACGCCTCCACCCCGCTTGTCTGAGGGCAGGCAGGCGGCGGCGCGGGGAGAAGCCGAGCCCGTCCCGCCGCCCCGGGCCAATGCCGGCGCCCGTCGCTCCGAGCGGGGCGGCTCCCCCCGCCCGGGCCCGCCCCTCGCTCGTGTCACCTGTGGCATCCCGGGTGTGCCCCGCGGGGCCGGGTGGGGCCGTGACAGTGCCCGCGGGCCGGGGGAGCTTCGGGGCGGCTGTCAGCGGGCACTGCTCTGAGGCAGCAGCTCCACAGCGGACAGTGGCTGCTTTACACGATGTCCATGCAGGGAGTGTCGGCTTGACTCGACGAGCTGCCTTGAGGGACAATGATCAGTATTTCACTTTACCTGGTGATAGGCAACCCAAGCAGTGCGAACATACGCCCGTGTTTGAGTAAAGATACGGGCCGCGATAACAGAGGTTCCAGTCATCTATTTGTTCAGGAAGCCTCTGTAAGTGCTTTTCTGTTTAATTAGTGACACAAAATACACATGCCTCTATTTCATGGGCTGTTTCAGCAGGACCCTCCCCTCAGCAGCCAGGCACCACGGCGATTTCTGAAGCCGGAATGCCTCTGCGAGCCGGGTGACAGCACCGACCCCGGCATGCGGAGAGCGGGTGTGCTGGAATTTTCCCCTTACGCACGTTCTTCTCACAGTGCTTGATCTAATTGATTTAATTCTAGTTTGGGGCAGCTGGAGGATTTCAGCGTCTGGCGTGCCCGGGAGCGGGGCCGCTGTGCCCTGAGGGCAGCCCTTGTGTCACCTGCCCACGTCTGCCGCCCGGAGCCCTGGCTCGGCTCTCGCTCGAAGTAGCTCTGCTTGAATTTATGTCCCCGCTGTGTTCCCAGCCTGAGTCCATTCACTCCCCAAATCCTATACCATCAGCCCTGGCTTCCTGCTAACAATAAATTCCTATGTTTCACTTCCTTCTCAAACTTGGATATGGTGAAACAATTTTTTAGAGAAAATTTAGTGTTCATTGCTTTGGTGTAAAGTTTTGGTCAATTACAAGTCTTTTCATTTTCATGCATTTGATACGATCCTCTTCCTTTTCTGAGGACAAAAAAAGGGACTACAGCATGCTTTTCATGCACTGTGCAGTAAAATTCTGGCTTAATAAGCCTTTAATAAGGCTTACATTCAGCTCACAAGGATCAGAGTGAACTGGAGACCTTGTGAAAGCTTAAAAGTCGCTTGCTCCCCTCAATAATTTTCATTCAAACACCTCTCACCTACATATCCTGTTTATTCATCCCAATGCAGCATACTAAGTTGTATCTATTCAAACCCACACTAAAGTTCTGTTCAGTGCACATCAAGAAACATCACTTAGTTAGAAGTGATGAGAAGCCCTTTTGACACTCTTCGTGGATGGGGCATACTCTTCTCTTGTGTAAAATACCTCTCTCCCCCCGCTCACAGCAGTCCCGAAGACGAAGGTAGGAGTAAAACAGTGTTTCAGGACCAGACACGCTGAATCAGCTGACAGCTGTGAGTGCGCTTGACCCCTGCTGGAGGGACTTGGAACTGATGGGTCTGGTGTACCCACTGCCCAAAATAATTCCCCCTTTAAACAAGGGCTTTGGACCCAAGCTTAGGAAAAAGCAGCTCCTTGCTGCTAGGAGGCGGAGGTCTCCAGCACTGTGACAAGTGACTGCTGAGAAACTGTGTATGTGGTGTGCGCCATGTCTGCTAAAATACATAGGTGCACTCGCCTGCTCACATTTAATTTAGTGAAGTGTTAGTGAAATGGATTCAGATGAAATCTGTGGGATTATGTGTGTAAGGACTGTTCCAGCTCAGACCAGTTGCCAGCTGATATCTTCAGTGTTCGCAATAAAGAAGAAACTGAAAATATCTGAATGACCCTCAGAACACGGAATACCTGAAGGACCCTCAGACTCATTCCTCAGTAACTTCAGATGGAAAGAGTCTGCATGCAGTATCCAGCCTGTCCCCACAGCTACTCTGCAGTGGAGCAGTAGATTTGAAGAATCTGCATGTTTCATGTAAGCACAGAACAGCTGTTTTTCAAGTGAATTGAGCCTGAACACTCTCAAGGTGGCAGCAAGAGAACAAAAATTAGTGATAGAAGGATATACTCTACCCACCCTCCTCTTTGTGTTCCCCAGATGCAGTCAGAGAGCTGTTAAGTTCTCAGCACAATCAAAAGGTATAAGCATGGTTTTGATTTCAGTGCAACAGAGAGTGTTATGGCATCTTCAGGAAAAAGACCCAAACCAATGAAGTCTGCAGGTACCTTTGTGTAGTAGTACTGCTATCAGATTCAGAAAGTAGACCACCTTTTTTCCTTCAGCCCCTCATTCAGGATGTCTATCTCTCTAGTGATTTCCCATAGTAGAAAGGAAGTCATCCCATCTTCTTCCAATAATGAAAAAATTAATGAGTGCCTTGGTGTGGTTACAAAGTGACAGGTATTAGTTGAAGAGACAGTAACGTCCAGTGAAGCAAATCTAGCTGATAGTGCTTTCCTTCCTCCAGCTTCCTCCTGTCACTCAACCACCTTTGACACTCAGCTGCTCTCTGATGAACTAACTCTAAAAATCAGAGCTAACTCTGATGTTGTTCATTTAATAGCTGTAGTGATATTTCCCAGGTGGTTTTGACCACATCATCCCTTGCTTTTCATCCTTCAGTTGGTTCCTGGGCCCCAAGGTGACTTTTTTTCTTTTAAAATTTTCTACACTGTTAAGTTATGCCATAAAAAGTTCTCCGCATGCACAAAGGAAGGCAGAGAAACGATGGTGGGTGGAGGAGCTTGAGAAATACCCTGCCTGGCTGCCCCCAAGCCCACCACAGGAGCCCATCAAAGGTCCATCTCTTCACACATGAAGGAGTGCAGAGGCAGGAGGGCAGGAGGCCCAGGCAACCCCCTCCCAGCCACAGTCCCAGGAGAGCCCCAGTACCTTACAGAGTGGGAGGATCACTGCCTGGGGGGGTGGGACACAATTTGGAATGCAAGGGGAGAGCATTTTCAGATTGCACAAGACTCACTATAGGATATTCAGGGGATGAACCAAAGGAAAGAAGGTGGTTTGGAGAGATGTAAGCACGGGGAAACAGAGGGATAAGGGGTTAAAAGGGGTAAATCACATGTAATGAGGGCTGTTTAGTGTTCTTATCTGCCCATGCCCTGCACCTGCTGAACAGTGTCAGTCCTGTCTTCTATTAAACTCCATTTCTGCCTTTTTTTTTCTTTTTTTTCCCTTTTTTTCCCTTTTTTTTTTCTTTTAGGGAGAGGTGGCAATGGCTCTTTATTCTGCCAGTATGGGTATATGAGGACATGTCACACTGGAGAAGCATATTCTCTGCCACCTGACTAGCAGAAGGCATTTCTTTATGTCTTTAAAAAGTAAGCCTTCAAAAACATTTTAGAATTATTTGGAATTTATTTTAAAACATTACAAGAAAATGTATACCAGAAGTGCAAACCATAAAAGGAAACAGTGTGGATAATTTATATTATTCTATATGGTGCTCTCTGTGGTAAGAAAAAGATTGGTTGATAATAATGATCATGAAAGAAATGGCTTCAAAGATCAAATGTGCATGACTAGGGCCTGATCATTTTCCTTCTCTTTTGCTCCCAAACAAAACAAATTTAAGTCCTGCTGCCACTGACCAGGGCATCTTCAAATTTACTCTCTTATGCAGCATGGCTGGAGATCTCTGCCTGTAGGACTAAAAGCACTTAGTCCTTAGTTTAATGAATGTGTCTTAATTACAGACACTGCTCTATAATGTCAAACAGGACTTGTCAAAGGACAACAGATTCCCACAGGGATGGCCAAAAATTATGAACAAAGTAAATATGAATGTTCATCATGGAGAAAAGGCTGTTATGGGGAGACCTCATTGCAGCCTTTCAGTCCTTAGAGGGGGCTTATAAAAAAGAGGAAGAGTGACTATTTTTACACAAGCAGATAGTTATGAGACAAGGGTGAATGGTGTTAAACCAAAAGAGGAGAGCCCAGAGAGGCTGTGGATGCCCCATCCCTAAAAGTCTTCAAGGCCAGGATGGATGGGGCCGTGAGCAATCTGAACTAGTGGGTGACATCTCTGCCCATGGCAGGGGGTTGGAACTAGATGATCTTTAATGTCTCTTCCAACACAAGACTTTCTATGATTCTATGTTGTCCAAGTGATGCCTTAGGTCTTAACTTTCATATTTTTCAAATCCTGTACTGCCTAGTGTGTAACTCTGAAGTTTCCTGTAGCCTGTTAACTTCTGCTCTCTCGTGCTAGGTAGGCATAACAAAGCCTCTCCAGGCCTGCTCTCCAAGGACACTCAGACCATCCTAGGCCCAAAAAGTATAAACCAAAAGCCTCTAAAGGGGGGCAAGTGGAAGGGAATTACATCATTAACTGAAGCTTTAATTGGAGAATTAACCCTAATATGCAAATGAACCAAACCTATAAAAGTGTGAAGAACTCGTGACCTGCCATCCATCTTGGGGTCCATCTTGGCAATAGCCTCTGGCTCCCCAGGGTGTACCTTTGAAGGCCTTTCAAATAAATACCTACCTTTATTCCCTTACTCCTGTCTAGTCTCTGTTTCTGGGAGGCCTCTTAAGGCATCACAAGAATGCAGACAACAGAACTTTAGTGATTTATAATTTATTTCTGTGGTTGAGTATGGCTCCCAGGATTATGTGGCTCAGGCACTGATATCCTATGAAGGAAGGAAATGACCAGAACCTATCCAAAATCTATTGCAGTCCACTGGCCAGGAAGAGAGAAGCAGAAGTAGTTCAGGATCAGACTCCAGCCTCTTTTCCATCTTCCTGAGCCCTGTCCTCACCGCTGGGCATGGCCTTTTGCTCCGGTGTAGAGCAAAGGGGTCTCAGGCCACAGAGTACAGCTGCTGTTACTGCAGTACAGGAGCCACCCAAGGCTCCATCGCGGTGCCTTGGACTGAGGGAGCTTGCTCCTGAAGAAGCAGCTCTGCGGTGATGGGTGGTCCAGGCTCACACTCGGTGTGGGAGTGTCCCAGGACGGGGCTGGGACACGCTCTCTTTCTTGAAAAGAGCTGCAACTTCACGTCAGGATTTCTGCGTTTGAGCGAAACTCAGGCCGTCCCACAAGCTTGCTCTTTTGTTTTTGTTTTTGGTTTTATTCGTTGGGGTTTTTTTTGTTTTGGTTTGGTTTTTTTTTTTTTTTTTTTTTTTTTGGTACTTCTCGTTTCCCGGGGCAGAGGGCGCCGGCGGCCCCCGTGGCGCCCGGCCCCGTCGCGATGGCGACCGGCGGGCGGGGCCCCCGCGCGGCAGGGCCGGGCCGGGCCGGGCCCCCCGGGACCCGCGGGAGGGCCGGGGCAGACACAGCGCGCGGTGCGGGCCCGGTGCCGGGGCGCGGGGACCGTGAGGGGGGACGCGGGTGTGGGTGGTGGCAGGGCCGGGGGAGGTGCCTCAGGGGGCTCTCTGGCGGTGGACGGGGAGGGGTGGCGGGGGGCTGAGGCACAGCGTGGCAGTGCCAGTGGGGTTTGGTGCCTGCGGGCAGCGAGGCGCTGGCCTCGGTGAGGGGTGGCCCAGCTTTGTCTGCAGAGGTGTCTGGGGGTGAAGGGGGCTGGGGGGAATAGTGCAAGGGACATGCGGGAAGGGTTAGCCAGGGATGGATTGAGGGCAGAGGGAATTGTTAGCCTGCTTTGGAGATGGGGAAGGGGTTACAGTGTGACTGCACAATGTTGTAGCGTGACTGAGGTAATCGATTTTCCGTATTCTGCACCTGGGATGGGGCAACCCTGGGTGTACCGACAGACTAGGGAGGGAGAGGATGGACAGTAGCCAGTGGGAAGGGACTTGGGGTCCTGGTTGACATAAAGTTGAACATGAGCCAGCAGTGCCCTGGCAGCCAGGAGGGCCAGGTGTGTCCTGGGGGGCATCAGGCACAGCACTGCCAGCCGGGCAAGGGAGGGGATTGTCCCGCTCTGCTCTGCACTGGGGTGGCCTCACCTTGGATATTGTGTGCAGTTCGTGCACCACAAGAAAGACATTAAGCTATTGGAGAGTGTCCAAAGGAGGGCCGCGAGGATGGTGAAGGGTCCTGAGAGCAAGCTGTATGAGCGGCTGAGGGCACTCGGTCTGTTCAGCCCGGAGAAAAGGAGACTGAGGGGAGACCTCATTGCAGTCTGCAACTTCCTCATGAGGGGAAGCAGAAAGGCTGGTACCAATCTCCTCTCTAGTAACCAGTGACAGGACCCGAGGGGATGGCCTGAAGCTGTGTCAGGGGAGGTTTAGGTTGGATATCAGGAAAAGGTTCTTCCCCCAGAGGGTGGCTGGACACTGGAACAGGCTCCCCAGGGACGTGGTCACAGCACCAAGCCTGACGGAGTTCTAGATGTGTTTGGACAATGCTCTCAGGCACATAGTGTGGTTCTTGGAGTGTCCTGCATAGGGCCAGAAGTTGGACTCGATGATCCTGATGGGTCCCTTCCAACTCAGTGTATTCTGTGAGCCTATAATTGTTGGGGACTGAGGGAGTGGAAGCTTCTGGCAGTGCAGCTGCTCGATGTACAGGGGTAATTATGTGAGTGCAAGTGCTGGTTTGGATGGTGTTAATGATAATGATTGATCTCTTGAGAGTGGTGAGCTGCTGTACAGGTGGTCTCTTTACAGAGTGTCTGGAAAGTCACTGTAGTTGGGTTGCAGTGTCAGGAAACTGCCTGCTCTTTCTAAGGATGCAATGGCAGTGTAGTTATTGCTTGAGACAGTGCTGGAAGTGATAACAGGGGGTCAGTCAGGGCGACACAATTTTATTTGTTTGGGAGAAGAAATAGATCTTTCCTTCTGCAAATGTTCTCCTGTCGGTTTAAAATGTGCAGTCAATCCTCAGTCCCCTTAAATATGTTCCACTCTCTCTCATGTGTGTGTATTTTCTATGGTTTGCAAAATCCAGCAAATCCTTTCTTGTAGTATGTATTTTTTCACCTTTTACAGCTTGGAGGCTTTCTTGTCCCTCTCTCCTTGGGAAGAATTTCATAAATACATCACCAGAGCTCATCTGGATATGGAGTTAAAAAAAAAAAGGCCCTAAGCCTTTTCAAAATACTACTGCTCAAAATTTTCAGTTTATATCCAATTTTAAGCAGGGAATTTGATTATCCGTTTAGTGAAAGGGACAGAAACAATTTAAAGAAAACCTTAGGGAGTGCTCTAGTGATCTTCAGTTTCTGAGGAAAATCAGTAAAATAAATGCTCAAGTGGAAATGGAATCAATACTAGTCCAGTTAATTCTGCACTGAAGAAGTATGACGGATTTTTTTTACACTTAACAAGTGTATCCTGCACTTGTGCATTTGGGTTGGACATTTCAAAGGGGTCTAGGAGGAGCAAAGTACCTAACTTCCTGCCTCAGTGAGATTTTTTTCTTAATTCACTTGTTTGTTTGGGGTTTTTTTAAGTCTCAGTCTTACAACAGCCATGTCTTTAGGAATTGTGAAAGTTTCACGAAAAAATATTGTATTGAATTGGAAACTGCAAAGGTTGTATGTGAAATAGGATAGAAAGTTATTTTGTATACAGAAAGCTGACATTGCCTTGCTTCAGGGTATGGTGAGTGTGGTGAGAAGGCATAGGACAGTGTATGGATTACAGTGCATCTGTCAATAGTTGGTTTAACTTCATTCCCTTGATTTTACAGGCTTGCTTATGTGGCTTTTTACTGATTTTTTTCCCTGTTTACTTGTGCTTATTTTAATAGGGAAAAATATCCAGCCCGCTGTGTTTAGTCACAAGTTTTTATCAATTTCAGCTATTATTGTAAAATTCAGAACTTAAATTCAGGCAAGCAGTTTAATATGAAAACAGCTTATGTACAATGTTTTTACTCATTCAGTAATAAAACATCCTATATTATATAAACTGTTCTGGTTTGGGCATTTGATTATGTGACTGCTAAAAGCAATGAATCTTCATAAGTGCCCTTTCTTGTGGCATTTTTTATTTTGTATAATATATGCTATCAGTTCCATTACAGAACTATTCATTGCCAGTCGAATTCTGAGGTTGGTAGTTGTGACAGCATGCCCAGGGAATACTGCTGACATGCATATCCCTTCAGAAAGTGCTTTTGTTCCAGCTCTGACAATGAAAGCTGGTATCAGAGTTGCAGTGAAAGGGAGATATTCATAGTGCTAGGAGAACAGAAGGAGAGGGAAAGAGAGGCATGTGAACAAGTGGACTTGATAAAACAAGCCTGATAAAGAAACAAAGGACTGGAAAAGGAACAACTGCTGGTTTGATTTGCAAGAATGTAAAAGACAGCCTGCAGCAAGGGATGCAATAACTGGTGATAGAGACCACTGTATCTTCTCAGGTATACATATATATATATAAATATATCAGGTTGCCCCAAAGACATGGGCCTGAGTGCTACCCTGGGCAGGATTATTGCTGTCAAAAACCCAAATTGTTTTGTTTTTTCAGGACTGTTACAAGCTTGTCACAAATGACACAGGGCAGTGAACATACAATGTTTTGTAAATCATTCATCAATGTATTTTTTTTCCTTCACTTCTAGCACAAGTATTAAAAAAAAATAAAAAAAATGGAAGAGAATAAGAAAAAGAAGAAACCAGAAGAGCAAGTTCAAGAACTTGAATCAGATTTACCAGAAGCCTTACTAGAATATCAGTAGGTTTAATATATTTTAACTTTTCACTCATATAGAGTATGTGAATGAAGGAAGCAGATAACAAAAACAACTTATCCAGTTTAGAGCCTGAGCTGATTGTTTTGGGGTTTTGAGGCTATTTCAGAAAGGTACACTTTTTAAACTGTAGCTGTAAGAAAGCAATTAAATGGGTCAGAAATTTTATGCCATTAGGCTATAACTTGGGAAAAAAATTTATTAAATCCAAAAAACTATGACATTTTTTCTGTTAGTAGCAAGCTTTTGATCAGCATATGCTGAAGTTGCAAGATCATATTTGACTGTATTTTTTAGGATTCCTTGGTGTTCGTGGAGGTTTGTTGTCACTAGCCAGAATCTCAAGACCTACAGTTTGCTGTCTTCCTTGGTGCAGCTGAGAGCAGAACACAAAGTGTTTTGTTTTGAAAGTAAGAGATGGATAAATTAAAGGTCTCTTAAAATCAAGCAGAGAAAATTAAGAGACAAGGGGGAAATATCTGAAGCAGTTACAAACTGGTCCAATTTATTTGATTTCTAGTCTCTTGAGTAGATGGTTAAAAGGAGAAAAAGTAAGCTTCACAACTTTTATCTAAGAGACAGAAATTGAAAGGAAAATACCTCAGGAACACCCAGTATCCAACAATTATCAGTGTTTAGGGAGCAAGGAGTAGTGCCTTGGTGTGGAGATGAAAAGTGCAGTAAGCAAACTGAAAAGTAGCCACGTATAGTTGTAGTGACATCTATAGGAGTTCACAAGGTTTATGTGGGATTTTCTGTTTCATTTACAGAGAACAATTTTCCATAGTGAAATAGCCTAGATTTAGCTGAATCATATCACAAACAAATACCATCTGAAAAGTCAAAAACTAACTCATCTATTTTGTGAAGGAACAAGGAAACTGTATTACTGGGCTGAGAAAAAAACTGTACCACTTTCTGATAAAATTTTTGTTATGCATATGCAAATATCCAAGCAAATTACTCATTTGTCTGGAGAGTCTTCCACTGAAATAGATGCTGCACTGACATGGAATATGTAGTTTCTACAGCAATAGTAGGGGAAAAAGGGAAGAAAAGTATTCTTGCTGTTTTTATCTTTCTCCCTCTCTCTTCTCTTTCCCTCTTGCTCTCCCTTTCCTTCTCTTCACCTCTGTAATCTGTAATTTCTCTGTACCATTTGGCTCAGCAAAGGTGGATAATCATACAAGTGAGTATCTGTCACATTCCACATTAGGATTTATCAAGTGTGTAGTATTTATTTAACTTCCATTCCTGTTTTTTACTTCCATACACTGAACAATGGCCACTGTTCCTAGGGAGTTTGTTATTTTGCATTTTCATTAAAGTTCTCTGTTTCAGCATTTGTTAGGAAAAACAATCTTATGATGTACTTTTGCTGTGGCCGTGACCACCACACCCCCATATCTCTGCTCTAGTCTCTCTCTAACTAATATCTTTGTACTTGATAGAAAACCTGAAGAATACCTTGGAGCACACTGACACCAGAGGATACAAATTTAGTAACCTGCAATTTGCATGATTCAGTGATCCAAACTTAGCAAATTAGCCATGAAAAAAATTGTCTTCTTTTAAGGTAGCTTAATGCAATAAAGAAGGGAAAAACCCCCAAAACCACAAAAAAAGCACTCAAAACCCCCAAACTAAAAACCGAAGGAAGAACTCTTAAAAGAATAAAAGACATTGTGGTAATTGTCATTGTGATAATAATACTTGCCTCCATTGTGCCATATGATGAATGAATTCTGGGAACAGACGTACAGATTACAGAGAATTTTGTAAATAGACACCATTTGCAGCCTAGTGTTTCTCATTCTAGAAGAGAGAACACCAGAAAGAAATACTTACTTTACAGCTGTGGCAAAGTCAATGACAAGTAGTCTATGAAAATACGAAATCAGTGAGCTAGTTCTTTGACAAAAATATACAAACAGAACATACTACATAGGCTGGAGTCCCTGTTCTCTTAGTGCTTCTTAAAGGCTAACAAGTTCTTGGTGTACAAATGTAGTTTATGAAGCTTGACAAACCACATTATCAGAAGAATTGAATCCCATTGAATTCTCCACTTTGAGATTCATTTGACCTATGTCTGAGTTGCCCAGGCCTTCTCTATAGCTAGTGATGAGTAATATTTTCTGGAGCACAAATAATCTTGTCCTGAAAGTGGCCTGTGTAACAGGTCAGCTAGAAATCATGCAGAAAGAACAAACCAGCTCCAGCCTCTCAAGAGGCTACACAGGAACAGTATAACCAGGGAGTCTGTTGCTCTCTAGGGATATGAAATCCAAACTAACATGCAGGCCCAGATGTGTATGGGAAATAATTTCTTTCTGTGTTAGTAAGCAGACAGTGTATCTACCCAAATGAGTCAAGCAATATGATATGAAAATAAACATTTGGGTAGTATTTACATCTAATCTACCTTAAATAGTATTTCTTTCTCTTATGTTTTTGAAAGAATGTCTCTTTCTTTACTCTCTCTTCATAGCATTGCAGCAAAAGATGCAGCAATTGAACGGGTTTTGTTTTATCTGGAAGGGTTCGAAGAAACATTCAAAGAAAATCTTAAAAGAGTAAGTGACTGTGCATCCTTCTTTCAAAAAAATTTATTTGTGGTATTCTTACTCACAGATACAATTTTATTCTTTCCATTCTAATACTGCATACATTAAAACTAGTTCTTGTAGTGAATTTGTTACAGTCAATGAAACTAGAGATAGTGAATCACTTTATGTGCTAAAAGTTAAAGTGTTATTTGAATTAAGTGTGACATATAGCATAAATGTCCTAAATACAGCATGATAAAAAGAAGCTGCAGGAGTAGAACATTACAGAATAGGACACAGCAGTAAGGTAAAGTGAGTTCAGTGGAGGTGCTTTCCAATGCACAAGAAATCCTCATAACCACCTGTGTATTACATGGAATCACAGAATCATTAAGGATGGCAAAGACGTCTAAGATCATCGAGTCCAACTGTTTAACCCAGCACCACTGTGTTCATCACTAAACCAGGTCCACATGTGCTACATATATGTGTTTTTTGAACAATTCCAGGGAAAGTGATTCCACCACTTTCTTGGGCAACGTGTTCCAAAGCCTCACCACTCTTTCAGTGAAGAAATTTTCCCTAATATCCAATCTAAACCTGGCACAATTTGAGGCCTTTTCCTCTTGTCCTGTTACTTGTTACCTAGGAGGAGAGACCAACCTCCACGTGGCTACAAAGTCGTTCCAGGTGGTTGTAGAGAGAGATAAAGGTGCTACTTGAGCCTCCTTTTCTCCAGACTAAACATCCTCAGCTGCTCCACATCAGACCTGTGCTCTAGTCCTTTTACCAACTTTGTTGCCCTACTTTGGCATCTTTTTCTACAGCAAGCACAGGACAGCAAGCCCCCTTTCAGTAGGTATCTTTCCTGCAGTACATTCAGATGTGCCTTTTAACCAGTCCTTCAGATATTCTTCAGTATTTCAATGCATGAAGAATAAATGCTATAAACTTCATTTTTGTCAGCAGTATTAGCAAACCTAACCAAGTACTGAGATTTGCTGACCTTCTTTGGATCACTTTTGAAGTAATGGAATTGCACAGGTTTCTGTGAGAATCTAGTTATTGCTGCAAACATAGTTACAATAAAAACTGAATAAAGAAGAAAGACCATCACACTATTTACTAGCTGTGATTTTTAGCACTGCTTGATGAAGACTCACTTTCTCATGGATTAAGAATTGTTTGGGGTAATTTTTAGAACAAGGCTGTGTAACTGCTGATTGCACCTGAGTGACACTTTAAAGAACCGTGCATATGAGGTGTACATAAACAGCCATAATATGGCATCTGATGACTGTGAGCAGTGAACTTTGAAAATAGATAATAGAGAGTCACCTATTAAAATTAATTGAAATTGCTCAAAAATCCTTATTCTGGATCATGTTGCAGCCTGCACTTCATAGCAGTGAAACATTGAAACAATGTCTCTCTGTCCTTCCCATGCTGATGCTTGCCCTGCTTTTCTAAGTATCCATCTGTTTAGCTTTATGTGGTACTTCTTTCAGTCTGGAAGCCTGGATGGTGTTTCATTTGTGGCTTGACTATCACTGGAAGTGGCATTTGCTCTTCTTTCTGCAGGAATCTGAAGGCTTTTATGATTATTGTTGGGTCTTATGTCTCTTGTGGTTATACTGCTGGATTGGAGGGCGGTTCGACTGACTTGTTCAGGAACGCAGAGCAACAGCATAAGTCAGATCCCTCAGTGGGTCTCCCCACTTGATGACTCCTCAGTGGGTCTCCCCACTTTATTTGAGTGTATTACTGACAGCCAGCGCCCGTGAAGGACTCACACTGACAATTTACGGAATAACGCTCTTCATTAACATAAAATTGTGACAGATTAAGGTTTGATGATTGTCAGTGATGGTATCTCACTGCAAAAACATATTCAAAGCAATGCACAGACAAGCTCTAATCCTCAATGAAAGTACTCAGTGCCCGCAGAGTTTGGTTCTTACCCAATAGGCGTCCCTATGGGGGAGAAGACAGGTTCAGCCTGTTGACTGATCCCAGCAGTTACGATGGAGTCTTCCCAAACGTCTCCCCATTCCTAACTTACTTTTATACTATTTCTTTGTGCTTAGGTGGAGCTCGAGTGATGCTAGGCATACATCTTCTCCTCTCCCCCCTGGCTGACAGGTTCTGTGTGGTTTCTCAGCTACGGAGTAGCTACAGAGTACCATTGAGTACCCCTCCCGGCAAGGATTTCTATGCACCCTGGTGACGGTGTCTCCACTCCTCTCCACCCTCTGTTCCATCTCCCTTAGCAGGAGCTATGGTTGCAGATTGTAGGGAATCATCATGGAATAGGTTTCAAGCATGCCAACTGCATTCCATTCAGAGAGAAGCAGCTACATTTTATCCTATAATTTCTGTACCACTATAACTTCTGTTAGGATGTGAATATAACTTCCCAGTTTCCTCTAATTTTACCCCCAACCATCTTTCTACAGTTGTTCCCCCAATTTGCTGCTAGTTCATGGTCTCTCAAGGACTCCTTCATATTTTAGATTGAGCAGGGTACTTTAACGCATGGGTGAAGTGCTATTTGTTTAATTTAATCTGGTTTTGACAGTGCTTTGAGCTCGATTCTTGATTTCCTGCTAATGTTTCTGAGTGGTTTAGAGTTAATCCTAGAAGTGAGGAATGCTTGAGACTCTACTGCCTAGTAACTGTCACTGTTTGCTCCTGTATGGTATCCTTTGGGAACAAACATACACAATCAGTAATTTCAAATAATCTGAGTGTCACTAGAGAGGGTCATGGCCAAGGGTTATGATTGGAATCAGAAGCTCTGACAAGACTCTTTGCTGTGGTTATATGCAAGTGACCTGATTGTCTCATGATTTTTCTACATGAAGATGGTACATTCTCATGAAGAATGTCAACATGAAGCAAATAGCTCCTACATATAAATGTTGTTATTAAATTATCCACAAGCAGCTTTCTTTCCAGGCAATGGATGATTATTGGTGTGCTGTACCAAGTACAGCTGGCATTTGTCTCTCATTTCCTTCCAGCGGTCTTGAAGTTACTGAGGAAACGTCTGAGCCTCGCAACCGCTCCCTTCTGCTCTGTCCTTTCAGCATATGAAGAATAGGTGTTTAGTTGGGTGTTCTTGCATTTCATCTGGCATTAGACCAGATTTTACTTTTTTTTACTTAAATTTGTCACTTTGAAAACATTTTAATATGAGCCGTGTCTTCTGTTCTTTCTTAGAATGTTGTTCTGAAGGAAGAACAGAAGGTGCTTATCAGGCACTTAGTAAGACAAATAGAAGAAAAGGAGAACAAACGAGATGACAAGGAGGTTGTTACCAGGGATGATGTGGAAGAGTCACTGAAAGCAGTTTTTCAGTTTGTGAAGGACAAAGAACAACTTCTTCAAGGTATGTTGTGATTTGGGGGAGTGTGGTTTGCAGCTTACACACTTGGAATTGAGTACTTGTTGCTGTTTTGCAATTTCAGTAGAGATTCACTTCCTTGTTGTACAAAAAGCATAAAACTTTTCCTCCCCAAAAATTGGGCTCTCTCAATTTAGTATGAGATTGTGGAGGGCTTATAAGTCAATCTCTCCCTTCCAAGTGATATATAGTATTGTGCAAGTACAGAGGCTCCTTCTTTTTTGAAACTCATGAAAGCCCTAAGCACTGGCTCCACTGAAGATTAAAAATAAAATTATTGATGGCAGGAAAAAGGACCAGTTTTGACTGTTGAAAATTCTGGCTGCCATCCCTGTGATTCTGTGTGGGAGACACGTGACCTGGGTCACAACATTTCGGTGAGAACTCTTGTCTCTTCTTGGAAGAATAAGACCAAGCTGTTTTCAGCAATGATGGTGGCCCTTCACACTACATGAGGCCATCAGGTTGTAACGTATTGTAGTGTGGAAGAATCCCCCTTCCTTCTCCATTCCCTGTGAAAGCGCCTTTCTTGAAGAATTTAACGTTGTAAGAATTACCAGTTCAAGAAATCAGTAATGAACTTGTCTTTTGACACTCTTATTTTAATAGATCTGCGCTCCCAAATTGAAGAAACTAAGAAAATAATTTCAGAAAAGCAGTGTGAGAGAGATTATTGGTTGGAGTACAAAAATGTCGGAAGTAAAGTACATGCTGAGAAGATTAGCAGTCTGGAAAAAGACATTGAGGAAGTCAAATGTGAACTTGAAAGAACTGAAGGTCAGTTTACACCTGGTGCAATGCAAGTCTTACAGGGTCTTTGCATATTGCTTGCAGGAATTAAATTATAAAATTAATTTTAGGTCAAGTTCTAGTAACTTGTATCAACTTTTCTAGCAATTTGCATTAACTTTTCTAAGTGCACCTAAGATGGGCTGCATGATCCTGAAAAATATAAGGACTCTTTCTTTCTCTCTTTCTCCCTGTAAAAGTTCCTTTATTAAAGAAATTGATAAAGTTTACAGAAATGACGACACTTAAAGAAACTGATAAGCTTGTCCTTTGATGGTTTTCTTGTAAAATACAGGCAACCCATTTTTAAAAAATATCACTCTGAAGGACAGTGGTTTTTTTGTAAAAATAAGTTTACGTATATTTAGGTCACCTACACAGAGGGCTCCCTTAGCAGTCATACTTGAAAATGTTGACTCTGCTGCTGTTACTTATCATCTACAAGCACTTCACATATTGAAAGCTCCTTTGACAGGAAAGCAGTATGAGCTCATTCTTGGAACAGTCTTTTCTATGGAGCACACTGGTTTGCATGCAGGACTAGAGGGAGCTCTTTAGCCAGTGGTCTGGACCTTTCCTCCTAGTTACACAGTGTGAGGCCCTGCAAAATTGTACAGACATAGACACATACTGGGAACTGTTTCAGCACTGTCACAACAGTGGAATTAATTTGAGAGCTTATATATTGTGGTGCTGAGTGCTTTACAAAGATTTCTTTATTACTGCATTATTTTAAAATCATTTAAATATTTTGCTGTTACATAACCCACGCTTCCAACAGGACAAGGATGTCCTGGTTTTCTTTCTTTATGTCCCTCTCAGTATGCGTGACCACAGCCAAGCAGCTGGTAGTAACAGGCAGTGACACTGCTCTAAGGGTCTCTCTATATTCTGTGCCAGCCATTACCAGGCATCAACTACTGTGGATAAGAGCCAGCCAGCTATCTTTTTGTCTCTCAAAACTTATTTTACCACGATTAAGATCTGCCCTGTGACTTCTGCATTTCCAGGTAGCTTGTCAGATATCCATCTCTGTATTCAGGAGAGGTTGGGTTTTTTTATTATGCATTTTCCATGTTCTTAATTGATTTAAAACTTTGCCACATAGCTGCTGAAATATAAAATGAAAAAGAGAATGGGCTTTTACATAGAATGCCAGTAGGGACATGCAGTCTGACCTCCTGCATGTCACAGGGTACAGAGTCAAAAATTCGTGGTCCAAAGAAGTGTATTTACTGAAAGTCATGTTATAGTGGTACATGTATAAGTGGCCCACATTACATACTGGAAAATGATGCTGCCAGTACTGGATGTTTACCATACTATTTTGCTTAACTCCCTAAAACTGAACCTAGAAAGTGTCTGGGGCGTACTGCCTTCCAGCAGAAATCTAACAAGCTTTCAGAGCAAGGCAGCAACAAATTGGGCTTGTTCACACCTTGAATGTGTAACAGGCTTAGAGAATAAGCATAGGTGAACAGGTTTCTGTCTCTGTGTGTACCACTGAAGGGCTTGACACTGGCACAGTTCATGTTGTCTGGTGGTGACATTTTAAACAAAACAGCTGGAGAAGAGAGGAAGCAAAAGAGAGCCACACGTTTAGGTGTTGTGTGGGGAAAACAGTGTTGCAGTGAGAGGATTAGGGAAGAAAGCCTCTTTAGGAACTGCTCAGACGTGCAGTTTCTCCTTTTTTTCATTCTCTCCGTACAACTCAGGTTATTTAGCTGTCTGAAATAATGGAACAGTGAATTCATTATAGTATGGAAGTACTTCCTTTTCATTCTGCCAAGTCTAGATGGTGGAGTCCAGCTTCCACAGTGTTAAATTAATAACTAATGCACAGCTAATACACCTTTCATATTTGACTGCCTTTGACTCCACAGTGCGTCCATGAGCAGATATTAATTTGCAGCCAGATCAGAAATAGGCTGTCTGCAACACAAGTGCAGAGAAAGACTGAATTTCAAGCCTTTGGAACAAGTATGCAGTGCCTTCCTTCAAAGAAAATTACTACAATCTCATTCATTCCTTCAAAAGGAGGAAATACCAAGCAGAAGTGGGCTATTTAGAAGAGCAAAAAAAGAACTAAAGGGAAGGATGAAATAATTAAATAGCAAGTGACTAGAACATGAAGCCAAACATACTCAGTTCGATGTAAGACACACTTTCTAAATAATGACCACAAGTAATGATAGAAGCAAATAATTGGGGCAATTGCCACATTCTCCATGTTGTCCTGTTGTCAAATTAGACCCTTAAAGCCTTAAATAAGTCAGAAAATTTATTAGGCTCTTTGTAATAACTATCTGAAAAAATGTCACGTGGATAAGGGGATCCAATATGCTTCTATATCCAAGCAAATCTCTCACATGGCTCCAGGAGCTCTGCTATTGATAGAGAGAAAATTTAATGTTAAGATGCCAATATTTTAGCAGAGAACTGCTTAGCTCACTGCTCAGTTAGCAGTGAATTGCTCAGCTGTTGCAGTTGTCAACAGAAATATGTAAGCCACTTCCAATTTCTAGTTTTGTAGTTAACACTACTGTTCTTTGGGTTTAGGAGGACAATTTCTGTGGAGAAGGATATTTGAATTCTTTTCTGTGGAGCATCTATGCAGGTGACACTCACTGATAAGTTCCAGTTTAGTAACAACATGCCAGTTATCCATCTGTTATCAGGAAAAATTTGTGTCAAACAATGATTTCTGATTTCCCTGTTTTTTTTTGTTTTGAAGAATATTATAGAGAAGCTTTGAAGGTAGTGAGAGAAGAAAATCAGAAACTGTTTGACAGGCACATGAAGTTACTCAGTGAAGAGGCTCTTAAGGTATTCTTTCTGCTTTTTAAAAAAACTGCTGACTGTATTATAGTTGGGATACATGTACTCTGCAATATTAATTATTTTATCTCATATAAAGACTTTGAACTTTTCTAATAAATGTAAAATAAGCTGTAAATCTTGGTACACATGGAATTGGTTATTGCTCTACATGCATGTACCTTTTTTTCTTCTTTCGATCAGAATAACCATGGGTAGATGTGTGGGCATTTTACAAATGAGGCATGGGAAACTGGGGTACCATGCACTGACAAGGCTTGTTCGAGAACATGTTGCTTTTGCCATGGCCTTGATTTTGACATTTGCACAGACTTCAAAAAGAGATACATACATAGAGATTGCATGAAAATATACATCAATTTAAAAAAAAAAAAGGTTTCACTGTACTTGTAAAGTACAACATTTCTAAAATGCCACAATAGTGTAGTCTCAGGAAAATGTAGGTTTATTGATACACGATGGTTTTTTGTCATCTCTGCCAGCTCTGGTTTGAAAACATGATTTACAAATAGCTCTAGTGACAACTTGTTACTTTCACAAAATGCAAAACATATTTCAGTACAAATCACTAGGCCCATTAAGTGTTTAAATTCCCTGACTTCAGTGCTGGAATTTCCGGTCATGTGAGAACAGAATCCAAAGGACTGTGTTTATGGTGATCTACAGGGGCATCTTCCCTCCCAGTTCTTCGTTTCCCCTTTACTGACATCAATAATTAAACTGTAGCCTTGTCTCATTAGCACAGACCTCTACATGTTTAGGTCACTTGTTGTAGATCAGTACTACCTCATTTGGGATTTTACTTGGGGTTCTTAATAGCTGAAGGTTTGATTTCTGAAAGCAGTAAGATTTGAGCAGTATTGGGAACAGAGAAGAATTTGTTAGGCAAAAAAGGGAAATGTCCTATTTTAATATGGGAAATAAAAAAAATATTGGTAAATTGCTGGACATATAATCTGCTCTAGGCAGGATGATGGAGGAGAAACATCTGGCCTTGTGAACTAAATCCCCTTGTAATCCCTCAGGGGATGCTACAGTCTGTTGTGTGGATGTTTCTTAATTATTTCCTGCTAAAGAGCAGAAGGTTCTTCTTTATAGTATGCAGGACTGTCAAAGTTCTGCTTTCAGATGAGATGATCTTAAATTGTGTTTTCTCAGAATGCTGTGGGATACTTAGACAAGCACTGTCGCAGAGAGATTGAAGAGAATGAGTGGCTAAAAGAAGAGGTAAGAGGTTCACTTGCCTACAGTTTATCATGGGAGTTCGTGTTTGAAATACCATGACCTACGGTCAGAACTCTTTCCAGTCATGGGCCTCAGGAAACTTCTGTTGGCAAAGGAGAGCAGTTTTCCAGTAATTAGTCTGTAATCCTGAGCAGCAAACAGGGCACTGTGGTGAATAAAGGTAAGAGGTGAACATCTGCTTTCACAAATGGAGGACTCCCTTTCCTGCCCAAGATGTTACATAAAGGATTACAATGTTCCATACAATTAAGGATTTTTATCTGCGGAGATTGGGATGCTATATAGTATAAAGGATCAACCAGGTAAGTAGCTGAAGAGGGGAGGTTTGAATTTCATTTAAGTTCTAGTGCTGCTGTATTGAAAGAAAATGGATATGGATGTTGGAAACATGTTCTGAGAAATGGCTTGAGACAACATTAAATGGAAGGTAATAAAGAAACCATGGGGACTCTACACTGAAGAGAGGAAAATCAAAATCATATGCAGTTGTAATTAATTGTTTGATAGCTTTTATACCATCCTTTAATGGCAATTTAGAGCTATATTAGACAGCTGTAATTTTCTTGACAAGAAAATTTTTTTGTGAGCCAGATTTAGGAAACTAATCTTTTCCATGGTGAGAGTTTGATTTTATTTATTCCAGTCAATATAGGTTCTTTGTTTCCGTCAAATCTAAGCATGAGATTGGTGGGTGAAATTCCTTTCCTCACTTTTACAGCCTCACAGTTGAGAATTGAGCAAAACCTTTTGGGAAGTTGATAAATGAACTTCTTACTTTTCCATGCCACATCAACAAACCTGGCAGAGGTTTCTCCATTTTACTTACTAGTTTGAGATACTTGCCAGTATGCAGGGACACAGCTTTCCTTCTTCCCCTTAATGAGCTCTGAGCATGCATCTTTAACTTTCCAGGGAAGGTGTCCAAACCACAGCTTCTGAGGCAATGAGGGTAGGGTAAAGAAATGGGAAAGAATTAATGTTTTATTCTGTATGAGCAAACAGGAGCTCAAATCTATACATACCATCACTGAATGAGTATGAATTCTCTTCCCTTCTCCCTGTCTCACTGAACACTTACAATTTTTACACACATTAGCAGCGCCAACAAGAGAGTACTTTGGAGTACTCTTATGTCCTGACAGGCCATCACCTCAGAGCTGAGGGATTTGGATTTCTTTCCTCTCAACTAGAAGTTTCCTATGTTATGAATTACTTTCCTATGTTGCTACTTTCCTATGTTATGAATTGGTGCTTTGAATTTTGGGGGAAAACAAAACTATTATCACTAAGTTCTCCAGTCCTCTGAATTCACCCATTCATTTTCTCTGCTTTTCTTACATGGATGAAATATTTTCTCTCAGACTAACATTTATATGTAACTGACAGACTCTTTCAGTATTTCCTTTGGGGGAGATAAACCAAAAATTTTAGTTTTGCCTCAGTTCAAAATTTTGGTTTTGTTTTGTTTTGTTTTTTTCAGTTTGGCCACTGAACTGAAAAATGACTTACTAAAATAGCCCTAGATTAGTCACCTCCAAATTTAAACAGATTTGGAGACTTCAGTCACATTTTTCCATGGTTACTGTGTCACACCAAGATGGTGCAAAGCTGCATCACCTCATGTGCCAAGCCACATCCTGTTACTGGTTAATTTCCAGTCATTTTCACCTTTTTAATCCTTGGAAGAAGTTGGAACTAGTTTTAACTGCAAATTTGGATGATTATAGCTGGGTTAATATGGCTTTGATGAGAATGGATGCTTTCAGATCGCTGGGTACTGCTCTTAAACTTGTGCATAGGGCTAAGTTTTCTGGGAAGATGTCTTTCCCATAATACATTCCTCTCCCAGTGAAGGGGGTAAGAACTTGCTTGTACTTCAGCAAAAGTGGGAGGAATTGTGGGAACTGAATATCTGGCATCCTTTGGTCAGTATAACTGCACGGTGATATGGGGCAATTACCTGTCTGAAAGCAAGTAGTACCTGGGGCTTAGCCACTGTCACAGAACCACAGAACATCTTGAGTTGGAAGGGACCCACAAGGATCATTGAATCCAACTCCTGGTCCTGCAAAGCCCCAACGTGTGCCTGAGAGTGTTGTCCAAATGCTCCTTGAGCTCTTTCAGCATTGGGGCTGTGATCATTTTCCTGGGGAGCCTGTTCCAGTGCCCAGCCACCCTCTGAGGGAAGAAATGTTGTGGTAACTTGGACTGGAAACTTCACTAATTCTGGGTAAGAAGGTTTTGTGTATAAGAAGGAATTAGAAAAACAACACTTGCTGAGCAAGACCCTGAATTTACCTCTGCAAAGAAGCTTTTCCTCTCTCAAAGCTCTGATGTGAAAGCAAAACAGAAAAATCCAGAGCTCCTGTCTAGCAGACCTGTTTGACTACTCAAGAAGGTTTTGCTATCAGGGTTGCATAGCCCAAATGTGTGGCTGTGATTGACACACATGGGCTGTGACAGTAAAAGGGTTCTAATAAAGGTGTGAAAGAATCAGAGAGACCTTCCCTGTGTCTGAAAATGTGCCACTGTGTTTCCCCACCAAATGTGTAATCTTGCTGATACGGCTGCATTCTTTCTAGGTATGTGCTGGTAAGGTAGTTGCTGTCAAAACTTTCCAAAATTCTAAGACTTTATTCTTTTTTTGTGAAAAGGTTAAGATCTACCGAAAGGCACATAGTGATTTGGAAGCTTCTGTCCAGCTCCTGGAAGAAGAAAATACCAGCTTAGTGGCAAAACTGATTGATACCAAACTTCAGCATCTGAGAGTACAAGGGTAAAATAATGCTTTTATGGACTTAAAAGTGATGATTTTTTTTTTTTAAAGATTATGCTCCTGTCTGCCTCTAGAGCTATTTGGGCTCTCCCACATCAAAGCCAAAGTAGTTTCCTAGTTGAGGGAAGACAGGATTTGACTGAGTATATGTGGGAGTAGCATCTCTGAAGGATGACAGTAACATTGGGACTTTCCAAGTACCAAATTTCAGAGAAGAAACTGGGTTCTTAATTAATCTATTAAGACCTAGTGCCACTCACTTTATATCACTGGGGCTTGGAAAGAGTTTCTTTGTGTCACAATTAGATGGTCTCAGCCCCAGCTTTTCACACTAAATGCTGAATACTAGCCTTTTCCTTTACTGTTGGCAAAATGTTTAAGGACGTGAAGATTAATTTGCAAATATAGGGGGCTTTGCAATCTTGAGTGAAACAAATGACCTGGCACTGAGTAAGGAAGAGACCTTGGGAAATGTCTGTCTGCAGAGGTGTCTGTAGTATTAGCTTCTTTTGTATTGAAACGCTTTACCCTTTTCCCCAGAGAAAGATTAATTTAGCTACAGAATGTCAACACTAATAGTATCAAAAGCACAATACAACAATGTGAGAGATCCATCTTCATTTTCCAGTCCCAGCTCAGTGATTTTAGCCATATTGCATAAAAAGTTCCAAGTCTTAAGAAGTGACTATTTTTCTCTCCTTTCCAAACTTTGGATTTCTTTGAAGTGAGTGCTGCCAGCTGTGGTCTGAATCTTGGACTGACTGGAGACTATAACATTTGTTTTCTTTTAGTCTCATGGACATAGTTGAACTTAGGCACTAAGAATAAAAAAGAGCAGCTTATTAGCCACTAAGCTACCTGGCTGCCTCCATTGCATTTTTAAACCATTGCGCTATTCTGCCTTTGTGGTTAAGCAGCAATGGCTTTCAAAAAGGGTGGCCTCCCCTCACCCCAAATCATTGCACAGGACAGTTTAGAGAGAAAATTCAGACCCCTAATATGGGTTTCACTTTATCTTTTTTACCCCATAGGCATTTGTTTCTTACAAAGGGAGCTGGCTTGCAAGAAGAACTTCCAAAGGATGAAATGAAAAGGGAAAATAGAGACTATGCAGGTAGTGCAAATGCTAGCAGCTTATAAGAATTGATAAGTTACTGAACATTTACAGACTTTTTATTTCTGAAGCTTTTTATCAAACTGTCTGTTTGACATGGTGAACACCTTATCTCCCACTTGATGGCAGCCACCACAGCAATGATAGATTGTAATTTGCATAAGGAGACAAAATCACAATCTACCTGTAATACAGTTTTTAAATTTAAATTGGTTTTAGATTGTGGAATATAATTATTCATCTAGAGCTAGCCTGGAATGCAGTTTACAGTACTGGCCATCTTTTATGAAGATATGATTCATACCTTAATCAGTTCTTTACTGATCTATGTCATAAGTTCATTATATCTTGTCCCTGAGAGGACACTCTTAAACTCTGTGCTGGCTTTCACTTTAAGTGTACATGCACTTTGCAGTCATTCAGCTGATACACCAGAGTTAAATTATAAATAAATCCCTAGCAAGAGCAGATTAAGCTACATGGAGCTCAGCCTGAACTGAAAATCTTGGTAAGCAGTACTGAATTTTGGGCTGAATCTCCATCCCTTCTGGTAGGTGTGCCCAGGAAAAGGATATACCATTAGGCAAGAAGGAACATGGGCCTGTGCTTATCTGTTTATGACAGTCTCTGTGGATTCCTTAGTATCACAAGTTTTATTTTACATCTTTGTGTGAGTAGAAGAAAGAGGATGGAAAAAAGAACAAAATTAAAGCGATATGTTAGAAAAATGGAAGTCATACAGTTATGGATACATGAAGAAGTTTGTTGAAGTTCTGATCAGTCCCAGCCATAGGTGGGCCTTTTGAAACCATCAGGCACCAGCACACAAGTTGACTAAGACTTCTGTATTACTTCTGTATTAAATATATGTTGACTTTGAAAACCTTTGCTAGGCTTTTGCAATAGTTACCTGGAGGAGAAGGCTTTCTTCCAATAAGCTGGGTCATTGTCCTAGGCAAGCCTGTAACTTGGCAGTCCACGTCCAGAATCCTCTCTCATCCTGAGAATTAGTCAACTACAGATGTGATCTCTTTAGGGGAGTAATAAGTAGGCTAACTGTGATTCAGGAACTTGTATTTATGTACCTATAGATACACATACATGGATATAGAAGAAGTTTATACTTGCTTTTGCTGCCTTTCTTATTCTTTTTAACTATTCAGGGCTCTACAGGATTTAAGTCAAACTGATAAAAGCTCATTTTTCCCCTGCCCCCTCCCATTAGTTCTAACTTCCAATCAGTTTCAGTCCCTGGGTCTTGATCGGCAATTGTGAACAAAAAACACATTAAAAACCCTAAGTAAAATGAACATTTGGCTTGAATTGCCAATTAAAAATACTACCAAGCTGTTCTTTGCATCACACGGGCTGAGCCATATTAAAGATTGCAGGCAATGCTCATACCAAGTACTGATTCTGACTTCCATAAGGCTTAACAATTACATACAGTTAATTTTTCTTCTCTTTAAAAAGCAAAGGCAGATGGAAAGAGCCTCAGAAGTGCCTTTCCAAAGGTTCAGTCTAAAACAGATTATGAGAAGCCTCAAGACAGTGATGAAGAGCTGTGGAAAAAATTCTTCGCTCCAGCTCTGGACAGCTTGTTGTGTGAAGATGAAGAAGATTTCCAGGTATGAGTTAAAGTTATCAGGTCTTTCACTGACACAAACATCTTTCAGTGTGGAGCATGAGCTACTGTTGGGACCATTCTATGTCCAGTGGTGTTACGGCATCCAATGTCCTTTACCTGGTGTGCAATTCAGGTGCTCGATCGTAGTCCCCTGGTGCTGGTTGGGACAGTTAGGTCACTCCATGTCCTTCAGATGCTGGGCCAAAATAGCACAGGTTCTGTGTCCTACGGGCCAGCCTCACATGGATGTTTTGGATGCCTTCGGGCCTCTCTGATACCATGAGGCACATGTTTTGGCAATTGAGTGGTGTCCTAGGAATCATCCTATGGAGTGTCAGGATGAAATTCCCCCTAGAAAGAATTCTGAATGTCACCTAATGAGAGATTTGTTTGCTTGGATACTGGTCCTTTGGAATCTGTGTTGCACAGTAACATTAAAGGATCAACATTCCTTCAACAGAAAGCCAGGATGAAGGTGTTCCTGGGTGCAAACTATATGGGTTGAGAAAATGGTACACATTGGCCTTGCCTGTAGCTCATTCACTCTAACCCAGCAGAAAAGCTTCCCTTTCTTTCTCCCCCTGAATTAGTTTTCTGTTGGGTTAGTCAACCAAGTTGACTCAGAGGTTTGGAGAAAACCAGAGCCAGTGCAGATGTGGCAGAAGCACATGGGTGGGCTTGGACCGCTCTCTTTTTGGCAGGAGCAAGCTGTTGGATTAGTTTAATTCTTCTCACAGAGCTGAATTTAAGATTAGAATTTGGGTTATAGAGAAGGTGATATTGGTGAAAACACACAGGAGAAGAGGGCAGCAGGGCTGTAGCCCCCTAAGATGAGCTGGAGTGCAAAAAAAGCCCATTATTACTGACATTATCAAACACAACCCCAGGGCAGCATCTCTACAGTTGCTTAAAAAAGAAAAGTTGCTGGGGTTTTTTTGAAGAATGGTTGCTTTCCTATGCAATTGCAAAGGAAACATATTCTTTCTTCTTAAGGCATACTCAAAACTGGGACCTCTAAAGAGAAGGCTGTATGTGGTTGGAGAAGCCGCGCCTACTTGTAAGGAGCCAGAAGAAATGCCAAGCAGGAGCCACAGAGAAGAGGACACTGCTGGTAAATCAGATGGGCATATCACAGCTGAGATGATCAAAGCCTTATTTAAGGAAAATGTTGATGAAAACTAGACAAGCTGTGCTGTTGACACAGAAATGTAACATTCTCAGTTCATTAAATATTTGCTCTCTTCTGTGTGGCATGGGGCTTTGAGGAAATATTTTAGAGTGCCTGAATCATGATTATAAGTTTCATGAGAGGTATGTCTGTGTGCAGAGGCTAATTGAAAGGTTCCTTTTCTTACCACTGAGAGAGGTCTTGTGCACTTTTTGGGGTATTCAGTCCACATAGCAGCACATATATCTACTAAAAAATCCAAATTAATATTTAGTTTGTGTGGTCTCCACTTGCAGATGTGGAATTCCCTCTTGATCAGACAGTGAATGGGTAAATGCAGGCTGCCATAGAACATAGAACTGTTACAAAATACTTAATACTCTGCTAAAGCAGAATTAATTTATGCAAGCATAATTCAACTATTGCTATAAATTGAGTGTTTGAATGCATTTTATGTCTCCATAAGACCCCTACTTAAATACATGGAAATAAACAAAAATTAATTTAAAAACAATTTAAAACCAGCATAAAAATCTCTAAGGTCTTAAATACTTTCTTTGTTTAGAATTGGCCAAATATATTGTGTAAGCCCATATCCTTGGTTTGTGGTTGGTCTCTGTGAACATCTTAATGCATTGATGCAGTGGGGGGGTTTCCCTCTGGTTCCCTCTCAGCAGCACACAACAGTTCCTTCCCACATGTAGGCTCTGACCCATGCATTTCCTCACTAGAAACTTGTGACAGTATTGAATAATCTGATTTAAACCCCTGACAGGTTAATCAGCTGTTTGGAATAAAGATTTTTTTAAAACTTACATTTTAAACAACCTGTATCTCTGTGCAGTATCTCAGTGTGTCTGTACTTCAGTGCACACACTTTTGGTTTTCCAAGCACGCTCAGCTGTTCCTGCCCAGCAGGTGTCTCCTTGGGCTGCAGGTGAGTCCCACTGTTCTCCTGGCTCCGCTGACCAAGCTCCTCCGAGGCTGGGATCACAAGCAGACAGGTAAAGGTGGCAGACTCCACCTCATACTGACTCTCACTTCTCTGCCATGTGGTGAACAGTTAAGTGAGTTTTGACATGCCCCTGCTGTAATCCAAAGGTGATTCCTATCCCTCGAGTGTCCAGGGAATGGGGATCTGCACTTGGGCAGCTCCTGCAGTGTCTGCAGCCCAACAGAAGCCTCCCCTCAGCTCCCCTGCCTTGCTGTGAGTGCAGCGCAAGCCCCATGCAATGGCTGACTTGAAAGGGAGATTAGTTCTGCTCAGTGAGTAGTTTAGCTTCTCCTTTAGATGCAGAATTAGAATGTGGCTTATGCTGAATGGCTTTTCTGTTAAAGAAAGGCCTCTCCTTCTTCCCACCACTCCCCAAAGGGGATTTACATTTTCTAATGGTGTAAATGTAGGACCCATCTCTAGGCTTCTCTTGGCTTATGCCCGTAATGCATAACACCATGTGCAGGACATATGGCAGGACAACATCAACCTGCAGCTCGGAAAACAGAACCCGTGCCTCCTCCAGTCAGTTTTTCCCATAACTGCCTCTGTAGGTGAGAGGGAGTTAAAAAGAAATCCCAAACATGCTAATTAGGGTACAAGCCACAGGCAGCCTGCACAAGCCAGAAGCAACAGCCTGCAGCAAAACATATTTAGTGAAGTGTCCCAAATCCCCTTGATTTCTACAGGATTAGCATTAAGGCCACTGCAAGGCTTTCATATGGAGAAAGCTGGGTCTTCAGCCCAAGGCATCTGGATTTGATAAATTTGTTACTGGCAAAATCTCTCAGAAAGGAGCAGCATGTTGTAAAACAGGGGGCTGATCAGTCCACTTTCTGGCAGCACAGCCAGTGCTTCCAAGCCCCACTTGGAGTTCACTACTCTAGTTAGGACCAAACTTACGGAGTCACCCTTGCACTCCCAGTGTTATGAAATACCTTTTCTTTACTGTGTTACTGTTGCACGAGACAACTCTAGGATACAAGCAAGGGTCCAGGTGTCTCCACAACTATAATCCAAGCTAAGCTTCAGTTGAGCTGGAGTTATGTATCTAACTAGAGCACAGCTCAAAGAAACTTGCCGTTTCAACAGGAAGAAAAAACCCCAACAAGTATTCCTTGGAATTCAAAATTAAAGAAATAGAAGCATCACTCAAGTTGCATGGAAATAAAAACTTTTAATAGAACTGAGGTCCATGTGCTGGAAGTGTGAAACATCAATCCATGGAAGGCCTAAAAAGCACAATGGGGAGGGGTGTGCTGAGAGCCTGTATCCACTCCAGTGATGAAAGGAGCTGCTTGCCTCAGCACTCTGATGGCTTGAACTCTCTCTGAACAACTGGACTGTATTGGTTTATAGTCTGGCTGTGCTGGTATGATCTCCCCCAGCCTGAGCTGCAGGGAATGTGGGTGACTTCAGTTTTGGTCTGGTTTTTGCGAGGTTTGCAGCCTCCAACTGCAGCGAGGTTATATAACAAGGCAATCTTTCCACAGGTTCAGACCTGCACGTTTTGGGAAATGAGGGTAAGAGACTCGTTCTGCAGCATTCATTCTTGTTTGGCTGCTTTCTGAGAGTGAAGTTATTAAATACTCTGCTTCTGTGGGCTAAAAGGAGTTTGCCAGAATAAGGTCAAGGCAGAAGCTAATGGACTGAAAAGTTACACTATAGCGACAAGCACGGAACAGAGAATCTAATGGTGTTAGCATCTTTAGCCACTGATGTTTTACAGCTGGATGTTCCTCTGAAAAAAGGCTTTTCCTTGGATTTTGAGTCAACTGTGAAAGTAAGGATGTTTTTTGCAATACTACATCTCAGAGCTCATGTTCTGCAGTCTCCCCCAAACACCGTATTGTTTTAGGACATGACATGGTAACAAGATGCCAACAACTGTTCCCATATGTGGACAACTGAACACTGAGCCATGCTGAAAACTGGGATTTAACATGGTGCTGGATCTTTCCTCACTTTTAGTGATTAAACAAGAAGCTAAAATTGTATCAAAAACTGCTTTTCTAAAAAAACCCCAGTACTTGGGCAATTGCTGTAAGCTGGCATGAGGAAGTTCAGCAGTTAGCACCAAGAACAAAGCAGAGATCCACACTATGAAAGTAAACCCAAGACCCCAGTTCTCCCTATGTATTGCAGCTGCCGGATATCCAGAGCACTATGCTTGCATCCAACACAATCTCTGTACCATTATCACCTCAGACAGAATTTTAAGGAAGTTGGTTCTTTGTTCCAAGGCTTTTTGATCTTTGCTTCAGGAAATTTCATTATCAGAGAAGCAAGAAAAGAATTAAATGTGTTATCTTGGGGAGGCCATCTCCCTTAGTATTACTCAACCTTCAGGTACAAAAAGGTGCTGAGTGGGTGGCAGCAATGTTACACCTTCAGGGAACCTGCCCAGGGTTCTCTCCTCCTCATTCATTCTCTTGATCCAGCCAGGATGCAGCTGAACAACCAGCCAAGTCCCTCTGCTCTCCAGTTTGAACTTGGAAAACAGAAGCAGCTCACAGATTTTTCTTGTTGGGCAAACTGAGTGGAAGATGTCAAGCCTGTTTCTGCTCTCTCCACTGCGGTGTGAGAGCTCCAAAGGTCAAGCCAAGAGGATGACAATAGGCCAAGGAGAAAGCTCTTCTTCAGTTTACATATGCTCCCATTAGCACTGCTCTTTTGTCTGCATTCAGCAGATTTTTTCACTGCCCCTCACATTATCTTGTCAATCTTCTGCTCCCATCAGCATTTACTATCGCTCCCACTGTTTTTAGCACTTAATTCTCATTTCTCTGCCACAATCTTTATCTCAATTATGTCATGGCCTTTAGGTTGCAATTCATTTATGTTTCTACAAAATTTGTGTCAGGCTCTGGAAACAGGCACTTTTTGTCTAATGAAAGATGCAGGGTTTCACCCTGTCCCTTTTTCTTGCTCAAGGGCTGTTTGGCAGCTGGGAACATCTGAGACTTATTGTGGCAGTTGGCTGAATGGAACCTCTGATGTCACAAAGGCACGAAAAGACAGCCTTTAAACATGTCCTCAGGTACAGCTCAGTTTACTTTGTTGTGACTTTGAAACAAAGAAGAGAAGCAGCAAAGGAATTTAGATGTGTCTTCAGATGAAGACTCCACTTGGGCTGTTAGAAAATTCAGTTAGGAGCTGTTCAAGTTCTTGTTCTGGCAAGAGTAATTGTCTCAAGACGTAAATCCACTTGTTTTCATTATATAAGTCCCCAATTCAAAAAAAAAATATATATATTGTGGTTATTCTGACACACCAGTTCCCTACATAGAGCTTTAAGAGGAACCACATCCCTCTAACAAAGCACTCCTCCTCCCTCGCTTGCTAAGGGCAGCAGCTTCCCTACACAGTTTGCTCCAGTAGATTAAACAGCCTTTCAACTCAGTTCTGAAGAGAACCAGGTTTTCACAACCCCCTGTTATTGAAAAGTGCCAGTAATTAAAAAACAAAATGTATCTGTGCGCTGTGCTTTTTAAATTAAGCTAAACTGAGTGTTACTGCAGTGATACTGAAAGCAAACATACTTACTGGGAACAAAGCAAATGAGAAAATACTACTCAGGAAAATTCCCAAGCCAGTTTGTCTCCAAAGAGTAAACCAAAAATCAAGGGTTTTTAGCAAGGCCTTCAGCAAGAAAGCCTAATCTGCACAGCAGCTGCTTCAAGGAACACAGAGCAACAATGAGCGAGCAGCAAAGGGTAACAGGAGTTCATCATCCCTGCAGAAGACATGGGTCTGGGTGTTTGCAATTCTTTGGCGCTTTCATGATTTGCACCCTCAAGTCCACAGCCACACAAGGGGTCCAAGGGATCAGAGATCTAGGAACACAGATCTATCCTCAGCCAAAAGCCTCAAATTAGACTCTGCAGAGAGCACCACAGACCTAGAAAGAAGGTTGGCAACTGTTACACCATAACCCAGCACATCAGGCTCTGGAGGAGGATGGTCTACTACCTTCTTCCTTCACGCAAGGTCTGGACTGTGTTTCAGAGCAATCTGTACCCTGGTAGTTACTGATGTAGCCAACACATCACAGATGTGCACCTTTTTTTCCAGCTGACCCCCAGTTCAGGCAATTCACCTTTTTTATATTCTGACCACAAACAAAACTGAGTTGCTCTCTGAGGGCACTGAAAGCCTCTGTGGTAGGAAGGCAAAATTTTAGTAAACTGTGTATGAAACTCCCCAGATCTGGGCATGTGCATTGCGTACTCTGTAACAGGTTCAGTGTTTTTTTATTCATGCTTTTAGAAAGAAATTTTAAATCTACCGACCTGTACTGCTCAGTTTATGATACCATGGCCTCCAGACAAGCCTCAGGCTGTTGAGAGGAGGAAAGTTCCACTTCTATCAGCTCTCCCTGTGTCTAATTGCAGAAGATGGTCTCAGCAAACTGCTCATAGCTTTTCCAGCACTACCTTCTGCTGGAAGATTAGGGAAGATAATAATAATAATAATTATTTTGGGGGACATATTTATGCTTCTTGCTCAGTTATAAACAGTTCAAGTTTACTGCCATGAATATTTTGAAAAACTAGAAGATGGTGAAATACCACGTCAGGTCAGGAAGAAGGAGACACCTTGTTACTGGAACACTGAGGCTGTCTGTGATGACAGCACGGGGGGAAGAGGCTGCGTGGATCGCATCAGCCACAGGTTCAGAGTGCTGGACTTCCTGCAATACAATATGCATGTATGAAATACATTTGGTATTTTATTATATAAACAAAGCAATTATCAGTGCACATTTTAAGCAGCAAAAAGAAAAGAAGCACCTCAGACTTTGATACCGTAACAAAAGTTCTGTGGAAGCTGCATTTTATTTGAAAATCCACCCATTTTTGCTAACATACATTTTAATATTTTAAACAAAAATAGAATCTGCAGAGACAATGCAGCAAGTATGCTTAATTCATGTACAGAATTGCTTTCATATCATTGACTATCCTTCTGAAGGCCCCACTCCACCCAAAAGTTATGATGTATTTACACAAAGCACCGATCAACAGCGCTACTTTAATTCCTCGTGAACTAAATACCCACTAGACATATGTGAGGAAGCTACTTCCCCTTTTTTACTTTTAAAAGGTACATGATCATAAACATGGCACGAGCCAAATGAAAAGGCTTTCCCCCCAACACACAACACCTCGATTTATTTTTTTTTACAGAAAAGAAGGAAAGTCTTAAAGTGAAAGCAATTCCTCACATTCATTTTGGAAAGGCCTTATAATGTCAAATGTAAAAATAATGACATGCCAAGCACAAAGCAATAAAGTTCCTTCCCAATGCACTAATGCTGAATTAAAAATGTAGTGCTTCTTCTAGTCAGTTAACTGTTCCCTTGCAAAATCCTAGGCACAGAATTGACTATAAGGATTAATGCGTTTTACAGCTCTTCCCTAATTCCCATATATACTGAGAATTCATTAGATTCAGACCTTTAAAATATTTAGTGCTCTGTATGTCAGCTGAAAAGCATTCTGAATCAGATTCATTTTTTGTGGATAAAAATCAGACATACTGTATACATCCATACTCATTTTCATAAGGAGGTTTTTTTTTGATACAATATTAATGTTAAATTGATAATCATAAATAAATACAAACAATAATACATAAGGAATGTCTACTGCAAACTGAATATATAATTTTTAAAAAAAGTTAATTTCCATTACTGCTGTGCCTACATTTGTGAGGACTGAAGAAAAGGTAACTGCAGAATTAAGAGTTAGGATTTGACCCTCCCCTGCCCAGAGTCTTGTTTCGAGTTACGGTAAACGACACATCTCCAATCCAGACAGCATTTCCAAACACCAATATCAATTTCCAGAATAAAGGCTTCTCTTCGTACGTTACCAATTAAGGATATTATTAGAAGCTGAGAGTATTGACGTGTTAGTCACCAGGACAAAAATAGATCTTGGTCTTAATTCATGGCAATTCCTGGCTTTGTGTTGTGTACTGATGTTTTCTTACGGAGGTGTCCCAGCTTCCTTCATTGGTCTTCATCATTTCACTGCATCACTTAATGGAAGAGGAGAGTTTGAGAGACTGAAGTTCATTTTTTTTTTCCTGGAAGTGGGAGTTCACTGCTGAGCACATCTTTTTGGAAACGTTCCTTTCTCTTCCATCTAACACAGTTACATAAACTGAATCTGGAAAGATGAAAAACCCTTGAGTTAACATCCAACAGAAGTAGGACTTCACTATAAACCTGTTTTCTTCAAACATTTCCATTCTTCTGATGCCCAAGCTACCCCGTGAACTGAAGTTTTGAACAGAAATAAAATATTTTAAAGAATCAGGGCCAGGAATCAACCAAAAGCCATCAGGATGTTTTTCCAACGACACCAGCCTTTGGAACATCTCTGCGTTAAAAATAAAACCCACCTAGTTATCCATGCAATATTGTCACCAGCAGCAGCATAACACAGACCAACACCATTATGAAGAGAACTCGGGGTCATTTTTCACGTTGAACCAGAGGAAGTGCACAAAGAACAGTAGCTGGTGTGTGCAATAAGCCTACTCTCTCTTTATACTATGAATTCTTGAATTTGTTCTTCATGTTTTCACTCATTTTACTATTTAATTCCCACCTGCCCCTGAGTGGTAAAAAACAACACAACTCCTCCAGTGCACCTCTGTACCAAAATGGATCCCTGGCACACATAAAACGAGCACCTCCTCCTGCACGAAGGGAATTCCCTGCTCAAGCCACGGGGAAGCGCACGAGCACTCTGCCAGCAGCACTCAGGGCTCTGCTGCTAACGGGGAACTCCGAACATTGTCCTGATGAGATGGTAAATACCAGGTAGCACCAGTTCCTTCTCCCTAGCTGCAGCAAGTACCACATGAGCTGGTTCCATTTCCAATGGACTGAAGCAAAAACACTCAGCCTTTAAACTGCTGAAGTTAAATACACAGAGTTTCCAAGTCACTTCCACAGTGCTTCCAACTCAACAAGATTTGGTTTTATTTCCTTCAGAAACAGTTCTAACCATGTTAATAAAACTTGATTTAGAACTTTATTTTTGTTGCATATCACAAACACCAGCATCTCCCCAGAATAATGGACAATACCTAAGTTGTTCTACAAGAAATCCTGGAGAGAGAGCTCTGCAAAGGGATCCTTTCCTGAGGCTCTGTGAGGACTCTGACTGGAAGGGCTGGATGCTGCAGACAGCTAGTAAGAAAGACGACAGAGAAAGGGAAAGAAAAAGAAAACAAGGTCTCAGAATGACAGAATATGAAAGCTGAACGTGTAATGAAAGGACAAGGGGAGGTTAAGAGGCAAACTTGGCAGAAATCAACTATTAAAACAAGGTGTTTGGTCGTATGGAAAACAAAGCCTCTTCAATGGTTGGTGTAATGCAGAAACAAGCTGGACATGACCCTCCAGAAAGGAAACGCCAGCAGCATTTGCCAAACAAGCAGATAATCTCACACTTTCACAGCAGTTTTATTCAAAAGAAGATACAAAACATTCAGCCTGACTCCTGTAAAACAGGTTAGTTCTCTCCCTGCTTTACTGGGAAAACTACAGCCTGGCAGGGAGAGATGATGCTGGGGTCTGGCCAGAGTATGGCAGCTTTCCAGATGGTTTCTCCAGAAGGAATAGCTCTCAGCATCTTTTTGTGTCATAATAGGACACATATAAAAAGAGGCTGGACAGCAGAGAAGAGATAATTCTCAATTTGGGACCTAGAAAGAGAACATGGGATATATTCTGTGAGTAAGAGAAAAAAAAGAAAAAACCAAAAAACGGAAAAAAGATGAGAGTTTCGACTGCTACTGTGGCCGTTTTATGTGAGAACTGAAGACTGTGACTGATAGTCTGTACACTCATAAAAATTGCACCCTACAGCCATGTACCTAAAGCACCACACCACAAACTCAGTCATATAAAGCACCTAACTTAGAGGTGGGTAATATTGGCATTCCAGCTGCTGCTGCTGGGAAGAACCAGTAATCTGCAGGCTGTACTTGCAGGAGTATCTGCTATTTGTTGATTTATTTTTCCTTCTGTGTTAGTACTTCTCCCATTATAAATGGTGATTTATTAAATCCTATTTGCCCTCCCTCTGGGTAGAACATGCATGTTTTTGCAGTTACAAATCAAAGTCAGCATCCTCCAGTTTGGGTTCTTCACTGGAACAGTTTGTTCAGAACCAAGTCACTTGCACTCCATGCCCATGGCAAAAAACATTGCATGAAGACCTTTTCCTTTGGAAATGCCACGCACCTGCCAACCTATGCATGACAGGGAATCTGCTTATGGGAGTTGCTTGCAGAAGTGCTCAGAGTGTAAACGTTGCCATTGCACATTTAAATTTTTCACATGAATGTCTATCTCAGAAACCACATGAGCAGAAGGACTTCCTTCAGGATCAGTACATGCCTGATCTGCATTGGAATCTTCATCTCCTCCCGAAACCCCACTCCCAATGGGGCACTCGGATCCAGTCACCATAAATAGATTATGGAAAAGTCATGAGACAGAATGGGAAATGCTTGAGAAGCAGTTTCAGGATGTCAGAATTTCCCCTCTTAAACCTGATTCTTCCCTTTGGAAAGCCATAGCCCAGCACACCCCATCACTCTCCAGGATTTGAGGCAGACTAGTGACATGGTCCAATAGTCCTAACTTCAGCAAGACATGCCTGCTGCCACTTGATTTCAGGAGACATTCTTCCTCTTCATGGTCAAATGCCTTGAAGTCACATATTAAAAGTCCTATCAAACTAAGATGGCAAATCTCCAACTCATATCAAGTCCAAAGTAATGTCCCAGTTTGAAAGCAGTGTGGAAGACTGGTAGGTTAGAGTCACTTGTGCAACATCAGCACGTAACCAGACAAAGGGGAAATTTCAGGAAGCCTGTTCAGGTTAAAATCTGAGAAAAAAACCTGACAATGCTATTACCTAGATGCCACAGTTAAATTCCTAGGTGCCACAGTTAAATTCCAACAAGACACAGCATCTTGCAGTAAATACACATTTTAACAAGATTTCTCTAATTATTAAAAAGGATGCCTAAAAAAGTACATGGAAAGTATATTCAGACAGTTTCCTACCTTGCACCTCTCCAGATTACTGTTTATAAATAGATCTGAAAACCAGGACCGACCTTAGCAGCTTCTAAGCAGAAGCATTTAAAACAACAGCACTGCCCATCAGTTTCTCTAGTGCTGATCTAACTGGAGCTGTGGACTCGGTGCCCCTATTGCCCAGAGCTTGTGTGATGTGAAATGCACCGCACTGCGCTGCTCAGACAGCTTAGTCTCACCTCCAACATCAGCCTCACTTCTCACTGCCTCCAACAAAGGCAAAGCTCCCTGGACTCACAGTAAAACCTAAGAACCCGTCCATAAGCGAGCACTGGACCGATTCCCATCAGTAGCTACATTCTGGTTTCCCATGAAACAAGTCTGTCAAGCTGTTTTAGCATATATTTTAGGGGTAATGTGACAAAGCAAGTATCTGTAAGGTCTACTTTCTGGCATAAGTCTGTCCTGAACTTCATACCCTCTTCTTACAGTTTCAAACACCCCTCAAAAAAACCCCGCCTACACCCAGCCAAAAAACAACCACAAAACACACCCACCCACCAAACCAACTTACTCATTCTCACATTTACCTGCTCTCCATCAGCCAGGTGATCACTCCTGCTACTTGCCCTGTACAACTGACTGTGCTAACAACTGCAGTGTTAAAACAGATGTTAGCAGTAGGCTGTGTGATTTCTTTATTCTATTTTAAATATTAAATTTTGTACTACCCATCTGCTTCCCCCTCCTAAGGCTATGTCCTTCTGGGGACAATCACACCAGAACATGTGACATGTGAAGGCACACGGATTTGTCATGACTGTACCATTTTATATTGGCCAACACAACACCACTGTTGGTTTAACAGGCAAGCCCTGCTGCTGCACATTGCAACACTCAGGCCTTGGGCTAGGCAGCTACATTCCAGCCCCTGTACATCAGTCAGATCTGGCTTGTCTGGAACATTCTGCATTTGCTGTACTGTATCACATCTGCCATCCCTCTGCATGAACCACTGATTCAGCCTGCCCCCTCCTCAGACATACACACACACACACACACACTTCCCCCTCATCAGCTACAATGCAATCAAACAACTCCAACCATTCTCACTGTTCTGGATAGCACCATGTAATAGTTTGCAGTGAGTAATGGCCACTGTTTTATCATGATGAAAACTTATTTTCTTTCTCAGGCAGGAAATACTGACCCTAATGCAGGATAAATATTTTCAAAGAAAAATTACACACCTTTCAAAACTATGAATGCCTTCTGCACTCAGATTTTCAAAGAAGCGACTGTTTTAGTTTCATTCTCAATTATTTTAAATTATTTTGCCCTTAAAAACCAAACTACTCTTGCTTTAACTGCAACAATTAGGAAAAAGTTGCAAGCATGTAAAGAGAACACTTGGAAGAGAGGCAAAACAGGTATATCTAGAGATAGAAAAAACGTATTTATTAAGACTAATCCTTAAGAGTATCAAGTTAGGAACAACAGCTTAATTCATACAGAAACTGAACAACATTAAGACGCCTATTTTCCCAGTCTGTTCTCAACTCACTACAACTTGGCAATAAAATTTTTGGCAACAACTTCATATCTGTCATCATGCTTTTAAGTACCTTCAGCTTTCTTTACTGTAGACAACACCCAAGATCTATGGGGAGACTGGAGGTGATATAATCTGGTGCTTTAAAAGTAAATATGAAAAACAATTTAGTTTTTGGCAGTGATGATGCCATGGACAAAAGCAGTATTAGAATAATGGTGTTTACAGTGATCCATGTGGGCAGTCAGAGCTCTACGCCTTTCAGATAACCATTACTTATTCTGTAAGATTTGTTTACTTACCCCAAGAACACACATTTCTATTTCTTTTACTTTCCTTTTTCTATTCCTGGCACAACAAGAGTATTAACTAAACTGCCAAATACCCTCTCAGAAGAGCCTCAAGACTCAGCACACAGAAATTTCAGTATGATAAAAGTGTAATTCCCCTCCGTGGCTTTACATTAATAAACTCTGCTGTGTATGGGGAAGCTCTCACATGCAGCCCTTGTTTCATTTAAGATGCTTTACTGATGTCAGGCTTCTGAAAACTCAACACCTTCCAGCAACACACTGTGTCTCTCAGGGAAAACCCTTCTTGGTCACAGCAAATGCTGACTCAAAGGGTGTGTTTTCAACGGAATTAGTTCTCACAGGAGCCAAACGTTGTCAGATAAGAGACTAAATATAGCTCCACACACCTCACTTGTGACTAATTCCTCTTTTTCCTGTTCTGACAGCCAGCTGGGATTCAACCTAGGCCACGCCTTGCAATGTCAAAAGAAGCAGAAAGGCTCACTGAGCTATTCAGACCCATCTACCTGTTCATAACTGAATCAGGCAGGTAGGCAGGTTTTTTTTTTTAAGGATTGTTTCAATTTTATTTTTTATATAGGAAAAATTGCTATCCTTGAGGATCCTTTTACTTGGTCAATATTTAAAAACTGTCATAAACACTATTCGTCCTCTTGAAATGGTATAAAACCCATGTGAAAAATACCAAATCATTTAAGTGACAGTGAAGGTACAAAGCAGCTCTCAGAAGTCCAAGAAAAAGTCAGTTGAGAACTGCATTTCCAGCTAAAGAAATCTAACAGCATCTCTTTCAGATAAAGCATTTTAAAAAAGATATTTAAAAAAAAAAATCTATCCACCAGGCTGCATTTTAAAGAAGACAATGGACACACTACCCACTGGCAGCACACAGCAGAATCTTTCTTGTTAAAGGATCAGACTGAGCCACTGAAAAATGCTTGAGAGGCTCTTTTCAGTTCCAGCTTACTGCTGAATTCTCTTCCCTCCACAGTCTAGTCCCAAACCCTGCACTTACACCAACCTATACCTAGGTGAAGTTATACATGAATGCTTTTAAACAGTCACCTATAGAGACAAAGCTCTTTGTAGTGAGATCAAAATACAGGCACAATATGTTTCATTTTTCAAATAGAAGTCTGAGGTACAGAGTGAACTTTGAAAAAGAAACATCTGATGGGTAAGTAAAACCACACTGTTAATCCTAGAGCTTCAGTCTGCCAGCTAAACTTGGCTCTGCCTCTAACTGCAGTTCACAAACACAAAGTCTTAATGACCTCAGAATTTTCCAAAAATAGTATGAATGTGTTCAAGGTTCTCCATCCCCTCTCTCTCCTACTTTTTAAAATGTTTTTCCTACTGTAAAAAAAGCCCCTCTCTTCAGATGCCTATTGGGTTATAAAAGTGAGTTCAGACAGAAATTTCCCAGTGACAGACATTTGTAAAACAAACAGTAAAACAAACCACTAGCAGGTATGTATTTAACTCCAGTACTGATGCAGTCCATTCAGAGTGGCCCTTCAGCACACTCATTCCAGTGGGTTAGGTAATGAATCTGGACCCAGCACATCCCCAGAAGCAGGTAACCAGGGGATTTTAAGGAACACTCCATTTAAGGCAGCACTTAACAGGGAAAGGCCAGGTAGATTGGTGTTGCTATTGCACATCTTCACTGTGCTGCAAATACAGTCTCCTGCAAAACCATGGAGGAACACAAAACCCACTGGAGACCACCATGGTTAAAACTAGATGGATGTGCCATGTGCCTCCCACTGAGACGGTCAGGACCAACCACCGGGTGTTAGGTTGAGGTTTCACCAAGTTTGGTTCCACAATCTTTTCAAAACCATCTAATGCAGTCATGGACATAAAAGGCTAGATACATCCTTTTGGTCCCTGCAAAATGCTGTAATACAAACACACACCTTGCACCTTGGGTACTTTATAATCTAATGCTTTTAAAGTGTAACAAGGGGAAGAACAGTGACATATATACTCAGGAAAAAGCTGTAATAGCCAATCTCACAAAGCCACGTTCTGAGGGTAAAGCAGCATGGAACATGACTTTGGGGAAAAAGCCCGTCTTCAGCAAAGAGCACAGACATCAACTTTTCTTGTCCTTTGTCATTGTCACATTCCCAGAAAAACAATGCTTGAAAAAAACCTACCCTCTTTGCTTTGGTAACACAAACTTGCTGCTGCCAACATGGATACAAGCAGATAGGAAGCAAGCCTCCCATGAACCACTGGGGTTGTGCAATAATTTGTCCAACACAAATTAGAAATAATTATATCTATGCATAAAATTAACGTATTAAATATACTTCTAAGGAAACTGCCTCATGTGTAATTCATTCCCAGCACCAATAATTTCAATATACACACCTGTGCTCCCGGAACAGGGCCAAAGGGGTTTGGTGGTCTCATGACTGGCTGACTGTATATCAAAGTTGGCTGTGTCATTACTGGTATGCCTCCCATCTGTGATGGCTGAAAAAACCCAGACAGCATGAAATCACACACAGCATTAATATATTGCAAGTTTTTATGGAAATAAAGGAAAATGGCAAAATGGGTGAAAAGTCTTGGTCATATTTGAGATACACAATCATGCGAGATCCTTCTACAATATTCTGCAAATAAAGGTTACCAGAAAGGAACATTAGAGCCTTTCCAAGGAATTCTCTCAATAACAACTGAGCCCATTCAATCTCTTGCTGCAAAGATGTGAAGCACTAAAACACTTGTTAGACAAGCATTTGTGCTGGTCCTTCTGCTCCCAAAAGCGAGGTCAGACAGCAGTTGCCTGACTGCCTCTGAAAGCACAAGCACAGTTTTACAGATAGCAGTGCAGTGCCGATAGAGTTCAGGACAAAATTGAAAACTGAGAGCTGTACGTGCAATTAATGTTAAGTCATTATGCAATCAAAGTCAAAGCGTTACCAGCTGAGCCAAATTATGAGTTTAATGTGTATTAATGGTCTTACAAGTCAGGTTATATTTAACACAGATGCCCATCTCTGGCACTGCTTTTGGCATTCTCCTCAGGCTTGGATTGACAGCCAGCAGCATTCCTACTGAAGCAATCCCCATTCCAGGCAGCTTTTCCCTGACTAATCCTGGTGGTGGTGGTACTCCTCCTATCACGCCAACCAGCTGTTTGGGCAATCACAGGGTGAACCCATTCAAGAAACTGACCCTGATGAAAACACTCTATAAAAAAATGTAAGAACAACTGAACAACTGCTGGCCCAAGGAAGACACAGGAAGCAGCAGCAAGGGAATGCCCAGGCGCAGTGCTTCGGCTCCAAGGAAGCTGCCTGCCCCAGCATGCTCACACCAAAGGAAAAGCCTGCACTTAAAGAAGACCATCCTCAGAACTATGGTCCCCACTGCTTTTAGGAAAACCTGAAAGGTTTTACAGCAAGGGTTCTAAATTGAGTCAAACATTTCAGAGATTCCTCATGGTAAATGTCCTGCATAAAGTCTGAATGAGCCAGGGCAGATTTCAGGATGTGCTACGGAGCCCACTGGTCATTCTGTAACGGCCCATCTCACCCACCTGCTCAGATACTGCACATGTTTGAACAAGCAGCAGCAACTCAGGTTAACAGAGCCACAGCTCCTTAATTTCAGTGCCCACTTCATGTTGGTATTTAAACCCCACAATGAAAGTTGCTTGATATAACAAGACAGATTACTTCCCATACACTACATATGTCACCTTCCCCTGCTGCTGACTCAAAATAACTATGAAAATGCTGCTGGTACCACAAGTGCAAAGTTGTGTAGATCAAGTTTGAATCCACACTAATGTTAGTTAAACCATAACAGCTTTGATGAAGAATATGGGAGTTCATGGATGGGTAATGGGGAATGATACAATATATGATACTCTCCCAAGAGGCCCTCAAGAACACAGTTGGTCACTTCTGGAGTTCACTTACTGAGCATATACAAGTTATAAGTCATTAAACTAATTTGGTTATATGATGAAACTTTTTTTTCCCCATTAATCTGTGAGGCATTTAATAGACTAACTGCTTGAAGGAAGTTTTCTTGCCTTTTATTCACTCAGGAAAGCTGTGCTGCATCAAAATCATACCAAAAAGAAGAGCTAAGGCATACCATTTCAGTAATGTTTTAAAATTTAAGGTAAGAACAAAAATTTTCAGAGCAAAAAGCAGGAAGGTCAGTTTTATGTCAAAAGCCTTGAGGTACTGGTGTGTCACTAAGAGATCCAATTCTCAACCAAAACCACACCATATTGCAGTGTCACAAACTTGCACTTTTGTAGCATTAATCATCACAGATACTTGCTCCCAACCTATGCAGAAGGTATTTAAGGAAGGTTTCACTTCACCAAGAAAACATTTCTGTTCTGAAAGCAGCTATTTATACTGACATGATAAACTTACTTCTACAATACACTTATTTCTGAGCCAATAAAGACCACCAAGAACAGATACTCTGTTAATTTTCATAGAATCACGGAATGGTATTGGTTGGAAGAGACCTTTAAGATGATCTAGTTCTATTTCAAGAAGTTTATTAAAAAAAAAAAAAGTGAAGTAAGGAAGGGCAGACAATTTCAGACAAACACCATGTAAGTGGTTCAGAAAACCAGAAGTTAATAATTTGGTGAAGAATAAATGAATGGGAGCTGAAATTCAGTCTTCAGTACAACAGTTCAAGAAAACAAGAGCGACCAAACTATAAGCAATCAAACAATACACAGCATCTGCCTGGTCGGAGTTGTAGGAATTCCACTCACCATCACGTAGCCCATCATTCCTGTAGGCGTTGTGGCAGGATAGGCCATTACAGGGGGTGCCTGGTGTGAGAAACAGAGGTGAACTGAGAGGAGAAGAGATCAGCTGCATACTGTAAGACATTGCTTTCTAAGGATCAACTGCAGCACTCAGCTTATTATGAACATAGCAAAGAATAAATAGGATTTTCAGTCTGGTGTTAAGAGTGTATCCTAATTATTTCAGACGGAATACAATAGCTAAGCTAAAGTTTCTGGGCCACCTTGGCAAATCTCTAATAATGTATTTGCTTGTATCAGGTTGGGATTCTGGCTGTCTGAACTAAACTGCAAGTACCACTCTCTCAACATCCTGTTTAGAGAACAGTACAAGACTCAGAGAAGATTGAGAGAAAATATTCATGAAGCAGAAGCACTTTTTTAATCCCATGAAGTACATGCTTATATTTCAGTATCAAAAGTAATGTTACACAAGGAGTCTTAAGAGAGAATTTGAAAGACTGAAAGACCAAATGCCCATTGCTTCTGCTGAGACTTAAAGGAATTCTCTTTAGCCAGGATGGACACACTATGGGGATTCTCCTAGCAGGCTTTGATATAAATTAGACTCTCACAAGAATAGCCAGTTTGCATTCCTTCTCCCTCACTCGCTTCATTCACTGCATTTGAACATGCTAAAAGTCCTCTTAGTACTTGGCAGATACGTTTATATCACCCTGCTGCACTTACTGTACTTTCAAGAAGGTACAGTACAATTGCTGTCAACAGACAAAACCTGCATGAACTTATGTTTTGTAAACAGCTTGGCAATTTATATGTAGAAAAACAGCTGATAACTCTCAGAAATATAAAGACAGTTCTTCATCTCTTACCCATATTCTTTATTCTACAGTTTAATATCCACTTCCTAAATTAGTATTAACTATTACAAGGACAAAAAAGTTGGATTTTTTTTTTCAGACTAAACTAGTGCTTACAGATATTCAGATAGCTTCCAGTCTATCCACTCCACCTCCTGTTAGTCTCCCCTTTTAGGAAAAAAAAACCCATAATTTCCATGCTTTTGCTGTGGGGATTTCTATTCAAGACAAACACCACAAGCATTTCTTGGTACACAGATATCACTGCTACAGAAAAGAGGCAAATGATAAACCATTAATCATACTGGATTAATTAAAGCAGATAAATTGTTTCATCAAGAATAGGGCATCAGGAAAGGTGCTTCTGAATTCAGATCGAAGGTATCAGCTGCTTTTTCTTTTATAGTAGAACCAGTGCAACTGGCTTTTCAATTGCCATGAGAACAGAGAGAGAATCATCTGGACAGTGTCTTTGGCCTGTATTTCAGCGAGTGGGCAAAGCTATCCTGAAAATTACAACTCTTTTTTTGTGTTGCTTGTGTACACACACCTACACAAACATGCTGAATAAACTTATTGTTGAGTGCTCAAATATGGACCTACCACCCTTTAGTCACAGAGTTACCCTGGAATAAAAACAGAATACAGGGAAAGACCAATATTACTGTTGACATAAAGAAAAAAGTCCTTTGAAATGAAAGCCTGCATTCCTCAGACAGCAAGCACAGGTTACTTCTTGCCCTCTATAAACTATCTGCATTAATTTTCTTTTTTCATATGAGCATTCATGACATATTGGTCTCTCCCCACTTAAAAAAAAAAATTAAAAAATCAATATCTACCATAAATGTGGATCAAGTGCCATGTATAACAGAAGCCTGTGAGGTTTCATGCAGTTATTCAAACACAATATTTTTATCTTCATTCAGAATTCACCAAATGCATTAAAGGCAGCACAGACACACACCCCAGCTCTCTGGCAGCAGATGGTACAGTTTAAAGCAAGGAAAAATAATCTTGGTATTTCCCATGCCATCATTCGAGTCAAGAGCCTGCACACCACCTATGAAGTTTGTGTATGCTAGGAAAAGCTCAATTTTTGGCACATCAAAGATTTTCAAATGAGAAATGTGTAAATAGCAAGGAGGTTATGAGATTCTGCAACAGCAGTGGTTAATATCAGCATGCCAGTCGATTGCAAAAAGGCTGTGGGTTGTTTCACTTACGTATTGTGGAAAATGCATGCCATTCTGTATTTCCCAGGGAGAACAATTACATAATGCAATAACACTGGATTAGAAGCAAATACTTACACAACAGAATATACACAGATAGCATTTTAGTTCACAAATACATTAAATGTTTACTCCAACACATTCTTGTAATTCAAGTCATTCACTGAGACAACACACCTGTGATACTGTCATTGTTATTAGGTTTGACATTGGTTTGCATAGTCCATTTATTTGGTATATGCCTTTTTTACCAAAGATTTTCAAAAGCATATTTATTTAGCAAGCAGCAGCAACTCCACAATAAATGGACCAGCAGAGGAAAACAAAGTTTTTTTTTCCCTCCCTCATTATTTCTTTTTCAAGTTTTTTATGTTTATAGAACAGTTTCACAGGAAGTGTCTCAACAGTATCTCAATAATAAAAGCTGTTAAACGTAATGACTTATCACAAGATGTAGGTATAAGACATGAGTTATTAAACAGATTCTAGCACACAGGTAAACTCAAACCACCAGTCATTAAAGCACGTAAGTAGTTACAATTTCTTCAATATCTACACACCCTCCAGTAAGATCCACAAACATATTTCTCCCTAAATAAATGCAGTGAGTTGATAGGGGACACCTGGTAGGGAAGAGGTGGTGGATCCAGGGAGACAAGTTCTATCTTTCCAAATCCACAATGCTGCATTACTACACTACAGATTCAACCTCCCCCAGTCAGAATCAGATGCAATAAATCCCTGGGGGCAGTTTGTTACCTGTTCTGTCCATGTACAGTTCTCCAGGTCATTGGTGAAAGGGTGAGTAGGATTCACATGCAAAAATGTTCTGTGAACATTGTGAAAACTACTTCTGTAAAGTCTTAACATGTAATTAAAAGCCCACCTCCTACACTGCTACCTCAAAATCCTTGCCAATATTACCTGTTAAAATAGACGTGAACTTGCTCATCAAAACTGACATGGATTAAAAGCAACTGCACACACTGGGGTAGGAAAGCAGCAGTTATGTACATTAAGAAAGCTGGAGCCTTAGACACCTCTGCAAGCATCAGTGGGGCCAGTTCCCACCCCCAGGGCAGGCCGAGTTACAATGCAATGATGCATGACCTATCAGCGCACCCAAAGGGCACTTTCACACTTCTGCTTTTCTAGACTGCAAAGTGCCTCCTCACTCCTTAGAATTCAGAGTTTTATGTCATAAACTCTGAGAACGGTTTGGGTTGCAAAGTACTTTGATGATCACCTAGTTTCAACCCCCCTGCTATGGGCAGGGACACCTTCCACTAGACCAGGTTGCTCAAAGGCCCATCCAACCTGGCCTTGAACACTTCCAGGAATTGGGGCATCCCCAGCTTCTCTGGGAAACCTGTGCCAGTGCCTCACCACACTCACAGTAAAGAATTTCTTCCTAGTATCTAATCTAAAGCTGAAGTCTGTCAGTTCAAAGCCACTGCCCCTTGTCCTGTCTCTACGTGCACTTGAAAAGAGCAATGAGTGAAACCCAGAGGCCCCCACCACACCATGTGAGAGGCTGCTCAAACGCTGCTGAAGTCTGTGCTAAATCTTCACATCACATCACAAACTATTTACTAGCATCACACAGCCAAGAACAACAAATCCCAGCAGTACACACCTCCAACTGACCATTTCTTCAATTTTCTATTACCCTTTTACTGCAACTATAGGCCATTTTCAAATTCATCCATTATACATCACCCTGCAGATCTAAATTGCAGGGAACTCACTATTTTAAAATGAGCATTTGCTTACCAACGTCGGAGCGTTCCACGCAGTTGTAGGTGCAATCTTGGGTTGCCAGTTGGAACCACCTGTTAGTTTCTTTTCACCTGGCTGAGTCCAGTTTACATCACTTCAAATAAATTTTTTAAAAAATTGTTAGAAAACATTGGACTTTCTTATAAAACTTCCTCAGGTAAACACCATTTCCACTTGGGAATGAGGCTTCTTTTATTAATGAAGCTCATTTAGCAAAGGAGTTGATAAGAAGTTCCGTGACAACAAGTTTTGGCTTGGAAAAATAAGAAAAGATGTTCAGCATGAGTCCTCTCAGCATCTCAGTCAAGTTGCCCAGAATAGGTAAGTTAGTGTATCTGACTTTGGTCAAGACATTTGAGTTAGATTTCAAGACAGAATATTAGATTTCTGAATGATTTCAGAGTTGGCACAGATGGTCCCAATAAGCTTGAAATTTCCCAATCCCATTTCTCAATTTTGCTGCTAGAGCAGATGTTCACTACCCTTGAACACAAACACCCTGCTTCAAAATTCATTTGTCTAAAGGTCAGCCTCAAGACCGAGGTTGCAGTTTCACAATCTTTAATACTGCTCTGCTCACACTCAGATCACACCAAGTATTTAAGGGGTGCTATGATTACCTGCAACAACTACAAAGAAACATTTTGATGAACTAGTTTTTTTAATACACCTAAAGTCTGAAAGCACTCAGAGACAGGACACCTTGCCTGCTGCTATCACTGTCACTACCACTCAGTCTACAGTCTCCTTCCAACAGCTCTCAACAATTCATTACACCTTGTACAAGAAGTACAATCCCACACATGCTCTAAAGGCTAACATTATGTTGTCATGCACAGGTTTCAACATGTACATTCATGAAAATTTACTATCATGAAAATCCAAATGCTCAACTTCTGATTAAGCATACTCACTTTTTAGTAGTTCCATTTCCAATGCCCAAATCTGTCACAAGGGAGAAAAAGAGACTACTGAAATTCTGTTTGTTTAAAAGAAATCAGTAAGTATTTACATGTTAGCGGTTCCATACTTACTGCCTACAAGATTGGCTAAAGATGAATCCAGATCATCTGACACTAATTTATTAGGCGGTACTTTGGCAACTGGAAGACTCTGGTTTTGAGAGGCCACTGTTGGTTTTAGGAGACCACCTAGTTCATCAAAGCCTTGGAATGAGAAACATAAGTGATTTGAATCACAGGCCTCCCACAAATGTCATGGCATTCAATTAAACAGACAGCAAGGTCAACACAATGGCTAAAATACAAAATTTAACCTGGTGATGCTACTCTGTACAAGAAGGACAAAACTTACTATGCCTCTTGATAAAAAAGATATTTACTTCAATGGTTTAACCTATGTGACAATTTTACATGGAATGGATTCATAATGACTGTAAAGCAGTCAAAACATAAAACAAAAAAAAAACCCCATAAAATGTTTCAATTTTACAAAAACATGTATTTGCTTTTAACAAATCACTGGCTTACAAAAAAAATCTGATGTCAAGTCTAATGTCAAAAGATCAGAAAACATTTACTTTCCAGATGCTCAAAAGAACAGAAAGAGCACTATGACTTCAATCCAAATTAACAGTTTATTAACTGATCATTTTCTGAAGCAATCAATGTCAAAAGAGAAGGCAAAAAAGTGCCAAAAACCATGTTGCAGATACATAAAATGAAGATGCAATTTTACCTCTTCCAATCACACTCTACAAATACAGATTTAATTTCAGCTGACAGCATATAAAAATGAAGGCTGTTCACTGTGTGAAGTTTTAATTTACAAAATATTTAAGTGAGGGAAGTCAGTATAAACATTTCAGCAGAGTGCAGAAATAGTCTGTAAGGAAAAATTATTTGATTAATGCTGTTATTGACCTTTAAAAACAGCTTTCTTTTCTTCATCTGAAACTCTGTCCCAGTAGTGTAAGTAAATACAGATTAAGAGATTTATACCTCAAGCATAAAATGAATTAAAGGACACACGTAATTTATTTTAGCAAGTGTCTTACCACCAGAATCTGGGACAACATTAGAAGATTTGTTTCCAAACACAGACTCAAAGTCAACATTAAGGCCAGATGATGGCTGTGGTTGAGCAACAGGAGATGGCGTGAACCCTGTGGGGAAAAAAAGAAAGAAATTGTATGTTTTTATACAGCATTTCCCACAAATCCACCTTTATGCAAGACACGCCAAATAAATATTTCAGCACTGCAGAAAGACTCGGAATACCTCAAAAGTCCAGATTATACCCTGACAACGAGCAGTTTATTTGGTCTTTATTTGAAGTTACTCCTCCAAAGAAAGATTTTGTCTCAAAAACTGGACAGACAGGCCATAAAAGACATTCCCCTGCAACTGCTTAACCTCTGGATTAATTATTGACACCTTCCTTATTCTTTTACCATATGCTTACAATAAAATTACTGAGGAAAAGTCACCATGCTTCTCCAGGAAAAGAAGCTGGCTAGTGTGGAATCTGTTTCAAGATTATCTGACTGAAAATTATTCCCTCCATGTTTTATATTAACCCAGCAATTCTCTTAGATACAACTGGAGTGAGATCCAAACCATCCCAAGGTGCCTGAACTAGTAATGCCTTTGATTAGACACTCTTAATACTAACCATTTTCATAGCTCTTAGTTATTTTTTGACACACATTTTGCAGTTGACCATGTTTTGCAGTCAAATTTCTAGAAATTATGGCAAGATATGGGGAGGTACAGCCACATTTCAACTCCTAGTGCTGTCTAAACTTACTCCATTTGTCTCCCATGTATCAGTAGTGTTCTACAAATACATAATTATTTTTCAACACTGAAAATTTATTGCAGCATGAAGCATTGCAGATGATGTACAGCAGCATTAAGTTGATAGTTCAGTAATATAGAAGGTAGTAGCCATTTGTTTGTAGTATTTTTTTAACGTTATATATGATCACACACAAGCATGTGTATCACCTCAGTATTCAGGCAATAACAGAAGTAATTATTGCTTTATATGAAAAACACCCAAAAGAAAAAAAAAAAAAAAAAGCAAGGCCACCTTGAAAACTAGCTCTTCTGGTTTCTAACAAAAAATATGACATGGAGAAATGAAAGGATCACAACTACTTCAGCAGTAAAACAGTGCAGTGAATAGAAATAACTGACAAAGAACACTTTGTGGATTTTGTTTCACTTGCAGGGACAGAACCTAATTTCAATCTTACTGTTTTTTCTGCAATAAGTCACATTTCACCTAAAAGAAATTAGTAGCTATGGGATGTTATTCTCAAACATAAACTTCACAGAAAAAAACCCCAAATTTGGATTATCTGTTCCTTTTTGTCTTAAAGGAACATAAGACTGCTAATTCCATCACTAAAATTTAGACAATGTAATTCTCATTAAAAATAAATCAAAGTAAACTGCATACAGCAAAACATGGGAAGCAGTAATGTGGGAAAAGAGAGAGTAAATAATCAACAAACCAAAATGAGTATCTTTATGACATGTATACCATCAAGTTGTAACAAGCCATTTCAGAGACTCTGAACTGCAGATAGGAATTCCTTTGATGGGATGTCCTGCAACTCTTAAAACCGTGCCTGTACCAATAGAAAACTTGACTTACAATAGCTCATATTTTGTTTTAGCAAACAGCCTCAACTGAAACAAGCTGAGTTTCCTGCTCTCACATTTTAGAAGTTTCAGGTTTTATGAAACTAAGAAGATGAGACCATCTCCAAGACAAAACAATACACAGAACTCCTTTGAATCAGCCTCTGAGAAAGATCAAATCCTACTCTTGGTATCAACCAACAACTCAGGGCATTTTGTTAAACAGGCATTTTGAAAGGTGCAAAGGTCAATATTTTTAATGGAGCTTGAGTGTCAAGACTTGACAGAAACTAATAATCCTGCTTTTTGAATACAGAACAAAGGGAACTGAATCATTTTTAGTATTTAACCTTTTGCTAAATGACTCTCACTGATTTTTATGCAAAGACACTAAACCAAAATGTGACTTTATGGGGCTTTTAAGAACTAAGCCTTCCACAAACCATTTGCTGAAGGTATTCTTAAGCCTTGCATTGCAGCAATATTAACACACCCTGTTCAACCTGGTTTGGACAGCCCATAGTCTCTCCAGCAACTATCAGGACAGTGTTCCAGAATCAGCACCAGTATGGGGTTACTACACAGATGTGACACAGCTGTACAAATGATTAGCCAGTACTTTAATGCAGCAGAGACCTCTTTCTCCTGTTCTGCTGCAAAGCTTAACACTAGTTTAGTGCACTGTTTAAGAGTAATATATCAACAAAACTGCCATAAGCAGCACGAACATCCCAATCCCTTTATCTTAAAAACAATGAGGTAGAGCAAGATGAGAAGATACTTATAAACATGCATGTCTTTTGTGTGGTATGCAGCACAAGAGATCCTGAAATGGGGAGATACTCATTTCATGTTTAGACTAAATAAGTCTTAGTTTGGCACACACTGAAAAAATACATACCATTCGTGACCACACACCTGGCACAAGCACATGAATAATAGTTGGAGCCACTACAACAAGGCACTTCTGTAGTCAGTAACATGCCTACTGCTTCTAGGCACACAACACATTCAGACTTCCGTGTGTGCGGTAAGGCTGTATCCCGTTACCTACCTCCAAATAGACCAGCTACAGAAGAAGGCTCATTGCGGAAATGAGAAGCATTAGGGTAAGCTTGAGGACCACAAAAAGAATCTGATAAGGAGTATCACACAAGAGAGAAAGCCAGGAAAGGAGAAGAGGGAGAGTTACAGAAAGAGAACCAAGATACACTGTTTATCTGCTATTCAAAACTTTAATTTCACATCAGTCTATAAATCCACATATAGTCTAATAACACAGAACCAACGGAATGAAATCAATACACATCAGACAGACGGTAAGAAACATGTTTACACAATCTCTAACACAAAAGGGGAAAGCACGGTTTCAGAGGAACAGCTACATTAGGATGAAAACTGATTTTTTTTCTTATCAAATGCCATTTTTTACACCCTTGGAGGAAATGAGTGTAAAAGCTTCAAGGCATTTTTCTTATACCTGAAGTATATTCATATTTGGTTGCCACAAAGGGATTTAGTTGAATAAATGGATTGTAATGATCTAAAGAACCAGAAAGAGTTATTTTAAATCCACATTCACATTATTGTAGCGCCTTGATCGTGCTACAGCTAAAACTGAATCTACATTTCCCATATCAATCTGTCAGGAGGCCACCCTTTCGTTCCAGATATCTCCTTACAGCATGAGACACTGGAAGGGAATGCAATGTATCAACGCCATCCATTTCCAGTGACTTCAGAGGTGTCATGTGATAAATACTACAAACACCAGCAAGGAGAACAAAAACCCACAAGGGTCCTTGTTCACAGCCCTGCACTGCTGCAACTTTTTGTGTGACTGCAGAACAAGTTATACAGAGGAAACGAATTTGACTAAATAACCATCCTACTAAAACAACCAGCTGTATTTCAAATAATCATTCTACATTTACATGAACCATAAAAATTTCATCGGAAGCATGGAAAAGACAGATCATCACACAGCAGTACCAACTTAAAGTATTTTATATATATTTAAAGACATATTTATCTTGCTTGCTTTGTCTTTCCATTAAAGACAGACAGGCTAGGAAACTAGTTAGGTAAGGTGACAAAGTATAGATAATATGAATATCTTTAAAGAGATCATCCCTTTTGTTTTACCTCTATTAACAAGTATCAGAGGTATAAAAAACCTCTCTTTGTTCTAAGAGTCTGTACTTTTCTTTGATCAGTTCTAGTGGGGTTCAACCAGCATAAATACAGCCTGTGGTGTACAACTGTCTTTAAACTTAGCTTTGTTTAATAGAACTGACACGTAATTAACTGATTTTTTTGTCTATGAAAACAATCATATTGAAAAGTAATCAAATTACAATGAGCTGCACCAACACAAATGTTAGAAGAATTTCTAGTAAGACAGCCATGCTGAACTGTCTCCAAAATAAAATGTGAGCAGTTTTTAATAGATGAGTTATTAGTTTATTGTCCCATAGCTAAACAGTCAGAGTAGATTATGCTTCAATATTTTTCAGCTTTCTTAATGACAACACGACTGGATCAAAAGCATCCACTATCAAAAAACCAAAAAAAAAAAAAAATTAAGCTCCTTTGTTTAAAAAGAACATTTCAACCTGAGGAAGAAAGTAGCAGCATTTTCTTTTTCTTCTCAGACATATGCAGCGTTTTACCTTGAAATTCCCAAGTGCAAGAGACTTTGTAAAACTGCACTCAGGCAACTGCTCTAACTGTGTTTCTTTACATCGGGTTAGAATCCCATCTAGGCAGCCAAGCAAGGATCTTAACACCATTTTCATGGTACAGCTACTAAATCAAATTCTAACACAGCACAAAACAGCCCCGAATGACCAACTTTTAGTTTCTGAAAGGCCCCAAAAATATATTTTAGAAACTAAAATAATGTTAAATTTTTAGGAAATAAGAAATTAGTTTAAAATGGTACTTTACCAACAAACATTTCATGTGTGGGTGTCCTACTGGTGAAAGTAGATACATCAGAAGACACAGACAGATGAGCAGCATCGTTAGTTTTTGTAAGGAAAGGATTTAGGTTTGGAATGGCATCATCAACATTATCAACAGTAGCAGAAAAAGGATCTGTTCAATTCCAGAGAGCAAGAGAAAGAAGAAAAGGGAGACGGATTTAGTTTTCTCCTCACATCTCTAAGCTTGGAATGACCTAGCTAATTATTTCATCTTCAAGTTGTCCAGAATTACCTGTTCTCTACTCAAGAAAAATACTGCAGATACTAGCTACTAATTTCCTTTTTTTTTTTAATTAATAACACCATCTTATAAACTGTCCTTCTTCCCAAGTGTGTTTTAGACAAAGTAACTATGTTATTCCTCTTTAAACACAATCACTTTGTTTCTCAGTCATGTCCTGACATTTGCAACAAAGTCCCTGGAGCAGAGGCTGCCTGTCAGCACTACAGAACCCCAGGTGCTATGAGAGGATGCAACGCAGTAACATCCCCAAGACAACTTTAAAAACCTGAACAAAACCAACTGAGCTGAAGTTCTCCAAACTGTGTTTATGGATTTTTCTGTTACTGAGCATCATGAAATTTTCAAGAGCTATGATTATGCCAAGGTAGCATACAGGACATAAGCACTTTCCCTGCTTGGGGCATCAGGAACAAAGCAGCTTGTTGTGGATATGCTGTTACCTGCAAGCAAGCAAAAGACTGCTCTGCTTTTACAGACAACAGACAGTAAGCCATGATGAGGAGAATGTTCTTTACTAAATAACTGTCAGACTTTACTGGGAGGAAGGAAACACAGATCTATACAAGTGACTTTCCTAAGGCACATAGGAGTTTCAAGGTTTCCTAAGGATGGATGCAATTGCCAAGCTCACGTATTCCTGTAATTCAGAATCTAACAGATAAACTGGATAGAGAAGTCAGCTACAATACTTGTTGACTGAAGGAGCTGTGGTTTAGGTGCCTAGTTTCAGAGCCCATGAACCCGTGATGGAAAATTCAAGAACTCACTAGGTAGATCAGCAAGAGTTACATCTAGTCCTTCTTACCATGGTGCCTCAAATTGCAACTTACCCTTCTAGACAAAGCCACTACAGAAAAATTTCTGAAGAATAATTGCAGGAAAGATGTCTTAAATACTTCAGTTCCTGGTTTCATTTTTTTTTTTTTTTTACCCTGGCTAGTTTATGCATTTATTCATAACTCTTGTAAATACTATCATGCTGCATACAGCAGCTTCAAAGTGTAAATTATTTTCTCTCCCTGAATCTGACCTCCTGATTCTTAGCTATAAGTCCCATACAGCTTAATACTGTGCTCAGTTGTACAAAAGTCCTAAAGAAAATGAAATTTTAAAACTGTAACTGCATTACCCTTTGCAAGCTTAATGCACGCTTTGATTTGCTGCTCAAGATATGTTATTAGGTAAGACCTGACTTTTCCCCCAAATTGCTTGGCTGTGTTGCAAGAATAAGTGAAGTACCTTAAAAGACCTTTTTCTAAATCGTTCAGTCAGCAAAACGACAGTGTCCAACACTGAATAAAAGATAAGCAGAACAAGCTGGCATAATATTTGTAATATATAACAGGAATACAAAATTATGTATTATGTATGTTTTATATAGTGGACATGCCAATCAGCCAGTCACCTGAAACTGAGTCCTTGCTTTCAGCTACTCCTTAAAACTGCTTTCTGCTTTGAATGCCATTTTAAAAGATGTAGAACAAACAGATCTGACAATAAAAATGGGGCAGATTATCCTCTCATCAGATCTTCCTTGCTTTCTGTTGCTGCTTCACATTCTGCTGATTTTGTTGGTTCTCTATATATATATTACATAAGTGGAAAAAATTCAAACAGACGTGTCAAAATGTTAATTTCCACACTGACACATTTGTTTGGCTTCTGAAGTTTAGGTACAAACTGAGAGATGGCAAATATACCAGAGACAGTTGGAATGGTCTCCAAAGAACCCCAATAAATAGTGCAGATAAAACAGTATGGAAGAAGCTAAGAAGCACAGTAAGTTTTTAGTCTGAATCTACTGTCCACTAAAATTACTTTACACATGCACTCATCCAGAAAATTACCACAGACTACTTTCTGTTCTCAATTCCCAAGGCTGTATATGGAACTTACTGTGCTTTGACTAATAAGACAATATAATGCAACTTTAGATTATCAAGATTTGCTCAGAAATGTAATCCTTTCTCAGATTCTCTGCTTGGCTGCCTCATTCTAACTCTAGCCAGTACGTCCAATCTTGTCCAAGTCTCAGAACTTGACAATGCTAGTAACAAAAGTAAGTGAAAATTAATTGGGTTTGGGTAATTTATATCCTTACATATTCAAGTTTTAAAAATTGCTGTCAATCCTGACAGCAACACCTCAATGTTTCTAAAGCCCGATTTCATCCTTGAACATACATGGCATCGATTTGTGTCATTGGAATCACACTGCACCCGCATGCTATCATTAGGCATTCATGATTTAGGTGCATTTAAAAGAGTAGTTTGAATTTTGCAAATTTCTACCTTTAAGTTCTCCAACTAGAAGTATTTTGCCTGGAAAAACAGTGACAAAGGATTTTTAGTGGCATCTCTAACAGTCTGAAATAGGTAAACTAAAAACATACAAGCACAGAACCCATTCCCCAGGAGTTTAACCTTGTTAGATTTAACATTTTTGGAAGCACAAAACTAAAGGCAGCAACCCAAATATAATGCTTCTGTAACCATGTACTGGTTTATTACACACCTAAGAGCTTCTGCATAAAATTTTTAACAGTAACTGATTTTAAGCTGATCTGATTACTCTTCTCAAAGTCACCATATACACCAAATACAAACATCATCATGTCAGAAAATTACCTAAGGGAGGGATGCTGTGCAGTGGTTAGAGCACAGGACTGGAAATAGTTCAGGTTCCATTCTTGGCTCTGCCACTGACTTGCCGTATGACTTCAGACAAGTCAGTTAATTGCTCAGATTTCCCCATCTGTAAAATGTGGAAAGCACTTCTTATCTACCTCACCTGTGTGAAGTGAGTGTTCATGTCTGTAAAGCTGAAGAGTCGGGGTTTTTTTGATGAAAGGTAACACAAAAAATGGTGATCCCAGAATTTTAGCCTAAAATTTTAGCAGACAATCCAAAATCTTCACAGTTAATTAAGTCTTATAAGTATTTAGAAATGTGTCAATAGTAAGCAGATATATCAACAACTATTACTGAAGACTCATACCACGAGCAACACAACATTGAACAAACACAGACCTTCAGACTCAACTTTCAGGTTAATAAAGAAATGCTAAATTGTGATGTAACTTTTAAGAGGAAGATAGTTCCCCTTTTACCTCTCACCGGTGAAACAAACAAGACAAGCTGAAACAGAAGGTATTTTGCAGAAAACAATCAAGATGAGCCAAACCATTTTTCTCCATTTCTAAACTCTAAGCCTATTATAGTGCTAAAATTTGTATGCCTAACTCCACACACTCCTCACTATATCTTTCTCCAAAGATGTTTTGCTCAGCAAAACTAAAGAACAATAAACTACTCTTATCTATTTTAGAAGCTGCCACATATATTAGTAGTGCCTTTGTCACTCAAAATTGTGTTATTTCCCTACAAACAAATGTGAGAAGGTACACAAAACAAAGTACACAGCAAAAAGTAAATAGGGAAGTGAATGAAGATACATTAGGTAGCTGGAAAGATGTTAAGAAGAGCTATAGCTCATCAAAGTACAAATTTAGAACAGGGTTGTTCTGATGTCTACAAAACTTCCTGAAGCAGCAATTCCCAATTTTTCGCATCATAAAAGAAAGCATTTCTGCAAGCATCTAATTTAGAAAAAAATAATCTGGAAATAGCCATATAGTTCAGGAGTCTACTATTTTATTAAGTGTCATTTATATAGAAAAGTAAAAAATCCACCACAACCTCCCCCTGCCATTATAAAGCTTTTTAAACCTCCACCAGTATAACCAACAGTGTAAGCAGGCAATATGTTACTGTATCTGAATTATTCAGGAGCACTGAAAAGCAGCCAAGAACTTCGAGTAAACATCGAAATGCTTTAGCACTCAAACCAATCTTGAAGGAAAATTCATTTCTAGAACTCTCTTGGCCTGATCCCTTGGTTTGAGGACTTGATTGTACCAGTAAGATCATCTTGAAACTCACTCAGTCCATCCTAGAAACTGGGCAGAATGAAAATTCGGGTGTTCTGGAGTAGATTTCAGAGGGAAGAATATAAATTTTATCTCTTCACTTAAGAGGTCCAACCACAGCTTTTTGCTAATTTGCTGTTGTAGTTAAATGAAATACAGCAGAGAATTTGTCAAGAGAAACCTTATTATTATTTCAATAACTAACTCGAGCTTTTCTTTCTATGCATAGTTGTCACAAGTGCCTCCTTTCAGGCCTCATCCAAGTTCTGCATTATCATCACCAGCAAATTTGATTTAACATTAGACAAAATTTAGAATATGCATTAAAACAATTCTGCATTCAAGCTCCTGTGTTTGCAGCACAGTCTACCTCATAGACACCTTCACTGAACTGACTTCTGAACAGCTAAGTTTCTGCAGCTGGCTACGTGACTCTTAAAGACAGCACTTATGAGGCTGACAGAGCTCGTCAACAATGAAAGTAACTTTGCTAATAAGAAGATACATCAAAATAATTTAGAATCACCACACACTGCTACATTATTTTAATCTATACACAGATTTTACTTTTTCTGATCCCTTTATTCACTTGTAATGTCTTAGTAGGATCTCTCTCTTTAAGGAAGAAATAGCCCCCCAGACTAGGGGAAATGTACAGGAACATGGCCATAGCAATTAGAACCTTAATCCAACCCAGAATTCTTACCTCCCCAGGTACTTCCTACTTGTGGAGCAGCAGATATAGGATGTACAGACGGATGAAAAGTTGGCTGCAAATCAAGCAGATCATTTGGCAGCTTTGAGGTGCTACAAAGATAAATTAATACAACTGTTTGAACTACATCACAGTTTTCAATATACGCAAATGCTAGTGACTGTCAACAGTAACGAAACTTTGTTACAAAATGGTTATTACAAAATGGATAGAACTGAGCCAAAATTGGAAGGGCTAGTGAACTTCATGTTTTCAGTTCTGCAAAAAAGTGTTAATTTAGCAAGAAAAGTTGTATGTTACGTCAAGGGACTTTTGTCAAAGCTGTCCAGAACAAAAAGGCAGGTGTCCTCACAGTCCAACACCAAGGCTAGGACATGTTATGTTCAGAAATCTTCAGCAACTTTTAAAGTCACCTCATGAAAACTCTATAATACAACAAAAACAGACAGACAAAATGAACTCTAATGGGCTACACCACAAAAATGTTACATCTAAATTCCACAACTCTCATCTTTCCACTATAATCACTGCTGAGAAACTGCCTTACAACTATGACCTATTAAAGAACTTTGGGGAAAGCAAATGTAAGAGGCCTCGAAACACTTGATCACACATCAGGCATGTGAATGAAAACATATTTAAATGTACATTTTAGACCATTCAAAACCAAATCGAGACCTTATAACATCACATGGAAATTAAGAGTGAAGGCTTATATACAATTGCTGCATTAATTTAAGGAGTCAAACAAGAACAGTAAAATTCATCCTCTTGCAGAGAGTTCATTTCACACTTTAAATAAGTGTTGGGAAAAAAAGAAAAAAAAAGGCTACTGGTGTTCTCCCAGAACCGTTTAGGACATGAAATGAACTAAAATATGGCTTCTACGATGGACAGAAGCTGAGTCACTGTGACATCCAAACATCTCTCTAAATAAGATCAGGACAAGAGTTTAATGGCTAGCAGTGACATCCTAGATGTCTGTATATTTTCTTGCTCACCCAATCACTTGTATAATTCACAGTTTTCAGTATTGCTTGGTTCATTTCAACAGTGATTGCAATCACATTTTGCCACTACTGCTCCCATTAAAAAGCAGCATGGTCTGGCACTGCCCTATAAAGCAAGCAGCTGAACAAAGATAATTTTCAAGGTAAAGCTTGTCCGAGATAATGACAGGGATTAACCAGACACATTGCATCTAATAGGAAGCCACTGAACTTCTGACCCAGCGTATTCCCTTCATGACAGCTCCTGCTGTAAAATCTGTCCCTTGCTCATAGCAGTCATTCTGCCAGCAAGTAAATTTAAACATGAAGAAAAACTAGTATTTGGGTTTTTTTACAAGAAAACACTCTTGTCCTCACTATGCAGCATTTCTGTCTGTTTGAAGAAGCTTTATCAGATGTTTCTATGTTTCAGACCTCTTAAGAAGCAAGATCAGATATTCAAGTTCAAAGCATACACCCATTTCAAGCTTTCTGGCCTCTAAAAAGCAATTTTAAAAAAAAAAATCTTTTTACAAGGAAGTCTTTCACTTACTAACACTGACAGATCTCTAGCTTCTTATATGTGACTCAGCTGTTTACCACATATTTGGTGTCAAGTAATTTCCTACAACTTTCTAATGGGAAAAGAAAGCTGTCAAAAGAGTAATTGATTCTTATGTGAGCTCTAAAAGAACTAAGCAATCCTTTAGGTTTAGGATCACACTCAAAGCAAAAATATGACTTCAGAGAGCCAATTCCTTCTATACTGATAAAAGCACTGTACCTTCTGCTGCTGCTTAATTTGACAGGTATTTTACAGAATGAAGATCACACACTTGCTCATACCAACAGCTCCTGTTAGTCAAAGATCAGGATTAGCATGCAGTGACTACTCTTGCACTTTCTTTGCAGGTACTTGAAGAGATGTTTCAGATACAACATAAGACTGCAAAACCTGCCTCTCATTTCAAATCCTGTTTCAGGCTTTTCTTTTTCGGAAAATCTACCCCAAATATTTGCCACTCTACTTTTAAAGATCGAGAAATGAGTTTTCTTTATGACCTCTCAAACAGAATTTTTGTTTGACTTTTCTCAAATTTACTTGTAATGTTTCTTGGGGACAAAGCATGTGTGTTTTAGAGTTCCAGTGGTCTGGCTTACTGACTAAGAACAGCTACAAGGGCTGCAAGCAGTCAGTTCATACCAGAAACTTCTGCAAACAGATGATGAGAACACAGTTTTATGTTATTTATTGCAATAGGCTATTTTCCCATCAGCTTCACTATCATTTCTTATCCTATCGCTAATGTACTCTACATCCAACCAATCTCGCGCAATAAGATTGTGATTCTCTGTGGCAGAAGTTCAGAGGAAAACCTTGCTGCAGCACATCTCCCAGTGGAGGATTCAGCATACCTGTTAGAGGAGCTAGGGGTAGAAAAAATATCAATGGCTGGTGTAGTCATTATGCTTCCTGCTGCAGTTGACACAGGAGAAGCTGCCGTGGTTAAAGAGGTATGAGGTTTCTTTGCAAGTTCTTTTAGACGCTGCTCCTGTTGGGAAAGTGAGCTGGCATAAGACATCTAAACATTTGTGTGCATGACACTGGAGGCAAAAAAAGCAGAACTAAAGAATTATTTATTCCACACACTAGTGTTAGCCACTTGTACTTACAAGAGTCAGTGGTGCCACAAATACTTTAGAAACTATTTTAACAAACTCTCCACAAGCTGTATCATCTGAGTACACACAATTCTATTTCCAGCACTTTGCCAACAGTACATGTTCAGTATTAATAACTCTGTTTTTCCCTTTGCTCCTTTAAGAATCCTAATAAGCTATCAACAAGAACACAGGAAAAGCATTTTCAATTTAAAATTCTCTATGCCTACCTTTAAAGCTTTTAAGCGAGCCTGTTCTTCCTCTAACGCAGCTTGTTTTTCCCTTTCATCCACTTTTGTGAGAGACAGGCCAGTGCTTGCAAGGGAAGAGACTGCATTGGAAAGGGTGGTAGCCCTAAAGTAATTGGACAGGAGAAAAGCTGGCTGTTAACAGATGACACGTGATAGGAGCTTCTAAAAAACACTTTGCTTGTATCCACCCAGTCTCCTTCTGAGCTCTCTATATCATTGGCTATATCTTACACTGTACAAGTGAAAAGTTTAACGAAGATATACCACATAAAATGCAAAATGAAAAATGCTCAGAAATCATGCTGTCTACTCTACTGGATTTTTGCATTTTTCACCTTAAACGCTTCCCCTCCAAAGTGCATCACAAAATTCACGTTTGAAGCCTTTGCTCTTTTCCTGTTTGCCTAAAATGGAATTATTTGTAGGTACACAGCAATCTCCAATCATCTGGGCTCCTTTTCAAATTGTTGTTAATTTAACAGGTTTAGTGAACAAACTATCAGTGCTTCTAATATATCCCAAAGGAAAATTGTAATTTACCATCATGTTTAAGAGTATGCAAAAAGATTTAAAACAAATACTTAACTTTTAACAGAGTAATCTTACAAAAGAAAGCAAATACTCTAAAAAGTAGTGCCCTAATAGTCACTACCATAAAAAACTTACAAAATATCACTGCCTTATTTTTTGAACATGCAATAAAGAAATGCTATTTAATTTTACAAGCCCTATCCCCAATATTATGCTTTGTTAAATTTAAACAATGAAATTTTTCATGTAGAGGATTTCTCTATATTGCCTGTTGTGTTTTGGAAAGCACTCACAATCATTTAATGCCTTTTATCGTATGCATTACAGCTTTAACTCCCAATTACTTTCAAAATTCACACTTAATGTAAGGACTTCTGGAAGCATTTCCTTGCTTTTGACAAAACAGGGATTAAAGCTGAGATGTAAAAGTCTAAGGAGATGTATTTATTCATGCTGCATACCTTACAGAAGCCTAATTATTAACATAAAATGAACATTTGCAGGCCGTACATGGAAGAAACTTAGTTCCTCTTCAGAAGCTCAGGATCAAATGCTAAAGGCATAAGTAGGGATGTTAGAGGGGGCCCTTGCAGGTCCTTAGGATTCTAGTTCTGTTGACCTGGAAGAAGCTGTTTGAAGTACTCAGTAAAAGATATGACAACTTGCTAATCCATCATTGCTCATACAATGTCTTTAAGAAAGCCTCCTCAAATCTTAACTTACAATGAAATTGAAAAAAAACTGATTTAATGCTCTATTTGACAATTGTCCAAAAGGACAAGGATATAAGCACCTGCTTGCAGCTGTGGAATCTTTGATTTTCTTCCCCTCTAGAGAAGCTAAATGTTGTTCCAAAGCATCAAGAAGGCTACTTGGTGCCTGCAAAGAGAGACATTGGAGAATACATTTGAAGAAACCAATATTTAATATATTTTCAGAGAATGCAGCTGTAGGGCAACAGGTACAACAGCCCAGAATATTTCTACCCCGCTCCTGGCATTCTGTATGCATTTAATGACTTGAAGTATAAGGTGACGTATTCTCCTCACTACATTATTCCAGCACAACGATTCATCAGCAAGGACTGAAGGATGTCAAGAAATGTTAAAATTAACAGCTAGGAAACAGCAAGCAGACAATCAGAAGCAGTCAGTATTTAAAGAGACACTTAGACGTAAACTGTACCTAAAGTCATTTCTCTGTGCATGCTCTGCAAGCCTTCACATTAATTTCAATAGGCATATAGCCAAAAGCAAGGCTGCTAAAAACCACAGCTTCGTAATATCATGTAAGAGTTTCATTATGTGACCTCACAGATATAAACTGTGTCTTCAAGCATGATGGAAATAAGGTTATCTTAAAATTCAATTAGAGAATGACAGAAATTATATATAATATTTTACAACAGGATCACTGAATATAAAAGCCAGGCTCTGACAGAGCTTGGATTTAATCACAAACTTAGAGATAACTTGGTGACAATGTATACAAGAATGCATAAGTGAGTACCATAATGGCAGGTTTTTCTGATTACACAACCCCAAAAACAGACAGACATGCACTGGCAAACACATAATCAGTTTATCTACCTGTGAGAGATCTGGTATGTCTCCTCTGTCAATTCCAACTTGCTGTAATAAAACAAATGAGCTTTAGAACCTGTTTGCTTTTGTTGAAGGCAGAGACACTTAGAAAGTAAACAACATTAAGATGAAGTAATGCAAAAAGCACAAACCTGTTCAATATATATTTTAAATCTCCAGAGTCTGTACTCTGTAATGGTTGATTGTAATAAATTCTTGTTAAACGTATATACATTGAAGTAGATGTGTTACACAGATATTTTAACAGACAGAACATTAAAAATAAGAGATTAAGAACCCAGTGTTTCAGAAACTGAAGAAGTTTGCCTCTCTCATCATTTACGTGGCAACTCTCAGACCTACTGATACAGAGGATATATTTGATGAAACAAAGCACCTTTAAAATTTTGTAAAGAAACATTTTTCTAAAATGCAGATGAAACTTAGGATGTTTGCAGCAGGACATACACTGTTAAAATAGAAAGATCAATACTCTCAACTTCAATTGATGGTGTTATCAGCTGATAACAGTATCTCTGACAAAGACACTGTCAGGACAGACAGCAAGCCAAGCTAAATTTAAGGCTTATTTTTTGTTAACAGAGATATGAATACCAAGGAAACAAAAACAAGAAGAGCAGCACACCTCAACTGAGGGATTCCATAATATTAGGACATTAATTTAGCACTGCTCGAGAAACAGGAAGGCAACAGACTAAACACATTTTTTTTAAAAAAACCCACAAACGAAACTTTTTGCAAGGTAATTGCTTTTCCCTCTATGAGCACACCTACAGCAAGAAATCTTGAAGAAATCACATGTTCATCTGTTTGTCTCAGTTTCTTATTTGTGAACCTGTTATTTCATCTAAAACTTCTGGTAGAATTGTGGGCTTCAAACTAGAATACAGCTAGAATCATAGAAAGCAGATCACCATGCAGTTCCTTTATTTGTTTAAAGCAAGGCTATTCTCCAAAGAAAGCTCACAAGTACTATATAACCGAGGAAATTTTAAAATGCACATTAATACACTCTCCTCAAGTAAAAGATAAACCAATAAGCACTCCACAGTCAGGTTTTTCAATACAGTCTTCAAATGAACTAATCACCAGGGTAGAGATTAACAAGATGACCCTTTGAGAGAACAGCAATTAAGCAGGAAGGAAGAAGCATCTGTTTTATGATAAAATAGGCACTCTACAAGCTGTTTCAAATAAAGAGCAAAGCTGACTGACTTAAGTTTACCTCTGCAACTTTAAGGAACTCTGAGATCCGTGTCATTCTAGTGAGGAACTTCTTATATATATCAAGGCCTTCTTTGCATTGGTTCTTTTTCATATCAAAGTATTTTTCTAGAAACAGTGAGAATATTTGCATTAAATAAGAAATCAAGATTTGCAAAAATAATGCAAAGTAAAAGCATATAAACCAAGACAAACAGAAAATACCCGCAGATCTGTTATTATGATAACTGCAGAAGTCACTATGCCTAACTTGCACCAAATGACAAAAGCCCTGTCAAATATGAGCTATTGATTCCATGCATGCAATTACACCTTACCTTGCAGGTACCAGATACCACAAAAGCATAACCACCTTGAAGAGGAAAATCAAATTTAAGAATAGGTCACCCAAAGAAATGTAAATTCATCTTCTCGGGAAGAAGAAGAAACAAAACAAAAAAAAAGGCAGCTTTACAATCTGGCAGTCAAATATCTACTCAATTCCAGTGGCTAGATACCAGGCAAGATTTTGATCTTCTCTGACAAACTGATGCCTCTTACTATGGTCTGGTGCAGTGAAGTATAACTGATTAGAAAACACCAGTCCTGAAAGCAAGAGGATCCAACTCCTCCTTTGAAAAGCCCTTTCAAGGCCTGTTTCTTTTATTAAGCTTCATTCAAAACATAAGTGAAAGCAATTGCATGTTACTTCTTACCAAGGGAAAGGAAGATGACAGGGGCTTCAGACTGGAAGACTGACTTAACTTCAGATTGTCCCTTACTGACTTATTCTGGATTTTACTTTTCATTTTGCAAGCACTGGGTAATGACAGCAATCAGGTAGCTTCATCCAATTACAGAACACAACAAAACCAAGCAAGTCAACAGATTACTTTCAACTTAATTCTTTTCTACATTTAGTCTCCCCTTCATCTTCAGTACATGCAAGTGAAAGGACCTTAACCCTGAATTTGTAATTCTCCTTAAAATACAAGATATGCCCTAGGAACATAAGACAACCAATCATGGAAACAAAGCAACATCGAAGTTTCAATAGCCAAGCAATCACTGATGTTGAGACTGCAGATTTGTAACTGACCACAACTGATTCCTTCACTACGAAACACAAACTGATCCTGTTTCTTAAGAAAAACCCCAACCAACATCAATATTATAATTCAGGTTTGCCATGCAGCTCAATAAGACAAAAAAAAACCCAAAAAACCCACAAACCCAAAACCAACGCACACAAAAACCCCCAACAAAGCAGCGTAAGAAAAAAAACCTGGGTGAATAAAATCTTGGACGGGCTTTGCTTTCAGATTTTACCTATCCCTGTGTGCAAAGCAATGTCAAATGCAACTGCACAGTCAAACACTGGAAATAACAGTAAAATTTTGATGTTTTACAGTAAGACTGTTTCAGTTTCTCAGAGAGCAGCTCTTGTGAATCATTCACTGAGCTCCCCTCCCAGAGCTGAGCATTGCAGAAAGCAGTTGTATTTACCCAAGAGGTTAATAATCCCTTCGTTATATGCCGCGAACAGTCTAATGGCATCTTTGAAGAGGAGCATGAAGGCAGCATTAATTACACCATTTGTAAGTTCATTGCTATTAACCTAGGAAGATCAGAGAAAAAGTTAATTGAACTGGATTGATCTCTTACTGGAAAACTTCTAGTTAACTTGAGCATGTTATCTCAAGACATGCTTTCCAATCATCTCACTGGCTATTAGCAGAAAGTAGCACCATAACAAATCAACAGTTTCTCTCATCATAGAATTAAATCAAATCATTTTGGCAGACATTTTTGTTAACCAATGCTAATGTTAACTAACATAACTAGAAGACAGAGGGCAGAAATAATCAGCTTTTCAACAAACAAGCAATTCTTACATAAGGTACACACTAAAAACACAGTAATTTAGCACAAAGCATCCTCTCCAGTGAGCACTGTATTTCTTTTTTCTGATTTCTTGGGGGTATACCAATGAACAAAATGATTTGTGCTCTTTAAGCTGCACAGATAACATGGAACCAAGTGCAAGACCTTTAATCTTGACCTATTTTACAAACTTGGGCATGTTTGTACAACAAGTTGACAGTATGTTAGAAATGTACATGCTGCTAAAACTTACATTAAAGTCAAGAAGTGCATCCATTTGATTTTGTATAATTGGTACAGTTTTTAAGAGTTTTTCTGTGCTCATTGTTCTCATCACTCCATCAGCCCTGTTGTGAGAAAAAAACAAAGAAAATTCTTCACATGAATTTTGAAGGCAATTGCTAGTAAGAAACAACAGAATATATATCAAGTAATCAGAGAAACCATTTAAGTCTTTGCCATACAAAGCAAGCCTTGTGGTGTTTAGGAATGATGTCTAGCCAATATAACTGTAATAACTGCAGTGCAGAAAGACAACAACTTATTTGGTCAAAATATGAATCCAAGGTGAATTTTTACTCAGAGAAAATGAAACTGATAGTGTTTAGAAATATAGGAGAGCTACAATGCATCAGGTAACAAAAAAAAAAGCTCTAAAGGTTATTTTTGAAGCAATTTTTTATGTATTCTTTTTCCAATCACCCACAATTATTTTGTGTCAGTTTGCATTCTTTTCAACTTAAAGAGGTAAGAAAGAATAAAAAAATGCAGCAGTATGTTTTTCAAGCTTTTTCAGAAAGATTCTAGAGACTACATGAAATTTCCTTTTAATGGCTGACTACCAATATTTGATTGTTTATTAATTGTTCAGCTTGAATAGAGTAAGATTGGCTGCACATTTGAAAAAACCCATCAAATGAATACCAAAAATATCCAAGAAAAGCAACAACTGAGGAAGAGACTAAATCCCCTCAGTGAAATGAAACAACTGCTTTCTGTAAGACAAATCAGGCAGCCTTGCAAGTTCATCTGCATGCATACAGCAAACCAAATGTTTCCTGCAAGTGCAAATCTCATAGTGCATCTTCACAGAAAAGTTTGTGCCTGTTCTCCAGGCTGAAAAGCAGTGGGGAGCATGCTGCTTCCACCTCTCTACTTGTGCTGTATACTTACTCCTAACAGCAAACAATAACTGAAAGAAATTTAGTGGGGCACAGCACAGAAACAAGGGCCCCAAGAAAAATCGAGGTGTGGAAAAGCCAGATTGCTGCCATCAGAACAGTTATTCCTACTGGCGCACAGAAGGACCTCCAGAAACATGGTGCAGGCTAAATAATTCACCTCTCTAGGCCCAAAACATCTGATAAAACAATTGTGTATATCTCTAGAGCAGCTGCAGCCACCTTACCACACACAAATCTCAGGTGTGGAAAATGCTGTTTTGTGCTGTTGGCAATCCAAACAACTCTAAAGGCAGAAAGAGCAAAAGAAGCCCAAGCATCCTCCTTTTACTTTACCATCACACTTCAAATCCAAATGGACTCCACAGTGTTAGCAAGGAGGCAGAAGGGATTTGGACAGTGTTCTGAGGCCCAATTCAAATGCCTTTACAACATTAATGCAAGATATTAGACAGCCCGTTACTACAGTTAATTCATTCAACAGTATTAAATTCAGATTTCTGTGGATTAAGAATTAAGTTCTTAGTTTCAATAAAAACTAACCTATGTATGGATGATATAGGACACACAAATGTAAAACTAATAATAGGCTTTTAAACTTTAAAAAGCACCATATACAGAGATAATGGACAAAGATGTCAAAAACTGTCAACTGTGATTGGCACCTTCTCTCCAGCCTTCCCAAAGAAGAGCTCCAGATTAATTCTGCTGTTCACTACAACATGTAATTTACCAAACTACCAGTGCTCTGCACTGTGTTATTTTACCTGTAAACAGGTACCTAGTCTCAAAACAACTCATTTCTCTTAAATGAGCACACTTTCCAGGGAAAATTTTAATTCCTGTAGACCAACTCAGGATAGCATCTGCTGCAATGTACTATTAAAAGTACAAATTTACACTACCTTCACAAAGACAGTAAACTTCATACAGATATTTTGTGACAGGAACAGAGAAACACCAGGAAGGGCTGCAAGGTGTTTGACCTGTCATTTAAACCTTCAAGAGCTAAGAGCACAAATAAATTGCACAGTCCTCTATATTACATACAAGGCAAAGTACACAATCTATTGTGAAAGACTTGTTCAAACTTTATTTTTTTATATATAGACTTTGATGCATACCATTTTTTGTGCCTTTATATTAAACTGTTAATGTTTAAAGATAAAAAATTACAACAACTGAAGTAAAATATTTTTTGCAACATACATTATTGTGCAGTTGAGCCTTTGTGTGTCATGGGAGATATTCAACAGAGAAAAGGAGTCGTTACTCTGTGTATTAAGCCTGAGCCATCATCAGTATTTTTCACTTGAATTACAGGACATACGACAAAACCTCAAGATCAGTAGAAGAAAATGCAGTCCTTACCCTCTTTTTACTTTCGTGAAATCAAAAGCCACTTGTCTATAGGAAACTGCCTTTTCATTTAAATATCTGCTATACCGCCTGATAAACGTTGACATGTCATAACCTAAAAAACAAGTTTCAGAGGTTTAGTACCTACCAAATCAAAGAACAATAATGTTATTCTAAATAAAGTGCAAAATATTAACACAAGACATCTCCATTAACTACGCAAAACTGGGCAAAAATATAATCTGACAATAACTGTGTACGTCATTGTATTCACCCTGTAAATCAGACAATACCACAAATATCTAGACAACCTCAACTATGCAAAAGTTTACACTTCACTTCCTAAGGAAATTACTTCCAAAAGCCAAAGTAATTTTATGCAAGTTCTCTTATACTACAACAGAAATTACTATCAAAAAAATTAAATTATGCATTCACAAAGGCATTCACATCAGCGCCGCAACACATTCTCTCATTTGCAACTGAATAGAAAAAAAAGGCTTTGATGGAAACACATCAATATGACAATACGACAGAAATTCTTCTCTGTTCAGACAGCAGTGATAGGAAATATTTTGATAACTGTCAATCTAGGGGTATAGACTAAGAAAAAAATCTGTTCATAGTCTATGCTGAGACCACAGAAGTTAAAACTCAATAAAATGACACAATTTGGTAGAGCCTTGGTTATCACTGAGAAGGTTTCTGTCCCCAGGCACCATTTTGGCTGCCTGTTCTAGAACACTTGTGGCAAAGATCAGAGGTATATATAAGAAGCAGTAGAGAAAGTAAGGAACCACCTTAGGAGAAAAAACAATGACAACTACATGTATGGTCAGAACTGTAGTAAACTGCAGCACAGCAGTTTGGAAGTTTATTTCAGTTGAAAAATCTGAACCAGAGAAACACTTATTTGCCCACTGAATTAGTCTTAAAGTTAAATGAAATGGTCTTTGATCAATTTCCTAAAAAGGTAATTTTAATTCTTTTTAGACACAGTTCTTGTCTCACTGACATGATGTACAATGTACATATGATGCATTTTAAAAAAATTGAGTTACTAATCAAAATTGCCTCATTTGGAGAGGTCTCTCTCTATACAATTAAGAGGAATATTGAGATCTGTATGACTAAGGAAGTCAGAAGCCTTTAAGTAAGCCTGTTAGAAAAGATGCAACATGTTCCTCCAGCAGACAGCTCCTGCCACACCATTATGGCATTTTATTTAAGAAATGCAGCTTGGGGTAAAATGGACAGAAAAGTAACTACCTAAATGACAGGGTTCATTAGAGTAATCAAGTTTTTTTGCTGTTCCCCAGCACATCACTAACTTTTAATGAAAAAAAGACACCTTACCTTGCAATCCACTTTTGTCTAGGAAATTGCTCAAATTAAACAATGTATTTCTGGACGCCAGATATTGGATAAAACGCTAGATGAAAGAGAAAAAAATGAATACTTTTACTGGGTTACAAGGAGAAGGAATTGAGGTAACAGTACTAGAAACTTTTTATCCACGTTAAGAAATTCAGCTTTTATGCCTTAAGACTGACTTCAAATCTGGAAACTATTACAAAAACTTAGCTGAACTATCAAAGTAAACCAGTTTTTTTTAATGCATAAATCTGTGAACAAATCCAAGTTGCATTTAGTACGAAGGCCTCGTTTAGTCAGTATTTATTTTAAGCCATAATATGGAACTCTGAACTTCTGAAAAAATCCCTTCAAATACATTCTCATTTTACATGCTCACAGTTGTTTCACTGACTTCAATTTTGTAACAACTGATTTAATTTTACCAATTAGCCAAGTCATCTTTGCTCAGCATGCAATTGTAATGGTACTTAGCTTAAATATGAAAATGAGGTGATATAAATGTTAGTTTGCTTATAAATCAAATATCAAACATAACAATCCATACAAAGCATTAACATTGTATCACAATACTTCTAATTATTATACATAATTACGAATTAAGTTTCACAAGGTGAATGACGCTATTTTCATCTTAAAAAGACACATTTCAGATCATTGACACGATTTAATAGGAAACAAAAATTTTGTACAGAGCTGCTGCAAAAATAAACCAATCATTCAGTTGCAATAAACATTTAGACAAAAGACAAAAGCGGTGTTGGTTAGCGTAACATGTACTACTTCATTACTTTCATTAGCATACATAGGTTACATAGAAAAAAGACACAGTCTGGAGAAGATTAAAGGCACTCAGCACGCAGCTATAAAGGAATTAAGCCAAAATTGGAGGCACCATTCCTGGAGGTATTTACAAGACACACAGATGTGGCATTTGGGGATGTGGTTTAGTGGTGGGCTTGGCAGTGCTGGGTTAGCAGTTGGACTTGATCTTAAAGGTCCTTTGCAAACTAAATGGCGCTACAGTTTGCACTCTCATTGTTCAAGTACTATTTCTAACTGTGAAAACTTTCATCTTGAGCAGCAATCTTACCCTCATTACTTCTATAAAATATTTGGCGAGCAAAATTTGTTTGGAAATTCTATTCTTAATGGAAAGAATTTCACAGAGTGGTCCTGTGAAATACCTTTAATTACTGTGAACTGTTTTGGTATCAGTTTAAAATTCATATGACTCAAAGGGCAAAGTGTACAGACTGTGTTTTGAAAAGTGTCAATTATCCCGATGAAAAAGTTTAAGCTCCAAGTCAACAACAGAAGTTTGCCCTCTTGTGGCTTAGTTAGCTTCACAGAACAGATTTTCACCCAGACCAGCAATAACCTGCAAGCGAAACCATGTTAAACAATATGTTTAAAAACTTATCCTCCTCCTCCAACCCAGACTAGTCAGCCAGAGGAAGCAGTTCCTCTAAATGCAACCTGAAAAATTTTGGTAACTTGATAAAGCTGTCTCAATTCCAAAGCTCATATAGGTTACCTTATTCTAATTGCAGTAAAAAGGAATGTGTACAAACATTTCCTAAGGAAGCCTTAAAAATATACTTTTTGGGTTTTTTTAAATGCAAAACATTCAAGCTGCTGCTATGCTTGGCTTGGTATTTCAAACAGTAAGGCCCCATAGGAATTCAAACTGTGAGACAAAACAAGTTTATTCCTTTTTGTGTAACTTGGGGTTATGTGTGTTAAACTATTCAACCGTATTTGGTATTATTTCACCCTCAAAGCCAACTCGTAGGCACACATTATTTTCATTGTAAAAGGTTAGGGGGTGATGGTAGAAATCAATTTAGAATCAAGTTATCTGGACAAAAGACCAGAGAGTTAGCTACCACATGAAGGTAAAAATGCTTCCATTTTAAGCTTTTAGAATCCCATGCAAGTTAATTTTTCTTGGGTTTTTTTGTTTCATCATTAGAATATGAACATAGTAAAAAAGTACCCTCAACATTTGGGACACTTACCTCTTACTCTAGAATTACAAACTTTAAAGCAGAAACAATGCAGACAAACAGAAAATGAGACCTGTGTTCATGCAGAGTTGGACCAAAAAAGGCAAACCCAAAGATTGTCTTACAAAAAGAACAAGTGGAAGCGTTTAGCTGACATTTATAGGAATGAGGGGCTACAACTGTTCTCAGACACATCATTTTTGTATTACCTCATTTCCATACACCATTAGATGATGGGTTGTGATAAGAGATTTGAAGACCACTACCCAGCTACTGTTGGTAGTTCTTTCAAATAAACTATCTGCCAGCTGTGGGATGTTCACATTCATCTCATTCGTGCACTGGATTAAATCTGCAATAAAGAAATTTCTGTTATTATTATCAGTTCTATGAAGGAAGATCAATAACGTTCCCCAAAAAATCAGTACATTCATTTTATGTAGTAATATTTTTGATGAAAACTGAGGGGTTTTCCAGTAAAATAAATATTGAAAAGCACCATGGCTTGGGTCTACCAGAACTTTGTAATACGAAGCTCACTCTGCTCACTGCCAGGATTCAACTGCTTCTGCAGCTGCCTTAGAAGGCCCTGGAACAGAAGTACCACAATGACTTACACTACTTCTGACTAACAACTCTCAGCTTTCAAACACCTAAAGCACTAAATAGCAAAATAATTATTACATGGTACCATTTAATTAAGTTTTACTGGAAGATTATGACTAGAATTAACTGTAATCTCAGATTTCTGGCCTCTTAATGGATCAGTAAACCCTTTCAGACATTGGTTCAATGTGAGTAATAAAAGATTCAAATACTGCTTAGTCTTGATACAATACAATCAACACGTTCAAAAGGGCAGAGGAAATGTTGAGTGGAAAAAGGAGCCTCCAGCAACAATGCCAGAAGCTGACAGATTAATTTAGTTAAAACAAAGTTGGATTGTTAACCAAAAAGATGGTTAGGAGCACAACACCTGAGGTTAGCTAGCTAAAACATAGACTTCCAATTTCTGTTCAGCCTGGACTACTGTCACACCTCTGTAAACATGGGGAGCTATAATTTCAGTACAACCAACAGAACATTATCTAACCATCCAGTACCTTATTTCCCAAGGCTGATGAAGGAAGAGATGACTTAAGATCATAACACTATGTTGACAAATACAACAGGAACAACTATATGATAACAGAGCTTGCTATTATTTAATATAAAGCTTAACTTAATGCAACATAGTATTGATGAAATTTTTCTACTATTACCACTCCAAAAACAAACCAGTAATTTTCACTCAAACTGACAGCCTTGCCAAAGGCCATAGCTCAATAAAAATCAAGACTTCAGAATGTCCTATGCCTGCCTGTCTAAGGACTTCCAAGGCATACTGGAAACACCCATTTAATCTGAAGGCAAACATTTCACCTTTGAAGACAGTTTTATACCTTGCTATGAACAATCATTCACGTTGAAGGACTCCTGAAAGACAGGACTTCCTTCAGCCAGAGCAGCAGGTAAGCACAGCTACCACATACACAGAACTAGTATGGTCAGAACTGAAAAAGCTGCTATTTACATATTGAAGTATTAAAGGAAGCAAGCAGGAAATGATTTCCACGTTCATAAATGTAATGAGATGGAGAGATAAACATTCTTTTATCTACAAGTAAAATTGTGATGACTACAGGCATTCATGACCTCATTTTTAAGTCACGGTTATCTATTATTGGATGATGATTTGGGGCTGTTAAGACAATGCCAGGATATTACTCAGCAAGAGACATGCTCTGAACTGGATCATTAAAACCAAGCCCTGCAGCTTCTTCACCTTCAGGTCTTCCCTCCTAAATAGTAACACAAGCAGTTTTGTGCAAGGCTATCTGGCAGGAACACACATTAAATACAGAGGTACACACATCACTGGATGTCAAGTCATATGTTTTGGCATAAGATGTGCAAGTGCATATTAGAAAGTGAACTTCTATTCTTAAATGCAACATTTGCCAACAGATCAACAGTAACAAAGAAATACAAAAAAAAAAGAGGTGGCACTTGAAAATCCACTATCTAAAACATTAAAAAACCCCTACTCCAAATACATATCCAGTGTAGATGACATTTTGTGCTGGGAGAAATGTTTTCTGAAATGCCACTGAACTTTGAAATCATTATCTGTTGCAGCGTGTAAAAGAAAACAGGCTCTGTAACCCAGCAGAAAATCATCCCTCACAGGACTGATGAGTGTTTATGCGAAAAGCATATGAATGAACTTGGTGGGGGGCAGAGGGAGAGAGTGCAGGCACATTATGAGGAACCAGTAACCAACTGGGAGAGAACACAGGTGACAAGAGAAGTACACAGGCAACCCCAGCCTTCAGTGGAAGCAAATTTGCAAATGCAAACAGGGGAGTCACTACAATACTACAGCTACTACAAACTAAATTTAGTAAAACATGAAACTTCTCTCTCTCTCTCTCCAAAATGCTGATTGAACAGATATGCAATAATCTGGAATGTCTTAATATCTCGAAGTACCTACATTGTACACATCTCAGAAAAGTTACATTTCTCTGAAATCTCCTTTGAAAGTATTTTCATGAACAATGCTAAATAGGTAAAGAAATATTTGCACAGTTACACCCAAATTAGATCAGCAATTTTTGTGCTAACTATACTATAAGCAGCATAGTACAGATAGCAGAAGATGGTATCCTTCATCCCACACTGCTGCACCACATCCCACACTGCATATACAGTGTTCTTACTTATTTATCCTATTCCCACAAACACCCTTCATTAAAGGAGAGGAACAAATATATAGTTATTTTCACATCCTACACTTAACACAGCTCATCTCACACCCACCTATGAAAATACTAGCTATGTGTTTGGAAACCTAAGGGCCCCAAAGCAACATATCTCTAGACTGCTACTTACTGGAAATGCTATGAGCAATGCCACAGGCAGGTGTATAACCAAAGGGTACAGCACTAAGGGGAACAGCTTTCATCTCACAGCAAAATAGAAACAAACAAAATAATCAAGAAAACAAAGGACAACCCTTGGTGAAAGAGTGATGCCTGTTTCATTGATCATCTTGTCATGGGAGTCAAGGAGTAGGATTGAATACTTACCTCCATCAATACTACAGAAAGGAAAGTCACCTTCTGTATTGACCTTCTGCATTAAGGCCCAGAATACCTCACAGCAGAAAAAGAAACTCTCCTGGGAAATACAAACCACCTAAAATCATAGAACTCCACGATTCTAAAATCTGTTAAAACTTTCACAGCATGAGACACACAGCATACAGGTGTTAGCTAACAAATGTCATTCCTTGTTTCAAAGAAGGCAGCAATTAGCAACAATAATCTCAAGCTTGCAGCAGGCTGGGAGACTTATATGAGGGAAGCTTAGACAGCAACGAATGCACAATCATATACATGGATGTGGCTGGGGACAGCCAAGGGAAAGGCCACCACGTTGCCCAGGGCGTAGAGCACACGATGCACAAGAAGTGGTTGAAGGAGGTGGGTTTATTCCACCAGCAAAACAGAAGGCTGGAGGCAGGAAGGGGGAATATAAATGCTATCTTCAGCCAGGTATTTCTTGGAGGTTCACAGTAAAAGGATGATAAGCAAAAGGAAAATGGCCAGGCACCAGAGCCCATAAACAGCCAGGTATGTTAATGTTCAGCACTGTTTAAAAGCTGGGGTTCATTACAAAACCTGAGGTCCTTTCCAATCTAAAGCAATTTACAAATCTATGCAATGTCTGTGGAAAAAGAGAACAGAAGCAGGCAAAAACAGAGAAGTGATTTACAAAGTAAGTTGAAGTCAGAAAGAGTAGTCCAATAGGTATTCCCAAAGATTGAAAACCTTTGACTTAAGTGATTGACAAAACATGTATTGAGAACACCATTTACCTACCTACACCAAATTGTGTATCAAATTTCAGCAGAGATTTCAGAGCCAAAGCTAGATTTTGCAAGAAAGCACTTGTAGCTTGTTTTTAAATAGTGTTTAGATTTTACTTTTGTTATAACAGTTAAAAGATTTCACCACCAGTTCTTTTTGGGTCTTTTTCCACCAAGGCAAGGGTTTTGCAAGGAATCATAACAAAGGTATGGCCAACAGACATTTCAGCAACACTTGAAGATTTGCAAATGCACCTGTACCAAAGCAAGCATATTGCCTAACCCTGTTCAAGTTAAATACTGCAAAACATGCAGTGAAATACTGTAGAATACTTAAGCTTAGAAAAATAATATCCTCGCACTCCTAACCAAGAGTTGTACAGCCTTTCAACTGTTCAGCCTTCATTACAAGAAAGAGCCAAGCAATTCATTGCCTTACACAATTCATAGTTACCAGGTGAAAGAAGTATAAAGGTGCAAAGTAGAGTAGAAGGAGAGCGAGACCGAAGATTCATACACAAGAAAGAAGCAGCAATCACCTACACAAAGCAGTTACTACAAGGCTATGATGATAAAGTACACTGTCTACTCCACACTAGGCATGTAGATGTGGATTAGTCAACCCATGGTAAGGGGTCATGAGTCTTGACCCATGGCAAACACGAGGCAGTCAGGCTGGATAATAAAGCATCAAAGGCATCTGCCCCAAATTACCCCAGAGAACGCATGTGCTTTCAGCTTGTGCCTGTGACCTAACTCCCTCTGCAGCACCACATTCTGCACCAGGCAATGTGCTATGACAAAGCTATCAAAGACGGGTTTCCTTCCCCATAAAAAAGAATCACAAGGTATCCTGAATGAGTCTTTATGATTTCTTTTCCCAGAATCTTACTCGTATTAATTCACAGTAAGGTTATAAAGAACAGGGTTGAAAACAGCTTTCTTTAACAGTATTAGTTTCAGATACAGTTTCAGACAGTGTCATTTGTGGTAACAAGTAAGCTGAACATAAGCCAGATTTACATACTTCATGTACATGCAGCACCTGATTATTTCCACTGGTTTACCTGTATCTCTCATTTTGAACAGTATTTCTATTCATAAGTATCAACCTGAAAATATTTACAAGAATGAGATCTTCCAGGCCAGAAAGTGCCTCACATTCATTATTCCAAAATAGGCCAAGCAACTGTGACACATAACCATCTTGTTAGCTATTGCTTTTTCACCTATTATACCACAGATACTACCTAGAATAAGCAAGTAATTGGTTACATCCCGCAAGTTATTGATCGTCGTGCCATTTCTAAAAATATATGTAATAGGAGAGACAGTACCCTTTCAGTAAGCAATTGAAATGGTGATCATCCAACATGAGTAGACAGATAGTGCCAAGAGCTAAACACATTATATTCTTCAGTTAAAAAAAATACAAGAATAATAAAAGCATATTTAAATACGTATTGGTGGATCCAAAGCACAAGTCAATATGCATCCGATCAAGTTTACTCAACTGGTAAATCTAAAATTGAAGCCAACATAGCAAACCTGTTTCTTTTTTTAAATACATAAGGAAATATAAAACATTGCTTGCATGAATTAATATTCACATAGAGGAGTTCAAAAGAACACAATTAACTTAGTACCTTTCAAACTGAAGAGATAAAATGCTACTGATTGACACTCCACTCACAAGGGAACACTTGAGGCTAACCACAGCGGTGGAATACAGGACAGTGTTTATTTTTAAGATAATTCTACTCAAGAGTGTGCATCTCCTTATGATCAATTCCCTTTTCATCTAAGGCTGTACAAAACAATTTTTAGATTTGAGCAAAATATTTAATAATTATTGATACAGGGCTATTTTGCTTTCCTCTAAGGGACCAGCTTCTCAACAAGACAAAACATTCGAAGCTGACACACCTTCATTTTATCATACTTCTGGAAATGAGTAGGAAAAATGTTGGTATCTCATCCCAAAAGCTGAAACAAAAATAAAATACTAATGGAAAAGACACAGTTATCTACACTGCCAATACTCAAGTTAAATTCCTTTCTCTAGCTGTCCAGATTTCAATTCATATCATGATTTTCAAATTATACCACTTCCCTCTATGTTAGGGTCTCATTTCTTTCTTCTTCTACACAAATATTTGCTGGAACTGAGCTGCTCCCTCATTTGGTCAGCAATCTTAATCAAAATGCAAATGTTGAATCTAAAAATCTATTAAACAGATAAAACATTTCCAAAAGATAGATAAGAAAGCAGCAATGTGACCATTTCCCATGCAACGACACACTGTGTAGCAGCAGTTAACACTGACAATTTTAGGAATTTGGTGAAAATTTTCAAATATCAGAAGTCAGCAAGTTCACATCAAATTGGTTAATGATATAAAAAACGATTGGTTTTATACCATCAAGAAGTCAGCCACCAGACAAAAAATTCCTTCCTTTGAATTTTTGTTACGAATAAGTCACAGCAAGCTTTTACTATTTCTAAACAAATTTTATGGGTTTAAGATTAACATTCTCCTGCTTCCCCCTAAAACACTCATGATCTATATGCTCATGTGGATTTTAAATAGTCTTGTTACAGGTTCTGGGAAAGCACACATGCCTGCCACATCTTTCCCTCCCAGAAGGACATTAAGAAGGTTTCACAACAGGGGGAAAATACGGGTTATTGAAAAGGAGATGAAAAAAAAATTAAAGAAATAAACATGTTCCAGTTACACTAATGTAAAGTTTGTCAGCAGATCTTAAAAGAAGGAGCAACTGAATTTAGCAGCAGCAGAGTTTTTCATGATCAGTTTTTATTTTGTTACTTACTGAAATAGAAGTGTCTTTTTTTTTAACTGGAGTGGTTTGTATGAAATGTAACATAAAATATTAGAAACATCACCTCTGTATATTAGACATTTTTCCCAGTTGCATTTTTTTTTCTTCAAATTGCTATAACAGATCATCTTCCTTCCCTGAATAATTGGCAAGTCAAAGTAGTCCCTTATTTTCAAAAGTTCAATACAAAGTATAAAGAAGAGTTTTTCAACTGGCTGCTGATGACAAGTATTTTGGATTATGTAGGTTATTTTTTCTATTCACCTTGACACAATGATTATGAAGAGTTTGCTCTATTTTTATCCAATTACAAAATGAACAAAATTGAAATGACTTCACAAATATATACCAGTTTTATTCTAGTAAAGCTCTTTGAAAACATTTCTAGAACATACAATAGACAGTGTTCTCTAATATTTAAATACTTAGAGGACTTAACTGTGCCGTGAAAGGACACTTATAAAAACTTCAAGAAATCAGAAATACTAAAACAAGAACAAAAGAGAAAGGTTTTCTGTAAAATCTATAATTAAAATCTACTTCAACAGATTAACAGTTCTGATAACTGCAAACCCCGACACATTCAGATCTGATTCTATGCATTCCAACTGACATTTTAAAAGCAGATAACTTAATGTAAGCATATAGTAACTTTCTAAAAAGTTTCCCACTTCTTCCACAGGTGATGTCCTTATTTAAATATGGGAAATAGGTTTACAAAGGTCCTGGATGTAAGTAAGTACTTTTCATTATAGAACCAAGCAATTTGTCTAAAGAGAATACTCAAAATAGTTCTGAACATTAATGCAAACGGGTAAAATTGTAATTTTTAAAAAAAATTGATTTCTTCCTCAAAATGATACATTTGGTAACTAAAAATTAAGCTTGTGCCAAAATGAAGATACCCCAAAGGACACACTGGAGTGATCAAGTGAGATAGAGTGATGTTAAATTTCATTCTGAGCCACTCACTAAAGGGCATTTAATCTGCTGGAAGAATATTATATAACAAGCATGTATTTGAAAACTGAGTGAATACTCCAGTAGTTTCCTAATTAACAGAAAATACCTACATTTGCAGTTTAAGACAAAATACGCCGTAAACACTACTTGTTCTAAATTTAGGTTTGTTTCTCCTCTGAATAAACCCAATTGTACCAAACTGCTTTACTAGAAGTAGTTTACTACATCAGATTGCCCCGTGGCTTCACCCGAGTCCCCTTCAGAAAGTGGATAAGGAAATCAGGACCACACATTTTTAAACTAACAATAAAAATTCCCACTGACAATTATTTCTCTGCATATAACAGCATCTTAACAGCTACATGCACTGACTCAGGAAACAATTTATGGAAGAGTTAAAGAAATCTGAGAAGACTCATTCTATTCTGAGCTTTCCACGTTTAAAAGGAACTATGATTTAATCTAATTTATATTAGATAAGCAGGATAAAAAATGCAGAAAGAAGATTTATTATAATGTTGAATAACTTGCTCAATAGCCAAAGATTTATATTTTCATTTCATCAAGTCACATCTTGCCTTTTTCTTCCAATTCAAACGAGACTATCATGTTCTCTATCCTACTTAAAACTGCTATTTCTAATTGGAATTCTTAGAAATTACTTTAAATCTCTATCTCTCTAGTAACCCCGGGAACTCAGCATTACTGCCGCAGGTATCTTTTAACTCTACATTTTTCTCATATGGCAACACTTTGACTAACTTACTACTTATGTTTGAGAAGTGAAAAAAACTACTTAAGATATTTTCTGCAAAAAATACAGTAAAAATTAGTTCAGTCGAACAACGGCTTCAGTGAAGAATTCTCTGAAAAACATTAGTGGTGTCTACCGAAACTCTTCAGCAAATAAAGCATCGGTAAATGAAACAGCAAAAGAAGTTAAAAATAAGGGAAGCACAACTCAAACCATTATGTGGGTCACGTGATTTTCCTTTTTCTGTTTTTCTTTACTTTATCTTAATTCCTACATCCTGGAAAGTGCCACATTACCACTTGATTTAACATTCATAGTGATTATTCAAACTTCTCCAGTTACAAATATTGTGGAAATGACAAGTCTGGCTATGTTACCTTCGGAGAATTGATTTCTCAAGACAGACCTGAACATCGCTTTCCTCTAAATTTGCCAAGTAACTCCACCACATTTTAAAGACTAACATTAAAATACTGCTAAATATTGCTCAACAGCTCCAGCCACAGATTGTAAATACAACATTTTCATTTCAAGTACATTTGTCTCATTAATCCAGAAACAGTTACAACCAGATTTACACAAGCATTCAGGGTACCTTGACAGCACATAAACAAGCTTGAGCAGTTTAGAAAATGAACGTATCAACACCACAATTCTTGCTCTTATCTGCTTATGTAATCAGATACATTTCTTTTTGGAAAAAAATGGCAATTTTAGGCTGTTCTGTTCATCCTGCAAAGAATCATGTTACACTTTCAGACAAGAGAAGCTGATTCTCTAAAGCTCAGTGTAAGAAAATAACCTGAACTGCCAGATCATCATAGCAGAATAAATTACTTACACATTTAGGATCACCGACCTATAAAATAATTCATGCTGGTCAGAACCTCTGGACAGCATATAAGCTCCAGTCAGCTCCTGCAGACTCTTGACTAAATATACAGGTAGTTGGAGCCTGGAGCCCTCTGAGGAATGATCTCCTAAAGACATCCAATTGTGGAACCACTATCAGTGACAATAAGTTTTGTTCAGTTTTATGTCATTTCCTTTCCTTCTGTACATAAGGAAAGGCTATTAAGCACACAACTGACCAGACTTGGAGGTAATGAAATTGGCTTCTGTGGCTACTGCTACAAGTTAACCTATCACTGCATTACCACAACATTTCTACCCTTCAAGCTGAACACAAACCACAGATTAATTCACCATGATTAATTCACCAAGTTTAACACATCGCAGAAGTTAGCTATTTTAGACCAACACAAATTCATAAGATATATAACTCATAGGATGTTTTCATGACAGCTCATGATAAAACAGGGTGGTCCCATTCCTGTCCCTACCTGCAAACATTCACACACTTCCATTGCTTATGTTATGTCAGCACTAGTGTACTTCTCTGAACCATACTAACTTCTCATAACAGGAAAAAAACCCCACACAAATAACCCCTGACCTCAGTGGTGGTGGGTGGGATAATGGAGATGACACATGAGGTGACACAACACAGCATAGTTTCTTCATTATCCTACAAGATAAAAAATAGCTCACAAAAGACCAAAACTGGCAAAAGCCACAACCAAAAAAGGATATGATGACATGCAAACGTAAGAAGAACGAGAGGAAAAAGGGAAGTGGACAAGCCCTCCCACTTTTGGCACCAGTGAGTGACTGTTACTCAACCACCCCACGACAGTCATCCTCTGTTCTTCCAAGATGTTCATCTTGGCCTTCAGTGGTTACTGTACATTTTGATAGTTTTAAGTTTTCTTAGATTAATATCAGACTTAAAGTCTGATGTTCTGGTTCAGATTAAAAAAGAAATTCCCCTTGTGCTTCTCAGTGGAGACTGAATATCCATATTCTCCACAAAAAACTTCAACACAATGGAAAAACTTCTATTTTCTTTCTTAATAAAATAAATAATTTTCTTTCAACATTGCCTAACTTTTCAGTCTTCTTAATTCATCTGATCTCCTCTGGATTCTCTACAGTTTCACTGATTCATATATATAAATATACACACACACACATACATATATGAACATATATAGTTATTTTTATATATAGTTAAATACAGTGTCTCAGCTGGATAATGAAAATTACTTTCTTCTACAGACATATGGAGGGATGCCCATCTTTCCTACATTCTCACGTTGGTGGTTTATAATGAAAATTAAGCGAGCCAAACCCTCTTGCAGTGTTCCTGCACGTTCAGATAACCCTTTTAGACTCAGGTTTTACACCTTCCTTACACATTTAGACCTCTGTACGCATTCCTACAGCAGTATTCCAATTTATCAGTGTAACTTCATCTTCTAATCTTGGTCTGAAGAGCAGCTGCAAACATTCACAAGACAATGCAATTCTCTGTTGACACACAGTGTACACCAACATACCAGTAACTAATAAAAAGCATCATTAGAACCACAATATGGACATATTCTCAACTTTAAAGTACCCTCCAATCATGGACAAAGTGATGTAAGCAGTCTGTATTAAAGCAGCACCCTCTTGCTCCACTAAGTTTGAGAGTCAAAGAAAAAATACACTAAAACCCACGGCTGTTACCTGTACCTATCAGTTGTTATAACAGGAGAGAACTATCTTTGTTACCATCTTAAAATACTAATCAATTAAAAAGTATCTAAAATATTAGTTACCTTTCTAAAGATTAATTTTCCAGCTGCCACCCACTCTTAAGACTAAATTCTTCCTCAAAACAGAACAAATCAACAATCGCTTCAGCTCCCTAATACTGAGAAATATGCAAGACACACTAAAACTACTGAATACTTTCGCTCTACATTCCTACACTACCCTTTAAAAGCATTTTATCATGAAATCTAGTCCAAAATAATTATTAGCTCCCACACATACACTAGCACATTATTCCTACTGAAAAGTATCTGCAAACTTAGAGCCTTGATCCTATCTTTACAAACATGCTTAATAACGAGCCTGTGAATCATATTCTAAAGATGATTCTTGATTAAAAGATGAAAAATGTCTGTATCTATCAGCCAACTAACATGACAATTCTTGCACAAGCTGTACACTCAATCTGAATATTTAACCCACTGGCCTAATTAAACCAGGGAGAAACCAATATTCCTTTTCACTGATCATATGCTCATTTCAATGCATTCATGAATAAAATTACGAATAGTTCTTTGTTCAACATTGTCAGTATTTCCAGAGTGCATAGCTGCAAACACTTGAGGATGCGCTCCCTGTTTCAGGTTCTGACAAGAGTGAAAGCAGGTACGTACCTTAAGGGTTCCACATGAGCACTGCTGTTTAAGAATACATTAGGACAGGTGGCTGGGCAGGCTTTGATTTTGAATGACAGCCATTGGTTTGATATTGAAATCAATATTTAATATATTAGTGTATAATATTAAATTACTATATTAAATATGATAATAATTTATAATACTACTTAAGCATCCAATATAATATTTATAGTGTGAATAGTCATACATAGTGGATGGATGGAAGCACAATGAACTGCATTAGATGAAACATTTTAACTTTGATGAAGACTAATTACTTTGAAAACTGCATAGCTTTTACACTGCTTTTATATCCTACTGAAAACATGAAGCTATTTCAAGCAGCCTGCATACGTGTGAGTTTATCCTATGATTTCACCTTAAGATGCATAGAAAAGGCACATAACATGGTTTATAGAGAGCTGAGAGATCAGTACGTGATGCCAGAGATATTAGCCCTCAGGTCTCTTCATCACCATGCACACAATGAATGTCACCACACTGTTCTCCGTCTCTGACACGAATAGTGCCCAAGCCATCTGCCTTTGCTTACTGTAAATTTTTGGTTAAAAACCCTCTCTTTCTGCTCCAAAGAACCTGTAAATGTTCTATAGCTATTACACCTCCATACAACAAAAAACAAGTTGTGCTAACAGACGTTTTTAAAACAAGGCTTGTGAGACACATGTACAAGCTGCTGTTGTACTGCCAACAGCACGTAACCAATCCTTGCAGATTGTTCTGGATACTTCCTGGATGCAGGCAAAGTACAAACAAATGCCTTACCTGGGCAGCTTGCTAGCAGTGGTACAGTAACACTACTGTAGCCCAGCCTACTGGAACAGGGAAACCATTTTGTTAACAGCAGACACCATAGAACAAAAAATCCTCAATAAGCACAACTCTACAGCAGTTCTGGAGCAAGACAATTTGCATTTTTTCAAGGAGGTAAGCCTTTAATGTAACTAGGGTTTTCTTCAGTATCTAACCCTCCTCAATCCTGCAAGGAAATCCTAATCTCAACTTTCATTCCCCTGGCTCATATGGCATTCAGATGATATCTGTTAAAAAGTACACCCAAAGTACCTATCACAGAACCACAGAATGGTTTATGTTGAAAAGGACCTTAAGGATCATCTACTTCCAACACCCCGTTATAGCATGAATGCCACTCATGATCAGGCTGCTCAAAGCCCCATCGAATCTGGCCTTGAACACTTGAAGTGATGGGGCATCTACAACCTCTCTGGGCAACGTGTTCCAGTGCTTCACCACCCTCTCAGTAAAGAATTTCTTCCTAGTACCCAATTTAAACCTGCCCCCTGTCAGTTTAAAGCCATTTTCCCTTGTTCTGTCGTTACCTACCCGTATAAAAAGTTCCTCTCCCTCCTTTATACAAGCTCCCCCCAGGTACTAGAAGGCTGCAGTGAGGTCTCCCTAAAGCTTTCTTGTATCCATACCGAACAACTCCAGCTCTCTCAGCCAATGTCACCTTCCAGCATCCGTGACTTCCTTAATCCTGCATTACAGAGGAGCAAACGCCAGACTTCACGCACAGCATGTTTTGGCAGTAAACACTTCTAGCACACTTTCTGAATCTAAATATAAGTATCTTCTAAATATACAGAGTATCCGCACAAGTGTAATTTAGGTGTTTCTTAGATGTTTACCTTCCACATCCCTTTATTCTAAAAGATGCACCAGGAAGCAATTTTGTAGTAGTGATGTACCATCACTGTAGAGCACAGTGAAACTGAAACCAGTGCGCATTAACACCAACCTGACCTCCTGCCACCACATCTCACTGAACAGATCTTCAAGCCAAAAAATTCTCAAGACCTTCATTATTTTGGAATTAATCACACACATGTAATTCACATTATTTTCTCTTTGAACAGCAGTGCTGCATCTTTAATTAAGACAGCTGAATAGACAAAACCAAAGATAAGAGAAAACCAAAGCCATGTGATCTGAGGTTTTTCTACTTCAATACTTGTCTCATTTCAGTAGCTCAAAGGTCTTACTCTAGCAAAGTTGTTTAGAATATCTGTTATTCTCTCCCATTTTAAAACAAGATTTTTGAAATTAGATTTCCTTCTGAACAAAATCTAACTCTGAGCAAGAATAGCACATTTTTCCTGAATGCCTTTGGGAGCTGTCAGGAAGCACGTATTTAAGTTAAAGGAGTTATGCCTCTGTATTTGCCCTCCTCCATCAGTGCTGAAACTGCCAATGAAGATGTGTGTATCTGATGCATGGTAGGACACATTTCTTGGTAGATATCACCCTCTACAGCTTCTGGTTAACTATTGGAAAAAACTGGGCTGTCTGGGTAACTACTGGAAAAAACCCACCAAAACCTAAACTTGTAATTGTGTAGAAATATGTTTCCTTTTGGCAAGAGTCCACGCTAGTATGTTGTACAAAACAGCTGTACTGTCAAGAGAGTCTAATGGTGCAACAGCATCTACTACAGGTCCTTTTGCCCCTACAGTATACTGGTTAAAAACCAACACATTTAATTGCTTTTCATGTACTTACACAGATTTGCAGAATTAACCTGATAAAGAGAAAAAGCCTGGGAAATTTTTGCACCTAAGACCGAAGAAGTTTAAGCCATATTCTAAAACGGTTTGATTATTACATCATGTTCTTCCAGTATTATAGAGATGCAAAAATTACTAATTTGGGTTCATTTTAATATAGTAAGTATCAAAAGTCCAATATACAAAATTAATGCAAATGGTGCTTTTCTGGCACAGTAAAAATAGAAGGAAGTCCAAATTATTTAGATTTTTTAAGTTAGTACTATTTATTACAAAACAGTGCAAATGCTTTTCCTGTAAATAGCACAATGCCCACCTATTGGAGAAAACCTCCTCAGATGACAGCTTCAACCCAGATTTTTACTATGAATAAGCTTTACACATATCATACTACAAATCCAGCTGTGCAGTATTTCCTATTTTGCATGGATAATCTGTTTATCTTACTTTTCTGTAGATCTCTCAGGAAATACATACAGCAGTGTCCTGTCAGATGATCACTTACTCTTGTAGCTGACTAAACAGAGCTTAACAGATCTCAGTGCAGCTGTGATTTAAAGGCTTATAAACAATGACCTAAGTAGTCCAACAAAAGTGGAAAAACCTGAAAAGAGGGGAAAATAAGACAAAGACAATAGAATCAACTAGTACGTTACAAACGAAACACTGATTTCATGAAGGAGCTTTGCTGAGGAATACTTTTTTCTCCTATTTTCTATAAAAGAAATTGGTCAACCTCAAAATGGTAACCCTCAAGATTATAAACTAAAAACACTTGCCCAAAGGCTGCTGCAAAAATTTCCTTACCAAATCTCAGTTAACAGACCAAGGGGGAAAGCAGTTTAGACTACGTGCCTATTATACCATATAATGAATTTTCTTAAAGAAAAAAAAAAAAAAAAAACCCAAAAAAAAACAAACTCCTGACAAAGTACCTGAATTATTTGAATGATCAAAGCAGCAAATCCTCAAACTTCAAATATTCATAATTCGGTGAAAATCAAACACCATCCTTCTCCTACAAAGTGACTGGCAGAAAATCACACAAATCAGCACAGGTTTACACAGTCAGGTACTTGAGCTGGTATCTCAGAGATCAAATAGGCTAAATTTTGTACTTCCTGGTGTTATATGAAAGAGTCTGAAGACACAGTTCTGCACAATGTGTCTGAGATTTATCTTTCTCTATAATGAAAAACAAAAAAAAATATTCTGCACATCAGACATTTTTATATGACTTCTGTCTACTCCTAAGTGAGGCTAATCTTCATTTTTTCCATCAGGAATAGGAGAAAGCAGCGTAACTAAAACCATGAAACTGCTCCTTCCATGTCAACTTATTTGGTGACATGCAAAATTCTAGTCATTTTGGTTAAAAAAGTGTCACTACTTTATAAACTACCATTTCTTAAGCAACAAGGGAAGTTCATGATACGTGAATTTAGAGCACTTCTTGAAGCCATTTTATGCAAGCTCCACCAATTCCATACAATCTATTTCACTTTTTGCACTTAAAAGTAAGTGAACTCATCAAAGGAGATCTGTTACTGACAGCCACTTTCATACCTTTTCTTTTGACCAAAACAGGATCAGATTTTGACATGAACTGCTAGAAAAGTGGATAAAGCAGAGCACAAGAGCTTAAAAAAAAAACCAGCAAAAAACCTCTCTTCCCATAAAAACAGAGGTATCACCACAAAACTGTTTCAACTGACACTCATGTACTGCGAGTGTGCAGCTCTTCCATGAAGGGAGGCAGTCAAGCAAAAGTACAGCTAAATTCTTCCATTCTATTAATAGAAATGTTGGAAATGTCTGCCTAATTTAGCTTTTACTTCCTTTTTCAATTTAGACTAACATGTCCCTTGAGATATTTGGAGCTCTCTGACCAAACAAAACTCACCCTGGCTCATCCTAAGTACATCTTCAATGCACAACATTGAAGGACACAACAAAACCATCCCTTACAGACCATGTCAAAGACGCTCAGAGTAAAAATTTTAAAATATACTGTGACAGAGGTTAGGATGGTGCAGGAACAATCTTCATTTAACATGCAGAGTAAAAAGGAAGCTGAATTTTTCCAGGACCATATATTAAGCTTTACCCATTTTCAGTAGATAAAGCAGAGGACCTTACAAAGAGGAACACACCCTCTTTACAGCAACGCTGTTACGGCTGAGTTTCATAAACCCCAATCCGTTCTTTCTCTCATTCCTCAGTTTTGTAGACTGTTCCTGAGCTCGTCATTAGGCACCATGGGGTCATCAAGTTTCATAAAGTGTCAGAGCCAACATGGGAGTTTCAAACTCTTAAGTCTGAAACTGGATGGGTACGGGAAATTGTATACAAAAAGAACTCCTCGGTATCCACAGTTTTCAGTTGGGAATTTCTCTATTTACCATGAACAAAGACATGTCCCTATCACAAACAGCCTCTAAGATAAACTAAAGCCAAGAGAAGAAGTAAATAACATCTGCCTTTCAGTTTTCAGTAAAAGGAAAGAGACCTTCAGCCAGATTCTATCTTTAAAATTAAACTGTTTCATAAGAAAAGCTCAAAAAAGACAAAAATAGTTATTCCATTTGCTTCAAAGTAAGGTTTGTTCATTGGATAAAACCTCAGAGCTAAAAGGAACATGGAGCTATAATAAAACTGGGTGTTAAGACATCTTGTGTCAGCCCTAGCATATACCAAGAGACTGACCACATTCCTGTCTACAGACTCCTCATTAACAGTTTAAAATAAGGACAAAAGCATCTCCTCCAACGCACTGTACTTTACTTACAGATCATTAAATATGAAAAAAGTCTCCTCATAAACTGTGTAAACAAAAAGCAAAAAACCCCAGCAAAACAAGAGAGATAATCAGCCACTAGAAATGCATGAGCTTCAAATTCATAACAATGAAATTCCAAGCATCAGAAGTTAAACTAACTGTGCTGTTCCCTAGTATTTAAGAACTAGCACAAAAACGTCTTTGGATTTCCATCTGCTTACACACCAAATTCAGCAGTGAAACAAACTTCATATATTCCAGATTTTTAATGCAAAGCAACCTGCTTGGAAATTGACTTAATTTATGTTACACTTGATAGGCTTAAATGATGGCAAAGAATTTCAGCTGAACAGGTCAGGAAAAGAGTATGGGCTAGCTCCTTATTAACTATCAAGAACCTAGAAATAAAAGTCTGTATCCAGACAACCATTCTTCCTCAAAGCCCAACAAACAGTGTGCTAGTCCCTGCATGTCAAACAGCTTACAGCTAAGAGTTGTGGATCCTGAGCTTTTCCATTCAACCGCTAATCAAATCTGACAACTTACTACGCATTACATATCATTATTAGAAATAACTACAGTCTGCAAATGCAGAGGTGTTCCTATTTGGTTTCTATTTATTTCTTTCTTCTATTCCCATTATTAAAATCCACTTCACATGTATTTTTGATACTCTAAATTTTATTCTGCAGTGCTATACTGTAGCACTCATGACTGAAATGCAAGCACTCTAGGGAGAAATAATTCCTAACAAATTTAAGACAGGTTATTAATATATAACAGAAAAACTGATTTAAAGGATCAATCCAAATTCAGTTGACTAAAAACCAGCTGATCAGAGCACGCTATATCAATGAAAGCTAAGGGACATGGACATCCAGAGAATTAATTCAAAATTTACTACCTAAGGATTCCAATATATTTCTAAACAGTAAAGAAACTTCTCAAGAGAAAAAAAGAACACAAGGGTATTATTCAAAAAGACATTTTTCTTTTTTATCTGCAACTAGGTTTTGAACTAGTTGTGGTTCACAATGAATAAAAAGTAATTGCAAGTAAAACACCTGAATTTCAGCCCTAAAACTCACAAACTGACATAACCACTTATGTAAATATTAAACTTAAGTGCCCCATGTAAGACAGAAGAACGAAGGCACTTCACAAGTAAGCAAGATTCAATTAAGCCAGCTTTATACCAACCCAGAAATGAAGAATTACTTTGTGAACTACAAATGTATGAGGCTGCAATACATAATCAAGTAAGTATTCCTAACAAACTGGTTTTTAAATGAAAATTATTTTTAATCTCTCCATAACAGCATACATGCTGAATTATGATCACCAATGGCTTCTGGCAAATAGAAAAGAGGACAGAATTAAACCTGATCAAATAACACCACTATTCCCTGTATGGAGACTTAACCATTACAACAGTTCAAACAAGATTTTACACTTCACATAAAAAATAAGGTCAGATCCAGAATAAAGAGTTGTTGATCAGAAAAAATCATCAACTTTGAAATAGGTTGCAATGACGGCTGAAACTATTATGGTAATACTGGGCAGAGAGAGAAGGAAAAGTGATAAATCAAATTCAAGTGTGACTCCATTTCCAATTAAATATTGACCCATTTGTCAGCAAGAGTGGAGATATCAGCCAAATAAACCAAGTGCAACTGCAAGCAAATGTAGGTGAAACAGTGATGCAACTTGTGAACATACAAGAAGAAGTGGGGAAGAGAGGGACATGCTACATAACAAAACTAAACCCAAGACAAAAAGCACACTGGACAGCAAAAGACAGGTATAGAAACACTTCCATGTCACTCTACAGTTCAGTATACACCCCAGAAAAACCCAAACACCACCAACAGCAAAGCAAGTTACAAGCAGCCCTTAAGAGCACCAAGGAACATGAAGACACCCACTTCCACCTTTTGACAGCCAAGGCATTCAACCTTCTCCTCTGGCAGACAGACTAACAAATCACAGACAACCAGAGCTGCTCTGAGTGGATTTACTGCCAGATTGAAGATTTTTTTTTTTTAATTAAAAATAAGTATTTAAGACACATTTACTTTTGCTATAGTTTTGTAACCTGAGTTTAATTTAAAATTTGTATGCTGCCCTCTCTGGGCCTGAAATCTAGTTTACTATGGTAACTTTAGAAACTTATGCTGCGCAGATGAACACCAGAGGGTTGGTTTTGTTGCGTTCATTTTTCTTTTTTTTGAACAAAAGTAATTAAGGAATAAAATGAACCTCATTATCACCTTTTTATAAATGGATTAAAAAATACTCTTTTTTACAAGTTATTAAGATGGAAAATTTGTTTATATACTAATTATTTAACTAGGAAACAGTGTTATTACAGATTCACAATTTGTGCTTTACATTTTACTAAATTAACTATTCAAAAAAACAAAAAAGGTTACAAACAAGACAGACACTTTGTTGATGGCATAACACACACCCAGCAACTGGAATAGCTGAGCTACTGCAAGCACCATATTTAGAGTAAATACGTGAAATACCAGAGCAGTTCCAATCCATGCAAACATCTCACTTCCCACATCATCAAAAGAATCACTCCTGCTAGAATGGCACCGCTGCTGGAGCATACAAATGTTGTGACTGAAGGACTGCTTGCTTGAGAGGAAGCAATAAAAGACAGCAAGTGAAGATTTCAAAAGTGTCTTTTCAGGAGAAAATGAAAAAGGAGCTGATGTGGAGAACTTCTCTGTAAATTAACATAGGTATGAATGAAAGCACATAGGAGAGCTCAGAACTAGTATAATCCCCACTTTGTGAGGTTTTCTTATTTAATTTAGACTACTTATGTCACAACCTGCATAAAAGTCTCAGGATTTCACTTTATGCCACCACTGTTCATTTCAGTAAATTCCCTTATGCTTCATTCTGTGAACTAACATGCCCAAGTCAAATTTTGGTGTAGATCTTATCAATTTACACCCTCTCTTTTGAGGTAAAACTTGTAAAAGCCTAATTTACCCTTGTATAATATTGCAAATGATCCAGATAAGCATTACTTTGATAAAGCTCCTTTAGCAAAATAGCACAGAAGATGTTTAGTCACAATCAGAAAATCCAGCATATTTCCTAAATCTGTAAGAAACACTTAACTTCATTAAGTTATTCTCACACAGTTAAATACAGCTTAGTTCCCTAATTTCTAAAATCCCAATACCCGATTTGTCACATATTACTCATAACTTGGATTTACTGTTAGTAGACTTAAGACCACCACACCTTAGCACTGAATTTACTAACCTTATTTTTAGGTTTAGAAACTACCAGCCAATTGATAAAGCTCTAATACAAGCTAGGGGTGAAATACCAAATAGAACACTACTTCTTCAAGTTTTGAAGGATACAGTTACTTTGAACTTACTAAGAGTTCAAAACCTGCCCACTCACGATCATATTCACAATGGGGAAAACAGCTAGAAGAGCAAGGAAAACATCAAACCCAACAATTTTATAGCAACAAAAGCTTCTTTCCACTTGACCGCGTTCTTTTTTTTGTTAGTTACTTGTTGGTTACTCCTAAGTGGCTGCAGATATAATCAGTAATAAAATCTCTCTCATACCCAAGTCTTTGCAAGATAACATTAAGACCAAAATTACAACTGCTCCCAGAGTTAAGATTTTGACCAGCAGAAAGTCTAAAGGGTTAAATTCACATACTCATGAACACGAAGCAAAGTTTGCAGCAGAAGAGTTTGCTAAAATACTCAAAAGTAAGAACACATACTTGAGATTATTGCTTTAAACTTGTATTACAAACTATTTGAAAATAGTAAATAACTGCCCCAGCAGAGGGCTTCAAGACTTTATAAACAGGTCATTTACAATTCTTCTATCATGCTTGAGAAACAGCTACTTCACAGTTTACAGAAAAGTGCACATATACTAGCAGTAGTAAAGCAACGTGCTATTTTTCAAGCATTAATTCATGTGTGAGATGTTTAGGGTGAAAATACCTTAATGGTACAGAGAAATTTGAATTTAAGAAAGCTGTTCAAAAAATTAAGTTTTCAAATGCAAAAGGTGTCTCTGCTTCAGAAATAATGTTGCATTTGCCAGGGGGAGCAAGACATCAGTAACATTTTATAAGTGAACTTTCCCAGAATTCTACCATCATCAATAGATCATGTACTTTACATAAGGCAACATACGCAAAAACCAGGAAGCTTTAAATTCCACATTGGATAAGTCATCTCTCGTATTATTATGCAAACTACCATTACTTTGTAAGCCAAGTCATTAGGGACAACTTAAAAGTCTCACATCTACAAATCAAAAACTGATTTTAGGATTAGGAACTGAAGACTGAAATAGATCACAGGCTGAACTGCAAAAGAATGCTTCTGCCAAGCATCACTTTTAGAAGATGCAAGAGATGACAGCACCATTTAAAAAAAAAAAATCATTAAAAAACAAATATGTCAGCTAGAGCTATAGCCCAAAGTTACATGACACCTGAATAATCCCAGCTAATGGGAAACAATGGTGGTATGAAGATCCACAGGAAGCTGATTGCAGGTGTCCTACAGCTTCTCCTCCTTAGCTCCTGCCTCTTACTTCATCTGAAGTAGAATACTGCTTCAGGCTAAGTAAAATAAAACAACAGCTGCACAACTACATGGCTATTCTTTCTGCAAATGAGCAGCTGTGGTAGAAAATTGTCCCTCTGGCAGCCAGGAGGAGTATGATAGCTCTCATACTCTACTAAAAGACACGAACAAATATTCCAAAGGAATTCTAGTAAAAAGTAAGAAAGTTGGCTGAAGAAAGAAATTATGAAGGAATCACAGAAAAACTCAGAGAAAAATGAATACTTCAAAAGAAAGTTGTAATAATGCAATTATCTGTATTTGAAATAATTACAGTTACAAAGAACATTTCTAAGCAAAAACAACAATGGATTGCCTCCAGAAATTTAAGTCAATTATAGAATGGGAAGCAAAGCCGCAAGAAACTTCAGGTGATTCTGCCACACCCGGAGACAAAATATGAGTTTGTTGAAGCACTACAACACCATAAAAGGAACATGGATAATCTGTTTCTACTGGAGAACACAGAAGTATCCACAGGACTAGGAGTTAATTCACTTCATCACCCAGTTACACTTCAGCATGTAAAGGCAAGTGAACACTTAAAATGCTGGTTTTCCCAGATTTCCTACAAGTCTCTTGGGTGATACAGGGAAAAGCAATGATCCTTGTCCCTCAGTTCTACAAGTTACCCTCTTTGTACCATCTCATTTTGAAATAGAAGCTGTCCCCAGCACAGACATTAAGCAAGTCTTTAGCTGGACTTTTCTCTGTCCTAGTAGTAGCCTCTAGACAAAAACAAAGCAGCTGACACTGGGGACTTAGGAATTAAGTTCCCAACAAGCTCCTTCAAGTTTACTTTCACTTACACAGCTTCTCATAGACATCTACCCAACACAGGGCAAGGTTCTGGTTTACTGTCTTCCTTAAAAATACACGTTTTCTTTCACAATAAGAAATCAAGGAAATTACACTGTGGCTTAACTATAGAGGTATTTCCTGTTAAGAATGGATAATTACAGCATCGCAACTTCCTTCCAAGTCATCCGTCCACATTCTCATTTAAAGAGTGCTACTCCATTAGCTACAAGCAGATAGGGTTACTATGCCACGCTCATTCAAGTGGCCAACTCTAAATGTGTATCACAACAAAGCTGTTTTAAGTACACTCCACAACATGCACATGTACACAAACATTTTTATGCTACTGAGCTGTCACTGCTACAGCAGTTTCACTGAACCAATCCAGTGAAATCTACTTGGCATTAACTTCAGGTATTCTTAATATTAATGTATCTTCAGGTATTCCTAATATTATTTATCCACCATAAACAAGCACATCTCCACCTCAGAATCATGTAAAGAAGGAGTGAAATCCGGCAACAAGTTTCCCAGCACCATTTATATTAAAACAACTTAAAGCATCACTATCCAGCACTCAACATGGAGACAAAAAGCTAACTAGAAAGAAAGGGTCATATCAATCTCAGTGTGCAAGTTGAACCCACAAACCAGTTTACAGCTTCCACTGCTCAGATAGTGTAAAAACCGGGAGAAAGTCCTAGTGAAACTAGGTTTTCCATAAAAGAGATTCATGAACTACGCTTTGAGGGTTCCAAGGCTATTAAACCTGTCTGATTTCTGTAAAACAAGTAATCCATCATAACAAAAGCAGCATTTAGATTACCAAACAGAATCCTGAACACAGCTCTAAGGCTGGACCTTCAAAACAGAAGAAAAAACCAGTACCATGGATTCAAATACACAGCCTCAAGATGATGCTACTACCTATCATAAGCCGTGTCCACTTGTAAATTAGAAGTCTTTCTCCCTCAAGCCAAACAACTAAACTTTGTAATGGGAGAGAAAGAGCATTCTTCGAAGTAGATTATATTTTAATCATCATGGGCTAAGAAAAGAATGCCTTTTTACCTTCCTTGATCAAGATAACCATCAGTGAGGGAAATACACAGGTAACCCTAGGATGGAGAGCACTTCAGTTTTGACACTCCAGACACAGTCAAGAGCAAGATAAGTAAGGACAGGAAAAACAGTGTTCACGAGTATCTATGTCAGATTTCCCTCCATTTTTATGAGTTAACATGAGGTTGAGCTAGTTAAATCTGTTCAAGACAGCTCAAGCTTTAATGAAGAAAGAATTTCAGTAACAGGACAGTCAGAAATCTTGAGATCCGTACAAGAAATACAGAGACCACATTAACAAAAATGTATGTCATGGTCACAGAACATGCTACAAAACTAAGACTTCACTACAGGACAGTGCAGGGAAACTCAACTTACCCACTCACCCAGGACACAACCTATAGCAAAGTAAGTTTTAACTGTATTATCATAATAAACAATAATCAGAAAAATATTAAGGCAGCATGCTGCATATGAAGACTGGTATATTAATTGTCATTCACAATGAGATGTCAGCTCATAGGACTTACCTAGTTAAACTGTTTGTTGTAAAAGGAAGATATGTATAAATAGTTCAGAAGTGGGCCTTGAGTCACAGCTTGTGTAAAAAATATTTATTTTAAAGCATACAACCATGCAGGGTACGAACAAAGAAAATGTTCAAAATACAAGACCATGTGTCATTTCCTGATGCCAGGAACAGAGACTTCTAGCAAACATACTAGGGTAGCATACAAAACATCAAGCCACAATGTATTTTAACCATTAAAAAGAAGGACTAATTAAAAAAAAAAAAAAAAGAGTTTGCTTTGCTCTGATAAAAGAATTCTTAGAGAGAGGCAGAAGCTAAAACTCCTGACACTCTAGAGAAGAAAAAGGAAACACAGCAATGGTATTCTCATCCAGCAGCTACCAGACAGCTTTCTAGGGAAGTCCAGGCACCCTTCTGCAGCAGCACCCTGGAGGTCTCCATTAGGTTGTCTCCCAGCAGCCCTGTTCAGAACATCACCCTTTTACACACACACACACCACTCGAAGAGCAATTTTCTGGCCAGCTTGATATTCTTTTCAATAAAGCTTATACCACAAAACAATTCAGCTCCTAAATGCCTTATTACTGAAACTGTACTTTTAGCACTATTACAAGCTAAACCTGACAAAGTTTGTTTTCCAGAAAGCCTCAATTCTGCTGTATGAAATCCAGTAACAACATGATTTCATACATATGCCATATGACAAGGTGTTTTCTCTACCTGCCTATAAGTTACTCAAAGCCCAAAGATTTCCTCAGTGTTCTGACACCCTTGGCTAACCAAAAACAACAAGGCCACTCAGTTACTATCATCTTCAGGCAAAAGATGAAATGAATGAGGGAATACCAAAAAGAGACAGAGGCAGCTGTTCTGGGACTACCCTAAGCAATTGATGACATTGCTCTCAGGTACTTGCAGAACAAGAATTTCTTAAACCTTTAACATGGACATGTTTTGGTGGAAAGAAGAAAGAACTACAGTACAATTAATCCTACTGCTATCATCTGGTGTTCTCATTTGGATACAGAGCAATTCAGAAGGCACAGACTCAAGACACATGAAGACTCAACCTTCTCCTCACAGATGCGGGTGGGAGGAAGGGAGAAAGCACACTCATAGAGGGCACAGACACACATAGCTCTCCAGTATCTTTCATTATATATTGGGGAAGGTTAAAGGGAGTGGGGGGGCTGTCCTTAAAAGGCCTAGAATAAATAGATGCAAGACAATCAGGTATTCAGACCAAGAACTTCCTCAGTCCTGTGACCTTACAGCTTGGTGAGACACACACTAGTGTGAACTTCGGTACTCATCGTTCTCTTCATAATCACCTGGATGGATCAGAGTTGATAGAAAACCTTCTAAGCCTTCCCACCTTTGATCTCTTCTTAATAGAAGATGAAAAACGGTCAGTCCCTGTATGGTATGTTAAGATCAGGTGATGAAGTTCTAAAGAAGTCCTCTTAGATACATCTTCCCGAGAGAATGAGACATACTAGAAACAGGACTAGGAACATTCTCACTGAGAGAGATTTGTTCCTCGAACACTCAATTCACATATTTTCCTACGTGGAAGAGTTAGAGGACTGTTAAAGATTTTTTTTTTCCTGGTAGACTACCTGGAAAATAATTAAAATAACTGATCAGCTATTCCTTCCTGAAACTCCTGCACCTCCTCTAGAGAATAAGGGAGTGCTGCCCTAGCAAGACGCAAATGAGATCAATTAGTAAGGAAATTGCAGCCCATTCCTCTGCCTGGCCTCCCTGGCTCGCTCTCTCCCGAAGAAAGGGGTATGGGGCAGGTCCTGTCCTTCAGAAGCTCACATTGTCCGGGGCCCTGTGCATAAGGAAGAGCTGGCAAGGCCCCTTTTGGAGAGGAGATAGACTGAACAGCCTCTCCCAAGCTCTCCATCGCCACGTCCCCGACCCTACGCCCCCGCCCTCCGGGAATGCCCGACGCTGAAACCCTGAGCTCCTCCGCCTGAGGAGGCTTCCCGTCCCCACGAGGCCGGCGGGCTGGGCGGCAGCCCCGCAGCGGGACCCCGCGACAGGCCGGGCAATCCCGCTCCTCGGCGGGACGCTCGGGGAGAGCCCTCGGGCCGCCGTCCCCTCCCGGTACTCACAGTCCAGGTGCTTCTTCTTGGGGCCCATGACCTCGTGGGTCGTGGCCTTGCACACGGTTTTCGAGACGGCCGAGCCGGTCACGCTGTGCTGCGCCGCCGTGATGCGGTCGGTGAGGCTTTGGCCGGACATGGCGGGTTCGCTGGCGGCGCTGGAACCGAGCGCGGCTCCGCTCCCTCCTCAGGGGCCGGGACGGGAGGAGTCGCCGGGGGGATGGAGCTGCGCGGGCTCCTCACCCCGCCGTGCCGCAGGCGGCCCCCGCTCCGCCCTCAGGGACGGACCTGTCACCCGAGCAGGGACCCCTCCTCCTCCTCCTCCTCCCGCCCCCCTCCCCCGGCCGCCGTCCCCTCCCCCTGCGCGCCCGCCCGGCCGGGGACAGGGACACGCACTGGGCGCCGCAGGAAAATGGCGGCGGCCGAGCTCCTCCTCGGGCCTTGCCGGGCCTCTCCCGCGTCACGTGACCGCCCGGCGCCCCGCCCCCGTGACACGCACCGCCCCCCTCAGCGCCGCGGGGCGAGGGCAGGGGGCGGGAGCCTTTCCTCAGGTCGGGATCGCTTCTCCCGGGATCGCTTCCCCCGGGATCCCTTCCCCTTGGGCAGCCTCCCCTGCCCCGGGGTCCCTTCCCCTTGGGCAGCCTCCCGTTCCCCTGGGCACGCTCCTCTCGGGAGATTCGGTGGGCCCCTGTTCGGGTTCAGCGTCGGGTAAAGTCTCCGTGGAGCGAGTGGGGGGTGTCTCCGCCCCTGGAGGAAGTAATTTTGTGTTTCTCAGCCTGGAAAGTTTTTGTAGAAACTCCTTTGGTGTCACCTTCGGCTAGGGAAAGCGCAAAGGGGAAAAAAAGCTGTTCGCAGGCAGCGAGGGGTTCGGGGCTGGTTTCTGCGATCGGGCTTCTCCTCGGAGTTATTTTTATTTGAAAGCTCGCCAAAAAATTCTCGAATGTACAACACGGCCAGCATAAAAACACTGGTGGTTTTCAGGTCCTTCATGATTAGGTGTTCTGCTGCTCAGCCAATGCTTCTCGGACTTAGTAGGTGGCTCTGTCCTTGGCAGCCTGGGATTTTGTACGAAGTTAGTTGGTTTCTGTTCATAAAAGTTAGAAACTGTTCCTTAAGGTGCCTTCTCCCAGCCTGGTACCTACAGCTGTACACGTGGTTACCTGTATCCCAGTGGCAGACAGTGAGGAGCAGCTACTTGGCGTCCTTACCTCCTACCGCCCATCGCCAGAGTGCTGTCCCAGCCTCCCAGCTTTCTGCAACTTCCATTACTCCTTGCAACAGGGCTCTTCTCCTCCCCAAACACCCAGCAGTGAATAATACAGCAAAACCACAGGACTCCAGCTGACAAAGTTCTTCCTCTCCCAGAAGTGCCTCCTGAGGAGCTGTCTTGTAAGTGCCCCCCATCCATGAAGCCACTGAAATATTTACTGGGCAACTTAAAGAGAAGCAGTATACAAATGATACTCGGCTCTGCCTGCTTGACAGGATGTGTAAGTAGGATTATCTGTTCATAATGCGTAAGGAAAATTGGTGTCAGAGGAAGAACATCTGGTGAAAGTTGAACCCAAATAATGCCATTTGTGTGTGTGCATAAGGAACGCTTGCAACATGTAGAACTTGCTTTCTTCATAATGCCAAGCAATCTTTGAGGATACTGTTGTATTTGTATTTCTTGGCTCCTTCTGAACTGCTTTAAGAGTCCCAGATATCCGTGCTGGGGAAATAAATCACTGATGTATACAGCAGCAGACTCTGGCATAAGACAGCTTTAGCATAAAGCTTCACACCATGCAAACACAGAGGCTGCTATAGGCTACTGATACAGCAACACACATTGGTATTTTTTATGGTAACTTCAGCTAGGACCTGGATTTCAACACCCCATTTCAAGCTGCTTTTGGAGAAATTCCATTGAACTGGCCTGAGTAAATTAGGCTCCATCAGTTCTTCTCTGATGATGCCCATCACTTTCTCCAGGAACAGTGAAGCTATCCAAACAGAGGAAGCTTGTGACTCTAGGAGTTACTGAGACCAGATTTGGACAAAATATCTCATTCCTAAGGGAACAAAAAGTGACCTCAATCTTAGAGGTCCAAAACCAAAAATAAGTGTTGCCTTTTTTTACAGCTCTTCTTGCTCACTGAAAGCTCACAGTTTTACTCCACAGTTAAAAATTCTGCTTGTAATTCTTGTTCATGAGCAGAAATGGGTGAGAGAACTGAGGGCAAAATACATTTTGATAATTGTTTGTTGCTTTTTAATTGCTTGGGAGATACTTGATACCATTACAGCAAGAAGCTTGAAGAACTATGATAGATAATATCTGAGCACCTCCCAAAGATTTGGAAATTAAAATCAAAATATTAATCTCTTTTCCTTTCCAACCTGAAGAAAACAAGTTTGATTAGTTTATAACTCATTTGTTTTTGTTTGTGTGCCTGGGTGTGCTTGAGAATGAAAGGAGAAAGGAGTACGTATCTAAAGAGAAACTACTGCAGAGATAGGAGTCCTATATTTAGTGAAGCAGCAAACCTAAACAACATTCTTTTCTCTTGTGAAAAGTTCTTCCAGTATCTGGATCTAACTCCTGTGAAAATGCTGTATCTTGCATTCACAAGCTCCCCAAAATTGTCAGTACTTCCCTGGTATTCAGCTATCCTGGAAGGACAAACAAGTTAACAGATCTGTTTCTTCCCATGTGTATTGTATAGTGCTGAAAAGCTTGCCTCAGCATGACCTCTGTAATTTATTATGTATATAATTTTCTTGCAACAGTGTCATTTCCACTCTGTGAGGTGCCTGCCACACTGTAGTGCATGCAGTCTGCCAGGGTGATTTGGTGTTCCCAGTGCTGCTGGCATCCATGCCCTTCCTCCTTGCTTCATATTACTGTACGCTATTAGGAGAGCCGTGGGTTGGGGGCACTATTAATCAGAAATAGCTTCAGATTTAAACCAGGTGTTTTGGCTGAGTTTCAGGTCTATTAGAAATCAGCCCATCTGAGGCACAAAACTATGAGGAACAAAGGTGAGCACATGCTGATAAACTGTTGCAGTCTCATTACCAAGGATTTGAGGGCATATCTGCTAAAAGCAACAAAAAAACCCCATGAACCATAATTTGGGACGCTAAGGGGCTAGTGAAGAGAAGCTGAAGAGAGGGATTAAGTTTGAAATAGGGCTGGGCATTGGAACAGCTGAAGGGAATGGTAAGAGGGATGGGGCAAGGAGGCAATGGGTAGGAAAAGCAGAGGCAGCAAAGCCACCTGCATAAGGTTGGGAAATGCCCTATCAGTGTTGTATAAATTATTTGAAAACTAGTTACAATCCAGATGTTTCACAAGGCCCATTTACAGGATCACTGTGGTTTCATTGCTATTAAGGGTTACAGTATTTTCTCCAGCTTTTCAAGGAAGGTGATTTTGATGTCAGCCCCAGGAATTCGGCATTCGTTTGAGTAGATATAAGATATAAAATAGACTATAGGAAATAGAAACACCAGCTTCCCAGAGGTAGCTCTCTATGCCATTTGTCCATGTCTATGGCCACTGTATGGTCCATTTCTTGTGCACCTCTGGCAACAGAGAACTCCAGAGCAGCTGCATGGCTAGAACTAGGCCACTCACTGACCATATGCAGCAATCTACAGTTAGTGATGCATTTTTGAGTAGCCTAATTTTGCCCAGCCTAGTAGAATTCTGCCCGTTAAACTCCAGTGTAATAATTTCAAAACCATGTTCAAAGAGTTTGGCAAAGATTTACCCAATGCTGTTTTTCTGTGACTATAGTAAGAATTCAATATAATTTGCATCACCGTAGCAACTTCATCAAATAATTTTATGGACAATAATGAATTTTTTCCAGCAGCACATCTAAGAAGATAAAGAAACTGGAACAAAGAAAAATTACGGTTAAAATAAGACTTGCTAGTGGCACAGTGAAATGAAGTCATCCAGGAGTGTGGTTCTTGTTACTCACTCATGCTGCCAACAAGACCAGAAGCCAACAGAGGTAGGCAAGGTGGCCACATTGCATGGCTAGGGGGAAAGGAGGCAACAAGATCATGGAGGATGTCTGGAATATTGCAAAATAATCACAAAACACAGTGGAGTTAGGATACTTTTTTAAACGATACCCCTCTTCACTACTCCAAATGCGCTTGTTCACAGGTTTTCCTTTTGCTTCTCTTATATCCAGTTTGTACGAAACAACATTTCTGATCCTTCAGACTTTTAGCACTCAGCTCCTTCCTTTCCCAATGATCATTTTTTCATGTTCATTCCTGTTTCAAATACATCACCCTTATCCATCCAACTATCTATCCTGGGTCTATCCAGAATTTTCCTGCTGAAACAGGAACATTCAGCTCTTGCTGTGCATTTACCTTATATCACCTGCTTTTCTTCGAGCTCCACACTGTCCTCACATCTATTCCAAATTGATCTATCCTCAAATCTATTCCAACTCACTCCTTGCAAAGACAGCTTCCTCAAGTCCATAGTGAATCAGAGATCTCTTTCCCAATTCTCTTCCCTCTTTCTGGAAATAGTGGCAGCTTTCATGTTTCTTTTGTTCCTTTTGCATTTCCTCTTTTGTGCCTCTCTCTGTAAGGCAAATATCCAACTTCCTTCCTCATACACAGTATTCTAAGCTCCGCAGCTTGTGTCACCTTCTCATGCAGCTCCAGTTATCTAGTAGTCAATGTCCCTTGCAGTGCTGTTACCTGAAAGGAAGCTGACTTTGTCAAGGAAGAAAGCAGCTGCCCAAAAGCTAACGTAATTTTGACATGAGAAATACACGTAGGAAGGGAGAAAAGTGAGTCAGTACCATTGCACAGGAGGGGAGCAATTAGAACTAATTTTACTGTATTCACGTAGGAGCATGATATCTGGGTAGGAGCTCCCATGCTTCATGTGGGTATCTAACTAGAGGTGGAAAACAAATATGATACTTCTGAATCCTGTTGTGTGGTCTAACGCCTTTCTTTCCTTGTCCTGACATGAAACTTGCACACTGCAAGACTGATCGTGTCATTAATGCTATAAGCAGGATTCCCACCTGGCCAACAAATGCACATAGTAAATGTCTTTGAGTGTGAGAGAGGAAGGAAACAAGCTCCCTTACATTTTGTTCACACTTCCCAGTGGATGTGTCAAACACTGACACCTCTGAAGAGCAAGAGGCCTGCTGTCCTCTGCATCTGCCATGCACTGCCCATCAGCAAACATTCCTAATGCACTCCTGCTGTTGCTCTTTCCTACTGTAGTTTTTTACACATCCTTTCTAGGCAGCGGGCACTCTCACAGTAACTCACTCAGATACTGAACAAGGAAAAGCAAACCTTACAATACAGCCTCACCAGCATGATAAGTGCACCTATACACTTCCCCAAAATTTCTGCAGACCATCTATCATACAGGAAAAAAAGTGGCCCCGTCCCTGCTAGTGACACATGTCCTCATCCCTTCCCCCTAGTTTGATGTCGAAAACCTAGGGCCTTGCTGCCAAATGCTTCTCCCTGTCATTGCAGGCTGGCAGTGTTTGTGAGACTTGGCAGGAGACAGCATTTGATAAGAATCCTCCTCTGGGCACCTCTGAGAGGGCACTGTCATTCATTTCTCTCCCCTGCCAGTTCACAAACACCAAGCCAGCAGGGCAAGTGCAGGAGGAACTGCATTCCTTTTGGGCTGCTGTAACTTGGAAGCAGCCCCTATCATTTTCTTCAGTCACCTTTGAGCCAAAAGCACGCCAAACATACTTCAGCCCCAAAGGAATATTTTTAAGGAAAGTTACAAGCAAACAAACAGGCAGGGTACCAATGGAACAGCCACTTCAGCCTGCTGCCGAGCTAAAATTGGTACTTATGCTCACACTCTTGCACACACATACGTGCAGCAGAGCTTAATCAATTCCCTCATTAATATTGAGGCTCATGTGCTCATGCTCTGTGTCTGGGAAAGCTTTACACCCACATGAATTTTGATGTGGAGCTGAAACAAAAATGTTGATGCTGGCAATGCCAACTATAGAGAGTAAATAGCTGGGGCCTGCCAATGCTGACTTGAATGGGGCTTCTCACCCAGAAGAAAACGTACATGTGAAAAGTATTCTCATGATCAGGTCTGTGCAGTAAAAGTAAATCTTGGTTTCCTTCCTCAAACAAATAAATCCATTTATGCCAATGAGTTGGTTTCAAGCCTTGTATGGGTAGGTCCCACTCCCTAGTCTTTATGTGAGATCTGAATCTTGCCCACTGGAGTGAGTCAGGCTATCGGTGTTTGGCTCTGTGCTTCAGGGGTCAGCGACTACATTTACATGTGGGCAGACTTCATGCTGATTAAATCAAACTACTGCACTGAAAAGAACATTAACTAAATGCCTCCTAACATTCTGATAGTGTATAAGCTATTCTGAATCTTAAATCCCATAGAGGATTTGTCCTAATTCATTCCACTACACACAAGTACATAAATGAATGCTTTCTGTTTAGTAAAATTGAGGAAATACATAAAAAAAGAAATTAATGGGAATTTAAAATTGCTTTCTTTTCCAGGATCTGAGAAGCAAAGAATTGTGAGTAATATTGGAAAGAATGTTCTTACCTTCTCTGTCATCCTATGTTTCCTGGTTTTATTTCTTAGAACTCGAAAAAGCAATACTTTCTTAGTAGCAGTGGTGCAGCAGGCTTGTCTTGATAATGTACTTCAGCCACGAGCCTTGTCTAGAAGAGAATGGATTATATGTTTTGCTTGTCTTTTCCACTGAAACCAGGGACAGATGCAGGCCAGATGTGAATACCAGGGCCACAGCACTCCCTTCACAGCTCTGTGTCAGCCACTCACCTTTCTGACAGCTCCATGGCCTTGAGGAGATCCCACAGTGGAGGGCCAAATGCAGGAGAACACATACTCACAGTTCTAACTCAGGTTGTGCTTTCTCTACAGCTCCCCACTGCTTGTGGGTAGTGTTGAGGTGCCAGAGAGGGGATAAGATGATATGCTGGGAACAAGGGAATTGCTAGCACTGCACTAGTGGAGTGGGAGGGGGGCTACAACAAGGCTAAAATTTCCTTGGTAGCCTCCCAATAAATCCGTATTGGTTTAAAGCTACAAGTGAATCTGGCAACAAACTTCTCTGACTTTAGATCATAAGTCACCCACTGTGTTGAAAACTGTTTGATGTGGATCTCTCCACTGGCAACTGGCTGCAAGCCAACAAATTCACCTTCTACGGATCAAAAAATCACCACAGTTTTTACTGGTCACTTTTTTTCTGAAGGCAGGAGCAAAGAGTAGTAGAGGATTTGTGTTTTTAATGCATCCACCTACCCAGTTCTTCTCTTTGGACCACTTCTGTGTGCTTTCAGTAATCAGTTAAGCCTGCCCTTGCCTTTCATACAGCATCCTTTTTCAATGGAAATCCAGACGTGTTGGCACTGCTTGCTACTGGAGGAGTAAAGAAGGAATAATGATCCAAAAGAAAAGTATTGTAGTCTCTCAAATTGCACTGGGATATTCTCAAGTCAAACAGTAGCCCTGCATGTATTGGTATTCACTTCTAACATTCTTCAAGAGAGCCTGTTCATTGCTAAAGAGTTTATGCATTGCAACAGCAGCTGAAACTTAGGAAGAACTACAAAAGCAAGATGCTGATGAACATTCTACGCACCTGTGTTTTTTAACCCTTACAACCAAAAATCCAGCGAATTACAAAGAGCAAAAATGGATATCAGATGCATTGAACTTATTCAGATTAGATAACGCAGTTGGAAGAAAGAGGAGAAGATAAGTATTTTGTGCAACATCTTGTTCACCTGTAAGATCAGATAACTAAAAGAATATTTTACTAAGAACAGTTGTAAAGAAAACAGTAGTGTAGGCAGGTGAAACCACAGATCAAATACTTTGCAGGTCCATATTTCATCACATGGCAGTATGCTTTCAGATTCCAAATTCTATTCCTATTGAATCTATGGCAAAATGCCCACTGACTTCAAACAGAATAGGTTTTGTCCCTCTAAGCTATGAGTATGGCCAGCAATACTAATGCAGAAGAGAAATAAATTGTGTAGGTGAAGAGTAGGGAGTTGGTGCTGAAAATTTAGTGCCTGCCTGATCTTAATCCTTTAATTTTCAAATTAACAAAACCCTTTTACTCTTAGAACATTATATCAATCATGGTTTTTTTTGGTCCACAGTATTTTACAGTCTATTGGCTGAAGTGATTAATGCTAATAAATGTTTATTTAGTAAGTAGCTTTTTAATAGTTAACCCAAGTTTTCAGAAGCATTAGAATAATTTTTTTCAAACCAGAACTTCTTGGTATTGCAGCAAGTTTTGTTCAATTAAGATCTTTAAGCCTTCTCATTGGTATTCTCTTTTTACCTCCTCCTCTGTTCCATGATATTCCCTTAAGCGAAGTTTATCCAAATCTATATTCTTAAACCTTATCCTGAAAGTGGATTTGATAAGTCCTTCTATTTGTTTGACAGCTCTCAGCATTATAGCTGGTATCTGTGCATGGATGTGAAAATGAGTAGCATAAAACAAACTACTGAACTTTTTTTGCATTAAAGTAATTTTGCATCAAAACAAGTGAAATTGTCAGCAGTGTATCTGTAGTATTTTAGAATCAGATAAAAATAGGATTGCTGTATTCTTTAATTAACATAGCTGAAAGTTAGCCAATTCGGCTTCGGACACAGCAGGAGACGTACAGTTTGTCCTGATTTTGTGGGGAATGAAAAAATGTAATACTTGGCACATGAACTAACTGTGCTAACTTAAAATGTTACCAAAACATATTCAACTAAATCAAATATGGTGGCTTACCAGAGATTAGCCCACATATTTTAACAGAATGGAAGAGCACAGTTTTAAAGTTGTGGGTTACTGAAAGAAACAAAATCTAGAGAAAGTGATTATCAGTGATATGAAAATTTTAAAGAAAACTATTTACATGCTGAAATCAGTGAGGTCCTTTGACCAAACCCTGATGTTATTACTTGCAGAGAGTAACATCATCCCCTATGAACAGTTCTGTTTTATGGCAAATGAAATCTCAAGGTGTTTCAACTGGAGTGAACATTTTCCATTGTCAAGATGTTAAAACCCACCACTTTTTAATTTCTATGTGCTCATCTGCATAAAATGGGTTTTGATGAGGTTGGAGGTATAATATTATGATGGGGATAAATTCTTTATTAAACAGAAACAAACATCAACTGAGTAAACATCATTAGTGCTTACAAAATCTAGACTAGATGTGGTACCTGACTGTGTATGACAGAACTTTAGTGTCCTAGTAAGCAGATACTTTCTTGTAGAAATTTTAGGGCAGAATTCTGTCATTCTCAGATGCACATCCTTAAGCAAAGAAACTCTCATGAAAAACTTATGAAAAGCCCAATTACAAAACCTCTGATGAAGTCAGATGCGGCTTTCAAAACAGTCCTGTCAGAGAAAGGTAAAACTGATTTTTCCTGAGGCAGTGAGGACTGAATCCAGAGAAATTCCTTGAGGAGGGACATTGCTACCCTCCCTGCAAAGCTTTACTGTTTTAAATTGCAGTTCAAATTCCTGCTAGTAAGGTGAGGGGGATATTCATTAAATTAGTTCATGTGGCAGCTGCTCTCCCCATTCACTTTTCAGTAGACAGCCCAGCTCAACTTGGGAGTAACACTGGCCCTTGTATGAGAGTGCTATGTGCAGACGGCTACCAAATTTACTTTTAGTGGCCTTTTCTGCCTTTAGAATTTTTTTTCCTTCAAGAGTTTCATTATGAAGACTGCCTCATTCCAAGATATAACATTTCATGGTTTTGGAAGAAACAGCTACCTGGAGAACTTTTCTAAATTGCCTCACAGACCACATCCCTTGGTGTTTCTCTAATCCAGACCATTTTGTTTCCTAGAAAGTACAGCTCATTCTTTCAGAGGACTGAGTTTCCCTTGCACGGATGGTTTGCCTGTTAAGAAACTTCCCTTCAGAGCACCCTGAGGCAATAGTTCCCAAAACTGGGGTTCTGGCCATTCATGAGGTTGTAGTAGTCCTGAGCAAGGTTGTGATTATAGCCAAAATTAAGTTAGATAGTCCCGGGCCTGTGATCCAGTCTGAAGGGGAACATGCAATGAGAAGAGGAGATGCTCAAAAGACAACTGGACTGCACCTTACTCTTTTACCAGCTTCCATCTTTCAGATGTCTGTGAGACATATTCTGTAGTCACAGTGGGTAAGGATTATAACAGCCCACCCATTTTACACCAAGACAGGAGGCACGAAGACAAGAAAGGCCCCAAAGATTAGCGGGTGAGGCAGAAATCCAGCCTTTCCCCAAGTCAGGGCCACTGATTCACTTTGCATCACACTCCAAAGAGCTGTGACCTCTTTGGGTGAGACACAATTTTGGGCATCGTTCCTCAAAGATCCTCAGATCTCTTTTCTACACCGAACCCATACTCTTTTGGTGGGAGGAGGTAGGATGACTCAGTCACTCCACAGGATCTCTGTCACTTCTGTCTGATACATACTCTCAGGAAAAGCAGAATGCATCCATGTTCTTTGGTAAACAAAGGGATGTGTGGGAGCATATGTCCCCTTAGAAGCTTAGAGACATTGCATGGGGAGATGGAGCAGAGCTGAAAACAAAGACCTAATTCCAGTGGTCTTTCAAAAACATCTGGCCAGCACTGTCTCTTAAAAAAACAGACTGGAGGAATGTAAACATATGTTTGGCCCGTGAAGGAGTCGTTACATAAATGTTAATTATGAAGAGGATTTCCCATGAGTACAGGGCTTTTGACAGAACTTTGATCTCACGCAGGACACAAGTCTTAGGAGTCACATGCTCTGCCTTAGAGCTGTGCTGACAATTCTGAGCCCTAAGAAGCAGCAAGGGCATTTGCTGTAGCACAGGAACAGAACAAGCTTTGATGATTGAAAGTGAAGTTTGCACAGCATCATATTGAAGCAACTCTGTGTAATTAAACAGTTCCACTGGTCAGAACATGCAAATATCTGGCTATGATCCCAAAATGGTGAGGCAGCTTCCCTTAGGTCACTTAAAGAGGATATCTGAGCACTGTCATTTCATTTGGCATAGCAAGGGCTATGGAGCCATTACATTTTTGCTGTTATGGGACTGAGATTCTTCTCTTTGCTTTCAACATTTTGAGCTGTTATGATCTGACTTTCATGCCTTTTTCCTCCACAGTCAGGAGGGATTCAAGTTAAACTGACCTTTCCAAAGGGATGCTGAGATTCTCACATGGCTAACATGACTCCAGGCTCCTACAAAGATCACAAGAACAGGGGACGACCTTAGGCTTTCTTTGCTGTGAATAGTGCCATTTAGAGAAGAGAGTGACTCACCATGTCCAAAGTGAAGCCTCTCCTCAAACCATTGGGGTGAAGGCACCAGAGCACCAGTTCAATAATCACCTTGTTTGCTTAAACAGACACCATGGGCCTCTTCTTCTCCCACTATGGCCACCCCATCCTCCTGCACCACCCTTGGTCATGCAACACTTGTGCAGCTGGGTGATGAATCTGAACAGGGAACTTACCTGGCTGAAAAATAAGGCTGGTGTTTATCAGGCCTTTTTTGCAGTGTTACTTTTTCATTTGGATCAGAGTTCCCTGTTCCAGTTTGTGATGTGGCTCCAAAGTCTGTCAGCAGAGTAAAGGCAATGAGAGGTGAGAATGTTCAGAGTGGGAGTTCAGGGATATGAAAACCATGGGTCTTTGGTGTCCAGTGAATGAATATTGAACCATGCTTTTGGACTGATACCTTCTGTCTGCCTTGCCTGTTAAACTCTTACTGCATGTGGTGCTCTATAAATAATGTCTTTGGAAACTATGGCAAGCCTATTTTAAAAGAGGAACACAGTTACTGAATTTCCACTGTGATTTATTTGCCAGCCCTCCTACCTCCCCAGTGGCTAAACATCTCAGTTACATATTTCACAAATGTGAAACAGAATACTCCACTGCTTTTTCCTCCATTCTTAAATGAAATTGTGAGAATTCAGCCTTTCAAAATGCCTAAGAAAGGCAGCAGGACTTCTGCTCAGGAAGAAAGAGAGTGATCTAGATTTAAGGCTTTAGGGGGTTTCAAACAGCGAGAAAGAGTTGAAACATTTAAAAGACATGATTCCTAAGCAACCTTTTCATTGAAGAAGTGTTTTATATATCAGAATTTCTGACCATATATAAGGGGTTGCATGGGAGTTCTATACTGGCACTGGAGAGAGTTTGTAGTCAAAAGGTAAATGAACACTTCGACTTAGTTAAGTTATTAATTCTGAAAATAACATTTTTATTCCAATCAGTAAAACATGAGTTACAATTCTGAAGATTATACAATTCAAAGTGTATTTATTTGCAGTAAAAATCTGTCTCCAAAGGAGGAAATAGTGGTTTGTTCATAACATTGGCTCTGAAATATACTCAGCAGTGTCAGAGGGCCAGCTTTTCCAAGAAGATGATTCTGTGAGTGCCACTGGTACCCAAAGAGTAGGTGATATATTATGCATCCTTGATCTATGTCTTCTAGCTACATTACCTGCTCTCCTACTGATGTAATAACAAGGAGTCAAAACCTCAGCTGTATTTAATATTGACTCACAAGCTTTTGTCACAGGCAAGCATGACTTCCTGATGTCTTTGACACCCAGGAATGAAGGATGACTGAGAGACCTATAAATCTCGAAGTCCTGGTTTAGACATAACAGAGCGAAGGAGAGAATATTATGACAACGTAGCATTTACATGGTCAAAGTACTATAGCTGTAATAACATCTCAAATACCCTCATAAAGCTAAGGAGTAAACACTATTATCTCCACACAGAAGCTTGCCAAAGGTGATATACCCTGGAATTTATTTTAAGTAAGTTTAAGCTCTTCAGTTTCCCTCTGGAAACTAATAAGCCATTGAGAAGCAAACTTGTAGCAGAAGTAAGAATAGATACTGGGTCTTGCTGGGATTCAAGCCCATGCCACCTCACAACTATCAGAATTTCCTGTCTGAGAGGTAGCTGGAAGCTATATTAAAAGCTGGAGTTTAAGTTGTGTCTGCACAGTTGTCTGGAATTTGTCTCCTGCAAATTGTCCTTCATTTGGTGTGTCCCTGAAAAGAAGTAATCTTTGTTTCCACTTCTAATGATAAACCACAAGTTAAAACAAGCAGGTTTTTCCTTGAATGGCAACCAGCTAGTATTATACAATTTGTTATCAGATCAAAGCAAACAAGACCTTAGCCCTTGGACAGTACATCATAGAGCCATACCTTTCACATGGAAAGGAGGAGGAAGGGGGAGGAGAATACATATCCTGCTTTGCTCTCCAGATGTGACTGCAGGTACTTTAAACCACAATTATGGAAGTGGCTAAGCTCTTTGACTTTCATACTGATGGGGTGTCTCCCCTCCTCAGCCTATTTCTGGGTGCTGTAAATATTGTTCTCCATGTAGCACGAAAGCAACTGATCCACAGCCTTGCTGTCTAATGACTCAAAAAAATGTAAGGACAGATAGAAGCCATACCCATTTCTGAAGTCACTTGCTCAGCAAATTAGTACAGATTGATGCAGCCTTTATACCTTAGCAATAATCCTTGCTGCCCCTGAAGGATCATGTTATGACAGGTGCCCTTCCCTCAACCTGCCCCTTCCCGTGCCTTGCGAGACACAGACAGACCAGAGTTCAACTTGTCACCTGTAGGAAGCCTGTGACAAAAACAGAGGATACTTTGCCAAGCTGATAGCTCTGTTGTTAACATTTTTAATTCTTTGCATTTTACATTAAAGCCCAGCTTCTGGAATTGAGTAGTTATGTGAGAAATCCAACTTTTGTTTATTTCTTTGGAAGGTTTCTAGTGTTCAGGTTTGCAAAGAAAGGACTTCTGAATTCAGGGCTCAGAAGTTAGGAGGAAGGGGAACCCCTCTCCGTAATTGCTACCTATAGGAAATGGTGAGATTTTTAAGCAAATTTCATGTTAATGAAATATGAGTCATGTTGTTTTAAGATCTGGGCTGCTGATAGTGCCTCTTTTAATGTCCTTTGCATAGTCCCACAGACTCTTTCACATCTGGTCATAGACCCAGTGCACAGTTTGTATTATTTAATAGTAGTACAACAGGTTTCCTGATACCTGCTTATATCTCAGAAGTCATGTCAGATAGGCACTGCTTGCACCTCCACAATTAGTTATTTTCCTTCCAAGTAAAGGAAGAGCTTTAGGCCAACGTGGATCGCACATCTCAGAGGTGGTGGCTTTTCCCCACTTCCCTCAATACAGAGTTCTCATCAGCACTAATAGTGAGCTCAGTACACAGCACTCTTATTCTTAAAATGATTCTTGCTGTAGGGCTTCAGCTCAGCATCACTTTGGCTCTAAAGGTGATCCCCTTTCCACATGCTGTTCACACTTTTTGTTATAGCATTTTGAGCAATTACAGATACGTTACAGACTAATTTATCCCTCACAATCCCCCTCAGAGCTGTGCAAATGTGTTTTATTACCCTTCCTTTACTGACAGAGAAAGCAAGACATGGAGATTAAAAGCAATAGTCTCTCCTTTGTTCTTATTCTTGGAAAAGAGCCAAATTTATTAAATTCTGGCTGAAGGTGGGGGAGGAAAGTCAAGATGTGAGGACTGGTCTGGGACAAACTCCTCCCATTCCTTGAAGCCTGTTAAAAGCAATTCTGCCACAACCTTTGAAGATCAGGTCTCTGGGAGGTCCTGGAGATGACAAAAAGACATAAGATGGAGCTTTGTGATGATATAAATTTTCCATCAGTCTGAGTTGAAGGTTGCAGTTTGTCACTGCAGAGACACAGTTCATAAGGAGCCTGTATTTACAAGAGCAGTGAGGTGGCTGTGAGAAGTGACAGGGCTTCAGAGTTCACTGAACTGAAGTGGACCTTGAGAGAAGGAGCTGCTGTTAAAGAACTGGGAACAAACACCATGAAAAGCAGGATGGTGGAAGGTTTGCTGTGACACCAGTGAGCCCTCCCTGCTTTTACTGCAGCTGAATTGTTCCTGCCTTGCAGAGGGAAAGGCCAATCCATTAGGAAAGAGAAAATTGCACTGATTCAATCAAGCAGAATTTGGAATGCATTTGCAGTAACTCTTAGTTAACAAGATATGCTATCCAAATATGGTGGGGGCCAAAACAGGGCCTCTAACTTATATCCTAGTGGGAATGTCGGAGTGATAGAGAAGTATCGTCCCCACCCCCTGGGGACAATGCATTCCTTGTGGGATCTGGATAGGATTCCCCAAGAGAATTATGAATTCTATGTTAGATGACGAACTCCTATACTTAAAAAACCAACTGAATAAGTGTCTAACTGATACATGGTAAAAATTCTGTGTTCTTGCACTTAAATTTATGCCACAAACCAGTCTTTCTCCATCCAGCTGTCTGTCTCAGTAAGGGCTCCAATTTCTGGAAAAGGAAGGAGATGCCTCTATACATAATCTATTTCAGACTCAGTTGACCTACCACTGTCATTCCAGAGGAGCAGAGAGAAATATATGGTTCCTCTGAACTCTGTAATTCTGTGAATTTGTTTAGGATTTAGAAAACAGGGTGATATATATCTTCTAAATGTCAATGACAAGATAGATAAGTGTTCCCTCCTTAACCTACAATTTTCTTTTAAAGTGTCCCTGTCTGTTTACTGTCTCTTCTTGTTTCTTGTGTTCAGACTTGAGAAATAAAACCTGCTGGTGTATTCAGCACAGACAGCCCTGATCCCAGCCATGATCCCTGACTTCTCAGAACTGCACTGGTAATAGTGTCAAGCTCTGTTGAAAACTCATGCAAGGAGAGTCCAAACATCATTCATGTAGCTCTGTGCCTTCACTCCCTATATCCAGGACAGTCATTAGCCCAAATGTTCTGTCCTGAGAGTGATATTTCTTCTTGTCTTCCTGTTTTCTTCACTGATTTTATTTAGCTTGGTATCCAGTCATTCAGTTTATATTCTGATCTAATCTCTCTGATCACTGTGGACAAAAAGTGCAAAAATCTCACTCAGGCAGTGCATCTTTTTTACAGTAAGTGTGGTGAGGCACGGGCACAGGTTGTCCAGAGAGGTTGTGGGTGCCCCATCTCTGGAAATGTTCAAGGCCAGGATGGATGCGGCTTTTAGCAACCTGGTCTAGTGGGAGACGCCTCTGCCCATGGACTATAGGTTCTTCAAAGGTCCCTTCCAACACAAACCATTTTATTATTCTATGGTTCTATTACAGAAGTATGTTCATAGAGCAGCTCATAAGCAGAATTATGCCTTTTCTGCAAGATGAGGGCTATCACACATTTAGATAAGGCTTGGCAGGCTGTATTCTCTCTTTCTGCTCTCACAGAATCTCTTCCTGCAGCTGCATTTTTCCCTTCACCTTTTTATTTACCTTTGTTCCAACTAAGACTGCACCACAGTGTTGGACCTCCTCACCTACCTCCTTTTGGCCTTGGCCAAGCAATCCAGTTGTGTTAAGAGGAGGATTGAGCTTCAGGGATCCCCAAAATTGTGAAGTTTTTTTCTTTTGTCCTTCTGCCCCTGGACAGAAAAGCACTGCTGTTCCAGCAGTTTACTGGAGTGTTGGAACTGTTGGGAGGCCTCTGCTCTTTGTTCCTCTGCAATTCTTTACTTTTAATTTTTTAACCATTTGTTGCCATCTCTTTCCTACTTTTCAGTCACTGTTCCCTGTAGTCCTTTGGCTTCTCCTTTTGTCCACCTCCTTTCATTTTTCATCCCTTCTTAGTTTCCGAGGGAGTGCATTGTTGGTGTTTCAGAGATGGTCTGGTCCCCATCCCTAAGACACAGGGACAAAACAGAGAGTGGCCAAACCATTAAATGAAGAGCCATCTCCTGTTGTTTGTTTCACACATGGCCTCTCCTAGCTTCACCTCATGGCCCATGCTCTTGCACTGAAAGGGACAGTGGCCTAAAGAGTTTGTCTGTTTGGGGTCACATAGGAAAGCTTTGGGGAGCTGTCAGGCCTTGTGTGATTTAGGCTGGACAGTCAGTGTAGAACAGTTCCCTTGCTGAGAGCACAACAATATGGAGCTTTTGTGGAATGCAGGGAGGGAATAAGGGCAATGCTCAAATAAAAATCAGAGGTGTGGATGACATGAAGATATTTTCTTCATCTCTGCAATCCCTTCACAGCTTCATTCTTCTCCACCTCTCTCCCCACCAAGGCCATACTGTCTGTCCAGTGCAGTGGGATGCTTCTGCTGACACAGATGGAATGGTGATGATGTAGTGATAGTGGAATTTCCAACTCCTTACACAACTCTGCATGTTAATATGTAGAGATGCTTCCTCTGCATATTTAAACGCACAGCACTTAAACCAAGCTACAGACTCTCTTCACATCCCTTATACATGCACATATGCCCTCTTTTTCTGAGTCAGACTTTCAAACAGCACATTCTTGCTGCCTTGTGCTTGCTCTTCAAGTCACACTGGCCATCCCAGTGGATTTGTGGCTGCTGTACATCACTGGAATAGGGCAGCCAGCACGCACCGTGGAGAGAACCTGAGCAGCTGAGAGGAAGAGAATTTACTTTTAGAGAATCACAGAGTCACTAAGGTGGGAAAAGTCAATGAGTCCACCCATTAACCCAGCACTGCCAAGCCCAATACTAAGCCATGTCCACAAGTGCCATATCTATATGTCTTTTTAACCCTTTAGATAAAAAAAAAAAAAATTCCTAATATCAAATCTAAACCTTCCCTGGCACAACTTGAGGCCACTTCCTCCTGTCACTTGCTACCTGGGAGAAGGGACCCACCCCCACCTCACTACAACCTCCTTTCAGGCAGCTGTAGAGAGTGATAAGGTTTCCTTTATGGTATTTTTTACATGCACTGCTCCACGTGAAACAGCTATGTAGCTGTAACGAGCCAGTGTTGTGCCATTTACAGAGCTGTTTAAACAAAAGCCCGCCAACCTAAAACACTTAATTCTGGCTGCAATTAAATTTGATATCTACCTGCAGTCACTGTTGGAATCCTATGGCTTTTCCAGCGACTGCTAATGACTGATGAGGTGCCCAAGATGAGCTATTCCCTGGGTCATATAACCCACACACTGCTATTGATCTTGTTAACACAGATTTTGGTGAGTGCAGTTGAATATGCTGCTTTGAGATCTCCAAAATGCTTTCTTCAGTGGGTGCTAATCCTGAGCTACCAAAAAAACCCACAGGTACAGGAAAGGCAGATCATGTTCTGCAAATCATACACTGGGATCTAGCCAAGTACAAAAGAAACAAAACAAGACCCGCAGCCAGGCCTTTGAAGGTAAAATGTGTGAAACATTTGCTTCTGTTAAAAATACTCTGACTGCTTTTTTTGTGTGTCAGTCTTCCTGCAAAATCATTTGCCTCTACGGCCTTTTTTTTTCCCAGCTTTGGACACAAAATACACACTTTGGATGGCTGCCAAAATGGTGAGGCAGCTTCTCTTAGGTCGCTTAAAGAGATAATCTGAGCCTTATCAGTTGGATTCTGTCATGCAGTGAGGGGAATGTAAGATTTTTCTGCTTCCCTAACAGTACAGACTCTTGCAATACTTCAAGCAAACCGTATTTTCATAGCTTGTTTTCAGAAGGGACTGCATTATGAGCTAGCCAGAAAACTAAAGCCAAGCTGGTTATCTCATACAGCTTGCAACATTGTTGAGAAGCCAGTTCCCTTGTGGCTAAGATTTTCCAAAGATACGGATGACTTGAATGCACTAACGTCTTTAATATCTGAGTGGCCTCCACAAAATATCTCAGAAAGTCTGTTTTTGGAAAAACTTTGCTCCTCTTCTGTGAAATTGAGCCCTTCTCAGTTGTCACAGGTTAAATGGGCAGTAACAAAAATCACAGACACTTTTAAAAACCTTGGCTAAGTTATTCTTTGACCTTATAGTTATTATGGATGTTTTAAAAGACCCTGCAAACTTGTTTGTATTATTAGAATCTACCAGCATTAATCCTGAAGCCTCCTCAGACATGTCTTATTTAGATGTGGATTTAAGCAAGCAAATAAGAACCTATTCAATATGGAAATTGGGAACACTTCAGCAGAATTATCAAAGCTGACTTTAGTTTATTTCCTGAGGTAAACATGAGTAGTATCTTCCCTCTCCTATTAACTTTCTAGCTCCTCAATAAAACATTATAGAGAATTAGATTCTTCTCTGTTGCCAGTTTGAACAGGAAACATTTAGTGCTGGTGAATAGTAAGTATTTTCCATATGCAAATTTGCTCATTTGCTGCCCCTTACTTCTTGTTAAGGGAAAGGGTCATTTATTCTGCTTAAAGCTTTCCCTCAGAGCTATTCAAATTAACAAGATGCTAAGTGTTTTACTGAGGAGGGTCTGTAATTTCCTCAGCTGGTACAGCTGGAAAATCGACATTTATTTTTTCTGTGCTCAGAAATTACTGGGACGGAGACATACATTTGCTATGTAAAATACATTGTTAGTTTCTCAGCATGTATCATGATGCTGGGTCAGAGTTAAGAAGGTTAATGAAATATTTAAAGTGAATTTTTGCATAGCCTTTTTTTTACTACTGCAATGGATAAACCACAAAGCCAAGAGCATGTTTCTGTAAGGTATTTAATCAGGTGTTTTCATCCTATAGAATGTATAGAGGCTATTATCAAGATGTTCTTACACCACTTGAATGAGATTAAACTCTCTATAAATACTCTTTTAAAGGCAAATTTGAAATTTGCTTCTAAGGTTGTATTGCTGTAGTAATGAGCAGCAGAGCTGATGTCTCTCTGAGCTTGCTTTAATTTATACTATTATTGAGGCCAAACTGGCTGTAGTTGCTTTTGGGCTTGAGATTTTTAGAGGAGATGCACTTGTGTCACCCCTGTCAGTCCAAAATTCAGTGGAGCTCAAGGGCTCTGAGTATGTTGTGTATAACAAAGACAGTATTTCTGACTAGGTTCCCTGGTCCGAGACATCCAGACAAAGGCATTATGTAATGTTGAGTTTTGTCTCCATTTCCTTGCAGAACTCCTCGAGCAATGGAATTTCTTGAATGTCATCAAAAGAAGTCAGACCCAGATGTGGACTGTTCCTGCTTGATATGCCAGCAGTGAAGCTAGCTTTTTGTAGTTTCCCATGCTGCAGTGAGAGAAGGATTAAAAACTAAGGTATTTGAACACTGTGAAACTACACACAAATAAAGAAGTGGATATATTCAAAAGGGTTCTTTGCAAATGAACAACAAAAAAAAGTCACCACTTTGACACGGCCAGGCTTGAAAAGAACATGACAAGATCAAATAACAGCTGTACCCACTGGAGCTGGAACCAAAACAAACTGGTCCACTTCATTTTCTATTTCACAAACAAGGAGTTTGGTTGATAAAAATGCTCTTAAGCCTTTTTAGCTCCGTGGTAGATACAAGATTGCTCCAAAGTGGCTTTAGAGGAGCAGGCTGTACTGGTGGAGCATGGTGACAGTTTGACTTTTTTCTAGGCAGTGGGTTAGGCACCTGCTGAACAGGTCATAGAAGCATAGAGTCATAGAATGGGTGGAAAGGGACCTTTGAAGATCATCTCGTTCCAACCTCCCTGCCATGAGCAGGGGCATCTTCCACTAGATCAAGTTGCTCAGAGTCCCATCCAGCCTGGCCTTGAATGTTTCTAGGGATGGGGAACCTATCACTTCTCTGTGCCAGTGTCTCACCACCCTCACAGTAAAGAATTTCTTCCTAATACCTAATCTAAACCTGCCCTACTTCAATTTAAAGCCATTTCTTCTTGTGCTGCACTACATGCCCTTGTCAAAAGTATCTCTCAATCTTTCTCATAAGCCCCCTTTTACTGAAAGGCTGCAATAAGGTCTTTTGGAAGCCTTGTCTTCTCCAGGCTGAAAAACCTCTTCTCTTGGCCTTTCCTCACAGGATATGTACTCCAGCCCTCTGATCACTTTTGTGGCCCTTTTCTTGACCCACTCCCACAGGCCCACGCCTTTCCTCTGCGGATGACTCCAGGGCTGGATGCAGTACTCCAGGTATGGTCTTACCAGAGTAGAGTATAGATATGAGAACCATCACTACAAGCCAAACACAGTCCGAAAAAGCCTTGGGAGTCTACATATCTGTTTGATTTCTATTCTGCATTTAGAGTCAGAGGCTGCCATCTTCAGTGAACTCATCATTAGCAGGATGAGAATGATATGGGACAAGTCTCTGACTCTGTTTCTGCGATGGTAAAGCTGAAGTAATTCTGACTGTTGGGATGTTTTACCGTGAGTGAGCACTTTTGGGCATTTAACTGTTTATTTAATTCCTTCAGCAGAATCACTGATGTCAACAGCAGCCAAGCATGGCCTCAGCTGGCTAGTTACTAGATAAAGAAGACAAGATAGCAGTTTTGGGGGAATTTGACACGCACACAGCACCACTGATCTTCTCACAGTGGTGCAGTGTAGAAAGATAAACTGCAGTGGTTTTAACAGTACAGGAACCTGACATCTGAGACAGAGATGGTTTAACATGTGTATTTTAGAGGCATCACAATCTATTTGTTTGGGAATTTGTTTGATTGTTATCTTTTAAAAATCTGGAAATCAACTTTCTCCTTTGTTGCAGTAGAGGATTTTTCAGCAGTTTCAGCAAAATAAATATAAGGCATGGGATCTTGAACAGATATGGTTTTCTTCAGGATATGTGTCAGAAATTGGAGTTAATGGGTAGCAAAACTGAAATAAATGAAAATTCTACCTTAAATGGCAAACAAAATGCTTTAAAAATGGGTTAAGACCCATTTTTTGTTTACTTTATGTAAGACTTATGCAAGTTCTCCAATCTCTTTTCCAGGATAAATGTAAACCAGACAAACTCTTTTTAAATCTTCTCCAGTCATCATGAAGAAACAAAGAATGACATCAGGCTTAAAAATCTCTGCCTAGATTATCAGCTGAAAAACATCTTGCTAAAACCATTTTGCCCACCAGATTGGAGAATTGTGGTCATTTGTAATTGCAAATAACCCAGCCATGCTAGTTAGGGCTCTCAATATTTTTAACATTATAAATGGGTATGCACAAGTCAGTGTGTGCCTCAGCAAAAAGGGACGGCAGGAATCCACCAGCTTAAAAGGAGGATTGCATTACGCACAAAAGGGAAAAACCTGTTCGTTGTAAATGGTTTCATTTGTATCTCACAGCAAATTAGATTCCTTCAAAATCTCCTCAAGGGAGTGTGGCATCATGAAGCCTTTCATCAGGGGCCCCAGACTGGGCTCTGCTTCAAACTTCTTCAGAAGAACAGAACAAACATCCTCCTTCCACTGAGCCGGATGTTTTCCAAAGGTAGAACAAGGTATCCTCTGTACCTCAAAGGGAGGAAGGATCACATAACACCAGGCAAAAATGTGAAGTTACCAGTTTTTACAGGCTTTTTTATTATTGTTACTTTTTTAAACCAGGAAGCTTTTCCACATCCCAGTTAGAGCTATGAAGTTCTATGGGTTTCCTCTGCTTTGGATGTACTGACATTCAAATCCCAGGCTCTCAAACACAGTCATTATGTGCTGGGCACCTTAGCAGAGAGAGAGTGGCTGGTAGAACATTTCACTCTCATAACAACCCTATGACAAGTACAGAAATGGTGTATGTGGAAAATTATTTATCAGGAAGCATTTGATGTATTTTTAGGTTCTCCTTTAAAGCAATTTAGTGGCTGGAAAGCAAGGGAGAGAAGATTAAGTTCCCGGCACACTCCCGGAACTTCTCTGTAGACTTCAGCTTTGAAACCAGCCACACCTGAACTTTTTGGGAGTTTTTAGCAATTCAGATCAAAATTGAAGCATCTTTCTTATGGCACCATACAAACAGTGTTTCCTGCCATTTTCTTCCCTTAACTCAATACCCTGTTGTTAATCCTGTGTCAGGCATTGGAACAGGCTGCCCAGGGAAGTGGAGGAATATCCATCCCTGGAAGTATTCAAAAGGCATGTGGATGTGGAACTTGGGGACAACCTTTCATGGTGAACATGGTGGTACTGGTTTAATGGTCGGACTCCACAATTTTAGAGGTCTTTTCCAACCTAGACAATTTCACAATTCTACTCAACGGAACAAGAGTTTGTATGAACTTTGTCCTATATTGATCACTCTCCAGAACGAAACAGGTTTGTATTCTTGTTGTAGAGTTCCCCAGAAACATGGAACAAACCATAGCAAAGGTCTTTTTCTCTAGCAAACTGCCTAAATTTAAATAGCTCACATTCTTCTGGACTTCTCTGTTGTTGCTTTAATGGTTTTGCATATTTTGCCTGCACATGCAAAAATACTTAGATGTTGTTTAAAGCATTCTGGAAAATTAATTTTTTCATTCATGCCCAAGAGAGGAAAGGGCATGATCAGCTCAAGGGATTAATAAAAAGGGGTTTGAAGTTATTTACCTCCCAGGGATTCACTTCTAGGCTGCAGGTTGTAATGATTTCAAGACTGGCCAGTGGCACACTGATGAATGTTTCACACTTGCAGTCCCATTTCCGTACACGAGAACGTCTGTCACAAACCTCAGACCACATGGTGTTTTCTATAAATTTGTGCACATTTCCAAGATAATAGACTAAAAAATGAATGGTGTGGAGATGACCTACCCTTTTATGTGTGGAGGATTTGTCTCAAGGACAGAAGAAAGTAATTTTATAGGTCTTTGTGATAGATTTATTATCTTGATAATTAAAGTTACGTTCTCTTTTACATAGCCAGGCTGTTGATCTCGTAAACTCCTGTTTCCAGAATAATGAGTCTTTTTAGACATTGTAGAAACAAGAACTGCATAACCAGCAGCAATGGAAGCTTTAACATCTCTTCCATCACATTTATTCTTTAGTAAAGTCTTTGACACCATTTCCCACAGCATTCTCCTAGAAAAACTGGCTGCTCTTGGCTTGGATGGGTGCACTGTGGGTTAAAAACTGTCTGTATGGCCCAGAGAGTGGTGGGGAATGGAGTTACATGTAGTTGGCAGCCAGTCACCAGTGATGTTCCCCAGGGCTCAGTGTTAGGGCCAGTCCTTTTTAACATCTTTACTGATGAAGTGGACAAGGGGATTGAGTGCACCCTCGTCAGTTTGCAGATGACACCAAGTTGGGTGGTAGTGTTATCTGCTGGAGGGCGGGACGGCTCTGCAGAGGGATCTGGACTGGCTGGATCAATGGGCCAAGGCCAATTGTATGATGTTCAATAAAGCAAAGTGCCGAGTCGTGCCCTTGGGTCACAACAACCCCAGGCAGTGCTACTGGCTTGGGGAAGAATGGCTGGAAAGCTGCCCAGCGGAAAAGGACCTGGGGGTGTTTGTCAACAGCAGCTGACCCTGAACCAGAGTGTACCCGGGTGGCCAAGAAGGCCAATGGCATCCCAGCCTGTATTAGCAACAGTGTGGCCAGCAGGACCAGGGCAGTGATTGTCCCCCTCTACTTGGCACTGGTGAGGCCGCACCTCGAATGAAAAGGACAGAACAGACCAAGAAGCACTGATAAAGAACAGACTCTTGGCTCAGGCAGCTTCAGAAGATAATCACAAGCTTTCTGGAAGCCAATTTAAGTGCCATGCCAGAACACAGTCTAATTTTGCTATTAAGCCCTTTGCCAGGAAATAAACTATTTCATTCAAGATATTATTGCATTAAGCAGAAATGACTAAGGCTGAGATTCTGAGATCCAGTTCATGCTGAATGTCACCTCACTTGACAAGCAGATCTTAAGTAACAAAAAAGGCATTCAAAAAGCGAGCTTTTAATTCAGTTATATTTTTAGCTAGGCCTTCCTGCTTACCTCTAGATATCTTGTTTCTTATCAGAACGAGTTAAAGGTTCATGGAGCATAAAACAGAGGAAAGCTGAGCTGCTGTGGTACATGAATTTATATACTGAGTAGGATCAAATGGGTGAGAAATTGGTGATGCTGGACAGGAAATAAGATCCCCTTCTCTTCACAAAGCAATGCCCAAGAGTGATAGTAAGAAGAATCTATTGAAAAAATACAAAATACAAAGGTATTCACAAATAATTTCATGGGTTTGTTTTACTCTGACTTCTACAATCAGAATTATTTGCAAATAGTTGGATGGCAACCAGAATTTTTTTCACAAAAAGGCCATTTCATTGTTCTGCTTAAAAAGTTTCCGTCATTCAATTAAGGAGCTGAAACAATGTCTTGGACAAAAATGACATGTTCGCTGCAAAGCAAACAAAACCCAAAACAAGCTCAGTGGTTTTTTCCATTAAAATTGCTGTCTTTCTCCAACTGGCTATCCCAGTTTAAATCCTAATGGAGGCAAGGCTCAGCAGTTTCTGTCTCTGTAAACTCAAAGAAAAATGCAGCTGCAGAGAGCAAAGCTGATCTGGCCCAGGTAGCTCATAGTGAAGAATGCATCCCTTTCACAGTGAAGACAAAGCCTAAAGGAATTGACCACACAGTATGAGTAACAGATAGTAAAGCATGCAAAGAAATTATTCACAAATAAGCCGTAGACTGAGAGTTATTAATTGATTTACTCACTGGATTCTGACACGCACCGCATTTTTTAAGATTTCCTAACCAAAAAAGGCATCCTATTTGTTGCAGATTTTACCCAGAACTTTAGAGTGCCTAGAAAGAACAGCATTGCTCTGGATTTTGGGTTTTTTCAAATGGAAATTGAATTGAAAAACCTTCCTTTGTATGAAACATGAGGCCTTGACCACTTTTTTATCGTTATGACTACAGCACTTTTCACAGAAGTAGGGTGTTAACCTCCGAGACGTGGCTATATTCCAGCTCAGATGTTTTTCTTTCTTCCTGAATTTTCTCTGTAGTTTCAGCTGGATGACGTATTCCTCACTTCCCTTCCTTTGTGTAATCCTGGTGGCATAGAATGGGAAAGACTGCTGTGTTTCCCCCACAGAGATCACCTGCTGCTGAAATGCAGCTAGCGAGGGATATGTGCACAAGCTGAACTACATCCATACTCTTTGAGGCACTCAAGAGAAGCTGCATATCCACGAGGCAGACTTTGCCTCCAGTTTATTAAGCATGCTGTTATCCTCCTTGGATAACAGCAGTGCAGAAATAGGGAGCAGTGTTATCCTGAGCATTGTTCATTGTCCATTCTTTACCCAGAAAACAGAGGTTATTTTTATCAACCTGAGTAGTGACAGAGAGGACCACGATTAGCTGATCAAACTCAGCAATTCTGCAGCATAATAAAGGACAAAAACTCCAGAGGAACAACCAACCTGTAGGTGGCCCATCTTTATGATACATAAAAAGTAACCCTGAAAAATCAAAAAGAAGTCCACTCTGGAGTTCCACTCCTCTCTTTTACATTAAACCTTTTGCTTATCCACGAGTAAGAAAATCTTTAACGCCTTTCTCTGCCATGGTGTCTTGTCAATAAGTGGTGCCATTTGAAAGCAAAGGCATATTTCTCACATATTCCCACAGTACTGTTCTGAAGTTCTCTCTTTTATAGGCAGGAATCTGAGACGGGCCTTTCCTAAGGGTCTCTGGAAGGTCTGGGCTGGCATTTTCCCACTGTACCACAATGTCCTTCCTAACACAGCTACATATCTGGGCCTGGAATGAGCTTGGTTGTTATTCTGGCAGCCCACAACTAAATAAAGGATGAAGAAGAACTCAGGATGATTTTCTGACCCTAAAGAGCCCTTCAATAAAACCAGGAAAAAGTCCATCTTGATATTGCTAGTATTTCATAGGAAATCCACCTCATCCCAAGATCTTATTTTTATAACCTTTCAGGATTTCTTTGCATAGTATAAAGAGAGCCACATCCGTAATTCCTTGAGGATAACTTCTAAATCTGTTTCAAAGACATAGTGGGACAATACCTTGGGATTTAAGTGCTTCAAACTCCTGAACAAGCCAGATATGATATTTGCAGCTGAGGCCCACCTCTGCTCTGAAGAAGGACCATTTCACCAGTGTGATTTTATTTTTAAAAGCAGTTCTCCTGGCAGGCTTCTCTGTCTTCAGCCGATTACGTAAAGCAAACTATTGACATATGCAGACCAGTTGAGGCCATTTTCTCCATTAAATTCCAACCTTGTTTTAAAAGTGCAGTTTTAACATGTTGTTCTTTCTGAAATATTCCACAATATGTGCTTTCACGTTTGGTTATATAACATTACATTCTTTTACAATAATAAAGCCGAGTGTATTTTGGAATTGTTCACAGACTGAAGCCATTTAGCACATGGGACACATCCAGATGTGAAAAAGTTCTGTGGCTTGGCTAGACATGTTACTAAACCTTTTCTCAGACATCCAAATGATGCTCAGGATGAATTTAGATTTCCTTTCTGAAAGGGACCTAGCACTCTCCTAGTATGCACAGGGAGAACCATCCTGTATTTCTGATGCTGGGCTATTGCAGTTGAACACAGAATATATTTTACTTAATGTTAATTCAGTAATATGTTGAAACTGCTCATGAGCTTCATTTAGGTACTTATGTAGCCTTATACAGGAGAATACACAAATAATAATGATGTATTGAATCCAATGTCTTCAAGCTTCAGACAAGGGGCAGAGATGACTGGCAGTAATGCGACAAGAAAACCCTGTTTGGTAGGATTTCATGTATAGGCAGATTGATATGATTTTTCCAAATTCATAGGTAGATACTTAAATATAAGCAACAAGGGGATCTGCTGTTCTAACAGAATAAATGCATTCATTTGTAAGTATGTGGGGCTTTTCTGTTTCAAGAAGCTGATGAAGGGATCTGACAGAAGCAGGGCTACTGCTACACAGCACCCTCTTGGGTGGAGATGGGCAGCCCCTGTGCTGCAATGAAACACCTCTTTTGTCTGAAGGCATTTTCATGACCCCGTGGAACTGAAGGCGATTCAGGTCAAAGCTGTGGTCTGCATCCCCAAACAGACATTTGAGAGATCCTACATAGCTCTCTCTGCCAAGGGTGTGACATCACTGACATGAGTCTTGGCACAGGGGATCCCTTGCGGAGATACCATCCATTGTCTGCCTGCATTGTCATGTGTTGCCATCCCCACTGCAGCTACATGACCTGCACATTTGCTTGCTACAGCACACTGCTTCACCCTGGCCCTGCAGTGTCATCAGCACAAATTTAGCCATCTGGCTTATAGGATAGATCCTGCAGGACTTATATAGATGGATCCTGTATTGTCTCTGCACAAGGGAAAATTCTATGGACCTCAGGGATTTCATTCCAACCTCCATGGGCCACTTGTTGCTCTGGTCCTTCACTGTACAGGCTACCTGACACTTGTTTTATCTATGGACTGGGGATGAGAGAGGCTAAAAGTTCTCCACCAGGATCAAATAATCTGCTTCAAATGGCTTATTCCAATCTCAGATTCTGGTCTGAATCAGTCAGGACCTGTCCCATTAACTGAACAGTGTTTCTGTTAGTATGAGACAATGGGTCTATGTCAACAGTGTTCTGGTTTGGCTTTACATCACATTGAAATCAAAGCAGTCATCATGTCATCAGCCTGTAGAAACACAGTGGTGAGTTCATCCACAATAGTTATTTAAAATCTGTCTTTTTTTTTTTTTTTTGAGCTGACTTTGATGGAAAACTCTGGGCTGACTGCCTTTGAGTTTGCTATTTTATGTTGTTTGTTGTTCTGCTTCCTGGTTATTACTGATATCCCATCATTATCCAAATACTTTCTAACCACAGGAATTAGTGCAGCTACAAACTCTTTTTTTCATTTGTTTCTTGTTTCTTCCCTTTGCTTGTAACTTATGAATATTTATTTGTAGAGGCCAAATGTCATGTCACAAAGTGTTTTCTATCCTTTCCCTGAATATAGGCACAATACAGTGATTTACCATGAGACCACAGAGTTTAGATTCATTGCCTTGCAGCATTTATTGTTTTACTTATCCACAGAATTCTTATTTAACCATTCAAAGGATCATCCTGGCACAGTTCAGTTTGTTGCAGTGGTGAGATTCTAATTCAAATGTTGAGCTTTGGCTTTCTTTATCAAAGGTATTATTTTCCAAACATGCTTATCACCAAATACCCTTCATTTGCAGCTGCAAGGTATCTGGGCTAGAAATAAGAGACAACCTAGAATTGCATGCCAGACCTGCTTTATTTGCAGATGTGCCATGTACACAGGACGCCCACCTGCTCTTTGCCAGCAGTAAAAAAGATGTATAGTAATGTCTGCACTTGGCTTTGCAATGCTGAAAGCTTTCTTTTCATGGAAAAAAATCTGGACATTTCATGCACTTATATGGTATTTTGTAGCCTAGTACTTTAGAGCCAAAGGAAATGTACATGTCCAAGAGAGTTTGCTGGATACACAGACAGTATTCTTGGAACTAGACTTAACTGTAATCATTAGGGAAATCACTTTGTTGCTTTCCTTATGCTAGCATAGCCAACATGCTATGCAGTTTGAGCTCTATCCTCCTCCTCCTTCAGAGCAGGAAGCTTTCCATTCTTTCTGAAAGCAACAATTCCATACATGATGGATTGATGAGCAGCACTTATACACAAAAGCATACAGACTTTTGTTCTCTTTGCACTTTATCGCCAAGAAGCCTCACACTCACATGTATAACAATCTACCATCTCTGTTCTGGAGACTTACAGTCCTGCTCCAGATCAGCCTCGATGGTTGAGTCATCTTACCTAACATTAGGCATATGTAGCATAGTGTCTACAGCTAAACCAGGCATCTGAATTGCTTTTTCTAGTCAGTGGACAGAAAAAAGGCACTTGCAGGGAACAAGGTTAGGGACCTTTTTATTCAAAACTGGTCTGTGTTAGATATTTAGCCTAGACGAAACTGATTTTGTCCTAAAATCCATTCAGTAGATCTTTACTTCCATAAAGGAAGCTTGAGTGACTGGCTTGTGCAGTAATCACGCAAGGGCATGGACTTCACACACAAGATGGAAAGTGCAAAGCCTTTATTGTGCAGTGAATATTCTCTAAATACCAGCACCTAACAGGATATCACCTCATATAAACAGGAAAGATGTTCACCACAGTGTCCCCCAATCACCTGGGATAGTGCACAGACATTGCCTATTATGGTAACAGGCAAACAATACCCTATAAGGTCACAAACTACAATTATCACATCTCATAGGTCCAACACTGCCCACAAACCCACAATCCTCTCTCAGCCCATCCCCGGTGACCTGGATGCACTCCCAGGGTCACCTCTGGGCTCAGGAAAGAGGCTCTCTCTCCGGCCCTCAGGGCCTATCTTTCTTCCAGCACATAGTGCACCCCAACAGGCTTGGATGTATACATATATGTTATAGTGACACCTGAACCCTGTCCTTTCTGTTCAAAGTAAAGCCTCATATTGATCTGCCATCTTCAGTGGATGTGTAATGGGTTTATATTCCATCTGACTAAGGAAGATGTTTCAGCCTTCACTAGCAAAACCTGATTTTCACTCTTCTCAGCACTGTGTACTGTACATGATCTTGCTTGTCAGTCAGACCCATATGTTTGGTATCAGTTTTTACTGCTTTGACCTCTTTTGAATTCATTTAAATACAGACTGTCTCAATTGTTTAGGTTCCTCTAAGACAAAGCCCTTCCTATGCATCTCACTGGCAAAAATTCTGTGCAAGTTTTAGGTCTTTTGCATGAGCAAGATGCAGAAATTGTCTAAAATTAAACTACTTAAGAGTATGAAACTTTACTCAGAATATGGCTAACTCTTAGCTGTGCAGTTCTTATGTACAATCCACGCTCTACATGCATAGCCACATCTAGGTTGTTTTACTGACTTCCCCTTCTGTGTTCATCAAAACTCAGCTGTATCTCTTCACCTTCACTGAGGTTAACAGCTTTTCTGTCCTGTCTCTTCCTATCATCCATACTGAGTGACTCTTGCTTCTGCCACATATTTGGCATGTTTCAAAAAAACCCATATTCCTATTAATGACTTATCACACCCATTCATTGTGCTAATTCAGATTCCTTCTTGCAGCTCTCCTTGGCCCTGATGCCTAGAAAATACTTGGCAATACATGCTGTCTGTCTGGCTAATGCAGTTGCATTGCTACCTCACTCTCCATATAGGTCTATTGTATTTTGTCTTGGATTTAGATTCTAAAGCTATTTGCCCATGTGTACACAGTACTGAGCTCAACTTCTGCTGAGCCACCCTAATATAGCAAGAAAATAATAACAATGAGACAAATTTGGAAAAATTAGGGGTAAATAACATTTCCAAAAGCTTTCCAGTGGAGATTTCCACTGTCGTCTTTCATAAACACTAACACTGTGCTTCCTTTGTTAGAAATTCTTCATTCTTCTGGTTTTGATTCTTTCATGCTTCTAAGTTGAAAAGCTTCTAAAGGTTCTGAAGCCAACACTTGGTTGCAAGCATGCACTCCTCTGGTAGAATTCTTGTATTTTGTTTGTGTCTGTAAAATACCACGCTTTAGAATAAAAGATCACCACCGTTTTGCTCAAGTAAGGCAGAAAACTTCCAGGCTGTAGCAGGTTTCTACCATCTGCTGCTCAGACAGAAAAGGTTGTACTTCAAGTGGACACTGATGAGACAAGATTTATTGGTAGCCTTTTGTTGTATCAGCTGGTATAGTTTCAAAAATTAGACAATTTTCAAAAATACAAGCCCTTTGTATGTCCCAAAACTTAATGTATATAAAATGCCTAACATACCTCATGCCATAGAAAAAGAAACAGGTAAAACACAGTAGGAAAGGTGTAATATACAGCCAAGACCTGAGATACCACCTCACTTGGTCTAGAAAGAGCACAATCAATGCTACATCAATAATGTAAGGATTTTTTTTACCAAAGGATACCATTCTACTTAAATAGATGGAGTGTTTGAAAATAGATGTTTAAACACCTCATAAGGAATTACTTCAGAACAGAAAGAAAGCCTCCACTGGTTCTGTGGAGTAGCTGACAAGAGCTATCCTAGCCTAGAATCCACAGAGAGCAGTTACAGCTGTGATTACAGTTTCAGGAGATAAATATCCTTCTTTGAAAATGTTCTTCTAGACCTCCTATCCTTCCCTCAAACAGCCCTCACCTTTGATACCAGGGTGTCATTTACAGAGATACAGTTTCTTCAGGTCTTCTGCTTTGTGTGGTGTCTCATTTCTGTGTTATCTCCAGTGAAATCTCAGTCAGGTGACAACAGGTGGAAGAATTAAATTACTGCATGTCTGTAATTAATAGCAATGCAAATATCTCTGAGACACAAGAATTATGAATTCATTGAACTTGGTTTGCCAAAATATATGAAAGCTAGTCACTGTCAGGAGGAAAAACCAGTTATTTGGGGAACTAGTTCATGTGCCTGTCACCATTAAGCATTATTTATGCCTTGTTAAAGCATTTGGCCACACCGACTAGCTGAATGGAGCCGCCCAGAAATGGATATAGATGGCTACAGGTGTTTCATCAGGAATAGAAGTCCATACAAAGCTCCGTCTCAGTGGAATCAGTCGGCATTCCTGCTGAAATCTGCCAAGCTTTCTGAGGCACCTCAACAGCTTTGCCTTATCTTGTGTGTCCTGTTCCTCTGGATAACTGTTTTCTGCTCTGTGTTAAACATGCCTTATGTGTTGGGAAATGCTGTTGATCTGGCATGGTGCCTGAAAGGTTTTGCAGATGGGCAGGAATGTTTTGTTCTGATAAAGAAAGGGCTGCAGATGCAAGAATATCACTTCTCAAGAAAAAGGGAGGAGAGTATCTAGTGGAATGGAAATAACTCTCCTTTTCTCATGGAAAAGGGAAGTGTTTAATAGTGCTCAGCACCAGCTCTACCCATTATTTTGTCTGTGAGGAGCACCTGATTTTCACCTTGGTGATTTACCATCCACATGAGTAACTTTTACAAGAGGCAGTGAACTTATCTGATGTTAAGGCATTTGGTTGCAGAGCTTGCTGCTGCTTCAAGTCTGTTGTTCCTGATATTTTGGCAACATCCGTACATGACTTTCTCTATTACAGCTCCAGGACTGTCACTTTCCTTCTCTTCACCAATGTCTTGATTTGATACAGTGTCTGTGCAACACTGTGAAATTTGTCACCTTTATGTTACACAGCAGTGTTCCAAAAAGCAAATCTTTTTCAATTTATACTTGAAACTTTCAGGCTTTATTTAATAGGATCCACTCAACAGGGGCCTGTTCACATCAGGTGTGAAAGTGGCCTGAGAGACACTAAAGACTGTAATATTGAGCCCTCAGTTAATCTTTTCTTTTTTTGCTTTTACAATTGTAAGATTAGTCTTGGATTGCATTGCATCCCTTTACTACACTCACAGCCAGACATGTAGGACCAAAATCCTGTGTCATCATGTCTCCCCACCAAGGTGGCTATTCTTTCCTCTCTTTTAAAATACCAACTCCATGGGTTTTTCCTGGTGAAGCAGTGAGAATATTTTCTGACTCACTTGAGTGAAAAAGGGGCAGCTTGGCTTAAAAAGTTTAAATAATTCATTTTCACGATCTAGGTCACTTTGCCAGAGAGATGGGTTTGGAAGTGCTTATATAAACAACTCATCTGACAGATATGAGGGGTGAGGAATACATGGAAGAGAGGCAACAAAGAAAATTTGGGAGTGATAACTTCTTCCAGTGTCACAGCTGATTCTAGAGGAAGCTATCAGCTCACAGACTGAAGCTGTGCTACCCAGAAAGGACTGATGTACACAGCTAGTAGTGAAACCGTGCTTTGGTGTCTGGGATACTGGTTAAGCCACAATTCAAAATGGAATGACACGCTAGAAAGATGATACCAATATGACAAACCCTTAGACATCTTTTGAAAAGGAAATTTATGTTTCACCCTTACATTATAGTACTCTAAATCCATCAATAAAATGAATCAGGAAGAATCAGGAGACAGAAAGTTGGACTTGAATGAGCCTTTGAATACGGAATAGTTAAGCTATCCAAGAGAAGCAAAATACCATCAGAGGCCAGAGATGAGAGAAATCAGTAATTACTCCACCCATGTTCATCACAGCCAAGAGCTAACACAGAGTACCCAAAAGTTTGGAGTAGAAGCTGCAATACTCAGCATGGCCTTGCCACGCTGTCAAATGGCAGGCGACATCCCGGTCCTGGCAGCTTGGTGTCCTCCTACAGCACTTTTCCTGTAATCATGTGTTATACAGACCTGGCAGTGATGGTGGGGACAGTGTCACCTATTCTGTCACAAATGCCAGAAGCAATGCTATCCCCAGATCTGTTCTGGGGAGAAGGATTAAATGAAAGATCAAATGCTCTTTTTACTTGCCATGACTCTTCCAAAGGAAGAGCATCATAAAACACACTTCAATAAAAAAATTTTCTACCCAAATTAAACTCTTGCTTACATAATAAGAAAAACAACTTGTATTATTACCTGTAAAATTGCCATCTGGGGGCTACTCATATTATACTCCTTGTTTGAAATGGTGACCATGGATATATTTATGAATGTTCATTTCTGATCTGGAAAGAGGTGAGAAGTAGGAAAGCAAACCTGCAGACTAGTCAGTATTATTAAGGAAGGAGAGACCTGGAGACAAAGCAGAGGGTTTCTGAAGGAATATTCTGAAATAATGTACTCGGCTTGGCCACTGGGTCTAATAAAGGATATAGTTAAAAGAAAAAGGTTGAGAGATGGGCAGTAAGACTCACATAAGAATGGAAAACCATGTGTATTAAAGGAAAAATGCTGAAACTTAATTTTAGAAGCAGGACAAGGAGGGGAGACTCTGATGAATTGCATGAAATGAACACTTAAAAGAGGCACATTGGGATTCTTCCATTCAGGTGCTTTTCACAAGAAGCCATTCACTGAAACAGAATAGCAGTGAGCATGAAAGGAAGGAGGGAAATGTTATTTCAAACACTGTACAAACCCCCATTGAGTTACAAGGTATTAGAGTGATAGATTAGGTGGTCTTAAAAGAGTATTTTCTAATATTTTTATTGGTATTTTCTGTGTATACCCATGAAAAATGGAAACATTCCCATTTAAAGGAATAGAGCTGAAACTCTGGTATGGAAGAGATATAAACTCTAGAATTCTATGGCATGAATGTAGCTAAACTGTAAGTGAAACTGAAACAAGGTAAGTAACTCTGTTTTGATTGTTTGTGGCAGCTGCCTGTATTCCAATATCTATTTAAAAAATAAAGCCACGCCAATATGAGCTATAATAATTCCTAGGATTAGATTAGAAAGCAGAGATATGCAAATTATTTGTTTTACTCAACACCTTTTGAGACTTCTCCTTCTGGAAAATGTGACACCAGCTTTTGGTATGGAATTTATTACTTTACAAATTGCAATGAATCAGAACTACAATGAATATGAAATGAACATGCACAGCGGGAAGACAGATGATCATAACCAGCAGCCTGATGGCCAGTGCCTGTTTAGCTGCTGTGGGAATCTATGTATGAGCATGAGTATCATTAAGATATTAAATTTTCTTTAAATGTGCCCCTGGGTAAAACAAAACAAAGGCTAGATTAAGTGATCACCATTGTAACAAGTCTTAAACAAAAACAAGGCAGTCTTTCTTTTCTTTTCCAGTATTTAAACATCTCATTATTGAGCCAAGAGTAAAATAATGTTGTTCTGAAGAAGCCTACACATTATCCTGATGTGCAGCAGCTGAAGATTTAATCAAGGTTGCTGACTGGGACCTTCTCCCTAAATCTCTGGTCTCTTGTTCATGTATTTAACACAGTGACTGTATTCCAGTGAGTATCTTCAGGGAGCTCAAAAATATGCTGATCTCCAGCTTTCTTTGTGGTCTGTAGTCCAAGATGTAGGCAGGGCTCATTCCAATGACAATTTGAAAATGCACACCTAACATTACTTCTTCCATGTGTCTGTATTGTTTGGAAACTTGACCTTTTATATAAGATGGTCAGCTTTTGAGGTGGTTTTAGGTCTACAGATAAATTGTGAGGATGGTGTTAACCATAGAGTTTTGCTATGAGGTCAGAGAAACTTTGGGTTGTGACTCATGGTCACAGGCAGATGAAAAACGGCTGTAGGGGCTGACACCTATAACATGAACACAGATTTCAGTGTCCTCCATTGCGCTGACCTTGGAATTTGTCCAGTCCCTTGATGAGCTGGTTGTGGGCACCAAAGTGCTACGAAACTACTTCAGTGGAAATAAGTGAAAATTTTCTGTGGATTTATTGCCTTGGAGTGGGGTCCTCGAGAGTCATATAAACATGAGAGTTGGCACTAGGAACAAGATGGGATGATATGGCCAGGGACTAATCAGGCTGGTTTTAATTGTCACCTAATTGGGACCAAAGGCAGGCAACCACGTCTGCAGATGGAGATCCTTTGCTGTGCTCAGCTGTGTTTGCTGCTGCTTCCAGACTCCTCCTCCCAACACACGGTGCTGCTGCCTGACATCTGCTCGTAAAGCTGCCCTGTTGGGTCACAGTGAGCCAGGGCACTTCCCATGAAAGTAATTAAGAAACCAAATTATTTGCGCCTGAAGTGGGCTGGGAGACAGGTCTGACAGCAGAAAGAGACAGCGAGCTCCAGAGGAGAAACATGGCAAGAGGTGGGATGGGCTGGGCACACAGGATACTGGCAGCAAGTACTCCTGTGGTCATGGCTGTTTACCATAGGTATGCTGCTTTCTACACTTCAAAAGCTGCTGTGTTTTATCTTTAAAAAATAAAAATAAAACAAAACAAAACAAACCCCAAGACAAAACCAAAAAATCCCCATAAAAACCAAAAATAGATTAGGAGGTGGCTTGGTAACGAAACTTACTCTCACAGGGAAGAAATACCAGGTGCTACTTAATGTCACTAAGAGCTGGAGCCAGGCACATTTCACAAGAGAAATAAGGCACAATTGTTCAACTGTGAGAGTGATTAACCAGTGGAACAGACTACCATGGGAAGCAGCAGATTTTCCATTTCTTCAAGTCTTCAGCTGAGGACTGGATGCCTTTGTGGAAAATACTTTTAATAAACATGAGATTTTGGGCCCAACACTAACTAATTCAGTAAAACTCACTTGTGCTTATTTAGCAGGAGGTCAAGCTGGATGATATAATACCCTTTCTACTCTTAAAAATCAATGAAGTGTAAATGAAACAGCTATTGAACTCCACTATGGAACTGGTTAGGGAACACATTCCTAAGCTTTCCTTCTCAGTGGCAATGTTTTGGCTGGAATATTGCAGCCTCTGGTGTCCAGGACAGCATCTTGTTCCTGCTTAACACTCCTCTGAGGTCAGCCTGTCTCTGTCTGAAGCCCTTCAGCTATGACTATCTCCAATTCAATGTTCTTTGTGTCTAGTTCACGTCGTGTTACATAAAAGCAGGACTACAAAATTATGGGAAAAACAAGTATGCTTTAGAATCATGTGAAAGGTAAATAGAAAGAGGCTGATTTAGTTAGATACAACAGTTGCTACACGTGAATGAAGTCTGAGTAACAATTTTTTCATGCAGTCTTAAATCTGCAATTTTCTCAGCAACACATCTCAAAAGTCCTTAAAAAGCTGGGGTTTTTTTTCCTCCTGAAAGTAATAAAACAATACTTAAAAGTGAACTTTTCCTCAATACGTTCTAAAGTCCATTAGTAAGGAAATCATCATCATTATTTGCTCCAGATTTATAGACAGAAATGAAAAAAAGTGAGTTGTCCATAGCTAGTCAGAAACTAGTGAGAGTGATCCTGCTTTCTGTATCTCAGACAAGTGTCTGACAAGATTAGAAGTATACAAATATCTTTATTTTATTGCAAGAAACCAAATATATTTTCCTTAAGGGTTTTCCTGTGGCTGTCTTGATAATAAACCTGAAGGAAGTGGGCTAAGGGATGCTCTTGCTCATAGTTGGATCTGATGATTTCCACCAAATACAGTCACACAACAGATAACATATAGCTAAAGCTATAAGCATTTCTGGTACCCTCTGGAGTGACATTTCCATCCATTTAACATCTTCTTTAGATGCAGTTAAGATGTTCAGAGTCGATCCATAGCCAGCAGTGTGGGTAATGTGCATCTCAATGGCACATGAGAGATACCAGGTGGGAGAGGAGTAGATGCAAAGTGTCCGGTGCTCAGCCTGAAATTCAGCACACAACTGTACAGCTGCTCTGCATGCACAAAGCTGGTGCCTGTGTGCCACCCACATATTTACATGGAATCATGATTAGGAACAGTTAGCTTGTACATACTTGGACTGTCTGTGCACTTAAAAGCAAGCCTTCAGTCTGAGGATGAACTAAAACTTCTATCACTGTTTTACAATATTACAACACTGTTGTCACCCATGAAAGAGTCACAGCAAATAGCCACAGGCCATGGTACACAGAAAGGAACCTGAAGGCTCCATAGTTCTCACAGTAATTTTTTTTCCTACCAGCCAGCTTTAGAAACCACTTCCCAGCAATAAGCCAACATGCACACTGTGGAAACATTAACTCTTCAGTTTCTCAAAGATTATCAGAAATATGTAGCTACCCTGAGCTCGTATCTTACCTTGGCACTAAGGGTGAAGGAAACAGGCCAACAAGACTTTCCCCTGATTCTGCCACTATGTAATCTGTTAGACTATTTTGTTCTCCACTAATCCCTGTTAATTCTGTGCTTTTTGCTTGTCTGCCCTGCATCTGGAACATGTCTGTATAGAAGGGAATTCAAGAGGCCATTGGCGTCATTGGCCTTATATAGAATCAGTTATGCCTAAAATATTCCTGACTGACATTTCTCTAAAGTTAAAGCTTCCATATACTATCCTCTCCAAAAATCTATTCCTATTAATTATCTATTAGTATATTTTTCCTATACATAAACTGAGTCTTCTTTACTGCAATTAAAGCCCATTGCTTCTTCTCCTGTAGAAAAGAATTTATTTCTTCAATGAACTTTCCCTTTTTTCGTGTGTTATCATCTCTCTTCTCAGTTTTCTGTTATTTAGGGTAAGAAGTTCCAGTTTGTTCTATTTTTCCATTGCAGGTCATGGTTTCAAACCTATCATCATTCCTGCTGGTTCTTCTCTGGACACTCTCCAACAGAGCCAAATTATTCTTGAAGTGTAGTGCCTGGAACTGGATATACAGATAAGACCTTAGCTGCAATAGTTGACATTATCGAAGTTTTTATCTGTTATAATCCCCTCAGCCTCCTTCTTGAGGCCTAGTCTTTACCTCTGTGTTGTCTGTCCCATGCTTGTGCAGTTGAACATTTCTGCCTAAGTGCAGTATCTCAAATTTACCTCCATTAAAAAGCTATTTTCAGACCATTTTATAAATATGTCAAGAGCTTTTGGAATTCTAATCCTATACCCCAGTGTATTTTCAGTCCCCTCCCACCTCTTTTTTGTTTCCATGTGGAATGTGCCCATTTTCCATTCCAGCAGCTAAACTATTATTGAATAGATTGAAAAAGACTTAATGAGGGAGAGTTCCACTTGGTAATGCTGCTACACTAATAAAGGATGGCAGCAAGGAACAGTGCAATGCAGTTGTGACTGCACTGTCCTAGTCTGGTAATACCCAACACAGAGATAGACCAAATTTTTCTTCTCCAACCTTTTAAGGTCTTCAAGTGGAAAAGTGATGCAAAGCCATCTTGGGCCATAGGGTGACCTGCTACGTTTTAAAGCAGCAAAAGTTTATATTTTCTGTTTCCTACCTTCCCTTTGGCACTTGTACCCTGCACAGCCTCTTCTGTCAGGCCAACACAACTATTTGTGTGGCCAAGTGGTAAACCAGCTTGGGGGAAAACTAAGGCAGCAGAAAGAGAAGAACCATAGCTCACACATAGATGGCTGCTCTGAACCAGGTCACTGTGGAGATTGTGCCCACACAAGGAAAGGGACAGGAAAGCACGGCTGGAAGTGTATGCTCACGATGGGTTTAAGAAAGACTCAGCCCTTGCTGCTACTTGGAGAAACTGCCCATGCACCTCTCTGCTCTTGCTTTCTCTCTGATGCTGGCTCTAATATTTCAAAATATTCTGTCCTTTTTGGCTCGGTTAATTTTCACTCTGGTTGGATCCCTGATCTGGCTGACCACAAGACAGGCATTGGACATAGGAGTGAGGCTCCTGAAAATATAGTTCCATGACTGGCTTTCATCGAGCTAAAGTGATATTTTGGCCCAGAAGCATTTTCTTTATTGTGCCTTCCACCAGCTCAGTATGAGGGTCTGTGGCTGACAAAAGGGCACAGCAGGCACCAGCAGTGTGTCCTGGGTTGTTGCATCCATACCATCAGTGCCTGAGCCTTCTGTATTGCTAAGGGCCTTCCATCTGCAACTCCAAACCTGCCTCCAGGCTCTGTGTCCTCTCACCCTGGCTGCCTTGGCAATGCTTCCCAGAACTTCTGGGGCAGTATCTTTCCCTTGTTTTTCTCAGGCTGTTGTTCTCATGCTGTTATTTTGTCATTCTCATGTTGTTACTCTCATGACCTTGCACCTGCAAGCCCCCGATAGTGTTCTCAGCAGGTTCTCATGGGAAGCAATTGCCACCAGCGTGGGAATCGCCCCTCCTTTCCCCCTCTTCCTACCCTTTTGCTTCTGGTTTACATTTCAGGGCTCATTTGTACATTTACAAAGCTCAACAACCACCCAGTGTGTGGCACCCACAATGTAACTGGTTTCAGCCAATACCAATTTGAGTGGGTCCCAATAACCATTATATCATTGCTATGGTAAAAGCACTACAGGGAGGCTTGGAGAGAAGTCCAGGAGGGGATGCTTTCTGAGGACCCTCTCCTCACTTTTTTTTTTAACTGTCCGTGTAGAAGAGGTCTGCCTTTCCTTTCTCCTTCTCAACCTCTCCAGTTATTTTTTTCACTCTGAGTTTCAATGTATGCCCTCAGCCTTGAGCCCCACTAATAAATCTTTGTGCACGTGAACTTGTCCCCACACCCTGTGTGGGTCAAAGGAAAGGCTTCTGAGGAAGGAATCCCCCCAACAGCCCCCTTGCTCTAGCAGCACCATCTCCTATATCCGTTCTGCAGCATCGTGCAGGGAAGAGTGCAGATCCATGCAGTTTAAATGAGTGGGCTTAGCTGATGGGTTTGCTATCACGTGCAATGGAGGGGAGGGAACATACGGCTGAGGCAAGACAGAAAGTGACAGTGGAATGGCAGCTGCATCGCACTGGAATAGAGTGAAATCATACTCTAAGTGGGAAGAAATAAACATTAATACCCAGGACTTTCCTCTTTGTAGAGAGATAACAAGTTTACATGAACTGGCATGACCAGAGGAATGGTTCCGGCACTGAAAGCTGCCTGTTACCAGGCAGATCCTGGGGAACAGAGTTCTTGGGAAAAGAAGGCGCATGAGAAAAGTGATGAGGTGATAGGACACAGGAGCTGTTCCAGCAGCTGCTGGTGTGGACTGTCGCCCTCTTAAGCACTGCTGGCAAATCTGCCTGCACCTTGTTACGAGGTTTCACAGTTACTTTGGAGTTTTTCCAGGACAACTACTGGAAAATGAAACTGAAATATGAGCTGAGAGAATAACACATTTATTTAAATACAGATTAACCACAGGTGTTGGACCATTTTCCCCAGCAAACAACTCCTGCACCATGCAGCTAAAGAAAGCCTGAATTACAATGCATAACTGTCTCTAAGGCATTTCTCAATCATCACATTTTGCTGCAGCGAATCATTGCACTGAAGTTTTAGCACTGTGAGTAGCTTCTGAAGATGATGTCAACACAGTCATCATGACTGTGTGCATTTCAGTGGAAAACACTTGGACTAAGCCTTGTGCATGGCTATTTCAATAGAAAAATATTTAAGGGAAAGTGTATTGCCATGGTGAACTACATAGAAAAACTAGGGTGTGGCATGGGAAAAAAGGCAAAAGTTACATACAGAGGCAAAGGCAAAAGCTGCATTTTGGAAAGTTTTATTCATTTATCCATATATTTTTTTGCATTAGCTGCTCCTTTGGTGAGTGATGCTGTCACAGAACAGACAATGTAGCACAAGGCCTGAGTCTGTACTATCTTCCCTCCAGACTGGCTGTGTAGCAGGGTGGTTTGTCTATGAGTGTTCCCTAGTGTTAAAGAGACACCCAGGCCAAGAACTGCCTGCCAAAGGGGCTCCAAGTGGTAATGGAAGCATGGGGCTTCCCTGGATGCTCCTGACCTGTTGTATCTTTCCCAAGTTGAATGCAAATCTTTGTGGAGACCATCCTTGCAGTGTTTTTGGGAAGATGGGGAGAAAATCCTAGGGAGGTAGCTGCACAGACTTCTGCTCGCTGTACAAATGGCAAGTGAAATACAGTTTAGTTGAATGTTAGTTTCTTATTGTGGGCTTTCAGATTCTTTGACGTTATGGTGATTTAGTGCTTTAATACTCACACTTCTATGGACTAGTTCTGGGATGGCCAATAGGACGGACAGCAGCCCTTACCATTTAGGACATTTTTAATTGTTGCTGTTACAGGCTACACCAGCAGCTGAATTCCTGTTGATGGCAGAAGTTGCATCACAGAATCTTTATCATATTTTGTCACTGAACCAGTGGGGCTGCAGACCCCCCCATTTCTTCTATGAACTGGTCTTTAAAGTCCCTTTGCAAATATGCTTCATGTACTTTAATGTGCCTGTCTGGTTCAGTGAGAGCGCCTTCACATACAGAACAAGCTATTCTGGAAGAAAGGTCACTTTAAACTAGACCACAGCTCTGTTCAAATGAGCTGTGGGTCCATGAGGATTTATTTGGTGACAATACTGACTTAAGTAATTCTGGCTTTTTTCCTGCCACCTCCCTCTCTTCCCACCAATTGTTCTTGTGCCACTCCCTGCACTGTGACAGCAGAGCTGTTTGTGCACTACTTCATGAACAAACAAGAGAACTGATCTAATACAACAGAATAGAGATGTGCTCCTTGCTTTCTTCTGCCATTTCACTTGACTTGTGTGATTCTTTATACAGCTATGTAAATCATTCCTTGGCAGAGAATAGAAGGGCAGGTGGAAGCAGGAGAAATTAGGCGGATGGGGTGGGATGGGACTTTTTGAGCCACGCTGCTGCTGATCATGAAGCCACAGACTGAGATGATACTTTACTGACACAAAATTGCACGTTGCCCCTCTGTCATCATGGTAGCAGAACCGTTAGAGCAGCATAGAGAATCCTACACCTTGGGTCAAATCCTTTCAACATTGAAGATAAACCATAAACTGACGTGGCATACAGGGAGATTTCAGGACATTGCTGAGCTGCAGCTCACCACTACCATCAGGATGAGATCTTATTTCTCTGCCATCTTTCACTCCTGGGTTCAGCTTCCTTTCTGGTGGTCATCAGACAATTCGCATTTGTCTGGTTTTGCCCATTAGCTAAAGATAAAAGATCAAGTTACTTCGTGCTTGATCAATTTTCTTCTGGGTTACTGAGCTGAACTGGCTCATTGAGAGCATTTTGAAAAGCAAAGCCCATGGAAGAGCAGTGGTGGAAAACCAGAATTAGGAACACGAAGAAGGTTTGGAAAGGGGGGTGGATGAGATATCCTTCCTTCAGTATCACTGAGCTGTCAGATCAACTCAGCTGTCTCGTCTTCTGATTCAGATACATCTTCCATTTTTATGCAGGTTGTTAGCTCTAGCAGATGGATAACGTATGTAAGTTTTATCCGTATCATCTTGAACTTCTGCAGCAAGATTTAAATGTGTGAGCTGTTCCTTGCTTTCACAGTATGAGTCAGATGAAGGTTTGACCCATTAATCTTTCAGAAGCAAGAGGGGGGAAAAGACTGCAGCCTTTTCTGGCTGTTGCACTCCCATTACACAAAAGGGATGCTACGGTTTTCTGCGTGGATGCTTTTCCAATTGGTTTCTAATGTTGGTGTTTTCATAAGGCAAAAACTGTGTTAGCTGTCAGACTTAAAAACTCAACTGGTGTTCTGAAAATCCAGCCATGTTTTCAGACTCTTCATAAAAATACCAGTAAAACAGCCTGTGTAATTGGGGATGGACTGACAGGGCTATTGACTCTACACGGAGCAGAACAGAATCCACCTCAGTTACCATGGCTCTGTTTTCCCATCGAGCTAATAGAATTTAAAGAATTACTTTTTTCCAGTTAATTCAGTAGTTCTGATCTATAGACACATAGAAAACAGTTAGTAACAATAATAGGAAGCACTTTTTATAGAGCAGATCCTGGTATCAGGTAATTTAGCTGTGGGGCTATCTCTACACATAGATAAAATAACTGCTACCTAGGGCAGCGTAGCATCAGGGCAGCACAAAGGCCAGGGCCCCTCTGTTAATGCAGGAGCTCTAAAGAGCCAGACTGAGATGCTTCACTGAGTAACAGGAGAGGTTGGAAGAAAACACATATTGTCTAGGCAAAATACCTCTCCATGCTCCCTGTGTCAGCGGAAACAAGAAACTTGTTATCCAGGCCTCTACTCCTTGATGTCTGCCCTCTAGCTCACTATTCCATATATCCTCCTTTCCCAGCACAGCACAGCCCCTTTATCTTCAAGATGGCAAAATTAAGGGCTACCCACATAGTCAGAAACCCTGAGCTAATTCTAAGACTCTTTAGAACACCACTATCTCTTACATTCTTTCTTACATATCCTCTGCTGCCTACTCTTGGAGACAAAAGTTCTGAGCTACCTGGAGCAGCTGATTGCCAAAATCACCACTAGAAGACAGAAGGTATGTGGACTACCTGAAGCATATCAAGGAAGAAAGATGCCAGGGGAGATGTCTTGCTGGACCTACCACAAACAAAAGCAAGCTGGTCAAAGATGTGTCTGCAGCAAACACAAGACTGTAGAGTTGAAAATCTTGAGAGAAATGAGCAAGGCAAGTAGTAGAATCACAACCTTGGACTTCAGGAGAGCAGGTTTTGGCCTACTTGGGAATCTTTTTGGCAGGATCCAATTGGTATGGGGCTCAGGACAGCTGGTTGATCTTCAAGGAGAAGCTCCTATAAGAAAAAGAGCAGTCCGTCCCAATGCGCAGAAAACCAAGCAAGTGTGGCAGGAGACCAGCATGGATGTATAAGGGACACCCAGCTGAGCTCCAACACAAAAAGGAAGTGCGTGGAAGATGGAAGCACAGATGGACTGCCCAAGAGGAACACAGAGACATTGCTTCAGCATGTAGGGCTGGTGTTACGAAAGCCAAAGCTCATCTGGGAGATGAAACCAGACAGGGAGGAGAAGGTTACCAGGAAAGGCTTCCTGGTAAGTGGCAGTGGCAGCAAAAAGAAGGCTGAGGAACATATAGGTCTGCTGCTCCATGGAGCAGGGGGCAGACCTAGTCACAAAGAACAATGAAAAGGCAAAGGACACAAATTGAAGAATGTGAATTTCTGATTAATTGCAACTTAAAAGAAAGATTACTATGAGGCTAGTTAAACACTGAACACAGAAGACCACAGTGGCTGCAAAATATCTTGCATTGAAGGTATTCGTAATTGGACTCAATGAGGCTTTGAGGAACTGGCTTTAACTGGTCCTTTGAACAAGGGTTAATTATGAGCTTTGGAGGTTTCTGTCAACCTCCACAATCCCATGATTCTGTGAAGAAGCTTGCCTGGAAGAGAATGAATGAAAGGCATGAGACCGGTTTACTTTCAACCCATATATATAAAAAGTATTTCAATGTCCCCGAATGATCCAGAAATATTGTGGTATGTATTAAAAAAAAACAAACCAAATCAAACCAGACCATCTCTTAAGACCCTATGTCTTCAAGGTGTTCCAGAAATTTTTTCACAGTTATTATTGCAATCCTATGAGAACCCACATTTAGCAAAATCTTTGCATATATATTAAATTCAGTCTCCCAAGCACCCACCACGTGTTTTAAAAATACCATTAAATCACTACTTAAAACTGACTGCAGATTTTGAAAAAAATACTTTATTGTTCTCCTGTTTTGCTCTATACACTATATCAAGGGCCCTATTACTTCTTAGTTAATATGCATATGGTATTTATATAGCAGTATTATACTAATTAAACAAATAATGAACCATATTTTTTCATAATACCCCTCTAGGATGTAAGAAATGCTTCTCCTCTGACACTGTTGAGAAACTGAGGCAGAGAAAAGCATGGAGGCTTTCCAAAGAGAATCTCAGCAGAGCACAAATTGAAGCAAATTCCCCGAACTTTCAAGCTTGTGTTTAACCACACAACTAATTCTTTAACTAGAAGCTTGATGAAATGTACTATGGCATTTGGAAACTGGGCTCCCCTGGTACACCAGCCTTTCATGTCTTCTAAGAAAGCAAAAAAAAAAAAAAAAAGCAAGTGGTTTAGACTAAAAAGTGTCTCGAGAGGGAAGCAGAGCTATCACCTGGTGAAGGAAGTTCCCCAGCATCTGGAAGATAGGAGAAGGCATAGACCTGCCAGGACACAGCAGTTTGTGAGGGAGATGAACTGATCGATTCTGGAGTGGGTGAGGAACCTTTCTGCGTGCTGGCCATGAAGCACAGGCTAGCTGAGGCTTCCACCTTCCTCGTGAGCTGGTGAAACGTGGTGGAGTTGAAGGTGCAGCTCAGCTGGACGTCTGGAGCATGTCGGCTGACAGCTGTAGGACGAAGGGGAGCTGTCTTCTCCCCAGTAGCTCAAGGGCACCCACCAGGAGAAGTTAAAAACTGCTGAAAACTTTGTGCCTGCCCTTCTTTCAACAAATCCGCAGAACAGTCATGATTTAGTCTTTGTTACAAGACATCAGTCTAAAAAACATCCTGTCATATTTTAGAAACAAGCCTGTATATTTCCCCACAAACATTTCTATCAAAACCTCGATCTTACAGCACAGACCCAGGGAGGGCTTTTACCTGTAAACTACCACCTTTTGCTATATGTTGTGTAATGCTTCCTTGGAGCCTACAGTTCTGCAGAAGACAAACTGTTTGTTGCTAAAAACACTATAGTACACGCACCATTTGAAGTATATCTCTTCCTCTTTATCTCTGAAGTTCATGCGAGATTAAATTTTATACACAAGGCACGGCTCACTTCTGTCACTGCCCTCAAAGCTTTTTCGAGACTGGAATGTCTCCCTCAGGGAGAAAAGACTTTTTTTCTGCCTCTACAAGAACAGCAGATAAGATGCTGTGCCTGTGGGCACATTGCTTTTCCCCTTTGTTAGAAGTTCTTTCTTTTCTTGTTTTTTCTTTACTGTTCATAATTATTATGACTCTGGGACCTGTGGTTTGTGAATGAATAAATAAATAAAAAGCTGGCAACTGCAGTTATTTAATTTGTAGCTGCAGAAGGAGCTTGCCAGGGAGTACAGAAGTAGGAAGCAGAGAAGAGCCTGTCTTTCTTATCCGGAAACTTTATTTGCAGACTGAAGGACTTCTGAGGAGTAAGAGAACACAAAGAAGCCCCAGCAGACCCTTTGGGCACAAGAAAAGACGGACAGAAGGGTCAGTAACACCCGTGGCGACAGGGGCTGTTCGTTCCTCCATCACACGCGTGCTCGGGCTACAGGCAGCGCCAGGGGAGTGCCGCCACGCTGCCGTGCTGCGAACACGCGGGCTAACTCTCGGCTGAGCCCCGCAAGCCGAGAGGGGCTCCCGCCGCCCGCTGAGCCCGTGAGGCGGCGGGAAGGGCGCTTTTCCAGCGGCGGGAAAGGCGCTCCTCCGCCGGCGCACCGGCTCCGGCCCGGGCAACGCGGCCGCTTTACGGCACAGCCGTTCCGGCCTCCCCGTCCGCGCTTTGCGGCTGCGTGGCGGTGGGTGGGGGGCGGGGAAGATGTCTGAGCGGGGAGAAGCCCCGGCGGCGGCGGCACCGGCGGGAGAGATGCCGGCGAAGAAGCAGAAGCTGAGCAGCGACGAGAACAGTAATCCCGGGGATCTGTCCGGAGACGAGAACGTGAGGCCGGGCGAGGGGGAGGCGGCAGGAGTGTTGGTGGTGGGGGGGTGGTGGTGTGGCGGGAGCGCGCGCGCGGCGGGCACGGGGCCTCGCGCCGGGGGCGGGCGGGAGCGCTGAGGGGAGGGGGGGCCGCCGCCCCCCGCCCAGGCGGGCCCCGCCGTGAGGGACATCGCCCACCGGCACCCCCTCGGGGGTATCCCGGACGGGAGAAGGGATGAGGGGGGAGAGGGAGAAGGGGTCTCAGCCCACCCGTCTCGGCTCGGTGGCCGCCCCTCGGGGCCGCTGGAGGGAGGCCCCGGTAGGAGAGACCGAGGAGGGTCTGGGGGAGAGACTCTCGCTTTGCCTCCACGTGGGTGAAGGTGGATTTGAGGCCCAGACTGTGAGCGGGCTCTGTCTCGAACTCTGCTTAAAAACGTCAGACTTTTCTTTTCTTTTTTTTTCTCCTGCAAACCACAGAATTTTCCATCTGCCTTGCAGTTTTGCATCGTGTGTCTTCACTGTCACATTGTAGAGTAACATACAGCACAAGTTTATGTGTGCAGCCTCTTGGCGAATGAGAAGTAGGCGATGGTGCTCGTAAGCTACCGTCAGCAGAAGGCAGCAGGGATGGGGTCTGTAGTCTCTTAAGTTAGTTGAAATGCTAGTGTTCAGAGCAAAGGTAATGTGATTGATGCAGAATAACTTTATACCTGAAAGGTAAACTTAATCTAAGGTATCGAGCAGTCACTTCATGTAGTTACTGGTGTGGAGAGGGTTACTTGTGTGTGCGTCTTATAGAGTGTGGAAGTTTTTTTCTGCACTTATCCAGCAAGTGAGGGATCTGGACCACATCCTCCACAACTTTTGGAAGTGGTGTTTCTGGGGTGACAGGCAGGTTTGAGACGTTCCACACCACTGCTCTTGGTTTTTTTCGTAGCTCAGCAGCATTTATGGATCCAAGTGTAATTTGGTGATAGACATTCAGGCTTGCTTTGCTGTCAGCTGTATTCTACCAGTAACCATGGAACAGGTTGCTCAGAAAAGTTGTGGATGCCCCATCCTTGGAGGTGTTTAAGACTAGGCTGAATGTGGCTCCTAGGCAATCTGGTTTAGTGAAAGGTGTCTCTGCCCATGGCAGTGGGTTAGACTAGAAGATCTTTAAAGTCCCTTCCAACGCAAACCACTTTATGATGATATGATTCTCTGATGTGGATTGCCTCAGTAGTGAAGGGATTCCTTTTTCAAGAGTTTGTTACTGGACTCCACTGCTCCTGCAAGATGGGGGATTCTGTTTAAAATTGACATAATAGTGTTGATTTGGAGAAGGGGTGTGTTTTGCTCCACAGGTGTCCTATGTGCAGGTTTGTTGGTTATGTGGTAGTTGCAGATTCCTGGTGTAGTTGCACCATGCTAGCTGCCTGGTGTTCTCACATTGACCATATGTGGCTAGTCCAGAGAAAACTTCAGTCTTTTCAAGTATTAAAATTCTGGCAAGTGCACTTGGGAGATGAGAATTGGGCAAACTCTGAAATTTTTTAGGGTAAAGGAGAAAAAACAGGAAAATGTAAAAATTGTTAAACTTGGTTATGCATATTAGTGGAGGGTTGGCTCTTTTAGGGGTGCAATGTAAAGGGAATGACTCCAGATTTGGGCAGTACACTTACGGGTTTGTGTGGTATCTCTCCTCCTTTTTCTCCTCTGAAGGTCGTGTTTTTCAGAGTTGTTGGGCAGACAAAGACTAGTACACCTCTACAGGCTTCTGGTAATACAGACATGAAACTGGGACAAAGAACAAATTCTTGGTGGGAATTGGTGTATTAATGTTTATAGTTGACCTCATTCCGTATTCCTAGTGGAGTTCCTAATGCAGCTTCTTGAATCTCCTCCAGTGACAGGCTGTTGTCTGCCTCTGTCTCCCTTAGTTCAGCTCTAGAAATTACTTGGCCTGGGATGAGTTGTTTTTCCCCCCACTATGATGGAAAGTGAATGGACTGTCTTGCCAGAAAGCATGGGAAAAGTTGATTTTTAACAAGCTGAACATACTCATATGGAAGCACAGGGTTGGCAGGTACAATGCAGGTGAAGGTGAAGTGCTCTGACGGGTGATGCAGGGACATGTCCTTTTAAACAGTGCCTTGCAGTAGGACCACACATGAAATTGTAGTTTCTGCTGATTGTCCAAAGCCGATTTAAAATCTCTGCACGGCTGGATGGGGTGTTTTGTGTATCTCTTTTTTTTTCAGTTTTCCCCATTCTTATCTTATGCTAATGGTTGGAGGACCAGTTGGATTACTTAGCTGATCAGAATTTAGCTTTTAGTGGAAACAAGTAAGTATCTGTGGGAAGGTGCAAGAGAGAGAGGTGGAACTTTGTCTTCTGGTGTTGATGCTGACCCACTGTGGAACCGTGCTGTGACTGGTGCTGCTGAGGGTGTACAGAAGCCTCAGAATGGCTTGGTTCTTGGTAAGGTCAAGCCTCATGTTTTTACACAAACAACTCTTCTTCAGTTCTTCAGAAGTACTCACTTCATCTGGGTCAGAGATGTTTTCTAGGGGAAGCAGCTACTTTTATCTGTAGACATTTTCTTAAGAGCAGCTACCAGTATTCTGAAGAAACTTCACTGGATCACAGTTCATATCTCTCCCTCTTGGATTAATTCTCATGTGATTCATGTTCTGTTTCTAGAGAGGAATGCTATTATGTTGGCATTAGATTTAAATACATGAATCTAAATAACACCAAGTCCTGGGAGATCTCTTCGTATGGATGAGAAGAAAAAGTGAAAAGGCCAAATGCTGCAAGATTAGTTGAATTTATACAGCAGTTAATGATGTCTTTGTGACATTCTATATCATTTTGAATGTTTTCAGGATGATGCCGTTAGTATTGAAAGCGGTACTAACACCGAACGCCCTGATACACCGACAAACACTCCTAATGCACCAGGAAGAAAAAGCTGGGGGAAAGGAAAATGGAAGTCAAAGAAGTGCAAATATTCCTTCAAATGTGTAAATAGCCTAAAGGTAGGTATGTGTGGGCTTCAGGGAATGCTGGGCGCCACTTGCTGGCAGCAATGTTAATGTTGGCTGTGAGACAGCGTCAAGCTCGGTACTTTTAAATATCTTTAAACAATTATGTTCCCTGCTGATTTGAAGTGAGTACCTTTCTTACTTGGAATAGCCAAAGTTTTGAAGAAAAGGGATAAAGGGAAATAGGAAACAGTAGGTAGTGCTGCAGTTAACCCCATTTTTGTACAGTTTGCAAAGTTATGTGTGATGCTATAATTATGTATTTCATTGAAGTTGTAGATGCTAGAGATAAATATAAGAAGTTAGATAAACAAATTGAACTAAAACAAAATCCGTGACAACTCCATGCAAAGCACAGAACCTGCACAGATTTTTCTACGTGTTGAAAAAAAACCCCAAGCAAATCAACCCAACAATCTCAGAGTAGCTGTTACCCAGCACTTACCAGATCAGGTATTTTCTGTCCTCTGGCAGTATCATAACTACTACATGGTGCAACTTGGTTAATTTATTGTGAGTGTTGGGATGATGTGTTAGCACTTGATTTAGATAGTATGTATCTTCCCGTATAACACCGGATGGTTTTAAGAGATGTGGATTCATGGTCTTTACTCCCTGTTCTGCTGTTTTTGCGTGGTGCTGTTTTCTTCTGCGCTGGTGACGGACTATGGTGGACTGAATGAGTTTTCTCATTCATGACTATTTTAGGCTGCCAGGATGTTCTTCTTTTCTCATTCCTCAGCCTTGTGTGGGATATTTGTGTAGCAAAAGCTGTAAATAAGCCTTAGAATTTGATTTTTAGAAGATTTCTAAATAAAAAATTGTTGTGTCTGGAGCAAGATGGGAGTTTCGTTACACTGTATTTATTTGGCAGGAGGCTCTGTGCGGCTCAGTAGTGGATATTTTCTGCAGAATTGCTCTAAGAGTATTTTGTCATTCCCCCACGCTTAACTGTGGAGCTGTGCTGATGTGGCTCTTTCTGAACTTTGTCTTCAGGCTGCCTCCCTGAAACACTGGGGTACTGAGTGGGAGGGCATAAAAGGTTTGGAGCATGGAAACCTTTTGAATGAGCTTTGCCACTGGAGAAATTGTGATATGAAGTTACACTGACAAAAGTATCTGGGAAACAAATTGATCTTACTGTGTTCTTGAAATATAAAAATTATCTCCAGTCCTTTGAGGGTGTAGGAGGAAGGGAAGTTGTTTCATTTCACCAAGGTAGGCAGCAGTTCCTGTGATTCGCGTGAATCGCCCCCGCGGATGGTGCTATTTGCGGCTTCAAGTCGTACTTCAGACACAGACACGGCCCTTTGGGCACCCAAACTTTTAACAAGTTCTGAGCTTTGTTACTCATACTTGTTTTCTGTCTGCAGACAAAAAGGGTTAGTACTTTCCAAGTGTCTTCTGGGAAAACAAAACATTCCCTCACCCCAGTGTCAGTCCAGACCCCTCTGTAGGGGTAGGTAAAGAAGGTGATCCTCTGTAGAGTGACCCAAAAGACCAAGGTATGAAACTAAGCAATCCCTGATTTCCGTGGATTTGGATCAGGGCCTGTGAACAGATTCCTGTGCAAGTGGAATCAAGCTGTGAGGGAGTAAATGTAGCATTTCAATTAGGTGGGGTATTTTTATTAGCTTTTTTTCCCCATTTCTTTTTGATCTGAAATTAATGCTAATAATATGAGATGTGCGTGTTAAGACAAAGACTAGGTAGCACCCAAATTTGGTTTTCTACTTCATGATTGAGGAAGCCTCTCCTTTACCTTTTCCTGTTCTTCCATACTAATTTTGCAGATACTCTGGAGAAAACTCTAATGATTGAGTGTTGTATGTGGGTTTAGAAAGATGCTTGTGACTCTTTGAGTACCACATCATATATCCCCTAGTTTATATGTTTTTGAACTATGCTGTAAGGTGCAGGTATTGAAGTTAATCAAGGGTCCACATGATGTGAAAATCATAGAAATGAATATTCTTTAGGGGTGTATAAATTATGTGTTTTTCCACTTTTGTACTCTTGGTTTTCCCCTCTTGTTTTCCTTTTTACTTCTTTCCTTGGGGAAACAAAGAAATATGGCCATTACTGTCTGCTTTGAGTGTTAAACGGTTATGACTCAGCCTGAAAAACTCAGTGCTTGCTAAATATGCTTTTCAAACACTACTTTGGAAGTTATTTTAGGTGAAATTTAAGCATCAGGAGAAAAAAAAATACAGCTTGGAAAACAACAGGAAATAAAAAGCTGCCTTTTTTCTTTTTGGAGTGCTAAGTCACTGTAAGATGTACTGAAAAATCTTTGCTTTCTGTGGGATGAATGGAAATAGGGTTTATAAATGAGCGTGTACAGCTAACCCAGCTAGCACAGTTGCACATCCTCATATATCCATATATGTTTTGCTGATAGATCTTTTGTCAGAAAACCATGTATATTTTGCTTTGTTGTGCTCCCTTGAAAGCAATGCAATTCTTTTCCCTACCCTTTGCTTCTGCTTACGGTGTGTGCTTAAGTTGTAAGCAGCCCAGTGTTGTCTCAGCTTCTGCTTGCTGTCCCCTGACCTGGGAACCAGTATCCAATGCCACACAGGATTCTAGCTTGTTGACGTGTAATGGGGACTAAATGTAACTGAACCCACTGCCCATAATGGCTTACTTCCACTTCTGGGAACTGGAAATGCATGTGTGGGTAGTTGGTTCCCCATTGGCAGTGTGGGTGACATGTATTAAAAGGCCTTCATGCAGGTGATTATTTTTTGTGTTGGCATAGTATTGACTTCACTGGTTTGTGTCTAAAAAGACATCTAGTATTACTTTTTGATTGAACCCGGGTTGGCGTTGAGTGAATAAGGCTGGAACTCACCATCGATTGTTTTACTTGCTTCTGTAGCAATAGGTCTGTTTTCTCCTCTGCCTTCTTTCTCTAGTGCATGAAGAACCTGAGTACTTTGGGTTTCGTGCCCTTTATTCATACCAGGGACAAGATGGCATTTCACAATTTTACTTTTGGACGGGTATCTGGGTCACTTCTGTCTGTACAAACCAGTGTCAGATTTGTGTCACATACTTGGCATCTGAGCTTAACCATTGTGTATGGCACTCAGAAGTACAATGTTTTGGAAAACCTCCTTCATTGTTTAGCACTTGGGACAAAAATTAGAGGAGACAGGTATTTTCAGAATAGCTATGTGCTGTTCCTGACCAGTGAGGATGTTGGGAGTTTCAGCAGGAGTAGAGCTTCTGCAGATACACTGGTATCTTCCTGCAAGAGCCTCTGCCTGGCTGCTTCATCTATCAAACACCAGCAAAACTGCTATATGTGTGGTCAGGCTCTTGGAGATTGTAGCACTTGGTGTGAGAAATGTAGTGTGGGTGAAGTGAGTAGACTAAAGACATTTGTCTTGCAGAGTAGTTTTTTCCAGGGAAATAGGTTTTCTTTGAAAAAGCTTGCAAAATACTTTAGGTATGTACTCAAATATAAAAATATAGAAAGAGTATAGCACTCTGTTATATATCTCTACTTATTAACTTGGTCTGGATCCTACCTAGAAAATCAGAAACTTACTGCAACTTATGCTAGAAAGATATCCTATCTTGAGGGCGAAAAACATACTGCTTTTCACTTTTTGTATTTGGTAAATTTATCAGAAACAGGGCATATGACAGAAAACAAGGTTATTCCAGAAAAACAAATGCAAAACCTGCTAATATGCCTCTGTGATAAAGCAGTAGGAATCCATACATTTTGCCTGTGTTACTTCATGTGATACGTTAGAAGCCCTCACTATTCATCAGCATGAGCTCCTTCAAGCAGAAATTTGAAACCAAGTAATTACCAGTGGAAAAAATTTATTAAGCATTCTGAATTTGATCTCTCAGCCATTCTCTTCAAACAAGACTTAAATACACTCAAAAATCAAGGCTACCAAGTAAAATTAATAAATTTATTGCTACAAAGTAAAATTAATAAATGTATTGCACACAAAAAATCATGGCCTTATGTATGCAATTTTATGGCTTTTCCTCATTCTTCATTTCCTCAGTTTTCCTCATTCTTCATTTCTAGTTCAACTGTATTGCTTTTACAGATATTGAATACCTGCTTTTTCCTTCTGTCCTGGGATTACTAATAACCTTGCTACTTTATCCTTTCCTAATATCCCGTGCCACTCATCCCATAAAACCACTAGTTTGTTCTTTCGTGTTATGGTGGGTAATACTTTGAGTTAAACTTTGAACAGTTCTTATTAATCTGTACTGAGCTTTGAAAGTTGTTACCTCTCTTAAGAATTGCAGGAGGGCCTTCATCTCGGAAAGATTTTCTGCTTTCTCTTTCTAGCTCTTCTAGATATTTCTGTTAATAACAGATACTGCCTTTCTCAGTAAATAATGCTATTTAAATTTTTTCCAGACTTCCTTTACTTTTCTTTTTCTGAATAGTGTTAGACTCCCTACTTGCACCCCCTCCTCAAATTTATTCTTTGGTTTTGGATAGGCCAGAGCTGCCAGGGCTGGTACTTCTCGGGTTGTCTCTGAAGCGCTGCCATTTGAAGGCTGCTTAACAGCCATCATGAGACACTTCCTTCCTGCCTGCACTGTCCCAGACAGTCCCCTGTGGGGAGGCACTTCAATGAGCATTATTCTTGCTGAAAACATCCTGGCAGGACAGGCCAAAATACTGTTATCAATTATTAACAAGCACCACCATATTCATCACAATTCATAAACATATCTGGGGTTTTTTTCTCTCAAACTGATGTAAGTTGTATAAAAATAATACTTGGCATTTCTCTGGTAACTGTTTGTAAAGGCGATCTGAAAACACTTTGTAGACATGAACTTTGTAGCAGTATTGTGACATGCTGGGGAGAGTTGCTTGTGTCTGTGACAAAGTTACAAGACCTAACTGTAATGCAATAGTTAAATGTGGCCCTTCTCCATCCTTATACCAATATAATTCTTCTCTCTCCTGGTAATTCTTCCCTGTGAAGTTGCAAATCCTTGTGTATAAGTAATTATGATAGAAAATGCATATAGCTGTGACCTTAGATGCAGAAATTACCCTGTTGAAAATTGCAAAACAAAATTGTAGAGCTGCAACTATAACTTGGGAGTTCTGCCAGCTTCTGGTCATAACTGAGAGAACAGTTCTTCCTTGGTGGAGAAAGAAAGGGGAGGGGTGTGTTTGTCAGAATATTCCTTTAACCTTCCTTTAAGATAGCCAAGTTAAAATGTGATGTTACAAAACTATGATTGTTAACTGTTCACTGTCTAAAATGATACTGGCTGTGAACCCATTAGTTTGAGGAGGGAAACTTGTCAATCAAACTGTTGAATTTCACAGCAATAATATGCCTGTGGGTTTTGTTGGTCTTTTTAATCTCTAATCTTATTTTACACCTATAGGAGGACCATGGCCAGCCTCTGTTTGGAGTCCAGTTTAACTGGCACAGTAAAGAAGGTGATCCTCTTGTTTTTGCCACTGTAGGCAGCAACAGAGTGAGTAATCTGTTTTTCATCATACGCCCTTCTGCGTGGTTCTGCTTGCATTCCTGTTTTCAAGCAATCCCTTTACCTGTGTTTGGTATGGGCACACAATACTTAATATAAACAGATGTATTTCTAAGATGTGTAGCATCTGTTATGTGGGAGTGTTGCACCCTTTGGATTGTTCTACGAAGTCATATATTAGCTATTTGATAATTAACCTATGTAGTAAAGAAAAAAGTCCTTCAGTAATATGCATATGGGATAAGGCAGAGAGGTGCATAAATGTATCTTCTCAATAAAATTGCTCTTCATAAATGTTACTATTTTCTAAAGGTCATGTACTCATACACACTCATACACACGGGGTGAGAACTGTCTGCAATGATACCAGCCAGCTCAGTAGCTAAATTAATGGCCTGTGTGGAGTGAATTTATAGACTTCCTCTGAACAAGGATCGATGTCATTTCAGTCTTGAAAATAACTCCTGAAGTGCATTCTATGCAACTGTTGTGAATAAATAAGAAGTGTTTCATTTCTAGGTTTCTTCTGTCTGGCAAGTCACCAAAAGTCCTAAACTAAGTTTAAGCAAGGTATCAATGACTCATTAAAAGACCAAGTCATGTTAGAGATGACTGCAGTAATTAATTCCAACAAGAGTTTATCTTACTAAGACGATTCAAATAATAGACTTTAGTATCTGGGAAGGACAGCTGACAAGTCCTGGAATGGTGCTTTACCAAAAGTGCTGTGGGCAGTCTTTTATCAAACGATTTTCACCTGTTGGAAACAAATTGATGATGAAATCTAAACTGTAGATGCACTCTACCTCTCCCCATCAGGCAGTAAATAGATGGGTGCATGTGATTTCCTTTTGATATGTCACAACTAAGCAGCAGTCTTTCCCACTTACTTATTTTTGGTTTTTTGTCTCCAGGTTACTTTATATGAATGTCATTCCCAAGGAGAAATCCGTCTGTTGCAGTCTTACGTGGATGCTGATGTATCCTTTTAAGTTAAATACCCATGTGTTTGCTTCCTCTTTAGAAAAATCAAGAGGCTTTGTAGGAAAAAGCATACAAATGTTTTGTCTGTGATTTAAAACTTTGCTCATGTGGTGCATTCTTTATGTTAGGTCCAAGTCTTGCCTCTTTCCCACATGCTAGAATCCCTCCTGTTAAAAAAATGTTAAAAATGCAGACTCGTTGACTAGACTGTATTAAAATATTTGAAAACTGGTTCTCCATGAGTTTAATCTTCCCAACACTACTATTTGTATATGTTTCCCTGCTTTACAGGGATCTCAGTTTCCCTGTGAATTGGAACTGTGTTTAAAGCCTAAGAACTGTGTTTCATGCTCTGAAGCATTAATAACTTGTGTTGATCATTTGCAATACACAAGTCATTAACTTGTGAACTCAGTCGTGATTCATTATTCCCAATCAAGGGTGATGCCATGAAAGAGAAGGTGTTTCCTGTATGTTATGGAACAGAAGTGAGGAAATTAACATCTACAGAAATGGTGATGTTGCTGGTATTTGCAGGTGTATTACTGAATACCAGTGTTTTTCTTATGGGGTCCAGCAGAGACTCCTGGGCACTTGGATAAAATAGCAACAAGTTTGCTTAGAATAAAATGTTGTTTAAAAAAGAGAAATTTCCTGTTTGTTCTGTGATCCTTAACTTGAGGCATTGCAGGCAGATGAAAACTTCTATACCTGTGCGTGGACATATGATAGCAATACAAGCCATCCTCTTCTGGCTGTGGCAGGATCCAGGGGTATTATTAGGATAATTAATCCTATTACAATGCAGTGCATAAAGGTGAGTGTTCGGAACTTTGAGATACAGCTTGTGTTTCAGTAAGGCATGACACTTTTTTCTTCTAAGTACAAGTGAACATTAGGGGAAATGGTAACTTGGTCTCTGAATTCTGTCCCAGCACTACGTGGGCCATGGAAATGCAATCAATGAACTGAAATTCCATCCAAGAGATCCAAATCTTCTTTTATCTGTAAGCAAAGGTGAGGAAAAACCTCTTTTGTTTCTGTATAAATGAGGATACTTTGGATTGGAGTGTGGTCTTGAATATGGCCAAAAACCTTCATGAATTGTTTTTATGAATGGCACTGAACAAGTTCACCTTGAAAGTTGAGAGCAAATCATGCTTTTTCATGGCTATGTATTTTATACGTATTAAATCCACGGCCTACAGCCGTAACTCCACCTGTGGTGCAAAGCGATTGTGAATAGTGCTGCTTATTAGGAAAGAACAATCACGAGCCTTGGGTTTGCGCTTTACTTTCGGACATTGAGTTAAATATTTTTCAGTTGTTGAATCACGTTGCCATCTAGCGGGGGCGTCGTAATGTTGCAGGCAGCATTCACCATCATGTTCTTTGGGAAAAACTTTGTCTGTTGCTTGGGAACTTTATTTGGACTTTGTGTAAAAAGCGTATTAGTGAAGGGAGTTTTTGATATGGTGTCTTATGGGCTTGTACAGAAAGTTTTAACAGTCACAACTTCTTAATCTTGACTGTTTTGTTAAGTAAGGGAATGATCTGCCACATGGAGCTAGCCTTCAGGAATGCTTGAGTTGGAAATATTCACTGAAAGAGACTTTTGACTTTAGTATATTTGGACTTACTGATGAAGCTACATGAGAACAGGAGTTGGGAAGCTCTCTGTTGCTTGCAACTGTCAAGTTGGTGCTGTGGGCCTGTAAACATCCAGTTTCTGTATATTTTTTAGGTTCTCATTGTAATAATGTTTTGACATCAGCCACAGTACTAGAAGTTTTAATGTGCAATTTCTGGACCAGGTACTATCACTGAGGAGACATGAGGCAGGAGAATAGTTGGGATGTTAGAGCTACTTGGCTGAGAGATTAATAAAAAAAGAGGAAAATATTTGTGACTGCGTCGCCACCTGTGTCCCTTCTGGGATTTTGTGTGTTGCTGTAATTAAGTGCAGTGTACTTGTGGAATCCAAAAGAGAAATATAGTAGAGGTTCCCATTTCCAAATGGGAGATACACTAGAGGTTCTTCATTAGAAATTGTTAAAACTTCTTTAAGCAAATGGATTAGTCTGACTGACTTTGGAATACATATTGTTTATATAAACAGTTTTTCCTTTCCTTACTATCTGTGGTTCATAAAGAATAATCTAAAGGTTAAAAAATGGAAAATCACAACTTTTCTGAATGTTGATATTAGAATGGCAGAAAGGAATTCTAGCATTTTTTGATACATAAAATTGGTTTTAAGACTGACTAAAAGCATATTTGTCTGAGATCAGACTTTTCTTTGCTTTTTGGATGATCTAAAGATCCAAGTGTGTTTTTGCTAGAAACTGTCCCTAGGGGAGGGGGTGGGCACACTTTTTGAATTACAGAATTACTTCTAACAGTTAGTTATAACAGCAATTTTAGTTAATGCAGTTCTGTTGTTTCTAACGAGAAGAAGAATTAAGTGCTTTTTTGATGTCTACGTAAACACCTGTTACTGAAAGTGGTTAAGCTGAAATATATTATTCAAATGTCCATTTAAAAAGCAGCATGTAATTTTATTTGTTCTTTATAGATCATGCATTGAGACTGTGGAACATCCAGACAGACACGCTGGTTGCAATATTTGGAGGAGTAGAAGGGCACAGGGATGAGGTGTTAAGTGCAGTAAGTGGAAGACTGTGGGGCAGTCATTTAGAGATACAAAGGGTAGTAAGCAACTTTATATCCTCTTGTGCACTGTTTTGATGTTATAGCTACTTAAAAATAACCAACTGGAAGTGCATAAATACTGTTTTTTAGGGGATAGACAACTTTAAATGTCAGGTGGTTTGATTGATGTGGCCACCTCTTACAGACAGGATCTATGTGTTTCAATAGCTGGTTTTCTCAGGGCACAGCCTAGAAGTGAGCAAAATAGGGCTCAGTGGGGCTAGAAAGAGTAAAAACATTTCATGATGGTCCCACTTCTGAAGTTCCTGAGGTCTTATCAAGTCAAAGCAGCATAAGCAAATAAACCTTGAGAGACATGGTAGTGAAGGGAAGAAGTTATTTGAGTTGAGTTAAATTGTTTTTCAGTGGCTGTGAACAGACACTGGTACCCAGCAAATATCAACTAGAATAGTTAAGTTTTAATATGCTGCTCTTAAGAGCTCTTTCCATTCCTGTTGTGTGACCTGTTATGAAAGGTGAGGGGTACATCTGTAGGAAACTTGACACTGTATTATTCACCCATGTCGTAGCCCTGGAATTCTGCCAAAGTTGCTCCTAGGGAACTTACTGAAGGAGGAGAACTAGCTGTAGATTCACTGTCTGTCAGTGCTGTTGAATATGTCTCTCTTTCTTGAGAGAGACTAAATATAATTATTAAGATGCTGTGCTGCTTTGCAGTGAGCTGGATTACATTCTTAGTGTTTTTCTGTTTGAAATACGCAGTTTTATTGCATTCTCTACGCATAAAATGCTGTTTTGATGGAAACGGTGGAATAAAATCTGAGTTGATATAATGCACGTTAGGATGGGAGTGCTCAAAATTATTTTATATACATAGGATTACGATCTTCTTGGTGAAAAAATCATGTCCTGTGGGATGGATCACTCTCTAAAACTCTGGAGAATTAATTCCAAGAGAATGATTAATGCTATCAAAGAGTCTTATGAGTACAACCCAAATAAAACCAACAGGTATGTAATCTTCATCTCCTTGTCTGTCTTTGCAACACATCAATACTCCTATCAATGGTCCAGGTTAATTCCTTTCCAAATTGGGAGTTCTTGGGGATAGTGAGTGACGTAGATGTTGTGCTGGGTACTGAATCTCACTAGATTATGGGTCTTATTGATGTTTGCTTCACTGGAATTTTGTTGAATTCTGATTCAAAGTCCCGAGATTTTTATTTTTAAGTTTCTTAATTATTTCTTATTTGCTTGACTAGAAAATGTTTAGAATTATTATCTTAAAGCTTGTATTTCATGCATTTCAAGACGTCAATATCTTTTCTTCATCTCATCTCAAAATTTCTAGAAGGAAATCAAATCTGTGTAATTAAATGTGGCAAATAATCTTATATTGGGTAGTTAATTATTCTGTATTATTTGACTTTGGGGTGGGGACAAAACTATTTACATAGTAGTAACTTTAATTTTCATCATTCTCTGATTTGACCTCAGATATGAGTAAATTATCAAGTAAACATAGCAAATACATACATGATAGATAAATCCTCCTTTATGAAGTTCTTCAACTTTTTGATCTTAACTTCCAGTTAAACCATTGAGAGAATTGAAGAGTCTAAAACACAGTGAACATGTTCAGCAATGAGACTAGCTGTGAAAATACTCTCGCTTTTTTTGGTAATGTTACCAAATATTAAATGATGCTTTTTTAGCGTGCTTTTTTAAAAATGATGATTTTTTTTTTTAAAGTGTGCATTTCTATTTAACAATTTAGATGTTGCAGAAGCAGCATCAGGAAGCCTGAGCTTTAATTAGTTCTTGAAGTATTTGGTGATAGGAGTTGTATTCAGCATCTGGAGGAGTGGTTTTGCTCAGCACTGTCTCTGCACAGTCTTGTACATGGGAAACTTAGTTGTTTCATTAGGAATGAGGATGAAAACAGGGACTGTTCCTATTACTATTAAAAAGAAAAAAAACCTGCATACAAAATCTACTTTGTTATAAAACTGTTAAAAAGGTTGGGCTTGTTCTTTTAAGATCAAAATATGTTAAAACTGGTTATTAAAAATTACACTTGTGCTTCTGTGTTTGTTTCTCTGAATCTCACTTGGCAATTTTCTCCATAGGCCTTTTGTTTCTCAGAAAATTCACTTTCCTGACTTTTCTACAAGAGACATACATAGAAACTATGTTGACTGTGTACGGTGGCTGGGAGATCTAATTCTTTCCAAGGTAATGCTGCAGCTTTTCCAGCTACATTACATTTATTTGCTGGTCCTGAGGATCCGAAACAGTAAAGGTTTTATTAGCATTTGGGTCATTGTTTAAATTACTATCTTGTGTCAAATGATTTTGTGGAGTGTGTTGTGAATTTTGTCAACAGTCAGGATGTGTGGGTAGGCAGCTTATACTTACTAAAATTCTTGCTACAACTGTTCCTCTGCTAAAAGTACAGGGTTTCTGGCGAACCAGAATCTGCACAGAACATACAGAAAGGGAATCTATAGATATTGATGAGGGATCCTGTCTCTAAAGAGTGAAATGAGAGTTACCATCGTGGAGTAATTTTGATTACTGTGTTGTGTCCACTAGTAACATTGGCTTGCAGATATTAACCAGGCAGTCTCACTGCCTTGATGCCAGCAATTGGTGAGTGCACGGTCCTCTTAGTCAAAGGGATTGGGTAAACAATCCTCAAACCAAGATGAGTTTAAGCTGCTTATGAAATTGTGCTTGAGCACGTCTGGTTGACTTCATCTGAAGTGGGTGAGGGAGGGCTCCTGCAGTCCCATTACCTGGCAGAGCTGTGAGGGCATCAGGTTGCCAGCGATGGACCGTGATTGTTGTTGGGGATGTGGCTGTGATCGAAGGACAGAGGTGAGATTTTCAGTTCTACTTTTTGTAATGTCGTTGGGGAAACTGTGAGATTAAATATTTGCTTATGTTTAGACTGATTCTGCAGTGTAAATTACAGGTGATGTGGTTTTTTCCATTGTTTCACTCCAGTCTTGTGAAAATGCCATTGTTTGCTGGAAGCCTGGCAAGATGGAAGATGATATAGATAAAATCAAGCCCAGCGAGTCAAACGTGACCATTCTTGGGAGATTTGATTATAGCCAGTGTGACATATGGTACATGAGATTTTCAATGGATTTCTGGCAAAAGGTATGTGTCAGCTTTGACTTTGCTATATTTGAAGGTGTGTAACTTTTAATTGATTCCATATTTGTGGGCCTAGGAAAAATCTTGGTTCATGTGATGTTTGAGAAACAGAATGGTTTGCTGTAAGGGGCTTTATATGAACCTGCAGTAGCTCCAGATTTTTAGTGTGGGTTTTACCTGGTAGAAAAGAATTCCACCAAATAAATACTTGTTTTCCACCAAAAATATGTTTACTGATGTCTTCCTCCCCTCTCTGCAGAGATTGATAAAATGGAAGAAAGGAGGCAAATTCTACAGCCTTTCTGACTCCTCCAACAAACTCATTAAGTCATTCATGTTTAAACATTTACACACAATTTATCAGCTCTAGAGCCTTTATAAAATTCTGACTTTATTCTTTGATGGAGTATTTTAAAACTTCTCTGTACTCTGCTTTCTTTTTAAGATGCTTGCTCTGGGCAATCAGGTTGGCAAACTATATGTTTGGGATTTAGAAATAGAGGATCCGCATAAAGCCAAGTGAGTACTTAATTTTGTTTTTGCTAAGACAGGGAGTTGGGGTACTTTTCTTTTTCCTTTCCTGATAACTAGAGAAATTCTTTTACAGTACTACTTACTTTCCATTATAATTACTAGGGAAATAAACATTGTGAGCCTCTGAAGGTCAATGTTCATTATATCTTGCTGATTTATAATTTATACTATAGTAACACCAAGAGTCCCCAGTCGGATTGTGCTGGCTACCATGTGTAGATATAGTAAAAGACAATTTATTTCTCACAGAGCTTACAAACTAATTGGGTGGAAATTTTGCAAAGCCATTAGAAGAAGATGGCTAGGTGGGTGTGGCACATGTCAAAGGTGAGATGGGTGACAGGACCAGAGTAAAAAATGAGAGTGTAAAGGAGAGCTATGAGCACAATGTGGAGAAAAACAGTATGGCTTTCCAGTTCCCCACATGTGTTGCCAGGCAATTTTACAGCATCTCTCTTAGATATATGTAGATATATATGTATGTGTGTAAACATACAGATGCAAGAAACCTCGAAACCCAAAAAAAGGCCCCAAACAAACCCACTCCCAAAAAACATTGTATATAAAATGGATATACACTGTATATATAAATATATATTTTTATATACCCTATATGTTATACGTATGTTTATATATTTAGCTATATAATCCATGTAAATACATGTGTATGAATACATTAATGTATGAAGTTTCTGAAAGGGCTGCAGTCTTTAATCACTCGATTTTGGTATTGTATTCCTCACCCTGGGAAATAACACTGATTATGAAGTCCTAAATAATGTGATTCAATAAGCTTTCAATCTTTGCTTCACTAAAAATTGGGTGCATTCGAAACAACTGTGGGTGAACAGGAAACTCTGCTTTCCCAAGTCCACATTTAGAATACAAAATACACCATGAAGGCCATAATCCTGTTGCCTTCAATTTCTCCTAGGTCACATCAATAAGGGATTGCTAAACAAAAAGTAGGAAGATTGAACATTGCAGCTGAATAATTTTCTTTTCTTTCTAGGTGTACGACTCTTACTCATCCTAAATGTGTTGCTGCCATCCGACAGACCAGTTTTAGCAGGGATAGCAGTATCCTTATAGCAGTGTGTGATGATGCCAGTATCTGGCGCTGGGACAGATTACGATAAAGTACTTTTTTCTTGATTCATAGTAGAAAATATATTTTCAAATTATAATATAGTCTGTTAACTTGCTAGTACAGTAGATGCATTTAGTGTAGACTTTCTCGAAGGTTCGGCAGGCTGGAGCTGGACTTAGTGATGTTTACATTCTGTGTATTGTTCTGCTTGAAATTGCTGCTTTTAATAAAAAGAAATATTTTTGTAAAGTTTTCTGAATTGTCCATATTAATTATTTCCCACAAGGTGTTTTTACTTATGGTCTAGGAAATTTCTTTGAGTAGAGCTATCATGTGAATGTACAACATCTTGCTAGAAATTTGGCATATTTATGCTTGTATTTTGTGCCTTCTGTAACTGAAAACCTGATGAAGCTATTATTCAGGAGCAACACAAAGGAAATGCTACTCTTAAGAATATAATATAAATAATCATTAAACAATGTCTAAAAATATTTTGAACTCATTCCTTAAATTAGTTGCAGATTGAAATTGATTTCATTTTTAGTAATCTCAAATTGGAATTTGCTTCTCACCGTGTCTGTTAATGACTATGGGGGAAAAAAACATTACTGGCTTTGTTTTGTGGGTCACATTGTTCAGTCGTTTGAATTCTGACTGTCAAGTTACTGTGTTTATCTAAAAGTTAGTTATTAGAAATATATTTTAATTGCCTCTATTGTCAGTATTCCCAAATAGCCTCCTCAATGTTTTTACTTGCCTTAGGAATAATGGATTCTTAAATCAATGCTATTTCATGTAGGTTTAAAATGTGTACAGTTAATAAAAATGAAAGGGGAAAAATGGATAAGATGGCAGAAATTATTAGCAGTGATAATCTGTGTTCAAAACCTTTGTGTGTGTCTTGTCAGCAGATAGCAGAAATGCTCATGTCTGTGTTAGGAAAGTGGTCCAGGACATTGCTCAGTAGCTGTGTGTACTTGAGTGAGGAAGAAAGTAAATAACATTTATTGAGACTGAACCGTTTACATACTTTTTCCCTACTGTGCCCTTATCCTTCAACATAACATGTTACTTGAGAAGAATGTATTTAGTTATGATGTAAATACAAGTACACTGTCATTGTCAATATAATGGTGCCTTTCTGATCAGTAGATTAAGTAGTCCTGTCTGCTCTGACTTCTTAAGTGCATATCTGACTTTTTATCTTTCAGGCTATTGCTTTTTTCTGTTTATTACAGTTTGGGAAGCTTGTAAATGCTCTGGGTAGATAAACTACCTGTTCAGTTGGAAGTAATATGACTAAACCAGTTTTGATTTGTGTCCTTGGGAACCTGAAAAAAACAAAGGCCAGAACTGACAAGTAGTTTACAAATTTTAGTCTGTAATATATGATTGTTTTCCGTTTTTTTTCCTCTTTTAAATCCTTGTCCTTACTACTGGGGAGGTGCAGTAGTACCACAGGTCTGTCCAAAACTACTGTGTAATCGAGCTGGAATTTGGACCTTGTTTTTCTTGCACAAGCCAAATGGCCAGTACGGTCTTTCTTTCTTGGTCAAGGGGCCATGATCAGGAAGCCAAGTGTAAAACCACAGAGTTTGGCAGAGCCATGTAGAAGCCTGAGTGCTGGAGGGAGGAAACTGAAATTTCCTGTGGAGTTGAACACAGATCCGCTGAAGAGGGAGACAGGTGAGACTGGCACTTGGGGAAAGTATTTAACTTCCTGCATCTACAGAACTGCTGGCATAGTATGAGCCAGCGTTTATGCAACAGCAATGGCCTGTAGACCTCATAGCTCATTCTATGGAAAATATGTAGGGTTGGCAGAGTCTGAAAAATTATGGGGCTGGGGCGTGGTTGGGAGAGCATGCCAGAAAGGCAGTGGGAGTGCTCAGGCTTCCTGCAGCCTCAAGGAAAGAGCTTTGATTGAATTAGCTATACTAAGAACACTTGGGTTGGAGGCTGGTGCCATTTAGCCTTTGCAAATGCTTTACAGTAGCATGTCATTGATCTGGGTGTTCTGTGTTTTCCCATGGTTGGAGTTGAGAGTAAAGTGGGATACAAAAGCAGTAGGGATTTCTCAGCCACGGTTGTTTTGGTACATAAGTGGTACGTTCTGACAAATGAGCTGCTCTGTTTGAGAGGAAGGAAAGGAAGGGTGATGCTTGACTGGAAAGAGGCCTAACACAGGGTCAGCTTTAACTTCTGTTTTAACTTATGAATGTGCTGGAGACTGTCCTCTTAAAATGCAGATAAATGTTCTAGCAGCTTTGCCCTGAGAAACCTGGATGGAGCTGAGATCGGATTAGAAGTGTTAATGAAGGGAAGAACTTGACTAAGCAGAGCTGTAACAAGCCATGGGAAGAAAAAATTCTCCTTTACAACAGTCAGCCCCATCTGCTTTGTAGAATTAATAATATCTTGAAGATACATAACAGGGGGAAAAAGTCTCTTTGTCAACAAGCAGACTGATAAAGCTCAAGTGGATATAAAAATAGTGTATTTATTTCATTAGGGTGTTTTCTTCCTACAGCTGCCTAGTTCTAGACTTAAAGGAGAAAGAATAAAATTATTGTGTGTCTTCTAGAAGATACAGAGCTAGTAGAGGTATAATCATTGCAAAAGAATTTAAAGAAGAGTTTATTATTTTCCAAAACCTTTTCACCTTTTAACCTTTTAATATATACTTTTGTGAAACACACCTTGAGAGCTCCAGTGCCTAAATTCTTCAACAGTAGAAGTGTGGTTTAATCCTAGTATTGGAGAAACCTACCGAAAACAGCCTGAAAGAACATGTGTTCTTCCCCATGGTCTTCAGGCCACCTTTAGGTCTGTTCTTTGACAAATTCTGTAATTGACTCCTTCTGTTCCCCATCTCATGACAGGTGAGGGACAGGTAAAGTCAGGCTGATGAGTAAGTGCAGTACAGTCAGGTAACTGTTTCAGAGGCTGCAAGTGCTGTTACAGAGGTGTGTTGTTTATGAACTCTGCGTGAAGAGCATAATAAAATTTGAAGGTTGCTGATTTGCTCAGCTATTGCACACTGAGTATCGCCCTGAAGAGATCCTTCTTTTATCCCTCTGAAAAAAAAAAAAAAAAAAAAGCTGAAGAGTAGAGGTACCTGGAGACCCTTGTCTTATTCTACCAACTTTCAGAAACTTAGAAATTGCAGAAATGGTAGGCTTGGACTAAAGTTCTAACTTTTAGGCAGAGACTTTGCGCAGAGGCAGCAAGAAGGTTTGTACCAGGGCTGGAAGTAGAAATAGAAAACAGGTTCCTGATTGTTAAATTAATGGTTCACTTAAAAGGTCTCTGTTCTCCAAGTATGGTCCTGTTTCCTGGGATGATGCTCCATCTGGTGGTGAATGAATAAAGAATGTTACCACAATGCAAAAGCCTCTTCTTGAGGCTTTTAATGTTAAGCCAAAGAATATTATGCAAATACAGATTGAATTTGCCCTTCCTAGTATATAGGTAGGAGTGCTTGTTTTCTTTGGTGCATTTCATGCTCATGTTTCACCACTGATTGTATTGGGGAACTCTGGTTCCATGGCTAAAAGTCAAGGAATTAACTTTCTCTACAAGTGCTACAGATAAGTTTAGGTTCACCTGAGAATGCTTTGCTGTTACCATGAGCTGTGTCAGAAGAATATTTGCAATAAAGAAATAAAGCAGCTTTTTAAAAACAAATTAAAACATCCCCTGCATAATTAGAATTTTGACTACTTGCCGTGAATTTTGTATCTATTTCTGTATAAGCCAGCAGCAGTACATGCACTTTGTTGCTTGCTGTATTTTTGATTTTTTCTCTGGGCATGGTGATGAGGTGAGGGCAGACCTAGAAACAGGTAGGGCCCTTACGAAAAGAATCTCCACTCTAACTAACAATTCCTGTTGGCTTGGAAAGGAGAACGATTGGGAAAATGTCCCAAAATGGAGGGAAATCTATCTACCCCATTGTGGTTATGAGTCTGGCATGGAAGGGTATGTTTAGCCTCAAAGCCTAATGATCAGTAGACAGGGGTCTTTTTGTTTTGGTTTGGTTTTTTGGGGGTTTTGTTTGTTTGTTTGTTGGGGGGTGTTTTTTTGTTTTGTTTTGTTTTGTTTTTAACAGGTTTTCTTTACAACCTGAACTCGCTAGTAGCTAGAAACTGGGAAGGGGAAAAATACTCTAAATGTAGAAGGATCATTACAAAATAATTTATATTACATCGAGGTTGTTAGTATTACAGGCATTACATCTCTGGACATACCTGGGGAAATGGATTTTAGAATTTTGTGTGGGGGGAAAAATTATATATATATATATATATGTATGTATATGTTAAAGGCAAAATAGATGAATATATGTATTGGATCTTTGTTTCTCCTCAGATTTACTACTGAACTGTTTCTACATAATCCTGTTGTCCCATTTTAGAACCACGGTGTTGAGCTAAAAAGTATTGTTGGGGGACAGGTTAGAAAACCCCAGTTTCTTACATTAAATTTCCTTAGACAAACTGAATGCCTGTTTCCTCAAGCATTCCAGCTAGTGATCATATGATAGGATCTCACACAGCTAGTGAAAATCAGCACTGAAAATACTGATACTCAAGGGGGATAGAGTCTTCCCTCCATGGGTTTCTGATCTGTAAGCTCAGTCACAGCAGGAAAGAAAAGTAATTTACAGTGATGCTCTCAAGCACGTGCCACATTCAGTGAGCTCAGAGACAACACCTGCTGAACCCACAGTGGCTACAGCACTGGGAGAAGTTCTTAGTCCACACTACTGCGTTAGTCAAACCCCATACAATTACATATTTTCATTTACAGCCTTAATGACGAGCTGGGGCAAGAGCAGCCACAACGTTCATGCTGGACTTACTGATCCCACCCACAGGGTATAGTCCGGTGTGTCTGCCTTCCTGAAGTCCAAACAACAATCCCACCAGCATCTGGAATAACCGGAATGCAGGTTTGGTCAGAACAGAAGTAGCTTGTTGTAACTAGAGAAGACTGAGCAGCAGAGAGACAGCCTCTGCCCTAACAGGGCCCTTGGGTTTAAATACCTTTAGTTATATGACTCGCTCCTCACCAAACTGTGCCAGATAGTGAGGGCCATAGAAAGTTGCAACAAGGAGCGGTGACATGAGGATTATTTCACAGAGGGCAGCTCTGGCCAGTCAGATGAGGAAGCTATAGATAGTACCTCTTTTTTTACAAATAAATCACTCCTTTGTTAATTTAATTGTTCTGCTGCAGTGAGGCTGTTAGGTCATGCAGACACATATTCCCTAACCCTGACACCTTGCAAAGGCCGATGAAGTGTTAATTACTTACTTGCACACTAGGCAGATGCTTCCTTAGAAGTGTGAGAAGCTGAGTAATGACCACTCCCAACCTCCATTTGGTCCCTGTGTCTCTTCTGATGCACTTGTATCGCCAACTATGTGAGGCATCTGCCATCTGTGTGACAAAATACCATATCCTACAGCAGAATTTGACAGGTCACACAGAATCATCCTAATGACTCATTCTGATGAGGGAGTTCAGCCTGGGTCTCTGCTGACTTCCCTCATTGCTGCTTCTCCGCTAACATTTGGCCTACAACTATGTCTTTAAGAAAATTAAGCCTTTAGTCGAGCAGGAGACTCAAGTTTTTCAGGGCTTGGGTCTGTTCCGTGGCTTCTAGGAAATAACCCTGAGCTTTGTTCCATAAATTATCTGGGGGAGAATTAGTTTTACTTTTCAAAAGCTGTTCTTATGGCTTTCCTGGATTTCATCAGTCTGTTTTCCTCCTGGGCCCTAGGTTGAACTCATACCTTTTATTCCTTGAGTCCCTCTGCTTTTATGCAAGGGAAGAGTCCATTTTAAGCTGAGGCGGAAATGACACAGGGTGTCACTGAGCAGGCTCAAAGGACTGAGTTTCCATTCTTAGGACAAGTGTACCTAAGGCTGACTTGATAAAGGACTCCTTAAAGGCTTCATTCCCCAGTCAATGAAACCAATATAAACTTATGCCAGTGGTCTGGGAACAAGTCTTAGTCCTTAGTTACAGAAAGTAACTTACAAAAGCAAGTTCTGTTGTTCAAAATAGTATTTCTGATTGTCTTGGTTTGAAAGACAGATGTCTGCCAAGGAAGGCAGGAGCCTCCCTCAGTGTAACCCCCTTCCCTCCGAATTATTATAATTTTGAAATTACGGGGCTTTCAGGCAAAGATATGAGGGGCAGGAATAACAGTTCTTTACTAATATATATATATATATATGACAAGGCAAACAACAGCAACAACTCTGGCCGTAACAGCAAACAGAACCACAGACCCAGTGCCAGCCTCTCCCGGCTGTCGGGCCCTTTCCCCGTCGGTGCAGTTCCGCTCACAGCCGGCAGGGGCGCTGGCAGCCCCCGGTGAGCAGGGCGGGTGCGATGGTTCCCCCGCGGCTGCAGGGGGCGCTCCGGAGCGAGCTCGGGGAGCACGCGGTGAGGGCGGCTCGGGGTCCCGGGAAAGGGATGGAGGAAAAAGCTTCACAAACCCCCTGGGCAGCTGGTCCCAGTGCCCGAGCAGGACCCTCAGGAACAGCAGGCTGGAACAGCAGGGATGAGCACAGATCCCGGGTGGCAGATGAGATGTATCAAACTCCGGAGCTGCAGGGGGAGCCTCGGGAGGTCTTGGCAAGTAGGGCGTGCGGAGCTGCAGCGTAGCAAAGGCTCAAAGCAACAACAGGGGCAGGGTGGCCGCAGCCCAGCTCCCAGCAGGGCAGGAAAAGGTGGGCTTGGGATCCCGAGGTTTTCCCTGAGGTACCCAAGCAGATGGTGAAAAGGTCCCTCTTTTAGTAAGGTGGGGTGTTAGGGTCCCAGTGTAACAGCTGCTCTAGTGAGCAAGCTCTACTGATGGTAGAAGGAAGGCAGCAGAAAGCAGAAGCCTGCAGCAGTGATGAACTCTGTCCAAAACAACGGCAGCCCTCCTCTCCCTCCGAACACTGGGAGAACAAGAGAGCTAGGGGCTGTGCCCAACCCCTTTTTCCCAGTTCAAATCTTGTGGCATTCCCCGCCCTACAGGAGAAAATCCCAGGTGAAAGAGAGTAGCCAGTTGGACCCCTCCCCCTGTAACCAGGTCTTTTGTCTCTCTTCAGTAGCAGTAATTTGTCCCCCTGGCAATATGTATGGGGAAAATTCTTTAAGAGAAAAAGAAAACAAAAGGAGAACTCCTAAAACCCCAACACTGATCAAGCTAATCTAGTAAACAGAAGGGCCAGGTGGAGCTCACCTATGAGATACCTGGGCACATGTGGCTGAAGCCATCGCACTAGCAGAAACTGCACTTGTCATGAGAACCACTCAGACCACCCCAAAATCCTATGACTTTATGAGCAAATGGGACAAGCCTTTGGGGCCAGTAACCTAGACAGCATTATCAGACACCCCACATCTGCTTCTAAGAGAAAAAAGATTTTACTGTCTTATTACTGGGAATAATTCTTCTATCACAGCCAAAGTTCCCAAAGATTCCTCTTCATTACACTTTCATACAGGAAAAGTTAAAGACAGGTACTCCTCCAAGATTAAGCTCAATAGTGTCTTACTGCCAAAGAAGGAAATACTGCTGTACTATTTATATGAGCTGGGGACAGGAATATTGGTTGTCCACAAAGAGAAAAAACTTACAGGGCAAGTACCAGCAGGAAAACCATCAGCATATTCACAGCTGCCTGACCACCCTTCAAATGAAGTAAAGAAAGAAAAATTGTATTTGTTTTGTGTACAACACTCCAAAGCACCACACAAGTATGACACAGTGCTGCCATTTTTCATCTTGTAATTTTTTCCACCTTAAATGCAGTTTCAAAAAAGTATTTCTACATGGAACACAGATTTCTTGTTGCGGCCAAGCACTTCTATTAAATAAGCCAACGTGCAGACAAGTTGTTTCCATTGGTTTTAATTTTAAATATTGTTCAAGAATAATATAAAAGTTACTAGTTTGTCTATTTAGACTAATCGTTGGTTGAGTTCCCCCCCCTCCCCCCCCAGAAATCTTCAGCAGAATTACGTGATGCATCTTTCAGGTAACACTTTAGAAAGAACTCCAAATGACAGAATTTAAGCTTATGTTTTCCAAAAGAGAGGGTTCTGTGTCAGACGTCTCTGGAAGTTCTCATACCTAGAAAAATAACAAAAAACCAACTGAAAAATAACAGCTGCTGCATATAAAATTGTCTTATTTTAAAAGGGTACAAATAATTTAGTCTGTGCAGAGAACATGATAAACTACATCTACTTCACATCAGGAAATTAGTAAATCCAAAATCCATTTGCATAATCAAGAATATTCGCAGTTAGACTTGTGTATTTCAACAAGATGAATTTCATGAAAGCAGTATCCCAGAGGAGACTCATTCAAGCATAGTAAAATTGTAAGTGAATTTAGATTGGATATGAGGAAAAATTTCTTCACTGAAAGGGTTGTCAAGCACTGGAAGTGGTGGAGTCACTGTCCTTAGTGGTGTTTAAAAGACATGTGGACATGTTTTATTGGCCCTGGTTAGGGGTGCACTCGGCAGCAGGAGGTGAATGGTTGGACTCCATCTTAAAGGTCTGTTCCAACCTAAACAATTCTATGAATTATAAGTGGCTGTTTCATGCATAACATTTTTTGGGCTAGGAAATCAAAGTCTGGGCAGGTAGAAGTGTGAATCTGAGGCTGAATGATAATGTTTTAGTAAAATCAAATGAGGAAATATAATTCTCTAACACATAATGCAAACATGTATGCACACATGCTGTCCTAATTTCACTTTCCTTACTCGCAAAACCAAGCAAACCATAAACAAACTGAGCATCAGAATTCACTGTTGACATACAGTGAAGAAATAGGCACAATATACAATTTCTGTGCCTTTCTAAAAGAAAAAGAAAAAAAATAGAGAAGCTTACAGGCTTCGAGCCACAAAAGTTAAAAACCCACTTTTAATCTTCACAAACCCAAAATGTAAGGAATCAAAAGGTACTGCCAATGAAACAAAGGAAACAACAAAATGTTCTCCTACACCTCATAGTTCATAGCCCAATTCAAATGAGAAGAGTCTGAAGGGTTTTAAACCCACTCAGCCTCACCCAGGCACTGACAAGTCACATCAGAGACTTTACCCGCACATGTTCATGGAGTTTGTAGTTACCTTCAAAACACAAGGGATCTGCATCAAATTACAGTCCCCAAAAAAACATATGGCTCACATCAACTGCTTGCATATTCATGAGATCTGTACTAGTGATAAAACAGCCTAAAATACTGATTTGAAAAGGGCTTAGGTTAATACTGCATAGGCTAAATAAATAAGGCCAAACTGATAGAAAAGACATTTTCAGATAACCTAAAGGATTGCCTGCAGTTCACAATTTATCTCCAGACTACACAGGCATCCCCAGACAGTTATTAAACCAGTCCCTGGAAAACAACTCTCAGAGGAACTTGTGCATTTACTCTCAAGGATCTTGGTGACAGAACCAGGTCAGTTAGGAACATGATTTCATTACCTCTCGCATATTAAGTAAGGCAACTATGCTGGAACTACGTCTAGGAAGAGACCAAGTAAAACAAATAAGCACAAATTGACAAGTACCAGTGTGTTCGGTCTTCCTACAACTCCAGAGCCATTTGCATTATCAGCAGCACAGTGCAAATGCACATATGTAAAAGGCAACTTTTTTAGACCCAAAAAAGCTTCATTGGTTGCAAAGCACTTTTCTAACAAAAAAAAAAAAAGCTGACAAATAAAAACAGTGAGCAGGACCTCTCTATACTAGAAACAAACAACAACAATTTTAAACACTTTTGCATCATCTCACTGAATAGCACGACAGTAGTTCAGTGCTTAGAAATGATGGTCTAATGCCTAGAAAAAAAGAACATTTGTTACTAGAGATCATTGCCATTACCATTTCAGAACTACATTTGCAGGAATGAAAGCTTCAGAAGGATTTGGGGTCATCTGTGCCTGAGTAACGGCAAACGAGGAAGCAAAGTTATAGAAGTTATCCAACATCTTCTGAGTGAACTGAAAAAAAAAAAGAAGAGACATTTTAAGGAAGTTCTTTCTTCAATTTGAATTTTTGTGCGAAAGTTTTAACAGATATACAGCTCCTACGTGAAGTAATTTTAGCATTGTCATCTAAAACACAGTGAGAAAGTGGATATAGTAGGTCTAGAGACATCTGTTTTAAATTGATCAAAACATCCTAAGTTTCACTCTTGCCCTCAGATCCATCCAGCATCAGAAATCATTTTAAGAATCTTCACTTGCCCTCTCCCTGCTCAATTTCATCCAGCTGGACAAACAGCTTTGGGAAGAACATTTTCTGCTTGTGACAAAGTGACAAGAGCTGTCCCTCTCCTCAAAATTAAATCATCAGATGCATTCCCTACTGGGCCAAAGCTGCCATTCCAGCTCCCTGAAAAACACTTGTTGCTAAACCATTGGAAAAGTCTGCAATCTGTCTAGTTACAACTCATCAGACTCCAGTGACAGGGCAATTTCCTTCAGCATTCCCCACACAAAATCTCATGTCCTGGCATCTTTTACTACAGTATCTTGTGGGGAAAACACCTAAAGGATGCACAGGGCACTCCTAAACTGTAGGACTAGGAAAGTAAAATAGTGAAAGGCCAAAAAATAGCAAGCCCTATGTGCAGAGGATAAGGTTGTAGGACATTCCCAGCCAGTCTACAAATACACAAGTCTATGGGTACCTCCTCATTGCCCCTATTCTTTTTAAAAAAAAAAGTTATGCTTTGTTTTGATGGGAGAACAAGCAATTTTCATATAGAAAATTTAACAGACAGTGAAATGATGCAGGAAAACAGAGCCGGAGTTAATATATGCACAGTCTTGTACTCCCCTCTGACAAAAGGAGCAGAAGAAATTATATCCCAGAACCCTACCCTCAGTCTCACCCCACTCACATGCAGAACTCTACAGTTTTGTCCTACTTCTTTTTTATCTGTAACTTTATATACATAAAAAAGACATATTCAATCATAAATCTTCATAAAACTTACTAAAAATGCAATAGGAGAGCAACTCCTTAACTTAAGGTAGCAGCAGATAATTTTGCCATTAAAAAAATACTTTTATTGCTATAATGTAGCCGTTCCAAAGAGCTGATGTCAAATATTAAATGAAAGCTATTAGTTATTCACAAATATACTCCCAGTCATATATGCCCTTCCTCTGCAAACCCTCAAAGGTCTCCTTGAACTTTGACCTCACACATTTTCTCTGTAGGAGTAAGTACTACTTCAGCCTTTGGGTCAACTGCATTCCTTGAAGGCAATTACAATTTCAGTTAAGTTAGATGCTCAGTCAGATGCTGTTCCTTTTTAATAGAAAAAAATCACTTAACTGAAAATAACATTTGTAAAAATGTTATTCAATCATGAGGTATTTTCTTTTTTTTCTTTAAATACTACTGCCAGAAAAATCCATGAGCCACCTTGCAAATGACCTGACGTGGTACATTGTTCCTCATAACTTAACTACTGCTGTAGTAAAAACTGGTGGAATCAGAAATATTATTTAGGTGTCGTTTGCCCCTAACAACTCCAGAAAAAGGTCAATTAACTGTACTACACAAAAATAGCTGTTGGTCAACTCCTAGTCATGCTAATCACGGTAACTTTCTCCAAGAGACATTACCTATTTGGAGCTACAATGTGTATAAACTGCCAAAGAACATCAGCTACAGTATCAGGATTACTGTACAATTACCAGTCTCCCTCAGCAAGCACCTGAAAGGAAAGTGAGAACATAAAAAAGGCCTGAAGAAAAGCCTCACCAACTGCTGAAATGTTTAAGGAAAATGACAGAGCCATCAGTTTTAGGGAAATCAAGACCCACCATGCAGGTCTAGCTTGCCTTGGACTGCTGTTAGACTGCCAACTAACTGCCAGAGCTGGTTGAGGACTTCCAGAGGTCCAAACTAATGGACAGGCTGGGTTAAAAAATGGCACATATTGTAGCCCAAGGCCTGATCCACAGGAAAGGCACTGGGGGGAAAAAAAAAATCTTTCTGTGAGAAAGGGCCTAATTCTGTAGTTCTGCAGAGCTACATCAGAAGGTTTTCTATAGGGAAAGTGGTACAGCTGAATATCTATCTGCATCCATGCCCACATTTGCCTTAACTTGTGAGTAATTTTTGACCATCCCTGCAAGTCTACGTACTGAAGTTTCAGCACCTGCAAATCACCAAAGATCCACTCTCTCTTAATGTATTTAGTCATAGCTGCTCCTATAAGGAAGTATCATAAATAATTTTGCAGTAGAGTGATACTGACACAAGTGAATTTCTTGGCCTCATGCCTCCTCATGTTTTACAGGAGACAGTTTTTCAGTGTAAGAAAAAGCAGTTTCACAGTATCAAAGCATCCAACCAAAATATTTGACAATTATTAGGTGGTTACTGCCACCCACAGCAGCTTCCCCTACCCGCTCCCCAATTAAGTCCTTTGGAGGCTCAGTTCTTGAGACTTTCATAGTACAGAGAATTTCTGAAAACGGAATGTCCAGGCTACCTCTGTGAATGAATCTACTGATGACACAGCAGCACTTGCAACAGGAGTCTGCTGGGCCAGGTTCTCCAGCAGTTCCACCGAGATTCCAATCTGAGCCACTGATGGCGTCTGTGGGAGGTTCATGGCACCAAAGGGATGCTGACTTCCCTTCCCTGAAAGCACCATGAACAGCACACGTTAGGTTTGGCACATATGTAAAGGCTGTGGAACTTAAACCACCCTGTTTCTCCTGCAGAAGGTATTGCCCAGCTCCCATCAGAGGGGTCTCCCTATCTCAGAAATACAGAAAAACAGGCACAAGTACACACAAGCACAATAGATGGAACAGTGTGATTGGTACATTTAAAAAGCACAACAGATCATAAGGAAGTTTCTAAAAAACCAGAAAAAACATGACTTTAAAGCTCCTTATGAAGTAAATAGATTCAAGAGGAAATATGACCAGTGAGTGAAAGACAGCAGAACCTTTCTCTACAGGAACCAAGCTTTTAATTCACATTTTGGCAATTGCAGATAAACTGGAAACATGCAGCATTGCTGAAGTTCACTCATTACAACCAGGTTCTAGTGAAGCTGTTTGTGTTCTGAAAAACTAGAGTACGCTAGTTTAAGCTATCTCTGACTCAGGGAGGGCTGGGCAGCCCCAGGTCTCCTCTGAACTGCCAAAACCCACCAAAAGCAGCAAAGGTCAAAGAAATAGTCATGGAACAGAAAGGCCTTTGACTTTGCAAGTGCCACAGAGAAAACAAGGAACCACCCCCAAATTGCATGCCACTCACACAGGCATCATCCCAACCCTGTGCCTTCACTTCTGACCTTTCTCAACCCAAATTTTCAGTCCCAGCTTCAGCCAAGGTCTCTGCAAACAAGGACAGACATTCAGAGTCACTTAAATCACGTACTCTTCTGTGAGCACCTCTAAAGGAAAATGCAGGAAAAGGTCTGTGGGACCACCATGCTATCAGTAAACAAACACTAATACTGCACCTGTGTTTGTGGGAACACAATAATCAAGTACCCTCTTAACACAGAGGCAATGTTTCGGCAGCACTCTCTGACCTCTTACTAGCAGGAGAAAGCAAAGCTAATCAAGAGCTGTCCTGCAGACCAGTCAGCACTATCCTGAGCTGCAAGAAAGGCTAATGGAGATCAAAAGCACCATCTGACTTAGTTCCATTACAACCTAAAGCACCATCTGACTTAGTCAAAAACTCAGCCAGCAAAAACAGTTTGACAAGCTGAACCGAGATCAAGACTGAAGACCTCAGGAACTTGACCATTCCTCTGCAGAGACACAAGGCACAAAGAAGCAAACAGCCAATCCATATGGAAAGGGCATTCACAAACTCAGCACCCTTTTCGACTGAAGTGCTACTCCTCATTCCAGATCCTACAACTGCAATATAGTGCCACCTTACGAGTCAAGCACTCCTATTAAAACGTTACTTTAACACAAGGTAAGAAGAGACTTCATCTCCTAAAATGCTATTCAGAACCTCTTCTGAGAAATGTCATTGCTGTTTGATCTCAGCATTTGCTGTTGATAGATGCTTGCTTGATACAAGCTATCAGAAACCAAGTATCAAGTTCATTATTAAAAGATCCCAATAGCAACGAAGCTGGTACAAGTTTTGCATCTTGTAACATCTTCACCTGAGAAGCAGACATTACAATAAAAATGTAACATCCTCAAGCAACAGTAAGTTGCATCTGTTACAATGTATGATTACTTTAGACAGTCATGATCCAAACAATAAAACACATCCATTCCATGCCCTTTGCATGAACTCCCACGGAACCACGGGCCTGGAAAGATGTCTGCCTGAAAGGGTGAAATAAAAGCATCCATTGCCATCCTTACACCAGGAGAAATACACTCCACATTTTCCATGCTTGGCTCTTGCAATTAGCATTCAAACCTTACAAATGCAGAGAATGTTAATCGGTACTGAAATACAAGCTCAGGTTTTTGCATTCAGACCCTACACTCTCCAACACATTACATCACAGCAGAGCAACTGCTATCAGAAAAGTACTCTTCCATCCATTTCTTTCCCTTCTTTGAACCCTTAATTCAATGATTGAGCCTTCATTACCTTTGAGCCCAATCACAATAAAACCCTTACCCATGTGTAGGCCTCAAACACAGACATCATATTAGAGCATAAAGAGCATCACAGCAGAAAAGTCTGCCATGGAAAAGGCTATCCTGTAACTCTGATCCCACTTGTGAACATACTTCCAGTAAGGGTGCAAAATACAAGTCCAAACTGTGTTTTCTATTTCTACCACTCCTTCAGGCACAACTGAACACCAAAAAACCTTACAATTCCAAGGCAGGGAGCATTTCTAAGCCCCTTCTTTATGCATAAACAAATGAAACTCTGCTACAACCACTGCTTCCCAGGGAGCTGACAGGGACACACCTTTGGTCCTCTCAACAAGGTATTAAACCCAAAATGCAGAGTTCAAGTATCAGTAATGTCTCTCAAAGATTCCAGCTCTCTGTTAGGTAGTCCTCTCCATCTCAAAATTGTTTATGGCCATGGAAACTTAGATTGTCAGAGATAAGCTGCAGACAACAATGGGAACAGCAGAGCTCTCTGCTGCTCAAATCAAACACAGCAGCACCTCAAGGCACTGCAAATGTGTTCAACTATGTCACTGAGTTCTTCCTTGAGAGCAGCTCTTACTTGGAAATAATGGCTAATCATGCAAAAAGCATCTGAAAATGCATTTTCTTCCGAAGCTGTCTCAGAGCACACATCAGTGAATCGTTCAAGCATGAGAAACATATGCCAAAAGCAGTGGTGATATGCTTTACTGTTGCACTAACCACACAGCTTTGGGATACACAAAACATCCCCCCAAACTCTCCCTGTGGTTGCTCCCTCTTCTGAAGAAAGCCCAAATTTTTGAGGAAGGTGTATGATCAGAATTCATTTTGCTCTTCAGTTTTAGAGCCCTTATCTCATACCATACTGCCACATCCAGGACTGACTCAAAAGAAAGCATGCCTACCATGCCAGGAATGAAAACATTTTAGCACAGCAGCCTCAACGCTTAGTTAAACAGAGATCCAAGTTAAAGATGCAGACTACACCCAAGCCTAAAAAAGACGTGTACTACTCTATCACTGCAACACTTTAAGCTGCTTGACTGATGTATCTGTCCCTTTCGTATGACAAAGGTGTGCCACTGGAATGTGTCATCATTTTTATAATGCACACAGCAACCCCCTCACATATTTAGGAAAACACACACACAGACACCCCCCTACTCAATGTACCAAAGGTACTAAAACATTTGGAAAGCTGCTTTCCAATGAGAACATCCTCTATTGGACAATTCTATAGAGCAACTGCCCCTGGCTGGGTAGTGCCAGCTGTCAGAAATCACTGCCAGGCTCTACTCCCTGCAAAACCTGTCTGTGCTACCAAGAATACAATTGCTTAGCAGAGGAAGCTGAAAGAAAATGATGCTGGCATGTCTAAACAAATGCCTAAAACGTGGTAGGGAAGTTACAGGATCATTTTTCCTCAGGTTATCTATACAGAAGCACAAAAACACATCAAGTCTGCTTAAAGGAATTTCCAGATCAACACCACACACAAGAGAAGACGAGTGAGAAATTTCACAAGGAACAGTAACACACAGACAGACTTCCATGAAGCTGACAGGCTGCTTCCAGTACATCTGTTCAGAACTATCTGAAAACACTGAGTTTTTTGTTTCTTGAGCTTCTTTGAAAAAAAGTAGCTTTTTGTTCAAAGCAACCTTCACACATGTATCCCTTATGCATTCAGGAACACATCTGTTTCACCGATTTCTATGTTCTACCAGTCTTACCAGATTTCAGACCAGAAATTTTGAAGATGGCACTTGGCTTCTCATTAGTGACAAACCCCAGCAACTGCCACACTGCCATCCCACTCTGGTCTGGGTAACAAAAATAGACAGATCCTCCCATTCCATCTGGAAATGGTATAGTTCCCAGCATGAAGACCACTACATGGTTGATGTTTTCATAGTCCGGTAGATCAAATACAAATTTGTCTTCAGCCACTTGTTGGGGTGCAGCTTGTACCTAAAGAGAACAAAACCTTTATTAATATTAACACGTTTTTCATCTTCATCTGTAACTGTGAATTTCCTTTCACAGAAATACACCTAAAGTGGTACATAACAAAAGGTGAGGAACGTACTAGCCTAAAGAGCAAATAGCCAGATAAAAGCCAAACACAGCAGAAGAACAACTGAAAAAAATACTACCAGAAAGACACAACAGTCTTGTTCTACCTGCACTGAACACATATCCCACCCGGGACTACAGGATCAGAATACCTTCGCTCCCCATGTGCGTAGGAGGAAAATAGGGTGCAGAAGAGGTTGCCAAGTCACTAAGAAGTGGCTGTTGACCACCTGGCTGGCACAACCCCAGGATCATGGAAACCTGTTCACATAGGAAATACAATAGACCTTGAGAAAGGCAACAGAAGGATGGCTGAATGCCAGAGCAAAAGATACCCTCCTCTTTACCCGAGATGCCACATCCTTGCAGCCAAGGCACAATCTAGCCTTAAAAAGCTTCTTTTAAGCTCCCAGCTTGTCTCTGAGGAGACAACATTGACAGGGGGATGGCAAGCGCCTGCTGGCAAGGACGCTCTACAAGGCAGCTGCCTGTGGGGACGCGGGGCAGGAGCCAGCGGAGCGCCGGGCACGCGCAGCCCCCTGCCTGGTGCCCGGGGGCGGGGGGGCGAAGGGCCCTGAGCCAGCTCCACCCCGGCCCCGAGCGGGTTGAGGGCCCCGCCCGGGCGCGGGCAGCGCTCACCAGCCTGCCCGCCACCAGGCAGCCGAACATGGCGGCGGCCAGCGAACCCCCTCAGACGCCTCGCTACTCCCGAGCCTCCATGAGCGCCGTCCCCGGAAAGTCAACACGCCCCCGCTCACCCCGGCGCCGCCGAGTCACTTCCGCGGCGCCCCCATATGGACTACAACTCCCGCAGTGCAACGCGCAGCCGCGCACAGGCAGTGTGGGCGGGCCGGGCCGGAGCATGACGGGAGCTGTAGTTCTTTCGCGTCTCCGCGCCAGTGCGCGTGATGGACGGCGAGAGGCGGCACGGCCCGGCACAGCCCCCGGGGGCTGTGGGCAGGAGTGTTCCCAGCGGAGGTTCCGCAGAGTCTTTTGCGCTTCTGTTTTAGCTAGACTGAATTACAATAGATCCGTGATAATGCCGTCTAGACATGGCGTGAAATCAAGCAGATAACACAGGAAGAAAATTAACAGGGAGATAAAGAGAAGCAGATCATCTGGTAGATCTCCATAAATTATGATAAATGTTCCCCTCCGCTCAAGACACAAAGATTGTTTTTCAGTCTCTGTTTACAGGGCAGTTCTCTTGCAAGTTAGTGCAGTATAAGCTGCACCCGTGTTCTTTTGGCTGAGGGAAACTTATGCTTTATTGCTTGTGGTCTCTTGGGTGTCAGAGCACAGGCTGGCTGGGCTGGATGGAAACAAATCATTCCTTGCTTTGACTGGGAACAGTGTTCTGCACTTTCTGTAGAAGCCATTCTTTTAAATCTTGTTCTGTTGTGTTTTTTGGTGTTTACACAGGTATTTTAATTCATGCTTCAATCTGAATCATACCCATGTGAAAAATGAGTGGATGATAAATGTTGGCTTTTGTATATAATAGGATAACATTTACAGGTAATAATGTACTAGGTAGAAATAGTGTTAAGGTAAAATATAGTAGAAACAAGGTTAGAGTGAATTGTAACTTCGAAATAGTTGTAATAAACTGAGAAACGTAATAGTGAATACATAGTGATAAATGTCCTTTAAGCTGATAAACCACAGAGCCGGTGATCAAGACATCTTAAAGAAACAAAGAAGATAAACTGCATACATCCCAGGAAGTCTATTATCTCACTAAAAGCTCACACCTCCCAAAGAAACTGTCGAATAAACTGAGTTACAACTGAGAAGGGGATTCCTGCCTTCAATCCTTCAAGATCCAGAGGACCGGAGAGGCGTCTAGCTGGCGGGAGAGGGGGTGCAAAGAGGTTGGGAAGTAGAAGTGAAGTGTAAATTATCTTCTAAGCTTAATGAATGTGTAACAGTTTGAGAGGATACTTCAGCTCACAAAAAAGTGAATAAGATTGCACCTCTGGTTGATTGCTAAGCACCCAGCGCTGTATTTGCCTTTGTTCTACTAATAAATGTTCAATACTTTGTTGCTAAATGTTTTAGCTTGTTAATTCATTTACTTCACCCGTGTTAGTATGTCTGTCAGAAATCTGTATGAAACCTCTCCCCTTTACTGTGCCAGTGTGCTGCCATGGGCTCTGAAACCTGTGATTAGACCCATCTCTGTAGGAAATGTCAGGGTCTTTTCCTGCACCCAGGATCACCTTTGGTGGACAGCTTCTCCTGTCCTCAGCCATCCCAGGCCCTGGGCGCTGCACTTGTGGCTTATGGCAGAGGTCTGTCACTGGGGAAGCTCCCAGGGTTGCTTTTGTTGCCCACTTTGTGGTAGATAAGTTTTAGCAAAGGATCGTGTTGCCTTTCCGAATGCTAAAAACTTAAACAAAATTAAGACCCCAGTGCCTGCTACCAGATGGAGTAACCAGCCCATCTCTTGCAGCCTGAAGATGTGAGGGAATTACGAGAGCAAGACCTATTAAAAATCCTTATGCTAGCCCAGGGTTATTTGTACAGGCAGGATGGAATATGTATTTCTGTCTGATTCACCTCTTGGATTTAGTAAGAAGCCCAGGTGTAAGAAGGCTTGAGGCAATAGTGCAGAACTGCTGGGTCCCAAGCCTCATTTTGGATTTGAACATTTTCAAGTGAGTTCTCCGCTTGGCAGGTGCTTTTCCAGCTGGCCCTGATGAACTGGAAAGAAAGAAAGTGTTTTAAAGCTTGAGATATTGCAAATTAGTGGAGGGTGGCCAAGCTCTGCAGTGCAGCTACTGAGACACAACAAGAAACCTGCTAATTAGGCAAGAGCTCATCTCAGATTGCCAACTTGCTGCAAACCTCTGAGATTACACCATGTCTAAAATGCTCAGGGCAACCCCATCTTGCAGGCCTGATCTCAGCAGGGCTCTCATGCACTCTCGCTTAGGCATGTTTGGTTTTTTTTTAATTTAAACCTAATTATTTACTATTTATCTAAAACTTGTTGAGCTTTCTGTGCAGAGCCATTGCTGCTCCCCCTGCCAAAAGCTAATCTCAGCCTGTTTATGAAGTTGCTCTAGAACTTACTTGTGACACAGATGCCCACTCAACCCTACTAAGATCCATGCTTTAATGCCATTTAGGTAAAAGAAGGTCATACAGAGCAGGCATGCTCCATGTGTGCAGTAAGGGCAAATGTTTCCCATTCAATAGTAACAGATAGTGGCACAACACAGAAAACAGTTATATGTAGAGAACCTCTGAGAAGAAGATTCTGTTCCTGGGTGAGGCAAAGGCAGGAGTAAGAGGAAGAAACCTCAGGCAGGCTGAGTCCAGACTGACACAAAACTTCACCCATACAGTGGTGGGTGGTGTGCCAGGATATGTGCTGGGATCCCACCTGAACACACAGACCAGCAGCATCTACACGTGTCTGAACATGGGTGCAGCGAGGTGTGGATGCTGGATGAGCAAGAACTGTGAAAAGTAATTTTTTTTCTGAATAAAGAGTAATTTGTCTTGTACTTCTTTTCACATTAGTCACAGTTGCAAAAGCAGCAATAGCTTGTAAAATATTCATGTGGTAGGGTGGGGATTTTTTTGTAGTTCGCCTTTCCTCTTTCTCTGGACACCTTTTCCTCTTTGTTTGCGAGTGTATTTTTCTGCTGTCTGTCTAGTCTCCAGGCCATTAAGGATTTCATGAACTTATGTCATTTGCATGTTTTCCAACCTGAGGAGTTGTAGCCTATGTAGTCATTTATTGTGCAGAAGTTGTTCGGTATTTTTTGATCACTCTTGTAATTTCTTGGTGTATTTCCCCCAGATTCACTGCAGGGGCGCAGTCAGCCCTGCAGTCAGTTCTAGCTGTCAGCAGTCGGGAAGGCACTGAACAGATCTGCCCACAGGTTCATGTCTCTCCCATTTCGGGAAGGTGGTAAATCTCTCGTTTCTGGCCCTGTGAGATCAGATGATATCAAAGAATGAACTCTTGACCTGTTGCCCTGACTTAACAAGCCTGGGTTGTTTCAAGATTTGATTCTTCTGTGTACCTGAGGAATCTCAGAGCTCAGCTTGTTGAGAGCTTGGATAAAGGTGCTGTTTGGTACCAGGAATAGGGCTGAGGTCATTTGGGGTAGTGGAAATGTGTGATAGGAAGGACAGGGTTATGTAATGGTGAAGAAGGAGCTGCCTCGTGGGACAGAGGAGGAACAAGGCTAAATGGAGCATGCAGGAATGTGATGTCAAGTGGTTCAGGGTCAATGACTCTAAGGTCACTTTAGAAAGAGGTTTTAGTTGTCTTTGTACTGAGCAGTGGCCTGTATTTGTTGTGTAGCTGCTTTCCTGTGCTGTTGACCCATAAGTGTTAATTTTCTCTTTTTTGAAGCCACTGAGCATTTTGCTTACAGAAATAGTGATCAGAGAAAAGTTACCAGATAAATCTACAGAAGCTGAATATTTACTCGGAGACTGGAAAAACGAGTCGAAGTGCCCAATTTAACTGCAGACTAGTTATGCTCTTTTGAGTATGTTCAAATAATTGCATAGAGCAATCAAAATCTGGAGACAGTGAACACAGGTGCTATTGGTGGCACTGTTTTATATTAAAAGATTTTAATTTGCATTATAATTTTCCATTATTATGACCTCTGCTTAGCTGCTTCTCAACTTTTCCAAACTTTAACCATTAGGACTAAAGTTCTTTTCAGTAAGTGCTTCCATTAGTTTATATTTTTATATATGTAAGAGTTTCAGCCAGAATGTTTCTGTTATTTCCAAGACATGGGTCAAAAAAGCATTGTTTTGCTCAAGCTAAAAAATTAAAATTTGGATGACCTGTTCTTTCAGAAGCCCTAATTCCCTCATATTGTGGGAGGAGAGACTTGCAATTTGCTGGCAGGTAGTCTTGAGTCAGAAAAGGTGCTGTGGACATAAGCTCACCTGTATCTAACTATGAAATATTTGGAGGATCCCAGTTTGTATGTGCTCAGGAGAAATACATGTAGCACCACAGATTCCATCCATGCTGAACAAGTCTCACCAGGGCTGCAGAAGTTCATCTGTAGCTGCCTCTAAGCTGAGCACCAAGGCAAGAAGGGAGTACTGAGCCCTTCTTACCCAACATAACCTGAGGGAAGTACTTAAATTAAAAACAGTTTCCATCTGTTCTTTCTAGACAGTGGCTCCTCTAAGGCAGATGTTGTCCTCTGGAAGAGCATCTTTGTTGCCAGTAATTAGAGAAGACATCTTGGCAGTACAGCCGTTTAGCTGAGGAGCCTCAGTTACATGGGAATTTACGTGGGAGTCATTTCTCCAGCTCACAGTGCTGGTGTTTAGGTTCGATAGGAGGTACAAGGGAGGAAAGGAGGAGTAGTGAAGATGGGGGAAGGCATAAGGGCATTAGGTTGCAGCAGAGGGCAGGAAGGATGAAGAATATAGTTTACTTTTTAGTAGTACTGCTTTTTTGAAATTTGGGAAATCGTTCTAAAACCCCCATGTCAGCTGAAAGAGATGATCACTGGTTTGGTCGCAAAAAAGTGCCTGGTTTATTGATCTTGCATGACCTGTTCTTTGCCAGTGATAGAGAGGAAATTGGTGTCTGTACTGTGAATTTTATTTCACTTAACAACAACCTTGAAGCCTTTGTCAGTGTTATCGGACAGCACCTAACTATTGTTCTGTGAGAGTTTTAGCAATGACAGGATATTTGTAGAATATAGGAGATCATGTAATCTGTTCCTCAGATGACATTTTGGGACTTGTTTTCAATGGATGTCTTACTGGTCTTTGCTGCATTTAAGATCTCTGAATCTTTATGGAGAGAATTATTTCATACATGCTGAGACTGAATTTACATTTTTTTAGGTGAATGACACTTTATCGCCAGCAGATGGTGATAAAATACCAGGGTTCGGCATTTTAAAAGCCGTTGTTCTTGTCAGAAGTTCAGACTGGCTCTGGTTGTATCTCTGCTGAAAAACTGCTCTGTTCAGTTTAAACCCTAATCGGGATGAAACAGTTCATAAATATATTAATGATATGTCATTAACTGGCAGGCAGTGAGCTATACTTTCCGGGTCCAAATTAGTAATGGAACAGATAAACCAAATAACCCCAAGGACCATCAGTCTCCCCCATGCCACACACACACAGAGATACGTGTCGCCACATATCCTGCTCCAAGATTGGGGCATAAGCAAACCTACCTTTTTTTTTGTATGCTATCCCAGTACTTAGCTTCCCATCTGCATTTAGAATGTAAACTTCACAGCAAAATCATTTTTCGTAGGTGACTATGTAAGGATTTTTAAAAAGACATTTATATTTGGTTATGTAAAATTCTTTTAAGTTGCACAACCTCATTAGAGACCTACCCTGTTTGAGTGTCTCTACAAGCATGTCTTAAACACTTCAAATGGACGAGTCTGGCTTCCCTAAAGTTATCAGTTTAATTCTATTTTGTCTAAAGTTGGTCTGCCTCCTTCCTGTATGCATGAATAAAAAGAAACTAGCATATAACTACTTAAGGAAAAATTTCAATTGATTTACAGCATAGGAAAGACACTTATTTTCTGGAATTTATTGATGAATGTTAACAAAAGGTATTGTCCAAACATAACTTTCTAGGTCCAGCTGTGCTAGCTCCACAGGTTTGTGTTTTCTGCTTAACAGTACACGTTCATCACTCCTCCTGTTAAAGTGTTTTGCTTCTTCAGGTTGCTTGCTAAATGTTCCCAAACTGTTTTAGGCATAACAATCTGGATTAGTTCAAACAGATTTAATATTATATCTGCTCACCGGGCATATTGTGACTGAAACATATCAGTGGGTAAAAGCAACACAGGACAATGTGACAGTCCAGCTTCAGGTGGTGGTGCCCTGTCACTTGATGATCTACTGCACATATGGAGCCTCCTCACCCTTAGTTCTTGCTTGCACTGTCCTGTCATCTGCAGCTCATTAACCGCTGTTTCTCAGCTTTTGATGATGGCCAATCCATGATGTTCCCCTTATAAGAGTATTCACGAGAGCCAGCAGATCTTAGATGCCTGAGATCCTCTGATACATGAAAGATGGGCAAGGCATGGCTCACTCCCAGTGAAGAAAACTGCTTCTCTAGGAGCAGGGGCTTTCTACCTCATGTGCCCTTGGTGTTGCTATTGTGTAGGCAAAATTGCCCTGTTTTTCTGAAAGAAATGAATAGGAAATTCTACACCACGATGACTGAGTTCACTGCAGGTATTGGTAGAAGGTGAGAGGAATATGCAGCTACTTGAAGGTGAGGTGTGAACTGCTCTTGAGGGTTGTTCACAGGACTGCAGGTGATTGCCTGTCTTGGTCTGTTACAACTTGACATTGGGACATCACAGCTGACCATTTCTGAACTCATTCTGTCCCAGGTGAGAAGGTAAACTCCTTGTGTTTCACTTTACAGCATGCAGTCAGGTAGACCATGACAACTACATGTTTGAGGTAACACATACCAACTTGCTGGCTTGCTGTGTATGGAATGGACTAAGCTTTGTGCTGTTAGTAGTTAATGGCATGGGTTGTTAACTCCTGCTCTTAGAGACTGTAATAACTTTTCATCATACCTCACTATATTTTGCTTCCCTGTTCAGAATGGACAACCTCTCTGCATGGTCATTTGGCTGTGCTTTGAGTCCTCAGCTTTGCTGCCATTCCTTCCATTACTGGTTTTCCGGTCTTCACTCATGACTGCCAACAGCTGCTGTCTTGGTGGGGCTAACCTGGATGTCCAGACGGTCCCATTACATTTCAAAGCACTCCAAGTGCTTTTTGTTCAGTTTCATCTCACTAGATACAGTAGGACTGAGATTAGTGTCAGCTTAAGCCGAGGTGCACTTGAATTCAGGATCTGTGCTTGCTGTTTGTGTGGGCTGGAATACTTCCATGAAGGACAGGTGTAACTAAAAGCAGCACCTACTCTCATTATCATGCTAATAAATCAGCTTTATACAATACATGCACTTGTATCTTTGCAAGCAGAAATGTGGCATGAGGGGTGTGTTTTATTCAACCTGAAAGAACTTTTTTTCAGAAGAGAACTTGCTTTTTGAGTTGGTTACTTAAGACCTACCAGTGAAAATACAGAATATTACCCTGTATCACTTCCTTGTGAAGGCAATCTAATGAAGTTCCATCAGGGTTACAGGATTTTCATGTTTAAAGACTTGATCCATAGTAACTACTCTCTGCCTATCTGCTAATTAAAAATATGCATTAGAAATGTTGTTCACCTTGGCTTCCAGGATTTGGAAAAACATACTGAGATACATGATCAATCCTGAGACACCCTGAAATTCTTCAATTCCTGGTAAGTTCAAAGGCTATTATGGTACCCAGCAATCCTTAGATGGAAGTCTGGAAAAACACCGAGGTAAAAAGAAATGGTTTTTCTTTTGTGAAACCTTATCTGTATTTCATACAAGCCAAGCTGGACAGACTAATGCTTCCTACACTATGATGGAGAAAGGGTGTAGTGCTGAAGGATGGGTAGGAAGTATTACACATCTATAGGCATTGACTTCAATGAAATATAGTAGTTTCCATCAGGGGAGGTTATTCTCCATGTTTTCCCAAGGTTCCTTCTGAAAACTAGTGCTTGTGCTTCTGGGGAGCTTTGTAAATTAAAAATCTGCATGATCACAGTGCTCATTAGACAGTTTGGTTGATATTTGGGTACTGGCCACAGAAAGAAGCAGCCTGAGTTCAGAATTGCTTTCAGTTTTGCAGCCAAATTGTGCATCCCTTCCATGAAGACATTTTGATGACTTTCTGGTCTTTTTTTCTTGTATTCCAGCCAATCTTGCTGAGCAGTCCCTCAGAGCTCACTATAACTTAGCTCTGTTTTAAACTGTGGGTCTGTATTTTGGATACAACCAATGTTATTTAAGAATTTGCATGCATCAGTCCGCTGGAGGAGACGGACAGTCTCACCCAGCCAGCATTTATAAGCTCCCTTGGGAAGAAGTGATGCTTTTTCTCTCTCATCTGACAAATCCCTGTCCTGTCAAAGATGCTGTAATTGATCTTTGTCATTAAATTCAATAATGTCCAAATTTACAGATCTACCTTGTTTCAGGCTAATGCAGATAAATGAGGTTCATGGTAAAATATTGACTTTTACTTGCCACCTATGCACCTCAGCACTTTATGCGTTTGATTAACATACAGGCAAGGCTGTAAAATCAAATAAATGAATGCAAGGAGTAATGTTTTATTCTCTTTAAATGATATATGAGATGTAGCTATTTATAGCAAGGGCTTGGGAGAGAAATGTAAAGCTAAGCCAATTCTAGGAATGCTGATACAGGAGATTCAGTGAAAAATTGGTATTCGTATGAGGAAGCTTCTGTAGGGAAAGTCAGAACACCATGTAGTGGTGTAGAGCTCATTTGTTTGTGCCTTGGTCATGGTCTCTACCCAATGCAGCCAAACATTATATAAGAAGCATTTTTTAAAAATAAGGCACATGTTTTTAATGCTCAGTTACTGGAATTCCTTTCTAGGGACTGTGATAGATCATTTATATGGAAGTCTTTAAAGCAAGATTTTATACTTCTCTGCAGGCAATGCTGCAGCTGAGCCATGAATGCTGGACTTACTAAAGAAACTTCTCCAGCAGATGATCATTATGCAGGAGTCCAGACTGGACGGTCATGCTGGTCTCTGTGTGGATGTGACACACTCAAATTAGAGAAGGCTTATTATGCAAATGCTGTGATGAGTTCGAGCAACTAAGAATCACCAGCTATTTTAATAATTTAAGAGAGAATATCCTCAGAGAGTTGGTTCCCTTGAAAAAGTGTTTATCCACTGCAAGGGAAACTGCTCAGATCTCACTGACCCCACAGCCAGGGGAGTTTTCAAACTATCTCACTTGAGCACAGCAAAAATACTGACTCATTTCAGACTTATTCCCTCACTATGCAAAATAAAAATAGGCAGATCCTTAAAGGATGTAAATTGCAGAAGCTCTATCAAGGGAAAATCTTTAACAGATGAGAAGGTTGCTGCATCTGTGAGAATGCTGCACATGAACCATCTTTCTCCACAAATAATGAGGACAATATAGAAATGTGAAAAGTGTGACCAATGTAAACACAGACCATTTGTCTGCTTTCCTTGCTGTCAGAATCACTGTGGATTTAGACAGAGAACAGAACCTCGTTCAGCTTTCATTTGAAGAGGGAAGGCTTTTTAGCACAGATGCACTGGAAAATGGCTGAATGGGGAACACGAGCAGAGCAGTTTTCCTGCTAGAGCTATCTGGAACTAGATCACTATGGGGTGCTCTGATTTCAGAGTGAAAGTTGTTTCATTGCAGATACTTTGCTTGCTCCCAGGACAGAATCAATTTTCAGGAATAGGAACTTTTATTTCAGAATAAGGAGTCCACAAGGGAAGATACTGCAGAATAGCAGTCATCCACCTGTGTATTTTGGCTGGCCTGTATTTACAGAACATCAGAAAACTCTGAAACAAAATGCTGTAGAGGCGCTGCTTCTTTCCACCTTTAGTTACGTGGCTGCCCTGTGCTCCAGAAAAGCTTTCCTGGAGCATTTTCTCATGCTGCCAACCTCTGAAATGAGGAGTCCCTAGTTAAAATTCCTCTCAGACATCAAACTATAGGAAAAAGAAAAAAAGTATTCAGAAGGACTAGGTCTCCTCCAGAACCCATTTTTCAGATGAGTAGCTCTATAATGTCTTACCAAAAGATTTCTCTTTGTCATCATATTGCTTCTGGGGATTTTTCTGCCTGTTGAATTTCCCAGCTGTTTGTTACAAAAGGGAGGCGACTTTGCTTCAGCAGGAAAGTTACGATATCATGAAGTGTCGCAGGAGTCAGCATCATTTTCTCTTCTGAAGTTAGGAATGAGATAGCATTACCCAAATGGATCCTGGGAGGTGTGAATACATTACCAGGTCTGTCAGAGACATCTGTGAATCCCAGAGCAAATGCAAGGGATCCATCCTGAGTACCAAATGTAGACATCTGCTGAGGCACTGGATTCAGTACCCTGGACTTCCTTTACAGCTAATGGAAGAAAATGTGTGCTTTCATCTGAGCTATTCCAGGTATTTGTCACAGGATGCAATACCCCACAAAGATAAAGTGTCCTTTTCTTTCCACCTGTTACAAAGCTAACCCAGCTTGACTAGCTCAGGTATAGAGATCTAAACTGTAGAGATGTACAGTTAAGTGAATTAGGCTGAAGCCCTGTTTGTTGTCTTTTAATATATTTTATATAATAAATCTGTGTCTTTTAATTATAATCCTCAAAGAGGGATAAAAGTGTGTGAACACTGATCATGTGTTCTCTTGAAAAAAAGGGCTTCTGATCAGGAGATTGAGAGGCCCTGAGAAGGATTATGTCCTCTTATATCATGAAAAATGTTTAACAAATCCTGAGAAGTTTTGGAAATTTATCTATGGGAAAAAAAAGAAGAGAAAGTCTGACAGTCCTTCACACAGTTTCTTTGTTTCAAGGTCATTATGAATTAATTTTGGAGAACCATGGAATCAGTTGTGTATGTCCAATAAATTATGGAAGGTAATTAAGCTATTCATTTTAACTTCAGTGCTTCACTTTAGTGTCCTTGTGGATCTGTGACACTGGGTGCTTTTTTTGCAATAAAAAACTTGGATAGACCCTTTAGTTTGATAAAGGCATTGGTGGAATGCTGTCATGTGATTTTCTTCTGTGAAGAGTTACTGTAATTAGTTCTGTGAACAGATAAATCTGGGTTGTTACCTTTATTTTACAAATGGAAAAGCAAGACATAAAAGGGTTTCCATTGGCAGCACTGAGCTTTTTATCAGGCTGCAAATGTTCCACTCAAGACGTCACAAAGTTTGTGGCACATTTGGGAAAAGAATGCAGAAAATCTAAATCTCATTGAGTGCATACAGAGGGTAACACAGATCGTGAGGATGAATTAAGACGGCAGATTGCACTTAAGCTTGTGTAGGCCTTGCCGCCTAGTTTAGGTCACCAGTGTTCACTACACAGGTGCACTAAGGGGTAAAATTTTGAGACATGCATTGATTTCAGCTGGTGCACTTTTGCTCGTGTCCCTGGCTGTAGTAACACCCGGAAACACAATTGCCACCCAGTTTCATAGAACACAGGGACATGAACCAGGCAGTCTTCTCACCCTCTGGGTTCCCAGTGTCTGCCTGTTGCACAGCCAGTGGTTTTCTGAATGCCTTGGGTGCCAATCCACTGCAACTGCAAAAGGATTTGACATCTAGGGACTGTTCTGCAGGGCATTTGTAGTGTGCAAAAAAGTGTGTAAGGGTGATGTAAGCAGAAGGAGACGCTAGTATAGAAATGATGCTAGCAGAGGTCATGTGGATGTTGGTATTCATGGGAGTTGCCTTCCCGGTCTGCCAGAGACGGGCTGTGTCTTGAGGTCCAGTTGGCAGTGAGTGCCTGCTTGGTGACGACACACAAATGCACACGCAAACACACACTCACAGTGCAAGCATTCCATCTGCCTGGTAGCTGTCCCTCAGACCCTGACTTCCTCCGGTTGCTGGCATCCAGACCTAAGAGCCGCTCAATCTTGTGGCTGGCAGACATCAGCTAGGGCCAGTAAAATTGAATTTTACTAGTGGATCATGCACACAGAGGGAACAGGGAGCGTGCTCACACAGCTCGCTAAGGAGAGAGTTTAGCCGTGACATTACAGTGGTCAAGTGTGGGGCTTGGATGAAAATACTGACCAGCAACATGCAGGTGGCCTTTTCTGTCCTCTCTTTCCTCTGTACACACTTGCTCCTCCCAGATCCAACTTGTTCTCTCCCTTTCCCCACCTTTGATCTTTCCTCTAAATGTCCCATAGTATGTTTTGTATCTTTCCACAGTTCATTTAAAATGTCCTATAATAAATTTTACGCAGTCTTCAAACGTTCTCTGCTGTATCCCCATGTCTCCCATAGTAAGTCTTACAAAGCTTAAGGCAACAACCCCTTTCAGTTTGTTCAGTTTTCCAGGGAGAGAGTTTTCTTTGGCTGACACATCTTGCAGGATTTTACGTTCAGGTACAGCCAGATTTGCCCAAATGCAGGTGTAGTCTTTCTCGAAATCTTTTTCTGCAGTCCTTTCAGCTCCTTCCTGCAGTTGACGTCTGAAGTTGAGCAGGCCTAAACAGTACTGTTCACCTTCTACATGTGATTTTTCATTTCATAGACCATTATTATCATGTCATTCTTTTGGATTTTTTTACAAGTGGAAGTCCTAGTCTACTCAATTTTCTGTGTATAGAAACTATTCTACATCTTTCTCATTGTCTCTGTGCATTTCCTTATTTGTCTCTCATCTAGCTGAGATGCGATGAAGGCTCAGTACTGGCAGTGGAATTTGGCACAAATAAAGGAAAGCAAAAGAGTCTTACACTTCCCAGGAATTAGCTTCTTCTGCCCTAGTTTGATCTAAAAAAGTTCACTTTAAACTAAAATAAAAATAAGGACAAAAGACCGAAGTGAATAATATCATCTTCATCATGGCCCCATTAAGGTTAATAAAATGTTAAAATGAGGCAGTGCTCACCCACTGTTTTATCTTTACTTCATTGCTTTTTCCTACTAGCAGTGCATCAATAACTTGAAGTATATTCTAACTGATTGAATAAAAAGTTATATTTAATTGGGAAATCAATGAGCAGGAATAGGGCACTGAGGTCATATAGATTGTATCAGCCTGACCAATCTAACTCACTTGCCCTTTGAGCTGGTCTTTCATCATTATATTTCACTTGCCAATTCCTCAACGGTCTTAATTATGGGCACAGCAATTTGTCTTCAAATATCACACTACAGTGAAATCTATGCATCAATAAATACAGCTCAAAAGTGGTTTTCCACACTGCTGGAGACTTAATTGCTTCTATAGTTAAAGCAAATGCTGTAATTCTTTACATTTGTGGTGCTTTTCAACATCTTCAAGTGACTGGAAGCCATTCAGGATGGCTAAATTAAAGGAAAACATGTATTTAAACATGAAGATTGGTTCTGAGTAATTTTTGGCACTTTATCTGTACAGAACATTCTTCCCTGTGCTGCAGTTGGGGCACGGCTAAGAAAGAGCAGAGGACACTTCAGAAAGAATAGCTGGTGTCATTGGAAGGATCTGCTGGCTGTTCAGTTTCTGACTGCCTCTTTTAAACCCCGGCTATATGCAGGGGAAGTGGTGAATACCACATTTACAAATTTTGCCCAGTCTAGGAAAACCAGCTTTTTATTTTCAGTAAAGTGCAGTTTTAGTGCTGTCCTTGTGTTTGCCCTCTGCAAAGCAAGAATGTGGGAATACCACTTGGAAAGCACAGGGTGCAAGTGAGGCTTAAAAAGTCATTGTGTGAGCAAGAGTAATGGAGAAGTCTACAACTGCGGAATATATTGGCTGGGATGAGTGGCATCCTTGCAGGATTTCATTGAGTTACTGCAGCCAGGTGATACAAAGCATCTGTGTTTTTATTGTGCTGTTCTCTTTGCATACAATATCTCTTGTGCTCCCTGATTCCTCAACCAGCATTGGTTTCTGCAGTGGCAGCTTGCCTGATTTCTGAGTGGCTGTCAATATTATTTTTTTGCCTTTGTGATAGGTAGCCTAGGTTCTCCTGGAAGACATTCTGGCATCTTTTCTGCCTGATGTTACCTTACCAAGGGTGAATGGGACAGGGCCAGATGTGGGGCCACTCATACCATGTTTCAAGTATGCTCTGGGTGCTGGCATCTCCCGAGTTCCTCTACCAGGAACACCTGCTCAATTGCTTAAGAAAAGGTATTTCATGGGAAGCAGTGTGCATGAGTGATTAATTCAACCCGGAGCCCATGAGATGTTCCAGTCCACATTGTACTGTGGATGCAAATAAGGAATCAGTTTTGGGGCAAAGAACTCAGCAGTGTGCTCAAGGGTGAAGACCAAGATCTGGGCATTCCTGTTACCTCAACTCCTTGCCTGCAGACAAAGATGGTAATGATCCCTTCTCTGATGGTTTAAGGCTGCCATTTCAGAAACAGACGAGGAAATACTGTTTAGAATTCTTGGTTTCTGACCTACTCAACAGTATTTTCAGCAGTAGTTTCTTAATGTTATGTGAGTAGCTAAATATGCATTGGTCCCATTTTGTGCTACATTCCAGTATCTGTGTTTGGCATTTACGTGAGCCAAAGTCAAATCCTAGGTCTTGACAGAACCAAAAAAACATTCCTTAGCAGGCGGAACATGTTGTTTTGCTTTTTCTTTCTCTAAAACTTCAGTCATGCAGCTGAGGAACCTCTCCTGACCAAAAGTTTTGTGGAAACAGGTCAGTGGTTGTGAAACGTTTCAATTTTGATGCTTCATCTTTTTCTGCAAAACAACTCTGTTGAGGCATTTCTGACAAGCTGTAAATTTTATCTCTGAAAAAAACTGAAGGAATTTGTTATCTTCTGAGGATTATTTTCTGTGCAAGATGCAGCATGATCTGAGCTGGTGCTACAAGGGCATCTGGAGTACCTGATTCTGAAAAACACATGTAGAAATAATCTTTCTTAAAAATATTTCTTCAAATAAAGATGCTATTTAATGTCCAAGATATAGTCTCTGAGCCAAGCCGAGCAGAACTATTGAATAACTGTGCCATTGGAAGCATAAATATCCAGAAATAGGTCAATTATATCTACTTTAGACATAATGGAAATAAAGCTACTATAATTGGACATTATCACAGGTTTTGGTGTTCTTGGCTTGGAGAGCAAATATCTCAGCTTCTACTCGGAAGGTTATCTTGGAAACCTATCAGCCCACACAGAGGTACTGACAAGACATACACCTTAGGAAAACCACAGCACAGTCTCTGTGCCTCAGAATCTATCAGTCCCCAAAGTCTGTCACAAAAATTGACAGCCTCAGTAGAGGTTTGGACTTCTGCCTTGGCTGTGTGTTTCAACTTTGGAAAGCCTTTTCCTGGAATTTTCATACATAGAACAAATGCGTTGGACTTACATTATGCTCATGTCTGTCTCTAAAAAAAATTTAAAACTAACTTCTTGCTGTAGGGACACTAATATTGTTGAATTTCATCCCTACTACATTCACCGTGTTTTGTCAAGATGTCAAGACCAGTACCTGCACTCTCATGGGTAGGTTTGAAAGCTCTTGAGGGTTAAGTGTTGCCTCCAAAAAACCTCAAAGTAACTTGAAGTCTATCTCCAAATAGACACATACTATTTAATCACCGTACTTGCCGTGGGAAGTGGTGGAGTCCACAGAAGATTAGGCAGCTGGTCAGAACATGCAGGACTAATCATAGAATCACAGCATGGTGTGGGTTGGAAGGGACCTTAAAGACCATGTAGTTCCTACCCACCCTGCCATAGGCAAGGACATCTTCCACTACACCAGCTTGCTCAAAGCCACACCCAGCCTGGCCTAGATGTGCATAATGGTAAATATTGACTTCTATCTAGAGTTTCAGGTGCCTTCCAAAGTTGTTCTTTTTTTTCCCATTTTCTGAGAATTTATGCCAGTGGTTCCCAACTTAACTGTCAAAAAGGCAGCAATGCCAAGAGCAACACACTGTGTGCAGTCTCCCAGTTTGAGCTCTGTATTCCTGGGGACCTCAAGAAGCAGGGGATCCCACAGCTACTGAAGGATCTTGTGGTGAGCCTAATGTCTCCAATTCCAGGAATGGGGATTGCTTTCTACACGAGTAAGGTGTTTGTTTGCAGCTAGTTTATGGATGGAGAGTTTGGGGTTAAATGAAAAACCTATTGCTTCTAGACAGTGATAATTCTAAAAAGAAAATGCAAATCATTTGTTTTGGACATGTATCCTCACCTCAAGTCCTCATCTCAACATCCAGAGCTCTGGCTGATACACGAAAGAAAACAGGTAATTCTTTGTCTTTAAACCCCTGTGGTTGGTCCCCCCCGCCTCTGCACCTAGAAAGTACTTTATTGAAATGCTACATCAGCAGATACTTGTCTTGTTCTTCTCTGGAAGAGGAAAACATGCATACCCCATTTTTCTTCTGTGTTTGGTCACAGGATCTTGTGTTCTGTGATCTGTTTTATGAAGCTTTTCAAAGCAGTCAGGTTTGTAGGCTTTGTGCAGCTATTGGAGGTATTATCTAGTTTGTTTTGTTTTGCTGATGGGGATTTGGCTGGATTATCTCCCCTCATCACATAAACCCTAACTGTACATTTTCTATGCATGACTGATATGGTGATATATCATCCTACAAAAGCTGGAAAAGAGTGCTTTGTGACTTTGCCCTGAGCAAACTGACCTTCCTAAAAATGAAGCTTTGCCTCTGTGAATGCTGCTTGAGTGTTTCCTTTGTAAGATAATACTTTTCAAGAGTTACAAGCTCTATAGTTGTGTATTGCAACATTTTCCCTCTAAAAGGAATACGATCTCCTTGAGGAAATAGCAATGGTTAAGTGTTCATTTCTTTTACAGAGTGTAGATCTGATTATTCTCCAGTCAATTCAGTGTTTTTCTTGAGGTTTTCTCTGCTAGTCACAGGCAGTGAAATAGAGCAAAATTGTGAAAGATATCACTGTATACAGCTAGTGGAGAAATTATTTAAGGAATAGGTCACCTTTGTATGCAGACATTGTATCCAGATGTGGTAGGAATTATACAGATTTATATGGGCTTCTACATTTAATTAAAGATACTGCTAAAATGTAATGGTTGTACGCACATGCAAATGATGGGTTTTTTCACTTTTTTCAGAGCAAAGATTAAGTAGGGCTACTGCTTCACCAGAACATTTCTTGAGACCATTATCAAGTTCTGGTGCAATTCCATTATGTCTATCTTGTCCACCAATAGTCAATGGCAGTACTCATGCAATAACTCGAGTGATGTCAGTAATGTATATTTTGACACCAGTGTACAGTAAAGGAGAAATTAGAGTAGCAGAAAACAGCTATGGCAGCACACAGAGAAATGAGTCTTTAAATATGATTAAATAGATTATGGGTTAATTCTGAGCTTCCTGAGCTGGTGCATATACAAAGACCACTTACTTTTAGGGAAGTGTGTCCTTTTCACACAACTGAATGAAATCAGAGTGGCAGATAAAATAATTTTTCATGCTGAATCCAAGAGCCGGAAGAAACAACCTTAAGAAAATGAAATGAATGGAAAATAAAGTCCATTCACAATATGCAAAAGAGAAGATTCTCCATATGGCAGGCTCATGCTGTAAGAATGCTTATGTTCTTCCTGGAATGGCTATGTGAAAGTAAAAAGGAGTAGCATGACTTTAAATCATCAGGAATCTTCAAAGAAAATAATCAGCTGGGAAACTGAGCAACGAGTTGGTGGTGGAAAGTAGTAAAAATCCTTGAAGCGCTCCAGTCCCTCTCCAGTTACAAACGAGGTTGTGTAGTTTAATCATCAGCAGATGTTTCCCATAAAATCCCACTCTCGGTTATGCACTCAACCATCTGAAACAGTGCCAGGTCTCTCATATGTCTTGATTGCATGGAAATTTTCTATGATTAGCCAAATTCATGCCAACATATCCACCCTTGTGCCATTTGGAAAACTGGAACTGCAGCAATTGCTGTTAAAAAAGAGATGAATGAAGGTAAAGTTTGTGTTCAATGCCAGTTTCCTCCAAGAGGTTTTGAAAGGTATTGCTGTTGCTGAAACACTTTCACCAATGTACAGTGTTTTGCTCATTGCTTGAGTCTCATAGTCCATATCCCTTAACTCAGGGACATCAGTGGTGAAAATCTTTGGCAAAAGCAGAGAAAGAGAGCTTCCAGAGAAAGAAAGCTACTGTAGTTCTTTTAAAAGTGTCAGTGCTTCATCATGTATCAATGGTGGCTGAAGCTAAGGCAAGATCGAGGCTCTCTTGCCTGCTACCTATGTTCTCCCTCTGCACCAGCTTGTGTGGGTGATATGTTTGGGTGTGACCTGGACGAACTGGTCAAGAATTTGTATTTGTGCACGTGTGTGTAAAAGAAATAGTTGAAAGGGAGGAAAGCTCAGTCCTCACCATTTCCTTTACTGGACAGAAAAAACAAAGCCCAAGCTAAACCTCTTTAGTATTGCAGTACTGGTAGAGGAATGCGGGGAGGTGGTTCCAGTACATTGGCCCACACTGACCTTCTGGGAAAATACTGTGGATTTTAGCAGTAGTTACTCTAAGAAAGATGTGGAAAACCTCTATAGTTTGTCCTGATTAGACAGGAACCTGCTGCCTTCAGGAGAGGCCTCAGTCTAGATAGATGGTTGACCCTTCTCCAGTGCTGTGACCTGACTCCTGGTCTGTGACCAATCCCACCTTCTGCACATGGGATTGCAGAGTGGAGAGGGGCAACAGAGGTCTCAAATGCTGGTCACAGTCCTGGGGGTCATGCTCTGTCCATGGCCAGAAAAAACAGTGGTAACCATGAATCACAGTCAAGCTTGACAAGGCAGTACCCAGATTTTCCCTAAAATGGCTAAGATGACATCCAGAAAAAGAACAAGTACTGAAGAAAAATTACGCTTCGGAGCCATTTGATTTTAAGTTGCATTACAGAATGAAACTGTGTCCTGAAAGAAACTTGGATGCAGTTAGAATATATCCTGAGCTTATATCCTGAGCTTGGAAAACTGTTGGCCTAAAGGCAAGAAATTAGGAAGAAAAGACATGGAATAATGTTTGAGGAAAATAAGCGTCTCCTCAGTTCTATGTGAAGGCTTTATGAGGCATTGGCTTTGTGTTAAATTTACAGGCCCTTTTTCTCCTGCAAAGGTGATCTCTCCCCTGTGAAACAATTAGCTATTAAGAATCAGTTTCATATTCATCCTCCTGAATCATGCCACACACTTGTGTTCATTGCAGAAGGCAAGTTAAGCCCCTTTTGGAGAGTGCCCTATATAATTTTATAGTCATCTGCTGAAAGAACATAACTCAGTGTAATTTGTATTGCAAAGCTCACCTAGTGTGTAGCGCTGGGTGTGCTTGCAAAGCTGTCTGTAGGAGCTCTGCCATGGTGGTTGTTCAGCAGTATTAGCTGAACCCCTGCTTTTGGGAGGTGGCCTGGTAAGGCTGTGTTGTGTTCAGAGAGTAGGGATGGTCAAAAGATGTCTCCAGAGGCAGGCAGATCTTCACTGAGGTGTTCTTGCACCACATTTCCATGTGTCCATCTGGCTGCACCAGGCACTCTCAGAGAGACTGAAAAGAATGCTGACTTGTATATTCCAGATGAACTGATTTCTGTAAGTTACATTTTGGTCCCGAAGACTAAACTGTCTGCTGTGTTTTATATATTTGAAGGATAGTATGCTTTATTTTCTTTAGCGGCAAGCTATTGCCGCAATGTCTTCAGATCCCTTTTGACTTTTTGTGCGTGTTCTTTCTTATTTGTTCCAGTTAGCAATAAGTCTCCCAGATAAGAAACACTGCCATTAAACTCCCAGCAGACCAGGCTTTTCTGCTCTGAAACACTGGAGCTTATTAACTTGGAAGATACATAAGCTAACATTCATTCTAGCACATCTCATATTACTTGGCTGGTACTTCTTTAATAGAAAATGAACCATGCATACCATCCTCATATTTTTTTGAGCCCCAGTAAGTCCTCATTTCTTTCGGTTTATTAATTGTATTTAGCTAATTGACACTGATATTAATTGTATTGAAAAAGGAAAGTGCTTTATGTGACAACAGAGGTCCACATGCACTTTTCAGATATTGCAGAGAAACAGTTCCTTTGACATACACAGTCTCTAATTCTGTTTTTAATTTTTAAAGAGGATCTCTTGTACAGTTCTCCCAAATAACTTGGGAGATTCATCTCTACTCAATAGATATCTACACCCAAGCTAATCACTCTGTGCTGCCCTTGTAATTACCTGAAAGGCTTGTGTAGCCCATGCTTCTCATGAACAAACATGGACTCTGCTTAGGCTGGAATGAATTTCTGTCTGATTATCAAAAGAGTCTGCAACATGCTTGCACTGTCTGTGTTTGATCAGGTAAATCTTACCTTAGTTTCTTGGTAGTTTGCTTAGTATTGCAAAATGTTACAGAATGAGTGGTGTCACTGATGGGACAGCATATCTGTACCTCCTGGATGCTGAGTCCAGAATGGGCTTAGAAATTGATGGGTTGTCATCCTACTTTGTCTTCACGCTAAATAGCCCTCAACTCTTTTTCTCTCTTCTCAAGTGTGGGTTCTTTTTATTTCTACTCTCTGCACTTTGTTCAAAGATCCAAAGAAGTGCAGGGTGAAAACTGGAGAGAGCAGACCAGCTGAAGCTATTGCCATGGGATGTATTTTCAGGCAGCATTTTCCTGCTTGCGTCTCCTGCTATTCTTTCCCTTGCTCGTGTCTGGCTTATTTTCAGACTCTGGTCCACTACAGTGTATAGATTGTTTTTCTAAAACCACACCGTGAGTGGTTGCTGCCCTTTTGTGTGAGTGCTGTTGATTACTCCTTCTCAAGTGCTGTGCCTCACCCTGCTGACAGCAGAATTCCCCCCCCCCCCCGCCGCTCCCCCTCCCAGCACATTTCTCTAATTTTCAAGGCAATTTTCAATACTAATCCTGTTGTCCAGTGGACTGGCAGTTCCTTCCAGCATAGTGTCATGGTGTTATTACACACTGCCCCCTTTCATCCATGTCTTTAACGGTGGTGAGTCCTACAAGACCTAAACAGCTGCTGAACAGCATGGAATATGTCCTACTTATTGTCCACAGGCAATATTTTTGCTCATAGTGAGAACCTTCATTGTACAGAGGCTGAAAATCCAGACATGATGAGGATGGCAGCTGTGGGGGCAGGGAGAGGCCAACATCCAAAATCAGTTTTATCATCCTGGGATGTTTCTGCACCAGAACCAAGACCTTCCTGTACCTGTAGAGACCTGGAGATAGTCTTTCCTGTACAACTCTGGTGCCAAGTGCAGTCAGATGTTGGTCATGGAATTTAATTTTGCACAGAGAAGTTCCTGAAACAAGATATGAAAATGAGGGTCATTAAATGTTAAAGCCCCAACTAGTTGTTCCAGATCTGATCTTGGGTACAGGCACAATTAATCATTTTCATTTTGAATATTTCTATTCCACTGCAGTCTGGGAAAAGTCAAGTTATAACACATTTCTAAATAATCATATTTTGACTTAGATCCATCTTTTAACAGAAAATATATTTAAATAATGTGTCAAGTAGAAAATATCATATCATGCATACCAGAAAATGGGGTCTTGAGGAACACCCTGCACCCTAGCTCTGGAATATGCTAACTTGAACCAAAATGTGATTTATTTCTACACAGAATATTTGCTGCAAATATATTTATTTCTAAATAACTTGTATTGTTTTGTTGTGAATTTTTGAACAGATAGGCTTCTAATTCAATTTTCTGTAAATCTTTTAGAATACTTTAATGACAAAAAAGTCCTTGCTTGACTGAATTAGTTTAATTAAAAATGGTGTAAATTGCCAATTCTAATAATAATTTAAATCAGTAAGTGGACAGCCTTGATTTAAATAATCTATTATAACCTTGTTTTCAATTTATGATCATAATTATTTTACCAAAGACAGCTTAGTCCTTTACTGACAAAGAACCATTAAAACTTCTTGATTTGGGAAAGAATATGTTTGTAGAATAAATTTGGCATTTTTCTGCTAACCAAGGCAACATTTGTATAAACCATGAGTGTTGGATACAGACATACAGCTATACCTATAAAGATATATTTAGGGCTTGGTATATGTCGGTAAGTAGTAACTTAGCTTAACATTTTCTTATTCTGATCTTTATGTCTCACATTTTCACTATGTAAGATGATGAATGATACATTTCCTTTCTACTAGATGATTAATGTTTTATGTGCAATTTGTGTCAAATTACATTTAAATAGCAATAAAATTCAATTAAATGCACAGAAACATTTTAATGATTAATTTCATACAGCTACCTTCAGTGTGGTACATATATCAGAGAAAAAAAGTTAATGAAAATGTTTCATATTCAAAACATTATTTAATAAACACTTGAAATATTACCATTAATTAGTTAGCAAACCTTGCTATTTCTTGTCATCATGCCCTTTAAGATTTTAAAACTACTGGATCTCACCTGCTCTGAGTGTGTCATTTTCCTAAACCAGAAGAAGAGAGAGTGTTCTACTTTTTGAAAAATTATTGCACTGATACTTGATTATATGAAAGGTGGTGGGTTTTTTTTTTTTTGGTTTTTTGTTTTTTTTTTCTTTGGAAAATTAATATTTGAACCTGGAAAAGAGAGTCCAAATGCCAAAAATAATTTTATAACTTCAGAAAATTCTGGTTTCAGGTCAGAAATCAGTAATGTCAACCAATTCAGCAGTTTGCAGTTCTATAAAAATTTAAGCAGTAAAGATTTATTTCACAGTCATAGAATCAGAATAATTTTGGTTGGGAAAGACGTTTAAGATCAGTGAGTCCAGCCATTAACCCAGCAGTGCCAAGCCCATCACTGAACCATGACCCCAAGTGCCACATCTGCACATCTTTTAGATACCACCAGGGATGGTGACTCAACCTCCACCCTGGGCAGCCCATTCCAGTGCTTTACACCCTTTACATGAAAAAAGTTTTGCTGATATCCAATACAAACCTCCCCTGGTGCAGCTTGAGGCCATTTCCTCTTGTCCTGCTGCTTGTTACCTGGGGGAAGAGTCCAACTCTTCACTGGTTGCAGTCTCCTTTCAGGCAGTTGTAGTGAGTGCTAAGGTCACCTCTGAGCCTCCTTTCCTCCAGGCTAAACACCCCGGCTCCCTCAGCAGCTCCTCACCAGACTTGTGCTCCAGACCCTTCCCCAGCTCTGTTGCCCTGCTCTGGACACGCTCCAGCCCCTCAGTGTCATTCTTGTAGTGAGGGGCCCAGAACTGAACGCAGGATTTGAGGTCTGGCCTCACCAGTACTGACTACGTTTAATTTCAATGAGTATAATTATGTTGGTTTAGACTTCAGTGCATATAGTCATAATTTCAAACGGCTTATTTTAAGGCAAAGCACATGTCTCTGAAGAAAATCTAATTTAAATAATAACCACGTTTTATCTTCTTTATTAACACACCCTTAAAGCAATTGGAAACAACAATTAAAATGGAGAGCAGTCATTTAATTGAAGCAGAGCAGATTCACAGGTCATCAATTAAAAAAAAATATATGAAGAAAACAAAAACACTGCTGAGTGACACTAGACATCTTATGTTCCAGGTTAGACTACTTAATGCAGGACCACCTGACATTTATTTTATTCTGAAAATAACTATGGTAGATGAGTAATTTTTCTTTAGTCTTGCAACAGCAGATGGGGGTTTTTGGTCTGTTTTTATTAGTGTGAATGCAGCTTCCCTGGGGAGCTTGGGGTGATGTGGGATGTGGGAAGGGAGCACACAGACCTGCCCCCAGGCTGCAGGTCTGGGCTCTGCCCTGCCTGTACCCATCCAACTGGAATGCCAAGCCAGGATGATGTGAACAAACATGGATTCACCAGCTAGGCGATTAGTTTGACATGACAAGGACTATGATGAATGTAAGATTTTTGAATAGGAGCTGGTGTGTCCAGCTTGGTTTGGAGTCCAACAGCAACCAGGGAAACGGCTGTAAAATTCAAAGCAGGTTCACTTCTTGCTCTGAATGTTAACTCAGGTTTGGAGCTGACATGGTTGGTCCTCCTGGAGCTCTGCACTTATTTCACCTTTGCTTCAGCCACACACATCTGTCCCTTGTTTTTAGGCTCCCTGGGTTAGGCTGGAAGCAGCTTGCTTGGGTCCCACTGGCCTGGAGATGAGGCAGTGGGTGCACGTCTGTGCAAAAGCTGCACACACACAGAATGTCCACACTATAAAGCAGAAATTCAGGGAGACCCAGCACTTCTCTTTACAACCTTGACTTCAGAAGTAAATTCAAGTGGGATTTTGCTTGAGGCATTTTAAAAACCTGGTAGATGTGTGGGGCAGAGATCAGCATGGAATAGGTGTTGCCTGCTGCATAAACGTTCCTCTTATTGATGTAAATATAGTATGAGCCATATTTACATAAGTGGCAGACATTTGCAGACATTTGCAGGTCACATCTGAATTCATTCTGGTGCTGAGGTAGGGATCTTGGAGCAGATCATCAGCAAGACACTTCGCAACGTACTCAATATAATATTGTATGTAGATAACAGCCTTTCAGCGAGCATCTTCTTTTGAGTAGGTTCTGGGGATGTTAATGTTTTCATGGGCACCCCTTTAAAAAGACGCTCTTTTTCTTGAAGGAATCAGGATTCCTGTTACCCAGGTACCAGAAAGAATTCTACTGCAGTAGAAGTAATTAATTTTGATTTTCTGCAGAGTCAAGGGGGTGGCATTGTGCCATTCAGATCTGGAGGTTTTATTTGTTTTTAGGCAGAAGGGAAATAATGTTGAGGTTGGAGGGGGAGCTATAGAGAAAAACGTTTTGGTCTGTTTTGCTTTGACAGGACAGTCTCCTGTCTCAAAACTCTGTTCTTCAAGCAAGAACAGGGTGGTGGACCAGAAGTATTCCTCAGGAGCAGAAGAATTTACTGCAGGGATGTTTTTAGAAGTCAAGGTATTTTTTCTCAACATAGGAGGAAACATAGGAGAATTTCTTCAAGTTATAACTTTTATTAGCACAGCCGAAGTTCAGTTTCATGGTTAGAACCTTATTATACATTTACTTTGGGGCCCAAAAAGGGTGACTTTCTGTCTGACATCAAACGGAATGGTAAATATCAAGTTACCACAGGAAAGATACAGAGACCTGATTCAATGTTGAACTATCTAATAATTTGTTTTATTCTAATGTCACCAAAGCTGAAAAGACCCTAAGTACAAGGGAAAAGGAGTGATCTCGATTTCTAGCTGCTTACTTTGCTCTTGTTATCAGCTAGCTGGAAAAGATGCAGTCAGAGTGATACCTGTACTTAAAAGTAGGTGTGAAAATGCAACCTCACATTATGCCTGCAAAGATGAAAATCTGCTTTATAGGACTTCACTGCAGCCCTAGTCATAACAGAGAGGTCCTTTCGCCTGTGGCCACTGGGGATGGCAGAGCATAGCTTGGTTGTGCCTTACAACTGATAGAAATCTAAGGTCTGCCTGTTATTTAGTTTCTTACTTGTTATTCAAATAATGTTTTTTCTCACTCAAACAAAATAATCGTTAGTCCTAGATTTTGGCACAGAAATGTTTCTGGGGATTTAGGTGATGCTGATTGCCCTCTTCAGAGCTTCTGATGGATACCTCTGACCCTCCAGTCCCTCTGTTTACATTTAAAATGGTGGCAAATATAACTCCTTGCTCTAGCTCTGAACTTAGCAGTTGCAATTTTCTTTGGTTTTCATTTCTGCACCTTATTTTCAAATCTAATGGCTGGCTGAATGACATATGGAGCCTTCCAGGTTTTCATCCTATTTAGCAGACTGGGAAAAAGTCTGTGTATTTCAGTAGTAATCTACTGGAGAAATCTATTGTAGATAAAACAATTACGTCTTCCATTTGTTCTTTTTTTTTTTCCCTTGAGCTGGCATACAGTTCTTTCCAACTCTATAAAGGTGTTTTATTGCACTTACTAAAAATGTCAAGGATACTAAACAGCAATGCATAATTTACAATAGATTTTGTAGGCAATGGAGTTCTTACAGCCACAGCTTCCTGAGAGTGTACTTATTACTATTTTACTACCTGCTGTAGTATCCAGGCTCAATTTCCAGTGTGTTTGGTGAAAAAAACCCACAAGGCAAAGAGGGATAGGGACTGCTGCTAAAAACAAGTGGGTGATTACTGGGCATTTGCCAGTTTACCTAAGATAAATGGATATTATTAACATTGTTGACCACATTGAAGTGCTTTAATTATGCAGAAATGCAGGCAGGAAAACATTAAACTAAAGAAATGTGGTTGAATTAAAGTGTTGGGGTGCTGAAAAAAAGAAGTCATCCCATTCCAGCAAGATTAAAGTGACCTCGGTTATTGGTTGAACAGCAAAATGAAGATATTTTCCTTCCTTTTTAGTGTCAGGATCCTTTGCAGGAGTTGGTGCTGGATATAAATGTAGTGCAAGTTCAGATGTATAATAATCAGGATGACATGATAATATGTTGATGTCAGCTTGACAAAAGTGATTCGCATAGGCACTAACTATGATGTTTTAATGTATTAAAGCAAGAAGATTAAGAAGTCCTTAGGAAATAAAAGCACAGAGGTAAAATAGCTTGCAAGCTGTGTTTAAAGGGTAAGGTTTTTGGAGCAAAGATTTTAAGTACCTATGGCACACATCCTCTGCTAGGCTTTTCTTAAAGAAAGCTGTAACTGAATTTTCAGTCAGAAATAGCATTTTCTGTCTCTGTATTGATTTCTGCTTAGGCAGCATGCAGAGGTTTGTTATCATTTTAGTGCATTTGTAAAAAAGTGAAATGACCAAAAGCCACAAGTGTTAATTTGGCCTTAATTTTTATCTACTCTGGCAGTCAATACCTCACACTATGTGTAATAGCCCTTTATTTACCACAGGAAATGCCTTAAATGCTGAGACAGGAGTCAGCCTGAGTAGAGGAATATTGAGGAAATGTGTTCATGTTCACAGCTGCCCAGGTTTGTGATAGCCCCGAGCAAGCCAGCACACAGCTCTTTCACCATGGCTCACAGTCCAGCTACAATCTCTTTTCTGAAACAAGGTTCCAAGGTTTGTCTTGTCTTACAGCCCTGTTAGGAAGTATCAGAGCAGGGAACAGCACCTGCAGTGCAGGTGGCACAGCATCCAGAGAGAGGGATCATGCTCTCCACTTCGTCTTGCAATAGGATCTGAGGATCAGCCAGTCTTCAGGAATTTAGTCCCTTATTGCACCATTTTCATTAGCTTTGCTTGAAGAACCTGTAGGTACACGTGGGACCACCTGAATATATGATGCTAAGTGCTTTGGTGAGTGCAGGCATAAGTGCAGCCATTGACTGGAAATGGCACAGAAAGAAAACGAGATGATATTAATATCCTGGAGTCATTAACTCTTACACATCAGATTTCTTTCTTCCATAACAAATCTTGCATAGCAAAAATGTGCAAGGTGATCGAGTAAGCTGAGGATTTTCTTTCCTTTTTTTGTCACAATTCATTTTATATCTCTAGCTAGAGGCAATAACATGTAGCTATCAGCAATCAAATGGGGCCTGAATCCTCCAGCAGAACAGTGGGTTTTTCTAAGTGATCCATCTAGATAAGTGTCACCAGTGCTGTATGCTTCTGAAGAGTGTCTTAAAACTGACATGCTCAGTTTCATGTCTACTGCATTTCTACATGGGGCTCCGACAAACACTTATGATGTTGGGGTCACTGAGGCCAGCTGGTGGAAAAACTCAGGCATTTGAAAAATACCTTTTATCTTTGTAAAGGGAAAGCCTCTCCCACAAGTCCTTGTGGTTGGAATGTAACCTTTCCCCCCCAGACTCTGTATAAGTAAGACCACTTCTCCCAGCAGTCTCTGGCTGCTCCCTTACCTGGTCCCCTGCCCTGCCCCTTCCCCCTGCTCATTGCCTCCCTTCCCCGGCCCCGCCTCTGCACCGTCCCCAGGCCCTCAGATGAGACTATGCAAGGGGTAGAGAGCTCGTGGTTGGTCTCTTCGCCTGCTCACCTCTGCGGATGATTAAAGCTGTTCGTGGCACACGGGCTAGCGGAGGGCCCTCCTTGGCTCCTTGTCTCTGGTAATATTTGAGCTATCCAGTTCAGGTGTGGGGTGCGTGCCACCAGCGCCTCAGCAGCGCAGGGCAGAAAGGATGGTCTACTAGTGGCCCAGTCCACACCTGAATTGTCCCTCTCAAGAGACAATTTGGGGTACACAGCAGCCACCTCTGACCACCCTATAACCCCCACAACCTTTCATAAATTTTATATTATCTGACTGAGAATAAAATTCCTTTGAAAACTGTTACCTGTGTAGACCTGCAAGACGGTATTGCCTTGGCTGGTAACAGGCCATAAGCTTTGTGCTGAATTTGCAAGGCTGCAGGACTGAGGTATGTCAGGTTTGCTTTGTCTGAACTCCTGGTGACCTGCCTGAGCTCTGTTTTACTTGCTGTAGCTGTAACAGCAATTTTTCTAATTGACTAGGTGTCTACGGCTTATTTGTTTTACTTTTGTTTGTCTTTCTATTGTACCTACATAGTTTTATGGCTTTAGCATAATGATGTTGTATAGAGAAATAGAAGTCTGGGAGGAGAGCAGAGAAGTGGAGACACAGGACATAGAGGAACATAGGCAGGGGGTGAGAAGGGTTGGAGCACAGGGTTGGCACTGCAGACCTGACGGCCATAAACAACTCACGCATGGCCAGTCAAAAGAAACGCAGACCTGGCGCTGGGCAAACCTGGTTTTATGGATAGCAAAGTGCACAAAGAACAAGTGTCTGACATATAAAAGGCTTGGTATACAGTGAATTTAGGTGTGACATGGAGCTGCAGACAGACTAAGAAAGAGCAAGGTGTAAAAGCATGTTAATAAACGTGTAAAATGACCCCCCAAATAGATCCATGAAACACAAATGGATCCTAAAGAGAGGAAGAAGAAGAAGCCTTTAAGATCATGAAGATCATACTCCTCTAAGTTAAGGAATCTCGACTAATAGTGATAAGAGGTTTAAGATTTCAATTATATGTACAGTGGAGTCTTGGCTTTATGTGTATCAAGTGTGCTTCCTTTTTGCTTATAAACAAAATCTTGAGGATGACAAAAAAAAATAGGTCTTAGGACTATTAGAAGGATAAAACAGCTGCATTTATACCAAGTTTGTATGAAACAAAGACACACAGTGCTTATTAAGTCAGATTGGAAAAGAAGTAGGAGAAGAACTACATGTTTGGAAGGCCATTTCATTCATTTATTTGTTTATTTATGTAGGGTAGAGCTTCCTATGTCCCCACGTATCTCAACATGGTGATACATGATTGATATTTTGATGGTTAAATGCATAGAGTCATGGAATCATAGAGCCACAGGATGGTTTGGGTTGGAAAGGACCTTCGAGGCCATCTAGTTCCAACCTCCCTGCCATGGAGAGGGACACCTTCCAATAGACCAGGTTGCTTTGCACCCCATCCAACCTGGCCTTGAACACGTCCAGGGATGGAGCATCCGCAGCCTTCCTGGGCAATCTGTTTCTTGTGCCTCACCACCCTCACAGTAAAGAATTTCTTCCTAATATCTAGTTTAAATCTTTGCAGTTTAAAGCCATTCCTCTGTATCCTGACACTACAACCTTTGTAAAAAGTCCCCCTCCAGCTCTTTTGTAGACCCCCTTTAGGTACTGAAAGGCGTACTGAACATACTGAAATGGTATGTTAGCTGAGCTGGGGTCACTGTCACTGCTCTGCTTAGCATGTGATTAAAGAAAGAAAAGCAATTTTGCAGAACTTGTTTTCACTGTGAAATTGCCTTGCATTTTCCACAAGTTAAGGACATGCCAGCAAAACCCAGACTCACTGGATAAGGAGCGGCTCACACATGAAATGTGGAGTTTGTGTTTTCCTACCCACATTCTTGTAGACTAGTAAGCAAAAATGCCATGCAGCTGCATGAGGTATATGAATTCCTATACAAAAGGAACCAATCTGTATTCTAACCTATCTACTTACCTGGCTTGAGTCCAGATGAAAATCCAGGCAGTGCTGTAGAAACAGTGACAAGTTCAGACTTTCAATTATGAAGTTAGAACAATTTATTAACAGTTCTTAGAGTTTTATCAGCTGTTTAATGTGCTTGTCTTTCCTCAAAATGCATCGTTTATTTTGCAAGGACAAGCAATATATTTCTTTCCCTGTAACCTGCTGTATTCTAGTGTGGAAAAGGCACCCATGTCTCCAAGGGAGGAAGAGTAGTAAAGTCAGTATTGTTGGCTCATACAATATCTTTCACTACATTCACTTCATTTCACATATTCATCAGTTAATCAGCCAGTCTGCACAGTCACACAACCTACAGGAAGATTGTTCTTTACTCTTCAACTTTGTGATGGCATGATAAAAGAATTCATGGCTTCCTGCTGTTGGGTTCCAAATGTGAACATGTATGTGTTAGCACTCTTGCCCCTGGAGTCTGTGGGTGTCAGTAAATTCTCAGTCTGAACCCTCCCTGTTGAAGGATATTACTCTGGATGTCAGCTGTCCATGATGTCCTTATATCTTGTTTCACATCATTTTTCTTCCTAAAACAAATGCAGCTGCATTTCCAAAGGCTGTTAACTTTACTGGCAGTGGTTCCCACCCCCAGAGATATGTGCTTCCCTACTATTAATTCTCTTCAATTAAGCTTCCTAGATCATGCTGCATTGATCAGGCAATTAATTGATCGCTGAAGGCGTGCCTGAAACAATGAATCAGCTGTTTCTCTTCCCTATGAGTTACTTACCCCCTGTTTTTTCAAACTCAATACAGCTCAGAAGTATGGCATTAATTTGTAGTTTGGTGTAAACTGGCACCCTTTGGTGCACGTAGCATCATTGTTTGTCTTTGTTTCCCAGCTCAGAGGAAAGTGCAGCCTTATTTCTGACATCACTGAAAGCTGACGGATGGAGGGCAGTAAATTGCTCTGTGTTTCTGTTTCTAAATAATGGAAAAATCAAGAGGCCATTAGATGGGGTCTGGAACTGTAAGCCTAATTCAGTTGTGCTGTGTTGTGATGGTGTGAATACACATGCTTCATCTTCCCTACTGTTATAGGAAAAGAGCATCTTGTTTCTCCTGATGCTGTGGGAATTTATTTCCCCTATGGAAGCTACTTGTTTGAAATGAAAACTTGGATAGTCCTAGGATAAAAGAAACAAAATTCAGAAGGTGTCAGGCCACAACCAAGTAGAATAATTGCACATTCAACCTTTGCCCTGTAAGTCAGAACAAACCCCAAAGCATTCAAATGCAGGACTTGGAGAGCTTGTACCTGGGAGGTAGGACTTCTGGTGGCCAGACAGATTAGCATGTTGTGCTTTCTGTTCTCTAGAGTTTCAAAATAAATTTAAAATAACAGGGACTGGAAAATAATATTTGAAGTAATAAAAACCTGAAGGGAATGTTGGTTAAAGAATGTAGTCCATTACATCCATAGTGTTTGAACAGTACAGCTTTCCAGAAGTCTGCTGCAGGTTGCAGTTTGTAGGAGTCCTGTCATAGTCTTCTGACGGTTTTGGTTTGGACTGCTCCTGGATTGGAGAAAGGGTAATGGAAACAGTGATATTCAGATCCATGGTGGAGACTGCTTAGGCACAAAGAGAAGGAATTAACTCCACAATGAAGTCAGACCAAAATTTAATTTCTGTTTGTTCCATCATGAGAAGAAGCTGAATGCTTGATCTCAGGCAGATGTCCAAGCACAGACACACCTGTTCTGATACTGGCACAAGCCTTTAGCTTTTGATGAAGCCAATCCCAGGATTTTTTCTTTTACAATAACTTCTAAATTGGAAATGTAAATATCAAGTGAATGCTACTTGCTTGGACAACATATTGATACAGATACGTGCCTGGCTGGCTCTCTACAGAGTAAACACAGCTGTGGGATGAGTTGCAGTAAAAGTGGAACAGTGGAAGGCAGCACTGTAATCATGATTATTGATTGAAAATATACTTATTTAGGCATTCATATGTTTTGTTTCTGGTTAGGATCAGGATGGAAGGAAGAAGTTCTCTGACAAATCTATGTGTGATCTTTAAAAGTTTTTCTTTTCAAAGCCATCTTGATGAATTATGGAAGTTTGGTGTTTGTTTTGTTTTGCTTTCAGAAGGCATTTTTATTAGCATTCTCATTTGCAAAGGCTTACTTTAGTTGCACCCAAATTCCATATCTTTTGTGCACTATTTATATGAAATTTAGTCAAAAGGGCTGTTCTTGATCTTGTCCTTCTGTTTTGCAAGAGCCAAGAAAAGTAATATGAATGAGATTTTAAAGACAAAATCTATGATGGTGACCTGTCAGACTTCTGTGAATGTGGTTTGCATCCATTTTGATTTAAAGCAAATGATTTCTTCAAAAACCAAAGAGTGAGAGAGCTGGGTCCTGTGGGAGTAGTCCTAGAATATCTCAAGTTGTAAGGGACATCGAGTCCAGCTACAGTACCATCCTTTGTGTCCCTACAGTTAAGTCCTTGACTAATGACTGTTTTCCCCTACTTGTGCATGCATAACACAAGCTTCCCTTCTTTATGTCCTCCTGTTTATTCCTTGACATCCTCAGGGACTTCATTTGTGACCGTACATACATAGTGAAACATCACAAGCGACAGCAAGGTTGCCACTGGTTCTCCTGCAGAGAATGTATTAATATATTATTGGCATATGACAGTTTAATCAGTCCTACCTGTCTGTCTAGCCATGTCCTTCACTTGTGACAACCCAATCTGAGAGAAGCAAAAGTGGTTTAAGAAATTACCTGTGTCAAACCAACATTTCAACTTATGTTTGCTATTTTCTTCTATGACTATAGAAGAGCTTATGTATTAACTTGAAAGGGCTGCTAAAATGCTTAGTGCAAGGATGGGCTCATTTGTTGAAAGACTCACTCATCTTAATCTTGAACATTCCCAAAATTGCTTTTTGGGCATCTTTTGATGCTTTCTTCAAGCTTTCAGCTTGGTGATATATGGAAATAGTTATGTGGTGTCTGTGAGAGTATTTCTGGGCTGTCTGAATGCTGACTACACAGTACTTAAATGATGCATATGTTTGAAAGATGTGTTCCTTGTCCTAAAGAGGTGAAGCTTGGCCCAGTTACTGACATCAGTGAGTTTTTGGATTGTAGTAGTTATCTGCCACCCTGTGTGTTACTCATACTTGAACTCTCCACAAGAAGTACATTCAGTGCAGCAGCCTCTGAGGCAGCTCAAATAGATCCAAATAAAGAGATAAAGGAGAATCTTGAGGTACAGACCAGTTGGTTCTTTTCATTACATCTTTGTTTTCTGATTGCTCACAGATGCTTGTGAGTATCAACTGCCTCATGTGCACATGCTTAAGGCCTCACAGTTTCTGTGTTCTTGCTCTGTAGTTCATGGTATGGCGGGTCTTCTTGGTGTCCTGTGATGTCCTGGTGACCCAAAAATACTTTTGTTTTCCTTTGTTTTGCATTGAAATGTCAGAAACAATATGAGAACTGTGTTATAGCCAGAAGCGTGTTTTCATAGGATGGCATGGTGCTACATGCCATGACAACCTGTGAAGAAGTTTGAAAGTAAGGGAGCATGCTGAAATACTATTGGAAGACTCATGGCTGGGGAAACCAAAGCAGGTGCAATGTCACCCATACTGCCATTTGGAAGGTGTACTTGAAGGGAAAGATATTCCAGACAGCTCCTGGGCTTTGTCTTGGAAAGAGAGTTAATTGAGTTGCTCAAAGTAAACAGATGGGATGCGGTATTCAAGCTTGCTCCTTGGCTGTCAGTTTCTTATTCGGTGCTATCTGCCTATTAAATTTAAATATTGGCAGAAAAAAGTCAATGAAGAATAAAGAGAGAGCAAGTTAAAAAAAACCCTCAAAACCAAATAGAAATGGAAACAAAAAATGGCGGTGGAATCACTTTCTATGGTCCATGAGGAAGATGGTGACTCAGGAGAATTTGTTCACACATGACATGTGCAAAAGGTGCCTGAGGAGAAGAATCACAGGCTGCCAGAAAGAATGGCAGTATCTGAAATGATTGTCAGTGATATTCTAGTAAAAAAAAAACATGAGGAAGAAACCCAGCCAAACTACGATGGCAGTGTTTACAGCACACAGGAGTGCAGCTTGATCCATTTAGAGTAAACAAATTATTTTCGTCTTGTCCTGGGAAGACGACTCAGTGGACTTGATCCAATTAAAGTGGAAGCAGTGGAGCAGGAAGGAGTGCTGTTCTTGTGCAGTAGCAAGGGCAATGGAATCTCCAAAGCTCTTCTCTTCATTAGGTGTGGGAAGAAGGATGGATGTGGCTGAGTAGCTTAGCTGTCACTCTGGGGAGAAGTGTGACATTAGGAAATTTAGGTCTCAAAAGGAACCAAGAATGAGATGAATGGACAGATGCAATAAAAGAAAGTGATTAGTCCTGAGAGACCTTTCGCTTTGCAAGTTTAAGAGGTTGGAGGAGCTGTTTAATGACCTCTTGGCATTTTGACTTCTGTGACCTCTTTACAGAAATGAGCATTTACCAACACTCCTTCAGTCTAAATATGACAAAAATGCAGTCAGCTTCTCCAAGGCTTCTCATACAGTTCACCACTCAATCCTCAAGGCAGCCTGAGAAGAATGGTCTTTAGTTAACTGACTTTGCTGAGGCATTTTCAAATTTCATGAGAAGGTAAAAACCTTGGAGGAACAGAGGAGTGCACAAAAGGTTAACTTTAGAGCTCAGAGCCACTTCAGATTTCCAAATGGCATTGTCATTCTTGCAGAAGCCCTGGAGAGACAGGGAAAGAGTAATTAGGGAGAAGTTCATAGTAGGTGAAGAATAATTAGGAGCTGCTGAGAAATAGCTGGTGAGGACATCTCAGAGAGTGCCTGGGAAAAAGAGCACTGCAGCTCATATCCACATAAATGAGGTACACTTGTGATCAGAGGTTGGAGTCTAGATATAGGGTCTCTTTTTGCATCCTTCAGTACTCCTCAACTCATAGACCCTTCCTTGCTCCTGAACCCCAGTGCCTCCTTGTCTGCTGAAGTATTGTTACCTTTCTCATTATAGTAGTACCTAAAGCTGTTCTTCCCAGATGGGGCCCAGAGATGAAAAGGCAGCTGGATCCAGATGTCAGCAGAGCATTAATGTTGTTCTGATATCGGTATTCTCAAGTTTGACTCTAAATGCTGTCTGCTGTTTTCTTTGGGGGCTGGTCACTAAAAGGCATGATGCCCTTACATGTACTCTTGACCTGATATGACACTGTAGGGAGAAAGAAGATGAAGCCCCAGCACTCTTCTCTCTAAACCCGGAGAGAAATAGTCAACCAGTGTGATATAACGGCAATATGAACACAGGCAAGGTAGTAGTTAGTTAGAATATGATCTCTGAGCAGTAGTTTTGGAGTGAAATTCTAAACTATGGAGAGTCTAGAGGTGGTAGCTTGGCATGCATGAATATTTGAGGCTAGTACTTGCAGACGGAATTACTACTTCTGGCTGGGGTCCTATGGCTGTGGTAATGTCTGGAGCCATTTTTAGCTCCTTGAGGCAGAACTTGCACCATGGTGTCAGTATAATGGAACCCAGGAGATCCAAGGGTCAGTTTGTTGCAGTGATGGCACGTGGGTGGGTCCGTGGAGTGATACAGCTGAACTGAGCACTGGGTGACTGCACTCTGGGGTTTTGTACTCGATGCCAGCTCTGGCCTTGTCCCGAGGGCTGAATAGCAGTCAGGGGTTTGCACACAATGGGGGTGTTCTTGGAGCAACCCACTGGGTTTTGCTTTCAATAAAAACAGATTTCATTCATGCTCTTGAAGACAGAGAAGCAAAGCATGGTTCAGTGGGGACAGGCAGGAGAGTAGCTTCAAAAGTGCACTCCTGATCCCAGATAAGCACTAGAGGAGATGTCTCTGTGCCTCTGGTGCCAACTTCGTAAAAGGGAGAGGAGGCCTTGTCTGCTTTCTGGCAATTAAAATAGGAGCATGCCAGATTTCTGGCTCTGCCAAGGCTTAGGGTTAGGATTAGGGTTAGGGTTATGCCTAGGGTTAGGGTTCAGAAAACCACAAAGCCCAGAGCTCCAGGGACACTGACCGTGCAAAAAGCGTGCCAAGGAGAGCGAGACACTGCCCCAGCCTTGTGGCCTTTTTTCTCCGTGCTTGGTGCTCGCCTCAGCCCAACGTTTTTTCTTCGACCACGCCTATGGTTTGGGTTAGGCATTCTTAAGGAAGAGGCAAATAAGAGGAATAAAGTGAGGGATTTGCATTTTTATCTGATTGAGGAAAACTGTTTTTCTTCTATATAGCAAGGCAAAGAAAATATCTGTACCTCTCTATCCTTATGATAGATGATCCTTCTATTTTCATTTTACTTTTATGAGGTGAGCCTATTAAAATGTGAAAATAAAGCCAAACAAATCCTTCATATCAAATAAAATGCACCAATGCTTTTTTACTATCGAAACGGAAAAGGTTTTTTCTCCATGAGTGTACCTTGCTTTTCAAATTAAATGTCGAGTATCATGTCTCCCCCAGAGATCTGAGCTACAGAGCAAAGTTCAGATTCGTCAGCTACAGAATTATATTTACCTTAATGCTTATTACATATCAAATTACTGTGCTGTGACATGAATAAATATTGGATTTTAAAGTTATTCCATTCAGAGTTTTACTGAAAGAAATTTGATTGCTTTAGTGCAGCTATTTAGCAGGCCAAAAAGGTCATGTATTTTAAGGAAACATTCAACTAAAACTATGGCTGTCCTCAAAGGAAAATATTTCTCTTGCCTAGTAAATCAGCACCTTTGTTGTTGAGGTGTTGCATGTGGGATCCTGCAATCCAAACTGCAATTCCCCTCAGAGCACCATAACAAGGTAAATAGGTGCTGGATTCCTTGTTTTACCAAAGGAGGAACTGCAGCACAAGGATGGGTGTTCACAGCAACAACCTGACGCCCCTCACGGAAAGACGAGGCTGCTCTTCTTGTGCCCAGTATGATGAGGATGCCTGAGCCCCTGTGTTTGTCTCCTACTTTCAAAGTGCAGGCTTCAAAGGGGAAGAGCCCTGTGGCTCAGAGCAAGTTGTGAGTGTCCCACATACTGAGGAGGGAACAGCTTTGGCCCAGAGCTAGCCATTGTCTGGGGTGGAGGGGTCCCCACTATGGGTGTGGAATCAAGAATTGAGAGTGGACATCATAATCTAGAACCCACAATCTTACTCACCCCTTCTCTTGTGAAAACTGCACTGTTGTATCTCTGCTGCTTATTCACAAATTGCTGTTTAATGATTAGAAAACTTAGCTTGTTTGGCTATGATAGAGTTCCCTCTCCATTCCTAAACTTGTCCTATTAAGTGTTGGCCTGTGGATCAGATTTTATGTTAAAATCAGTGTGCTTCTAATTTTTTTTTGCAGTGGGAGTGCAATGTAGAAAAAATGGATTTTGCTACTTTCCCAAATTCCTTCTAGTCCACAGCCTGGTTTGAGTAAGGTCTCCAGCAAGCCAAAGTAGATGTGAGTACAGAATGAGACAGTATTATTTGTCAAAAGTAATTTAGAACTAGGAGTATATATGTGGAAACTGGTGTTTGCCTGCTGCTCAGACTAACAAAACAGCTGTTTCAGACTGCCTGGGCCATTTACACTGATACAGCCTCTTTCAGGGTGAGGATGTCATAGGGCTTAAACCGGCCTTGGCTGATTAACTTCTGATTTATATAAAACCACCTCTAAATTTGCATCTGAAAAGGACTGCTTTAATCCTGTTACCTAGTATTAAATTTTAAAACTTCATGTCAGGGGGTCATGGTTGTTTAGTAATACAGCCTTGGATAAAAATAGAGTGACATTATTCCAACAATATTAATCTTAATGAGATGTGCAATCTTACCATGTGTGTATCAAGGACACAGTACTTATATGTTAACTTTATTACGCCAGTTAATGCAATTAGTGTAGTGTTGCTAATGTAGTTAAAAGTTTTATCACTAATCATATGAGCTCCAATAGGATAAATATAAAGGGTTATTAATGCAGTAATTTATTATTAACAAGTAGAGAAGCAGCAGAGCAATAAACTTTGCCTTCCTGCTGTAATGCCTTTATATGTCATCACATTTTGGTTTACGTGGCATGACTGTCATTCCTTACACTGACTGATGGCTGCTGCTGGATTGTCTCTAATATTACATAAAAAGAACCTGGCACCCATTTGAAGATCTCAGTGTCCCTCAGTCAGTTTTGTGGTGCATAATTTTTTTCACTTTTTCTCTTTCTTTTTGACAGCTTGCAGCAGGTCTGACTCTTATCTGATCAGGATTCCTGTCTGTGAGAATGATCTTTAAATACCTTCAGTTCAAGGACGCTGTAGAGTGTCTCTTTCAACTAATATGAGGTACCAAAATAGTGAAATTTAATGAGATAGAACACCAAATTGATTGTCTCGGAAAGAGTACCTGAGAGGGTAGTTAGGATGATGTGTCAATCATTTTACCTTAACAGCTTGTACCGTCATCATGTGACATTTCTACAGAATGGCATGAACCGCTTGGTGTCAAAGGACTCATATTTGCACCTTTGATTTACCTAGCAGACAAAAATCATTAAAGGGCAAGGACTGCTTTGCTTAGTGGAGAGGACACAGCTTGTGTGGTTTTAAGCAATTTAAAAAATATTGACGCCCTAGTTTTAGGACACCTTTTAGGTGTCTTTAGCTTTATTTTTCCATCACAAGTGTTAGAATTTTGAGGACAGCCTGAACATGTTTTAATTCTGCTGGGTCATTTGATGCCTGGGAGACAGCTCACTATTCACAGAATAGCTATCAAGAGGCAATAAGCTGAAGTCCACTCATGTTTCATGATTCAACATGAGTCATGACCCAGGTAAAAATCTGATTAGATGAGGTGTATCTTCAGATTTTTCATTGGACTCTCTTCTTCCAGAAACAATGACATGGGTTGCAGGAAGTGCAATGCATATGTCAGGTATGTGGGGCTGTTGTCTTATCACAGACAATTTCTGCTTCAAACAAGGACGCTGGTAAGTAATTCTTAGGAAGGACTTTTAAGCTTTTGACTTTTTTCCACTCCTTAGCCATCCAGAATCCACATTTTGTGTAAAATCTGCTGTATAAGCAGCATGTAGCTTCTGCTTGTGGGGATGACAATCTGAAAGAGAAGAGAAAGGGATTAGGAGGAGATGATTTACTTTACACACTGTTGCTTTAGGTACTATACTATGGGTTAAGAAGAAACTCCCAACATTTAGGGACAGCATGCAAAGAGATATAACTGTGAATACAAAAACACTTGTGCTAGGAGCTTGTCTGGAAGCTAAATAAAATTAGTAAACTGTGTAAAACTGGGATCAGAATAAGGCTTTAAGAATGAGGAGGTTCTTGAATGACATATAAGTTAGGGAAAAACTCTTCTGGTTGACTTTAAGGCAGACTTTGTGGTATTTTATGAAACAGGTCATATCATCTGGTTTCTTGGACTTGGTAAGCCAGTTGGTCTTCAGTCCTATCTTTTTAAAATCTTTGAAAAATAAGTTAACAAGAACAATGCCTAGCAGAGTCTTAGGGATTGGGACAAAGGTGCTGAATCTTATACAAAGCCGTACACAATCTGTTCTTAGGAGGATTTAAATTTAGAATATGCTAGTTATTCTGTATTGTGATTTTGCTGAAAATTTGTCAAAGATCAGTTTGGGCACTTTCTATGCTAACTAATAATGGCAGCAGTATAGGACTGAGTTATTGCAGAGCCCTCCATTCAGAAGGATCCCAAAACATCTGTATGCTGCTGTGCCTAATGAGAATCACAGGCTTGTCAGCCCTTCCAGTGAAATAAAGCCATCAGATTCTCAGATGTAACCAAAGAGAGAGGAAGAGAGAGCAAGAGCTACGCCATGACATTTAAAATTCCTTTCAAGTATGCATGTGTAGTAAAATGCCAGCAATGGGGTTAGACAAGTTCATAACAAGCCTCACAAATGGGTTACTCTAAATGAGAATGTAGAGGTATCAATAATAAAACCCACACACCTGCTTTCTCAAAATGGAACATTTTAATTTAATTTTCTGCTCTTGCTTGTTCCTCTTTGAATCTCTTTCTTCATCTCTGAGTTGTAGTTGTGCCTCCAATCTCAATCTGAGCCATCTGTTCCACTTCTAATACTAACATCTTCTATCATATAATGTACTATATCATGAGAAAAAAAAAAAGAAAGATGATGACTTTCTCCTGGGAGGAAACCTTATATTTCACAAAAGGTTCAGCTGTCACTTCAAAACAACACCTTCCCACGCACATATATGCACCTGCCACATTAGAATATTATTAATAATGCAGCCTTCTTGTGTTTGACAAGCCAAACAAAATTACCCAAAAAATGTGAAAAGGTCTAAGAAAGGTGAGAGCAAGTCAATGTTTCTTTTCAAAATGATAGCACCCAAACTGATCCACAATAGAAAGTAATTACATTTTAAATGAACTGTTCTAACTTAACTTCTTGTATACGTTGCAAATTTCTGTTCTTTTCCAATTACATGGGTATCTGTTTAAGATCAGTGAAGTTTGAAGAGTTGTGTTGGCTCTTCTTAATCTCAATCTAGAACTACAAATCCCTGTTCCTTTCATTCTGTGTTGTTTTGGTCCTTCACTAGCTAATAGTCTCTATCCAACCTCCACCACTCTTAGTGTAATCCCAAATTCACAGGGGATTTGGGGGTTGGAGGAAAAGAGGACAGTGGTAGCGCTCAATTTTGCCTGTAACTGTGGTTTCAAGCTGAGCTAGAGGGTTAGCATCCCAGTGAAAAAAGAATGGTAGTGGAGAGAAAGGAATAGACTCAAGGTTTTGGGTGGATCCTAGTAAGATAAGGAAGGGACTTTTGTCTTAAAATTAAATGAAAACTTGAAAACTGACCTGGGAGATTTAGGCCGGGATGACAAAATACAAACTAGAAAGAAATCAGGTAGAATCAGGAAAGAGTGCAGAAAGATGAGGTGAGGATCAGGTTTGTTTGGAAGGATCGAGGAGCCTGTAATGAAACACGAAGTGTGATCCTGACTGAGGCAATTTAAGAAAGAATAATGAGATTAAAGGAAAACACTGATGCTATCAGCAAAGAGAAAATGTCAAAGCCTCATATTTTCTTTATTCCAAATGATGTCTGGATTGAAGAAGCAGATGTGAAAGTCACTGTTTATCAGATCCAGAGAACCTTGTTTTTCACTTGTGGAGAGATTTCAGCATTATATGGCCAGAATTGTGTAATGAAAGTTTGGAAGTTTTGTGCATCTGATTCAAAATACCTCTCTTGGTTTTGTCTATCCCAATTAGTCTTTCTGACTAATGTAGCTACTATCAGTTTATGCCACTCAGGGACACAGGTGTTTCTCTAATCCTTCAAATATAATCCAGAGCATGAGAGTGAGTCAGGCATTGGGTTTCCATTTACAAACAAGGATTTTGAAATCCGAGTTTTGTGGAGATGAGGATCATAGAGGCACATAAAGGTTAAAGATTTGAGTGTAGCCCATAATAGCTGTTCTGCACTAGTGCTTCTTTGTGGACTCTCTGGTTTAGGCTTAAAACAAGCTGCAGAAAACCACATACATGGCCAGCTTAAGTCATGAGCTGAGTTGCAGAGCTGCCTGCACATTCAATGCTAAGACATAGACAGCAGGCAGTTCAGACAAGCTGAATCTTCCTCTGAAATTTCTCTCAGTTGATTAGAGAAGACCTTTAATGTGGGGTTTCTAAATCAAGTGCCAATAGTTAAACAGAATCTTAGCTCTAGGCTGGAGTAATGCCTTTGGCATTGGAAATGGCACACGGCAATTTGCTAACTTCAGTCCATCAAGGCAACAGGAAAGGCAAATCCAGAAAAATTGTGCTTCACATTCTTGGTCTGCTTCACTTTACAATGGCTTGTGTTTGAGGATGGCATAGATGTTGTTTGAAAATGTTTTGGAAGGTGTTGCCTGAAACCTAAGCCATATCCAGGTTTCAACATCTTTTCACTGATCCTGCCTCACTGCTGGAGGAAAATACAGTGCACTGCCTCAATAAATACTAGATTTACTATGGTTTAGCATAAATACATGATTTTAAATATTTCCTCCTGGAACACAGTTTCCTCTGTGAGCTACAAAGTTACATTGACAGTCTTTCTGTGGGAAAGTAGTTATTCCTTCCCTCATTGCATGAACCCCATGGATTTACCTACCATACAGAATGATTTAGGGCTAAATAACTATTGATTTGACGAGCAGACTTGGGACAACGGAATACAGATGTATTTCCTGGATCCTATAGTAGTTCTAGCACCTATATAAATGTTATTTATATAGAGGAAAAGAATACAATCATCTGCCAAATTTGAAAAAAGACATGGAGTATATTTTCACAACTAATTCCTACACCAGGAATATTTTAAATGTCTCCCAGGCTCTGGAAATCAGTGTTACAATTAGCTAAATGAAGTTGCAAGTCATTTTATGCTCTAACCCCATATGACTTTAATAGAAAGTTTTGTGTGTCAAAAGAACATCCCTCTTGAGTGTAAAAATAACTCACTGATTGTTGAACAGAGTCATCAGAATTAAAATGATATTTTAAAGAAAAAAGGTATCTTTAAAGTTCACATCACATGGATGGCCATGAACCATGGGGAGTGAAATTCAGGGATTTGAGACACTTTTCCCAGAAAATGGTCCTCAATCTCATTACAGCATCTATCAGTCCCATTGCAGTCAGACCGAAAAGACTCTTTTTCCTTCCTTTTCACCTTTTGATTTGAGGTCCTTTTTCCAATTGTTTGGTCCTGGTGAGACCAACCTTCCATAATTCAATAATCACTGTCTAAAAAATGACTTTAGAATATTCACAAGTTTATTCTGTTAGTAGCTCTTGAAAACAATGCCCTGGTATTTGGAAATATTACCACAGTCCCAGAAATTTAACAAAGCTAATGAGACATAGGAAAGAACAGGTATCATTAATACAGAAAATGATAGTAAGAAAATGTGGAAGGTTTACTGGGTATTGTGATGTATTCCTGCAGGTCATGTCTGGTAATTTTCTATTCCAAATACATTACTATTCTCAGGCATGTGTTTATTGCAATCATGTCTTAAGATGACATGTTCATTTTCTCACTATGTGTTTGCTTAAATATTAAAAATGTTATAGAAGGACTTCTCCAGAAATTAAGCCTCAGCTTTTGATGACTGGTTACAGATACCTGGTATATTAGAGATACAGACAGTAGGTAACAATACATTGTATCCAAAGTTATTTGATCTTTCTTTTGAGGAAATACTGTTAGCACATGAAGAAATATTTTCCTGCAAATTGCTGCTTATAAAGAATATTAGCTATCCCAAAAGAGACACACTTTGTGCTAAAAAGTATCTTAGAGTGAAACAAAATGTCTTAATACTAAATAGAATAGTATCCCTTTACATAAAGGAAAAATACTTAATATTTGAGTACACATGGTTTCTTAGGGGAAATAGTTATGTTGGCTGAGGATGTAACTTAACTTTGGAACAACAGAGCTATCCCATGAGCTGGACCAACAGACCATCTAATCTGGGATTCTTTTCCAACAGGGGCTGCTACCAGATGTTTAGAGAAGAGTATAAGAACTAAGCAGTACATAATACTTCCCACCTTCCAGATATATTGTTCATGGACTTCCTGAGCTGGTGACTATTTTCAGACCATCTGCTTGCTGCACCCCCTCTCCATGAATTAGTCCAGGGCTTTTAAATGCATTAGTGCCTTTCGTGTGTGCCTCCACAGCATCCTGTGGTAATGAGTTTCACAGTTTTATTATGCATGATGTGAAAAAGTACTGTTGATGGAAAAAGGTATTTCCAGAGGGTGATTCATCCTTCCTGACTTAGCAGAGGATTAATTACCCTTTGAAGAGTCTCATCTTCCTGCATTGACATTAGAGCTTTAGTCGATTACTTCATACTAGACACGTACATTTTAGATAACTACAGATAGGGGAGAATTATCCCAATTTTAGGGTCAGTTTAATTAAATGCAATAACCTCTTTCAGTTAAACACCTTCAGCATAATATTTTTTCTGTAGATTTTGATGATAGGAAATATCATAAAGTTTTCCACAAAGATGTACTTGAATGAAAAATTGCTACCTACCTTTGTAAGCCTGATGGCAAGGCTTTCCCTCTGCCAGTTTAAACTAATTAACTTTGTGTGTAGATGAGGCCTAAAGGATCATTATAAGAAGAGGAACATTAGGTTTAATTATTTATCTTTTTTTATTGAAGGGCTTTGGCTAACACGTGTGGATGGTTAAATTATACGAACTATGCCTTGAAATGGATGAATAAATTCTTGCTGTTCTATCAGTCAGTGGTTACTAAATAAATAATTTTTTAGAGGGAGATACCCTCACTAGAATTTGGGAAGTGAGCCATATATCGTATGTCAACTATATTAACAAAGGGGATGTTTTGCACATCCAAAAGATAGAAGTTTGTACTTTGGGAGATGACAATGCACACAACACTGATCATGTAGATATAAGGTTTTTAAACAAAGTAAGATTTAATGCTTTCTATTCACCTATTACCTCAACAGAGTAATTAAATCATGTAAAACTTATTTTTAATAGTCCATGGCAAAGACTGAAGAAATTATTTTATAATGAATACGTGTTTTAAACACTTGGGATAAGAAATCTAAATAAAATATGCATTTACACAATATTCTGAAACCTTTATAGCTCTGAAATAGTTCTTATTTGGCAAAAGCACAGACAACTACTTGGCATTAACTAAGTTAGCTCCTGTAATTGTAATCAAGGGAAATCACCTCACTGGTACTCAATTTCTAACAATAAGCTTCATAAAGCTTGTTAATGAAACTCACCATTTCAGTCTTGTTTTTTTGGAAAATAGTTATTTTCCCAAAGAAATCATAAAGTTGTAGGAATAAAACTCGAGCCAAATCAAACACACTTTTCATTTAAACTTGACTCAATCCCTTAGCTTTCTGAAGAAGTGTCATAGAAACAGTGGCATTTTGCAGCTAGACATGCAGCAGGATGAAATTAATGGTTTGGTTTTTAATGCAAGCCCTGTGAGAGTTGGACTTCTTGCTCAATCGTAGATGTCTGATGTCCTTGTGCAACTGAATGGTGAATGGTGCAGTCCAGAGATGCCTAAGTCATTTCTCACCTATGATGGCCACTGGAAGCAGTAGGACTGTCCTAGTAGTATGCCACAGCATATTGCTAGGACAGATTACTGGTGGAACAGATAGATCCAGTAATAGTTTTACCTCTGGAGGAGGGTAAAACTGCAGCTAGACATTAGTGTCTGGATGCATACTCTTACTGGCTTTTTGCTTATGAGAGGAGCAGGACAGTAAGAGTGTGTTTTGAAGTGAATATTGGCTTGATAAAGATGTTGTTAGAGTGTTTAAGGATTTGTACCTAAAAGTGTCTGAGAAAGGCTGGATGGAAGATAAATATAGATCTGCAAAGCTATGCCAAGATGGAGCCATTTCCAAGCAGAAACGTAATGGAAATTTATCTAGCAGAAACCTTACTTGTTTAGACCTTAGACAGTCTCCAAAGTTAGGCAGTAACTGAAGCGGATTTAATATCAGTGTCAGTCATGAGCCCAAGTTTCTCTGTGGCTTTAGCATTTATCAAAAATCTTGAGCATTTTTGTATTTCTTAAAAACATGGGACAGTGGTGGTTTCCTGACTCACAATGTTGCTTTAAAATAAAAGAATGATAATTTAAAAAATACTGTGAAAATGGCAGGCACTACTGTAAGACAAATACATAGAATTCATTCTGAAATGGTGTCAGTATTTGCTTCTTCAATGCCTAGCTATCATGATTTCCTACTTCCTTTTGCTGTTGGCAAGGTTAACTTATTTTTTAGAGGCTGGACTTTCTGAGAGCAGATGCACAGGGTCTTGGCATTCACTGTACTGATGTGCCTCATGGAAGTCAGTAATAGTTATTTAACGGTAAGAGGAGTGTTCTGTGAATCTCCATTGAACAGGGTTCTATGTTTCCACAGAAGGTTCTTGAAACACTTCTGTTGTACAACTGTGCTTCTGAGGGCAGCAATATAAAACAAAATGTCATTGTGTAAACAAAGTAATGATTAAAACAATGTTATTCAGAAAATTGCTGTTATAAACTATGATTTCTAGCACATCTGGATGAACTACTCTATAGGAAGACATTTGTTCAATTTTTATATCTTTTATGCTTTTTGTGAATACAGTACATTCCATACATTTGCAGATATTTCAGTTTGGGGATGGTGTTTGCCATCTACCTATTCTGTACTGCTTAATTATTGATAGTTTTGATTAAAAATTCTAGCTGTGTATATGCAGTGTGTGACAGATAGGGGAATGCACAGCTGACAAATGGTGGATGCTTATTTTTGTTGCCTGTTCCATTTTTAATTTTGGAATGAAAGTCAACAACATTCTGAGCTGTATCAGCAGACAAATAGTCAGACCAAGGAAAGTGATCATCACTCAGTGCTCATTAGAAAACACATGCAGTTTTGGGTCCAGTGTTAGGTCTGTCTGTACAAGAAATTGGTTGAACTTTCATGAAGGCCACCAAAATGATGAGGGGTTGGAGCACTTGTCCTGTGAGGAAGAGCTGAGGGCGTTGCTCTTGTTCAGGCTAGTGAAGAGGTGGCTTTGGAGGAACCTAACAGCAGCCTGGTCATACCTGGAGAAAACAATGCAAAAGGGAAATGAGTAGATAGTTGGTGGAATGGTAGGGAAGGATTTCAATGTCAGATCAGGTCCTTAGGTCTCAGGGCTGGGAGGCAGGAGACAGTCTGTGCATCTTTACAGACCGAACTATGTCTAAGTTTTGTTGCGGTTGCTTCCTAAGTCAGTGACTGTGATGTTCTGGGCTGAAGATTCATGAGGCACAGCTTCAGGAAACTTCTGTGAATGTCCTACAGTGCTGATGTACGACTGGATGTGCCAAATATTGCCTGGTCAAATTCTGCACTGGAAGAAATTCTGCTAAAGAAATTCCAGTGAAGATAGACCAGCAGATGGTTTGGTATTTCACCAGGGTGCTTGCTTGCTAGAGTGTTTGTGGAAGTGAAGAGAAAGGAGCTGAAGGTAAGACTCATTGTCAGTGCTTGGATGTGCTGTGTGGCGTATGGTCAAGTTCTGGGGAGCACTAAGTGCATTCTGCCAGGCCCAAAAATGCCAGAGTCTCATTGACTTCTGATTATATTGTCTGAATTTAAAGGGATGTATGTGCATGCCAGTTGTTTGTGCATGCCAGGCATGCATAAACCACACAGGTTCTCTTGCTCTATCAGTATACTGGTGATGATCCTCCATGTCCATTAATATTGATACATTCAGCTATTGACAAGGGACTTAAAGCAGCCTGTGGGAACTGGATTGTCTTCCAGGCCTGCGGGGTGGGTGTCATGGTTTGAGACTGTAGTGGCAGCAAAGTGGCTTGAATACCCAAAACACTTTTAGTCACAGGTAGAACATCTGCCCTGTGAGGAAAGGCTCAGAGACTTAGGGTTTTTCAGCCTGGAGCAGAGAAAGCTCCAGGGAGACCTCATTCCAGATTTTCAATACTTAGAAGGGAGCTTAAAAGAAAGGTGGGGATAGACATTTTATCCTGTTGTGGTAGGATAACGGGTACTGGTTTTAAGCTAAAAGAGGGTAGATTCAGACTAGATAGAAGGAAGAAACTTTTTACAATGGGAGTTGCAAAACACTGGAACAGATTGCCCACGGTTGTGACCACCCCATCCCTGGAAATACTCAAGAACAGGTTGAATGGGTCTCTGACCCAGTGGAAGGTACTCTAGTGGAAGATGCTCCTGCCCATGGCAGGAGGATTGAAACTAGGTTATGTTAAAGATTCCCTTCCAACCCAAACTATTGTATGGTGTATTTGGTGTTAATGTGTGACATGGCATCATCATCCCACAGGAGACACTGGAGTGCAGTACCAGACAGGGGAGGGGCAGGGGACACTTCTCCAGGAGACTTCAGGCCACAGCTCAGGGAGTCTCTGCCCACTTCTGTCAGTTGTGGGATTGGGGAGGGAGGGATATCTTCCATTTTGACTCGCCCAGCTTCTCACAGCTGCCGACTGTTGCCTCCTGGGGCTCAGGGCCCTTCTGGAAGGTTCTCCCCACACAGCCACAAACAGCTTCATTACAGGGTGAGATTGGAGGGTCCAAGATGAGCAGCCCTAATCCCTCACTCAACTACCATTAAAATTTCCTGGTTTTTTGGGTCTGATCCTCCAATGAGACATTAAATTCTGGGCATAGGGAGTAGAAAATAAGAACATTTAGGTGTCACATACATAATAATGAGTCACAAAACTGTGATGCAAGATCCTTTCAGAGTGGCCTTAAGGCTCAGCTCTTCAAGAGCAGCAAAGGTCTTTTTGCTTTCTGCTTTGTTTTCTGTATATCCATCTGTCATTGCTCCCTGAGTCTGTCCTCCTTCCTCAATGCCAAGCTGCTTTGGATAATTTGTCCCAATTAATTAGATCCCAGAGCTGTTTTCAAAAGTCTGTGCCATTCAATCCCCATGCTGTTGACTACCTATTAAATGACATAATTTAGGATCCTATAAGGGAAATCAAGCATTTATCTTACTTTTTGTCTATGACCATAGCACACCAAAGAGCTGGTATTTACGTGGAAGCCATCTGAAATGCTAATGCAAATAATTAACTCCAGTCTGCAGACTCCATTCAAATTGCTCACTGAACCCCACACTGATTCAAGAAATGAAACTGGAAGCTTTTTTTTAAATGAATCTTTTCTTAGTACTGATTAAAACTGTGGTTTACTCTTTTGTCTGCATTTCCCTTAATTTGAAGTATAACTAAAGGAGGTCTGTAATTGCCGATCCTTTTCTATAACACCAAACTTTTTTGCTGGTTTTTTTCTGTAATTCTTTAGGAGACTACATAACTTTTAACAAGGCTCCCCAACCTCCTTTTTATGCCCAATAACACCAGCTGCCTTCTCGTGTCTCTAATGAATGTATCTTCCCCGTCTCACTCCACCACCTCATCACTTTCATTGTGTTCCCCTCCTTTGACAGGTGGTCTTGTGGGTATAACGACATCATTAAATAGCTCTAAAGCTGCTAGTAAGAAAATAGTTATCGAGTGAGTCAGAATACCTTCACTGCTGTAGCTGAACGAACAACTTACAGTGTTTGCTAAATTTAACTGTTTCTCCTCTGCTTCCTCTCATCCATCAGGTTCATAGGTCAGCACAGAGTTTCATTTCCTATATAAAGAGGTTTAGGTCCACCTGAAATATTTGGGGCTGCCCTTACCCCCTCCTCCCCCACACACACTGCTGCCATGGGTAGCAGAAGGTTTCCAGGTAACCCACACCTTGGATGAACACAAGTAGGGCATGCACAATACCCCGGAGCACTTACCATGGCATTATGAGCCTGTGTTCATGTGACTGAGTCAAGCAGTGAAAATGCAAACCCAGGTCATAATTCAGTCATCCTTCAGGAATTCATCAGGAGAAAGAGGAGGAAAAATGAAGCCCCATCCAAGGAACATGGAAATCTGTACAGACTAAGGTATTTCTTTCTCTACAGGACTAAGAAGCGCACTTGCACAAAGCATAAAAAGGAATCTCCTGGACTGCTTTTTTCAGTGTGCAGATTTAATTTTGGAGAGAGAAAGTGAATCTTAAGATGCCTTGTTAAAGAAAACGTCAGGAATACTTCAACTTGGAATGTTATTTAAGCATGTTCTATTTAATTGAAAAATTTTAATGGCAGTGAATAAAGTGCAAAAAGCAGCCAGTGATGTGGGAGCTCTATTAGCAAAAAAAATCTCTGATGCAGCATTTGTTTAAGATGAGCCCTGGCACTCAAAAAAGAGACAGAATAAACCTTTTGCACTAATTTGAAAGCCTGATTAACTGCTCTTAACAATGATTGTGACCTGAAAGACCAAGCCCAAGTATGCAGAGGGCACGGTCCCATCCTTTTTTCCCATTCCTAATGGCAGAAGTACTGCTCTCATTTCTGGGTAGCTGAGGAAATGTCAAATTGGAAGTCACCACAGGGAACAAAATTGCCACCACAACTGGCAATTGGGTGAAGACCGGCCTGCTTAGGTTAGAGTTTTGTTCAATTTGTAGTCAAATAGCAGCGGACAGGCCACTGACATTCTGAGGTTTTGCTGCGGATGTTACTGCTGGGCATGGTCCACCGGTGGCTGCTGAATAATGTTTGACATTTCCATTTTGCAGTTCACAGAACTATGACACCTCGTGTCAGTGCAAATAAACCTGTCACAGTCTGATACTGTATTTTAGACAGTAGATTGAAAATTGATTGTATGACTTATCTGAATATAAATTGCGTATTTATTTACCCCGAACCATGGACTTGCAATTAGTTAATACATATTCATAAAATATGAGTTAGGTAAATTAACACTTGCCTATTGTAAATTACAACTGAGAATAATTTGCAGTGGCCAGAAAGTCGAAGAGGCAGTTCATTTTAAAATGGATTTGATGCATTGCATTATTTAACCATTCCCTGAATAATTTCAAGCCATGAATTTACTTATAACACGAAGTATTGCTGACATGCTGAAGAAATTTGCTTAGAACAATAGCCTTTCTCTTCCATATATTGATGCTTTTTTGCATATATGTTTTAATTGACCAGTTCTGAAATAAAGTTATTCAATTTTGCCCCATCCAATCAGCCAACATTTTTGTTACAGTGAGATCTATACCCTCCATAAATTTCTGATATCTTTATCCATGCTACTTGGCTTCTTCCCTTATGAGTTAGAGTACAATGTATTATGTATAATCTGAGTTAATATTGGCTTGCATTTCTCCCACCAGGATAAGTTATACTTTCCCATCCTGTTGAATAATAGTTTTGAAACGTAAGGAAATGGTGGCTTCTGGGAGAAAGGACTTCATACTTTGGCTACAGACTGCATGGAAGATATTTGAAGCCCTGCTCTGCCTGCTTTAAATCCACACCTGAACCTGCCTCTTGGCTGAATGCCTTGTCCCTGGACTACTGGACATAAATGTGGCCAATGCATGGTCTCCAAAATTGGTCAATAGCTCTTGCCAGTGGAGGAATGTAGAAACTGGCTATATTGGAGAGCTCTCTCTTCAGTGTGTCTCAGTTTTCGGTAATACACAGTGAGGATGCTTCCTCAGCCAGTAGTGCATTCCCCTGTGTTTATAGTTTTTACTAGCTTTTCACCCTGTTTGAGGATGTTTCCTCTGTTCTTTCTCCCTGATATTTACCGTAAATTAAATCTCAGCCCTGAGTGGCCTTTTTAGAAATTTTCACTGAGTCCCTGTTTTTTTGGTGAAGGGCTTCTCTGTTTGTAAATCGGAATTTCTGAGTGAGAATCTGCTGCTGAAAAACCCCACAGGCCAGGTCCAGTACAGAAAACATGGAGTATGTGTGAAAATGAAGCGTTGGTGGATGTGAATTTCTCAGTGGATAGTGCATCAGAGGCAAAGGCCAAACTTCAGAAATTACATCCCTCTGCCAAAAAAATTATGGTATGATAATGATGTTCTACAGCCTTTTTGTGAGTCATGTATTATTCTTCAAGCAGGTACTTAGGTGTTGAGGCCAACACAGGTGAGTGAGGTGGTATTCAGCCTAAATAAAGGTTTAGTTCAACCACAAGATATGTAAGGAGAAGACAGGGTAAGGCTGACTGTAATTTGTACAACCAAACCATGGAATTGCAGTTTCTTGTGGTGAGCATTAATGGATGTGCGATACAGTTTTGTCCTTCTGGGAATGCAGAAGTGTGGAATTTTGAAGTAGGTTCATGCCAAGCAGGAATTTTCCACTTTCTCGGCCTACAGTGAGCAAACAGTGCCCAGCATTGGGTGAATTATTTTCGCTTTTCTTCTCAGAACCAACTTCTTTTAAAATAAAGGGGGAAAAAGTAAAATGTTTTTGTGATTATATATCTCTCAACCACGTAATCGTTCTTCTATGGAAAGCTTGAAGAATATGGAATTACTCTTTGCTCAGAGGTTGTATCATCTATTTTATCTGCTAGGTCATACGGAAAGTTTTATGTGGAATAATGAGTATTCGTCTCTCTGTAACAGCAAATAAGGGAATGTAAGGTGATTAACCCCTGGTATTGTTGAGTTTTTGGTCTTTTCAGCAATACTTCCTCAATTGTTTGAAGGTGCCTGGGTCTTAAACAAGTCTATGTTCAGATATTTAAATATCCACTTGCTTTAGAAGGAAACTAAAAGGTCAATTACTTCCTTTCTGTTCCTGGGGACATGTTTACATATATGTTTTTCCATCTTTATGGTGTTTAAAACATGTTCTCAGCATGCTGGTGCTTGTGGACAAACACTGCTGGAAATCACTCTAATGGCACGTTGCTCAGCCAGTGTGGTACAGAAGTGTAAGGGGGAGTGTTCCAGGACTACTGAAAGATGCCTTTTGCTATCCTGTGTAGAAGGTTAGACCTGCTTTAAGTGGCTCCTTTGGACAGTATGGGACTGTTTCCTTTGTGACTGGGATGATAAAGGTACTCAGCAGAAGTAGCTGAATGAAGCCAAGTGGGATGATTCTGTCATGTGTCTCATTGCCTCAGCTGTCTTGATGTTTTCTCTCTGTTCCTCCTTTCCTGGACATTTGCAGAACAGAGCAGAAAACATTTCTGAAGCTTTCATCCCTGCTCATCCTTATTAACTATGGTGTGAAGTCCAGCCTGGTGTCCAGGAGCAGTGGTGTGACAAAAAGACAGGCTGGAAACCTAGGATCAGTGTGGGAACTTTCGTGTGGAAGCGTCACTCATTTCCATATTGTAGAAATGTCCCCACCAAGGACTTCCTTTGACTCGAAATGTACCTGATCAGCCTGGTAGTTGAATGCTGTATTTAATTTCATTCTTCTGATTGACATCAGTTCTTGAAATAAAATTATCTTGAAACAAAATGTCATGAGGTTACATTTATGAATTGGGAAACCACATTCTAAACAAAAAGATCACATTGTTTTAAAAAATGTTACAGAGATAAATTTCATGTTTTCTGGAGTAAGGTTTTGGAATTGTTTTGTGCCTAGGAAACTGAGTTTTAAAAAATGAATTTACTGTTTTTTGAAAAGTACTGATAGGAAAACTCTATGTCTCTCTCAGCAAAGTGAGAGTAATTCTGCTCCTGCTCAAAGTACGCTGTGTTCTGTATACTGAAAGCAAAGGTATTTTCCTCAGCTTGTAAATTACACCACATAAAATAGGCAGAACATTCCTAATTAAAGAAGTAACACCATCTGTAGAGGGCAGTGCAAAATGGGGGACAGCATTTTAGGTGCCAAAGCCTAAATAATCTCAACTCCCCTCCCGCCCCCCTCTCTCTCTCTCTTTCTCCCTCTCTCTCTTTGTACTTGAAGACCAACGTGTCTAGTATTCCCCTTTACAGCTTATAACATGAGACATGAGTTTTTAGCTCCTCTCCCAGGGAGCCAAGAATTCACAGGCTTTTATGTTTTGCAGCCCTCTGGCAGAAGTTCAGGTTAAAACACACATAAAGTACAGGTCAGCCACCAAGTAGGCAGCCACAGCTATAGCTCCAGAGTGCATTTTGTCTTCAAGATGCATCTAGTATTGGTGGTTGAGTTTGTGTCAGGAGGGAGCTTTTGGAGAAAACCACCTGTGCATCCCCTTTACTGTACTTTTATTCACACAGCAGAGCAGACTGGAACTGCACAAATTGGATTTCTTTGGCATGAAAGTGACCACAAGATGTTCTTCAGGATCACCTCGAATGCATTCCAACTGTTAATGGACCTTCAGTTCACAGGAGCAAATTAGAGCTAGGCTGATGTAAGTCTCCGTGACAACTCATGTGTGAGTGATGGTCCTTACCAACAGCTGTGTCTCTCCAGATATCTATTCTTGGATCACTCACTAATGGAGACTTTTTTTTCCTGTGCAGGAGGAGGAAATGGGTGAACTAACAAGTTATTTCATGATTCACTTTTTCACATGTGCCCAGTGATTTGGCAGTCTGGCTCTTCCTCATGACAACCTGGCTCTTCCTCCCCAGCTTCCATTTCCAGTTGCAGTCCTTAGGCAGCTCCATGCACAGAGCTGGCTCAGGTGATAGCTCAGATTTATAATTCTATCAGGCAAATAGACAAAGCAGCAGTGACCACATCTGACTGATGCATAGATGAGGGAGAGCAGATAATGCTCAAGTCGTGGATGATGGCATGGGAACACAGACCTGACTCCCTGCTGAAAAGGCTCTCTTAGGGAGAGGCTCAAGGTGCTCATCCGATTTCATTCTTGATTTCTGTCCTTGCCTGAGGGTGGATAAATGCACAGAGACAAGGAGGAGAACAAAGCACTTGCAGATGGCCATGAATTTTATTCACCACTAAAGCTGCCTGCCCTCATGGGGGTGAGCTGACTCTGCCTGGGGCTTTCTTTGCAGCTTGCTCGAAGGTTAGTGCAGAATTTCCCTGCCTATGCAAAACCTCCACAAGAACCTTACCAAAGCTTCCCAGAGCTTTATATTCCAACACTTTTTATTTCTGCTTCTGACTGTAGTCTGAGATAATGTTGATCTATACAGCCAGGTAGGTGGATCTCATATCATGCCCTGTAGAAAGATGCATCTCTCCACAGACGTCTGCACTGCAGGTAAAGGGCTACTCCTCCTGGAATTTGTAGGGTGAGTGTGCTCTCCACTGAATCCTTAGATCTTGAACTTGTTTCTTTCACTTAACCTCCAGATCCAGATTATACTCCAGAGTATGCAATAGAATGAAAACTTCTCTGGATTTGTTTCCAAGGGGAGTGATCACGATATGATAGAACAAAAAATTACTTCTTCTCTGACAGCTGCTCTTAATCATAATATTATGGGCATTTTTAGAAATAAACAATTGTTTGCGAAGACAAACCTGCAACTCTGTAATGATGTCCCATTGCTGACCTCTGAAGTATTTTTGATCTTAAAAAGAATTTGATGCTTCAAAGAAGCAATTTTGAAGGCTAAAAGAACAAATATAAGTTTCTTCTCTGGCATTTAAAAGAACATAACCTACTGGTAATCCCAGGAGAATAACCCAGGAAAATGGCAAATGAAAATGTAGGAATTTCCATTTTCTCAAGTAGCTATGTTTTTCCTGCAATGGTAAAAGAGGTGGATTTTCTGTTAATATTGAATGAGATGATATGCTCAGCAAAAAGTCAGAAGAGCAGAGGTGTGATTTCAGGCAATCATAAACAGATTTTCACACATCATGAGTGATAAATTGTTGGGACAATTTAGGAAGAATTTGTTTAGGAGACAAAGTGATCACTTTATATCGCAGTTTGATCCCTTCAGCATTCATTTCAGGTAACACAAGAGGGGTCCTGGCCTTAAACTTTATTGAAAATTGTATGACAGAGGCAATACAAATAGAACACATTTAGCAGTTTAGTTGTTCAGAAAGATGGTGGAATGATATACTTTACATATGTGACTTTATTTCACCTGCTTTGGAAAAACCTGAAATCATTGTGTTTTTAATTTTATTCAGTGAGGAATATATTTATTTACCAGTTTGTGAGAACTTAATTTCCAAAAAGCTTCCTAACCCCTTCAGATTTATAAACTTGGGGTAGTAAAATGGATTTTACCCTTCTGCTGAAAGCTTAACAGTCTTTCACTTGTAACTTCTGAGATAATGAATCATAGAATCTCTGCACGGGGAAGTGGTGACCTCTGGACATCATCTGGTTTAACCCTCCTGCTAAAGCAGGGTCAGCTGGAGCAGGGTAGGGACTCCACAATCTCTCCGGGTAATTCATTCCACTGTTTGAATACCTTCACAGTGAAGTTGGGTTCTTATAATGTTTGAATGGAATTTTCTGTGTTTTAGGTGATGCCCGTTGCTTCTCAGCCTGTTGCTGGGTACCTGGAGAAGACTCAGGCAAAGGTCAAAATGTGCAATGCAGGGGCTGTTGCATGCAGAGACAGAAAGTCTTTCTAACCAGTGTCACTGCCCTGGGAGATGGGTCAGCCTCGGGGGGTGTTCGTCCCTGCACCGGAGGCAGCAGTCACTTTCCCGCAGGCAGGCACAGAGAAATATCACTTCCCGGCGGCCGCTTGGAACGGGCTGCGCTCTGGCTCGGTCAGCAGGCGCACCCAAAGCGAGGGGACCAGGTGGTCTCAGCCCCTCAGGAATTCTGGAGGCAAAAGAGGCAAGGGAGAGGACCAGTCCGTATAAACCTTCCCAGTTTACTGTCCCGAAAGCGGTGGGGATGAACTGGCCGACGAAATCAGGGAGCACCGTAGTTTTGAACCGGGGTGGCACCGAACAAACAACCAATAGGAAACAAAGCCGGGGGAGGATCCCAAGGACACAGAACCAATGGCCAGGTTACAGAGGAGGGAACTTACAGAACAAACCTCTTAAAAACCGAACTTATCAGAACTTTCTGGAAAAGTGATGCAGGCTCAGAACCGGGTCTCGCCCACGGACTGGTCCTCGCTCTCTGAGTCGTCTGCCCATTGGGCAGGTATGCCGTGACAGGACAGCGGGCGGACCCCGAGTGGTCCGAGGCACCCCAACAAACCAGGGCTATTGTTCACTCCTCTCATTAGCTCTTCCCCTCCCCAGAGGGCAGCTCAGAGAGGGTCTCTCTCACTACTTTGACGTCACTTCTTTTCCTTCTTCCTTGTTTTAGTAGGAATATGTGTCTTTGGTCCCTTCTATGTGGAGGTGCCAAAAGTCAGACAGAAGGCTCAGCAAGAAGCTTATGGTCAGTGGTCACCCTATCCTCCATTCATAAACTGTGCTCCTTTTCTTGTTCCTCCTTCCCAATGTCCATTAAAACAGTAACTTGTGATGGTACAAAAATAATCTGACAAGTTCCTTTTCATACTGTGTATTTAATGTATTCTATAATATATGCTGGTTTTTCTTAAAGTTCTGTATGTGAACAAGAAGAGTCTAAACCAAAATGTAGCTGTAGAACAGGTTTGGAAGGGATCCTCAAATGTCTCTTGCTATTCTTAATTTCAGAGTGACTTTTGCAGCAGGTCTATAAAGGTCAAATCCGTGCTGTTAGAAAGCTTCTCCACAGGGTATTTCCCAGCCTCTAAGCCAGGGAATGCAGAGCAACTCCTAAACACTCTCTACAGCACAGGTTTTTGAAGAGAGAATTGGTTGTATTTGCACTGCATAGTATTTGATCCAAGTCTGCTCCAACTCCAAAGTGTGGCTCCAGTTGTGTGGCTCTAAGAAATAGTTATCAGAAATTAATGCATTTTCAGCTCAAAGAGCCTTGAAATGCAGTGATGCCTCTTTCATAGCCTCAAAGCTTGTAATTTTGTGGTAATTATGTCCCAGAGCATGTACTGAGAGGTTGTGTGGGCACCCGAGGAGGCTTTCTGGGGAGCATTGCTCTACTCTGGTGTGAGTCAACCTAAATTGTTTAGTTTCATTCTATACTGCCTGAGAGTCTGCTATAGTCAGAAGTGCTTGGAGTTACAGCCAGACTTCACTTGGGAAGAGCCTAGCTGGTTACTTTTGAAAGGGTCTAGGAAAAAAATCAAGACATTTGAGTTGGATCTGAAGAGTCAGAAAAGCCAGAACTAAACTGACAGTAGTATCACTACCCAATAAAGGTTCCAAGTTTAGTCATTCCCAGCAGAGTTACATCTAAGCATGTGATTTCTGTGGTACCTCCAATTTTCAACTGATTCTTGAGGATACTGTGACCCATATCCTTCTCCTTCTCTATCTGTTAGTCTGACAATTCCAAATGAGCCTCATTTATCTTGGAATCTGATCAGGTGATCAGAGTGGGCCTAAACCCAGCTTTCCCAAGCCAAAACTTCAAATAAACCGTTGACACAGGGCTGACAGCTGCAGTTTCTATCCTCTTTTCTATTAGAATGTCTACTCAATCTGCTCTTTGCACCTACTGAAATATTGCCCTACATTCTGGAGTCTTTTAAGTTGTTAGAATCCTTTTTCTCTTAAGCTTGTGTTTGGAAAGGGTTAACTGTTCCACCCCTTAACATTTCCAGTTGACAGCTCCTCCACTCAGTTCCGAAGAGAACTTTCATTTCTGCCATTGTGGTGTTTCCTATTTGCTGCTCACCAGCAGCTCCCTTTGATTCAAATCCATGTATTTATGTAGAGTGGTGCCAGGGAGCTGAATGGCTCTGAAAGTTGCTTGTACACCATGGAGCCCAGACACCTATGCAGGCATGGTTATTGATCCTGCAGGGAAATGTCATGTCACTGAAACTCCAGCAGAGATCAATGTGTGAGCAGAACTGCAAAGAGCAGTGAGATGTGCAGCTTAATTTGTGTCTTCATGGTGTTCTGGATGATCTACTGCGAACGAGATACATCATACACACTTTTTGAACTGCCTTTAATTGTTGGGCTTTACACTGCTCTGCTGTAGGAGAGAATTTCTTCACTGACACAAAGGCAAAAACTTGATAAATAATAATTTGAATGGGAACTTTTATATTTTAACTCTCAAGGCATCTCACAGCCCGAAGAGCTGCATTTGGGTGCTTTTTAATTTTTGGATACCCATGAGGAAAAATGGTTCAAGTTTTAGATACTTCCCAATGCTTTTCTAAAGCACTGCACCTCTACTCTGAAGCAAGAGATAAATTTCAGGGAACGTATCTTCCTTGTCCATCACTCTGATGCTTAGTGTTTGGAGCATGAAAAGAGAAAACAGAGGCTGCTGTGCAACCCATATTTCTGCCTCTACCTCTCAGTCAAATAAAATAGTGCCCTGCCAGTTGTTATTATCTGAGCATCTGAGTTAAGCCCACATGGTCTTCCTTTCGTGCCTGTTGTTAGCCAGAGGCAAGGGTGCAAAGTCATGCCTTTATTGGTATAAGGAGAAAATAAACTGTTGGGTTTTAAGTTGATTGATATACAGAATGGAATAACTGAGGTGGCTGGTATTAAATTAAGCTTTTTTATTTTAAAAAAAAATTACGTTTGGTTGATTGGTAGAAGATAATTAGTAGAAAGGTATGGCCTGTCAGAGGCTGGTGATGATGGAAAACTGTATGGTAATATGGATGAAGAATATCCACTTGGGAGACCTGTGCGCTTCCTAGACCAGAGATTACTGATAAAAACATAAGTAGTGGAGATCAGTTTGGGGAATGGTTTTCCGGAGACCTCAGAGAAGATCCTTCAGTAGATCTGTCTGTCAGTTGGAGAGAGAGGGGAGGGGAGGGGGAAGGGAAATGGGAAATGGGAAAGGAAGGGAAAGGAAGGGAAAGGAAGGGAAAGGAAGGGAAAGGAAGGGAAGGGAAGGGGAAGGGGAAGGGGAAGGGGAAGGGGAAGGGGAAGGGGAAGGAAAGGAAAGGAAAGGAAAGGAAAGGAAAGGAAAGGAAAGGAAAGGAAAGGAAAGGAAAGGAAAGGAAAGGAAAGGAAAGGAAAGGGAAAGGAAAGGAAAGGAAAGGAAAGGAAAGGAAAGGAAAGGAAAGGAAAGGAAAGGAAAGGAAAGGAAAGGAAAGGAAAGGAAAGGAAAGGAAAGGAAGGGAAGGGAAGGGAAGGGAAGGGAAGGGAAGGGAAGGGAAGGGAAGGGAAGGGAAGGGAAGGGAAGGGAAGGGAAGGGAAGGGAAGGGAAGGGAAGGGAAGGGAAGGGAAGGGAAGGGAAGCCAGTCAAACCCCTCTCCTTGAGCAGTCTGATAGAGCAGGTTGTCCAGAGCAATATCCACCTTGCCTCTGAATATCTGCAAGCACAGAAACTCCTTTTCTCATTTTCCACAGGTTGTGCCCCACCCAACCACCTCTTCTAGGAAAAGAGACCTCAGCTTAGCTAGCCATGTCTTCTAAGCTGCCTGCAGACTGTGGCAGACAGGATTGAACTAGGGACATTGATTCATGCTTTTCATGTATTTTTGAAACTGTATGTGTGCGAACCTCCTCAAACAACAAAGCTAAGGGAAAAAAAAAAAAGGCAAAAAAAGCCCTTTTCCTGCAAAAATACCATGCAGCTGCTTGCATTACAGCCCAATTCCCGCTTTCAAGGAACATAATCAAAATTAAGCTGTGCTCCATCCCTGAATTTACTCTTCAGAGCTGGTTCAAGCATGGTCAAACAGCTATCACACTTGCAGTTGCTGATTTGCAGTGTGGACATGAATGTGGTGGCAACACTTGAGTGGTCATACTCCTGCCCTTGATACCGTGTGTACTGGTGATATGGGAATCCAGTAGAGCTGGATACCTGGTGAGTCACTGCCAGCTGCTAGGCAGGAGCAGAATGAGTGCTGGATATTAGCTGTGGTTAGTGACAGCCAGAATCTCTTCCCTCTGTGCTACTTAAGTAGAATGTACAGGATTAGTAATGAGAGAGAGCCTGATCTACGTTTTCAGAATAATTAAGAGGCTAAGAGAGATTATAAAAGGAAAAATTGAACAAGCAGATATAGTTTATGCATGCATTGAGAAAGGAAAATAAATAAACTGTGGTAAAAATAATTTCTCACTCTTTGCTCCTGAATTTTGTATTCTCATCCCTTGCCATATCTGGGCAGTCAGGTTTCTCAGGGATCCAGCTCTGCACAAATGTCTTCCTTGTCTGGCAGTCAAAAAAACCCAAAAAGAAGTGAGATACAATGGTACAATCGGTAAAGCACAACCAGATGTGGGGAAAATAAGTGGTGCAATTCTCTTAACATTTGTGACAGTACACCAGGAGTGAATACTGACTAGAGCGTCATATCTTAAAGATATTTTCTGAGGTTTCTGCTCAGCTTAATAATGGGCAGACCACCACATTTTTACTTTGTAAGCTTTTAGTTTTACTTTTTGATCAAAGGCCAGAAACTTTTAAACATGTGCTATCAAGATTATTTTAGTGAGGTTTTCCTAATGATGGAGGGAAAATAGGTGTTACTTTTTGTATCATTGTCCAAAACCGATGTAAGGGCAGGCATCCTGATCAGAAAGACTATTTTTGGTGACATTCTAGTTCCTGCTATCTTTAGATTTGAAAAAAAAGGTACTTTTTCTCATTAAAGGTAACCTACTTGTACAATTCACTCATACTGAGATATATAATATCCTTTACTGAGGGAGAATGTGCACACAAATCTTCAAGAAAAGATAGCAATTTTAGTCCAAACTCTCCTGTAAAGAAGAGAAAGGACAGGCATTCATTCAGTTTATTTAACAGTTTTCCTTGCATTTATACTCTTTCCATAATGAGGAAATCAAGTGAACTTCTTTGTCTGTGAATTCTTTTCATATTTTTTAGGGATGTGCCTGTGGTGAGGTGGCCATGAATACCTGTGGGAAGGTTTGTGTGAGGATAGAACTCTTCAGTATTGAAGTTTATGTCACCTGCTTTCTTAAGCCCTAGAGCCACCTTGGCTGACTTTGGTGTAGAAAAAGTGGTGCAACAGCTCAATTGAGGCAAAATATATTGTTTAGCAACAAAAGTATCTGTAACAAGCAATATCAGAACAGCTTCTACTTTAAACACTGAATTAGATTATACAGAAGATTAGAAATTAGTGGGATATATTTAGAAGTCATGCAAGGTGATTGAATCACTACAATGATTTTCAGGAGAAAAAGGTGAAAGAGTAATTTTACCTGCATTTGCACATATTTGTAGATATATTTAACCTATACTATTCATAGAAAATTGATCCTACTCCACAACTAATTAAGGCTGGAATGCTATCCGAATGATGCTACTTTGAAACTAGTGTATCAAATTAGCAAGGGTTTCTTCCAACCTAAATTATGCTGGTTTTTAAAATCCTGGTGTACAAAACCAATTCTTACATAGGAACCTAATTCTTAATTCTTAGGTTTGTGTGCCAATCCCAGCTAGACAAAATGGGTACTTCGTTGTAAGTATCATCACCATGTTTTTAAATAGGGTTCCAAACAATGGACAATTTTCTTCTCTGTGATTAGGCTGGCTCTGCCCAAGCCAGCTCCCCTAACATCTTCACAAGTCTCTGTCTTTCTTCAAGTTGATGCTCTCAGTACAAGATCTGTCTCCAGAAGATCTTCTCATTCTGAGTGTTTTGGTGATGGGTGGATTATGGCCTTTTTGTGCTAAACTATCAGCCAAAATATTAGTTTCTATAAGTTTTTAAGCAGTCAACATATTTTTCTTACTGAAGATGTTGACTTAATTTAGGTCTTCATCAGCAAGAAATATGATAATAAACCTACGAAGATCAGTCATTGTATTTGATAGGAAATTAATTTAAACAATTTATAATTTATCCTTAGTTTGAAAGTGAGCATCTCTTTTGTTCCCATTTACTGAATTGCTATATGATTTATACCAGGCTAATTTTTATCATTTTACTGAAGTTTTTCCTGGCTAATATTGATCTAAATGAGACCAGGGCTCTCTTCTACCATCAAGGACTGAACATAACCATCATTAATTGCTGTTTCATCAGGCAACTGATAACATATCCTTCAGCTAAGAATAGCTATGTCTCTTTGAACCACTTGTAATGCAATTATGAAAGGCAGAAGAGCTTTAAAAGTGGGATTAAATACATTTAGAAGTGATAGGGTTCTTTGAGTAGTGCACATGGACAAGACATGAATGATGAGACTTTGGAAACTAGAAATGTTAAGGCTTCTCACAGTGAATACAGGAGTGTAAAAATTACATGTTTTTATTTTTTATCTGCTGTACTGTCAGAAAGTAGATTATACTTACAACAATTTTTTTTATGAGTCTGTATTAAAGAACACCAGTCATCTATAAAAATATCACTTCTGTTCAAGGCTCCTTTTCCATTTTATTTTAACATGAAAGTTGTTGTGTTGTGAAAGTTTTAAGTAAAGAGATTGGAGGTAAGATTCTACAGCTTTTTCAGCATTTAATTTTTTTTTAAAATGTTCAGAGCTTACAATACACTGGGTTGGGTTATTCTATCTCCTGTCAAGTCCACTTCCAGTTCCATTCATATATGGGTCATATGTGGGTCGCCCTACCATTGGAGAGGAGGAGAAAAAAAATAGACCAAAATAGGAGGCAACAACTCTACAAGTTTAAAATTTTTTAGAAAAATTCGTATACAGTCCGACATGAAACTACTTTGACATCATTTATACAAATGGATTCAGCATCATGCTGCTGGTATCACATTAAAAAGGAATTATTTTCTCAATTTCATGTAAGTAATTTTGATTTGAGTGGACGTTCAACTAAATTAATGATGCAGATCCATCACTTACTGTACCTTGGGACTGGACTTCAGTATGGAAGAAGGGATCCATATTCCAGTTTTCCTATGATCCAGCTTCCTTGAACAATGTATTTTACTGTTTAAGAATCTTTCCCTGAATAAGATTACTCCTCTTGTTGAGTTCTTGCATTGAAATCAGCGCAGGTTTCTCTGTGGGTTTTCACAGGCACAGCATCAATTTGCCATTAAACAATACTGTTCTACCAGGTTTGCATTAAGGTATTGTCACCAGTGTTAGTACAGCAGCTTTATGAATTGCCTCCACAGTGCCATGATGATCTTCAGGATGTCTGGATGACTGAAATCACACCTGAATATGAGCTTCTGGTAGTTTGCAGAAAGACTCAACTGCTGCTTTTGCCTAGGGAGTCTGTAACAAAACCCCACCTCGTCCCAAGTACTTCTACAGTTCATTTCATCTGTCACTAAATGAAATATTTATTTCAAATCTGAAACTTATTTTTCAAAGTCGTGGGTTGGATTGAATTAAAATAAATATGGCATTTGAATTTATCTTATTGCATTTCCTTTTGCTTTTGACACTTAATTGGAAAAATCAGTTATTCACTTAATTCTAGCTTTAGGGACAACTGAAGTTCTAGATAACTTCTAACTAAACTGGTCAGTGTACACTAAATCAAGTTACTGTGTTTGTTGTGGCATTTCTTGTAAGTACAGTGGGATTTGTATCAGTTAATGATGTGAAAAAAAAATTGAAATAAATGTAATTGAAATTTAAATTATTAGTCTAAAAAGTAGGCTAGGCTACAAAAAGTGACTGGGGTCTTTCTATAGCCAAAATTGAATAGGAGACTGCAGAGGGTACATAATCTCTTAAGGTATGAAGAATGAATCACCATCCGGAAGCACCTGTTCCTCTCTGCAGGCTATGAAGGGAGAGAAAAATCAGCATAGACTAGATGCTTAACTTTCATTGTCACTTCAAGCAATTTGAATTCATCCTTAGCATCACTAGTGCCTTAGGAGACTTTATACTGAGTGTCTTGTGCAATGTGTCAATTATTTAATGAGACTGAAACAAACTATTTAAAGGTTTTCTTTTTTTTTTTTTTTTTTTGGTATTTTTGAATTGAATGTGTGTACTTTAGGTTAGCATTCCACCCAGACTGGAATCCTGACCTTTGTACTGCTAAAAGCCATGCTGGAATATAAATATTCCATCCAAATAAAGAGTTTAAAATGCTCCCTGTTTAAAAATTTAAATATTTTTTCTATTTGAATCTTGTTTCATATTTTAATAATGACCTGAATAATTTAACAGCATTTGGGCTAAATAAAAACCTCTATGACGTGCTTTCTCCTTTGCCATTTGAGACACTACTATGCAAAATAATGTCTGTGCGGATGAACAGAGGGCTCCCCTGTGACCTGTGGTGTGTATAATTTAATCACAAGGCATTTCTTTATGCAGACACCTTAATGGCTGAGGACAGAAATTGGTATGAAGGTTTATCTTAGCATGACTGTGGCTCTGTATATTGTGTTAGTTCTGTTCATTTGTCCTTGTTGCAGTGCTACAGAAATCCTGTGCCAGGCTGGTGGACAGCAAGGATGTAGGATGAAGGATGCATTTCTCGTCTGGTTTGTAGATATGCTCCTATGAAGCCTCCTGGGAGCTATATGTCTGACATTTTTCTCTTGCTGAGCTCTTTGGAAAGGGCTTGCAAGATCAGATCAAACAGCTGTGGCTCAAGAAGACGGACAGGCAGCGTGGTTTTATTTTTCCTCAGTTCGTAAACCTCCATAGAGGACCCTTAGGATTGCTTAGACTTGAGTCTGCAATACATTTTTACCAGGAGATGCCAATAAAAGCTATGTTTCCCTCATGACCTCAATGTGAATATAACAAATGATCCAAGTGCTGGGACTCAGCCCTTGGCTGCCATGAGCTGGTACATCTCGATGGACGCCTGTAGAGCTGTGTGTGTTGGCCAGGCCATTTGCTATCCTAAGGCTGTTATCATGCCGCAGAAAGAGAAGTATTAATCTCTATTGCATATTTACTGTTAAATTATTGAACGGAAGCCAGAAAACAGTTTCTCCTTTTTGTTGACTTGGGAAAAACTTCTACTTTCTTGTAAGGAGATGAAGCTGAAACATTATTTGATGATATTTAGAAAATATATGCAAAACTGTCTTTGAGACAATCCTTTGTGTGATTGCATTCTTAGAATGTCAGTGATATCTATAGCTTAATAGTGGTGTGGACTCATTTTCTCCCTACTCGCCATTACCACTGTTACATTTCTGCAGCCAAGCTGTGCCCGTTTCTGAGTTCTGTCCTGTGGAAAGCCAACAGCTGCAAAGCAATTCTGAGCTTCCTCTCCTGACATTGATAGAAGAGCAACTGTACTTGGAAAGATGAAGGGCACATCTCGTCATCTTTACCAAAGTTAAAATTTGTGAGATCATAAAGGGAGACAAGCAGATAACAGGAGAAGACGTGCACAATGTATTACTCCTCAGAGTACTTGCATGCTCTTGTGGCTTGTGTGCTCATACTTGTGTGGTGGGTTGACCCTGGCTGGATGCCAGGTGTCCACCAAAACCACTCTATCCCTCCCCTCCCTTAACTGGGCAGAGGAGAGAAATACAACAAAAGGCTTGTGGTCATCATAAGGACAGGGAGAAATCACTCACCAATCGCTGTCATCAGCAAAACAGACTCAATTCAGGGAAATTAATTTATTACCCATCAAATAGTATATTTTGTTTTGTTAGTGTTCTAACAGGTAATTGCACACTAGGTCTACCATGCTGGAAAGTAATTATTTCATATCCAGTTCTACTGATCAGTACAGACCTGAATGTTGCCTTAATTACTGACTAGTGTGGTTCTCTCTTCATGGCACCCTGGGTTCAGAAGACCCAGACTCCTAGGAGAGCTGTGGTGCTTCAGACCCTGCTAGATAAGTAGCTTTGGGTTTCTTCTAGGCTTTTGTAGAACTCAAATGCCCAGGCTCATATATAACATCATTATTGCTTCATCAACCTGAGGCCCGGCATCACTGGACTAGGATTGATGTTTTAGGATTTAGCTGAAAAGGATGTCAACACAGACTACAGCAGTGTGAGGCTGATACTCCACTGAACCATGCTTTCTTGTTCAAAGGATGTACAAGCATCTTTGTCTGTGTGAGGAGGATCTTAGGCATCTTCAAATGAGACTAGACTAAAAGATCCAGACATTTAATTCTATTTTCAGACTTTTGCTGTTTAAAAAAAACACCAAAGGAATCTTTATTTGTTAGAAAAGAGAATCTCTGAAGAAATGAGCAAGTCTTTTACTGTCTGATCCTTGTTTTGTGTCTTGGAAGTCATTAGATAGGACTTAATATTTTGATTCTAGTTTGACTTCATTTATGCAAATGTATCTTAATTAAAGGCAGCCATCCTAATTTGTAGCTGAATCTCTGAGATCAGAATCTCACCTGAGGAGTACCCTATTTGGATGCAGTATCTCATTTCCACACACAGTAAACTCAGGCATAAATATTAATCCTCTCCTCATATATTCTTGTTGATATGATTCCTAATGTTTTGCTTCCATGCAGATGTGACATCACTTCAAGCTTCTTCTATCTAGTTAATTTTTAAGAAAAGCAGAATGAGATTGTTTTGGTGTGGCCTCTGTAAATGACTCTTTGGAAGGCTGAAACAGCAAATCTGAGGCAAAGGAGCTGACTCAACAGAGCCAGTTACATTTGTCAGAGCTTATCATTGCAGTTTTCCTAGGATGCTTGGCTCAAAAACTATTCTACACACACACACGAGGCGTACACAAATAGAAAAATAGGCACAACGAAGTTCAGAAGTAACCATAAATAACTTTCCTTATTCACTTTGCATGTGTTCCATGTAGCGTATGAAAACTAAAATGCAAAACAGAGTCATTGCAATGGTTCCTTTACCATGCAGACACTATCCACTGTTGCCAGGTTTCATCACTGTACACTCAGATTTCTTTCTTTCCTCTCTACTATCTGTCATGATTTAGGAACGTCTTAATCACATTTGAATGGGTATTTGATATGTCGCTATTTAGGTCATGATTAGAGAGATAGCTTTTGAGTTCTTTTGCAGCTGTCAGTTGTAGCATTCTGGTTGTACCACACTTACAAATGACATGAGGGACAGTAGAATGATGTCATTAGATTACAGACAGATCATTTATAATATTTCAGTGTCTCCTCATATGTGATATTTACAATGGCAACTGATTTTAAGGCCATCTGGTTAATAGCTGTTCAGGATAAAAGGCAAGGTACAGGAAAAATCAAAATCAAACACACAGATACCTAAACTGTAACATAGATAATAGAGCCACTAACAAAGACCAGTCACTGATCATTGGACATCTGATGAAGCTACTTAAGCACACCCTCGGCGAAATTAAATCTAGAATTTTGTATCTGGTAAGAAGGGAAAATAATTATCCTGATCATTGCAATTTGTCCTATCTTCCTATTAAACTTTATGTCTAACTGTTTTCTGTGTGACCTTGTTCTCTTCTCTCTCCAGCTGTGTGTGGGTGGTTTGATGGTAAACTTCAAGCAGGACTAGCCAGTGAGTAAAAGGAACCTGGAACCTGGAGACACTCAAGGTGGGAGGTGGAGGCTGGATAAACAGTACCTGGAGCTTGTGCATAGATTCTAGATGGATTTACAGTCTGGTCTGAGGTTTGAGGGGACCTATAAACCTGAGGACAGATTGAAAATAGAACTCCCAAAGGAATTACAACCCAAAGTTCCAATTTAAGCACTTAATCCTGTTAAATTGAAATATTCTTTCTCCCTGCAGATGGTTATCCTTGAAGGTGACAGAAGATGACAGTCCTTCCCAAACTGCTACATCATGGGTCACTCTTCCATGGGGTGCAGTCCTTCAGGCACAGCCTGCTCCAGTGTGGGTCTCCCTACAGGGTCATGTATTCTACCAGGAAATCTGCTCCAGCATGGGCTCCTCACTCCACAGGTTTGAAAGTCCCTGCCAGGACCCTGCTCCAGCACAGGCTTCCATGGTGTCACAGCTCTCTCTCAGTCACCCACCTTCTCTGGTGTGCATCTCCTCCAAGGGCTGCAGGTGGATCTCTGCATCTCCATGGTCCTCCATGGGCTGCAGGGGCACAGCTCTACCACCATGGTCTGCACCACGAATGGCAGGGGAATTTCAGCTCTGGCACCTGGAGCAGCTCCACCCCTTCCTTCTGCACTGACCGTGGTGTCTGGGTAGTTTTTGCAGAACTGCAAAGACAGTAATCACTGTTGTTGTTTATCATTGTTGAAGACTTGAGAAAGACCTGTGATGTAGGCATGTGGTGGTGAGCAAGAGAAGACAAACATTTTAGGAGAAAAAGGTGAAATTGATAGAAGAAGTCATGTCAAAAATGATTTTCAAATAAAACCATATTTCTGTTTAACCACACCTTTTTCACTATGAGGAACAGTCTTTGGCCACAATGCAATACATTATGAAAGATGCTGTATGATAGGGGTGATTGGCCTACAGAGGAGGGAGGAGATTTGAGACAACACAGCTGTCTCTTCCATGTGTCACTGAGATTTTCTTTTATACAGGCATATGTGGTTTTCAGTCAACTATTTCAAAATTTTTATTCATATTCATTTTCTTTTTATTCATTTTCACTCAATAGCTTAACCTTTAGTGAACAGAATAAACTGCCTTACTGCCTTCTGATCTATTTTCATCCCTTTTGATTGTCACCAGTAATAAATGGTAGAGCTAATCCAGGAAATGTCTGTGGAAACGGAATCCATGGGGGGATACCAGAGAGTCAGCATGATCTTTCTCTCCTACCACAGGAAAGTCTAGATATTTGCATCTGAGCTACCTGCTCTGGGCTCTGATACAATGAAGGAAATGGGCTTGTTTAAGGGTTTTTCCCTTTGTTGACCTTAGGAAGAAACTCTTTCCTATATGCATCTATTAATATCAAAGGATGTTCTATTAACAATAAATTAACTAACTAACTTCTATTAACTATAACTATTCTATTAACTATAGTCTAAGAATATAGTCTGGGTCAGATGTAGGTGCCTACACTGGAGACATCTCAAAATACATAAAAAAGAACTTGCATATCTATTTTTCCCTATGCTTCAAAACTCTTTTGCACTGTCTGATAAAACATACTACCCTTCAAACTTGCTTCTTTGCTTCTGGTACCCTACTTTTGAGTAAATGTCCTGCTTTGAGCGAGTGTTAGTGTTAAAAATAGTCTTTGTTATCCATAAAGGTTTCAACAGCTTTCCAGCATTTCCTTGATTTGATTGTAACTGACTTAGAGTCAGCAGTGACCTACCAGTACATGGCTGCTGCTCAGTTCTGTGGACAAGAGAGATGCCAGGTTTCTCACTAGCACTTGTCATGAGCAATGATGGCACAGAAGCTTGTCTGGAAAGAACCTGCTGGATGTCGCCAGGAGCAGCTAATAAATTCAGTGTGTTTCAGTGAGGAAAAAATGTCAGAGAATTTGTCTTGTGCAGAGAAAGGAAAATCAATGAGATCAATACTAAGTAAAAATATTATTGTTTTATCCCAATGAAAGTAAACTACTCCTGGCATTACTGTAGTCATCTTGTTTTTCCCCTGCAGGATATTATCTGCATGAGAGAGGTGCAGAGTGATGCTGCTATGATCAGTGAGGCTATGACAGCCATTGAAAGCTCCTCGGGGTAAATCTTTGATACTGAAGTATTACACCTGTAGCATTAGAATAAAAAAGTGAATAAAATAAATATTTTAGAGAGAAAGAAGGGAAAAGAGAACCAAAATTGAAGAGGATAGAAATATGACAACAACAAGTGCTCTATGGGCCGTAGAGGAGATGGGACACAACTCCATGTCTCATTGAGAGAAGCAAATGAGTCACCAAAAGTTCAAGAACAGAGTTTTAAGGATTGGTTGGAAAAAGAGTGTCTGGTTGGTTGTATTGTCTTGTGTCCTCCTGTTTCCCTTTCCTCCTGTAAATAAAGGACTGCTGTTTTACCCACTTGAATAATCATCTATAGGTGAAGAATTGTGACTTAGTGAGTAACCAAAGATCTTCACCTAATTTTCCTGGGTTTCTTAGTAGGGTTCAATTCACCCTTTACTTGAGACTTCAGAAACTAAGCTTGGCCCTTAGGACTGCCAGTCAAGGCTCGGCAGAAGAGTTACGTGAATACATCTGTATATATTGTGTAGCTTTAGCCACTGTGCAATTTCCACTCCACATGGTGTCTGGACTGACTGCACAAGCTATGAATTATTACTGCAGTGGAGTCTGAAGCAGGATTTGCATTTAGAAAGCAGACTAACAGGAGTTTTCCTTGCGTTGACCTAGGTCAAACATATCAGCTGGAAGTTGTTTCTTTGCATGACTTAACCTCATTTGCAAGCCTTAGATTATTGCTATCACTAATATTGTCTTCTTCTTAGCAGGGAATTGTGGCTAACAACCTCAATTCCTAGTTACCTGGAATTTTGAGTTTCATTAAACTTTAATGCTCTTTCATTTCAATCGGAATCAACTGATTGTTTTCTTGTGGGACTATTGCTTGTTAAGCCAAAGCTCCCAGGGTCTTCTGTCTTCTCCCTGGAGTTATGACTCTTTTTTAGCCTACAGCCTAGACACAATCCCAAAGCAAAACCCATCAGGAACCAAGGCACCTTTTTTGTTGGGTTTTGTTTATAGAAGTGACCTGGAGGCCCAAGGCATGGGCTCAAATACCATGCTATCCCCATCTACATCATGCCATGTCTTGCAGAGCCCCTGCTGTGGTTTTTGCCTCATGCAATCCAGTGCTCTCCTAGACAATGTCTGGGCTATCTGCATCAGGCAGGGTGGATGAGACCATGCAGCTTTGGAGGGGATGAGAGGTTCACTGTGTAGATGAGAGTGCCAAACCACTTGCCCTTGAAGCCAGAGAAGGGGCCGTGTACTTGTTAGTGAAATCTTGACCTCTAAGTCTTACCTTGAATTTGCTGAGAGCTATGAGTTACTTAAAGACCCAGCGAAGTTTTTAAATGAAGCTTAGAGTGATTAGTATCTCTCTGCTTGGGCAATAATGGAGTATAGTTATAGCACCTCTTTAAAGTCACTGCTCTCCTCCTGTAGTGACTTTCACACTCCAGGTTCTGGGACACAGTACAATGGATAGTATTCATCACTACCAGTGAAATGAACCACAGTCTCTGCTGCTGTGCATCAATTAATAACCTGCATGCAGCACTACTGTGTAATTGGGACAGTGGTGATCCACAGGGAACATAGGTCATGAAACTCTCTACTGATGTGGTTTTGCTCTTTAGCTTGTGGTTGTTACTTCAGCTGGCTAAGAGGCTGTACACATGAGTTTTAGGGAACAAAGTGGAAAAGAAAGGTGCATCGTGTTGAAATTATAAACAAATGTGGTTAGGGAAGATGTGAATTGTCAAGCATGGGGAGTTCACTCTAATGTATTCCTGGAAGAAGCACCACATAATGTTTAATGAGCAAATGATCAGGACCTCAGTATTACATGTTGTCCAATTGCTGGCACCTTTAGAAGCAAAGCACTGCCTCCCACCACAAGCAGGACACCAATTCACATTCAGAAGGAAGAGTGCCATTCACTGAATCACTGACTTCCAAGCACTGACCCAGGCAAATCTGACTTGACTTCAAAGTCAAAAGTCAGCAGAGATAGCAGAGGTATGATAGTTAATGACTGTGTGTTGCTACTAACCTTCTGACCAGAAGTCACTGGTAGCTGTGTTTGATAATGAGGATAGCATTTACCCAGATGAAATCAAGTAATATATTCACAAGTGACATGACAAACCACTGTGTATTTGCATCTTTACTCCAGAAAAGTGAGGATGATTAGCTGTGCACTGAGCTAATTGTGTAGGCTGTGGATATTGCATTTTGATGTATCAGATGGACAACCTTTCCTTAGAGGTAATTTGTATGAATAATTTATAATTTCAGGGAAGATTTTTAGTTTCTTTCTATTTGTGTTTGTTAAAGTAACATCAGCCTCATAGTGCTTGGTATGGACTCTTCAAAACACAGCTAGAAATGCCACTAAAGCTAATAATTCAACTACATCTTGCTGTATAATGAACCAATCATCATATTAGTTTTATTGAAACGTATGCATCATCAACCAAACACTCCTATTTACTCATCTGAATTTCAGTAGCAGGAAGACATTTAGAGGCACTTGTGTTGTGTGTAGCTCTAATGGTCTGCAGCAGCAAAAAGCGCTTTTTTGGCTAAAACTTCAGTAGAGGTCCTCTATTAGAAGGGACTGGGACCTTTGTAATCAGTTGGTGGCCTTTGCTTAAGAATCTTGCTTGTTCCAGACTCCATAAATCTTAGTCAAGATTGCTGCTTGCGGTCTGTTTTCCCTTAGTCATTTTAAATATATATCTGTTTTCCTGTTGCATTAAAAGGAATAGGAATATACGACATACTATATACTGGCCCTCTTCCTGCCATTGGAACACAATATTTTCCATAGACAGATCACTTGTGTTTGGCTCTTATCAGAGGGGAAGCCTTGTAGGAGTCACATCAACAACACATTCCTCATCTGGACCTCTGGGAGCAGTGTCCTGGGAGAAGTGTCTTGGTGTTTGATATAAATACAGGCCACTATTTTAATGCTTGTTCTGCTTCTTCTTTAATGCCCACACACATAGTCACAGGTTTGCATTGATACTGCATGCACCTCAAGCCCATGATTCCTGTTAAAAACCTCTGCAAATCCATTTCTGGTCTCTGTGTTGACTGGTTTCAAATGGGCGTCACTGGCAATGGAAAAGGGTCACATCAGTGCCTCCAAAGGATTCCACTGTGTGGGGCCCTTCTCAGGTTTAGAATAGAAAGACAGTTTAGGCCCTAAAACTTTGAGCCCTCAGGCAGTGAAAGTACCTTATTATCTCTGCTGCATGGGTGTTTTGAAATATATGTGTTCTGCTTGAAAATTCAGCAGAACACATCAACATTTGCTATGACAAGAAGTTGAATTCCTTATTATCCTATCCTATTCCCTCTTACTGCAGCTATGGATATCTAGTTTATGGCTAGTTCTTTTAACTTTTCCTAGAAAATCAATCCTTCCTGCCTTCTAATTATTTTAGCTGCTTTTCTGTGAATCCCCTCCATTTTTGTCAATTTTTTCTGAAAAATCTTATATGTATTTCCCTCAGGTGCTGTTGCACATGGTGTCTGTGCTTGCTTTACTTTATCATCAGGTTGTTCCAAGCCTCGGTAAATGTATTCCTTCATTGGGACTTTCTAAATTTGCTGCCCCACCCAAAATCTGGGATGTGTATTATGAATCATACGTTTTTAATTTACCCTCACATTTTTTATTATTTGCTCCCCTCTCATTTGTCATCTGCCCTTGTGCACTCAAAGTTCATTCAATAAACACTGCTTTTATTTTATTATTTGTAATAAAGTACCAGAAGCACAAAGTCAACCAAACACTTTCACACCACTGCTCTGTCATCAAATAAGAGGCAGAGATCTCGTCCTAAAGAATTTGCAGTCCATATAGACAGGAGTAATAGAAGTTGGGAGAGTATTTGTTAGAATATGCATTTTACAGAGAAGAACTAAGGAGTGAAAGACAAGAGGGATTAGATGAGGTGGTTTCCCCAAGGGTTTACTTTTGACAGAGAGCTGAATCCAGAACTTGCTCAGGCCTAACTTGACACCTTTACCTAACAACCATTTCTTTGTCAGCTTGGTCATTCTGTCACTTAATCTCTTTTAGGGTGACAGCAGATCTTGCAGCACAAGACTTTACACCACCCAAGTTCCACCTGTTTGTTTTTAAGTAGGGTTTGAGTGCCATTTAGAGGAGTGCAGAAACCTTGTGTTATCCTCGGTGTGATATATGAAATTACAGCTTGGATTATTTTTACTAGGAAATGTTATCTTGCAGCAGAGGAGAATGAGTGGAAGAGATATTAGGATTAAAACTAAGTGGCTAAACTGGCTTGATATTTGTTACATTTCCATTCTAATTTCTTTCCCACCCAAGCAAATACCATTGCCTTTATCTGTAATTAAATTATTTAGCTTGGGAAAGTGCTGAAATCAAAGTGACAGCTTTGAAGAAAAAGGTTGTTTGAAGAAGAGTAGCATTTCCTTTTCTCTTGTTTGCAGTAGCATTATCATCAGTAAGTCCCCTGAAATCTCTTCAGAAATATCTATACAAGACCAGAGAGGAAGAGTGTTAGAATACCACAACACCACTACTATTCCCAAGTCCTGGATACCCCAGGTTCAATTCGGATGTCCATTTTTGCTAGTTTTGGCTGGGGCGGAGTTGATTTCCTTCACCTTGCTCTCCTGGAGGTGGCTGAACACCTTCCAGCCCGTGGCAAACAGTGAATTAACTCCTTGTTTTGTTTTGCTTGTGTGCACAGCTTTTGCTTTCCCTATCAAACCCACAAGTTTTCCAACTTTGACCCTTCCAATTCTCTCCCTGATCATGCTGCTTGGGGAGCGAACAAGCAACTGCCTGGGGATTGGTTGCTGGCAGGGGTTAAACCACAACAACATTAAACAAAATAAATGCACACATTACTCATTCTCATTTTTTAGGTTTTTATTCTTTATTGTGACTTGAAATTATGAAGTTTTTTGCCATGTAAAATGGAATAGGTAATGGAATAGTTACAGTGGAAGAGATCTAGCTGATTGGGAGCTATATTAAAAATGGAGTACATAGATGCATTAAAGATTGAGAAAAATTGCTGGCATAATTTGAATATTTTTGGTGGGCTTTTTTTCAGGTCTAGGTTTACATAGCAATAAAATCTAGAACCGGAATGCTCTTAGAAGAACAAGAAGAAAATGTACTGATAGTGAGTGTTAAGGGTGTCAGAAAACTGTCAAGTGAACAGTTTTTTGGCAGCAATTTGAGACAGGCTATTTGTATGTCTATAATTAGCCATACAAAAGAATACATGCCTGTTAATAGGAAATGATGTAAATATGAAAGAAAAACAGTTTCACTAGTAAGATGAAATATTCTAAATGTTTCATGGGATACAAGCACAAGAACAGAGTTTAAATAAATATGAAACTTTTCGTGTCATGGACTGTAAAAGGATACAGACTTTGAAGATCTCGCCTAGGTGTCCTTTTCATCATTTGTCTTCTGGCTGCTTCTGTCAGGCTGAGGATATTGTGAAAATGAAAGATGTACAAGCTGCCATCCAGTTTTTGCTTTTAGAGCTCTTTATTTGATCGCAGTAAAAAAGTCAACTTTGCTTTTTTGATTTGAATTTTTTTTGTAGTATTATTAGCATGACAGACTGGAAAGTAAATCTAACAAGGGTGGCAGGTAACGATTGATCATTATCCAATCTCAACCTCTTCTGATGGCCAGCAGACCAGATAAACTATAATAGCCTCTGAATCAGATTCTTCCAACAAGTACAATACTAAAAAAAGTTTTTGTCACACACTTCAGCTTTTTCTTTCCTGTTTCTTATGGTGTTTTACTCCAAGCTATGCAGGGACAGAGAATTATTAAGATAAAAATCAAAGCCCTCCTGGAGTTAGGCTCATCTGATTCCATCTCCTGTAATGTTGGAATATCTTGTCTTTAGCTGGCACCTCACCAGCTAGCTATCATCTGGCCTCCTGCTGACTGCTGAGTTGTTTATAAAAACACATTTCTCTGTGCATATGATCCAGATGCTTTGGAGGGGAGAGGAATATATTAGGCATGCAGAAGATATAGGCAGCCTTTTCAAGTTTCATGGGTCTTGGTGGGAAATCAAGGGAAGTTAGTGGCAGGAAAAATAACTCAAAGTCTTTAAAGCTCCTTTGAAGCAATTTCTTCAAAGCCCACCTTTTGCATTTTACTGTAAAATCCTTAAGCTTGCAGATGCAAATCCAGGCATGATGTTTTATCAGTCAGGAAATTGCAAGACTTAAATCTACTGTGAATGAACAGGCAGGCTGAGGTTCATCTCACCTGCCTAGAAATTTAGACGTCTGTGCAAGTGATTTAATTTCTTTCATCAGTGGAAGATAAGTAGCTGAAGGGGGCAGTTCATCATATCCTAAGATCGGTGTCAAGGAGAAGTGGTTGGAGTCATACTTTGGAAGTGCAATTTCTCTGTCCTTTAGATACAGATCACTAACTTGAAGTAGATAGATACCTTTCAGATGACTGAAGTCAGGTTGGGTGGAGTCCACCAGCAGTGATATGCTAGTGAGCATCATGCTGTTAATACTTGAATGTTCCACTCCAGAAGAGATAAAAACTGAGTCTAAACCTTCTGACCCATCATTTAAAAGCTCTCCAGGGAAAAGGAATAGAAAAACACACTTTATAAACCTATTTACACCAACATTGTGAGAGATGAAGGAGGGTTCATTTTACATTATATACTCAGCTCCCTAAATCTTTAAGCTACCTGTGAGTTATTCTGGACTGCTTTTCATAAACAGAATTATTCATTAGACTGAAAATATTACAGCATGAAAAGTTTTGAACACAAGATTTATTTCAAATGAGAATTTAGTATGTGAATTTTGAAAGTGTTCAGTGGTCACTGAACAGCAGCTGGTTTCTATGACTTCTACACGTCTTTAATTTTAATTTCTGAATGAGGAAGTTAAAAGAATCAGAATTAATTCTATCCCTCTCAGGACTTCCCTTATGAAGAAGACAGTTAGCACTCATGTAGCAATGGGAATGGACTTAGGCCAAGACAAGTCTCCTTTGAAAAATGTCAGTTTAATATCTTCAAGGCAATTTTTCAAAACACTGAAATTAATGAATTAAAAATAATCTAAGATGTATTATATATAATTTTAATTTGTAGAGCAAGAAAGATAGTTGGAAAAAGATGTAGTCAGTTATTAAGTGAATAAGGAGTGGATTTGGGGTCATTGTATCCAAATCTGTAAGAAAAGACCCCTTGAAAAATCAGAAGCAGGTAATATAAGGATTGGTTTTGCTTGCTACCATGGCAGCTGTTCTGTCAGTGTTTGGACTTCTTTCCTGCTGTGCAGGAAATCTAGATTAGTCTGTTTGCAGCAGGTTTTCTGGGGTTCATGTAGTGTCGTGACACAGCAGTGTGTTTGTACTGCAAGTGAGGTAATAACACGATGGCTTTCTGAAATGTGATGTTTTCACAGGCAAACTGGGTACTAATGAGGTCCCCATGGGCAGCTGGGTGATTTAAATATTTTAATTCCCATCCATCTCTTTTGTAGCAGTAACTTGTTTACCATTTACTGCCGTGATAGCGGTAAGAACTGCAGTACTAGCGAGTGGGAAGGAAAGGCTCCTGTCTAAGCAGCAATTTTGGAGGGACTCTGTTCGATTTGTTCCAAATTTCTCCCTGAGCAAGTTCCTTGACTCTCTTCCTCAAGGATTTACTGCCAAATACAAGAAATAACTACTTGGTCTATCTAAAATACGTAAGGCTACCAGTCAACCTGAGGAAAACCAGCAAAATCTGCCGGTTCCTTCTCTATCCACCAGCCAAAAAGATACATGCCCATAAACAAAGAAACTGACCCTTGATTTTCTGCTCTGTTCCAGATATAATCATGCCCTCTAGCACAGAAAAATAGCTATTGGCTGGTGTTTGTGTATATATGCTGCTGTCACTGCAGCTCAAACTGTCCAGAAAAATAAGTTTTCATTATCAGAACCATGTGGGTTTTTTAACAAGATTCCGCCAGCTGCATGAGAACCCTGCTTTTGGCCATTCCAGCATTTGGAGCTTTCTGCCGATGTTAATGTCACATGCAGTGAAAAAGGGAATCTTCAACTGAAACAGGTTGCTCAGAGCCGTGTCCAACCCGTCCTTGAATGTTTCCAGGGATGGGGCATCCACCACATCCCTGTGCAACTTGTTCCAGTGCTTCGGCTCCCCCATTGCGAGATATTTCTTCCTTTCATCTACTCTGAATGTACCCTCTTTCAGTGGAAAACCATTACCCTTGTCCTATCACTGCAGACCCTAATAAAAAATCTGTCCTCATATTTTTTACAAGACCCCTTTAAGTATTGGACGGCCACAATAAGTTCTCCCCAAAGTTTTCACTTCTGTAGTCTGAACAGCCCCAGTTCTCTCAGTCTTTTTTCAGAAGAGAGGCGTTACATCCCTGTGATAATTTCTGTGGCCCTTCTCTGGACTCTGTCCAAAAGCCCCATGTCCTTCCTGTGCTGGGGACCCCGGATCTGGATGCAGCACTGCAGGTGGGATGTCACAAGGACAGAGCAGAGGGGCAGAATTCCCTCTCTCTCCCTGCTGGCCACACCAGCCACACCTCTTGTGATACAGCCCAGGACATGGTTGGCTTTCTGGGCTGTGAGTACACATTATAGCATCACTTCCAGCTTTTCATCCACCAGCACCCCCAAGTCCTTCTCAGCAGGGCTACTCTCAATCCCTTCATCCCCAGTCCTGTATTAATACCAGGGTTTGCTTTGGCACAGGTACAGAATCTTGCATTTATTGAACCGCATGAATATAATTTGAGAGTCTCAAAATAGAGAAATTAGTCATCTCGACAGAGAAAAAAAATTATAATTCCAGTGATCATTAAAGGAAGTCTAAAATGGAAATACAGATGATGGTGTCAGACTTTCCTTCTGTCAGAAGACCACTGATTTGAAACCTTGTCTGCAATGAAACCTAAGGTAAAGAATCAGAAAGCTAAGTTTTATAAAACAAAATCCTAGTAAGCTATTCCTCTTGTTTAGATATTTTGAGTGTTTGAGGTAATAGTGTAAGAGCTGCATTTCTCATATCTTAAACTGTTATTTTTTTCTTTTACTGAAGACTTTTGAAACATACGAACTTTTCCTCTTTGAAAGAAGAATGGAAAAGGAAAGTGTTCCCTCATTCATTCTGCAGATCTCAAAGAAAGACATTTCTTTAATATCCAAGCAGCGTGCCTCAACAGCCAAAGGGACGAGGTACCAGGGCTCATAACATTATGGAGGGGGATAATTTTCTCAAAGAAACAGCTGGGCAGCTGTAGGTCAGAGCTCTTTATGTCTGCAACACTCCTCTGAATATTATATTCTTACCCTCAGGTGATTTGGTGTGGTCATTCCTGTAACAGCTTTAGTTCACATTACAGCAGTTAATGTCATGAAAATTGTGTGAAGCTGCCATAAACTGATTCAAAACACTCCAGGAGATTACAGAAGTGAAGGCTTCGGATGTGCTGGGGTTTCCTTACTGCGTGAAATCTGACTGCAATTGATTTGCATGCAAAGATTGTTTGCCCAGTCCTACTGTTAGGTGGTTTATGCAGAAAATAAGTAATTTTGCTTATTTCTGATGAAGCCTGCTCTTTCAAGTGGAAAACAATGCAGTGGCCCTGGACTGTTATAGGACATCATGAGACCAGGTGTGTTCTGGGACTCACACTGTGAACCACAATTCTTCCAGCCCCTGGGCAGCCCTAAAGCTTACTTCTTCAGCCCATTCAAACTGCATAAAACTGCAATATGCAGTTATTGTTTTCCAAAACAACATTTTCCTTCCATTTTAAAGATTCTGAGAATGAGACACTTCTTGAGCTAAACATTAGAGTAATGTTTATCATTATGGCTTTTGAGGGATACCTGCCTTCTTTCAGGTAAAATAAATGGCCTTCCCCTCTCTCCCCAGTATAACTGTCTGAAAGTTAACTATCCAACCTAAATTAATTTCCTGATTCCCCATGAAGTTCCCTGGGAAAGATAATCACCTCTAGATGATTTCAGCTGACCTATTTTAAGCATATATTTGGAAGAAGATGAAACAGAATTTTGTCTTCCCAGGGTTCTCCTGTCCTGAACACTCCCTGTGAATCTAATGACTGATATTTATTTTGTCTAGAGAGTTTCTCCAGTAACATCTTTGGTAATAGGGTTGATAGATAAAGACACATGAAAGCGTACAAAGCTAATAATAAAACAGTAGCAGTGGGAAAATATATGTAGCTATACATAGATCAAAGCAGCTCCTTGAAATTTAGCAGATTGTAGAAAATAAATACATGACTGAGTTCAGAAGAGAAAATGAAAGAGAAAAACAAGAAGAAAACATCTCAAATGATTTTGTTATGTGATCTCTGTTGAGCACCTTGTGTTGTGTTCATGTGCATGACAATGATACTGGCTGATAATAATAAGAATGATCAAATCAACACAGGGCTATGAGGAATCTACAATTGGGTTAGATCTTTTTTTTGCTTGACTTGTAAAGGATTGTCATAAATAACAGTCCATTTTACAGCGACCTTCCAGTTTAAAATATAGACCAGGACAGGCAGATGGTTTCTAAAATTGCCCCCCACTTTCATTTTGTAAAGGAAAATAAAATATAAATAAATTGTGCAAATTCAGAGCACAGTTTTATTTGTTTCTAGTACCACTGTGTGAACTACTGGTTTCCTCTGAATGTAAGCACCATAATGGCTTTTCAGGTTTTGATGGAGAGAGTCTTTTCTACTAGTTACTTGTGATGCAGGGGAAAAGAACATCAGAGGAAGATGTGTGACCGAGACCTTTGGACACCAGAGGCAGGAGAGCTGACCTTTTGTTATACGAGAGATTTGGTGGGTGTATTAAATAGGAATTATGGAAAGACTGGAATAAAAAAAATTGCTTAGAGGAATCTGAGGAATGGAGAAGGTTAGAGATAACTAAGAACTAAGGGGTTAAAGGCTCAGATAAAGCATCAAAGCCAAGAGAAAGGATGTTACAAAAATTAAGGAGGGTGATTTTCAAAGCTCTCAGAAAAGTAGGATAAGCAGCATGCAGAAGACCACATTGTACATGGGGAAGATGCAAACTCAGATCATAAACCACCACAGGGTGGTTGGGCACTGGAACAGGTTTCTCAGGGAAGTGGTCACAGACCCAAGCCTGACAGAGTTCAAGAAGTGTTTGGGCAATGCTCTCAGGCACACAGGGTGGCTCTTGGTGCTGTCCTGTGCAGGGCCACGAGTTGGACTTCAACGATCCTTGTGGGTTCCTTCCAACTCAGGATATTCTATTATGCTAAGATTCTATGATATCTGTGCCGTAAGAAATCATGTGAGACGCTACAGTAGCATGCATCTCTTTGCCAAGCAAGAAAATGTAAGTTGTCATACAGTTCCCAGTAGAGATAACAAGAGTTTCCCATTGTATCAGGGCACCTGAGTAGATCTATAATGTGCTCATAAAAACACAAGTTGGTTTGGGTTGGAGGGGACCTTAAAGACCACCTAGTTTGAACTCCCCACCCTCCCCCATGCCATGAGACCGGGCTGCTCAGAGTTCCATCCAGCCTGGCCTTAAAAACTCCCAGGGTTAGGACATCCACAGACTTTTCTGGGCAAGCTGTTCCAGTGCCTCAGCACCCTCATGACTTGATTGTTGAAGACTGTGGGTCTCAGCTGTTCAGGGGATTACAAACAGAAGAATCACAAACACAAATGTTCCACTACAGGAAATCTGGCAGTGAGCTTTGGTTATCCTGCAGCTGCTTATAGAGAAGGATAAATATAAATATGACCATATATTTAAATATAGACATAAATATGACCAGATGACTTTTTATTTGCTTGGTAACTACAGAGCAACCAGCTATATGGTAAAATGCATGCAATAGCAAGATAGTTGCAATTAAAGAGTAAATTATGATGACATACATTATTTCTCAATGTCTAAACCATGGTTGAAGGTTACATAGCAATTACTTTTGATCTCATTACGAATAATTAGTAATTACCAAGTACTCAGAGGGAAATGTGATTACTATGAAGCTACCTGGTATTTCCCCAAGGGGACTCTATCTAGTTACAGAATATATATGCCCCATTACTTATAGCAGCACATAAAATACCACTTTATTTATGCAGTACAAGCGGAACAGGCCTGTTAAAATGTTTAATAAAATATTTGGTAACAACAGAAGCTTTGCAGTGCCTATACTACAGAATATTTACAAGCGCTTTTAAATCATCTACTCTTATCAGCCATCTTACATGCCTTATTTTTTAAGGTAAAGAAACAGATGACTTAAAACAAAATTAAAGCTGTGCCAATCCTCCTCACCTTTTTTTTTTCTGATGCACTTCTCAGAGGATAAGATTTGGAAGACACCTCCTAGCTAGAAAATACTAAAGACAAAGGTGGAGCAAGCTCACCCTAGCCAGATGTTCACAGCATTAGTGCAAAAGAATACAAATCTACCTGTCTTTCTTTGCCAGTAGCCTTTAAGAAAGATGTTAGAAAGATGAGCAGATGTTTAAGTCTCAAAAGACACAAAGAGAAAAAGCTGCAAGCTGGTCTTTCACACGAATGAATTTCCCAAGAGCCTCTGCTGCTATGAGAAAGGCATCTAAGACAGAAGTAGACTGCATCCGTTTTTTTATTTTTAAATGTTTTGATAGTGATTAGGAAGGAGATATCTCTTATTGGCAACTGGTTATGTGTGGGATGGTGCAAGTGTTTATACTGAAACAAAGAGTTTGTGGATTTTTATGATCATGGAGTAGACTGGCTTATAAGATTTTTTTTGTTCTAGACTGCTGGGAAATGATTTTATTTTGTGAGTTTAAAAGTCCCAGAGTTCAATTTTATTATATTTTGAAATCCAGTAAATGGAACTACAGAAATCATCTGTAAAGTTGCCACTTATTAGATTGACCCAGCAGCCCATTTTGAGGAAAACCCATTTTGCCAGACTTGGTTGAATTACCACTAGTAGAAAAACATGTAAGAAATATGGAAGAACATGCTTTTCCTGTGAGTTACCATTTACCGATGACTCACGGACGAGAGAATCGGAAAAATTATTTTCTCTCTCTCACATTTTCTGATTGGACTCAAAATGGAAAACTAAGTGCTATTTTGAGTGCTTTTGTCTTGTAGAGTGACAAAGGTGCCTTTACTGTTATGGCAAGGCCAAGAAATTCCTGCTAAGGCTTAGAAAAAACATGGAGCGTTCAACACCACATTTTTTTCAAATTCCAAAATTGTTTATTGCCAGTGGTGCTTGCCCTGAGGAAAGTGTTCTCTCCTTCATTGTGAACAACATTTGGTAACCTTTTCTCTTATTTAATATTAATTCTAGAGTTTGACTCCAACATTGTTTCAGAAGTTGTTATTTAATCGTATTTCACCACAGCCTTTAATGTTTTGCTAGTTCTGTAAATAAATTCTGTACTGCACAATTTTGTAAGTAAATACTGTTTTTTTGATTTCTTCATGCTGTAATATATTCATTCAGTACCTTGGGGTACACTTTTTTCAATCATTCAATCATTCAGGTAATTTTTCTTTCCGCATTGATGATACTGATACCTAAGCACATAGAAGTTTAATGCATTGCGTTATCAGGTCTCATAACAATTTCATGCTCATATTAGAGCACATATCCCCTCTTAAAAGTACAGATCTTTTAGGACTGCATGGATTCACATGATGAGACTCAGAACGTATTTGGAATATATTTCTATGTCTTCTAGAATAGGTATGCAAATGCAGACATCTAAATACTAGCTGGTTCCCCGTCACTGTTGTGGACTTCTATACTGCATAGATCACATTTCCTTTAAGAGATCTGTTTTTTTCTCTCATTGCTTTTATTTATGGTGATTTATCTGGAAGAAGGTTGTTTCACTTGCTGTCTCATTCCCCCTTGGACCCTAATCCTGTACTAAAATAGACCTACTTTCCTCTAAACATTCAAGAATGGTGCATGAGATTTTCTGTGCTTATCATCCTAGTGTGTAGTTCTTCATCAAATGACTCTCTCTAATCAAATTAGATTACCTCCAGCATGTTATCCTTGTCTGCTTTCTGTTATATCCTTGAAAAGATATGGGTGGGCTTGTCAGACAAAGATTTACTCTGTATGAAACCAGCCTGAGTGTTTTTGTCCATCTCAGATTTTTCTCGGTGCTGTGTGATCGCAGGGTTTCTCTTCTTTTTGAGGTCCAATGTCTTATCTTTCTTCTTTCAGCTTTGCTCAATGTTGGCAAGGCTATGTCAATGTCCCTTTAGAGAATTACTTGGTTTCACTCAACCAGAAATTCAACTCACTATTTCCTTTCAGCTCCAGAGGAAAAGAGTATTTGACCTTCGGACCTTGATTGGATTCGGTGATTAAGTGCCTTGTGGATGGTTTTAAGGTCCCATTCTCTCACTGGAGGGCTGAAGACATCTTAGCAAAAGTGCTTAGTATTTCACATACACAGATCTTTATTCTGCTTGATGCCCAAATATTTATACTCATAGGACATAGACACACTCTGCGGTCTGTGGGCTCTGTTCTCTGTGTGAGGGGGTAGATCGGACCAATCCGAAGAAGTGGGCTGTGGCAAACATCCCTGTCCTATGCTGGCTGTAAACATCTTTCCCTTTGTGCTGTCCCATTTAAAAGCCATAAATGACTATTTATTGGGGATAATCTCCTAGAATAACCCATGCAAGTTACTATTGCTGAATAGTTTGGCATTAAAGGTAACTGTTCTGCCTTATTATATAGAGTTCCAATTATTCAGAGCATGAAGTTTCTCACATGCATTTTGCCTTTGTCAGGTGAGAAATGTGGTGCAAATCAGTGGAATTATTGGTTCCTTAAAATTGCCCAAATGTTCAAGAGCTTTGCTGACTCACAGACTCTGGAAACACAGTGTGCGTCTTAACAGGGAATTCACATCAGTGCTCAGTTTCATGCCTTATAAATCACACCAACTACATTTATAAATACAATTTACTGAGCTGCTCTTTAATATAATGGCCTCATGTATTAATCTTCTCAAGCATTCATGTGTTTGTTTCTTTTTGTGCTACAATCATTATTCAGGTTCCTTCACTAGCATCAGTGCACTGCTAAAAGGGAGAGCTTGTGTTTCCTTAAGCACCACATGTTTAATAGCAGTGATACTTTTTGAAGACAGAGAAAAATAGCTCTGTATGCTTCATCCCAGAAAGTGAAAAAAAAAAAAAAAAGTACATTAAACAGAATGTATTCATTATTCTGGAATATATACACAGTCACTTAGTTGGATTGGAGGAATGTTTGGCAGAGAGTAAGACCCTCCAAGTTTCTACAATTAAGTCCTACCCAGTAGATGGCATCCATGCACCAACACTTGAGCCTGTGCTCAAAGTACAGTTCAATGAAGAGTTTTGCAATGTTTTATTTATGAAAGAAAATTAACTTTGAATCTTTGTGTTTTGCCCCAGGCAATATAAGCAGTAAACATGATTTTCACACCAATAGGTAACAAATAGTTTTCTTAACAAATTAGATGGACCCTGATGTCTGGCTTCCGATTGATTTAGAACAATGCATGTATAATGCATTTCTCTTACATTCAAAATCTTTTGTTTTACATGGGATAAAGTGAAAATGACTGGAGATATGCTGTGAATATGAATTATCTTTGGAAAACAGACATTTTGTGGTTTTAAGACTGTTGTTAGTAAGTATATAAGACATTCAAGTTTTTGGCTCCCTGGTGCTTCACAGAGGTGTTTTGCTTTCCTATATCAGCATCCTTGATATTATAACAATATATTTCTCAGAAGCTGCTTAGTTACAGCTCACACGAAATACCCCTATGAGGCATTGCCAATCTGTGGTGCTATATCTATACTCATCTTGTAATTGGGAAACAAGGTATTGAAGCGTAGTGCCAGAGTAAGGAATTAAACCCAGGATAAGTGATTCTGCTTCCCTGGTGTGTCTATTACAGATGTTCCTCAAAATTATCCATGCCAGCCCTTACACATCTGGCAGCACTGCAATGCAGCAAGTATAACTGCACTTTTCTTCAAAGAGCTGAAGTTTCTTGTGATTTCTTGTATCTGTAAAGGCAGAGGGAAACAGGTTGGTGAGGATGCTTCGCAGATCTTTTGGGACTGGATAGCTTTTATATTGTGCTAAGGATGGTTGGATTCCAATTCTGCATTTTTAAATTCAGTGGAGAGACATACTGGTTGCATTTATCCAGCATTTGAGTTGAATTGAACACAAATGTTCAAAAACTCGTGACCATTTAATTTCATTTCCAATTGCTTCCCAAATTCCTTTTTGTTAAATAGAATATTTTTTAATTTTTCCATGGAAATTTTTAAAAACCAGGTGTTTGTTTAGAAATGATGTTATTCAATCACTAAATCCGTCTGCAGAGCAGTTTTGAAAAAGCTTATTCCTCTGTACCATCCTGCTTGAATATATAATCCAAATCCCACTCCTTTGGCAGTGAATTCCCCTCTGTAAGAGTTCTGACAACAAACTTGTGATGGGTTAAACTACTGACTGAGACACTGACCTTTTTCCTCTGGTGATAAATTCTTCATTAGGCTTGCACCTGAATTTCAGACAGCTAGAATTAGGGGAAATTAAACTGTCCTTAAGAGGTTCATCTTCATGTATTATTAAACAACAGGTTCTCCCAGACTGGGTGTTTTATCACACTCAATCTTTTATTTTCTTCCGAATGAAAACTTTGTGGGCTGGTGTAGAGTTATGCAAGATTTTCTTTCAGAGGAGTCAGCTGGCTTGAGGTCTCTGACCACTATGCTGGGAGCATGGACATTACCTCCAGAGACATCAGGGAATTAATGTCATGTCTAAGTTCGTTTGTTTCCCTGGATACCATTATTTAACAGTGATTCCTCCTTTAGTCTAATGAAATTGGAAAGTTTGATATTTGGTGTAAATGGCAGTTAAGCAAGGTGCAAGATGAGTGTATATTTCTTTTAATAGTGAGTTTTTCACATTCAATTTAACCCTTCCTTCCTTTATGCTCTGTGCATGGTCTTCAGGGCATTATTCCTAATACAAAATATTTTTCAACCATTAAGATTAGAGCAGTTTCTTTCCCTGGTAAGATTTAAAGAAACTTTCTAGTAATTCTATTCTGTGACTGTCTCTTCGGGAAAAGTTGAATGTATTACACAAAAGATGACTATTGAATTCCCAACAAATTCAGCATCGTTATGAAATACTATGCTTGAAACCTTTACTTAATGAAATTGTTTAACGAAGCATATCAGTCAGCACCAGTGCTGCCTCTGTTACATTCTAACAGATATATTTCAATAAATTCACTCATCTTTCAAGTAAAATTTCCCTCTGATTAAGTCTTGTCTGAAGCTGCATTTTCTTTTTAAAGTTTGAACAAAAACTGTGAAATCATTTGTGACTTACATCCCCCAAACGAGATTTTTCCCTACAGAAAAATTATTGCAGTATTATTTTAGTCTTTTTAAGTATTAAAATGGATAAAGATTGAGATCTGAAGCTTACTTTAACTGTCTACTGAACTAATCCCTGATGAGGAGTGGTTTGGTGACAAGTTAAGAACTGACTTGAAAAAAGGTGATCATGTCATTTTTAAAATAATAGCAGATTTAGAATATGTTTTGAATGTACAAATTTCAGTTTTGACCACTGTTGGTAGCTCCATTGGTAGTGACTGTATCCTGACCAACAAACCTCCTAATTTTTCTTGATCCATATTCCTAAAATATGAGCTGTAGATTATTTACATTAGCCAGGGATCAGACACAGAGCCCTGACTGAGCAAAGGATTACAAAATTCATCCTGGCTTATGATCTCCTACAAACAGTAGAGACCCCGAGCAGTTCAAATTTAGAACTGAGTACTCCGTGCTCCTTGAGGAGGTGAGTTTTATCTCCTGGAAGTTGAGTTGTGGACTTCTGGGGCTAAAGACTTGAACGTGAAATGTCTCTGGATCAGAGACAGAAGGTTTGTCAGATATCCAGCAACTGAGTTCACGATTTACTGCCTCATATATTGAAACAAACAGGGTTTAGTGATTCACTGCTAAACACATAGCGAAGACATCTACTTAAAGGGAAGTTAGGGCTTTTTTACTTAAGCATTGTTCATTTGGAATATAATTACTTCTGGAAATGTTAACCTTTACATGTTATGAGTAGGGTGCTGTCAAGTTTTGTGTTCCAAAATTAGATTCTGCAAAAGAAAAGGCTAAAAGGATGGTAGAAAAATAGAAGAATAATAAACACATCTCAAACTTGTTAGGAAACAACTGGGAAAAGAACATTATTTTTTGTTACCTCACTGTGTCAGAAGCAAATGACAAAACCTGTTTCAGTGAAGAAAAAACGAAGCCTGACATTGAGTATGAATGTTCTTCCACCTAGCTCTGAGCAGACCTTGACACTTCCACATTTCCAGGGATCTTTGTGAGGATTTTCACAGTTGAGGTGCAGGTACAAGTGGGAATAATCTTTGTAAGAGCCAGGGGAAGGAAGGATCAGTAAAAACACAAACAAACATGGGCTTGAAGATTTGTCATTTGCAGCTATCCTTGAAAATTCCCGAGAGAGAAAACGTGCATCGGACTCTCCCCCAAATTAAGCATAGGAAATTTTGTTGCTTTTCCCTTCCAATAAAGGCATTTTTCATGCCCCAGTTTTACGTGGTGGAAAATAGAAGGTAAGGAGAAAGAATAAAAAGGGCAAATTAAAACATACAGGTGGATGAACATGGGGACAATAATTTTTGGTCTATATGTTAATTGTCCTGGTCCATGTCTCAAGTGTGTCCAGGTCCCTGTGGAAGGCATCCCTTCCCTCCGGTGTGTCAAGGGCACCACACAGCTTGGTGTTGTCAGCAAACTTGCTCAGGGTGCCCTTGATCCCCCATCCACGTTGCCAACAAAGATATTAAACAGCACTGGTTCCAATACTGTTGAGTACCTCAGCCTTCTCCATGTCCCAGGTGACCACGTCTCCCGTTTCCTTCCAGTGCAGGCCTCCATTTTCCCTAGTTTTCATTTTATCACCCACGTACCTATACATTTGAAGCTTTTCATGATGTCTTTGACATTCCTGGCCAGATTTAATTCTAGCCAGGCTTCATCTTTCCTAACTTGATCCCTGGTTACTTGGACAATTTCTCTGTATTCCTCCCAGGCTACTGTCCTTGCTTCCACCCTCTGTAAGGTTTTCCATGCTGAGTTCTTCAATAAGAACTGAGTTCCATGCTGAGTTCTTAAATTAGCAGCTCACTCATCACTCAGTCTAACAACAGCATGCCTAGGGAGGTCTTCAGACCACAGGAAAAGATCTCCCAGGGAGATTTGAGTTCAATACTGTGGTATAAACCCCGAAATGTTCCGTTCCAAGGGTATCCCTGGTCTGATGTTAATCAATTATGTGTCATAAGCAGCTAAACATCTCGGAAGAAAAAGGACACAAGGGACTATTGAAGTTGTAATGATAGTTAGATCTGTTCTATGCAGCCAGTTTCTGGAAGTTTAATGTTATTTCTCAGCTGCCAGCATAAAAAGGCATATTGAATTTCACAGAAATCAAACATCCTAAAAGGAGTGATTAACCCCTGGAATCATAATGCTTGCACTTGGACTTCTCTTCAGGTTCTCCGCTGACTCCACCTGTCTTGTAACCCTTTTAATTACTGCATTTTATCAACAAGCCATAACTGAACACTAAGGTTAAATATACAGACCAAAATGAAGAAGCTTTCAAACCAGTTCTCAACTTGAAATGCAAGGTGCAATGACAAAAAAACCCCAGTTTTTTTTGTTAAATCTATCCTTAATTTCTTCTCTAAATTACAGCAGAAACATGCATATATAGTGATTAAAGACTGGAAAAAATGGGGTTTCATTATAAGAATGCAAAATATTTTCTTATTAACTAGCATTTCTGTAGTACTTTATTTCTTCAGAGCATCACACTTACAAAATGCTACTCATGCCGGGAAGATGACATCAGAGATACTGCATTAAACCGACATCACAACTGTGACTCTCCAGGAACACTGCGTAAGTCACTGTATTTTCATCTTATGATTTCATGGGCAAAGAAAGGAGAAGAATCCAGGGACACGGAAGAGAAGGATCCAGGGGCAAATCTGCCTTGTGTTACACACAGCTCTAGGAATTCACTGAAAAAAATTTATGATGTAACATATCTGTGCTGTAATTATGTGGCAGACCTAACAGTTTACCAAGTTTTGCTAACAGCTAGTGATCCTTGAAAAAAAATCCTACAAGCTTCCTTTTAGCTGCAAAGACTATAGCAATTTATCAGATGAGAGAGTGGCCACTTGCTGCTTCTCTCCTTACCTTGTCTAGCAGCAATGTTTTGAAGGAGATCTGAGGGTCTGCAGACACACTAGATGTGTTTTGACATGTGGGGCATAACGTAGAGGAGCCAACTTGTCTGAGATTTTGCTTGCAGCATGAAAACAGCATCCAAAATGGACAAGTCTCATTTTGTTCATGAGCTCACTCTCAAACTTCATCTGAAAATCTAAACAACACCAATCCTGGTTAGATAAGGCCGAAAGAAACTAATACAGTCGTCTAATGTGCTATATGAAGCACACAAATCCCAGAATGATAATAATATTTTTTTTTCATTTGCTAAAGCCTGCAATTCAATTAGCTCAAAGATTTTAGAAAGACATTTCTTCTTGAGCTAAAGGCAGACATTTGTGATTTACACTCCTCTTAGTAAGGATCCGAAGGCTATTGAATCTTATAGATGAAACAAGTTTTGCATCTTACTGCCTAATTGAATATTTCTCATCTCAGTTGACAGTTCATGTGCCATTGTTCTACAAATGTAGAAAGTATTGGAAAAATAGAGTGTGCCCATATGGTACAGCCTCTGATTTGGAATTGATTTAACTTGTCTGAAATTTTCAAGATAATTTTCAAAGTAGAACTCACTGCAGTATTCCTGTTAGGGGTAGCAAAACTCTTATGCAGATGATGATCTTGCTGCTTGGCATTTGTACAAGTAACAGTCCTTCAGTTGTCTTTGCCACAGAAATCATAGAAATCACAGAATGGTTTGGGTTGGAAGGGACCTTGATGATCATCTTGTTTGATCTCTTATGATGGACAGAGATGCCACCCACTAGATCAATTTTCTCAGGGCTCCATCCAACCTGGCCTTGAACACTTCCAGGGATGACATGACACCAGGTAACCGAGACTTCTTTCAAGATTGACTGTAGACCTTAATTCTGGTAAAATAAATTTCTTAGTCTTTCTTATTACACTTCAGAAAAGCTGAGTGAGTTTATTCACCCTTTCACACTCATGATGAAGGCAGAGGAAGCAGGATTTCATAACAGAAAAGACCGGTAAGCAATTCTTCACCCTAATCTCAGAAGTCAGGTTGCTGAAAAAGCAGTGTTGTATCAAGAAGGATGTTGCAGACAAGTCTGGAAAAAATCTCTCTCAAAAAACTGTGTGCAACTTTTCCATTTTCACTGGGAGGTCAGAAGGCAGAAAGAAGTCACTGGGTACAATCATAAGTAGTTCACAGCAACTCAATGCTTCTCCCACTGTCAAGGAAAAATGATAGGTCATTAGACTCTCAGAGTAGAAAGATCCTGTTTTGGTGACAGCTGCTCTGGTGTGTAATGCTCTGAGGAAGACTCCATTAGGTGTAATTAAACAGAAAACCTAAAACATAAGGACAGAGACCTTTTTTCTTCTCAAGATGAAAACCCTCTGTGTACATACAAAATTATCACCCGTCACAACCATCGTCTCTTTTGCCCCTCAGGAAAACAGACAGATGTCCAGCTGGCAGGGAGTGTGAAGAGTGTTGCAGTCTCAATTTGCTTCAAGCTACCTCTTTCTAATCCCATTGGTGCATTTTTTCATTGATTTCTGCTTTGCATTTGTTTCCCTGTTTCCTGGGCTGCTGTTTCTTTTCTCCATGTTTCCGATGAGTTTGTTTCTACCTTGTTCTCGAAAATGATTCTGTCATGCCTGTCTGTCGGTTTTGTCTGTGTCATCCTCCTCTATCTCCTATATATTCTCCCCATTCCCTGTTTTTTATACCTGGCTTCTGGACACTCGTTCCCTAATATTGGGCCCAGTTCCTTGATTAGCTTGTCTGATCACCAAATAGGTGGGATGCCTTAGATCCCTAGAGCTGACCAGAGCAGGGGCCAGGAAACTTCTTTCAGGCATTCAGACACTTTTCCCTGTTCCCTGAACATCCTGTTTTGCTTGAGGTTCTAGTGCTACTGATCCCCTCTCGGTACCTCTCCAGTTGACAGCATTTTCTAGGACCCGACATTCCTTGTCCCGCTGACTGCAGTGCCTCCAGAGCTGCTCTCAGAGGGACTCCAGTAGGGTCCTCTTCTTCCTCCCTACGCCAAGCAGAGGCCTCTTGGCTGGCTCTTGTGTCCTCCAATGTGAGTTTACAGACCTTCCAGTACTGTTTGGTAAAAAAGAGCCTAAAGAAACATTTCATCGCACAAGGATAGTTCCCAGATGGGTGAGTAAGGAAGAAGGACTACCTCCAAACCTCTCAACCAGCTGCTTCCTTCTCTCCACCTCCTTCTGCTCTGCTCTTGCTGCAAATACAGCTTCTCTGGCTCAGAGATATGTTATAAAAAAACCCTCATTCTTCCAAAATATAAACACATCTAAATAATTTGCTGAAATTGTGTCTTGTGTTCATATAGAAAAAGTTAAGCTTTTTTTTTTCAAAAAATTGATTTTTTTCAGCTTTTCTTTTCAGTAAAGGTCGATTCACATCTTTTTCCATGATTCAAACCAAATGTAAACTCTTTTCAGGGCCCTGCTCCAAACCTTTAATTTGAGATTATTTCCAAACACTTTTATTTTGGAATTTTCTGAAACAAAAATCCCTTTTGAATTTATTAATATTGTAGCAGCTGGGAATCTTTAAAACAAACCAAACATGAGCTAGATGAGCTCAGAGCCCTTCTGTCTTTCTTTCAGGGAACTGATATTTTTTCAATAACTGTGCTTTGTTAAACCCAGCAAAGGCAGATCTCCCAAAACTTTAGTAAGTGTTCATGCATTTTTTTCTTGATTCGTCCAATAATTTAGGTTTGAAAGGACCTGCAGAGGTCATCTAATCCAACCCCTGCACAAAACAGGAACAGTTAGCAAAGGTTACTCAGGGCATTGTCCAGTTGACTTTGGAGTGTCTCCAAAGACAGAGACTGTAAACCCTCTCTGAGACCCAGTTCCACTATTTGACCAGGTTCTTGGTGAATAAAAAATAATCCTGGTATATAACCAGAATTTTTTCATGTTTTGGATGGTGTTCATTGCATACTGTAAGTTAATTTCTGCATTCCTGAGAAGAGTTTGTCTTGGTCTTCTCTACGCCTCTCTGAAGACAGATTTGTGTATGTTAATGTTTGTTGCTCATCCACAGTGCGTATTGGGGTTTTTTTTCTCACAAACACACAATAAACACTTGTGTCTACTTTCTGCTCTTTTTCGTTCCTTTTTTCAAGGGCAATTGCCAGTAGTTTTTGTAATTATCTTAGTTCTATTCACTTTTCCACGTGGATTCAGGTTAAAAACTCTTTTCACCACCTTTGTCAAATTATGAAGCAATCACTTGCAGCTCCCTAACGCAGTTCACTTCTATGTCTGACCTGCACATAGAGCAGCTCTGAACTTAGTTCTCTTTACTTCAGAGGGGTCCTCATCAATTCTGACTTGCAACACTTTGAAATCAAAGGATGGGGATAAAACACTCCTGTCAATATCAGTCATTCCATTACAAATTCTTAAAGCTTAAAGATACCTTGCTTAGGAATAGGAGCTGTCATTCACTTTACATGCTATCTGGTTTAAAGCTCTTTGAGTGATACACTCATGCGTTCTCCTGATCATTGTAGTCTCTATACTTCCCTGCGTGTATCCAAAGAGAGCATTCTTTTCTTTCTGGACAAAGCAAATCAGACTTGTGGCAATATCACTTAGAACAGTCAACCTGCATAATGGAACAATTAATTGAAGCCTAACTTGCATATTAGTGATTATGCAAATAAAGATCTAGCTTAAGCAAACTATTTTGTCATCAACAGGAAAAATTTTGTCTGCAGGTCTGTGAGGTCAGTGGATTCCCACAGTACTACTATTTAAAAAGCTTAATCTAATAGACATAAAAGTCCCCCTTGTTACAATTATGGATGGGCTATATTTTGCTCATGTCCGGTCTTTAACTCTTTAGCATCTAGTCAATGCTGTTTCCTTCTATACTCAATAAAAGTGAGTCAAAAATATTGACTCATTGAAAGTCAATATTTATCCTAGGATGGGATGAATCACTTTCAACACATTTACACTGACTATAGGCAGAGTCAAAATGGACTAATTTAGATCACTTGCTGACAAAACTTATGAGAGATTCTACCCCTGCCCCCCATGTTATCCCTGTTAACCAGTGTGTGTCTGGCTTGGCCCATTACTTTGATCCAGTTTTGAGCCCAAGGGTGCTATCAGAACTTAAAAATAACAGCAAGGCAAGACAAACTAATCACAAAAACCTTTGGAAAAACACCTGGAGTTTTGCAGTACAACTTCCCCTCCTTTCTCCCTTTGGGGTGCTGAAATCTGTCAGGTACTTTAGATACTGAAGCTTTAGATGTTCCTGCATGCCCTCTCTCACTCACCCAACAAACTTATGCAAGAAAAAAAGCCCCTGTTTCAAAGTGTATGTAATCTGCTTTTGCCATGCAGAAATTGTTCAGGCACTTTCCAAACATAGCTGCAGAGCCTGACCCCATATGTAGACAAACTGTTGAACAGAAATAAGTGTGTACTTGAATTTGAGGTCCCCAGCCTGTAGTGTTGGTTGTTCCTTCTTGATATCAAAAATCTTCTCTTGCCAGGTTGCCTTATGTGGAAATAAACCCGACAGACTTTTTTTTTGGAAAGCATGGATAGAAATATGGAGATAATATTTACTTCCAAGGAAAGATGGTCACAAAGGGGAGCTCGATAAACTTTCATATGTTTACGTCTTAAACAATTAAGAGCACTTCTGAAAGTAAGAACTAAAAGGTTGAATATGCCTGGCTCTTTCTCTACCAGAAACCATTGGAGACAAGCTTACGTCTAAACTAATATCCAAGCGAAGTGGATGCAAAGATTCGAGAAGAGTCTTGGCCTCCCACCAGCTGGACCATGATGCTGGCACTGCTGGCATTGGAGTGCCAGAGCGTTCCCTCAGTAGCTGGGATAAGCAAGATCTATCCTGTGCTCTTCTCCAGCAGTCCATTCCCAGCTGAGCGGCTTATTTCACTAGGAAGTAAGCAAGATCCCCAAGTACAGTGTTGCTTAAAATCTTCATGGAGAGGCAACACTTTTTCTGTCATTTGTTATGGGTCAATTGAACAGCAGCAGTATCTGTATCTTTGGGATCTGCTTTTAATGTGTAGATGACAGCCTTTTCTTATGCAGGACTGCAGAGTCTAATATCCTAATATCCTAATATCCCAATATCCCAGATATCCTGTCCTGAGGATGGTATGTATAACTGAGTATCTAAAATTATTGCAAGTTGTTCACCAAAAAACCCAAGCAGATAATAGTGTAATATTTGTAAATAGTCAGGTTTCTTCACCAAAGTGGAGGTAGACTTGAGTTAATTTTTGTTTCATGTACTGCTTCATTTATACAGTTTGTACCTTTTTGTCTCTTTATTTCCCCATAGGGCACACACATAAAACATTTACATTAAACAGACAAACAAAAAAAATCTGTGGTTGCTTTATTAACATCAAACTCACTTCCACAAAACTTTCTTAAAACTGCCCAGAATACTGCTTCACAATTCATGCACATCTCAACCATATTTTAAGCAGGGTAAAAAATAGTGAAACAGCAAAATTTTTAAAGTATATTGCAAATATATACTTTAAAACATATACTCAAGCTTTCTTGCTAATAATATAGTTCCAAAACTACTGCCTCTGTGGGAGCAATTACTATTCAAATAACACTGTGCTGTGTTATTCATTTTGAATCGCAGTTGTACCAGGAATTATTTCAAACTCAATTCTGTTTGTGCTGCAAACCTGGCACTTTTGTTAGGTATGTGAATAAAAACATCTGTACATATATTCAAGAAATGGAGCACTTTTCAAAGGAATGGTGCATCAGCCTCACCAGCAGAGAGTCAGCTCTCAGACCAACATAGGCTGGAGCCAGAGAACACAAAATGCTCTCAAAGAAATCATTTAATGACCTTTCTGTCCAGACAGTGTCTCTGTGTTGAACTGAAATTCTAGCAAGAGAACTGTTCCAAAATAATGCCTTAAGTTAGTGACAAAAAACATCTCATATTTTCCTAAATGAGGGAAAGGAAGGACTAAACACTTTAAATCAGCATCCCTTTTGAAGGCAAACACTTAAAAAAATCCCTTTAAAAAAAAATGTATTTTTTTTCTCTGATAGTTTTTGCAAACTTATGAAAATCATGAATTTCCAAAGAAGATGCTGTGAGCTGATGTCCCAATTCTCCTGCAGTCAATACAAATTCTGGTAATCACCAAGTCATTGCTAGCACATACAGACAACTGTAGCATGGCAGTTCCAGTTGGCCTCCAAGGCACTAAAGCATTACAGTGGAAGCAGGAGAGGAAGAAGTGAGCCAAGGATGGAGAAAAGTGGTTCATATTAAGACTAATTCTGTGTTACCTGGGAGCTGTCTTGATGTCAGATGTGAAGAAATGTACCTTCCCAGAGTGGCTATAAAGCTTCAGAAAGTACACAAGCAGTGGTTTGGATTGCAGAAAGCTTCCTTTTTTTATTTTTTTTAAGCAACACACCCTTGATTCCCTGTAAGTTTGCTATACTGTAATAAACTTGCTTGAATATTTTTCAGAAATAAAATACTCACTGAAATGGACTTTTGGTAAATAGCACATGTTCCTTCTTAGAATGAAAAAAGCCAACAGGTTTGGATAAACATTGCCTCTTGCACAATTACAGGCATGCTGCATCCTCAGCAACAGTATCTGGCAATATTTTTCCAAGTGTTAAGAATGACAAAACATGGCTGTAATGTTATTTTTCATCACAGTTCAAGAGTCTTAGGAAGGCCTGCTTTTGTCTTGGTACAAAATCCCATTGGAGAAATTCACATCGTGTGAATAAAATACACAACTCTTCACTTAGTGAATTTTATGGCTGTAGGAATAAGACACAACTTTAACCAGAGACAGGATGAACACTGCCTCATGCTAGAACTCAGTATATCCTCAGGCAACACAGTGTGAAATCAGAACATATGAATCCAAGTCTAGTTGCATTTGTATTGTCCAAGGGCTAATTTAGGTTTTCTTATTATTATTTTCTTTTTGGCTAGCAGTCCACAGCAACTGCAGGAAGCAATTCAAAGCAACAGCAGGATGGTCATCTTCAGGTTCATTTTAATGGTTCACACTGAAACTCTGCTGTCAATATATTTTTACCTGCAGACTTTTATGTTAAAAAAGCTTTTCTTTGCAGAGATACAAAAGTAATGCTCACTAATAAAAAGTGACCCACCTATTATTGAAACAGCTCTTTTTGAGAAGTGGGACATGGAGTGAGACACCAGAGGGCCAGGCTGTGACCCAGAGGCCCCAGGAAACCCTAGAAGCAGGCACAGTTCCTCCTGTGGCCTGTCCCTTTCATCTGAGGCCCAGTTAGGACCCAAAGGGCAGAGGCTGGAACATCTGAATGCAAGAAATAAAAGAGATCAGCATTAAAAAAAAACAGATGAGAAGTGGCATTTGTTTTTTCCCATGTAGCAAAGAAGTCAAACATTGCCAAACTGAAATCTGCTGTGTCCCTCCCAATTCCTTTCTCTCCTCCTGTCTTCTTCCTGGTGGGGTGGTGTGAGGAGCAGAAAATACCTTGAAGCTCTATGAGCACTGTTCTGCAATAGTAAAACATCCCTGAATTATCAACACTGTTTTCAGCACATATCCAAACCCGGTATTAGCTACTACAAAGAAAACTAACTCTATCCCAGCCAACACTAGCATTCTGGCAGGTTTTTCCAGTGTCTACAGGTCTCCTGGCTCCCAGCCTTATGCCTCTTTTTTGCAATGTTATAATTGACCTTGCTACTCCATATGCAGAAACAGCGGCAAGGAAAAAGGATTTTTAATCCCTTTTACAGCCTTTTCTGTTGGAAATTGGGCTACATCTGCCCTTATGGGTAACAACTTTGCATGCTTTTGTGCATCCTCCAAATAGTCCTGTCATACATAAACTTGTGACATTTGTCAGTCTGTGTCACCAGGTGAACTTTGAATAGCTTTAGCATATTAAAGTTCTACAGCAAGAATGAGAACTGGCTGAATATTATGAAGGGAAAAAGAAGAGAAATGAAAGGGCTTCTTCAGAAAGACTGCCTGTTCCTTTTGGGGGATCTTAACTGCCATATCCACAGTTCTGTTGCTGAGCAGATAAAGATGATAGAGAGGCCACCAGGATTTTTTCTTTCAACCTGCCCTTCAAACGAGAGGACCAGAAAGGTTTTCTCCTATTGTATTGGAATAACTTGGGATATCAGTTTTGCCAAGCACTTCTTATCAACCCAGCTTATAATGCACCACCTCATTATCATTCATTAAGGCCAGTGAGTAAAAAAAAATTGAATAAATGCATTCCCTCTGCAAGTCTAAGAGCCTGTGAAGCCAGAGGTCCTATTGATACCTCAGTGCTTGAAGATAAATGCTTTGGTTTAAAATGTCTGATTATTGAGGTAAGTGACTTCTCTCTGAAAGCAGTGCTAGCAATATCCATGCAAAAGATTAGGAGTGCTGTACTGCCGTCGTTGAAGTGGAGAACAAAAGTGTCACAGGTGATTTGTGCACCTCTGGCTCAGTGGAGGGTGGATGGATCTGTAGGAGACAATTGAACCATTGTTAGAAAAACAGGCAGTAAAGCAGCCTCTGAGTTCACTTGCCACTTGTTAAGCCAAGACTCAGAAAGGGACATCAGGAAACCATTTTGTCCATTCCTTTGATTCAGTGAAGATTGGATATGTTATGTCACTCTAGATACAACTTCCATACTCTGTTTTGAAAGACTTTCAATGGTGGGAACACCACTAACTGCATGCAAATTTGTTTTTACACACAGGATAACCCATTAGAATGAATTTGCAAATGCCTGATCTGAGGGTTTGGTTTTTTTTCAATTTAAAACTATACTTGTTAGGTATAAGAATCTATGTGAAGAGACTTTTATTCTTAGCAAGAGCTTATAATCATCTCATCTTTGCTCTGGCCTCTGGATCACTTAATCCTCATTTTCCCTTTCTGTGATTTCCTTGTGCACCAACAGTATTTTCAGCTTCTTACTGAACCTAGTATTTTATCTCCAATAGCAGCTAGTGTTGCCTCACATTTCCTCAGACATCTTCCTCTAAGATCTCTACATCTTATTGAAAGTAGCTGTGACTAGTGCCTTGTCTTCTTACCTGATCCTCTCTGACCCTTCATTCCTAGAAGTCTTTTAACCCACTAAGCTGCTCACTTACTTGCAGAAACTCTTCCTCTGGAGATGAGAAAGGCTTTCTATGTCCAAACTCTGAGAATAGGCTTTGGTGGGACTAGACTTCATATGTATGCTTTGTACTGATAATTAATTTAGTGAAGATGATAAGGAAGAAAGCATAATACCATCTAATTGTGACTGTATGCTCCAAATAGTCACTTAATATTCAGATACAGAATCAGCCACAGGAAGTTTGAAGACAATTTTTCCCCCTCATATTTAGGTATAGCCAAGGACCTGTACATAAACTGAAACAACTTGTTCAGCTATTGCATGTGAGTTGAAGTAAACCGACCTGAGAAAACAGCATCTGTTCCTTGTCACACATCTTAGGCAGCTCTAGGAAAAGAACATGACATAGACCCCTTATGCTCTTGTGATACCAGACACAGCAAACTCTGTGCAGTGGTGTTCCCTGAGGCACTCTTTGACAACTCTCTGCTGCTTCTATATCACTTAAGTCAGTTTGCAGCTGTACTCAGGCCTCAAACCTGGATGCCAGTCATTGCTGAGCAGAAAAAGTGGGTTAAATTGGGAAGTTGAATCCCTCACAATGAATAATTCACCCTAGACTAGACTGCTAACCTCTCTCCAGCAGTGTCTATTCATGCATGCACTGTGTGTATTATTTACACCTCTCACTAGGGCTGTCTGAGAATCAAATCATGCTTACAAGTTATGCTGTAGCATATTTCAGTGAGTGAGTGGCACTTGGTACGGGCTCAGGAATTGACAATCAATTTCATTTAACTTGGGGTTACAAAGCACACTTCACCAGTCCATATATAAAATGCTGAGAAGGTGATTTCTGTAATTGCTATTATTACAATGCTACTACACTAACACTTTATATGTGAAACTGAGATCTGGACCCCATAAGCCTAAATATTCTCTATGAAAGGTGAGTCTCACAAATTACTTAAATTGAAAAGACACATGAAAATAAGGGAGGCTGGAGAATGGATTTCTGTGACCTGACCAGGATCACAGTGGCAAGAGGTAAATACACAGCTCTCCCTGCTCCCTTCTATTTTTGCAGTCTGGGAAATTATGGCATTTATGTCATGCTTTGCAGGGACACTGTCCTGTATTCCTACTGCCTGTTGTGGAAGCCTTACTTGAGCCTTGCAACACTCAGGTAACATGCATTTGGCCATACAGGGTGCTTTGGAGAACCTGAAGAATGAAGGTGGGCTCCTTCCATACCAAGGGATAAAGTGATGGACCTCACTGAGTAGAGGCCGGATTCAGTTCCCTAATGTCAGCATCTGGTATAATTTTGCTGCCGTGGGGAAACCTTCCTTGTCTCCTGCTGCTAATCCAGAAGGGAAGAGGTCATGTGTCGTCTCTGCCAATCCTGTGTAGATGTCTCAGGTAACCTAGGGCAACTAAAAGGACCCTGGACATCACCTTATGGCAACTGAATCAAATCCTTATTAACCATTGATAGCAATGAGTATATGGACACCTTGTCCACATGCAAATATTTATATAAATCTGAATCCTATGGTCCAGCTGAGGTCCAGGCCCCTCTCCAGTGGCTAGATAGGGAGGTTTGTGTCATTCTGATATGCTAGACACCCATAATTTTGTTGGATATTGAACACAAATTAGTTTTCTATGGTGGTGAGTACACAGCTTGTTTTGTCTCAGAAGTGGTTCTTTTCCAAGACATCACTTTTAAATAATGGGTGGGAGGAAGGAAATAGGAGAAGTGCATCTAAATATTAAATATATCTTTAATAGCTGACTTTCACAAGTCCTTTATCCCAGATTGTTTCCTCCATTAGCACCTGCAAGAGTTGATTAAATGAGACAGATGTGCCAGATTCATCAACACTGACAATTTTTTTCAGATTGTATGTACCTACCAAAAAGAGATTGTTGCCATTTGTTATTAAAACGTTCCTAACTGCATCTCCTAGGAGCAAAAATAACTTTGCTTTTTATGCGCAATAGTTTTTCTTGCCCTTGATAGCATGATCGACAAATTAACAGTGATCTCATAATTTATTCCTGCAATGTTCATTTTATTTATAATCCAAAAGCAATTAAATTCTCTTTTATGCCACATTGTCCTGGTGACAGATGTGTGGTTACCACTCAGACATTTGATGGCTGACATAAATCATCCTGTGATCAAAGTGTCTGTTGACTTGAGAGTCTGAATTTGCAGCAGATGCCTCCACATAGAGAGTGACAAGAAAATTCTTCATGGGAGTCTCATTTCAGTTAACCACCTTGCTTCACTCTGACTTTGCAATCTGACAGCCCAGTTATTTTATGACAGCCAGGAGTCTTCAAATGTGTATTTACAAAGCTACCAAATGTGTCACTTTGTCACTTATACCAAATAATACCTTTGATAGAAAAGAAATACATTAAAATTTATAGGGACACAGTGCTAAAGAAGAAGGAATAGATAGTGAGTTTAACAATTTGACAAATTTATCCCCAAATGTTGGAAGACCTGCAGGATTTTTTTTCTTTTTTGACAGGATTGCTAGGAGCAATATCCACATATAATAACTTCCTTTTCTCCCTGTCCCCTCACCACAGTAGCTATAAATTAGAGTGCAATACGAGACAGGAGTCTTTGACTGCAATTAAAACAGAGTGAAATCCTGAGCCTGCATTATACAACTTGATTTTCTATTCTGTTAAAACATGAGAAAGCCTCTGGGGCAGTTTTAGCCATCCCAACTAGTTCAGGAGGTTCAAGAGTTAGTGCAGTCAAAAGAACATTCCCTGAAGTTGTTTTTGCAATGGCTAGCCCTTTTTGAAGGGAAGGGGATTTTTAGTATTGCATTTATCACCAGGTACTGTCAGCCAGTCTCACTGTTGGCCAGAGAATGAGCTCAGGCACAGCTTAGTTTATTGGTATAAAAATAACATAGGGCTATATAAAATAATAGCCTAGATGAGATAGGGTTGGCAGATGAGCTTGTGTCAATTGTCCAAGTCAACTGGGCATTTACTGCAGTGTGAGACAGTGACCACTTGCCAGGGACCATTCTCAGTCCCGATATGAACAAGTCCCGATTCCTCCAGTCTGCAGAGTCCTTCAGGACTATCTCAGCATCTCATATGCCCTCAAATAACCCTATGTGCCTTCATGATATGTCTCAGGCCATATCTACCATCCATACCTTTTTACTCTCTACTGAGGCTGGCTGTGAAACAGGCTCATTTTGTTTTAGATACTTTGGACAGAAGAAGAGCAAAATAATAATAATGTCATAGAGACACTGCAGGGAGTCAGAAGAGATTCAGGGAAAAGTGCAGTGAAATGTAGATGGATGTTGATTGATGCCCTTTGGCTTCAGAGACAAACACGGAGCTGAGTCCCTTTTTTGTTCAGTAGCAGGTGCAAAGCTACAGAGAGAAGATCCCAGCTGCAGTGAGCCTAAAACCCCATACAGGCTGAGTTGACAATGGAATAGCAGGCAGGGAAAAGACAGAACTGACATGAAGATTTCCTATTAGTGGTGGCACAAGATGATTGAGACAGAGATAGGAATTCCCCAAACCTCTTTTCCTAATAAATACATGATGGCTAATTGGCTATTTGATTTCTGATCAACCCATATGGGATGCACCTTGTGGATTGTAGCTGGAGAGATGCTGTGTGTGAGTAAAAGGCAACACCACTCATAGCAGGAGTCTGAAATTCAACTTAGTATCAGTCTCAACGGAGGCTTGATGTTTGGAGGATCTGACTAGTTTCTGGTCTGGGAAATGTATTTTCTAGTTGTGCTTTAGTTAATGTGCTCCCGTCAGGCCATGAAGGAAATTGCTTCAGCTTTCTCTGCAGAATGGTGCCTCTAGATGTCTCACATTGAGGCAGGGAATTAAGTGCTGTATGCTCCTTTCTTCTCTCCTAGGTAAGTGAATAATGTGTGTTTCTTTGGTTCTCTGCCCTCTTTACTTACAAAGTACCATTAAAAGAGGGGATGACAATTTTTTGTTGGTTTGACTTTGTAGTTAAAAAACAGTGTGGACTGAATGGGAGTGATTTAAGAGCTTCCATAAATGCAATGCCATCGCCTGCATGGAACATGTGCTTGTTCCAGGACCTAGCCTCACAAGCTGGCCTAGTTCTTGTAACATTCATAGTCTTTCAGTTAACTCCACAGAAAGAAAAAAATCTGGGCATGCTACTGTGCCCATGAGGAAGTCAATGACATCAGAATTTTATTTTGTGCTATTTCTGGAAGGGCATTAGATTGCAATTGGGCTTCTGAATTCTCAGATGGATCAAGATCAAGAACTTATTAAAACTGAGGAATGTTAATATAATCTTCTCTGTAGTACTTATATATGTATAAAGCATGTCACCATTCATTGCAAGATTTATCCTTTCAATTTCTTGTTCCATTGTGACTATGTCATGCTGTAGAATAGGAACATCACTCCTCTTATTCCTTTTTATGGATAATTAATTCATAATGGTAAAGAAGGATTTACACAAAATGGAAAAGTCTAGCTGTAAAGAAAGAATCATTCTGTCCAGTGGACTGGGTTTAAATAGTTTTTTCTTGTACCTGTGGGAGTAGACCGTAGAAAAAAAGTAAACCTTTTAACCAGAGATTTTCAACGTAGCCAGTAAAGAGTGCATCAACTCTCAAGGGATTTTTATTTATCAGTTGAGATTCTTTCTGCTTTCTTTATAAAAAACAGATCACCAGAAAAAGAATATTTTTTCCTTTTTAAAAAGTGTTTAACAAGTGGTAGAGGAAGCAGTAAAGAAAGTACTATGCATGTAAAATAATTTTACGTCACTGAAATAGAATCATTTCTGGGGCTGGGGGCAGGATGAAATGTTTAGACACTCTATGCAGCATTGTTCTAGTATATCAATGTATGTCACTGAAATGCTGGCTCCATTAACACTTCCCACTTACTATAACCTTGATGAAAGTGTGTTAAAATCATGAAAATGGTTTCCTTTTAAAATGAGAAGAAGCAGTGTTGAAATCATCATTTTTTTCATTAATTATAGTAATATTATTTAGTACTTGAAAAGTAGAGTAGAAATCTTTGAAGGGTGGACTCTATTTCGTTAGGTAGTTGCTTTTATGTTGCTACCAATCTGTAGATGTTTTTAAGTAGTACACAGATACATCCAAATCAAAGCTTGTTAAAACTCTGGGAATGACACACTTCTTTTTCTGAATAACTTATTTCCTAGAGGGGTTTTGTGATCTCCACTTACTTCTGTGAGTGGAGATAGTATAACAGTGAACACCTTTTCCAGTTCCACTCTGCAATGATGTGCAACAACGAATGTATAAAGAAAAAAATCTAAAAAAAAATTAGATTAGCTATTAGGAAGAAATTATTTATGCTGAGAGTGGGGAGGCACTGGCATAGGCAGCCCAGAGAAGTTACGGTTTCCCCATTTCTTGCAGTGTTCAAGGCCAGGTTGGATGGGGCCCTGAGACACCTGGTCTAATGGAAGGTGTCCCTGCCCATGTCAGGGGGAGTTGGAACTGGATGATCTTTAAGGTCACTTCCAACACAGACCATTCTGTGATTCTATGAAAACACAGCTCTACATAATCTAAAGCCATAAGGGAGAGGTGTGGAGATGGACACTTGGTTAAAAAATGATGCTGGGACATTACTCCATATTGGGAATGAGGGTGACATGCACTGAGCCCACCACATGCATAACTGATTTCCTGCTCATGCTTGTCCATGCTCAAAGTCAATGCAATTTCACTGACATTTAGGCACTCTACCTACTTATTGAACTACAACAAAGGATGACCAGCAGGAGACAGAAACTAGAAATCTCTCCTTAACAAACAAGATGTTGAAGATCCTCTATGGCAAAATAGATTGGAAGGAACATGCATTCAAGGCTGACACATAGAATGACACCACCTCTATCTTGGCAGTCTGATACTTTTACCTTACTGTAATAATACAAGAACTGGCCCAGTTCTTGTTCTTAATCTTAAGCAATGCTGATGACCAGAAGTCAGTACACGGTGGCCTTCCACTTGCTCTCAAAGCAGTCATCTCTGAGCCTCTCTGCTGTGTCTTTTCTTCCCCACTGGCTCTTCTGAGCAACCACTGGCTGTTCCCCTGCCCTTTTAGTTATTGTCCAGCCTCAGCTCAATGCCTAGAAAAATTCCTACTTCGACACCTCGGTGCTTCTCTCCTCTCTATGACTCCCACACAAGACACGGGGGCTCAGCACATCCTTTGATCTACCCAGCTGTGTCTTTCAGGAGGAGCTGTAGAGTGTGGAACAGGCAGGGCTGCCCTATGGAAAAGGGTAGGTATGTATCTAATAGCAGCTTGGTGCTCCACAGGAACCATGCTAATTTGCTTTCCTCAATGTCATGGCTTCTTTGGGGAATGTGACCTGATTCAAAATTATGCTGTCTTGCACTTTGGCAAAGCTGAGGGGTTTGATTTTAGGAGTGACACACTGCTACAGGAATGGACATGGTGATTTTATACCTTCTTATCTAGAGTTGGATAAAATGCTATCCATTAGAATTTATTTTTCAATAAATCATGTTTTATTCTATGAAGAAAATTTTGTTTCAAAATAAAGCAGGAACATCTCATGTTTTTGTTCCTGTGCTAAGTTCAAGGTCTCTTACTGAACCTGATCTTCTGTCTGCGTGGTGACCATCATGAGACACATCTCATGAGACATATCTCATGAGACATAGCTACCCCTCTTATGTTGAGGAAATATAGTGGATTGTGGGATCTCTCAAGGGAATTTCAACGTTTTGATTATTTTAATCAAAGACAACTTTTCTTTTTTTTTTTTTACCTTTTTCCCCCCCCCCATCTCTAGGGCTCACAGAATCATAGGATGTTTTGATTTGGAAAGGACCTTTAGATGCCATCTGGCTCCGACCCCCCTGCCATGGGCAGTGACACCTTCTACTAGACCAGGCTGCTCAGACCTACATCCAGCCTGGCCTTGAACACTTCCAGGGATGGAACGGCTACAACAATCTGGGCAACCTGTCCCAGTGCCTCATCACCGTCATAGCAAAGAATTTCTTTCTAATATTTAAACTAACCCTGACCTCTTTCAGTTTAAAGCCATTTCCTCTTGCCTTATCACTACATGCCCCTGTCAAAAGTCCCTCTCCAGCTACCTTGTAAGCCCCTTTTAAGTACTGGAAGGTTTCCCTGAATGCTTCTCTGAGCCCAGCAGGTCCTCAGCCTTCCTCTAGTCTCTAACCTAAAGAGACTATTTTTCACTTGAATGAGTTTTTTAGAGATTGGAATGTGTATCAAGTTAGTTCTGGTTAAGTTTGCAACAGCATTTGCCACTTTAGTAAATAAGGTACTGCAAATCTTCTTAATTCTCTTTTTCTCTTGCTAAGGCAAAACCAGCATCAGAAGAAACTGTTCTGTTGGTATTGGTTCATTCAGTGCTACTGGGTATAATGTGGGTGACTTTATCTGATACTCAGGAACCATGTTCAAGGCATGTGTGCCAGCATGTTTCCAGCTGGAAAAAATGAATTCAGTATAAAGCTGTTGGAGTGGATGGTTCAGAGATAGATAAATATAGCTTCTGTATTGCTATATCAGTATGTTAATATATTGTTTAATTCATCTTTGTCCTCAACTGATTAATCTAGCGACAGGGCAGTGAAAATTAACTTCCCGTTATACTGCATTTGAACTCATTTACAGCCTCCAGATTTGTTTGGTGACCTTAGATCAAGGACTTCATAAACTTTTGAAAGGAGCAAATAAGCAGTCACAGCTGAACATTTGAAATGCCTGTGTCAAAATTAACACGGGGCAGTGTTTAGAATAGGGGACTACAAATCATCTGCCACTCATTTCCTATGAACCAGAGTGTGATTGTCTCATTCTTCCCTATCTTCATTAATATACAGTGCTAATGGTAGCTGCATAGTTGGAAATAGGGAATAAATACACTTTGTCTAAAATTGTCGTCCTTTGGTAGTTTAGAAACTTCTGTTATTCTTGTAGCCTCAAAATGTTTACTGACCAGCTTTGATTCAGATGAGTACTTGAGAGATGGGAACTGCATCAAACAACTGTAAGGTGCTAGTATTTGCAAAATTACAATTCTCTGCTTTTATTAACTACTTCAGAAGATGTCCTTGTTGTCCTTGTATTGTCTACAAAATGCAGAGATTTATCTAAGAGAGAAGATGATCTCCACAGAAGCTAGTCCAACCTCTCAGAGACTGATGGTAACTTTCAGGTAAGATATTCAAACACTGCAGTAATAGACCTGGTGTGCGTGGAAATCCATGGACAGGTCTTTCTTGGCTTGACCATACACTGAATCAGGCCCTCATTTCTGACAGGGCAGAAAAGAGGGAAAACAGAGGAATTCAGTTTAACTGAAAAGACCCTGTACAATCTGTAGAAAAGGATTTGGGTAACATACCTCTTAGCAATTATTTTCTCATTCTCATGTAATTTGCTGTAAACAAGCAAACAGTTATTTCTTTTGTCTCATTAAGTGTGCATGTACATACTCAGCAAAATTTGCCTTGTTTGAGACTAGCTGGAAACATATAACTACAGAATTCAGTCATGGATTCCAGACTTTTTCTGAATGGAAAAAAATAAAATTGTGTCCTGAGTCAGAGAATATGGGATATCTTATTTGCCAAATGTTGCTCCCTGCTTATTTTATAATTATAATAGTGGTGGACTGAGACTTTCCTTTCCCAGGAAGTGGGAGAGAGCATCTTAGTATGGCTCTTTATGGGAGCAATGGCACAGAAGCTTTAGAGCTGTGCATCACACAGGGACAAGAACTGCTCACAGTACAGCAGTGCTGCTTTTGTGAGGCAAGGCTCAGGACAGGCATTCTGGAATCGAAGCAGAGAGCTGTAAATGAAGTCTGCAATGGAGATTCCCCTCCACTGATCTCCACAGAGGAGAACCAAGCTAAGTTCTTGTATATTTAAGTGTTATACAACCATTTTGTGTGTACTTTTTGTCAACTCTGAAGAAGCCTCTGATGCCTGTACACTAAATGATCAACAGTTGGTAAGTCAAGCAGAAGATCAGATGCTTAGGAACAGGCTTCTAGATATGGTCAATTGCATGCATGCTCACTTATATAGTATGTATTTTGCCTATATATAATATGTTATATACTACATGTATATCAATATATAATTCTGCATATTTCACTGATACCCCAGCTCTTACATGTAACACTTTCATGTGTCAATAAGTAGACACAGAAATGTGAAAGGGAATGTCTGCTATTCTGTCTGACTCTGCACTGAGGCACATTTAGAGTCTTCTGCCAGGCAGCTGCAATATTTCAGTTGTAAATGTAGTGTAGGAATATACAAGTTGGTCAAACCAAAGCTGCATCTGACTCAGAATTCTGTCACTGAATTGGCTACTGGGACATGTTTGGGACAAGCCACGTGATTTGCAGAAAATGCCATGTACATGCAAGACATGCATCAATTATACTCCTTTTGCTGTTTCCTCCCTGCTCCTGTCCATCAGCAGTTTAAATACTACAGCCTTGACTGCCACCAGCTGAAGGGCACCAGGTTGCTTTCTACAAAGTAGTCAACACTAAGGAGTCTAATCCTTTTAAACTGCACCAGTTCCACTTCCAAACCAAACATGCTTATTTAGAATCATAGAATGACTTGGGTTGGAAGGGACCTTTAAAGGCCTTTTAGTCCAACCCCCCTGCCATGGGCAGGGACATCTTCAACCAGACCAGGTTGCACAGAGCCTCATCCAGCCTGACCATATCCTTCAGCATGTCTCAAGATGCTCCCTAGATATTAAAGAGAGATCCCCAAAAACTTCTGACCTCAGTGACTGGCATTTCCTGACAATGTAACTTGTGTCTGGGGAAAACAGTGTTCAAATCCTGGCTTGTAACATGCTGTGAAAACATTTCTCATTTTCATGTGGAAATAGGAGCTTCCAGTTAATACAATATCAGGAACAGACTCTCAAAATCAGCATAGAACACCTAGAAGTCAAAATAAGCAATCTGGAAAACAAGCAATGGTCTGGGTCAGGCAGTTTGGTGATGAATGCTGGATAAACAGGAACCTACAAACTGATTTTGCAGGTTGGTGAACAAATACAGAGGGTAACAGAGTTTAGCAGCATTTAGATTAAAATGTCATCCTGGTGTAAGTCTTAAGACCTTCCAGGCAGAAAAACCTCCATCTAACTATTGTGTGACAATTGTTCTTTTCTCTGAGATACCACTTTTAATAAGAACCACAGAAGTTTTTCAAATAGTTCTGGACAAGGAAACTCACACAATACCAAAATCAAGAGATAGCAAGGAGATTGAAAGGTATTTTAAGAAAGCTATAGTATATTAAAGTTCTGCAAGTTTGCTAGAAACATAATTCATGGTACCACCAAAGGGAAAGGATAGTATTAACTTGTCCATTTTTTATAAATCTCTAAGTTTGGAAAAAACCCCACACCTCTTTTATCAAGTTTAATTTATATTGTAAGATGAAATAAAAATTTTATGTTCTGTGTGGAAGTAGAAAAGGTCCTTAGTGAATGATCTTAAATTATCTCCTATTTGAATGAGTTAATTTTACTGAGAGAATTCTATCAAACCTTTAATTAGGCTTAAATTGTACATCTAAAAAGTTGGCAATTTGACAGTGACCTCCTCAAAACACATTGATCCAAGTCAATGGAACAGGGAATGAAATGTTAAAAATATAAAGCTTTTTCATTTTAGTCATGGGATTTTAGGTTTAGTGTGAAAGGTTGGGGCAAGGAACGACTATTAAAAAGATGATGTTTTCATTTTTCCCCCTCTCAAAGAAGTTTCTAATGATAGAGGTTCAATTAGTTAATCTTTGTACGGCACTTCAAAAAATGTACAGTGCTCTTCTGGACTTGTTCTGAGTCTCAACAAATTTGACAATGGACTTTTCATTGACTTCTATGAGAGATGAACTACACAGCTAAACTCAGACTTCCTGATGCTAAGGAAGAGATTTTGATAAGCTCAAATCTGTGAAGTAGATTTTCAAACACACTGATGACTTAATTTCTCATTTGGTTCATGATGAACCCTCAGTCTTTCAGAAATGTGACTTTTCAGTTTAGTCTCCCATTCCTGTCAAAATTGACTTCCTTAGTTCTTGATGTATATCCTTGGAGGAGTTGGACTCTATGATCCTTACGGGTCCCTTCCAACCCAGGACATTCCATGAATGTATTATGATATCTGTATGCACCTGCATTGAAACATCCCCACCCAAAAGCTCTGAAGCAGTCTACATTTACACGTCCATTTTCAGTGTGATTGAACATGCTGTGCCTCTTGCTGGTGATGTAACCAGTGGTTTCATAGTTTCTTTTAAAATGTGATGAAAATATAGATATCCTGACTTCTGCAGAACCCCATAAAAGTTGATGAAATCTGCCATTTGAGATCTGCTGGACAAGACACTTGTAGCCGACTTGGGTGGCTTTTCTCCCACACTACTGTAAAAATATGTTATATTTGAGGTAAATGTCCAATATAATCTGTTCAATACAGTTCCATTTACTAGTCAGACTTAGAATTTCATGAAGGACAACATGCAAGCTTGTTTGAAAAGTTATTTTGGTTTTTTTTTTGTGTAAAACCTTGCAGACATTACTTAGATTTCTGTTATTAAATTCTTTACTAAACTGAATTCCATTTTCCCTTTTATTTCTCCCTTCAAATTCCCACAGAAAGTTTACAAACCACACTTTCCATCTTATCTCAGTTATCTTGATTGCTGTATTTCAGTGTAGCAGAAGATGAGTACTCAGAATTCCAAGGTGTATTCTGTTGGGGTTTTTTTGTAAAATATATTACAATAGTTTTCTAAAAAAGTAACCATAGAGCATGGTGACATTAATTTTGTTCTTGATCTGCATTTCGGGTTTGCCTACTCTATTTATGAGCATGAAATAAAAATTTCTCAAATCAGAATTTTATATTTTCTGTTATTTTAAGAAACTACATAGAATAGTGTTAACATTGCTTACTTATTAATCTGGAATGACATAATTACAAATCCTTGAAAGAGCAGCAGGGAATTACTAACACTTAAATTGGAATTTCAGGACCTGATGACTTGGCAGTAATGATTTAGATTTTTAGCAGTTGTTTGAAGTTTATTTAAAATTTTTTATAAATATTTATGCTTGTTTAAAATTTCTATTGAAAAGTTTAAATCTGTGAGACTGTTTGGGGTGCCCAGATGCTGGTCTTTATTTCCAGTGCCCAGAGGCATCATCCTAATGGAATGGGGTTGATATCTTGTGACCAGCCCTTTCCACTACCCAGTGCACAGTGGAGGAGACTGAAAATACTTCAGTTTTCAGACTGATTAATTGGAGAGACCAAATTGCACAGTGGGCAAAGGACCTTGGAAGTCTGGAGCTCATATATCCCTTTCCATCTGCCCATCTTGGCTATGACACAGAGCTGATAGAGACCAGCCACAGGGCCATTGGTAGACACCTGAATGGAAACAGTCTTTCTCCTCTCTCCTTCAGTGATGTTATTTCTTCCTCTTATTCCTTTATTCTGGTGCAGCCTCAGAGAAACTACTGATGACTTGACAGTAACGTTTCACAGCACGTGATCAGGGGAAAACAAAATATTTTTAAGGCTCATGGTGAACTAAAAGGGCAACAGGGATGAACCCATGCACAGAAAATAATAAACAAGTTAAGCTTCTGTACAGAGGTTGTTCACCATAGGTGTTTGTCACAGGCCCAGTTCCCAAATTACCTGGACTGGTTTACCAGTGCCAAGTTAATAATGTGTTATCTTAAGAGCAATAGCCTGCTGAGATAAGCAAAAAAACCCATGTGGTACTTACATTTGCCTGAGTTTCCCATTAAAAATGTCTGTAGTAAACTGTAGAAATGTGGAGGTGCTTACTGTGCAGATTTCCACAAAATTATTTCCATTTTTGGAATACTGTGTAAATTGACTGAAGGCATCAGGTGGGACCAAAAGCTCCATTAACATTTTCTTTCTCAAAATGCAGCAAATAGGTTTTGATACTGCACTTGGAGGTTATTTTCTCTTTGGGGCACAAAGTAACATGGAATGGCTTTGAGTTCTTTTGTTTCCAAATGTCCTTCAGCTTGCTAATTTCCAGGGCCCCGCCACTGTTCACTGTGATTCATTGCAGCGACGAATAACGAATGTCACTAAAATAGTGAGATCGCCTGAGCTATTTCAGAAATTAATGGACTGACTGTGATATACTGGAGCCTCTTTCATGCATCTATAATTGGAGTGCCAATTTATTTCCAATCATTTCAAGCACTGTAATTATTGTGCATCATTGTTGCCTGCTTAACATTCATATGGGACACTGCCACAATAATGCTGGCAGGAGGCCACATATTTTACTACTGAAATGAATGGTAAAAATGAGAGGTAATATACAAAGCAACAGAACTTTAAATTTTGTTTAGAGGTTTTGTTCTGGCTAAACAAGTAATTCTGCTCATGGTAGAATGGTACAGAAAAAACTCACCTTCATACAATTTCAATAAAAGTATTTTCTGAGTGGACAATAAGTCAGTCAGGTAGGAAAAAAAATAAATCTAATATTTTAAATAAAATTTCCATAGTCTTTAATTTCCAAACAATTATTCACATTTCAGTTGGACAAAGAAGTCAAATTATTTTCCAGGAAAATGAAAATGCAGCAAGATTTTTAACTTTGTTTATAGCAGTAAAATAAGGAATCATGAGGGCTGAAAGTGACCTAATGAAGTCTGTGGTCTTGAAGACCTCAAAGCAGTGTCATCTAGAGCAGATTTCTCAGGGCTATGTCTAGTGAGGTCCATGGCCTTGAGGACTATAATGTAAGATCAGACAGATCAGGTTTCTCAAAGCTGTGTCTAGTCTCCACACATGAGTACTCCATAACTTCTTTGGACAAGCTATTCCAGGGTTTGACAACATGCAGAGTAAAACTTATTTTTCTTGTGTTGAAACAGGATTTTCTGTAATTCAGTTTGTATCTGTTGCCTTTTATCCGTTTCTTGGACACAACTGAGAGGAGTCTGGCTCCATCTTTACAGCCTCATAATGAATAGTGAAAAGATTCACAAATAGGTATATCTAAACAACAAAGCTGATCAACTCCAAAGTTTCTACCCATGTCATCCATACTACAGATAATCCCCAGAGTTTTCTAGCTGCAGTGTAGAGCAAAGCTAACAGTTGCCAGTTGGAGAAATTCTGGTGTGGGAAAGAACTAACTTCACTTTGGGACCTGCACCCCACAGACACTCCAGATGAAGACAGTGGCCAAGTCTGGTTCCTGGGCACGCAAAACAAGGTAAAAACAGGTGTAGCCAAAAGCAATTAAGCAGCTGGTCACTAGCAATGCATTCTTACTCATATGCTTTTTCCATCTTGGTAGGACTTTTCTGTGTTGTTAGACACTTCCCTGAACCTGGTGTGATTTTAAGTTTGGTGATTTTTTTCAGGATTTAAGAATGAGAGATAGAGCATCTATGAAAAAAAATCCCCTTGCTCAAGACTGCATTATGAAATTGTTGAGAAAGGCAATGATGGCGTTAGGATGCAAATTAGAATTCAGTTGCTGTGTCAGAGCAGTGAAGGAATTCCCTACCTGAGAGCATTGTAAAGTCTGAGAAAAACATCACCATTATCCAGAAAGGTCACCAAAAGAAGCCAATTAGAATTCTGGAAGGAATAAATCTTTAATAGTGCCCTCCTTGGAAAGGTCAAATAGAACTCTGCATTGGTCTCTTAGTCCCCAGAAGGCATCGGCAGTATTTTACTTGATGTAAATTGTTATAACTCTGCAAAAGTTACTGAGAAATTGATCTTTGTGTCAACTAGGGACAAACACCATTTTACCAAACACAGGCAAACTTCAGCTGCATCAAAATCAAAATAATTGTATTCAAAAGTAGCTGGATTGTCTTCCACATATGCCACGTGCAATAATGAAGTCCTGCAGTATAAAAATGCTGTGTCAAAGACGATCAAATTTAATTCATGGAATACTTTTTGTGTCCCCTGATGTGCTGCATGATATAAGGTGTAAAATGCTCAAGTTTTCCAAATGAAACTATTTGTCACCATGCATATGACATTGAAAACAACTTTAAAAACCACAGGACAGTTTCAATGCTTCCCTTAAAATATGTGAGCATGCAGTGAGAGCATTCTGTTGTGCCCAAAGCCAAAATATTCTATTTTAAGCCTGCGGGGAACCAGCTGGAGGAGATGAGAAAAGCAGTGACATGGGTGATTCCTTCAGGGACAGAGTACAATCACTCTAGAAGGCTTTTGGTTGCTGAAGATAAGAAAAATGACTGTAAAACATAAAGCTGGAAAAGGTGGTGATGAGATGATGAGCAACGTGAGATGAGTGAGAGAGATGACTTGAAAACCATTAGAAAGATGATATCATAAGAAAATCTCTGTTCAAATAAATATTGGGACAGAAGTTCATAAAATGCAGATGAAGCAAAGAAGAAACAAAGATGACCATTTTCACGAAATAAAGACCCATTTAAGGAGAGCACTTAAAAATAACTAACCAGACCAAGACCAGATATATACTTTCTTGCATGTATTACAGAAATCTAAAACTAAAAAAGGTGAATCGGATAATATTTTATGAAAAGAAAATATTAATCTCCTTGATTCATATGGTAGCTAGTGAGATACTGAAGTTGCAAGATGCAAATAATATAGGAACGAAAAAGCAAGTTGTACTGATGAAAGAACATCACTGTACATAAAAGAAAACAAGGTTTCAGGAAGAATGTTGCAAAATTGGCAGATTGACATAATCACATGTGCAAGGTACAAACAATAATTTTGCTCTGATCAGAGGCAGACATTTACACTTAGTACACTCAATATCTTCCCTCCAGCCTGCCTTGTGCAAGTGGGATGGGGACTTGGGAACAGATTGAGACTTAGGCTTAAAGACAAATAAAGAAGGAGACAATTAACGCAGAGATAGTTGATGGCTCCTGGTCAAAGACGAGAAAGTTTTCAGGGCTACGACAAGTCTACTTATTTGAATAGCAGCTATGCCACTGGGGTCTTCACAGACTGCATCAGTGAGGGCATGAGAGAGAGCTCAGGGTCTCTGTGCAAGTAGCTGGCAGAAAGGGCAGAGCAGCCAGCAGAGTGCAGTCCCATCTGCCAGTAATCAAATACAAGAAAATAAACCATATACTTAAAAATGTTCCCTGATGTGGGCAACTGATGTATCCTGGGGAGTAGGCTGCTGCTATTTTTTTAGATGGTGATCCCGGGTCACATATATGAGTACCTATACGTAGACACGGTGAATTAGTAGCTAAGAATGGGGTAATAAACCATAATATAAATTAAATGACTTTGTAGTGCAGCTCAGAAAAGAATATTCACTAATCAAGCATATAATTACTGAGCTTTTATGCTTATTACGTGGTCAGTCAGTTAATGGTTGTGTAGCAGCAAAGGCAAGAAGCATTTTGTCAAAGCCTATCTGAAATGTGCAAAGGCACTTGTTTAACAAATGATACTAAAGCAGATAAAACCTTTACACAGTAGCAGTTTTGTCTATTTGTTTTGCCAACTGTTTATCAACAATTTTTTTCACGTGCTGACCTAGGGAATTAAAGAATGGCTGGTGTGGAATGAAAGCAAAAGAAAGCCTCCTTTGGAGATTTGCTGTAAAAAAAGTCTCTCTCAAAAATGTTTTTGAGTTTCTTCTGACGTAGTTATAAAAAACTCAGAAGCATTTTTTAATTAGGAAAAAGTGTCGGAGATCAGAGGTAGCCATTTTCCAGGGAGGCTAGCAGCTCTACTGAAATGTGCTACAATGGCAGCATATAAACTGGTACAAACACATAAATAATTACCAGCATATACCTCAGCTACATCATACACTTGGGACTAGGATGCACGGCTATACTGCCTAGACATGCATAAATAACACATTTCATCTCCCACCACTAGCCTTGAGTCTGAGTAAGAAACACAAGCAGATAACATACAGATGCCTACTATTTCTTAACAGCTTTGAAGACTTCAATGTTTGCATTTTCACTATTCCCTTCCCCCCCATCCCCACTCCTCAAAATCACAAGACCTAGAAAAATCCATTAGCGACACTGAAATGGAAGGTTTTCATGTGATCAAGGGCTCCTAAAGTTTGGGACTTTAAAGAAAAAATTCAAAATACCCTAAGAGCTATTACACTGAAATGTGTTCATTGCAACTGAGTAGACAGAGAAGTCCTGTGAAACCAACATACTCCAGGCAAAACTGGAGCAGTCTTGCAACGTTTGATCTCAGGAATAGCACCCTCTAAATAACTCACACCTACACGCCATGTCACAGTTAGCATATCTCCTGCTTAACTGTGTATCCACACAGGCTATTTTCTCCTGAAATAGAGATTCTTTGACAATGAAAAGGAATCAATAAGGACACCCTTAATTAGTTAAAGTGCAGCTCCAGGGCATTGGCTATGTAAACAACTGTCTTATGGTCATAGGATCTGAATATTTCTTATATCTAAAGTGTATTGCAACAAGAAAATTTATGTTTATCTCAAACACCTGGACTCTCTGGCTACCTATTTACGAGTACAATAAATATGCTAAGGATTGTTTTCTGGTGATAAGGACTACTGGCATGAACATAATGTTAAAATCTTTCAGCCTCAATAACATGATGCCTGCATCCAAACTGCCTATTGAGAGTGATCCCTGGTGCCTGCTAACTTCTGAACACTTCCCAGAAATTGCTCAGGTGTGCACTAACCAGGCTGGGGCCAAAAGTATGGACAGGGATTGCTATAGCAGCTTACCTGTAGAGCTGATTGAATTCCAATCCCTGAGGATACTTTCTGGTGCTGTTTATCAGTCTAAATGTAGCATAAATGTAATTTATCAGTATAAATGTAACCTCAGTTTTAGACAGGTAGTCTGGGTTTTATTGTTGATTCTTTTCTTGTGAAACCATGGTCTGCTAGGAAAGCATGGCAATGGACAAACTGGAGTTGAAAACAACTGAAGATGCTAAAAAAAAAAAAAATCCAACTTTCTAAGAATTTCGGGGGAAAAAACCCCACATTTTTATTCAAACCCTGATATATAGTTTCTTTGTTTAAACAAAAAAAATACGACAATCCCTTGAATCCTGCACACTTGTGCAAAGCCTGCTAGAAATAAAGCAGAACAACAGTCTTGACTTCCCCCATCTTATAAGGTTAAAAAAAAAATTATAATCATCATATTATAGCACTTGTATATAACATTTACCATGCAATGCATTCTGGACAGAATGCTGGGACTTCCAAAGAGTATGAGCCAAGCAATCTGAGGCTTATATAATTCGTTATGACCCTCATGACCAACTGAACATTGCTTAGAGTTTATCTTGTCACTGGGAACATTTTTTTCTGTTCCTCAGAAGTGATGTACTACATGCTTACACAGAAAAATTACTACTATCTTAAAGCATCTCAGTGCTTTCAGAATGGATGCACTCAGTATCTTAATAATTGGACTAAATACATGGATTGCCTCACTTGGTTTTTTTTTTTTGAACTCAAAAAGATTAAAATTGAGGTCTCCAAAGGCATGCCAGTACATAACTCCTAAAGGAGTTAGACACTTAACTATTACTTTTTTTCAACTGGGAATGAAGAGCTAAAATAACAGTTACAGACTATAATCTGTTTCTGAATATTGGAGAACCATCAGACAATCAAACTGGCAAACTCGAGACTGTTGTGTTATGCTGTGCATATCAGCAGCAGGGTGAAACAGCTCAAAAGGAGCACTTTTATCTAGGTGGTGGTAAACCTTTTTTTCACCACACATGTATCCGATCACAAGACACAAATGTCTTGTCTTGAAAGCTCATTTTTAATTGAACTTTTCTTTATAGTGTTCCGTGAAGGCACAATATTGAGCATAAATAGCAACTTACGGATTTGTTCTCAAGATAGATATGTTTTAAATATAAAGGCTTGTTGGTGTAAAGAGAAAGACACCTCACTTGCTGAACATCTCCGTTATTCATACACAAAATAAGTGCTTTGAGTGCTACAGTCTCAGTTCCCATAGGACTGTGCAAATTCCAACTTTCAATGCCACAGATTTTTCCCTAGAATACTGAATTGTGTCATATAGTTTTCAGCCCAGCAGCACCTGAGGAGTATACAAAGGCAGAAGAAGTAATTTAATGTACTGTGACTTATTTAATCTGTTCTAACGTTAACATGATCATTTATTTTATGTTCCTTCCAAGCCTGTTACATTTTCCTTAACATGAGTCAGAGATGTATTTGTTAATGCTTCAGCAGTGCTTTTGTTACTGCTGCTCCAGGGGAGGGAAGATAATTTTGATTCTTCTCGGAGCATATTCGGAATATTTTTCAGTTCCCCAGGTTGGTTGGCAGAAGTGGAATTGGGCCAGCAGTTTTGTCACAGTTTTGCAAATATTTAGGTACTGAAAGGAGTGAGCGAGCATGCAGTAAAATTTGCACATGGGTCAAAATATGTTAGGGTCCAAACTCACAAGCAGATGAAGTAATTTGACAGCTGATGAGGACTGTGACAATCTCAAAACAGAATACTTCTCAGGGAATTTCTAAGGCAGGTAATAGGAATAGCTGAAGGGAGGAGAATATATGAAACAGAACCTGTCGGGTTTTTGATATGTTACACTCTCCTCTACACAGGGGTTAAGACACTTCTGAGATCTGAGAAGCAAGTTTGGTGCCTTTTGTTGTATGTCCTTTTTGCTACTTCTTTTACCTATCAGTTCAAGTCAACAAGTAGCTTTGGTATTGATAAGGCCAACTGTTGCAAAAGGCAATATCTACTGTACAAAAACTGTCCCAGCCAAGGACATTTAATTTTTCAGGTTTGAAATGACCTCCAAGGTCATCAAGTCCAAGCACTAGCTCAGCACCACCACAGTCACCACTAAACCATGACCCCAAATGCCATATCCATGTGCTTTTTGAAAGCCTTGTGGGAATGATACACACACTCTCATCTACACCCTCTCTTAATGAAGACTCTGTCTTCCCCTGTCTTTTCAGTCTTGAGTAGAGCGTGGTGGATTATTCCGCCCACTGATCTCCATCGAAGCAGGCTGTTAACTATCTCTAGCAGCACTAAGATTTGGCATGGCTCTGGCACAACTCCATGGAAACCAACATGTCAGTTCTTGTCTTTGCCAAGTTTGGACTTGGGGTCCTTGGTACAGAGTTAGGCAGCCAGCCTCTCCTGACTGGGGCTCCATCTTTTATTTGCTATTTTTTTTATAGTTGCTAGATTTATTTGTTAATTATTATTTAAATTGCGAGAATTGTTTGGAAATAGCTTGTTTTCCTTTTTTATAACTCATTTAAGTTAAGCTTCTGGAAGCAGTATACAGGAACAATGATAAACACACTTTAACTGCAGTTTCCTTAGATGGTTCCTTTAATGGGCTCATAAATACAGTTGCTGGTTGTTTATTCTTTCATTAACAGGATCTATGGTTTAACAAAAAAAAAATCCAGTGAATCTGCAAATCTCTGTATTTCCTTTTGTAATAGTTGTAGAAAATTTAGGTTCAGAAGAACTCCAGACCAATATTCCTCAAGTTTGAGCTCATAATGCCACATGATGTCTTGAGTTTGGGAGTGAAAATTGAGATGATATAATGTTTTCTTCTTGCCTTACTGTGAAGAAATCAGTCTGGAAGAGGGAAGCAGAAGAAATCAGGGAGAGGTTTGTTGGGTTATCTGAGACTCAGTTGATGGGTGAGATCTGATGCTCCATCATATCTATCTCTCTATCTCTCTATCTCTCTATCTTTATCATATATGTTGCCATCTGTCTTCCTTGTTTCTCTCTGTTACATAATTTTAAAGGAAGATAAATAACTCACCATTCATTTTCATGAATACAGGTATTTATAATTAATATTAATGAGCACATTTCCAAAAGATGACATCTCCTTGTAAGCAGGATGACACCTGCTGTGTGTGATTATTTCCATGTTAATGAGAGGTAGTGCCCATTTCACTTGGAAGGAAAGGTGAATTTATCCGTTTCTGTGTGGATGAGAAGGGAACTTACTCTGAGACAGACATTAATACCTAAAGCCTTGGGGCTACCCTGTAAAGCAAAAGCTTCTGAACTCCTTTACTCACTTTAAAGCTGAGTTCACAAATTGCTGTCCTTGAGGGTGAAAGGAAAGATAATAAAATTTGAAGAAAAGTGAAGTAAAGTTTGTCTGACTACTTCTTTAATTGAAGCTTTGCGTGTGCAAGCACTTCCTGTCATCATTATGTATATGTGCCCAGTAGCACAAGATCTGCTGCCCTTCTGTGCCTGGAAATTCTCTCGCTGTGAAAGAAAAAGTGCATCACATTTTAGGTAATCACTGACTTTTTAATTTTTAGCTTCCACCACTTCCTTTCTCCTTTGTGGCCTCTGGATTTCTGTGAAGAAGGTCCTTGCATAGCACATTAAGGCTTTGATATGAACTACTGCCTTGCTCCCCAAGAGCCAGGTGTCTCATTTCGCTTCTGGGAGGAAAGCAAAGCTATAGGCTCTCTTGTTGCATCATAGAATAGAATAGAATAATAGATCAATTAAGGTTGGAAAAGACCTCTAAGTTCATGGAGTTCAACTGTCAACCCAGCACTGCTGTGTTCATCACTAAACCGTGTCCCCAGCTGTCACATCCACAGGTTTTGAACAGTTTCAGGGATTTAATTCCACCGCTTCCCTGGGTAGACAGGCCCACTGCCTGCCTGTCCTTTCAGTGAGGAAATTTTTTCTAATATCTAATCTAAACCTTCCCTGGTGCAACTTGCAACCATTTAAGCTGGATAATCCTTTAAAAAGGATAGATTTAGATGAAGAAATTATTTTCTATAAGGGTGGTAAGGCATTGGAACAGGCTGCCCAGAGACATTGTGGACTCCCCCTCCCTGCAGGTGTTCAAGGTCAGGCTGGATGGGGCTCTGAGCAACCTGGTCTAGGGGAAAGTGTCCCTGCCCAGGGAAGGGAGATAGAACTAGGTGATCCTTAATGTCCCTGAGAACTGGAACCATTCTCTGATTCTATGATATGATTTCTCATTATTCATCACCAATAATTATTTAGTACCTCCAAAAGTCTCCAACTTTAGTATGGTGGAGATATCCTCCTACATGTCTCACAAACAGGGAGAAGTCCTCCTGCGTTTCCTCGTGATCTCTGTGCAAGATCACATTCATACTAAGTGTAGTATGTGAGATCTCGTATTCATGAATCACAGGAATGTGTTGGAAAACAAATTTCCCTAAATATGGTTATTTTAAACTCTCACAACAGCTAGACCAGTGAAAATCTCTTTTCCTTTTTTTTTCTTCTTTTCATTTTGCAAAATTATTCACTTTCTGTAACTATTTTATAAATGCATTTTGAGAGGTCTAATTACATATCTGTCCATATCCATGTGGTTTTTTGCAATTTGCTGTTAATACATTCTCCTCAGTATATGCAGCATGAAATGAAAAATGCCTTAGTGAATTTCTGTAGTTTTCTGAGGGTTCTTTCTTCTTAAGGTGCTAAAGTGAATATGTGAAATGCTGCATATTCTGTAGCATTGGCAGAACATCAGACAGTACAGAGAAAAATGTCATTGACCTGGGAGAATTGGGGGTGTTCATCCTGGAGAATAGAAGACTTTGGGGACACCTTCACTGTGGCCTTTCAGTACTTTAAGGGGTCTTATAAAAAGGATGGACACAAACTTTTCAGCAGGAGCCTGCAGTGACAGGACAAGGAGTCGTGGTTTCAAACAAGTAGAGGGTAGATTTAGATTAGATATAAGGAAGAAATTTTTTACAGTGACTGTGGTGAAACCCTGGCACAGGCTGCTCAGAAGGAAGATAGATGCCCTGACCCTGGAAACAGTCAAGAACAGGTTGGACAGGGCTCTGAGTAACCTGATCTGGTAGTGCTTCTTTACCTCAGCTGTCAATTCCCTGTCTCTCTCTTATTAATTGCTTTATTGCCTGTAAACAAGTTTAATTTTAAAAAGCTCATTCTTTCACTATAAATATTGTCACAAAATCAGTTAATGATGAAAATACTGTTTCTGAGTTTGATGACAAGACTGTCTCAATCCAGATATGAGGATTAATCCCTTTTTGCTGTTTTTTTTTCTTACCAGGAAAGAATGGGAGATGCAGAACAGAAAGACAATGGCAAGCAGCTGGGTTCTGTGTACAAAACATAATGACAAAAACTCATGTCTTACTTTCTGAAAGCTCTGAAAGTTTCTAGAACCAACTGCTTTACTATCATAGCCACATAGGTTAAACAACTGCCAACAATATTATTTGAAGCTATTGAAAATATTTAAATTCCCAGATTATCTCTGAAAGGCGTCAATAACATATTTTGGGAACCATCCTGCCCACATGGGTTGTTTCTTTATTAAAGAGGAGAAGGATCACTGGTGTTCAGAAGGCTTTTCCCACGTTAATTTTAATCAGTTGTTTTTACAGCAAGTCACAAAACTGCACTTTCAGCACTTCAGAAGAGGTGTGCCGAATGAGTATGCAAGGTTTGGAGGACAAGAGAGATCTGTAAGTTATTCTGACCTGCTGAATTACGTAGACAAGTCATTCACTTCTCTTCTGCTCTGTTCCTCTTGTATCCATTGGCACTGTCAAGTCTTTGTACAAAGGGATAGACTCTTGCTGTGTGTTCACAAAGTCTCCGATCCAACAGGCCCTTAACTGTGACTGGGGACTCTGGAAGTTATATTCATTTAAATAATAATAATAATAACAACAACTTCAAGCCAGTAATTATTCAGTTCCTGTGGAAGAGACTGTAGAGGAGGAACAAAAGGGGTTTTTCCACTGGGTTTGCCCACATCTGGGGAACGCAGGTCCATGCTGTGGGAGACAACTTGAGCAATTACTGCTACTAGATTGCCCCAGCATAAAGGAAGGGTTGAAGAAAGACTAAGTGAAGACTTTACCCTGGTTACTTCAGAGTTCTGCCAGAATTCTGACACTTTGTTATGTGTAAAGGTAACCATTGTACATCCCAGGGAAAGGGCTGTTTGCAGTGTTCCTCTTCTGAAAATGGTGGCTCTTGTAATCTTCCCATGCTGACCATTTAGTGGCTTTGAGCATTTGGATACTGGCACTCCATCAATTTGGAGGAAGTCCAGGCATGTCTAAGAGCGTTCAAGGAGGAATTTTTTCATGTATGAAAAAATCCCATGACAAACATAATTTTCGAAACGCTCTTGTTAGGGCTGTAGAGTGATAAGCCATCAAGTGATCCTTTGTACACTGACATCTGATGAATTGATGGCACACATTTCCCTGTCAGTTCTAAGACACTGTCATGCCACACTTCTGTCTGTGTGGCTTTTGGGCAATCTGTTGATTAGCTCACACCACTCCATATTTGCCATGAAAGGAAAGACTTCTTTTTCAAACCTGGCTGGCGTATTCAACACCATCCTAGTAGTGCTTCATTTTTCAGCAGCAAGACCATCAGCAAAGATCAGATGCATAAGCTTTGTAAAATAACAAAATCTTTGCATAGTGCTGGGATAAAATCAGGCTAACAGATGTCATCATTACTGGCAATCAAGAAAATTGAACCAGCGCTCAAGCATCTGTGTGAGGGTGGCATTACCTGACACAGAGAAAGCAAATTACCCTTCCATCATCAGGGAATCAATCCAAGGACGATGTCTTTGGATATAATTTGCATAAGCTTCAACTTAGAAAGGGCAAAGGAAAAAGATTGTTTTATTAGCGAAAGGCTGGGTGGTATTAATCTGAGAACTGAGGGGAATTCTTAAACACAGAGCATTAATACGGCAGAAGGAATCAGAATCAGATGAAAGGTTATTTAGTGAAGAGAAAGATTTGTCCTACAGCTGCAACTAAGTTAACTGGAGTTTCTTTCTAGCAAGTTACGGTCTACATCTTTACTGGGGGTTATTTTAACAAGGTTGTTTTATAAAATGACAGTCAGAGTTGATCATTCAAACCTCAGTCTCTTGCTTGGTGGTTTCCGTGTAGTGTTTCTGCACCACATTTGAAAAGACAGACATCCAAACACCTCTGCTTGTAGGGGAAATACAAAGCTTATATCACCCTAGGGCTTTCCCCAAGGTTTTGCATTTCTCCCAAGATAAACAACTTTTAGGTATCTTCATTCTCTTTCTTGCCCTGTGCCATGCAAATTTGCCTCAAACTACTGAAGTGAGAAGAGCCATTTTTGCAGAGAGCTTCATGAAAACTGTCCAGCTGATAAAGGTGTTTTGTATATCTTCATGAACTTGAAAGATTAAGAAGAACATTGCCTTCTTCATTTTTAACTCCTGTGTACCCAAATCTATATTTAACCAATTTATCCCCACATTACACAGTAGCCTGTGCATGAAGTCTAAATGCAGGGCACTGTTGTTTGCCTGCACAAAGCCTTGAGGAAGGCATCTAGGATTTGCTGGAAAATACTTGAAGCTGGAGAAACTATCACTGCTTCTGGTAATCAGCTTTGATATGAAAAAGTTGTGCGCAATCAATAATTTGACTATACCTGATTTCATCTTCCTGCAGAATCAGAAAGCTCTTTAGTCACTGATGCCTAGATCAGTCTCTTCCAATATAGCTAAGGCATCTCTGCCTAGAATACACGTTTTCTTTATCCTTTTTCTGTAAACAGTGTAAATTTCTGTTGCATGTTTGAACAGGCAGAGTACAAACCTATTTTGTTTTACAACTCGTAGTAGCATCTGCTCTTTCTCATCTTGATTACTTCTGTCTTTATACATAAAAGAAAATAGATGTCCCTTTTTCCTCATAGACTTCTGTGGGTTCATGGAAACCTGCAAGCAGGTCTCCCACCCTATCAACCCTCTCCAAATCACTGTTTTTCAAGTTTAGAGATATATTCCTTTATAGATATGGTTCGCATAACACAAATCCAGCAGAGTCCTTCCAGAGCCACCTGCATTTGATGATGATGGTTTTTACTGACCACTCTCTTGTCCATAAGCCATCCTGCTTTTAAACTTTCAGTGATATTTTGAAGAGTTAATTTTCCATCTGAAGTCAAAAACCTTAATAAATATAAGTACCTTATGAGCTGCACAAACATGATGAAGTCAAATAGGAAAATTAAATGTGTTTCATGAGCTGTTCTTATAAATCTGTATAGACTGGTGTTAATTATAGTTCTACATTTAATTTTCATTAATTGAATCCCATATCAACTTTAGGATTTCTCTGCTGGAGAGTGAAATCAGATTAACTGCTCTGTAGTTACCTAGATTATCCCCTTTTCCTCTTTGAATATCACCAAGAAGTAAGTCTTACTCTGTAATAATGTATATTAAGATGTATTTTTAGCAACCATCAGAATTCTTGGAAATTCCTTGTAGATCTCCTGTCTGTAAGTCGCTTCAGATTTAAGTTATTTGAAAACTTCAAATATTTAACCAATTGATTCCCCAGACTGCTTGAAGGCTGCTCTGTTCTTTGCCCAACATTACATCTGGCTCCCTTGATTTTCTCACCTCCACCTGGCAGGCTGCTCCCAGGTGACCTTTCTCTTTGGCTGTCTGCCTAGAAACATCAGTGGGATGCCAGCCAGTGGGTGAGCTGGGCAGCTGCCTTGCAGGTGGGACGAGTGTAAGCTCCTTGGATGGTTCCCTAAGGAATCAGCTCTCTGGAAAGGAATTGTTCTGTTTTCCAAGAGAGAAAACTCGCAACACAAAATTCAATGCCAATCAGCCCTAATTTTTCACCCAATACAAAATGTTTTTTTTCTGGTCAGGTAATGGTACATTTCTTTCAAAAGCAGACAGACAAAAAAAAAGGAAACTTTTCTTTCACACCAAGAGCATAAGATGATAAAACGTAATAAGCAGAAAAACTTAATCAAGAAGGGAAAGTGTCTGCAATTGTGACCCTCGGCAGAAGCTGTAAGATGTCAGATCCAGAGGGCCAGAACCCTGTCATTGACTTGCAGCATTATTTCACACATTACTTGAAATTTTTTCTACTTAATAGGCAATCTGTCACGAGAAAAGAAAAGAAAGTTGACGTTTAAGCAATCTCTCTTTTGTCTCCTAAATCCATTAGCAAGAAATGGAAGGAAATAGTGGATTTCTGTGGGTAGCAATTTTGGATACAACTGAAAGAACAAACACGACCAACAGCAGTCATCTAAAATGCACAGTTTTACCTGTATCAAGTGACTGGAATTCCTTCTGAAGAACTTAAACAAATCCGGAATATTTTCGGTCTGATTATATTCAATACATAAAGTTTCTGGAGCATGCTAAAAAATGAAATGCCAGTGGTTTTTCTGAATACATATTCATGCATTTTGTATAGGAAGGAAACATCATTAAATATATTTTGCAGAATTTCAGATGGTAAGAAATGAAATGCTACGGTGTGTGAACAGCACAACAATAATCGGTACTGCTGAACTGTGAGTTATGACTGCAAAGCATGCAGATGATCCATCTAGTAGAATCTACAAGAAAAGTCTTGGCACTGGACAGAGCTCTGAGCTTTACCTGAGGAGAGCTGTTGTGTTTTACTTTGTTCTGTTTGATGGAGAGAAAAAACCCCAGACTCTAGAGAATCAGTTCAACACTTTTGTTTACTGACTGAGCATTGAGATGAAAGTTTTCCCTGCCATGTAGTCATCTCTTATTGCCTGCCCAGAAGACAAGACTAAAACAAAGGGAAAAGCAAATGGCACAGATGAGAGCTGGTAGAGAAAGACAAATACCAAGAAAAGTAATAATAATGATGCCAAAAACGGAATGGAGAATAGAGAACCAGCTGAGCATAAATGAGAGAACAAAGAAAGTAGGATAATGGAAAGGAATTATTGGAAGAAAGACAAACACTGGGATGTATTGAAAATTCTGCTCAAGTGATGCTTAAACTCACACCATTGTTCTGAAAAACAGGTATGTAACACTTCTGGGCCAGGCACTGACAAACTTAATGCTATATCTGCCAGCGTGGATTCATCTACAGAGATAAATGGAACAGATTCAGCTTCAGTGCACAGTTATTGGTAAATTTGTCCTTTGGGTAAAGGTAATAATTTTTCATTTGTCTCATGTCTGTTGTAATTTTTAGATCTGCAACCAAATTTCTGCATGTCACTGGGTGAATGGCATGACCTATTTCTATATGTTGTGGACAAACACACACTTGAAAACATTCTTGAACATCCTAATGAGTGTGTTTGGCTTTCTTTTCCTTTGTTTTTTCTTACTGTAGCTGCAGACCATACGTGAATCCAGATGAGTGGATTAATTTTGGGAATACACAGCTCAGGCTTCCCTTGAGTGCATAGTGGTGTTTTGTTTTGGCCATTAGTGACATCCTCCAGTAAATAGCTCAAGTGCTGGTTTAGCCAGTGATGCCTTGTTTATCTCAGGTTTGCTTCTTGCCCATTTATTTATTGAACTGGTGCTTCCAGCCTCCTTCTGCCTTTGAAGGGAAGTTCTAAGCCCCCGTGAATTGGATCACATTCACTCTTGCTGATCCCACGCGGAACGCTGCCAAATTTTGTCTCCCTCTCTGTTACTGTGAAACTTGGCTGAGCAGTTAGGTGTATCTTATTTGTCAGCTGCATGGTGTGTCCCAGCATGCAGAACAGACCTTTGGTCGACTAGCAGAGTCATGAGCTGTGTACAATACTCTGCAGATACCGTCTCTCCATTATCCCAATTTCGTTAGATGATAAACCTCTAGTGTTTTGGTTTTGGCTTTATTTCTTCTGAGTTTTCTGTGTTATTTTGTGTGTGCAGGTGTGAACAGTCCTTCAGCCCTAACGTTATTGGTTCTGAATATCTCTGATTTTAATGTTTAGTTTGTTGATTTTAATATTGGCCAGTGAGGTAGGGCAGAGAAGCAAGGAAGAGAGAGCCAAAGCTATAAGAATAATCATGTTTTGGAGAATTTGTGTGTCAGTAAGTCAAACTGTGCATTGAGCATATTCCAAAAAAGCATATTCTCAAATTTCAGTGATGTACCTTTTATGTCTCGTGAGGGAGAAGATAAACAATAGGTCTGAATATCAAATAACTTGAGTGCTTAAAGGATGTGCCTTGGTGCACAGTCAGTTTGGTGTATTCTATGTAAATATAACTCCGGCCTCTCAAATTTTAGCTGTCCAACAGTGAAACAGCTCCTGTAGTACTTGAAGGGCAGGTGATCACGCAGCAAGAGAATCACAGGATATCTGTAGTTGGAAGTGGTCTCTGGTCTCAAACCACCCACACTGCCCAAAGCAAGACCTGCTTAAGAGCAGTCTTCTCAGGGCCCTTTCAAACTACAGTTTGCAATTCTACAGTGTTATGAATTAGGTGTGAGGGTTTAGATAAGTCCCTGCCTTTTGCCCGGGCCTCTGGCAGCAGGCAGTAGCTTTACTGAGGGGACCAGCACCCCAAGACCCACTCTCGTTCGCAAGTTCTTTAATAATGGGTGATTCAGTCTATTATAGAATTAACTATTTATTAATAGACACAAAACTAACAGACATAGGACTTAAAACAGACTATTGCTACACAGGAATAAAAACAAAAAGAGACTACTAGTAAATACATGCAGCACAGGGTTAAAGGTACCATTAATTTCACAGCTAGTGAAGAAATAATATAACTTCGGATCCTATGTTTCTTACCATCCGATTCCCGATGGAGCACACATCAAAATCCTTTCCCTCAATTCTCAGGAAAGTAACCACAGAATTGAGTCCAAACTTCGGATGGAAGTCTTGCACGCTTTCAGGGCATGTGTGGGTGGAAGGCTTCTGCCTCTGTGATAATTCCTGTGTCTTTTATAGATTGTAAAACAGTGTCTCTCAGTCAAGAATATTTATTTTTCTTCTATCTCTCCCCACATTTGCTCTCCAGACTAAGATGTTGATTCTTAGCTAGGGGCCTGAGCTCTTTTGGCGCCAGAGATGACCCCATGCTGGGCCTGTGACCCACTTGGGTTATCTCTTTCACATGCACCATTCATCTGTGGTAGAGAGCAGGGCTGGGGGTAGGCACGTCCTGCCACATACAGGGATGGACACTTCATTCTCCCCTCTTTGGGTCTTTTTCATAAATGTGACTATGCTCATGAAGAGGTGGGGTTTTTTTGTCCCCAGTAGCTATTAAGTGTTTAGGGGGTGTTGCAGCTTGTGTTCACTGCCTTTTGTGGTATTACTATGCTCCTCTGAGAAACAAGAGAAGATCCATTGGTGTTACACCCTCTCAGTAGGTAGCTGTAACCCTCTGCAGTAACACAGCAAAAAGGCTCTCCATAAACCTTTTCCAAGCTGAATAAACCCACCTTCTGAAGTTTCTCCTTTCTTTCATGTGTTCAAGCTTCCTGACGGTCTTCATCTCCCTGCGCTGGACTTGCTGGACCTGTATGTTGATGTCAATCAGCTTCAGTGTTCCTGGGCACCCCAATTAATTGGCCCAGGCATGGGAATCTAATATGGAGCTAATGTCACCAAAATATCCAAGTCATTGTGTGTTCTAGAAAAACATGCAGTTGTAATTGGGAACATATGTGAAAAAATGATTCCAGAGAAATACTATCTTATACTCAAAATTACGGAAATTCCCCATATGTAACCTAAATCTCCCTCAGTTTTTGTCCCTTCATACTTCCTGCTGTGATAGACATGGTCAGCTTGCTCTTTCAGTGGATTTGGAAACAAGTATAGTGGTCTTATTTTTCAAAGCCTTGTGATATTTTAATATTTCACTGGGAAAAATGCATGTTTTCATGGCGTCCACTGTTTCATTCCAGGGTCAGCACTAAGCTGAGTCTTAGTGTTGTGTTTCTCAGTATCGTTTTAAGGGTTCCCACTGAATAGTGAATAATGTTCAATCAAATTGCAATGAGAATCAAACAATTGTTCTATTTGCACACAAAGTCAATGTTGTTGTCAGAATGAGATCAGGGAAACAAGAGGTCACAGCTCCTCAGGCCATGCTTAGATGTTCTAGGTCAAAGTCCATCTACGTGCATTAGTTCGTCTGAGTTGCATTTATTGCAATGTCATTGTGATGTGCCAAAGAGGTCTCTGTGGCACCAATGCCGAGTTTATCCCACTAATGATCAGCTTGTGGAGTTCTGCTACCTTTACTCTATCACAAATAACAGTGATGTCAATACTGGAGTAAAAATGGAAGGTTTTGTCACTTCATGCCCCTATTCCATTCTCAGTTTTATCACTGTAAACCAGGAGGAACTTAAGTAACACCAAGTAACTATAAATAAGCTGGTAGCATGATCTCTACACTTTTTGTCCTGCTTGTGAGCTGTTTAGCTCAGCATATCCACTTTGGGAAGCAGAAGTCTTGAGATATCTGATGGTGAGGTGGAATATAGCATTTTCTACTTGACACATGACTGATCTGTCAAATATGACAAAAAGTTAAAGAGAAGCATATTCAAGTTTTTCTTTCCAAAACCTTTTTTTTTTTTTTTTAAATGGACAAACAATCCAAGGCTTTGCTTGTTTGTGAAGTGGTCGCTGATCTCTTTGCTTGTTTGTGAAGTGGGTTGTGTGACTGTAGATGAGAGTGATGAGGAGAAACATGGTTTCTTTACAGGGCAAATCAACAGGTGAACTATGGAAGCAACCTTTTGTAAGACTGAGAGAGTGGGACAAACACATTTCAGGAATGCTTTGGCATTTTTGTAATGCTGACAATTGTATTCCAGTGCCTAGACTGTTTTCTGGACAGTTTTTTGTAGTTACAGCCTTGTTGACTAGTATGGAGTCTCATGCAATTGCACTGTGTCCTCAGCTCTGGACCCTGACTGAGACCTGCAAGATTTCCTTCCAAAGGCATAACAGAACAACCAGCTTGTCTGTCACTGTGGTTGTCCAGGGGAATAGGATGGGAAGCTCTGTGGGGAATCTCCTTACAAAGTGCAGTCATTTGTAAGAAGAACTTGGACAAAGGTTCCAAAAGAGGACTTTGCTAAGTTTCTTCAGCTTTGCAGTGCATTAAGACATAAGCTAAACAAAAAATAAATTCTTAAAACATGGATTTAAATCGTGTGTCTACATATGTTGCATGGAAATCAGGTGGTAAAAAAAGGGAAAATAGCCGGAGCTCCCCCCCGCCTTTTTTTTTACCATAAGTACCTAAACCTTAGACCATATCCTTCAGATAACATTAATTCTTCCTGTATTTCCCCTCATAGTGCATGTTTGTTAGAGCAGTAGCAGAGCAATTTCGCTACATACAATTTGGGGGGCAAGAGCTGCCCTCCAAGGCCATCTGCAAACTGCTTAAATTAAGAAAGGTTAATCCATTTATAGAAATGTGAAATGGAAGCATAATTTTAATGTACTCTGTGATTGAAGCAAGTGAGCCTAGATCTTGAGCTTTGCTGTTACCTAGAAGAAATAAGTTCAGCAAAACCTGAAATCCAATTTCCATATATATTGCTGGTCTTATCACTGTTTTGTCTAAAATGTTAAAGTAATCTTAATTATCTGAATGACAATCAAAAATAAAAGTCAGCACTGTGCTCCATCTCATTGCAATTCAGGGTTGGGATAATGTTGCTTTGGAAAAATCTCATGTGTATGCCATAAATTATACTTGGAAGAGTCAAATAAATCACTTTCCTAGCCAAATTATTTTCTCATGAGCAAAATGGAAGCACTAGAAAACTTTGCTTCTAATGGGTACATTTTGTGTTGATTTGCCAAAAACAGTAATTAATGTAATATAAGTGAATAAACATAGGGTTTTTTTCCCTGAAATATGGTACAGGAATTGATGCATGGGGTTTGCGTATGTAAAAATCCTTCTTAGCTTCCACCATTTGATTTTGAACACTTCTTTTGGCTGCTCATATGCATCAGTTTCTCTGTGATGAAAGAAACTATTGCATTAAATTGTGAACGTGCAAGGTTTATAAGTATAGTGAACCAAGCTTTCTATCATTCTCTGTGGTGAGGTGGCAAGTGTTATAAAACTTCTGATAACATATTTTTGCATGCCTAAGAGTTTTGATTTTTGCCTGTCCCAATTTTTCAAGTGCAGAAGGTAGAGATATGCCTTGTGATGTACCTGCTCTCAATTTACGCATTGCTTTTCTCTCTGTATCGGTAGTATATGTTTATGTTTATGAATTTGCATGACAAGCAAGGGCCCATGCCCTAGACTGCAGACATGAAAAAGATGAGAGATGGTCCTTGTGTTTAAGCTTTTCAACCATAAATAGACCAAGGCGGAGAGAAAGGAATATCTGTATTTTCTCTTTGTAGACAGAAACTTCTGCCTACAGCAGAGATAAAAATCAAGCCCAGACCATGAATCCAGTCCTTCACTCCAGGACTATGCTTCCACCCTCTCTCTATGCATGAGGCTCATTTCCATATTTCATCGCATTAGTGGTTGTCTCCCACAGTTGCATGCTGATTATCCTGCCAGTTAAACAGAAAATCCAGGTATATATCATCTGCAAAGAAATTAAACCGCCTACACTCTTGACAATAGATTGTTGTATTTACATTACCTTTCTGATATCCAGCTGCACCTGGATCAAATAAAACCCTCTTTAAATTGAATGACAATATTTTCTTAAGACCTATGAGACTTAATAGGAACTTTAAATGAGTCAATCCAGTTTCTTCTATAATTCTGTAATAGCAAACTACTTTCCAGAGGTTTCCTGTCATTTTTCACTCATTTAGAAGGAAAAACCTGCAGGAAGAATAAGTTACAGATGAACATTAATTAGGGTGAAGCAGCAGGGCTATATAAATTATGAAGGAGATTCTTTTTTCTGAGTTACAGATTGATTCCTTTTGTAATCAAATTCCACATTCAGTGCAGCTTCCTTTTAAAATGAGGTAGGCAGAGAGGAGATAAGTGTCTGGTGAAACACAGTACTTGCTATTTCAGTTTCTTTTTAGGAGGTTGCCCAGAATGACATGACTCAGATTAAAAAAACCCCAAAAAAATAGCAGAAGAAAATAGGTCAAAGGTTCTCAGTGCCAATTAATTTAGCATTCAAAAGAGAACAGAGATGGCTAAACTTCATGGCAAATTGAAACAATTCAGAAATGTGAATAAAATACTGTCTTAGAAAGATAACAGGAATAATAGTATTTTTCATTTTTCTTTGAACCTCTTAAGGTCTCAAATGGGACCTTATAAGCATCAGATATGTAAAACTCTCAAACTCTCATGAAACTGCCAGGCTATTTCAATTATTACCTGTTTAAGAATGGAAATTGTTTTGTTTCTCAACAGTCAAACGACCGTCACTGTACACCCTTCTGCAATCATTCTTATCCATTTCCTTGACTGGGGGCCATGTGTGCACCTGTCGTGTGGTATTGCTCCCCACGGCTGAAATGCAGCCACTTCCAGGCCAATTTAGTTTTTACTGATGCTTAAAAACAGAGGGACTAACTTCCTGACTTGGTTCTGGAAATTTAGATCAGAAGATTTTCAGGATGCTCTTTTGTCCCAGAGGTTTGTTTGCTAGTGGGATTTTCTATCTGCCTTTTACGTGTGTGTGGGGACACACTACTAGCATCTCAACAGAAGAACAGGAGACAGGGGACTGAATTGATACATCACATCCCTTCACTGAGTACAAGGGCTCATTCTCCACCTCATGACCCAATGCAAGTGTGCTTTCGTAGTTATTTGATTACAGAGAAGGGCACTCTCTGGAGAAAAAGAGTTTGTTCAGTCTAACTCTTCTCCTGCCTAACTCAGAGTTAAGTGCCTACTGTGAAGCGTGAGCTCAAGACAAAGGTCATTGATTCAAACTTTTCTTTACAGGGAGCTATACTGATAGTGTTGATGGGAAGAAGTAGTCTTGGTGCTGATGTGGCGTTTGTCTTACAAACACCACCCTCAATCCATGGCTCTGGGGAAAGGATAGAAGGAAGATCTCTTTTCTTTCTTGAACTTAGGTGCTGTAGGGGATGCCAAATTTTACTTTTATTGTGGTTAGCATAAATAGGATCTTGGGTCTAACTGTGACACCTGAATGGAGATGAACATTACTAATATACTCCAGCAGAAGTGTAGGAAGTTTCTAGAGGTGGAGGCTTTTATGGCATAGGACACAGCAATTCAGATTTTCTCTATAACATTGAGCACATCCATTTTTCTCCATCTCTTTTACTATTTACTAATCATAACAGCATGGGTATGACAACCCTATGAATTTAAGGAGTCTTTCCAGATTTTTTGGAGCATGTTTCATTCATAGGTACTCCTCCACCTCATTCTTCCTTCTTCTGTCAGACTTTTCCAGTTATGAACAGTGTCAAGCTGTCAGGGCAAAATCATTTTGTCCTCTAACAGCCAATCTTTACTGAATACTTCTATAATACATCTATAATACAAAACTTATATACATATATATGCATATATATATACATATGTATACCTATATAATTCAAAAGTGAGCCATACAGCTCCCACTAAAAAGACCCAATGTCTCAAACACTGACAGGCTTGGGGTATTGACTGCCTCTCTAGGAAGCCTATTGCAGAGTTTGACCACCCTCTAGATAAAAAAATGTCCAGTCTGAACCTTCCTTTGCAGCTTTGAACCATTCCCACCTCTCAGCACCTCACTTCCCACGTCCTCACCTCAGAAAGCTGTAGGGGACAATGAGGTTGCCTCTCAACCTCCTTTTCCCCAAGCTGTCCCCGAGACAAACCCAGAGTTGCAAGCTGCTCCTCATAGGACATTCCTTCCAACCCTGTCACCAGCTTTGTTTCCCTTCTCTGGACACATTCAAGGACCTTCACATAGTTCTTAAGTTGTGGGGCCCAGAACTGCACATCTTGCTCCAGATGAGGACTAACCAACGCTGAAAACAGTGGGACAATCCTCTCTTCTGCCTGGATGTGACACCATCCACATGTTGGACACCCCTGTGTTGGATGGGGTTTGCCACCTTGTCTGCCAGAACACACAGCTGGACAGTGTTGAACCCCTGCTGACCAGCACCCCGAGATCCCTCTCTGCAGGGCTGCTCTCCAGCCAGTCCTCTCCAGTTTATGCTTGCGCCCAGTGTTACTCCATCCCAAGTGCAGAATCCAGCACTGGGACTTATCAAATTTCATCCCATTAACTATTGCCCAGTGCTCCAATCTGTCTAGATTGAGAGAGTTAACAGCACATCCCAGTTTGGTACTACAAGAAAACTTCTTGATAACAGGACTGGCCCTGGGATTAAACCCTGAGAACATCAGTAATATTTTCACCTGTTTCCATTGCTGATGTTTTGCCTGATCTGTTGTGATTCCAAGGACACTTCTTGTGTAAGAAGAGTGAGGCTGTCACTGGAATACTCTGAAAGGGCAGATTTTGCAGAGGAGAGGCAGAATTAAGAGATCCCAGTCCAACCTGGGTGTCTCTTTTTGTCCTCTAAGGCATAAGAGAGCAGGAGGGAATGCATAGAGCTGCTGTTGCCAGCCCAGCCTTATTAATCACTTGAAATGTGAGTGAGTTTCAGCAGCCTGGGGGAATCTATCCCCTTTGTAAAGAGAAGTGGTTGGAGACAGGCATGACAAAGACAGGAGGGGGGAAAAAGGGAAAAGTCAGGAGAGATTCCTCTGATAAAATAGGCATCTCTGTTAAAGCAAACTACTCAAGACTTCTGTTACAACCTACGGAGAAAAATAACATTTTTTGGGTCCTCATCCACAGAGGACATTTTTTTTTCCTTCTTGCCTCAGGGAGGCCCTGACATGTTATATATCCTACTTCCACAGTGATATTTCCTCCATTGCTCTTTAGTCTGGAAACGAATTTTTTCATCCATTGCTCTAGGAATATTTACTAGCACTGAATCTGAAATTAAACCAGGAAAGGAAGAAATGGCTATGAAAATGGGATTTAGGTAGAAAGGTCTATTTGTAGTCCTCTTCTTTCCAGCTGATGGACTGTCCTCTCTTTGTTTAGTTATCCAACTTCTAAATAAATGAAAAGCGCCTTTGAGTATCTTTGGCCTGGGCCAGATTCTCTGTGAGGGAAGTTGGGGTAAATAAACTTGCTTTCCTGGATTTTTGTTCCATACTGGTACATAAGTAGATAAAACCAAATTTTTAAATGTGTGAGTCCACAAAAATATGCACTTATGCAACTTACAAACATTGGGTATTTTCTGTTCTTTATCAGCCTCGCCATCATAATTATAGTCTGCAGTTACATCTATGCTAGTAAATTAAATAATGCCAGGCTATGCTCCTGTGGCATGGACCTCAGCCATCTTTTCTGTTGTATTGTGAGCGTTATCCCTGGCACGGTTTTGTCTGGAGACACCCAGCGTTTGGTCAAATGCCTCCCAAGCCAATTTGGAAAGCTATGAGTGATGATTCCGAACAAGCACTGTGACTATGGACATGCTGCACTGGAGACTGAGAGAGTTTAAGAGGATGGATAAAAGCCGTACTGTGCCAGCTGGCTTCAATGTCAGGCAACAATCCTGTAATATTTTGTTTGCCAATACAGACACAGCCTGTGAGTGTTACCAGTCCATAGAGGACTACCATTAACTTGCATGGTGAAGATCTGGGTTTTGGTGCTGAAAGGCATGATGTCACATCACTTTCCTGTGAAGCATTATTACAATGACATAGGGTTGATATTTATCTAACTAGCCAGGTAGAAACATGAATGAAAGATCCCAGGCACTTTTTTATCCTCTGAATATATACCACAGAATCACCATAGACCCAAAGGATGGCTTGGGTTGGAAAGGACATTGAAGGCCATCTAGTTCCAACCCCCTGCCTTGGGCAGGGACATTTTCCATTAGACCAGGTTGCTCAGAGCCCCATCCAGCCTGGCACTGAACACTTCCAGGGATGGGGCATCCACTCACCAGCCTCACAGTAAAGAGTTTATTCCTGAATATAATCTACTGTACATTATCTATCTATATGGGGTATACATGAGCACTAGATTTGACACACAATGGGCTTCTTACACTGAGTAGGTTGTAAATTACCTTTATTCCTTCTTGCACATTCAAGATCTAACATGCAGTAGCATGTGAGCTACAGCAATGGTCTGCGTGTGTGTAATGGATGCATCTGTGATTTCTGAATGGCCACCAATCTGGTACAAATCCTAACTCATTAACTTTCACCTGCCAAAATTTCTAGTCTATAAAACCAGAATGTGAAGAATGTACTAGTGCAATCCCTGAAAATACACATTAAATTCACTTGCTTGATTCTTCATTTCTACCTAAGAATCTCACAAAATTGTCCAGGTGAGATGATAGTGACTTATCAGTGACAGCATTGAGTATTTCCTAGATGAAGAGGTGAATGGGCAAACTTCTGTAGGTTAACAAGGACTTAATTACATGCAGATTTGCCAGTTTGGACTGGAATTAATTCAAAAGCAAACTTTGGGACTGGGACTGGTCTTTAATGCAGTCTAAAAAAGTAATGTTATTAGCTTGGTAATTTATTCAGACTGAGGGAAACATAAGACAATGAACGTCATTTCACAGCTTTTACTGTCTCATCCCATTTCAGAACAGCATCAGACTTCAGAAGTGAAAGTGATACAGGGATGTCTCGAATACAGTATAAACCAGCTAAGTGTTTTTCCACGAATGAAGGCTCTCATCATCTATTAAAAAAATACATCAGTATTTAAGGACTCCCTCTCTGCCCTTTGCCTCCCAAGACAGAGAGGCCAAATTAATTTACAAAATGCTGAAGTCCTAAAATTTAATGATATCATTACTATTCAATTGCAGTATGCTGTTGGACAGAGAATCATGTAATGAATAAAGTTCTTTTATGCCATCCTGATCCAGCTGAGTGCTTTAAATAGCTGACTAGTTCTTCTCACTTCAGAGAGAATAAACACAGCTTTCATTCAAAAGGAGCACTTCAATCTGTGTCAGTAATTTGCATTGACATCAACAGTTTGTAAGGTAAAATCAGTCACATTCTTAACTGCTTACCTGGGTCTTAAAATATTTGCTTAAATGCTTTGATGAGGTGAAATCTTCTGGGCCCTGAGTGCACTATGAGTCCTTATCATGCCAGCCTACCTTCCCTGGACACCATGTCCATGGCCAAGGACTCTGTTTCAGACCAGCACAGGATCAGTTCCTGCCTAGTCATGCTGCAGGATGCTGGTTTGGAGCCCTACCACAGTCCTGTCATGCATGGTCCAGAAACACAGGCTGATGACCTGTCCTCATCCCAGCCCTGCTGAGGAAAGGAGAGAGGAAAATTTTCAATAAAACTTCTTTCAGAGTGAATCTAAAAATTACCAGTATATAATCCATTCATATGGGAGTTGCATATCTGATCTCTATTTTTAATATTACATATTTGAAGCAGGATTTTTTTTTAAAGGTTAAACCAAGAGATTTACACCTCTCGTAATTAGATGTAGCAATAAGAATAATATTTCACATTGTACTGGAATGTTCTTTTAGACTTTGTCATATAATCTTAAAAAGCTTAATAGGTATGGTGATTGGTATCTTAATCCAATTGTTACTTTACTTGTGGGCTACTTTTTGATTTGCTTGAATAAATGGCTGAGTTGTCTGTGGCATAATTGTCTTCTGCAAGGGCTTCCTGTGAATATATTTTTAATTTCTAAGTGGTTCAGTTTCTGCCCTGGCTATTCAGACACTTTTTTCTTTTTCTGATAACATTAATGCCACTAATGCTAACTGAGTAATACTGCTGAATAAATCATAAGTTCAACATGTATATTGTAATTTTCAGAGCACTTCCTGTACTGTCAGTCTCATAAATCCCCATTTTTAAAAGGGAAATGAGCATTATTATCCATATTTTCCATCACAGCAATGAAATGCTACATTTTCTTATTCCACTTCTATTTTTTTTCCAGGCAGATGCTTGTGAATCTCAACAGCGTCTGTCATTTCTCTGTTATTCTCCTGTATACTGAAGACATGGCTGAACTCTGAAGACTACTAACACCAAGCTTTGGTTCTTCGGCTATGTTTATTTTTGTAAACAAAGTGTGTGTGAGGCCACTTTTCTATCTGTGAGACCATCTGGCACAGAATGATCCATGTCTATGTGAATAAATTATCTTGGGCTCCAAAAGGGGGCAATCTGTCTGTAGGATCAAGAATGGCCTCTGGTTTATGCTATCACCGGTGCCAGACAAATGTTCTGGGCTATACTGGTTGCCCTTTTCCAATACCTATGTGTGCCGGTTTGGCTGGCTGTCTGTCAGTTCAGGTCAACCCACTACACTGTGCCAGGGACTGTTCTATTCACAAGCATTGTCATATTTAGCGGTACAGTCTGATCTTTTGTGTCTGCAGCTCTGAGTGCCCATCAAACCATGCACTGAGACACCACACTCTTCTTCAGCAATGGTGTGATTACACATGAAACATTTTTCCAGGTAGCAGAGGTCAGTCTGCATACTGGCATGCAAACTGTTGGTATTCTTTTTTGATGTTCATTCTAGTCAAGAAGTTGATCATCAAGCCCAAAGTCACCTCTAGCAAAGATCCTGTAGACATGGGTGTTGGGAGGAAACGGTTAAAACTGGAAGATTTGGCAAGGTGGAAAAATAGACTTATTTTCTCTCAAGATGACCTTGCAGCTGGGGGATGCTAAGAATATTCCATATGGGCGATTTCACATATTGTGCTTGCTTTGGGTTGCTTTCTGTCTGTCTTGGGAAGCAGAATTTCTGTAGAAGAAAACAGAATGCTGTCAAAGATTTAAAAGGTATCCTTCACAGACAGGCTTGGGTCTCCTGCTGGGAGAAAGAGAGACAGGAACCTTGGAGGTTATAGAAAGCACAGCATTGAGAAGTTTAGTGCGTGTGCCAGGCCCTTTGACATGATGAGGTTGGGAATGGGCTCTTGTGTTTTGTGTCCCTGCTGAGATTGGACTAAGCTTAGCAGTGTATGTGTCCCTGCTTTTTTTTTGGAATCCTCCAGCCATTTAGGTGGTGGAGTAAGTTTAGTGTTTGCTCTTCAGCTGTGGGTTGTGGTCGCCTCGGTTAATTGCATATATCAATTCACACAATGGGGCATAGAGTATTAATATCAAAAGGTTTGCTAGTTTTGACACGGACAGCAGAGAAAATATTCAGCGTTTTTCTATGTCTGAGTGGCCACCATTCAGAAAGTCTTGGTAAAAACAGTTTTCTGTGTGCTCTGATACGTGAACCTGTCAGCAAAAACTGTGATGAAGTCTGTGCTGTGTACTGTGGTTTCATGGAACTCTCTTCCCTTACATCCAGTGAGCAGCGAAAGGACTGAAGGGACTGTAGCAACTTACTGTTCCCCAGATTCCAATTGCCTAATTATGGTAGCATTCTATTATGAAAAGGAGAACCAGACAGTGGCCTTTTAGAAAATTATTTGTTGGGGGTCAGGGATACCAGGGCACGGCAGGACCATGTGGCCTTTCAGATAAGATGCTGTTAGATGCAGCACATCTCAGGAGATGAGCTACTGGACCGGACACTGGGACACCTTCGAGCAAGAGCTAAATACTTCTGCAGATTTGCACTTGGTGTTTCTCAGCTGATGCTTAAAGTATTCCTCAGAGGATAATCTGAGTGGCTGACAATGTAGATAACCTGGGAATTTAGTTTCAGAGGCACAGCCAAACATAGCCACCAAGGCACTGGAAATACAATGGATTGTATCATGACAGTCTCTGTCTGAGGGAAGAATCATACCCTTGTGTTAATGTCAAAGAGAGAAAGGAAATGGTGTCTGTTTCCTGCATTTAAAAGTAGAAAGTATTTATATATGATTACCTTCATAGTTCATGTTTCATATGATTATGTTCAGTTGATCGGGTAACTTTTTATTGCTTTTCTTTTCTTCTATCTGACTTGGCTGTCTGTGTATGTAAACACTTTTATCAGAGAGATCTGGAATGGCTTCTCACTGTAATACACACAAAGATAAAAAGGTTCCTTGTGCTGGAAGGAAGGAATCACAGATGTTTTGGTTGGCAAAGCTGCAGATCCCACTGTATTGGTGTGTGCTATAATGACTCAAATCCGTCATCTGACCAAGAGGCTACTCTTGAATTATTTTATTCAGCAACATACTGGATGTTGTTGGGATAGAGTTCACTTTCTTTATAGCAGATTGGATGGTGCTGTGTCTCAGATTTTTGACCAAAACAGTACTGATAAGATAATAATATTCTACCTATTGCTGAACAGTGTTTTCACTGAGTCAAGGACTTCTCTGTTTCTCATTCTGTCATCTCCTCTCCTCCTCACTGAATACAATGGGGGTTGTGCAATAGGTTGACAAACCAGGTAGATGATCCAAGTTAGCCAAGGAGATAGTCCATGTCATATAACATCATGCTCAGCAATAAAAAGGGAAAAGAGAGAGATTTAGGAATTAGATGCTTTGGGTTTTTCTTTTGCTTGGGAGCTGGCTGGGTATTGGTCTACCCATGAGAGGTGGTAAGTGATTGCCTTTGCATTACTTGGTTTGTTTTATTTTAGTTGTGTCTTCTTCCGTGTAACCTTCACTTACTAAATGTGCTTTTACTTCAACCCTGAAGTTTTCCTGCTTTTATTCTTCCTTTTCCCCTAGCCCACTGGGGTGAGGGAGGGGAGTGAGCAAACTGCTGTGTAGTGCTTAGCTGCCTACCTTGGGGAACACACAACAAGCAACTAAACAATACTTTCATTGCAGAAACCGCAATTGCAAAACAGAGTGCACATTACTTACTCTCATCTAATCTTGTGCTTTGCTGTGAGCTCAACAAGATAAAGCTTCTTCTTGAGGTACAGGACTTAATGCATTCTTCTCCGGGGATGGGGAGCTATGTCTGCATTGGACACTCTGAACAAGCTCATTTAGGATCTCAAGACATATAATTATGGTAGGATGGAATCTCACAGCAGGACTAATTAGCCAGAACAAAGCAGAGTTTCAGTGCTCTGCTTCCAGCATCCTGATACTGTGTGGTTGGTTGTACAAACATCATTCTCCCTGCATCCTGCCTGACCTTCAGGCATCTCAGTTTTCTAATATCTTCACTTTCTCTGTGTGCTGAGAGCCTGATTTCCATAATGCCCCTCATTACTTTGTGTCAAGACCTGGTTATGACCTCTTCTTTCTGTCTCTGATTTTTTTTTAATCACATTATTTTTCAGTGAGGAAATTCAGGATATGTCCAAGTGATGGTGGGGTGCTCAGTCTTTACAACATGTAAGCAGTGCTCTGCATGACATGGCTTGTTGTGGGATGAAAAAAGTGAATCGTTCTGCTTTCATCTCATCTGACACACCATCATAGAAGTACAATGCTGAAATTCCTACCTTATAGATGCCTATGTTACAGATGCTGCATATATGTATTGGAAGAAACTGGAAACTTCATACTAAATTAAAACCAAGGGCAAGGCCCATTTCCCACTCCTTGTTAGCAGAAGAGCACAAATAGGATGTACCATCTCTTCAACTTTATACTCAGAACTAAGCTGTGGAATTTTTTCATCTCAGAATTAACTTCACCTAATCTCAGGCATCTAAATGTCAGGCAACTAATCTAGCTATTCTAACTTTAGATGTCTTAAATTTAGGCGAGATGAATCTCAATTAAAATAAGATTTGCTGTTCAGTTACAGTGTTTTGTTGTGGCATGAACACCACGACACATTCAAGCTGTGGATACATTTTACCTACAGCTATATACAGTGATATTGAAACCTCCTGTCATTCTCATGTAGAGCCAGTGCGAGTGACGTACAGATTTTAGAGAGAATCAGTTGAGGGTGATACGCCTTCAATTACTTGAATCGTTGAATTTGTCTTTCTATGGCCCAGCCGTCAATCTGTAAATTCTTTATTTAGGCACTTTAATAAAAGCAGCCTGATTTATTGATCCCATCTGTAAATGTTGCTTAAAATGCAATGTTTCTGTGATAGAATTACAGGATGTTAATTAAAATTACTAAGTAATCTCCCTCCTGGAATTTGTGATTTTAAGTACTTGGGAAGTGCTGACCTCATATTTCTACAAACATTTGTAACGTGCACAGAAATGCACATACACCTGCTTCTTCCTATTGTTATTTTCATTTAAATAAAAACAAATCATCCCATGACTGAGGCTGAATAGTTCATTCCTTTGATAATTACAGCAGGCTCAGCCATGTAGCCAAACACTATGAGGCCATACATTAATTTACCAGGTTGCTCCAACTGAGTTTTAAGGATTTTTATTTTCAATCAGTCCCTGTGCTTTGATCATGTGCCCCCCTCATGCAAAGATTTTGTGCAATTCTGAAAGTCCCTTTACCCTGTAAAAAGGAGTTTTCAAGGTTGCTTACCAAAGAACGATCATTTTCTGGTAAACAGCATATGGATCCACTAGTGGGAGGTGCAGGAGGGTCAAAATTTGAGAGTTTATTTGACACCACCTTAATGCTGCAAGGTGACTAGAAGTATTCTTCATGGCCTATGGATGTTTCTAGAATAAAATTCACATGATTTTCCAGCATACACATAAAATAAACAGATTTATTGGCTGTGGACATGCCTGTTTCACTGAGTAAAAAGTCTGAATGACTGTTCAGATCTAGATGTCTACCTTAAATGCCACCTACTGTGATCTCTGAAACACTTCATAGATTAGTCTTGTTGCAAGAGCTGAGTGCTTCAGGTCAATGAATTAAGAGAAAAATAGGGTACTTTCAAGTGGTTGCAATGTATAAGCTTCAACACATGAAATCTTAGAAGGATCCTGTGAAGAAAAGTAGTATTTGCATGAATAACAGTGCTAGATAATTGATTTTTGTCTTGGATACAACTTTATACGAATGTGAAGTTCAGTGTCCACAGTCAAAATTACTGTTAAAATTGGAGAGGATAGAGAAGAAACTCAAAACTTATTCAAGTACTGAAGAAAAAGGACTTACAGTGAGAGAGGTTAACTGTTTCTGTGTGTCAGAATGATAGAAAGGTATGATTATGGTATTTAGGAATAAAATACTCACTGGCTTATTAAGAACCTAGGTTGGAATATGAAATCAGGTGGACTTAAAGGAGAAACTACAAGGAAATAAAGCTGGAACAGAGTAGGAGGGAGGAGTGATGTTTCATGGAAATAAAGCTCTCCACGTAGCTTTGGATTAAGTCTGGATATATTGCCAAAAGTTGATATACTAGACAAAAATTGCTGTGCTCCATGGAGGGTTAAATCTGTAACACGCAGGAGATCAGACTAGTTACTCTGATGATTTCTGGGATCTTAACCTCTGCGAACTACTGAACTCAAGTAGTGGTACTCTTATTTTTCATAGATATATAGGGCAGCTTTATAGACAGAGCTACGTTAGAAAGTAACAATATTTTCTGTGTGAACAATTGAAAATGTACAGTGTTTGACTGTTCAAGAGTTTTAGCGGATTTTAATTCAAGGTGAAGTTTCTGCTGGCTACAGATGTCACTGTGAAGCTCCTGAGGCTTGTATTGGATTTACATAAAAGTTCAATGGTTAAGGCTTTCCTAGTATTACCTAAAAAATCTGCCAGAAACAAAGATAGAATGAAGTCTGTCCAGGGCAAATTTTAACAGTGTGTTGATACCAGCATCTTTTCTTTTGCTGTAGTCCCACTTCTAATGTATTTGTGTTGCTTGACACACACTCATTGCCTGATGCCAATTCACTCTGTGCTCTGAAAAGACCCTGTATAAGAATGTCGTGAGTGAAAATTTTGTTAGGGACTGTCTCATGTGATAGGAGACAAATTATTGCACAAACCCTAGCAAAGATTTTCCAAATTAGCTGACACAAGCTACTTAAGGACCCTTGTTTATTTGAAACAGTACTGTCCCTTTAGGGATAATGACTGTTCTGGTAGGGACAATTATGCTTTGTGGTAAATTCTTACTGGATGTTCTCTGGTCCAAGGAATACTTTGTAGGATATGCCTATGTACACATCCCCGTTCATCATGGACGTGGAATTTATAACCAAAGCATAGAATGCATCTCACCCTCTGTGGTGCCCACCTCTGTTGCTTATTGGGAGAATCGAAATGAATGTCTTATACTAAATACCTGCTATTAGAGGATGGATGGAATTCATCTTACTTGGTTAATCTTAAAGCACTTACTTGGTTAATTGTAATGCAGATGCTTCCTCTTCTATATGAAGGGAAACAATCAAGTATTCTGCACTGGACTTTGTATCATTTCTAATCAGCTATTCAGCTCAGATACTGATATGCATCACATTAAGGGAACAATAGGCACATGGAAGAGCCAGAAAAAATAATGGAATTTTAAATTCCAGAATACGGAGCATGACAAAGCTGTGAAAAAAAGAAAGCAGCAGGAAAAGTATGACTGGGAGCTGAGAATTGCAATATCTGTGAGCCAAGAAATTATATTGGTATTTAGGGCTGATGCAGAACAAAAGATATGAACAAAAGCTTAAAGTGATAAATAAAGTCAGATTATTCTTGGACAGAGTAACACGTTACATAGCAGTGAGACAAAACAGATCAAGAAATGCTGATTTAAAAAAAAAAAGAACTTTGAAAGGGTAGAGGAATTTTAATCATGGAAAGATTTAATTACACTCATAATGATCAGTACCACAACTCTGAATAAACTTCCCTACACAACTTCTGAACACTGTGCTCCTTAGGGAATGAGTCCTCTTATGCATCTTTTCAAACAGGCTGCAGAACATGCCCCCAGTTGCCTTTTTGATCTTACAAGAAATGAGTCAACTAAACAACTTACATTGAGAGGACTGGTTCTTTGGTGGGGCTAAAGAACTGAGAGAAGCAAGTATTCTTTTATTCTGGAGATTGTAATCATTTTAATGTACTTAAATGTCCTTTACAATGGAGAAAATTGGTGGCATTGCTCAATTGCCCAATGTTACTGATTGAAACTTGTGGGACAATAGGTGATTATAATCATGAAGTAGAATGTCCATAATGAAGATTAGTTCATAATCAGAAGTATCATACCCTAGTGTGATTTACTTGATTTACTTCTCATTTCCTCCTCCTAAGTTTCTTACGTTGCAAGATTTTTAGCTGCTGCCAACTCATTTCAAGGAACAACGGGAAGAACGCAAAGTTTTCTGTTCCTTAAAAGAAATACTTACATTGATTTTCTAGATCTTGATGTATGGGTAAAAGCAACTCTAATAAAATAATATTTATTCATGATTACTGAAAAAAAAAGAATGAAACAGAACCCAAATTATGTAATAGTTACCTGCAGCAAAACAGAAACACTTCTGCAAGGACTAAATGAATTTCTCAAGTTGATGTCATCCTTGATTTTCAGTGATACAACAGGGAGCATAAAATACACAGGATCATGCTGCATACGTTCACAAGGTTGCACTTCAAAATCTGTAATCATAAGCAAGAACTTTGAAACTACGATTTTAGAAGCTGTGCTTTTTCATTTTTTTTTAATTAAAAAAAATTCTTAATAGAAAGCATCACTGAGGAGTTATTCTGACACAAAATATGAACCAAAGACATTTTCCAGGTAGCTATCTGAAACTGGTGAGATATACTTCTAATATGGGAGAAATTGCAATCTTGAAGAAGCCACTAGTACCATAACTGCAACTTTGAGTCTGAATGGGATCTGAAATGTCTGAAATTCAAAGTGATTAATTTTTTTAAGTCTTAACAGGAACGTGACAGGATCATAAATTATTGTAGGTCACAACAGGCCAGTAGCAGGGACTCTTACATTGTACAGGGAACACATTTATTGTGAAAGTCTATTTAATAAGTAGGCTATTTAAATGCAGAAATAAGACTAGACGCTGCATAAGCACGGATTTAGCAGAATGCTTAGGTTTGTAACTTTTTTTTTCAATCCCTCATTTCTTCTTGAAATATTTTGGTGAATTTGGTCTGTAAGGTTTTGCCCTACCTAACTGGACACATTTACAGTGTAAGCACTTTAGGCCTAGATCTAGCATGTTATTTTCTAAACAATGCATGTACTGCTTTTTGTTCTGTAACTGGTTGCAGTTGTGAGAGTGTCTAATTTGTTGCTATCAGTAAGATCAATCTTTGGGTCTAAATAAAAACAAACATGAGAAACACTGATTTCAATGTAGAAAAAACCCCAGAAAAATAGACCATTTCAAGAGACATATTCCCACCTCAAAGTCATATTTTGATGAATTAAGTGAATCTGACAAAGTGAAACCAATTAACAAACTTTTGAATAATGTCCAAAGAATACCGAGATGCTGAGAAGCAAGAAGACAATTGGAAATGATTCAGCACAGTGTAAGTGTTGAAGACCATGGATGCAATTATCTTAACAAAACTCAGTGGCTGTTAAATGTAATTGGGGTTAGGGGTCATTTCCTAGCTCTGAAGAAATTCCCAGAACTTGTTTTCCCTTTTTGAAATCTCAGCACAAGCCTTGGGTCTAGTTCTTTGGTTTACTATCACAGCATCAGCTTCATTTTAAGCAGTATACCTTCAGCTGTTTTCCATGCCCTTCATTGCTTTTCAGCAGAAAGCGAAGACCTATGAATTTAACTTTTTACCTGTTAAAAAAGTCCATGTCAAAAACTTCTCTGACTCCCAAGCTGCTACATTTAGTGCCACAGGGGAACTAAGCTTATTTGCAGTAGCTGATGGTCTGTATGATCTAATGTGATCATATTCAGACCAAAAGGGGCAAGACCTTTAAATGATTACCAAAATAATTTACAGGAGGGACACTTTTTTCCCCTACCACAAAATTGATTTTTCTCCTGAAAAAGAAGTCTATATGTAGGCAAAGGCATTACTTCCCCAGCAAATAAATCAGAAAGCGCTAAGACCAGCTATATTATATGCAGGCTTTCACATTTTCAAAATGAATTGATTTTAGATATGAAGAAAATTGGAAGAGTGAAAACATTTTTTTAATGGTCTTGTTTACATTCAGAAATATTGTTACTGCTGAGTGACAGTGTAGGATGTTATAGAATTGAATTAAATGCAAAGTGTTAGGAGGATTGTTGTGCTTCATAACCCAAAGACCACAGATAACATCTACTAGTTTCTGCTTATGGTTTTACTCCTTAGTCAGGTCAGATGACTTACAATTTAGCTTACAACTTGATCAGATAGAGCCGAGTCTCTTAAATATCATCAAGGAATCTACAAGATGGACGCAACATCTAAGTGGTCCTGTGAATACCTGTAACAAACATCAGTAATTGCATCTAGGAGTTACACATCTTTTAGTCCCGAAAATTTAGTGGTTCATATTGTGCACGAGAGATATTTTGAGCAGGGAAAGGAACACAAAGCCTATGTCACTCTTTTTTTTATCCAGCCTTAAGAAAGAAAAGGTGCTCATTAAGTCAGATGATCCCATTTGCCATTTCAGAGGAAAGGGAATTAGGAAGAGAGGACACCTCATCATTCAGTGAAAATAGAAGTGTCATCTGCATATAAATGCATAAGGTTTTGCACAGCCCTCAGCTGGGTTTCTAATAAGGAGAAAAGTACGGTTAGAAATATAACACTGACCCTGGTGATACAGATATTCAAATGGTTTTGGGAAAATCAATCTTAAAGGTCTGCAGGATGAGTACATCTGGGGATGGGAAAGAATAGATACCAGACTGGGACAAAAAATTATCATCAGGTTAGGACACCACATTGAGAAGCAGTGAGAACAAAAGCTTAAGTACTCCTCTGTGTTGTTTACCTCTTTTTGTTTTATGGTAGAGGGAATGTCATTTTCCTTTAGAGGGAGGAATCTGGAAACAGCAATGCAGGTCACTGAGTGGGGAAAGTCAGCCAAAGGTTTGCTGCTCCTGTTTCCCCATGAGCAGTGACAGACCTTCTCACTGAATTTGGCTAGCTACACGGAATATGTGGTGCTGGTGGCTGTGCCTCGTGGTGCCACTCTTTGGAGAAGGATCAAAGAGCTCTGCAAAGAAACTGAGTCGTTGAGGGACTTGTGACTTTCCATACCAATGGCTGTTTTGGTAGGAGGAACAAGGAATAATTTTATTTTTCATTCACTAGCAAAAAATGCTGGAAATTCTTTTCATCATTTCCAATCTGACTTGACTGTGAGTTTCTGAGGCAGGCGGGACTGGGACTATGAAGGATTGGAATCCATTTCCCAAGAATTCCTGTACAAACTTGGTCAAGCTATTTACTCACTATGCGCTGATTTTCATGTAGTCAAGGGGAGATATAAGTCTTTAATTTCATAGGAGTTTTTTATTTATCTTCTTGGTAAATAAACAGGCTCAAGTGTATTGTTTATAGCCTTGATATAGTTAGGTCATCTAAATATACATGCTGGTGAGCAAAAGTAGTCTTAGAAATAGGTTAAGCTAAAAGACTTACAGATTGGGGTGACGACACAGACTCCTCTTTTCCCTCACAAACAACAGAAATGTGGATTCATGTAGCTTGTTAACCAGACATAAAGGTCCTCGTTGCATTTAAAGGAATAGGCATTTTTTCTTTGGTAAAACTTCTTTTAAATGAGTGAGGAAATTTTTGGATGGGGAAGAACTCTGCTCTGCCTGTGTGCTTGCTCAGATTTGGATTCATGAAGGTAGATGGGAGAGGTATCCTAGGAATAGAGGGAGGAAAGATTTAAAAGCTGAGTTAATTTGAATTTTAGAGAAATGGGCACTGGGAGATCATGGCAAAAGTGGACAGTAGTGCTTTACTAAGGTTGCTGGAGGACATCAAGATATTGTTCTGAAAGGAAAAGAACCACTGTAAATCCCTGACCACTGTCCTGGTTTGGCTTAAAAATATATAATTAAATGAAAAAAATTAAAATCAAACACTCTGGTATTGATAGGTTGATTCAATTTATCCAGTGGTTTTGAACTTTCAGGCTGCAGGTGCTTTGTCTTTTCAAACCTTTCTGTTCTGTTGTGTAGATTGTTGCTCTTCAATGCTAAAGAATTTTTAAATGTCTTTTTAATTCTAAACCTGGGGCTTAAAAGAAAACACTGAATATCACTGGGAAGAGAGAGAGAGAGAGAGAAGTATCATGATCTTGTACTCAAGCTTGGCAGCTTAGGGGAATCTCTGACATTTCCTAACAGGTTCTTTGATTGCATAGGATTTATTTTCTTTGCTTGCCTTTGACCCATCTCTGCAGATGGGATACAAAAATAGAAATGGTGCTTTGAACATAATTTTCTACAGAGCTTTTCCCAGCTCTTAAGGGCTGCCTTATTTTCCTGTGGGAGCACTAGTTCTTTTTTTCAACAATATATAAGGAGGGGAAAACTCGAAATAATTTTGCATCCAAGAGTAGGCATATCACTTCATTGCAGTTACATTTGCATTACATTTCTGGCAATGGTCGTGAATGACTGACGTCAGCTGTGGCTTATTATTCATTCCTTAAAAAGCTTGGCATAACAGCAAGAGGGAAAAGAAACCTATTCAATTTCATATTCTTTCTTCTGACAGGCAGATACACCATAAGCAATTTTGCTGGAGGAATCATTTGGGGAATGGGAAAAGGAAAGTGAAGCCCGGAAGTCCCAGACTCCTGCAAAGAAAGGGACTGTCATCAAAAGGGCTACAAATGACAACATTTATCCAGCTCATTCAAACAGAAGTCAGACAACCAGTAGCTGCTCTGGGCAGTAATTGTAATGGACCCACTTCTGGTGAGTGACAAAACAGCACTGTGACAGAAGAGGGGGATAAAGGGAATGGTTATACAGATCAGATCAAGAGAGTGACATGTGTGACTGGAATTGAAGGTAGATGTTAGAGCCAGAGTCACAGAGATGTTGGTAATCTTTTACATCTTCATATTCTGTACTGTTATACCTCTTGGTTCTCTTTCTGGGGGCTTCTTTTGAGCAGAATTTTAGTAAGGAAGTGAGATAACTCCCAGACCTATTAAACACTGCAATAAGTTCTTTGTTTTCATAAGAATGTTACATGCTACCGTCAACAATGAGAACTTTCTTTCTCCTCCGCTTGACCTCCCCAAGAGGCTCTGTAAGCATCTGTGGGCTGTGTCTTCATAGCCTCATTTTAAGTATATTCTATCAGCCTTCACTGACAATGTTATTGACAAATGCCTTTATGGCATAATGACTTGCTAAGTTAATAGTAGCAAATGTGTCAATTAATTAAAAAATACAGAGAATAACTCCCCTTCCTTTTGAAGAGGTGCTAACACAGACAGAGATAGGCAGAGCCATTAATCAGCCTTTTCTCCTTAATTCGAGACATCTTCAGCGATAAATGCTTGCTTGATTAAAGGGGACAGTCGTTCATATTAACTATGGGAGATAAGACTATCAACACTCAGTTTAAGATTTAAAGATTTAGGAAGCAGCTCTGTAAAATGAATTTTTAAAGGAGTTTCCGTCACTAACAGCTCTGTAAAGTGGAGTTGGCTGGCTCTTACCAGCTATCAAAATCCTCCTTTAATCCAAGACCCACTGGTTCAAGAGGAGGAGTTGGGTCCTGCTAGTCCTTCAGCAGAGACCAGAGAAGCCTGCAGATCCTCCTGTGAAGAAACAGATACATGGGGCAGTGTTCAAGTAGAGGATTTTGTGCCCTTGAGGTCTTTGCTACTGCAGAGCAAGATAAGAGAAACACAGGTGGCAAACTGCATTAAAAGAGTTCAAAGTCACTCATTTCAAAGTCAAGATTATGTTTCCAAGTACAGCCTTAATTCAGTGCTGCATGCATGTATTTTAAAATTAATTTCTTTCATCACAGAATCCCATGCAGTTTTCCACATGGAACCTTGTCTCACTTCCACAAAAATGAGACTCAGGAAGTCACCTGGCACGTAACAACACAGCCCTAGCAGTTAACGTTCAGCAAGGTCAGAATTACCTGGCAGCAGGACCTTATTATAGGAAATATGAGTTAGCTACAGCAAAAGAAAGGCCCATGTTCAGCTATTAAAAATACATGGAATGTTGTCTCCCTCTAGAACACTGCCGCTGATGTTTTTCAATTACACTGATGTGAGTTTTTAATCAGATTGAAATATGTCTGTATAATTAGCTATAGGGACATTTGACTGCTGTAGCAACATCAGCAGAGAAAGAGAAAAAACCACAGCCATAACGTCTATAATGCTATGATAATGAACAATTAGAAACAGCAATGTGTTATCTGCATTCTAATTGCTCTTTGTCGTGCTCAGAAAGGTTTGATCGGGGATGTGGTTTTTGCTTTGATTCTTACACAAAGTCCATTTACAGCGACATAAAAATTCACGTTGGCTTTTTTGGGCTTTGGGTGAAGTCCTTCTTGCAACAAGAGAAATAAGAGCATAGAAACCAAGGTTAGAATTGAAGTGTCTTCAGCAGAGGAGGAGATTTGAGACCCTTTACCTATGTCTGTTATTTAAATTCATTCCTTTTTCTAGCTAAACCACTGAATTCTGAGGCATGGCATATATGGCAGGTTCTGCATGTGTGGGCTGTGCTGGTATTTCAGTGTAAGCATTATATTCCTCTGTCAGGGACCTTGTGTCAAATGGAGCCAGTTCTTCACCTCAAAGGCAAGGGTTTGTAGGCTCTTCAGTTAGCTTCAGTTTAATTTAACCATAAAGGGAGTGCTATGGGTCCTCTAAGCATCTGTTAAGGAAAGAAAGGAGCTCATACACTGAGGTCTCTGATCTCTTGTTGGCAGACATTGTGGTAACCTCACATCAGAGGCGACCCCTATGGATAAGCCAGATGGTGAGATAAGAGGGAATGATATGCTCACTGGAGAAGATGGTCTTATTGTGCATTTTATTGCCAGAGCCAGTCCCAGCACTGGCCCTGTGAAACATGATTTCCAGGGGTATTGACAAAGTCATGGGTTTAACTCCTGTTGGGATGGCAGGTGTGCAGACAGTCTAGGGAGGGGAAGGAAGGGGAAGGGGTTCAAACTGCTGCAACGAAATCTGCCTGAATGAAGGAAAAACTTGACTTGCTATGAGCAGATTGAAGAGATGAGTCAGATCCAGAGAACTTTCCTCAAGAACATCCCTCAAGAGATGTCTCAACTACAATCTGTTGTGTTTACAGTCACCCATATCTATTCATTCATACTATCTAAATTCTGTCTCTGTAAACACAAATTTTGCATATTTTTTTTCTCATTACAGGTAAATGATTTTTGGCAAAAGTCAGTACCACTGGAAAGTAATTGCCACAGTGAGGTGTTGATCACCTTTTTCCTGTAGGAGTTATTGAACATTTTTCTATTAAAATATTAAACCTAAAGCTGCAATTAAATTTCTTTGATTTGGAATCATCAGTGCTTTAAAAATACCTCCATACCTTTATCGTGAAAAACTCTGAATACCCAAACTTCCCTGGCTTTATATTTTATCTACACTCAGGTCAATTAGTTAGCTGACAAATATCCATCCAGATAAAATATTGGCAGCTGTTTGTGTACTTTGGGCCTGTTCAACCAACTCATTCTATTATCCCAGTTTGTAAAGCTGGCTGACTAAGTGTGTCATCTGTATTACAGTGACACATCCTGTACTCAGTAGAAAGCAAAACAAACCTCCCATAACATAACAGGTCAGTCGTCTACAAGAAATAAAATTAATGTGTGTACCTTTTTTCTTTACGCATTTGTGGTGGGTACTTTCTAATTTGTAGTTTAATTTCTCCATTACATGTGTTAGGATGCATTAAGCAGTAAAACTATATGTATTGAATTGATTATATCTTGTAATTAAATGTTGGTGTTTCAGGATTTCTAAGATGCATTTTTAGTTTTCTGTTGTAGGACAAGGGAAGAATCACCAATCGTTGGAATAGTGATGTGCCTTCAATCTCAATAGACTGTGCATGGGGAGAAGAGTAAACTTGGAATAATATTCCCACAGAAGAATGTCTATTGTACTCACGGATGACATAGGCCATTACTTACTTTTCCAAAGTCTTGCTTATATTATATAATCAACAATGGGACCAGCTGTAAGGTCTTCTCCTTGGGCAAGCATTCCCACAAGGAAGCTGCTCCTACCTTACAGCAACTGCATTGTGCCTGCCTTCTTCAGACTCTTACGTGTGTCAGTGTGTGCGAACATAGATCCAAGTCCAGAGGTTTGTTATGGTGAGCAATGCATGGATCTTTTCATCCTCAGCTATCGCAACATTTCTCACTTCTAAAGAGGAACTGTGAGAAGGAGCTAGAGATCTGTCTGTATTAAATTATTTCTGTTTACCTCCTTAGTCCAAAGTGTGCAGTTTACAAACTGAGATAACAGCCTAGTTCAGATCTGGTTTCGCTTAAATGATCAAACTTGTGACTCCTGTAGATACTGTAGGGGAGAACAAATGGTAAGTTGAGATCTTAGGTTTATACTGCAGTTGTAGAAATCTCAATGAGGAACTTCCTACCCATGAACTCTCTTCGCCTTGAGATTTCTTCCTCAATAGGAATATTTGTTTAAGGTCCTCTGTGGGAGGAGAAGCTCTGAGCTAAAGGAACTCTTAATAGGGATTTTTCTGGGGCCAATGTGAATATAAAAGCCTTTGTGGTTAGTGAGACTTTCGGAATACTGTGTATCTTTACAATGCATATCAGACTGTGTCCCAAATTCAGCTGTGGGTATTATTCAGGAGAAAATTTTTGGTTTATATTTTCCTCTTCTCTCATTTTAAGTGCTGCAGAGTGCTTCTGGCAAATGAATAATATTGCATGTTAGTTAATGGTTAGTTAATGGTGGTTAATGGTCATTAAACAAGTCTTAGCTAATGATCCCTTCCAGTATTGGGAAGAACATTTTTTTACTCACTATTCTTCAAAATACATTCAAAATAGCTGTCAGTGACCTTTGAATTTGTTCCTGGCTGCCCTGGGAATCCATTTCAGTTGATAAACGGTGGAGAATAAAGTTTTGAGGTCCTCCTATCTTTGTCTGGACAATAGAAATGGGCCAGTCTCTCTTACATTTGTGAGGTTGGGTTAGCATTATTAAAATAAAAGAAGGAAATAACACATAAGGAGCCATGATATTTCACAGACCCAGCAATTGCTAGTATATTTCTATCTGTCTTTTAATGTCATGTAAATAATTGATTCTATTGAAATTTCAACAGAAATTTCTGAATTACAGGTTACTTGAAAAAGAGATCTATTAGAGTAGAACAGGAGGTAATAGAGTCATGCATTGTCATTGGTGATGCCTAATAAATGTGTGTGGACTTCAAAAAAATCTTGTTAATAAATCCTCTATATATTTTATTAATGTTATTAAAATAGCCAAGATATTTTATTAGTAATGTTATTAATAAATACTACTACTCCAGACTTTCAAAAATTTATAAGATACATTAAAAAGAGATTGATTATTATTTGTGGGCAAAATATAACAGTTTTAAAATGGAGGATTTACAGGATGCATGCATGTGGTCTCAAATAACTCATTAACAATGAGTATTCTTCCAGATAATTTTAATAAAGGATGTGTGAATACTTGATAGTAATACATATTGTTCATTTGAATTCTAGTTTTGATTATGTTTACTGAGTATTTTTCCTCTAACTGCTCACAAAAATGATTGTAATCTGTTCTTGTTTATCCATTTGGTGAATAGCTGCTGTTGCTGTGTATAGTCGTGTTTGTATATAAATTTGGGCATTAATAAAAGTTGAATATCTTATACTTGTCATCCTTTGCTGACTATTATGACCAAATCATGTGGAGCAGAGAAAATGCCAGAAAAACTCCTGTGTGATTTGAACGACCAGCTGTACGGTACAAGACTCCTGACTTTGCTGCAATTTGACTGGTGGTCAGATCTTGTGCTGGACAGCTGTCAATTTTACCCAGAGAAAAAGAAGTATAGAGCCAGGGAGTTATTTGTGAAGAACAATTTGAACTAATGAAATAAGAAATAAAAGTATGTTCAAGAATCATTGTCCAACAAGAAGAAAGGGCTAATTAGTCAGACTAATTGACTGATTTTATAAGCTCTATTGAGCAAGATCTATTACAAAGGAGTGACAAAGTATTTGCACCCATACATGCAATCAATGCATTGATTTTGCAATGAACCATTTGGAAAATTTGGAGTATTTGGCATTATTTAAAGAATTTTATCATCTCTAAATTTTCTAAATCCCCGGAGTTCTTTTAAAAGCTTCATCCAGCATTTAGAGAAAAAATATTTTAATTTTGGGTTTTTTTGGGGTGGGGCAGGGGGATTATGAAATAATAATTGTATTAGTTAGTTTGGGCTTCTATTTCCATGAAATAATAGACAAATAATATTAGTTTTGTGTTTCCATCAGCACTGTCCACATCTGACCTCTGACTCCTCAACTTTTCCTTTATTGAGATCCAAATAATTTCAGAAGCATCCCTGTTTTGTTTTTGGACCAATAAAAATCGAGTCAACCTTTCTGAAACATCTTGGCTACAGCCTGGACAAGAATGCAGGGAGAAAGGTTTCCATAGGACTGGAAGATAATGACTGAAATCTTACCTAAATATTTATAAATATTCCCCTTGGAAGAAGTATGTGCATGCAAAGTGCGAGAATTTTCAAGACTACTTTCAAAACTATTGCACTCTTGAACAATTTCATAGTTCAAGACCATAAACTATAAACTAACCTTTAGTGGGCAAGGGAGCCTAGAGGAGCACTTACTATTGTGCCTGAGCCGTTTTAAGGCCACTGCAAGATAGCAAGTAAGTCAAGAACCCACTGTCAGCCTTGCTGCTTGGCAACCCCTTTCTAACACAGGTATCAAGAATTGGGGCAATTAGGACCTCAAGCCTTATGTTTAGCAAAGGCTAAATGAGCATCTTTAGCTTTTTGACAATCCTGTTGCTCAGCTCATCACCCAGTCAAATTCCATGTGAGCAGATTTAGAATGAGTGGAACAATCAGTTTCTATACCTAGGGTTTCAGTGTGTTCTGTCTTCCTATTTCCATTGATTTTTTTTTTTTGAAAGGCACTTACTTTCAGCCCTGGTTGGAAAAACACACTTGTCTTCAGCTGTACACTGAGATCCTCATCAGAAATTAGGGTCCTGTTTACTTCTGCTATCGCCAGATCCTAGGCAGGTTTAACAGCTGAGATAGAGCTTGAGGTGTTAGTCCTTTGCAGATAACACAAGAAACAGTTGATGTGAAAACCCTGTAAGAAAACTAACAGCCAAAGAGAATCCAGCTTTTGATGTTCTTAGTGCTAAGGACCAGGACTACTATCATTGTCTAGTTACTTGTGCTCTTTCAGGGGTGTGCTATAGCCACAGTTGAATGTTACTTACATTGTTAAAGAGGATTTCCAGCTGCTTCATTTTACTTGGGATGACGCAGACAACCCACAGGTGATGTCTAGACAACTGGATGACACTAGGAATCTGTAAAGAGCTGTGGGAAATACTTTTAGGTAAGCATGTTCCCAAGAGAGTGTTTATTGAAATAAGTTTAGTTTGATGCTATTACCCATCTGCTGGCCTGTGTGAACCACGGTAATGTCAATAGCTCAGGATTGATAGGTAAAGAATAGTTTGTGGAATAATTGATAAAATCTGGTTTAATATTAACCTTGTGTTACTTTATCAAGGAGTGTGTGCTCCCTTCCTTAGGCACGAAACTAATTTTAAATGGGATAGGGATGCCGAAATACCATTTAAGATTATACTTAAGTTTTACTGCCTCTTTGTCCCTGTTCTCTATGTATAAAATGGGCAGAAAAACAGAATTTCTGTTAAAGCCACTCAGAGTGTATGTCAGTTTTGGAAAACGCCACCCTCTCTGTGATCTGTGGGATGCCTACAAAAATATGGCCTTGTGGCATGTCCCTACATGGCATATCCCTATATGGCTGAGGAATATGAACACTGATATGGTGTTCTCATAGCCAGAAGAGAAGGACAGCAAAAAAGAGATAAAGAGAAAGATGGTGCTTTCCTCAGGTGAAGGTAAGCTGATTCAGGCAAGCACTAAGAAAACAAAATCTCAATGTGGACTGACAATCTGAAAGTTGGGAGAAAAAAGGTACGAAAATTAGAGACCTTTGCACAGAACTTATGTAAAAAGGAGGTTTAAAAGCTGTTTTGAACACTTATAAATAATAATATAATTTCCTGTTTTTCTTGAGAGTACTATTGCTACTGATGATTTTAATAGTTATGAAAGGTGCCTCTTTAGTAGAGCTAGTGGCTTTGTAAGGAAATGTATAGTTATGCTAATAAACAGATCCAAATTAAACAAATTCAAAGCCATAAGAAAGGATTCTTTAAATGCCCACAATTCAAGTAAAGACATGAAGAACACTGTGATCGCTGCATGTAGCATTCTGAAGAGCTTCAGCTATATGTCTCATAGCAACAGAAATACTGTATTACTGTACAGTGATTTTAATGTGTCTTGAGATAGGTATTTCTAAATGTTGTTACTAAAGCGATTTTTCATTCTGTACTAGGCAATCTAGCTTGGTATCAAAAGCTTTTCAGAGGCTCCTGGAGAATACAAACGTAAATTGTTTCTCCAGCACATGACCAGGAAGGTATCTTTCAGTTTAGGACCCCGTGAGCAGCTGTGAGCACCTTCTGCCATGTTCAGAGATTACATTCACTTACCTGAGGAGAACACAATCAATTTGGTGGCAACATCCATCAGCTTCGTCCTGATACTGGAACTGTATTGATCCCATGACCACGAGACAGGCGTCTCTCTCTATGTGATGGATGGGTGGATGGTCTTACAACAAGTTGTGCTAGGCTTCCTCATAATTTAATTCCCTTATGTACACCTTTCTCTGGTATAAGGAAAGGTATTAAACTCTTTATAAGGTAGGGGATGCCTGCATATTGATCACAAGACTGATGCTTTCTGGTCACCTGCTGAAGGAAGAATGATAAACTGCAGAAACTGGAGAAATTATGGGGTTTGAGAAAGGGGAAATCAAGAAATAGGCTGCTAGAACAATTCATATAACTTGTGACCCATTCTGCTGATTTCTGTTTCTTTCCCCTACAAAACAAAATCCACAAAACAAATCCCACAAAAAACTGTAGTGCCAAACAACCTATGGCTTACATTTGTTGCTCTGAAAATCAGATTGAGCCCATGAACTGGTGAATTTGCATCTGTGGGTCAGCTACACCATACATTACATACAGTATGGGTAAAATAATTCCTAATTGTAATAATCAGGTTTTGGATTTACAGGTTTAAAATGATACAAAGGAGATCCTCATTCAGGTAGGCCAATTATAGCCTAAAAAGCTAGAATACATGTTTTCCATCTATATAGTACACAAAATTGTCCAATTCTTTGATTCTCCAGCTTGTCAGTGACTGCAAAATCTCAACCCCTTCTTCACTTTGTCAGTCTCCTCCACAATACTGAATTATAAATTTTGCTCAGGAATTGCATTAACCTTTGTGAGTTCTGGTGCTTTGTTGACTTAAAGAAATAAGGCCAAGTGTGTTTGAAATGACAGCAGAAGACTGCAAATGATGGCAAGATCTTGTATAAACCTCCAAGCCTTTAAAATCTATTAAAATTCTTTTTCATGCTCTTTTCTCTCCAGTGGTTCAACTGCCTCATAGATTTGAATCATTTAATTTTCCATTTGGGGAGACAGCTTCTTCTCACATTTTTCAGCTCAAAATTTTTCTTTTCCCTACATTTCTTCTTTTGTGCTTTTGATTTTGAATATTTTGTTGTTGTTTTTTCTTTCTCCATGCGTAGCCTGGCTGCAGTTCTTGATTTCAGGCACAGGAGCCTACAATTCTACATTCCATGACAAAAGATTAATACACTAAGGCATCCTTTATTCAACTCTACAACACTGCTGTAGCAACTGTACTCACAGTAGGGATCCTGACAGACAGGATGTGACAGCTGCAGTTTCTCTTGCAAAATATCTAAAGTCAAGGAGCTGGACGCAAGTTTGATAAATACTATAACAATACTGATGTGATAACCTCGATAGAATTTGTTTTCCCTTTGAGTACTTTGACTCAATGTCTCTCATTTTTTTTTTTGTTTCCAAGCCATTTTCAAAAATCCGTGCCAAAATTATCTGACTAAAGAGCAATAGTCAAATTTCTCTGAAGTTCTTATACAAAACCAAGAAGTAAATTCAAGCTAGCTGACAGTTTAATAAGAAGGCATGTTCTACTGGGAAACTGAAATCAGAAAACAAATTTCTAAGAATACATTCTATAGCATCAGTGAAGGCAATTGGTTTTTTTCAGGATAGAATGAATATAAGAAGGCAGAACTGGTAGGTGCTGAAAGGGTGATTTAGTATAGCACATTATACATGAGTTTGCTCTTTGAAATAGCTATGAGGAAGAGGTAACCTCTGACAAATATGCAGACTGTTGGACTGCAGTCACTGGTGAGCTGTTTGTTATCTGCCAGTGTTTAGTACTACACAGATCCTGCAAATTTGAATTTCTAGTGATCATGTTGATGTAAGTGATCAATAAAAAGTTGGTAGTGATTTTTTTTATATATATGTATTTTTAAAACAAATCCTGTAACTTCACTGTAGAGAGAAGCGGAAAAGTCTGCTGGAGGTTGGATTCTGGGGTCTTCACAGTCCATCTTAGTGTTGAGCTTGTTAGTAGGCTCTGACTGGAGCACTTAAATGCTCAACTGCCTACTTTTGGGGGCACACGGAAGGCCAAAGGAAGGAGTCCTACAGTCCAAGTTCAGCCAGTAGAGAACTATTTGACCCAAAGTGATATTGGTTTTGTAGTGGTTTCACTTTCTCTAGGGATCTGATACTAGAAAGACTAGAGAGAAACTCTCAGGATTAGGAAACCAGCCTTCTTTGAATTCAAGTCTATGCTTTTAAACACCTCTGTTATTGCAGTGAGGAAAATTATCCACAGAACTTCCCACTGGTTGGTGTGTCAGTGTGTTCATGCTGTCACTCATTTCCTAAGATCTCTCCATCTCCTTTCATCTTTCCAGAAAAGCAGAAGTAGACCTTGTTATATTACAATATTTATTTGCATGCCAAGTCTGATTCTGCAGGATGTGCAGAGAATTCTAAGGTCATTACTGTCAGCTCCTACTAGAATGGATGACTATAAAACTGGATTTCTAGATGTCTGTTCTCAGTAATGGGTGATTCATGTTACAGCTCATTTGGAAGGAACACAAACTGCCTAAATGTGAGAGCAGATGATGCATTTAGAACATACCATGCTTATGCTGCCTGTACAATATGAAAAAGGGGATCCTTTTAATACAAGCATAATTAACAGAGATCATATATAACTTGTCATCAAGTTGGCTTAAGCAGTATGCAGGACTTTTTGAAAAGCAGGGCTTTTAGAAAATGTAGCCCTGAAGCCAAGCAGTATGGTGTTGCCCTCCTTAATAGAAGATCACAAGCCTTGCACTGAGTTTGCAAGGCCATGGGCTTGAAGTCTTTTCAGGCTTGGTCTTTCTGAACTTGTCCTGACCTAGCTGCAGCTTTGTTTTAACTTGGTTTAGCTACACGGGGTACAGGCAGGCATGGAAACCCCAAGATTGTAAACAGATCAGCCACAGTCAGTTAAAGGAATTTAGATCTTGGTGGACAAACTGGATTTATGAATAACAAAGAGAACAGTGAACAAATATGCAACATCTGTAAAATGGCATTTATGTGTGAAATTTGCATGCAGCATAGACAGGATAACCAATAAAGAAAAAGCAAGGTGTAAATATGTGCTAGCAAACAAAGAACACCCCAAGCAAATCCCAAGCAGAAAGAAGTCATTGCCAATAGCATCATAGTCCTCCCAGTGAAGGACTTGGGATGCTCTACAACCATCTCCCCCCATCTCCACTTCCCCAGCCAGATAGAAGCCATGAACTCCAGAGCCTGGATGACAGCAAAAATGTGAACATAATACCAGGGAAAAGGGTAGAGGATAGGGACTGTGCTTTTAAAAATCATCTTAGCTGGCCTATTATTATTGTTGAGACCTTTTCTGCGTAGTGGTACTCTTTAATTTGTTTCACTTTTAAATTTTTTTTAAATACATCGAGAGAGACTAATAATAACTCTTTGATTAGCTTGTTAAGATTTCAATTATAGTAGAAACAAGTTCTTGGCTTTACATATAGATTTTTTTTCTCCTTTCCCGTTAATGGAATTTTGAAGTTACCACAAAATCATACTCTTTTTTGTTGTTCCTACATAAATTAAAGCAGTTTGTAGTCCTCCACTTCCAATCTTCAGCAAAGCCAGTTCTTCAAGCATTTCTCTGCCCTCCAGATGGTATTCAAAGAAGGAGGTTTGTAAGATACTTCCACCTGAGCTATGGACCTTGTGTCCCCTGTCAGCCTTACAGCCAGCAAAGAGAAACAAGTGTTTTCCGTGTCCAAAATACTGGATCAATTTTATCTCTCTACCATGGTAGGAAAGACAAAAGTTTTTTAGTGAACTCACCTTCACAGACACCTGAAGGCTTTCTGCCTTCTGTCTAGTTGGCCACTGGCTCCAGCTTTCCCCGGCTGGTCTATCAGTGATTTCTGGACACTAAAGTGCAGCTCCCTTTGATTTTTTTTTTTTTTTTTTGAGAAATTACATCACCAAATATGGCAGAAGAAGGATCTTATCTCAAACAAACAGCAGAAAGAGACAACAGGCGAAGACAAAACATGAAAATCTTTCTCTGTATTTCCTGTGGATTCATTAATTCATTAATCATACAACGTTCCTGCAGCAGGCACATATTTCACTAATATTAAGTCTAAATCTATCCTATGCTTTGTAACTCTGCATTTCTTCTCCTTGCCTGAAGGGTTGCCTAGGTAAACATATCACTCAAATTTTGACACATTTGTGTGGTTCAAAGTGCGTAGGATGTTAACCTCCAAGATTGCTTACACTAGTCATCCTAAATTTACCAGACTTTTAACCAGACTTCTTGGGTGTATAGTCCTTGTGCATATGGCAAGAGAATATTGTCAGGTGAGGTTAAAACTGTCAGCATTCTGTGGTATTTCTTCTCAGTTTAAGCATATGTTCTAGCAGGGGAAATGATTTGGCCCAATTTCCATTCCTGGCACTGAATCTCACTCTTCAGTTCTACATTAAGGGAAAAAAGAAGGGGAAAAACAATCTCAAATGCAAACCATACATGATTATCAATGAGAAAGATTTTCAGCCAGGAATACTTATTTTTAGACCTACATCTGTGCTGTATGATACTCATACACAGATATTGGAAGAGAATGATAATAAGCATATCTCCATGTGGCTGATTGCTGTTGGCTCTCCCCAGGAACACAAAGCACTCAGCCTCTTTATGTAGTCAGAGCAGTACAAGACACCCCAGGAATAGAGAGTTTTTAAATTTACAGCCTTCTCCTATTGCAAATAAGCTCAGAAATTGTGTAGAGAGCTGAAAATAGATAGGCATGAAAAGAAAGGATATTATTGTGACTGACTAAATCAAGGCACAATGACAGCAGAACAGCAAGAGCCTTGTTTGAGGTGTGAAGTCTCAAGTGGGAGCAAATAAGAGGAGAAGTATGTGATCAGCATCAGTCCCAGACTCTGAATTTTCCAATAGATTTGAATTTTACAGGTCTCAGGAGCCATTAGCTTCTTGTCACTAAAAAATTCATGAGGTCTAATATCTAAGGAGACTTCACATGGAGATCTTGACACAGGAGCCAAAAGATCTTTTTGTTATCACAAGCAGGATTATCATAGTAAATGAAACAGCATAATTCTAAGAGAACTTGCAATGCTGCAAATACAACTGCTGCCTTTCTAGGTTCAACAAGGATGCACTTTCAAGGGTATACCTGTGCTCTTTGGGAAAGGAAATCAATAGCCAGATATTCAGTGTCCATCCCAGTAGATGCAGAGGCTATACTGGAAATAATTATTCTCATATGAATATTTGAAAAAAAACATCCTCCAAAACTTTTTGTTTGTAATTATTGGTGGTGATACCTATAATAAAATCTTTGTCTTATGAGATGAAGAAGTAAAACTCACGATCAGATTTTTTGCATACTGAACTGGATTCTCAAAAATTCCCATGGAAGTTAGGTCCTGTTGCAAGCTTCTTCTTAATAAGACTTTTCCACTGTCAGAGTCACAGAAAAATAACCCTTTAAAAGAATTGCAGAAAATCATTAGTCCATCCACCATCCACCATTAGACCACCAAGGTGTGGTCAGCTGTTCTGTATCATTCTGAGGACTGTTTGTGTAATTTTTATCTTAGAATGGTCAGATTGTTGGGGCTCCAAAAGCTGCCAGGAAATCTGCTCCAGTGCTCTGTTATCCTCACTGACCTACTGAAGTGTCTAAATTTATTCTTTTCAGGTTGCATTTTCAGCCTTTATTTTATGCCCTATGTATCATGGATATCATTTCCATTTGCAGGACTTTCAGGCTTTGAGAATATTTATGATGTTATCTGTCACTCTTCTCTACTCTAGACAAAAAAAATCACTATTCTGTCAATATTTCCATATAGATCACGAGTTCCAGACCACTGATAACTTTGTACTTTCCCCTCAGCGGTCTCTAATTCACACATACTTCTCCTGATGGTCAATACTCAGAACTGAACACAAGGTTTTATTAGAGATTTTATCAGCAGTGAGTGTAGTGGAAGTGATAATTCACGTATGTTGTATAGCACATATTAGAGTGTAGATTTTTCCCTACACCCTTCATACATCTATAGCCAGTGTTGATCCACCAGAATCCCACATCTTTTCCTGGGTTATTGGTTACCAAAGCCGTCTTTTCTCCAATCTGTTTTTATTTGGTTGGTTATACTTATGTCCTCTAATTGTTCTCATTAAATTGCAACTGGGATTTATTTTTCTCCAAACAATTTCTCCCTTTGGAATTTCAATCCTGTTTTCTGATGTGTTGGCAGCTTAGAGTCATCTGTGTATTTAAAAAACACAATCTGTATTCGTTTGAGCAGATACATAAGTGTATTAGGCTAAAGATAAACTCCTCAGGAACTCCACCTTCTGCATCATTCCACTTTAAAGGCATACCCTTGATAGCTACTCTTTGAATATGACTTTCCTGACACCTTTATACCAAATTTACAGACCTTTCCTAAGCTTCCTTCTGAAAACAGTACATCAAATAGCAAGAGAGCCAGGCTAGAATGAAGATATAGGTTATCTGTTGCTTTTTGCCTCTCTGTAAAGAGAAATTTCCTGTTAGTAAAAGAAAAATTTGTCTCCCTGTTCTCATCTAAGTATTTACAAAGGGTTTATTTATGATGGTACTTTCCTGAGACTTAAAGATTCCCTATTCTTCCTTTTCTCCCACTTTAAAATTTTCACTTCATTTTTATTTTCTTTTTTTTCATTCTTCCTTTTCTCCCACTTTAAAATTTTCACTTCATTTTTATTTTCTTTTTTTTCAGTCTTCCAGAAATTCGCTCATTTTCTACGAGATCTCAGAGCAGTTCTCTGAACACTAAAGAGGTGAGATCATTGGCTCCAGCACATTCGAAAGCACCTGTGTTTCTAAGAATTGCTAAATTTATTCATCCTTTCTGTTTTTGTTAAATGTCTGACCACATTTAACTTTTTAACAGAAGACTAATGCATCAGATCCTTCTCCTTTGTAGTGATGGATTCATTGTACTGTAGTTGTTGAATCAACTGTTTCTTGGTTTATCCTCTTACTGAAAATGTACTTACAGAGGCATTTTACTTGATTTTGTGTATCTTTCTGTATTTTTTTCTTTCCAAATTTATTCCTAAAACTCTGCTTCCATTCTGTTGTTATTTATGCATGAAGTCCAACTTTGTTTTGATTTCCTATTTGCTGTGGGGAAAGAGTCACCATGCAGGTAAATGGACCTCATATTGCACAGAATCAAAGAATCATTAAGATCTGAAAATGCCTTTAAGATTATCAAGTCCAATGGCCATAGTACCACCATGTTCACCAATTAAACCATATCTCAATTGCCACAGCCACACATTTTTTGTACACTTTCAGGGATCGTGACCCCACTACTTCCTTGGCAGCCTGTTTCAATGCTTTACAATTTATTCCACGATGAAATTTTTCCTAACACCCAATATAAATGTCCCCCAGTGAAACTTGAGGCCATTTCCTCTTGTCCTATCACTTTTTACCTGGGAGAAGAGACTGACCCCTAACTGGATACACCCTCCTTTCAGGTAGTTGTAGAAGAGTGCTAAGTTTCCCCCTGAGCCTCCTTTTCTCCAGGATAAACACCCCCAGCTCCCTCAGCCACTCCTCACAGGATTTGTGCTCCAGACCCTTCTCCAGCTCCATTGCCCTTCTCTGGACGTGCTCCAGTCCTTCAATGCCTTTGTTGTAGTGAGTGACACAAGATTTGAGGTGTGGCCTCACCAGTGCTGAGTACAGGGGGACAATCACTGCCCTGGTCCTGCTGGCCACACTGTTGCTGATCCAGGCCAGGATGTCATTGGCCTTCTTAGCCACCTGGGCACACGCTGGCTTGGGGTCAGCCACTGTTGACCAGCACCCTTACGTCCTTTTACTCTGGGCAGCTTCCCAGCCAGAAAGCTTTTCAGCTTTCCAAGCACATCGTATTCTTTTTCCACTGCAAAGCAAGAATTTTTATTTCTGAGTTTAATGCTTTCTTTTAAAATAACTGCCTCAGCCCGTCATCTTTTTGATATCTATGGTCATCTCCTGGACTGAAATTCAGTGTTTTGTTTCCTTTTCCTGGATATGCTTATTGAACAAGACACTCTCCCTGTCAAGGCACTTTGCCTCAGTTTCTCTATGTGTTAAAAGGAAATAGTAATATTCATTCCTTTATAGAGCACTTTCACACCCACTGTTGAGACACTGTGGGGCATTATTTACCAACAGAATTTTTGAAATTCCCTAATGTGTTGAGGAACAAGACACTACATTAAGTAAAATGGTTTGAATCATTTCAAAACTGCTATTTTGACTATTTAAAGTGTTTTGATGATCTGTATTTAAAAAAGCAAATGGTTTAAGGGAAGAGAGTTGTGAAATATAGTCTCTACATTTAAAAACGTTCTTGAACTCCACAAGCAACTTGAGCTGAATCTTCAATAATATACATAAACCACAGACATTCATATTAATATTTTCTCATTTATCCTGTTGCTCAAGCTGATTACAATGCTTGTTAATATTTAACTGGAAATGCTAGAAATTTCAAAACGGTGAGGTTTTTTGTCATTCTAAAGTGAACTGAATTTTCTGCATTTACCTTGGAAGAAAAACTGTTCAGGCTGACAAATCTATTAGATACTGTCACCTATGATTCAGTGGTTTTTGTAACTGTTAGCTACAGACAGAGAAGTACAGTAGGGTAAGAGTGGACTGTATGACAGATCATTCCAGGCCTGAGGCATCGCTTCATTCAGGTAATTGTGCCAGCTAACAATTAAATTCATATTACTAGTCTGATTTATTTACTGTGTAATCTTTTGCTCCTCCTGCTTTCCTTTTTATCTGTAATTCAGAGCCTTGAGAGCTTACAGAAAGAACTATTGATGACCACAGAGCTTTCTGTACATCTGGGATAATTCATTGTTAACAACGACATTTTCAAGTCTGAGATCTGTTTATGAAGAAAACACTGTGCTGATGCTCCAGGGACTGCAGAGGGGAAAAAAGAAAAGGGACATGAAAAAAAATTATAATGTGGCTTTTATGGAAGAAGATGAAAGGTTTGTTTTGTTCTTGCTCTTCTTGCCCACATCAAAAATGCTGTTTATTGTGCAAAAGAAGGTATGATATAGACTTTAAGAACTGATTGCTTTTGCGTCTGCTCAGATTTCAGAATAATATCGACAGGTGGAACGGGGACAAGTAGAGAACATCAGGGACCTGTATCTTTGGGAGAGGTGAAGCAGGAGTGTGACTCCCACACAGGACAGAATATTTTACACAGGGTTACATCACTGATAAACTTTCATACTTGTTTTGTTTTGGAACTGAACACTATTGGGTAACTGCAAAGCAAGAACCTACCATGCTTGTATTGGGCCCGTTGCACTCCCTTTAGATATTTAAAGGTGACACTGTAACTGCTTATTTAGGGGGGTTTATTTTCCAATGGTATTATTTTCTTTTTTTCCAAATAATCTAGTTTTACTCATCCTAGCTACATGGAGTTCTTGGGAACAAAGTGTCTGAGGACAAAGCTGTAACATGAGTTTCAGCTGTGAAAGTGGAAGCAGTGAGTTAAGAGATGCTGCACCATGTGGAAACAGGGTGATATCTTTCCATCAGACGTTGTAGAATAGAAGAGTCCAGGTTTTACCACTTGTTGTGAGTTTTTCAAGGTTTTTCCCTAGTAAGGTTTTAAACTAGAAGATAAGAGATTTAGATTAAGTGTTAGGAAGAAATTTTTACTCAGATGGTAGTAAAACACTGGCACAGATTACCCAGAGAAGCTGTGTCTGCCCCATCCTTGGAAGTGTTCAAGGCCAGGTTTGATGGGATCCTGAGCAACTTGGTCTAGTGGGTAGTATCCAGCTGGTGGTGGTAACATTGTAACTAAATGATCTTTCAGGTCCCTTCCAGCCCAAACTATTCTGTGATTCTATGATTTGCATGGAGTACATTTCATAAAAGATGGTTAATTTACATTAGGTACAATGAATTTGCAAAAAGATAAAGTCATTCATCCTGTAAATCTATGAAAGTTCTCCATCTTATTAAAATAAAAAAAAAAAAGGCAAAGTACTGAACAAGGTGTGGTGAGTTGACCTTGGCTGGCTGCCAGAACCCCACCTAGCAGCTCTCTTACTCCCCATTCTCAAGATAAGAGGACAAAAATAAAACGGGAAAGCTTCTGGTTCCAGATAAGGACAGGGAGATAATCTACCAGTTACCAGCATGGGCAGAACAGACTCCTCTTGCGAAATATTGGAGTTAATTTATTGCCAATTAAAAATAGAGTAGGATGGTGAGAAACAGAGATGAAACTAAAGTCACTTTACAGACACTTCTGCCTTCTTTATAGGCTCAAATTGATTCCTTCATTTCCAACTCTTCCATTTCATCTTTCTATTCCCTGAGGAGGCACAGGGAAATAGGGAATGGGGATGGGAATGGGGAATGGGGTTTATGTTCAGTTCATAACACTTTGCTTTGACTGCTCCTTCCTTTTCACACTGTTCCCCTGCTCCAGTGTAGGCTCTTTCCCAAGGGAGAGAGTTCTTCATTACCTGTTCCAGTGTGGTCCCTTCACAAAGGCTGCAGATCTTCAGAAACAGAGTGCTCCAGTATGGATACCCACAGGGTCACAGGTCTTGCCAGAAAACCTGCTCCGGCATGGGCTCCTCTCCGTGGGCTGCGGCCCCTGCCAGGAGCCTCCTTCTGCACGGGCTCTGCTCAGACTGCACCTTCAAGCACATCCACCTGGCAGGGCATGCGGCTGGCCATGGGCTGCAGTGCGGATGCTCTGTGCTGCTGGAAGAGAATGTGCTTCCCCACTGGTTGCAGGGAATCTCTGCTCTGGCACCTGGAGTATTTCCTTCCTCTCCTTCACTGACTTGGGTGTCTGCAGAGTTGTTTCTCTCCTTCTTCTTACAGAAGCCACCCTGTCAGTCCCTCCTCTGCCAAAACCTGGCCACATAAACCCAATACACAAGCGGAACATTAGGACATTTTCACAACATTTAAGTCTTTAAGGGACCATTTACACCATTATTTGTCAGAAACCATTACTTTTATCCAGCTTCAGTTAAACCAAACATTTTTGTTTGGGCAAATAAAAATCACATTTACAAAACAGGGTAGCTGATGGTAGTGCCAAAAGACCTTAAGGACACCAAATAAATTAGGTTAAAAATGTCCCATTTCAGCTGACAAAACGTACCTCATGAGGCAGACAAAAGCAAAACTGTCTACAATCTCTCAACTGTATGGAGGTAATGGAGAATTTTTTCTGACTTGGGTGAGCTGTATGAATAGATTAACTAGTAACATTATGGAGGTAATGGAGAATTTTTTCTGACTTGGGTGAGCTGTATGAATAGATTAACTGGTAACATCATGCAGATGACTGAGATAGCTCCTATAGGAGTGCTCCTGAAAGAAGGATTGCTGTGCACAGAGCTGTGGTGAAACTGGGGTGAGGAACTGCTAACTGCAAAAGAGAGCAACACTGAAGAATCTCTATTTTCCTTCTCTTTCTTTAGCCCTCACAACAAATCATTCCTATGTTTCCCTGCCTTCAGTGGTAGCAAGTTGCACCTTATTTCAATGTTGAATTTGAGTTCTACTTCCAGCTCTTGGCATGATAATAAAGTATGAGAATAGCATTATAGTCTTGGTATAGTAACACAATAAAATTTTATGAAGCTATCATCATGCCTTATAAAGTAGCAGGAAAGGACACAACCTTTTTTTTTTTTTTTTGGCTTCTTCTTTGAAGATCATCTACTACAATGACAAGAACAATTATGGAAACAATTATTGCAGGGAGGAACAATGATACTGAGGCCTAAGTTGCTCTGCGTTAGCCTAGTTTTACAGTAGTTTAACTTCAGTAAAATCAACCACAGTAACAGGAAAGGGAAATTGAGTGAAGAGGATCCTAAAATTCATCTTGATGGCCTGAACAGAATCCCAACTGCTTATCAGGCTTGACTGAGTTCGATAATATTATCTTTATAATTATGTGTTAACTCAGTTGCTGCTTGCTGTCAGTGCTCAGAATCCCTGAGTATGTTGCTGTTACTGACTGCTTTTTTCAGGAGGCTGCTGTTCCTCCTATCATCAAATAAATGAAGGTCCCATGGAACTGTGCTCTGCAAATAACTTATTTTCATTTTGTTTCTCTGCTTCAGGAATCTGCTGCTTTTTTGAGTTTTGGTTTGCTGTGTTTTTTAACTTTTATATTCTGAGAAAATTCTAATTAGAATTAGGTCTTCTGCAGCAAAACTACTCCAGTAGTAGTTTCTTTGTTTCACAGCATAAGTTTATCTATAACATTGCTATGGTTTATTGAAAGTTATACCTAGTTAAGAAGACAGGAAAGTAGAGCATTATCTGTCAAGCACTGGTCATGACCAGCAAATCTTTTAATAAAACTGTTTCGAAAATAAAACAATAGGATGGGCAGCAATTTTTATTGACTTAGTAAACAATTAGCCTTACCTAATAATACCTAATAGGTTTTGCAGATTATTGTGCAAATTGCTGATTTGATTAACTCCGATGAAGTTTAGCTGCCTCTAAAATTGGAGTTACAGAGTTAGAAGATATTTCAGGAAACTCACAACTGAAGTAGATTGGCTGAGCAATGTGTCTCAGTGGACTTTAGCAGAAGTTGTGCATACTCAGCACCTTAGTGAATCTGACTAGAAATGACAACTGCTTAGAATTGAAATGTAGGAACAGCAAGCCTGTTTGTATGGGAGAAGGCAGTCTGTGAGCTTATAAAGAGAGCAGAACCTGTCTTCCACAATTCACTGTTTGCTTAATGTTTTCTGACTGAATGAAAATTACATTCTTTCACATTTGTTGCATGTCAATAGAAGATAAAATATAGATTCTCAACAGTGTGCCAATGCTTTGAGTTACCCTGAAAATGGCAGAGACACAGCCTTTACAATCTGATAATTTTTTTCTTGCAGAAATGATTAACATGAGCAGGAAGCAGGTTCAGTACTGGAGAGTGTCCAAAAATCCAACGTGGCATTTAACTCATAAATTAAATTATAACTTATGTCCCTTGCATCTCCGTCACTTTAGTTTTTAATTATGTGTCCTGATTTTCCTCTGTTTCAGAAATTTAGACTTAAACTTCTGTTAAGGTCATAGTACTGCAGCCACAGATATCATGCTCTAAGTTGTTCCACAACCAAGTTTTCAAGTAGCTGTGTCTTACTTTTCTGTCCATGGAGTCAACCTGAGCAGAGTCTGAAGAATTTTTTTTACCTATGGCTTGGATTTTCATGTACAGCTGCTCTGATAGAATTACAGTTGAGTATCTGTAATGTGATCTATGAGATAGATAGGACACCCAGACAGAGCAACAGCACATTCTGTACACATTATGTCCAACATATCCTGAATGCACATGTCTGGTCATGAAGCTGCTGTAGGTGAAATTCATTAGACTTTGTCCAGAACCAAAATAGTTGTTTCCATCTCTACTCAATCCTGTGCTTTGCTCTGCAGCTAATGGAGCTAAGTGGACATTACTGGCACACAGTCTGTATGACTGCAAGAAGGGGGCAATTTCATTGTGTAAGAATAGGTGGTTAATTTGATGTCCTGCTCAGCCTGCAGCTGCTTCTACAGAGCAGTGCAAGTGCCTCATAAGTCTTTCATTAATTGTCATGTTGATGTCTTGAAAATCTCAGAACCCCACAATTGCCTAAAAATGGTTATGTTTAGACAACGAATCCCATCCTGGGAAGTTGTAGTCAGGGAGCTTGAGTTGTGTGGGGAAAGGAGGGCCCAGAACCAGTGATGCCCCTGTTACACCTCTAGATTCTGGGAAACCATCACTCAGATGAAGAGATTAAAAGGAGGATTTCTGAAAGCACTTTAGATGGATTATGTCCTCATTGAATTCATTGGCAGATATCTTTAAATGCTGAAAAGTTTTTCTCTTACTACCTATCATGTTTCATTCAGTACTTGAATAGAATACTCCAGTCCTCAGTCTGCCTGTCTTCCTTTCTTGCACCACTGACCTGCTCACTTCATGAACTAACGGTATTTTGTCCCATGCCTTTTTCCTAACTTAGAGGAGCATCCCAGAAACTTTAAACAAATTACTTCTTTGTGACAATGTATTTGATTTGTGTAGCAAGGTTTTGGTAGAAGGGAGGCTGCAGGGGTGGCTGCTGTGAGACACTGCTAGAACCTTCCCCCATGTCCAACAGAGCCAATGTCAGCTGGCTCCAAGACCTGTCCACCATCCAAGGCAAAGCCCACTGGTGATGGTGGTAGCACCTCTGGGGTAATGTATTTAAGAAGGGGAAAAAAAATTGCACAAAAAGTCTGCAGAAAAAGAAAGGCATGAGATACAGCTCTGCTGACATCAAGGTCAGTGAAGAAGGAGGGGGAGAAATGCTTCAGTGCCTGAGTAGAGACTTCCCTGCAGCCTGTGTAGGTCTGTGCTGGAGCAGTTTGTGGAGAATCTTAGCCTTTTAGAAGGACCCAGGGGAATTTGTGGAGGACTGTCTCCCATGGGAGAGAACTTCACACTGGAGCAGGGAAAGAGTGTGAGGAGTCCTCTCCTGAGGAGGAAGGAGTAGCAGTAATAACATCTGATGAACTGGCAGCAACTCTCATTTCCATGCCCCTGTGCTGCTGGTGGGGAAGAGGTAGAGAAAATCATGAGTGAAGCTGAGTACAGGAAGAAGGGAGGGGTGGGGAGAATGCATTCTGAGGTTTATTTTTATTTCTCACTATTCTGTTCTGATTGGTATTTAATTAAACTGTTTTCCCCAAGCTGAGAGTGTTTTGGCAGGGACGGTAATTGGCGAGTGATCTCTCCCTGTCCTTATGTTGACTGTGAGTCTTTTGTTATATTTTCTCTCCCTTGCCCAGCTGAGGCGGGGAGGGATAAAGTGGCTTTGGTGGTCACCTGGTGTCCAGTCATGTTCAAAGGTATTGCAGAAACACTACTTCCCTGTAATTTAATAAATTACAGCACATCTCTTCTAAAACTGCCCTTTATGTGGTAAAAGCAAAATACTTGGCTGAGTAGTAGTAGTAGTAAACTCATGTCATGAGACCCACTTACACTGAGCAAGATAACCTCTGTTTTCTTATGTTGTCTTTTTTGGATTTTTTTTTTCTTTTTGTTTTTTCTTAGATATGGGTAGAAATTTTCTTCTCATTTGTCTGTCAGCACCAAGCTATAAGATCTTATCATAAGTAGGGCTGGTAAGTGCTATGTAACAAAAAAGAATTGTTTTAATCAACTTCTGAACAGTATACTCATTACAATTCCCACTCTGAGGATTCTTCCAAGCCAAAGACCTCATGTTCTGATATTTAGTTGGTGACCAGATAAATTCTGGACATTTTAACAGGATGTGGAAATAACCTCAGTTTCTCCTCTGCATGTAGGCTGCAAAAACATGTTCCCGGGCATACGCCACAAAACTTTTACTTCCTATTGAAGTACTGCCAAATGCTGTTATGTGTATTACAAAGGGAGGACAACTGATTAGCTCTATTAATTTACATACAGAGCAGTCTTCCTTTCACATGCTTATTAATAGAAAGATTACTAGTGTAATTGACCAAATCCACTCAGCACAATTAAAATGGATTTTTAGGGCTTTGATGTACATCACTGTAAGCAAAGGAAGCAACAGTTAAATCCCCAATTAACACAAAGAAAATATGAGACAGGATTTTGTATCATTTCATTGCAAGCAAACAGAAAGAGAATAAATCCCCCCTCTGTAATGAAGTTTACACCCTACAACAAGCAAAACCAATTTAAAGCTATTGCAAATCTTAAATTATTCATTTCATTCTCAATAGGTCATTAAAAAGCTGCTTCTAGCTTCCAACATTGGAATATGGTTCTTGGTTTATGGCAAAGATTGCAAAAGGGAAGGAAAGAAATGGAAACCCCAAAGGAATCTAAAAGTTGAAAACAACAGAATGAGCAAAACAAAGCTGAAGGTCTTTTTATCCTTGGGATTTTCAGAGTGGCTTGAGAGGATTTACTGAGTGTATTAGACTTTTGTGCTTTTAGTTGGTTAAAAAAACGAAAGGATCAGCAATGACCTGGATACTGTCTTAGTGACCCATATGTTGAGGGCATGTAAGTAACATGCATGCCACTGTGACTATCCCGGTAGGACCATCAGGAAAGATTAACACTTGCAGAGCATGGTGTTGACATGATTAAAGCTTGCGCATATCAATCACTCTGCCTTGCTCTAGGGAGAGGTACATGAACATGCTCTGTGAAATCATGCAGCTTCTGGAGCTGGCGTTGCATCTTGATACCCAGTTGATCAATCTGACTTGAAAACTTTATTTTGTTACCTACAACTTTCTTTCTTGGCCATGAGACATAAGAATTGGTCTAGCATGCACCTCTTTATCCTCCTGCCTAAGTGCCTCACAGAACCTTCTTGGTACTCGCCTTGAAGTATCTCTTATTCTCTGGTTCGTGTATGTGTACTACTGTGTTACCACACAGAAGAGGTATTTTGAGTCTTAAGAGAGCTGTGAACACCACTTTTGAATATTCTGGTTGTTAGCAGCCTATGGGATACCAGCAGCCTTCATAGTTCAGCTTAGTGACTGCCTTGGCAGTCCTTCTGTGATGGCCATCTGTGGATAATATTGACAGTGGAAAAGCACATTATTTGTTAAAAATAATTGCATGTAGAGTATAAAACCAGCTTTTCACTTGAAAGAGGAATATTTAGTGGCAAACATAAAGTAAGATCTACTCTATTATAATGTGTCTTGTCCACTGTCTCTGAATGCAGAGTACACTCTGATCAAAGGGTATCACAATTAATGTGACTCAGAAAATGGAGATTCTGAGACAAATTATTATTTAAAAAGGGAACGAAATGAAACAATTTCTCTGTAACATGGGCTACAAGACAAAAAAAAAATAAAATTAAAGGTCTGACATTTTGTTCTCTCAGGCATTTTCTTTTCTAAACATGCAGAGATATTACAGGTGATGGAGGTAACTGCTAGCCCTTTTGTGATCATTTCACTTTGTTTTCACTCTGTGATGTGGCTGTAGGGGACCTGTCATACGCATGTATGAGGTTAGATAGAAGGTTCAGAAGAACTGGAAGAAAAATACTGGAAGTAGCAGTACTAGAGTTTGTCCTGCAATAGGATCAGTGTGCAGCCTTTCTGCCTTTGAAAATCTGTGGGTAGCACCTTTGCACACGATAGTGCAGGATTTTAACGTCTTGCCTTTATTAGGATAAAATCTGATTGAGGCTGGGCTTGCACAGAAAACATTGTCCTGGAACAGTTTTCTGGTGTGGTGGTGTTATTGTTGCCGTTTTTGTGCATCTGTGTGGTCTGGTTTTTTTGGCATTCATTTTTTTTTGAGGTGGGGAAGGAGGGTGGTTGTGGATGTTTTTTGGGGGGAGGGTAGTTGTTTTTTGTTACAGCTGGAATATGTGTGTCTGCTTTTTAATTCAACTGAAAGTTACTGAATCAGTCAGTCTCGCATGTCTTTTCCTTGCTTTAGCACAGACCCTCCATGTTTCCTTGGCATTCAGTACTGAGGCAGGGACACCTCTGATCAGATACAATTATTTATATATGAATTATTATCTTGGATCAAATCCCCCCCATACTCAGTGGAGAGGAATAGACAATTCAAACAGCAATTCTTTTCCATATTTCAGATCAATTGCACCCCAAAAATGACTATGTCTGTCCAGTTCTAATGCAGGTAACCTGGCATGAGTACAAGTGTAAGTATTTTTTCTGTCTGAAATAAGAAATTATAACCAGGTTGTGTACCAGCCTATTATGGAGTCCTCAGTGGCAAAATCTCACTCTAGAGCAGTTTGAAATGATCTACATTTTCCATTCTCTTTGTAGCACTTCCTGTCTTACGCTTTGACTCCTGCTTCCAGACAAAAGAGCTGGGATAAATGTTCTTGAAGGTTTCTGCTGGCTCGACAGCTCCATAAAAGTATGATGAGCCTTTTGAAGAGGTTTTTTTTTCCCTTTATGCAGGAATCAAACTAATCTTATATTAAAGCCCTTATCACAAAATAAAATTGCCACATGGAGTTAATCAGGAAGCACTATTCTATTTTTAATTCACAGTCTACTTGAAATCATGTTAAATTGCAAGGATAGGTTAAACTCTAGACAAAAGCATCTACATTTGTATCTACCTATAGGTATCTTCATGTGTCTTGGGTGCCAAGTCTGTCATTGCTATCAGCGAATCCTAGAAAACAATTCAGCTGGCCATGAATAACAATAATGTATAATCTAGAGTGGGATAATTTCTCCAAGACTCTTAATTACATTAACTAGAGCATAGTCTAGAATATAAGGAGAGCTCAAAACTTCTGCTAACTGGAGGGCATCTACACGTAGATAATTCAAGCTTCTTACTTTACAACTGAATTTCCTACTACTTGAAAACCCTCAGCTAAAAGGAGCTAACATACTCCTGAAGATCAGATTTTCATACATACTAGCAGTTCTAAATATAGACGACAATGAGTTCAGGGTGTTCCCCCACTGATTCCTGAAGATGCACATAAGTTGCTGCTGCGTTTAGGTATCCTGCAAACAAACAAATTTTCAAGTAGTTAGTTTAAAGAATGAATGATTTTTTTTTGCCTATAAGAACAGCATGGAAAATAGAAGGACTGGTGTATGGAAAGTTTAATTATGAATTAAGTGGATTATGCTGAAATGTTTGTTGTTCAGAAAATTGCTTCATGAAGGGAGAGGCAATTTCCTTCAATTTTCTTAGTCCCTGGTAGCATGTGTGATTGAATTGACTGCAAAACAAATCCCTCTGAATTGCTGACTAACCCGTAATATAGATTGGTTACTAGCAATCTGGGATTCTTCAGCAGTGAATTTACAAGATGAACTGTATGGAAGACAGATTTAAATACCCTTATTTAGCGAAGGTTTTTACTTTTTGTCTTTACTATGCTATTGGGCACCTAGTCAGTGAATAACTTGCTGGGTTCTGCAAAAAGTATTTACCATCTATCATCCATGTTTTCAAACACGAACAAGTGGATCTCTGAGTAACCTGATCTAGTGGAAGACATTTCTGCCTGTTGCAGGGGGTTTGGACTAGGTGGCCTCTAATGATTCCCTTCCAACCCAAGATATTCCATGTTTCTATGATTCTATCGTAAGCAAGAGGAAAGAAATAAAGAAATTGTGTCCATAAACATATCCCAACCAACAGAGAGGAAGACAAAGGGCTCCTTCTAGATGTCAAGGTGTTTGGAGAAGCAATAGAGTAGTTTTTATTGTCCATCACATCATTTTCTTTTCTAATTTAGGAATCACCAGGATCCACAATTATGTCAAGTTAACTTTATAATTATTTTCACTGTTTACTAGGATTACTTTATTAACTGTGTTAATTTTTTAACCTGAGCTTTTTTCCAATCCTAGCTATTTAGAATTCCTACGTGAAACTGTAAATAGCTGGGCTGTAACCTTCATCCACGCTTAAGATTATGTCAATGACATTGTTCTTGCTGTATGAGCTGTCTTGATTTCCCTTCGCACTTGGACTGGATGACCACTGTATGTGCCTTCCAACTGAAATATTCTGTTCTGTTCTATTCTATTCTATTCTATTCTATTCTATTCTATTCCATTCTATTATACAATCCAGCATAATCTGTTTGTATCATTAGTTAATCTTTAAACACTATTTTTTCATATCTGTGTATGAGGTATAAATATGACAACTTCACTGTGGTCTGCAGAATTTTATCCCATTTGTATGTTTTCATGAATACTACTCAAATTTATCCCAAATGAGCACATAGCTATAAAAGATTGCTACTGAAACTGAAATTGCCCTGTACCGTATGCTGGTATAATCAGAAAATATGTGAGAAGGGCAGGAAAAATTACGTGTCCATTTGAAATTGCAGTTTTTTGCTACATTTTTGTATATCATACAAATTGATGTGCCCTGTTAGGTTCTTGGCATCAGGCAAAAGGTAACACTGGCATTTTTGAAAAGTAGGGTTATTGACAAACAGTCTGTGAGAAATTTAGAAGCTAAAGCCTTATCAACAGAAAACCTTCTTATCCATTTCCATAACTTTTATGTTTTTTAAATTTTCGTCTGCTGTTTTATCAGGTTCTGTGTTCTCCAACTGTAGACAAAAAGGACACCATGCCAAACCTTATTTTCACCAAAGTGTTAGTGAGGCAGGTAATGGAATAATTTATCATATTTTGCTATTTATAAAAGATCAAATGATTATGAACTCTCAGATGAATGTATTATCTAAAATCTTTTTCACTTTTCCTCAAAGAAAGCATCACAGTGTGATAGATCCCCTGTGTCTCCTTATTAGCCAGAGAATTGAATTCCAGATGTTGTCTTCAACAACGCATGAGGGAAATAATAATTATTTTCAAAACTAACTCTCAACCTGTTGTCAGTCAGGGCAGCTGAAGTAGGCAGGTATACTTTCTTTCTCATGTCCTCTCTTGAATGTGTGGGTACCACTGTCATTGCTGAGTCCACCGTGTTTCTTATGCTGTGACACAGTCCTCACAAAAAATTGCAGACGAGGATTAAAGGGATGATCAAACAAATACATGATCATCCTTCAAAGAGCAAGCTTACCTCAAAAGAGATTGTGCTGTTTAATTTCACATTCGCAAAGGGCCCACTGTAAATCAATCATTCCTGGGTTTTGCCTGAGGCAGATGAAGGTCGCAGCCTTTATTTTGTTGTTGGTTCAGTCAAACTGAGTCCCAGTATGGACTATCTAATGGTCAGATGCATAAATTAATGTTCCCTTATATCTAAAACTCTAGGAATGAAAAGCAATCATTGCTAAAATGAGATTTAGAAATAATAAGCTATTTTTTAGGAAAATTTGTAAGATTAAGCAAAGAAAAATACAAGACAGAGGTTAAAGAAATAAAATAAAATTTTGGGGATCATGGACAGCACAGACACGCACGAAAAAATACAATCCACAACAGTAGTCAGACTCTCCCAATGGCAATTTCATGTCTAGTAGTCAGAAGCTGTCAGATTTACCACAGGATATAAGTGTACTTTCAACACAGTATTCATGTGGAGCTCTGGATCCTTCTTCTGCTGTGCTCTTCCTCCTTTCCTAGCATCATCTGCCATTTCCACTCTGCAAGGCAGGTGCCCCATTGCATGGAGTAGTGAAAATTTGGGATGCCCAGATCTGGACTATTTCTGGAAGAAGGAGGACCTAACAGGCAATGATGACAATCAGTCTTGCCAACAGACACCAAAACACAGCCTTTCCCATAATGTGCCAAGGTTATCACAGTTGCATAGAAATCAGATACTCAATTAATCTTTTTTGTTTCAGATAGCTGAGCATTGCGACTCCGCAAAAGGTCAGTGCTTCTAAGATGGAAGATGGAAATTCATTTACAGTATAGAATCATAAAACCGTTTAGGTTGGAAAAGACATCTAAGATCATCAAGTCCAACCATTAACCCAGCATTGCCAAGCTCACCACTGAACCATGTCCCTAAGTGTCATGCCTATACAACTTTTAAATACCTCCAGGGGTGGTGCCACAACCCTACTGCCACTCTTTCCTTGCATACAACTTCTAGAGAGTGAGAGAGCAGAACAAGGGACCTTGCTAGCACAGCATCCCTCTAACACTGCTATTCTACCCCCAGGCTTATCTCTAGTGGCCCTGGTTTTATCCCTTTCCCCCTTGATTTGATGCTTCAAGATGAGACACTTGATCTCTTTGATTATTGGTCTGTGTGACTGCAGCATGTGACTGTGCATGTAATGAGGAGTTCTGGCTCTCTCTGAAGGGAGCAAGGACCCCTTTCATTCCATATTAAATGCAGAAGATGATCTCACGGTCATGGTGCAGGGCTTGGTCTCACTGCACACCAGGAGAATCCCTGCACAGTCAATCCCCATGTGAACACTTGGTGTGAATTGTCACAGTCACTGTACATTTACAGATCCAGTTTCAGAGCCAGTGGCTAAGCAGCTGGCTGGCAAGACCCCTTCAAACACAGGTCTCTGCCCCTGAGTGGCATCAGTTGCAGACTTCTCTGTCCTGCTGATGTTGTGGTCTCCTTTTTAAACGTGGGCTGTGGGCACAACTCACTTTAATGGCTCCCAACTCTCTCTTTGCTCTCTTTCTGTGTGAATGGCTTCTTTGAAGCAGTTCTCCAAGTCTGTGTGGTTTTGCCCTATGCATGCACTGCACAAGAGTAGGCTGCAAGGTCAATCCCTCTTTGCAGAAGTCTCTCCTCAGATATTTTTGGGTTAAATTCCAGTTCTAAGCAACCTGATTTTACTCCTGTCCTTCAAATACCTTGATTATTGCTTTTTCAGCTTTCTTTCACTTAGTGGAGAAGATTGGTACCCTGTCCATGATGGCTTAGATAGTGCCTCTCCCTTTTAACCTAGGGACATTTTAAGAGCTTAAGTGATTTGAAAGCTGACTTTGGTGAAGTGGGGGAATGAGGAAAAAAACCCAACCAAACCACCATGCCATGAAGAAATGCATGACTAATAAGGGAATTTTGAACTGCACATCCTCAATCCCTCATTCAAGTGCCTGAGACTGTGACACATAAGGCCCCCTGTCAGGGGATCCCACAACAGCAGGCATTTATTAACAAAGAGCTTGTCATCCAATAGTAACAGTGATGGTCAATTCAGCAGTATTATCCCTGCACACCACCATGACCTATTTGTTTTCAGAGATAATATCCTTTTTATTTATTTGCTTTTCTGTTCTGACTTTAACTACTTTAACAACAGTTTAAAAAGGAACTGGAATGTTTTGTTACAGGAGCAGACGGAGTATATTCTCTTTCCTTCTGAAACTGGGATTTAGATAGGGCTCATACTTTCTGAGGATTTCATAAATCTGTGTCTTGTCTCCTCTTATACATTCATACACTGGGCAGGCTGCTGGAAATTACAATGACATTGGTCACTTTGGCCATGTCCTTGTGGGCCAGGAGAGTGTTGTTTTGGTCCTTCATCTTTTCATTTGCCCCATCTGGTTTAATTTGAAAGGTGCCTAATGACAGCCTGTTTTTCTCTGTGGGTTCTCACTTACACTATTGGTGCTTTGCAGATTCTGGGTTATGAAGATCTACTGCAGTCCCATGAGATGAGTAAGTTCTATTATCACTATTCAAAAAGGACAAGGGATGAGGAAATGAGGTCTAATTTGTGACCTGACAAAGATCGTGGTGAAGGTCTATGGAATAATTTAGAATGGAAAAAAATGTCTCCCAGACTATGAGTTCTTTGTCTTTAACATAGCATGGATCTTTGACAGATGCAAATAACTCTCTAATGAGCTGAGGATCATTCTAGCTTTGAAACAGAGAAAGAGACCCAGTGAATCAGGCTTGTCCTCCATCTCACTCAGCAGCCTGTCTCTAAAAATTACCTTTGAGGATTTAATTCAGAAGCAGACACTCTGCAGTAGGTTTTTTACTTATCCAATCACTAGGAAGAGATTTATCCAAAACTTTTGTGATGAATTAATATCTGGAGCAAAGTTTTGTGATGAATAAAGGTCTGAAGCATAACTACTTTTTTCCAGAATTCTTGTTTGCTTTTAACAGTTACTGTTACAAAGCTGGATTTTAATGCTACCAGCTCATATCTAACCAAAGCAACTCAGTAACTATCACTGGTGGCAATTATGAACACATACTCAGATGTGTTGAAGACCCAACTATAAATTTGAATTCCTAAATTTTACAATCCATCCTTGAAGTTGCACTTATTCATAGCTTTCACCCCTCAGAAGGCTCCAGGAAGGATGTACTGCTCTCTCAAATCCTCTGCATCTGGCTTCCTACTGGATGTGAATCAACCTCGAAATCTGCATGGCTATGACCTGTCTACAGTTTAACTAAAATGTCATTGGAGGATCCAGAAGTGCTCCACTTCTCAGACACAGCACAATTGTATATCTTACATATATTGCTCCCCTGCTCAAGAAGCGTTTTTCTTTGGGCAAGGCTAAAACTGTGCAGGCATCTCTTATACGACAAAAAGATCCTTTTTCTGCTCCCACTGCCAGGTGCATTTGTTCACTTGTCAGTCTTTAATGTGAAGCGAGAGAAATATGCATCTAAAAACAGTAACAAACTCCTGCCAGTGATAACCTCTCCCCTGAATACATTTCTCAGACTAGATAGTAGCAGTGAAAATAAACTTTTAGTCATGCTGTTTAATGTAGTTCTGGTAAGTTCTATAGAGCAGAAGGTTGTTTCTACCTTTTTCCATATTACCCAACTCAGGAAGGACCACTCTGACAGGTGAATCTAATCAACAGCTATGCATAAATTTTGTCTCAATTAAGAAAGATCACATTTTAGCCTCCTGAGGACTCTGATTTTAATATATTAAAAGATATATGATTTTTGAACTTGATAGAAACCAATGCATTTTTGCCCCATCAATAATATACCATATGTAATTTAGTGTCTGAATTAATGTTGTGTGGCTTCAGTGAAAAAAACAGCAATGGCTTTATTACTTAATAAAATGTCCTTAATTGTTGGACTACAGCAGCTTTATAACATACCATTATTTTTGGTAACAACCTCTGCCTTTTTATTGATCTCAAAATGTTATCAGTCAGAGCCAGATTGAAAGTAAAACTGAAGAATAACATTACAGGGCTGATGCAATTGAGTGAAATAAATTGAGGCTGGCCTGGCTTTGAATTCAAAATGAAATGTAATTAATGAGAAGATTTGCAGAATAATACATTTCCAACTTTTGAAGCCAAATGTTCTCACTCAAAGCAATAAAGCACTACATGCAATCTAACTGCATTTCTCAAACCACGAATGGCTTGTTGTCAACCCTCTTTTTGTTTGCTTGTTTGTTTGCTTTCTTGTGGCTTAATTAAGGAGCACCTCAAGGTACAGTTTTGAGCTACTCTAATGTCACTAAGCACTCAGCAAGCATGGCAGGACTGGAGGCTGTCATGGAAAGAGGCTATTAAAATATTTTCCTGTTCCCATCTGCTTAAATGCAACTTATGGATTTAAGATTCCACCTTAAAACAGTCATATTTGTTTCTGTGGATTTTTTTTTTTTTTTTTTTTTTTTTTTTTTAATCCTAGGGAGAATTTTAAGAACTGGAAAAATATAACTGGGGAATGCTAACTAGGGGCTGTGATTTAGTTTCCAGTCCAGATCCTCCAGGTTCACCCACAACTCTGTAAAACAGACACATTTAGGGAAGAACTTAATTGGGTAACTAGACCTACACGTCTTCAACTGATTTCTTAAATCAGTGCATTGGTCTGTAATCCTTCAGGTCTGGACCTTGCATCTTACCATGTCCTTAGCTCTGTCAGAACAGAAATGATAATAATGAACTAGTTTAGGCTATAAGTATGTGGAACCTATACAACGACATCAATTTTAATGGCACGAAAATAGCTATTTTGGGAGGCCATTGTGAAATCCATTGTCTGGTTTATCTTCTAAAGCTCTATACATAATAATATTGATATTCCTGATAACGGAATTCACTCTGTCTCACTTACTCCCTCTTTCACTCTTCCCCGGGGGCAACACTGCTTGCATAACTTTCCAATGGCTCAAAAGTTTTCAGGTATAGGCAAGCACACAAATATTTAAAACCTAGAATGAAAATGGTAACACAATTCTCCTCAATTATTCACCTCTACCTGATCAGAGTGGGTGTTTTGTTCCAAGGATGTAAGAACGAGTGTGGGTGTGCCATGATAGTGGGAAGTCTAAGTCAAATTGCTGAGTTAAAAGTGAGAACCAATGTGGAGAATTGCAGAAAGATTATTAGAGACTAAAAGACTTGGTGATTAAGTGGCAGATGAAAGTCAGAACAGATAAAGGTAAAATGACATACATTGAGAAAAACAATCCAAACTTCACATATAAAATTATGGGCTCTGAGCTAACTGCTATTACACAGAAATGAAATCCTGGGGTTATAATATATAGTTTTATTGAACTCGGTGCCCAGCTCTAGTAAAAAAATGCAAACAATGTTAAAAATTGTTATGAAAGAGAATAAAACAGAAAATATCATTATATCACCATGCAAAGTGCTGGTGTGCCTGCATCTTAAATTCAGTGTGCAGGTCTAGTCTCACTTTCAAGGGCATAATGCTCCCAGAAAACGGCAAGTGAACAGTAGCTCAGGTAATCGATGGTGGGATGCAGATTGCACATGAGACTAGACTGAACAGGATGTGGCTCTTCAGGGATAAACAGTGGAAACAGAGAGAGAGTGGTATAAAGGCTGTATAAATTCTTGTGGGATGCTCAAAGGGCTTGTAGGAAATAATTTTCCACTGTCTCTACCCACACAGAACCTAGAAACTTCAGTTTAAGGTAGCTGGTAGCAGCTTCACAGCAAACAAAGCAAGAAAATATTTCATTCATCTCTGAAATTCCCTGCCACAAGGGTCTGTGTGTGTTGAAACTGTGCATAGAGGAGACGACTGGATGAAGTCATAGAATAACAATACACTGAGGGCTAATGAGCTCAGACAACAGGACTGGCTCAGACTGTCCCTGCGCTGCAAATTTTTGAGGAGCAGAGGACTATTCTGGCATATCATTGCTGTACAGTCTCTGTGTCTGTATCCTCCTCTCAAGGAAGCTGCTGCTGGCCATCTCTGATGACAGGATGCTAAGATAGCTGACCCAGGGCATCTGTCCTCTCATCTGTGCTTATTCTGTGTCATAAGCCATCCATCCTCAGTCACCACTATTGCATGTTGCCCGTTTGCAGCAGTGATGGCTGCAGACACACATTAAAAAATACAATCCACAACAGTTCCCCGTCTGCCTTGCTAAGGCTCATGCTGTTTCCACCTCAGAACACAGCATCAAGCCTCCACCAGAGTTTCAGTTGAACCCATACATTTTTTTATCTAAATCTGGATTTACTCTGGCCAATAGAGAGATAGAGTTTGGACAATGAGTTGAGTTAAAACCTGAAAGATTAGAAAGCTGCCAAGGTTCAACAGAGCTCAGCGCTTACGTTATCTCTCTCCACAAGCTGTCTAGTCCTGCTTATCCACACAGAAAATGTAAATGCATCTTTCTAAAACAACGAAGAGATGAAATTAGCATCAGCAAAGCTCGCTACTTTCTCTCTGGCTGAAGATTTTAGATTGGAGAAAAATGTCTAGGTTCAGCATGTAAAATGCAGCTGAAAAATTCTCCTTTTTCTTTATTTTCTCAGTATTCTCCATTGTGCCTGGTAGTCTTTCTGCCCCCCACCCACTTCCTACAAGTTTCTTATCTGTGTAATCTTGAACTTATCACTGCAAAATTGACTTCTCCTTTACAATGGAAGTGGTAGAAACCCAGCCTGCACTAAAGGAGAAAAAAATACTATTCAATTTGTTCAGAACTGCTGTGCAAATAAAAACAAGAAGAAAATGACTGATTAAAATGAAACTCCCAGCAGTAGATTTTTGCATTGACTTGAAATTTGTTTCTCCTGAAGCATACTGTCTGCAAGTTTGCCTCTGTTTATCAGCTGAAGTATTTCTCTTCCTCCAGAATTCATCTGAATTCGCACTTGTCAGCTTAAAGATGACTGAGGGCTAAATTCTGTCCTATTTTATTGAGTGTAGCAATGCAGTAAGAAGAAATGAGATGTCTTCCCACTTACTTGGTAGGCTCACCTGGAATTTGGGGCAGTCTCTTTCAAGAGTGAGGAGAAGAAGAAGATGCTTTCTTGTTGCTCTTTTTATATCTGCATAAAATATGGTTCCCAATAGACTTGCTTCAAAGTTTACAGCTGAAGTTTAAAGCCAGCATTCCTGCTTTCATGGATGACTTCATCTTCAGTGAGTAAATGAACTCCTTACAGCCAAGTTAAACACCAAGTATATACATAGACCTTGCTTTCAACATTAGAAAACGTCCAGATACTTGAAATGACAGGGTAAAGACCCAGCCAATGAGTCTGTCTAGCCTGGTATACTCTGTCCCCAGAAGTGCCAATAGGAGATGCCGTTGAGTGATAACATGTGAGCCTGGCCACCTTCTGCAGTCCTTTTCCCTCATATTCCCTGCAAAAACTGTAATCATTGGATAACATGCGTTCCCATTTCCTACATTTGTTCATGGATGTCTTGGCTGTGAATTTGCCTAAACTTCTTTTGAACCTGCTGATGCTACCTGTCTCCCTCAACTTCTGCAACAACAAATTCCAGAAGCATGTAAAGAGCATCCTTTTATTTTTTTTAAATCATCTCTTAGCAGTTTACATGAATGGCCTGTGTTTCAAGTACAGAGGGATTCCTAAAGGACATCATCATTCCTCAAACAGCAGCCAGTATCTTGAGTAGAGATAACAACCTGTCTTGCAGAATTGTGAAGTATTGGGACAGTTCAATAGCTATATGAAAACCTTGTGAAGTGTAACTAGAAGTAGCGAGCTACACATCGTGTTTCATATCAGCGTATCCACTTTCAAACACAATTATTAATTTCTTAAGTTTTTCACCTTAATAAAAGAAGTTTTTCTCTCCTTGTAATCGATAGTCTACTTTTCAGAGTAATTTTGACAGTTGGCAGAAATTGAAGGTGTCCCATTCTTCCAAGAATAGACTCATGAAAGGGAACAGACTCCTCCATCCTCACAATGCCTTGAGTTCCCACACAGCACCACTAACTTCACGTCAAATTTGTGAATGCTCCTCCAGTAAGTTGCAAAAGCTTTTCTGAGGATTGATGTTGTAGCTGTCTATTTAGGGAAAGTGTCTTCTGATATCAAGTCTTAACCAGATTATTGTTAACATCCAGCAGAACAAGAGGTATAATTTCTTAAACCTGTGAGACAAGTCCACATTGCAAGCACAGTCTTTCTATCATTTAAGGATCTTGGAAGGGACAGCATGAGAAATGGGCTGAGTTTTCACCTTGCCTCTCTGGGTCATAGATAAACAAATTATGCCCTAATGTGAGCTACAACGCTCTCCGATACAGAGCTTGATATGGGCAGAAGAGAAAAGGTAGCACTGCCTTTCCTGGAGTGCCTCCCTCTGCACTTCTCCCAAACAGTGAGATAAGGACTTTGTTTGGCATTGCTAAGACAAACCTCATATAAGGAAGTACTACACCTAAAGAAGTCCCAACCTACTTAGTCTTTGTAAGGGAAACGTGAAAAGTTAAATAAAAATTATTATGCCATCAGAATTGTTATTGCTATTTTTTCTACCTACAGCTAGAAAGGGCACCTGTAAAAGCCAAGGCCAACTTCATGAGGATATTTCCTTTCATTTTTTTCCTGGCCACTCTCTTTTCAGTTTGGTATGCTTCAGGTTCCTACTACCCTCCTCCTCACTGGCTGATTCAGAGCTGTTTTATCACGGCACTCTCTAGCCCTTCAATTTAGTGTGTTATTTGTGTCCCTTGTACTTACCTGAAAACAAATAAAATCCTTCCTGCAACTGACATGTTACTTGCTGGGCTTCACATTACTCTCCTTGATTAGGTAACTGTCTTTTTCTCCATTCATTGCTCGACTGTTGAGTTCATTTAGGATGATGACTATGCACTGTCTTGTTTTTGCCTAGTACCTGACATGGCTGGATCCTGATCTTGACTGATCAGGCAATGGATGACAAGAAGATAGAATTCTGTAACTTGATAGTAACCTGTTGATACATGGAAATACATTACTATGCATCAAAACCATAGGATGGTGTCTTTCTAGGGGCATGATGACAAGCCTTTATGTCTTTGGTGTTTGTTTTGTGCAGAATGTAGATAATATTACATACCTAAAGGCACACGTATCAACATATCCATTTCTTGGCCTTTTGAATTGGTTTGATTTATTGATTTGTTTTCTGCTATTATGAACCTGTTGATATTTAATGTCCATTAATGGTAGCAAAGAATGAAAGCAGTGAAGATACGCTCTGCTTATATGAAAACATTTCCCTTGGCTACTTTAACTTGCAAAATACTGTCAGACTTCAGAAAGAAGAAGAGACAAAAACATTCACTCAACGCTGCCCTGCAATGTATTTCTCCATGTGGTTCTTATGATGCTCATCAATTTCTTCGCTTTTCCTTTTTTCCCTTGTTTTATTCTCCAAATTTGTACTCAAATCAAGAATTGAAAATAAAGTTAAATCATATATATATGTCCACCTGACTATTCAAAATAACAATGTGCAAACAAAAATTTAAAGAAGACATTGAAATGTGTCTATTTCGGCATACAACTACACGATCTGCTAGAGAAAAATGCCAAGTTTCTGACAAGTCCCAGTGAGGACAACTTTCTTCTCAAGCTTTTTAACAAAGATGAAAAAAGGGTTAAGACAGCTGATCTTAGGCATCTGTTTCTTCCAATCCTGACCATAGCTACTCTTTTTACTGGGGATCTTCTCAGACTTTGAGTGAGGAGCTGACCTCAGGAGAGGGGAGGAGGTCTGGTAAGGTAGGCCATATTAAGCCACAACACTGGAATGCCACTGAAGATGTCCACCAAGTGACATGGTGCACTGAAAGAAATGGATATTAAATTTGTATTAATAAAATATTCAATAAAATACTAAATTTATATCACTGTGCATGTTCAATGAGGAACTGTGTTCTGGGCAACCCCAGTGCCACAGGCCACTGATCGTCTGCTGCTTCACCATCTTGCTGTGGCCAGGGAGCCCTGGAATGCCAACCCTGTCTTTGGGGACGTGAGAGTGGAAGAGCCAGTGCACTGCTGCTGTATTTTAAATGTAACATTTTGGCTTCCTGGCCTGGAAAGCCCTGCCTCTGCTGTTTTCAATGGTAAACCTGGATTCTCCTGAGGGGTCAAGGAAATCTTGTACCAAGGAGTTAGCTTCAGGGAGACCAGGTAAGAATCACTCTTTTACCACCTTGAACCAGGTGAAAAGACTCTCATCCTCCAGGCTAACATCTCAGCTACATTCAGAAAACGGGACTCTTGTCTCCACAGGTGCAAGAAGCAGCCTATGAAGAAAGTTCTGTGTTTCACTGAAAGAGAATTTGTATCTCCACCAACATCCATGGCATTTATTTAAATATCAAAAACTTAGAAATAATTTCTATAAATGCTGAATGTATAAGAACCCATTTTCCTCTATGAAGGAAATCTCTAATAATCAAGTTTAAAAAGTTCCTATGAACTTAAATAACTTAAATCCACTTGACAAGTGGTATTTAGGGCCTAAGGATTTAGGAACACAGTGAAACATAGGTTGTGGTCCTGTTGCTAAATGAGCATGCCCCAAAACTGGGATTAAGTGCTTAGCTGGGTATCTTCTACAGTGAGCTAAGCTTGGCCACAGTACCATGTTGATGTACTCTGCATAACACTTTGGTTCTCATGCTGCTGCTGCTGCTGAAAGGCTCTGTTCTTTGGTACTCTCAGCTTGATGGATAAATTTGTTATCTTACAATTTATCACTCTCTTTGTAAATTCTTACTCCACAAAATCCCTTTCTGAATATCTTTTGTTGAATTTCTTTAGACTTAATAACAAGAGACATGTTTGTACAGTAAACTCTTCCTTCAAGTACTCAGACAGTTTCTTTATACTTGTGTGCACACACTCGCAATGCTTTCAATTAATTTCCTGCCGTATCTCAGAACAATTTCTCTTCTGACGTTTGCTACTGCTTGTCTGAGACTGTGCATGCAGTCTGGCAAAACTTAAATAAAAGAGCTTTTCCTGAAAAGCTTTGAAGACTGAGTGGCTCTGAACCCTGGGGTAAGGCTGTGTTCTCTCATACACGTGTTAATTTTAAATTATCATCAGTTTTGTTCACTGCTCTTGTGGGTCATTTTTAGGGGGGGATATGAAATGATTCAGGCAATATCCTCTGTGCTGGACAACAGCCCTATCTCAGAGCACGCTATTACTGATATCCATTAATGCAGAAGGTGGAATCAACAGAGGGAGGGAAGACTGGCCAAGCAAACAGTGCTGGAATCTCTTGGGCTAAGGCACAGCAGGTGAGCCGATGCTACAGCTGTCTCTGCTGTGTTTTTTCTGTGTATGACAGAAGGATTTCAGTTCACCAGGCATTTGGTAAAAAGCACTTCACAAAGCTCTGCCTTGCATACTGCAGTGAGAATTATTATCTTTTGTTTCACCAGCTGATGTGGTCTGCAGCTGGGCAAGTTCCAAATAAATAGGCAGTGCACAACACACAATATCAGTCAGGATTTAAAATCAAGTTATGTTAAACTCCTGAGTATAGGAGTCTGCTTTTGCTAATAAAAAATGCAGCACTCTTTTTCTTGAAAGTCTTAACATGTCTGACAACCAGACGATATTTCTGATTTTTCTTCTTTGGGATGGGCTGGAGATTTTTTCCCTCACCTTGACTTCTGATGTTGGAAAAAATTTCTTGTCCACTTCTGCATCTCCAGATGATATCACTTCTTGCTGATGAAGCAGGAGAGATCATCGAGGTGTTTGCAATTGTGTATGGAGTCATCAGTGTGTCCTGATTTCATCTGGGATGGACTTAATTTTCATCCTAGTAGAGGGTACAGTTCTGTGGGTTTTGGGTTTAGTGTGAGAATAATGTTGTTAACATATGGACATTTCAGTTGTTTCTGGGTAGTGTTTATGCAAAGCCAAGGACTTTTCAGTTTCCTGTGCTCTGCCAGCCAAGAGGTGTGCAAGAAACTAGTAGGGAACACGGCCAGGACAGCTGACCTGAACTGGCCAAAGAAATATTCAATACCAGAGAACATCACACCCAGTATACAAAGTGCGGGGAGTTGGCCTTGAGGGGCCCATCACTGCTGGGTGAAGCACTGGGTATCAGTCAGTGGGTGAGCAATGCTATTGTGCATCCCTTATTTCTCTTTGGGTTTTATTTCTCTCTTTTCTTTTTGTTGCTTCCATCTTCCTTTTCATTTTCCTTTTCATTATTATGATTATTTTCATCATCATCAATCATCATCATCATCTGCATTATTAAATTTGCTTTGTTTCGATTATTAAACTGTTGTTCTTTCAACCCATGGGTTTTACCTCTTTCCAATTCTCCTCACCATCCCACTGGGAAGGGAGTGAGTGAGCTGCAGTATGCAGCATGGTACTTAATTGCCATCTGGAGTTAAACCACAACAGAGTGTCATAAAAAACAGACAAAGAATTGTGCAGATGACAGGGCTCACAGAGAAACACAACTTTTTTTTCTCTCTCTGATAGGAAATGTCACAATTCCTCAATATTTAGGTCCTTCTTCCACTATAAAGCCATGTATGCTCACTTTAGAGAAAGAATTGCATTTTTGCACAAGAGGTTATACAAAAAGGAAATCCATGGATGATGAGGTGAATGTGCTGCTCCAGGGAGGAATAGCGCTCTCTTATTAGGAAATTTATGTGGCCAGTACTTACTGTGGGAAATATTTCACTATTTTAAAAGAAAAATCTTTGCTTTCCTGTTCAGACTAAAAAAGATTAAGACACTGACCTGAAACATAACACAATAACACACACAAATTTTACAGAGGAAAAGAATTAATGATTTCATTAGAATAAAAATGTATTATTCCAACTTATCACTTTATACTACTTTACACCCAACCATGTTTAGCCATGAATTTTCCATCGGTCTGCATTGAAAGCGTCCTGAAGTCAATAGAAAGATTGCTGTTGAATTCTGATGGGCTTTTGCTTAGGTTTTAAAGGAATATATACTCTTGCTTGACTGTGTAGTTTATATTTTGATGAATTGCTTGTCATATTCCCTTGGATAATTCATTGCTTCAGTAGAGAGATAAACCCAAATCTTGTGCAGTCACCCCATCTTTTATAGGTATTGCAATTTACAATATATCAATCATCCGTCTGTCTTTAAGGAATTTACAGCAACATTGCAAAATTATGTAAGACTAACACTCAGAGATCAGAACTGGAGAGGTTTTGTTAGCACATAAAGAATCCTACATATATCCAACGATGTATTTAATTTGCATTGAATTCCACTGAATACTCATGATTTCCCAAATGCTCTCATTAGTTGTCACAGGCGATCCATTGCTACACCATGATCAAGAGGTAAATAGGCAATGGAGACATATTCCGGAGCCCATTAGCAGGCACTTCACAAGGAAGCACATCACAGTCAAGGGAAACTTTGCTCTCAAGATGTATGAAATGCTGAGGGAGAGGTCAGTGTGTGTTGGATGGCTGCACGGCACGTGGGTGCATGATCACCCACTGCAGTAGCAATATTCTTCTGAAAATCTTTCCCCTCAGCAGCAGCAGCAGCAGCAGCAGCAGCAGCAGCAGCAGCAGCAGCAGCAAGCTTGAGCTTTTGCCCTGTCCTACCCCCTCATTCTTGAGGAAGGAAGAAATTAAACTGCTGAGGTGCCTTGCAATGGCTCTAAGTCAACACATAATTAGAAGCCCAGTAGCAGCATTAAGGATATGACCTTGTGTTCATAGTATTTTCTTGCACTATACTCCTGCTTTCTGCTGGAACAGGATTAGGATTTCATTTCTGTTTAAGCCATGTTTTATTATTATGGTGGCCTGCAGGCTGTCATAATCCTGATCTTTATTTTCTGGCTCCATTCAAGTGAGGCCAGTCAGGTTTTGTGTTTAGTAATAAACCTGTGAGAAGATAGTACCTACTTTCCACTAATTGGTGTGGGTTTGCTACAGGTCAGGGCTTTTAAAGAAAATATTTGGACAACTTAGAAGAGTTAGTCATCTACATTCCATCAGGGAGAGGGTTGAGGGCTTGAGAGAAGGCGGAAAGGACTCTTAAATTAGCTCTTATAATTATTATTATTTGAAATGGTATATGTTATGTCTTGATAGGTTGCATGAATGCGACTTCTGCACCAAGGTCTTGCAGTGTTTAATTTCTTGCGTAGTGGTCATCCAGAAAGCCAGAGAGGCCCTGACCACGTGTCTCACTGGCAAGATTAGCAGACACAGGGTACAATTAATCTTACTAAATTTTAGGTGTTTGCAGTTGCTCAGAAGAATGAAAGAGGAAATTCTGGGCAGGATTCATCCTAAAATGGATATCTGAAGTATATTAGATGATTCATATTCTCCATCTTTGTGAAATGGGACCTAGGGTGACTAGTACAGATGTACAGGACAAAACTTAAAATCAAGCAAATTGTGTGTCATCCATAATTACATCAGCAGTGGCTGTGGACATTAAATTACAGATGAATGCTGGTTATGTTCTTGTATTATTTGAGAATAAAAATTGCTGAACACAACAAAAAATAGGTTCTTTCAAATATTTTTTGAATCAGATGACTGGCAAGTGTGAAATTATATGGGCGATAAATGACAAAGCTTTTTCTGTGCGTAAATTATATCATCTCTGGTGTGTAACCTTGTCAGATTTGAGACTGGAGGAAAGTTTGGTCTAAGAAGCAGGCCCTTCACCATAAAGTGGGATGTGAATACTTTTGATTTCAATAAATATAATTAAAAAAAAAAAACACTGCAGAGAAACTCTAGTGATCTGTGATTCATTTCTGCCTAGAATTAGGAAATAATATCAGTTCATTTAATCTTTTTCCTTTGAGCAGAGGGACTAGAATAACAGTTGTACCCAGGATGCCAGCATTTGTCCCTTTAATTTAAGGCTGGTTTTTAATCTTAAAAAAGAAAATGGGTGTGTGTGAGACCTTTAATGAAAATGGCTCTCTCCTCTACACACAACATTATGAATGCCTCAGACACTAACAGCAAAAATAATCTCTGCCAATAATCGCCTTAATAATGATTTTCATTAATCTTTGTTCAGAGCTATTCTCTTTGATTGAGATGAAGAGAAACAGTAGGCAGTGCAAATTCAGAGCAGTGCCAGGTACATTCAGAAGATACTCTAAGGCTTTGCATTATGAAAGCCCCTTCTGATCTGCCATGTGTACAGAGAAATTGGCATGGTCCCTCTTAATAAAAGAGTTAACACAAAGAGCTTTTATTGGAATAAAGGCTGTGTTCTTATTAGATATTGCAGTGTGGCTTCACTTACTATGAATTTTTTCTGTTAATTTTCTTTCTGAGTTTAGTGTTCCCACAAGGTACAGGCAGAAAATATTCACGATCTGCATGACAGTTTTACCAGGATTTGAACTTCTGACCGCTCTAATGTAAAGCAGGATACTTTCCACTGCTTCAGAGAGACCTTGAGATTAATGCTGCTGAAGAGGGAAGCCCAAGGACGTCAATCTGAAAGGCAGGACTGGAGAGCTGAGGGCTAAGAGGGCTTGTTCTTTGCCTTTAAGTTTGCTGGCTTCTCTACCCTGATTTTGAATAAAGGTAACTCTTTTTATAGGGACTGTGTGCTTAAGGTGCTTGTCAGTCAGGAGAGCAGACTAAAACCTCAGCTTTCAATCCAATTCACTCACCTACCAATAAAATTAAAGACAAACTCTGGGATGCAGGATTAGGCAGTGCTCCTGGTTTCTAGACAGAGAATGGGTGCTTAGTAATAATGGCCATACTGTAGTAGACTAGACCCAAATCCTTCTAATAAAACTCTGTACAAAGTAAAGTTCAGTCACATTCATAAGTTTAACTTTCCATACTCTAATTTTCTCATACTGGCTAGGGCTAGAAACAGTGGGAGCAGCCTGGGACCAACAATGACATGAGTGTGCATGTTATTTTTTTTTTCTAATTTTTTCTTCCTTAAGACTTGAAATCCTATATTCATTTGGAAACCACATATAAGCCCTTCCCTCCCTTTTGCAGTTCAGGAGACAAAATTCACATGATTCTCTTTAATGTCAGGTTGCAAAGGCAACATCCAAACTGCATTTGCCATTTTGCTCCATGCTCTTCAGGGACTGTAATCTTACAACTATGGCCCCAAACAGCCCCCAAACAGTACCTTCTGGGCCCTGGCACCTGGTGTTTATTCTCACGTGGTACTGTAAATCCACAGAATCTTGAGAATTACTCTACCACAACACTGCTATCTCTACTTATGTCTATACCAGTAAATTGACAGAAAACATTCCTGTGCACTGGAACTTGAGTTCCCACTGTTAAACTCTTAACATAGTTCTCAGCACAGTTTTGGCCTGCAGTTACTCATGGCTAGGGATATTTTTTGAATGAAAACCTGCTTCCAAAGACCATTCCAAAGAGGGAATCCACACACAGAAATCCAGTTTTGTAGGATAAGAAGGTGGGCATGAATCATTCTATGCCAATGAATTTCAGCACCAGATTTGATATATTAGCATAGTTATTTTAGTTCATAACTTTTCCCCTAACTTACAGTTCTCCAAGTTATTATTTTTAATTATCTGTATTTTATTAAAAAAAAAAAAAGGTGTTTTCAGCAGAACAGATAATTACTTGGTAGATTTATTAGTTTCTAAAGGTAATTTAATTTATTAAGATTCATGCTTACATTTTTAGTACTTCCATCTACCTTGTAATTACTATGAAATTAATTTTTGTCTATTCTTAAGCCATGATTTTTCTTCTTGTTTGTCTAACTTGCTATTATTTTCTGTACTGTTTAGATAAGTATGTGTGTATTCGCATTAAGAAGTGAAGTACTGTATAAAAGTCTTATAAAATAGCCTGGAGAATCCTGTAAGAAGAAGGTAGAATCAATAATACATCTGTTTCTTGACAGATGTTTGCCTGACATGTTTTTGAGACCTTCAGTGATGCGGTTTTTGCAGTCTCCCCAAAAAAGCCTTTCTTGAGCTCTGTGTGCTTTATCTTTACAAAGCTTTTTGCAGGTCCGCCCTTGATCTCTCTGGTGGCTTAAAGCTGCTGCTTTTGTCTCATCACAGCCCTAATACTTACTGTCTTTTGTCACAGACTGTTTCAGACCTCTGATCTTTCCTGTTGCTCTTCCTGATCTTTCTCCACATATATCTCTTTGTTTCATTTGATTGATGGAATTCTGTTGTTGTTTTGTGTTTTCCACTGTAGTGTCAGTCATGTGTGGTTAGAAATGTGTCAAACCTTTGTCTCCCACCTTCATGAAACTGTCCACAAAGATAAAATGTGACATAGCTCTCCATAATGTGAATTATGGAAATGGATGTTTCTGTGACACCGTGCCTTTTTCATTTACTGTATAACTGAGCTGAAATCAGGAAATCAATGGCAAAATTAATGTGGGTTTTTAAGAGGCCACAGACCTCCTTGTAAACTCTGAGGTACACAACAGTGGGTGAGTGGAAAAACAAAGTAATTTGGATTGTCCTCTTGCACCAGTCCCGAAAGGCAGATACAGGTGCTGCCACTATTAAGAAAACACATATTCCGTTGAATGTATGGGTCTGAGTAATAAGACAGATCAGCACAGTCAAGCACAGAAGAAAACAAGCTGTGAGTACAATTTTAATGGTGAATGTCTATGCAGCGAAGATGTTTCTGCTCAATCTTTTGATACTAGCTTGCTTCTGTGGGTGTCCTGTCTTTACCACTGTTGCAGGAGATAAAGAAATGTAGGTCTTAAGCAATGTTTTGAAGCTAATGTGTGGAAAAATCAAGGTAACAGGAGAAAATCTTGTAAAAGCTCCTGTAATATTATTTCTTTGTTTATATGTATCTAATTTTTTTTGTATTCATAATGTATCTATCAGATGTCAGCAGAACAAGCCCACTACTATGTACATTCTTTGCCTTAACTTCCACCCTTTTAAACATTAATTACAATGATATTCTGAATGTGTCGGTCCTGTGAGGATATGTCTGTGCTTGTGTTATACCAGTTAGCTATTTTGGGTTTGCAACTTTAAGATAAAACATCAGTCATTTAATTTCTCTGGTACACAATCAAACACGTAAAGGCTTATCTGCAGTTCCTGCTAATTGGTCCCTGTTAATTCATATAAAGGCCCGTTTGATAACAGCTAGCATAAAGACAAGAGAGCAAAATTTGAAGCTGTGACTCAAAACATTCCTGCACTAAATGGCTCCTCGGATTAGGTGGTGTGTGCATGGAAGTGGAACCAGCTATGCAGGGAGTGGGACTGAAGGTTTTATCCCTTTAGAAAATTGCAGTGAATAAACAGATAACTCTGTGGGCACTCTTCTGCCCCTGAATATGAAGAATATTGTGGTCATTTGTGAGCACAGACTGTGCATTTGGAAATAAGGGATTTAGGATCAGAACATGAACTTAAAGCATAGCTTCCTGTTTGAAATGTATCTGTACTGAACAGTGACTATATAGATCTTTGTTATACCAAAGTCCATCAAAGTCTGCAATTACTTTTTTAGGGCAGAATTTCTCAAATCCTGCTGATCACTTCTGTGTTTTACAATGGTTTTTTTCCCTGCCAATTTAAAGCACTTTGTAAGCGCTGGCTGAAAATCAGTCCTCTTTTAACCCATAATCCAGCCCTTTGGCTGGTCCTCTTAAAAACTATTGCCCTTAATTGTTTTCCATTAGGAGAGGAACATTAAAGGTACAGCCAGTGATAGCCGCCCATTAGAGATGAACCAACAGAGTGTATGATCTCTGAGCCGTGAAGAGGACATGGCCTAGATAGACAATACTGAGTCCTGAAGGTTATGCACACTACTGCCTGCTCTGCTTTCTCTGCAACCAGCAGAAACCATGAAAACATTACTGGGATTTGAGGTGAATCACATTGAAAAAAAATAATTGTGTAACCTTTGTTGAAGCGTAAGAAAAGTTCATAAGGGAAGCATTGTTTCCCTCACTAAGTAAATGATGAGTATTTGTAAAGTGCATCTGGAGTTGAGAATCACATTGGAACCACGTGCAGCAGCAATTTGTTAAGCTCTGTGCAACCCACACACCAGCTTTCAAACAGGTTAAATGTAGCACAGCATGTATAACATTAAGCATGTCAATTAAAACATCTCTGCGCTCTACTCCTGACCAAAAAAATGGCTGTCGCTACACGTACACGCAGCTGTCATTAGTGTTTCCGCCCTTGAACTTTTAGTTTGCTATGTCTGATGGCCTGCCAATTAAGTGCAATTACACTTACGTTCCCTCACCTGGTGAGCTTGCCAACTTATGATTCAGTAGATGGGAATGGGGAGGGGAATTGGAACACATTGCTCTGAGAAGAAAAATGCCATGTGAAGCACATGCATCCAGGCAACTTTACTATTCTTAGGACAACAAGGGACGAATAAGAAAATCCCAATATTTTAGGAAAAAGGAAGTTGAACCACCCCACTTACAGGGGTCTTTTCAAATGCTTCTGTAAAAGTTTTGCCAAAACTCTAGGGCATCCATTGGGCAAGAATTGTGAAGACACACCAACAGCACACAGAAAGGATAAGATGCTGTTAGCCTCATGTTTCTCTTTGATATCCCAATGTCAGCATGGCAGGTACCCATTTTAAATTGAAGAGGGTTTTTTCCCAACATTTTTTAAATAAAAAAAGCACATATAAATGGACTTCTTTAAATTTCCTTCAATAAAAGCTCTCTTAGCTGTACAGAAAATCTGAGTATGGCAGATCATGTTAAGGAGAAGGAAGGGTGGTTGTGAGACCCGGATGAGGAAGTGATACCTCCAGTGTGAGGAAGAGGAGGAGCTTCTTCTGTGGAGGAGGTGCAGGGCAAGAAAAGCAGATACTTGTATGAGGATAAAGTGCTGCTGTGTGGCAGGATGGTACTAAACACGCATGTATAACTGTCTGTGTGTGTGATCTCCAGCAGCGAGAGTCCCAAAGTCCAAATGCAGCTGTCACAGGTGCCAAAATGGACATATCCTGCCTCAATGGCTATGCAAGTTGGTTTCACAGAAGTTAAGACTTCCAAAGCCTTTTAGGGCACCAAATTATGTATCCTCCCTCAAGCCAGTGATGCGCCTCTCCTCACTTTAGAACATTGAGTTCAGCCTGCAGTGGTAACCCTTAGATCTGTATACAAGCACAAGAGTAGAACACTCTCCAGCTCTCCTGGGTCTGAGCAGTCACCTAAAAGAACTCAGGTGGATTGTCCCTCATGAGTCCTTGCTTCCCTTCACTGAGCTGAGATGGGACTAAAGAAGATGTGCCTACTTGCTTGGATAGGTGAGGTGAATCCCTCTGTTGAGATCAGCCTTGCTCTCCCAGCGGAGCGTACCAGGAATACCTCCATTCTAAATCCAAGGATGTAATTCTGAATATGATCAGTCAGGGCTGTTTTTCTCCAGGAATCTGTTTCCCCAGATGGGCAGTGATAAATACATTACATTCCTTTACAAAAGTGTTTGGAAGGTATAAATACCTAGGGAGTTTTATCACATCCCTTTTGAAGCAGAATCCAAGGCTTATTTTAGTAACCTCCCAATTTTTTTTCTGCTTTTGACTGTTTTCAGGATTACACTCCTGATTCTATTGATGTTTCCAGGCTTGCAACCTCAAGCCTGAAAGTCGCTGACTGCTTATCTCTTGTCCCTGCAACCAATAACTCAGCTTCTGCTGTCCCTAGTAACACTTGCATGGAAACGTCAAACAGGCTGTGCTATTGAAAGAAAATAGGGAAAAAATCCGGTTAAACTTGGGTCCTGGTGTTACAAACATCAAAATGTTTGTCTGTCACAAGTTAAGGCCACAGATATGTGTTGGCAGGATGGATGTCTTAGTCATAATATCATTTTTATTATGAGAATTTCTGTCAGATGTAGTTTTTGTGTTATCAACATCTGTCACTGAGGGCTGCGCCGTGATCCATAAGTGTTTCAAGTAAAAGGAAGCAGATTTTCCTTCTAAAAATCAGAAAGTGCCAAGCTGTTGTGTGGAGCAAAACCCTTCATTTAAAGCAATCTTCTCCTGACAGTTCAAGAGAGGCTTTTATTTTCTGTGTGTTTTTCTTAATTCCAAGGATCACCTGAGGTCTATCTCCTTGTCTGATAGCTGTGATTTCCTTCATGTCAGTCACTAGGATGTCAATACTGTGTAGTAGGATCATATTAATTTTCTTTCCCAGAGTATAAATGTTAGTGTTGTCTAAGCACACAGTAATTTTTGTTAAAAAATATGCTACAATACTTACTGTTTTGTATGACTGAAGACATAGAAGAAAGAGATGTGCAGACATGCACCTCCCCTTTCCCATGACAAACTCCTTTGAGGAGCTGCTATGTTATGCACAGTGTTGCTGTGTGTTACTTTCCAGAAAGAAGCAATCAGTAGATCCAATGTGCTAAACAGAGAGCTTGTTATACCCAATAAACTCTTGAGCTGGCATGATCCTCCTCTGTTGGAAAAAAGTGTAATAGTTATTCAGCAGGCCACTCTGCTTCTGAAGAATCTAGGAAAAACCATCTAGGTAATCGGTGTTAACAGCAGCATCAGGAGGAGGCTGATTTTCTTGGATGTTTCTTATTGGCATTTGTTATTTTTTTTAGGTTTTAGATATTCTTTCTAACTTCCACAGGTCATGTATAAACATTAATCATAATGCTGGCTCAACTCTGGCAGAAATGTTCACATGCTGTCTCCATTTGCCAAGAGTTTACAGTCCAGAAACTCCCAGAATGCATCTAAGTCCTCAGTTAGTAACTGTCATGCTTCCAGGGGTATGTTTACCTGGGCATCAGCCAAAGTGCACAAAGAAAAATTCCTCAGCTGAGCAGACTCAGAAAAAGCAGAGAGTACTTGTTCATGAAGTCCACATCTTCCATTTAAATAGGAATCTAAAAACTGGGAATTAGGGATAAGTTGTGTTTCCTGCATTGGATACACTGGAATTCCCTATCAAAAAATGTTTCTTTCATACAAATCATTAAGCAAATTTTCTTAAATTTCTATTAACTCCTTCCCTGCAAAGTCTTCAATTGCTCACGGAAATCAATGAATTATAATTTGTTGGGTCACTGAAATAAAAAATTAAGAAACTGTAGATAATAACAGTATAATGGCCAAAAAAACCAAAGCTGCAAAAAATGAATAAATGTCTGTCCTGAGAGTTTGTTTCAGCTGAGAAAAGATATGCTTCAGTTGCCTGTCTAGCTGCAAGTGAATGACTAGAGCACTTGTGCTCCGTGTTACAAAGTGATGTGACATCAAGTAGTTCTCGTTTAGAAGAACCAACAGAGCTTATTAATTCATACTCAGAGACACGATAATCTAAGATGATTTATGTTCAGTTTGTGCCTTTTTATTCCTGTACTTGGGTACCAAGTCTGTTGTGGATGCATCAGATAGTTTGTACCTTGTATACTGAGATTTCTCACAATAGGGGAGTGTATGGTATTTACTGAACAATTAACACTCTCAATATGCAAATGCTATATCCAGAAACTTAATTTGTTTGTTTTCATATAGGTCAGGAAATATAAACCATGGATCTATGCAGACAGACCAGCAGAGAAGAAATCCTGTAAAATCAGTGGTATTTATGTATGCAGCTGTTATAAAGGATAGAAGACTGTACTTGCAAGTCTATAAAAAGTGCAAGTTTCCTGTCAAATATACCCCTCAGAGCATGTAACAGCCAAGTAGGTATTTTTGATAGAGAACAAGAGGTGGAGACCAAGAGTACTAAACCTGGGCATAAGACAGACTTCTAGCCTGGAGCTACCTCCAAGAACATGTCGAACTTGGGCCCTAAACGACTAATCTCTCAAGCTTGACAGGGATTATGGTTGTCTGACTTCAGGAGTCTAAAAGTCAGGCAGCTGTTCCATACTAGCTGTCTCATTTCCCTTTATGATCAATGGGGATAGATCAGCAAGGTGATGATTCATTCCTCTTATCTCGGGCTGGCATGAATCATTCTTTCTACTTCTCCCTATAAATTATTTTCTCTATCCTATGTATGTCTTCTGTTCTTTCAGTTGCAAAATACTTCCAGCTGTCTTTTTCCAAGCCAGGAAAAAGCCAGGGATTACTACCAGTGAAAAAATCACACATTTTTACAAAGCCCTCACTCTGCTGCAAGTCCAGCTTCATATGCTTCATTGAGAAGGCAAATAGGGCTCTCCCTGCATGATGCTGTGCCTGACACCACATGGTGCCACATGAAGGTCTAGATGAAGGTGACTCAAAATGGGTACTCAGTCAGGAGGGGGTGCCAAGGCTTCACCTACGTGGAGAGAAAACTGTAAGTTTAGAGTGCTTGACCCGGTAATTTGTACTCTAAAGGCAACTAGAGCAGGGAAAATAAGAGGTTAAGCATACAACCTGTGCCCTGCTTTTGGGTCTTCCTCCAGACCTTCCAGATAAGTCAGAAATTTCTGTACAAACAGCATATGCTATTGTCTTAGTCTTTTTTCACAGAATTCCCTTCTCTTGGCTCTCTGTCTCCTCTCTGGTGTCTCGCTCTCACAGCGTAGCAGTTTTTCTCCCCAGCACATACAGGAAATAAAAATCATACCTACAGTATTCACATCTTGTGATACCTACAGTGATTCACGTCAGCTAAAGGACTAATTTTGTTTGTTAATTCCAGTGACTGTTTGAAAGGCTTTCCCCCATCTCCCCACCCCATATCAGCAATCACAAAGTGTCCTGTCTTCCCTCTAATTAATGATCATTCCTTTCAGGCATTGCAGATGTCTTCACATATGGCTCATTACCCTTAAGACAGAAACGATGTAAGAGTTAAAGGTTTATTTCACAGGGTGCTTTGGGCAACCATGAAGGATGAAGTCATTAGAAATACTTTTAACTAAAGAGAGTGCTGCTGCCCAGCCTCATATTTTCCTGCTTTTACAGTATAATGTGATGGTCATACCTTTTGGATCAAGGTTTATGAGCTTTTGATTGTGGTAAATTTGCCTGGAGCAGAAGAAAATTGGAACAATGATAATAAAACATATATATATATATATATACACACTATCTAGGTTCCAAGGAATTTACTCTTTTTGGTGAACTTTAAATCAATAAAGTAAATGACTTAGAAATGTGTCTATATGTGTATTGATGAGCTGGCAGATCTTACATGAGTATTCATAATTCTGAGTTCATAAAAGAACTATAGAAATCAGAAGAGAGAATAAAGGTTAAAGTTAAAATGTTAAAGTCTCATTGTCTTGGTAAGTTTGCTCATTGCATTTGTAGAGTTGAACCTGTTAATAGAAAGAACGCCTTAAATTTTTACTTCTTATTTGTACATCTGAACGATGCAAGTCTCCTACAATGATGGTCATTTAAGATGACTTAAGCCGTCCTACTTTGGGAACTTTTGCAGTGTTTTCCAATCAAGCATGTGACTATGCCTTCTCCCACAGTGTTTGTCAGTCCTTCTAGAGTGGCAGAAAAATGAAAACTGGTGTGATGCTTTTTTTTTTGAAGATTTGTGGGTTTTTCTATATGAAATATAGATAAGACTGAAGATAATTTTATTGTTTCTGGACAGAGGGTTGCAATATCTGTGACAGCCTTAGTTCTGGATATTTAAATACAGGCCTCAGAAAGTTTCATGTCCAGTTATATCACATCAGTGTAGTACCACCAACAAAAAATTAGGTCATTAATAATGGTTGTCTCATCATACAGCAGGATCCACCAGAATGCCCTAGGTAAACAAATCTGATAAAAATAGGTAGAGGCAGTTTTGTAGCACCAATAATATCAGTCAGGAATCCATGAGCCCTACAGGCCTATAAAAAAAATCTGATGATTTTCAGGAATGTATGTTTAATTCCACGGGCCCCATTATGGCTGTAGATGCTCGCCTGTATCCAACCTCTTGATGGGATTTAGCTTCAGCCAAATGTGCATTCCCACTACCTGACCTCACCCAGCAAGGGGTCTTTTTCAGAAATTATTGCATATCCTGCAACTGTGAAGTACGGGAGTTACGTGTCTTTGTCCAGTTTCTGAACTTAATCTGTACATGGATGTCCCTTGAGCTCAAATTCCCTCAGCAATTAACTTGGTGCTTCCGTGTGTGCATTAAAAAGTATCAAAGAGGAAACGGGACCTTATCTAACCACTGATGGAGGACTCAGCTCTTGCAGGAAAAGACCTAATCAGAAGTGACAGGAAGAGTATGAATTTTTTAGGAATTTTAGCACATTTGTGCCTATCACCTCTTTCAGGCAAGTCTGAAGTATCGAAGGTTCCATAGGTGCCAAGGGAAATGCATTTATGTATAGAAATTATAAAATCTTCCATCTGTGGCTTTAGTTCCGAGTCCTAGTTTGAATCCAAGCTTGGAACTGAATGTAAATTGGCTATGGCTATGAATAAATATAACACGTCTAGATGTCTTGGGTTTCTTGGATTCTATTATGTTTTTAAGGGGTTTTTTCTTCAAATGCCACCCTACCTCTTCCAATTGAAGTTGGCCTTAATTGTCCATAGCTCTTGTGTTAAGTGTGAAATAATAAGTTTGAGTTCATTTTACCAGTCCTTCTGGGTGTTCAGGGTTCCTGACTGTACCGAAGTCTGGACACGGAGATGTGTTGTTGGCTGATAGTTGTAAGTGATGTCCACAAGCAAAGTCATTCTGTGTGGAAAGGCTTTCCAAATATCAGTGCTCTTTTTAGTGAAGGATCGTAATTCACCTCAGGAGTTCTCCTGTGTTCTGCAGAGGTTTGCAGGCACTCAGAATTGATGAAGCAGCTTAGCACCCAAGATAGTTGCTAGATAACTCCTTGGAGACTCATTCGGCACCTTCAGCAGAAGCTGACAGGAAGGCTCTAGACCAGTAACAGAACCTTACTGTTGCAACTTTATAAAATGTATTATGTTTTATTTGATTTCATGTGGTGTGGCTAACATTTCTGTCTCTTAAGCAAAGGACAGAAAAATAGTTGATGAAAATAAGGGCCTTGGAGAATCAGTTTAGAGTGAGGAGAATGATTTACTGTCCTGTGGTTACGACAGTATTAACTTTTCATATGTCGTTGGAATTCATTTCTACTGAACCAGAATAATTCATGTCCCAGAAACTGGAAGGTGTCTTGTTGGTGTTTAAGATAGTATTTTATGATGTCCTCAAGTGAAGACTGGGACACAAGCAGCAGGTGACCATTCTATTCAAGCAAACCTGTTTGGGTAATTTGAGTGTCTGCAGCCTTACTGAACTATACATTGAAACCTCTCCAGCTAACTAGACAGGAATGTGCCACCACTGTAATGAAAAAGCCATCAATATGGTTTTTTTATGTGTCATTAATCCTAAGCAATCTGTAAATAAGGAAAATATCAGTTTTAATAATTGGACTGTCTTAAATTGAACAAAATGTTCTTACCTGGGAGCACTTCTTCATGGTATGTCTGAAGAGTTTCCTTACTGTGTGACAACCTCTCATGCTGCAGGTAGATGGAAGAAAAGATTTCAGAGCTTGCTTCTTGTGGTGAGGTATTAGTGGGGAAGACTATTCTCACTGCTTCACCACTGCTGAGGTCCTAATATTTGTAGTAGCTCTTCTTATATCTATGATCTCACCATTTATGTGGCAGGTACCTGGCTTGGATGAAAGCCATGGTCTTGTGCAGAGATCAGGTGTTAGATGCCTGTAAACAATTTACTTTTATCCATTTATTTCAAACAGCTGTGTTAGGGGAGGAATGAGTAGGACGACTGGAGATTGTTTTTACTAGACAACCTAATATACATTCCATATGTCATGAGAGAGCCAGTCTCATTGCTGGGTTTGTACATTTACTGAGCCTAGGGAGTGGGAAGAGCTAGAATAATGGATTTCTGGAAGAACAGTGGCTGGTATGAAAGTTGGGAGACCACAATGTAGAATTTAGCAGGAAGGATGTCACTTGTCTGGAAGGGCTTTTGTTGTTGAATATGAGGTAGAGAGAAAAGGAACCAAGGTAATACTTAGTTGTGCTTTGATTTCTAGGGAAGGCTACTAAAACAAAGGACACCAGGAAAATGATCATCGTACACTTGTAAACCTAGTGCATGTTTTTTTGGGGGGGCTTTTAATTTTAATTCCTGAGGATTAAGATTTACATTAAATGCGCTACCTCTATAGGGTGATTTCCAGGGTTTTTAATACGCCAAAACATGCTCAGAAACAAGGAACACCAGTGAAGTCAAACATGCTAGAATGGGGTGTACTCTAGTCTGATATCTATCAGGGTTTTGTGGGAAGGTTTATTAAACTTGGATGCTCATTAACACTTGTTCCTGGATATTGAAAGGGAACAATTTGGTTATATAAGAGAGTCAGTGAGATTATTGACTACCAAAGTAAGGTCTCCAAGCAACCACTTGTTTTAGTTGATGCTGAGAGTTGAGCTGTACAGAGCAGAAATACAACGAATAATCAGAAAATATCACTCAAATAATGTTCAAATTAGACTGAAGCAGCGTCCAGAGCTAATATTGGTGTAAGACCTAGCTAAAGTTTCCTAGAAGCTAGCTTGAAGTATCATGTAGAGGCTCTGTTGAAAACAAGTCCATCCGTTTTTCACAGTAGGATAATTCACGTGGTCATTCAGTTCAAGACACGTTTGAGTTGAGTGGCAGGGAGAAATCAGTGCTTCCCCTCTTAACCTTAAAGTGTATATTGTTTTCAGAAAGAACTTTGAATTCTGGCCAGAAGCATCAGTCTGGCCAGTTGCAAAAACACCGTATAGCCAGTTAGAGAGTAATTTTTCACACTGGAAATTAAACTCTGAGCAATATGGTGCATTTCATCTCAGGTACTTTAGAACTATACATCCAGACAACAAAAAGCGTAAGGAGGATAGTCAAGGTCTATCTGCTCCTGTTTCTATAGAAATACTCATGATCTAATTCTACATGGCAAAAACTGTGAAGGGAACGGGTAATGGCAACACTCTGTCAAGCCACCTTCAGAAACAAAGACTCGATGATGCTGTAAGTATAAACAGTGTGCTTTGCCTTCATGGCATTCTTGAACAGGAGGTGAGGGTGGTCATATTGTAGCAATGCATGAACTTAGAAGCAGCTGACCTGAATGCAAAGTAAAATTTGGATTATGAAGAAGGCTTTTGGGGGTTGATTTGCTTGTGTTTTCTTCATCTGCGTTTTTTGTCTGTTTAGTTGTTTTGTTTTGTTTTTTTCCTTCACGGGCGGGAGTTGTGTGGAAGAACAGAATGTTGCTATAAAGTGAGTTACCTGCCTGGAAACAGCAAGCAGCTCTCAGGAGATTATACACAGAAGTAAACTCAGAATAGATTTTCTTCTAATTGAGTGTTAATAAGAGATGCACCATCCTAATGAGCAGGTGAAGACAGGGATACAGTCCATTTTAATAGATACATTGTAGTTGTGATAATGAGAAGCTATTAGTATTTTTCTTTATAACAATTAGTCTGTTGATTGGTTTCTATTCCCTTTGCACCTTCAGCACTTTTACGTATCAATACAATGTTGATTTAACTTTTAGTGTTCCTACATATCCCTTTCAGCTGCTTAGGTGAAAAACAATTGTATTGACTCAGTAATGCTGTGCTCTGCAAGCAAGATACACTTATATATTTTATGCCTCACTTTTATTCCTCCACAGTAATAGGGCTTGCAGGCTGCAGAACGAAGTGTTCAGAAACTGAGAGGCAAAATTTAACTTTTAAGAGTTAATTCTGCTTGTCAGAATATGTCATGATATTGTGAACTATAACAGGGATCACACAGAAGATCTGTATCTACAGGATAAAAAGAACAGGCTTCCATGTAGCTTGAAACTAGACGTTATCTCTTTTGTTTACCAGGCATGCTGCTGGGATCTTCCCACAGCACAGAGTGGCACCTAGTGGCTGAAAATACAGTGAAAATAATGTTTTAGGATAGCTCACGTCCTCTGAGCCTTGAGTTTTCTTTAAATGAATGATCACAGTCCTGTGTAGACCTTAATTAATCAATAGTAGGACTTGATGGTCTTAGAGGTCTTTCCCAACCTTGAAGATTCCATGATTCTGTGATTCCAACTTCTGATCCCTATGCAACCAGGCACCCAAAATGCAGACAAGAAAACTGCTCTCTACTCTGCTGGCTGATTTGCAACCAGGGCTTATTCACTAATTATTTCCCTTCCAGCTTCCTAAAAATGCACCCTGTCCAGAAAAGAAACTGCATCTTGCTCAATTTTTCCCCAAATACAAATATCTGAAAAACTCAAAAAGGCTACTGAAAATTAGACTAGCAAGAACACTATTAAGTATCATTGCTGTACTGGAAACAATCCAAAACCAACTCTGAAGAAAACTCAGGTGTTGGATTTCCCTTAGTGCATATCTTTGTGGTGTTATTGATTTTGATGGACCTCTTGTCTCTTCCATACATGAAATAAAGCAAATATTACAGTATTCAACTGTCTTGACTTATATGTCTGGTATCATAGTATGAAAGCACAAACATTTGGGAAAAGAACATTGCATATCATTTGGCAGTTAAATTAATTTGTGACTTAAAAATATGTTTCTCCTCATGCAGGGGATTGGTTGCCCAAGCTGGAGTTACGAGCAGTTTGTGATCTTTAGAATTAAATGTTCAGCACCTTGAGTTTTATAGCATGGTATCGCATGATACTTACAGAACTTTCATCACTGCAAGGTTTGAATGTGTCTTGAATAAATAAAGGAAAATAGTAATACCCATCTTAAGTTAAAACTTTTCTTCACCAAGCCCCCCGTTCAATTCTGCATCAGAAAGCAGCGCTGTTTGCAGGGTGATCAGCACTGGAGTCGGCTGAGCTGGATTCACTGTTTGTACTACCTGCATCACATTTTGTTATTTTATTTCTTTCCTCTGTCTTGCTAAACAGAAATTTATTTGTTGTCCAGTTGGATTTGATGAATGGTGTAACCCTTTCTGGCTGCTCCTATTGCCCAATGTGAGCTCAAGACAAGAAACCAAAGGAAGCACAGTGGGTTCCAGCTGAAAAGTGGCCTGGCAGGATGGGCACTTTTTACAGCACTGACACCTGCTCTGTACAGGTGCCCAGGCAGTAACCAGCTGTGACATTTACAACCTTTACACAACAGTCACACTGCTCTCACCCATTTTTGCAACCTGGCTTAGGAAAAGGACACCATCTGCTGTGACACCTTCTTCCCAAGGACTGCTTAACACAGGTTGGGCACAACCACTGCGTTCTGTTTTAAAAAGACACCGTGACTCACTATGTTGCATTTCGCATGGCTTTAAGGGCACTGTATGAAACAAGGCAGATGTGAAGCATGGTACTATTTCTGGACACTCAGTTCCAGTGTTGGAATTCCTGTTGGATCACAGTCTCATGTGTGGGAATTCCTGTTGGTCGGCAATAAATGGCACCTTCCTTTCCCAGGCACTGGTGTGTAGTCAGCAATCATGTTATGTCTGTGTTTCCTAAACTTGCAACAGGCTTGGACAATTGGAGGACCCTAATGTGGCTGCAGGTGTCTGACTCCTGCTCATCTGCATATGATTATCTAAGATAGACAGGATGATTACTTCTTATTTATTTATTTATTTATTTATTTATTAGCAGTAGAAAAACACATACCATTCACAGGGGATTTTGCAGGCTGAGAAAAACAGAAGTATAATGTCAGATGGAATAACTGTACTCATCATTTCTGTTTCAAGTTCTCCTACTGATTTTGCTATTTTTCTCGGCACAATTAACCAAATGTTTAAATTTTCATTTAGTTTTAACTCAAGGTGATGTAAAGGCTCAGCATTATGAGGATATAAGACAACAAGTGGATCTGCTTTGTACATTCTACTATACCATAGAGTCACAGACTACATAATATGTCCAAGAATTTAATATATTTCATTTTTGTCTGTAGCAGAGCTTGAGCATGGAGTTTGTTTGCTTGGTTATAAATTCATTTGAGTAGCAGAAATTTTGCTTTTTGGAATCTATTTGAAACTCTGGACCTGCTCCAGAGCTCCAGAGATTAAACAGAAGATGTCACATCCTGCTTACAAATAGTACAGAGATACAATACGCTGTAAGTAAATAGCCACCACTGATCACTGTAAAGCACGCCTAGCCTTTGCTATTTGTGCTACCTTTTGTCTTCCCTTATCTGTGTTACCTGTTGAAAGTGGCTCCTCCACACATGCAGCCTAGGCTTTTTGTCTTAAATTTTAAAAAGCTTAAATGTTTGAGCAGTTAAAACACATACAAAAAGAATTTGTAGATTTTTTTGGTGGTGTTGTGTTTTTTTAACAAGTCTTCAAGTTAATGGATCTACTCTGTAAATATGGTTCTAATGTATATGTGTGGTGTAAGTACCTTGTTATGACAAAACATTTAAATAAATTACTTTGATCAGATTCAATTCTTCTTTTGCAGAAAAGAAAAGAACTTCTGGAAAGTTTCCTTTAAAATTCTAGGTTTGATTATTTCTTTCTCTAAAAGTGTTTAATTTCATTATGGGATATTTCTGGTTCTCCTCTGTGTAGTCAGTTTGTCCCTTAATAGTTTTTAATCCCTCCTAGATACATAGACCTCGTTGGAGTCATTCAGCCAGCCCTTATGCATTGGCTGTAATTTTGGGTGTGCTTTCCACAAGTCTGGAATGTTTCCTGAGAGGCCATCTTAAGAAGGACAAACACATAATTATATCAGGAGGTTGTTGTTTTAGATTTTTTTATCAGTCTAAAATGTTCTCTCTAAAAGACCCATCTCACTTATGAGGTACTTGGGCAAAATGCAATTGCATTGATGTGAGTAATTTGATGGAAAGAGGAGGGGGAATTTGTGGGTATTTTATCCAACAGCTATTCACTCCTACATAGAAACTTTCATTACCACTCTTCTGTTTCTCGGAAAGTCCAAAAACTGGGAAATGGATGAATTATTTCCTGAAAAAATCTCATTCAGCATGTTCAGTAATGTTTATAGGTTGTAACTAATGTGCTTGAAGTACATCAGCCTGCCTGATGTTGTTAATCTTTCTCCATATCTGTGGAAGGTTTGAGACTGACTTCCTGAGCCTGTACCCACTTATGCTTGGTGCCTCTCTGATCTGATGGGTGAATTTCCCTTTGTTCATCCTTACAGGAGTCAGCAAAAGAGTGATCTATTTTACTCCTTTAAACAGACTAAGGAAAATGGCATGTTGTAGTGCTGGGCCAAAACCTTAGTACAGAGAGAAAGCCCTGGGAAGATCAAGTTGCAGGAATATTAAAACAGCAGGTAGGTGCTGTGAAGTTATGGGTTGGGCTGTCCAGTTACAGGCTAGTCACTGAAATGGATGAAAGTGGAAGTGTAGCTGTTGCTTTTTGCCCATCATAGGGGTCATATAAACTCCAGCATAAATTCCAAGTATAACTACAATTCATCTCTGAAAAACATCTGGAAAATGCACTCAGGGACATGATTTTCTGATTATTTATTTGTGAAGATGCACATGTCTGTAAACAGTTCTGTTTCAAGGCACGAGGCCACAGGTGTCAGCTGATAAGAATTTGATCCACCAGAGAAGAACAGAGCTTTCATAAAGTCTCTGTACAGGCTGTTCTCTAGTAAGTATCAAATTCCCAGACTGTTTAAAGGATGGTACTGGGCACGTCTTTTCTCAGAGCAATCAGCTGCTTTTCTGGAGAGTATTCCAGCTGTCTCAAGAAGCAGTTGCTTTACATGGTAAGATGGTGGCTGCAGTACAAGACAGTCAGACCTGGCAGGACAGTCTGATAATATGTCACACATGCTGAGAGTCCATTCAAACTTTCTACTCCATGGAACCTGAAGAACTGCTCTTTTGTTTGTGTTTTCCTTCTGGAACTGAAGAAGCTCTGAAGGCTGATGACAGCTCAAAACATCTTTGCTTCTTTTTGGCTTCAGGGCAATCTGTCCTGTAAGCAACTGTCAGGAAAGTGTTCCCTGTCTACATTGGGTTGCTTTGTCCACTCCCACATCCCTCTTGCATTAGTGCAGGGATGGATGCATTTTGGAGCCCTTTAAGGTGTCAAGGGCTATGTTCTGACACAAATACTTGGGTTGAATATTTTTCCATCAAAGAGCTAAAACTCACTGGAGGTACTGAGAACAGTAGCCCCACATTTAGGATATCTGAATATGTCCCCTTGCTGCTTAAGCAATGAATCACTTTATAAAATCATTAGTATGTAAGAATCTACTTACTCTCTCTGGTCAGCATGTATTCACACAGATCAATGAGATTGTTGATGGAAAATTATTCACTGGAAGCAGTAAGAGGCTGTCAGCTCGGTGCTAAATGTACAGAATTTAATTTCAAAAGAAAAGGATCAGGAAGACATCTGTGTTATAAAAACAGATCACGTTTTATAATGAACAGTGAAACCACACACTAGACCTAATCAAAGTAATTAGACAGCAGCGAGGAAGACAAATACCAATTCTGAATACTTATTTTAGTCTAAAAGCAAAGATATCTCCTTGTTATATCATGCCAAGGTTTTTATGCTGTATCAGAAAGATGAAAACTCCTGTAAAGTTTTATGAGATTCCAAAATCATTAAAGGAAAGTGGCAAAAAATGAAATTCAAATATGAAGAACAGACGTTGCATGACTTGATGTGAATGCATCCACCCGTAAATTAAAATCAAATGCCACCTAAAAAGGAGGTTGTACCCCTGCTCTGCAAAGTTTTCAAAGATATTTTCTAACTGCTGAGAATGAAACAGTATTTATTTGGTGAAAAATAAGGCAATTACGTCCCTATTCAGCTGCCCTCGTCAAGAGTGTGGAGACAGCCTCTTCTTGGCTGAGCAATAGGACAAGAGGCAATGGGCAGAAACTGACGCACAGGAAGTTCCATCTGAACATGAGGAAGAAATTCTTTACTGAGGATAATAGGAACAGGTTGCCCAGAGAGGTTGTGGACCTTCTTACCTGGAAATACTCAAAAGCTGACTGGAAACAATCCTGAGTAATGTGCACTAACAAGCCCTTCCTGAGTAGGGACTAGATGACCTCCTATGGTCCCTTCCAACCTTAACCATTCTGTGATTCTGTCATTTTGGCTTGCAGAGGAAAAGTGAAGCTCCAAGAAAGCTGTCAGCTCATGGCTGGAGTTTGGGAGAAGCAAAGCAGAGACATCAGCAGAGATATTCCAGTAAAATTTCAGAAGTGTGAAGAATATGTAGAGTATTGTCTTTATCTGGAATGAATGGCCCTGGGTGACAGGCCAGGAATGTGATGCAAAGAAAGAAACAGTGCCCCTAATTCAGTGTTTAACCTTGCCTGACTTCAGGGCTCAGGGATTTTCAGTGTTGTGGCCTCAGGTCATCCTGCATCTGTAAAACTCGCTTGATAGCTGTGCCACTGGTCCATGAGCACTCAGTCATCTGTAACCTAAAGAACTCATTTCCCACAGCCTAAATGGGGATTTCTTCAGTGCTTAACATCAAACATCCAATTTTAAAAATACTTGAGTCTGATATTTTTTTTTCCTGCAGGCTGCTCCATTTGCTGTTTTGGTTATACTCTCTGACAGTATTTATCTCATTTGGAGGAGATATTTAGTATATGGACAGACGCAGACAAATCTCTTCTTTGGCTATGATTCTCAGGTGACTCCTGAACATGGCATGTAATCACAGATGTGAATATCAGCTATTTTATTTTCCTCCTCTGAAAAATATAATCTAATTGAAATGCATGTAATGTATGCCTGTTAAACAGAAAAGTAAGAATAAGTCTGAAGGGGAATCAAATGCTGATGCCAAATTCTAAGAAAACCAAAATTTTGCAGCTATTATGATTATATCGAGAAAGGTATTGGTTAGTTTTTCATTTTCATCTTCACCTAATTTTCCTAACTTTAGATCCCTCTCTTTCAATGGACATATGAAATAGATATATGAAACCTGCAGAATGTGCAGGCTGTAAGTACAAAAAATTTTGGCTTGTTTTGAACCTTTGCAGTAATCTAACCATATTTCTTTATAATGTTTCTTTACAGTCAAACAACTAATTTATGCTGTAGTTGCAGAAACAGATAATACATTTTTATTAGTAATTATTTAGTATGATGTTCTGCATTATTTTGAAACAGCAGGAAACTTCTTTGAGAAAGTTACTTGAAAAATGAATCAGAGAAGAAAAACATTGTTCATCAGCTTCTTATTTCTCATCAAAGAAAAACATTTTTTTTTTGGTGAAAGAAAGAAGTCATCGCTTTCTAGTCACTCAGGCAAGGATAATATTTTTTCTTATCTTTTTTTTTTCTTTTTCCAATTAATTTTATAGTGCCAATATTCTTGGATAACAATTACCTACTGAGATGGGCAAAAATGGGGTTTCTTGAAATACCACCTACATAATATTTGACCACAATTTTATGGGTTTTTTAAATAGTTCTGTTATTTCAATAGTACAGAAATTAATCAGTTGTAATCTCATCCCTTCTATTGCTGAGTTAGCTTCTATGTCTATAGAGAAAGGAAAAGAATCTTCCCTCTTCCCCTCCAACGTACTCAAAAGCTTTGTGTCATTTTAGTGGAAATAATGTTTCTACTGTGAATGACCCTAGCAACAATATCATAGAAAAGGGCTGTGCAATAATAAACACCAGATCAAAAAGATGCAAAACAGCAAAACCAGCCTGGTTTCCCCAATAGAATTTTTGTTTTTCAGAGAAACCTTGAGAAGCTGCTTAATGCTCAGTTTTACAACTATTTATTGCTGAATATATTATTTTACACAGGATGAGCACACCCCTTCCAGATGCCCATGCAGCAACCATTAAATCCAGCAGAGTTTTATCAATGGCAACATAGAAGCCAGCCATGTGACTCACTTTGGGTTTCCTACCAATATTAAAGTGATGCCATAAAAGCATTATACAGGAAAGAAATACAAATAGAAATGGACTAAAGGATAAGTTTCCCTCTGTAACTTGCAAGACGACCAGCACAGAAGCATATTCTAGTTTTGCAGAGTTGGAAGACAAATTCTGATTGCAAAGAGAACTCCTTGTCTTGGTAATGAATGGTGACTCTTGCAGAATGGAACGGAAAAATGAATCTACTAAAATGTGGAAATGTAATGATCCATTAGAAAGCCCCCAACTTTACAAATACTTAAAACAGATGAACTGCTATAAATTACAGCATCTAAGTGGTTTGTACTTACTGTTGTTCTGTGAGACAACAAAAGCAACCCCATGTTGGATGTGTGAACTCAAGCTATTAATCCTGTTCTGACAAAAATTATAACTGGCCTACTTTATCCCCTGAAACTGAGCAAAGGGTAAAAGGTGAAAATGAGGAAACATGGCTTTTGCACATTCATTTGCATATTGCTAATTGAGAATTTCTACCCTGCAAGCAGCCATGTAACCTGCCAGACCCAATTCCCCAAGCACTAATTAAATCAACCATGAGCAACATGAATTTTCTGGTATGTATAACAATGATAAGTGTAAAACTAAACATACATAGTTAACTGAAGTATCTGCTGTAAGGGTTTTTAAACTATACTCAGAACAAAATTATCCAAGTACTGGGAAGAAAATCCATCCTGTGCTGGAAAGAGCCTCTCAGTTCTTCTGCCACTCAGCTCTACTGACATGGAAGAGTGCAAGGTGAACAAGATGTAGTGCAGTTCCTTTGGTACCATAATGATCATAGAAGCATTTTGTGGGATAGCCATCCTTTCTGTGAAGGGCGTTAAGGACCTTCCAAGGTGTCTTAAATTCATGTCCTTATGTCATCTCCATGTTCTCCATCTGCCACCTTTTTTATTCCTGCCGTCACTGCTGTTGATGCACTTGAAACCTCCTTTATACATGAGTTTTCTTCTCCAGATTTGCACATCATGAATAGTTTCTAAGGGACATGGTAAGTGAACTCTGTCTACTGAGCTCAGGAGTGATGGATGCAAGTTCAAATAAGATTTGTATTTCGTTCCATAATTTTGATGGGTTCTTTAGTTCTTTCTGTTATTTTTCTAAAACAAAAGAGCACAGAACATCAGAAATGACTTGAATGTGTAGAATTTGCCCTTTCATATTTGTTTATTCTCAGTAGATGTGTTTATTAGAGATCTAGCTATAGACTTGTAACATGTATCTATGCAAAAAGAGAAAAAAAAAACCCAACAAAAACCCCCCAGAAAATTGATAAGAGTGGGTTTCCTTATACATGTCCCTGATTTTATTTGACCTTCTTGGCTCTGGATAACAGAACAAAGTCACAGAATTACAGAATGCCCTGGGTTTGAAGGGATTTAAAGACCATCTAGTTCCACCCCCTGTGCCATGGGCAGAGACATCCCTCACTAGACCAGGTTCCTCAGAGCTCCATCCAACCCAGCCTTAAACGCTTCCCAGGATGGGGCATCCACAATATTTTGCAACCTATTCTGGTGTCTCACTATCCTCACAGTAAAGAATTTTATTCTATTATCTAGTATAAACCTACTGTCTTTCAATTTGAAGCCATTCCCCCTCATTCTGTCACTACATGCTCTTGTAAATAGTCTCTCCATCTTTCTTGTAGGCTCCTTTTAATGTACTGGAAGGCTGTAATAGGGTGACGATGAAGCCTTCTCTTCTCCAGGCTGAACAATCCCAGTGCTCAGCCTTTTAATCAATTTTCTTAGCCTTTAAACTAAGCTGAATTGTCCAATGCAGATGACAGTAGTTTCCTTAAGACATTTCAAGGTGGATTTCACTCAGGATACTTCTGCTTTGCATTTTAAAAATGTTTCTCGTCTGTAACAAGTTGTGTTGAACCTGTCACTGGTAGTTTTAATGACCACCCTTTTTCCTTGGTGGCTGTGAAAACACATTTTAAGAGTGAATGGTCCGAGCTTTGCCTTATAATGACCACCAGAAAGCTATTTCTCTACTGTGATTAGTTAAATTGTTGTTTTTACTGACTCGAAACAATGAAAAAAATTTTAGACTGTCTGATTGTTCTTGTAAATGTTCAGTTTCTCTGTGGTGCAATGCACCTAACACATTATAGATATAAAATATCAAATGCACACTTAAAATGAAAAATTGCCAATTTGATCATAAATAAATGCAAAAGACTAACATCCATGAGCTGGAAAACAGTCCCTACTGATTTCAGAACATGACTGGTTCTATGAGATTGAAAGAAAACTCTTAATCATGGTGCTTGAAAAGACACTTCTAAGATTATTTTTCAACCTCTTCACAACACTTCTATGGCTTTTAGTACAGCCTTGATCCAGTGAGTGCAGTCAGCACATATTCAATTAAAAGAGCTCAGAGACCAAGAATATACTCTGACCATAGCTTTTTTTTTTTTTTTTCCTTTTCTAAATAGTGTTGAACGGAAATGGGCATTTGGTTAACAGGGAATAACATTTCTGGTTCTTACTTGGTCATTGTGGAATTAGTCTGGCTTCCAAAATGTTAATGGTGAGTGGCTTAAATCCTAGAAGAGAGTTAAGATATGATCTGGCATACCAAGGACCAAGAACTTGAGAGAGAAAAAGGCAGAGAGAGGACTAAAATAACTTATGCAATACTCTAGTAAAGTAGGGACGTAAATGCAAGTGCATTAGCAGAGCATAAGGATGCTAATTGTGTATGGGCAGTGGTGCACACACAGTAAAGAGGAAGGAATATGTAAGAAACAAAGAAAGTGTATGTTCACTGTGATGCTGGTTCTCTATAATTTTTATGTTAACACTTTTCAAAAATCTCAAATGTAAAAACCCTCCAAAATACCAAACCTGGAACACTGAAGACAGCATACAAACCTGGCAGATAGGCTTGAGGCTACAGGTGACTGTATAAGGAAGAAGTCCAAAAAATAGAGGAAATTGAGGAAACATACTGATGTGAGTTTATTATGCTTCAAAACTCACGGAGAAGACAAAAAAAAAGAAGCTGGTTTTAAGTCTACCATGGCAATAACAATTTTCTATCTTAAAAAGGTACTTTTTACACTAAAGAAACCTAGAGAAAGTGAAGGTGGAGAGGTGTATTGAAACAATATGTATTGGTCTCTAGGACTCTGAGAGATGATCACTCCGGGAAACCAGACACTCTATAAGGCTTTTAATTTACATTAGCGACAAGAAGAAAAAAATGCCATACCCTATGCAATGAGGTACATAATAGGGCCATTTTGTTTTCCAGAAGCTGCCCAGCTCTTTGAAAAGAGCTGCTATTTCGGTTTTTGGTTTTGGGTTTGTTTTTTTTTTGCTACAGCCCAGAGTAATTTTCATTTGTACAAGAAAGACAAAGGTAGAACAGTAAACGATTTCATAACCACCTTCTGCAACCCATTTCACTGCTGTGGCTCTCGAGAGATGAGCAAGACCCTAGAGGCACTAACCTCATTAACTGATTGTCACTCAATCTTACATCAGATTCTGAAATGACATCAGCTTTAGATTACAAGTAGCCAACCACACAGCCCTCTACGGTTAATACATTAGAAGGCAGTACCGGGTTTGTTTGAGAATAAAGAGGAATTCAGCATAGAAGGCAGTCTTCCCTGATGGTATCATTTACAAGTTTGTAAGTAAGTGTGCTGCAGCAGGGCCAGTATTAAGAATCAATATGCAGTTGATAACCAGAAAGAACCCACAGAGTTTATAATAAAACATGCAAAAGTTACATTAGTGTGTGGCCAAAGAGCACAGGCAGCCTCAGGAGCCTTGTTGCACTCCATCCGGGTGACTGTGGGGAGGAAAAGCATAGATGGAAGAAAAGGGTAATTTCTCTTCCTTCCCCCTTCTGGTCTTGGAGAAAAAAATGAATGCAAATTGTATTAAATAATTGAATTGCTGCTGAAATCCTTTCCCAATTAAATGAAGAAATTCAAACAACCTTCATCTCCCAAATGGCCAAACATCCCCTTTTTAAATCTTTGTGAATATATTGTGCATAAGCCTATGCCCCCATTTTTGGTTTGTTTCTCTGTCTGCATGCATCTATTTTTATTAGAAAGAATGTAGGTGGTTGAATAAGAACAAATTTTTGTTTGTTCCCATTTAGTGTTTTCCACCTACAGCCTATCCTTCACGTCCTTCAGAAAAGAAGGTTGCATATTTATGTGTAGTGCTTAATGAGAAAATACATCCTTGCATATGATATGCTCTGCTTCCTGTCATGTACTCATTATTCTCTTTGAGTTTACCAGTTCTTTTTGGTTTATAGATTCATGATTAATTTATTCTCAATCTACAAGAAAGCCCTTTTAATTCCAAGAAGTGGGTTAGATGAATTACCAGACACTGCTTTATTTGGCCTGCTTATCTACTGGAATGATTTGCAATTATCATCCCTTGCCTTTCCTGAGTGGAAAAGAAACCAACTGTTGGTGAATTTAGTGAGAGACAGGGCATGTTTTGCAGATTTTAGGATTTCTAGCAGGATGGAGTCCCAGTCAGCAAAGAATGGTGTCAGGAGGAAAACTGTCCTGGATTGGCACTGCTGCTGCTTTGAGAGCAAATGGAAGAGGAGAGACGGTCTGTGCTCGCACCAAAACGTACAAGGACACCATGCAAGGCCAAGCTCGTGGAGTCTGCATTGCCCCGGGCTGCCCATGGCTACAGGCAGTCCCACTTGGGAATACGCTGGACATGCAGGTGTCTGGCATACAGCCAATGGAAACCTCATCTGCTTCTTAAGCTGAAAGAAACTTTCATGTTGAATGAATTCTGACTGCCTTGGTGCTTACTCTCAATGTACTCAACTCTGTGTCTGTTGGATGGAACTTCAAACACTCTGGATGCTGATCAAGCGAGGAGGCAAAGTCGAAACCTCAGCAAAATGGACCAGTGTGTGTTGTGCCATTTGGAAGCTGAATCTGCTAGGCAAACATTTCCAAACCTTTTTTGGTGGCTTCAGATATAAATGTTATGACAACGGTGAATCAATCATTTATGAGCAAAAAGGGCACCGAGTGAGAATTTGGGACACCTGTGATCTGTTCACAGCTCTGCTTGTTCTCTGCTCCAAAGTTTTATCTGTAGAGTTTGCAATTTCTTCCTGCATGTTTATCCAACTCCCGGAAAAGGCAGCTCAGTTTTGGTGTGGTGCCCTCCAGTGCTTCTGTAAGTAATCTTGCTGAGTTATATGAATATGCAGTGCAGAGGAGTGTGGACTTGGGAAGGGTCGGACAGGAAGCAAGTGTGAAGACTTTACATATTCAGTATACAGTTGCATATGGGTAGGTAGAAAACATACCCTTGTCTGACTTTGTGCTTCCAGAACCCAATGCTCTCATCTGAAGGGAGAAATGGCAGTGTAGTTAGCGTAATTTGCCACTAAATGTTTGCATGAGTCTTACATACAGAGGAAGAATCATATGACTGACATATGCTTAGGAGTACATGTTTCCTTTGGGAAATTTCAGTCCTATTAAAAATTTTGAGGTCACATAATGTTATAGCTGCATTAAGAATTCATGGTTGGATGAAAGAAAATAGGTATCTTGCCTGGATTTGTAGTACATTAAAAAACAAGAGATATTTTATTCATTCATCTCTATGAAAATAAAAACAAGCCTGTCTCTTTTTTACCACGAAGATAAATTGATAGTGTCTTTAAACTACTACCAGTGAGACCAAGGGAGTACTCGGAACAGGTCTAAAACTAAATACTGAGAAAAGCGTTTAACAATCACACTCATCTGCTTGAGGCAGGTGTAGCTAATAAGGAGGAAAGGAAGGAACAGCTGTATCTTGGAAAAAGGCTCCTTGGCCATACGAAGATAAATAGCTAACAGCTGGTTTCCCACAAGGGGTAACTTTGCTGTAATGCCCCTGTTTCTGCTCCCTTGCTTAGATGAATCTTCTCTCAGGCCAAAGGGGAAGACGTGTTTATACATCATGGAGACAGATGCTTTCATCCTTGAAGATGATAATTTGTCCTGGCTGTGGAAAATTAGTTCTCATTGGTCACATTGGGAGTGGATACAGATGTTTTGTATTACGGTGTTCAAAGTCGCACTACTTATTAGGGTAGCAATACAGCATAGCTTTTCTAGACATGAAAAATGGCGCGTGGGGAATGTGCTTCTTCATGCAGTTAAATTCTGGGTTTTAGTATAATTTATGAAGGTTTGCAAGATTTTTTTTAAGGACGTATGAGAAGGAGAGAGAGTTTCACTGGATGCTTTACCATTTTTTCCAATTTTGCAGCTGATCTCCTGACACGAATGCAATATTAATCATAGTGGGGTTAAAATAATAAATGTAAGATATTTCAGCTAAATGGAAAGGACAGTCTCTCAATCCTAAGGCATTGATGAGGACCTCAAAGGGGATGATAAGCTCTGTATAGGGCTCATCTTCCTGTCTTATTTTTTCTACCTGTAGGATGGTGAGGCTATGTGATGGTGCATATCCATCAAAAGAGCAAATGTGTCCTCTTCTGCTGACTTGTGTTGCGAGTGCTGGGTTCTGTCATCAAACCTGCAAGTAACATCTAGTTTCATTTTCAAGAAAAGTGTCTGAATATGGACGTTTAGTAGAGTTTGCAAGGCATAATATTGGGGTTTTTATGCCTCGTCCCCTTTATGGAAAATGCTGAAAGGCCCAATCCAAATTTTACCTTGTGCTGTTTCTTCTTTTCTGCCTGATATTTATTGTTATTGGTACATGAATGAGGTGTTTTCCTGTCTCCAGAGCTGACCTGGAAAAAAAAAATTGTTCTTCTGGGTGCATTATTAACATACCCTACAGATCTCAGAACTGATTCTAGGATTGATGCTTTTCTGTAAGGCTATTTCAAATTAAGCACTTGGTGTTTTTCTTCCCCAGTATGCTCTGTAAAACAGCACCCATCTTTGTGGGGCTTCTTCACACATACTAAGTCTTGAGACCTTTTCAGAGTCTTAATTTTGCATTTATTTTGATAATTATTACAACAAGCTTCTTAAAATAGATATACAGATGATGACATACACAGCAACTTGGTATGTTTGAGTTATAGAACCTATCCAAACACATTGTGAGTACAATATTTATTTCCAAATTTTAGCTGAAAATGTAATTATGAAGTGATAGATACAGGCAAATCTGATACAACATAAGTTTTGCCAACAGAACTTTCCATGACAAAGAAACGTGAAACAGCTGAAAAGACTTTCCAGTAAATCTTTCCAATGTAATTATTTTTCAGGAGCTCTGTTGCAGAGACAATATATGCCTCCTCCTAGAGTATCATCTGAGGTTTGCCAAGAAGAATTGGTAATTTTTATATGAAAAGTGTGTGTGAGAGAGAATTTTCATTGCATCTATCAATCTGAACTCTTTCATACACTTTCATTTTAATGGCAAATGAATATTTCTTTTTGCTGCTTTTCAGATTTCATAAAGGTTTATTTAAACCTGAATTTTACACTGAATTATAAATGCAAATGTTGAGCCCTTATTTTGTAAGACAATTTTTCTTTAATGCTAATTTTTGATTTTATTAGTTAGGTTGTATCTACACATTACAAACTAAATTTACCAGAAATGTAGCTTTGAGCCCCAAATAGTAGTATCCTATTATCTACTCTGCTTTATCTTACATCCTGGTCCTTCATATTCCTGGATATATGGGAACAGAGACTGTAATTAGTGCCAACGTGACCTGACCAATTCAGTGCAATGGGACTGTTGCTGAGTCAGAACAAAATGTAGGTAACAAAGCTAATATAAAGAAAAATCAATTTGAAAAAGAACATTTTATACGAAAACCAAATTTCCAGCTTTTTCTTGGTACAAAGGTTTATTTTTTTCATAAATATTGCCTTGCTTTTCTCATTACATCCTTCTCTTTTTTGTGTGGTTTAACCTCAGCCGACAGCTCACCCCCACACAACCACTTGTTCATTCTCTCCTGGTGGGATGGGAGAGAGAATTGGAAGGGCAAAAGTGGGAAAACTCACAGGTTGAGATAAAGACAGTTTAATAGGGAAAACTAAAGCTATGCAAGCAATCAAAACAAGGCAGGGAATCAACTCACCATTTCCCATGGACAAGCAGGTGTTCAGCCATCTCCAGGACAGCAAGGCTCCATCACCCGTAACAGCAACCTAGGAAGGCAAATGCCAGCACTTTGAACAACCCCCTCTTCCTTCTTCTTCCCTGCCGTTTATCTGCTGAACATGACACCTTATGGTCTGGAATAGCCCTGGGGACAGCTGTTCTGGCTGCGTCCCTTCCCAACTCCTTGTGCACCCCAGGTCTCTCACTGGTTGGGCGTGCGAGGAGCAGCAAAGGCCTTGGCTCTGTGTGAGCACTGCTCAGCAGTAACAAACCCATCCCTGTGTTATCAATGCTGTTTTCCAACACAGCTCCAAAACACAGACCCATGGTAGCTACTAAAAAGAACATTAATTCTATCAGGGCCAAAACAGGCACTGTTATTGAAAAGGGCATTTTCTGAGGGAAAACTCTTTCAATTAAGGTCTTCCAGCAAAGTTTGAAGTACAGACTTCATAGATATTTAAACACTGTGAGATTCTTTTTACTTTTTTCTTTTTGTCTGTTTTGAAGGAATTTATTTAAAAAGATCAAATTGTGCAGGGTAACTGGGGCATTAAACAGGACTTTTGCAAACTTAGAACTTTTTTTCCACAGAGAAAAATAAAAATAAAAAAGAGAGCAACTAAATCTTTTTATTAAAGGTTTGAATTGTATTTGTTTGAGTTAATTAAATCTTATCACATTTGTGTGCACTTTCTAATTAACAATTAGCCATGTTTTCTTTGTAATAAATGAGAAATCTTTCAGGAACATGAGAATGGATAAAAGCATGCATGCAGCAGCTTAATGAATCTCTATTTTATCTCTGGAGAGCTAAGTTATATTTAGCAACAGTGACAAACAAAACTCTACACTGTTTTAGGGTTTCAGATGTGACAATTTCTTTATGAAATCAACTATCTGCAATAACAAAAGATTCCAAAAATAGTATTCTTCAGTACATAGTCTGAGTACTCCAAACAAAAGTGAAGAAAGTAAACTTGTTTTAAACAATAGACTATCAAGAATAAATACTGCATTTAACAAGACAGTTTAATGTGCAAGAAATGTAGGCAGTTGAAAACACCCACAGTTGCCCTAAGTTTTTAAAAGGTCATCCCTTCAAAAGACTTGATCTTTAGTAAGGAAAAAAGTATGTTACTTCCTCTGTTCTCCTAGACTTAATGGAAAATGTGGCTTAATTAGTTAACAAGCAAAGGCAAACTGCAGATTTCCACAAAGTTATCATCCCAACCAGGTAGTTCATGTTAAAACTAGAGCCTGCTCTGTCTACAAGAGATTTACTTATATGTGAGTTGGAGTGTTTGTTTTGTCTAGCCTCTTTTAGAAACATCCTTTTTCTTCTTGTAAAGTCATAAGACATTGACAATTTAAGCAATCCTTTCATGAAATGGATTTTTATCACAAAGAAGCACTGATGGTGTCTAAAGCTAGGTCTCCTACTGGCAAGTAAGAGACACAAACCCTGCATGTCATCCTAGCTGCCCTTCCAGGTTTGCCTACTTGGGTTATTTTACTCTGTGCAAATCACATAATCAATGGGCCAAAGACAGACCAACTCTATAGCTCTGTAGTTGATATCTGTAAAAAATTAACTCTGTCCTGGACAAAAGTAGGAGACCAATGTATTGAATTCCTAGGTTATTTTAGGGTTGAAGAATCCATCTCAGCTTTTTAATGACATTTTAAAAGGACTGTATTTGGAGAATAAAGACGGATTCTCCTAATCCTGCAAATATTTTTCAGATGAGAGAAAATCTCCTCCTCCATTATTAATCTTAAACAGTCATCATATAATTTTTGTTTGTGCATTCTCCCTTTGTGTCTATTTAGTGAGAGATTTTTGGACAAATGCCATTTTCTCTGCGAAGAGCCTAGCCTATGACACAAATTTTGAACACTAGATGGTGTGTGATGAATGTACGTTTCTGACCAAAAAGACCATCAGCTCTGTGGTTTCATTCTAAACCTGGCCAATTTTGTGTCTGATGTCCCTTGAATAATTAGTTGGGCAATCTGACCTCCAGAACCATTTCCTGCAAAAGGACTTCATCACCTTCCAAGATGGTGATCGATACAGCCAAAACAAACACCTGGAGGTGCACAGGCATTGCTGGCTCTGTGTATCAGCATTAATGACCTCTCTGGAGGCAGTGCCTTTGAATATGTAGTGTCAGAGGTGCTGTTGTTTTGTCATGGACTGCTTCATTGCAAAAATTGAGTTCCCTTTGAGTAACATTGGCATCAATGGATACTAGGAATATTCAACATCTGGGAGGATTTATATCAGAATAAAGCTGGTTGTTGTGTGTTTTTTCAGCTTTTTTTGGTTTGGTTTTGTTGTTGTTTGTTTGTTTGGTGGGGGGTTGTGCTTGGTTTGGTTTTTCTTGTTTGTTTGTTTGTTTGAATTAGTTACATATCCATGGAGAATACAGTGCTTTCATTTCGAGCACTTGGAACCAGGAAGTAGGAAGCTATGGGGCGAAACCCTATATTTTTATGGGTCTGTAGTTATATGTCACCAGTAGTGAAAAACAAATTAGAAGTTATTTTCCACCAGAAAAGCTTTTTATCTCTTGTGTTTTACTTCACCTTTTCCTGGGACCAATACTACATGTTTTATGCTGCAGATACTTGCTTACTTGCAAATGGAAACTCTGTTCCCTTGATTTTGTGCATTCAATGAGATGGACAAAGTCTTCTAATTCCAAAACCAGAGGCTTCTTCATAAGAACTGAATGCTGTACAATGTCAATCTTATGATGTAAAAGCATCTTGTTGATTGATATTTCTGTCGTGCCCCAAGGCCTCAGCTCTACTGCAGTAGGTTAAGTTGCAGACTTTTAATGGTAATTAGTGATGTGCTTTGATGGCAAAAGTCAGAAGACATACACAGAAAAATGTGGCTGTACAAGAGGTGAGGAGTAAAGGCACCTAGTGCTAAACATTTTAAAGTATTCTTAGAACTGACTTGTGTAGAAAAGCCATTTTATCCAGAAGATCATTCCTCAGTACTCGTGTCTTCTCATACTTAATGGAAATGTCACTAATGGGAAAACTGGTGAACAATTGTGATCAGAGCTTTTAACTGACTAAAGAATGTGAACGTACCAACATCCTGGTCATCTGACTTTTATTATCTGTCTTGGCTTTCTTTTTTATCCTTCTGTTATGATCTAAAAAAGTAAGGTTAATTTTTTTTTTATGAACTAATTGATTTGGATAATCATCAAAATAATAATAATAATAGTAGTAGTAGTATTAGTAATAATAATAATAGCAGCTACTTCTAGACAGCTTCTCTTTTCCAAGCACACCAGGAATTGCTTTAAAATATGAGCTTCCCAAGCCTTATAAGTGTGCAACATAACATTATGCCCATTAATGTTCTACATTACCATGAAGGGGCAAGTCAAAGATTTTGTCGAGACAACTGTAGAAACCTAGAAGAGAATTTTATGTCAACTTTTACTTTTAAAACATCAAAGTTATCTAGGGTTTTATAGTCACTTAAGGTATTTGTCTTCTTGCATAAGGTTCTCCTTTCCACAAATTTCTTTTAAAGAATGTACTAAAGAGCAGCTGAGCTGGGGTTCTGTTCTTTCCCCTTTTGTTAAAATGGTGAAATGCTACCTTACTTTCTCTGATGTCTCCGGGCTCAAGATCCCACTCAGCTTTTGCAGGGTCTTAAGAAAAGGTCTGTGTCTACTTTCTTGCTATAAAGCATGTGAAGAAAGACACAGAGTAGGCATGAGAACAATAAGAACAAAGTAGTAGGTAGGATTTAGACTTGCAACCTTTCCAGTGTTTGCTTTTACCAATCTTTATATTTTGATGGATTCAAAGTCCAGACAGTCATAACCTATCTTTGCTAACACTTTGCCAGATTGCAGTTTTGCCTTTCTCATTGGAAAATGTGCAAGCCTGTTACCATGTATACTAATCTGCTGAGAATCTTCATTTGTAACAATATACAGAACCACCATCAACAAGGGAGGAGCTGTCAAGTGAGAGCAGTGTTTACTTCTGTTGAAGAAAGTGATCATGGTGATCTTGGAATATATAACTAATCCATATATGTTTCTTTACCCTTATGCCAAAATGATCATGTTTTCAATATCAACTGATAAAATCTCTCTTAAAGGTATTTTTAGTTTTATCTGTGGGAAATGTTTTCTCTTGCTTACAATGAATAATCTTTTACAATGTCAGAGCTAGTTCGGTTTTCAAAACTAATTACTTAAGAATTTTTACTAAGAAAAAGGGAAAATTGATTTCAGTTGTTTGAAAATGATGTTACAGTGAAACAGTTTTCCATGAACAAAATGTTATGTCAAGTTCAGATTGTAGAAGACGTTTCTCATCAAAACACTAAACTTAATTTTGGTCTAAAATCTGCTTCTGCATTATTGATTATTCCATTGACTGGACATAGAAATAGACCCTGCAATTAGATTTTGAGGTTTTTTCTATCTCCTTGTATGAAACCTTGGACAAACCACTCAAATTGAAATGGGGAGAAAAAAAATTGGAAGAGTACTTTTCTCCTAGAGGATTTCTTAGCAATTTCTTAGTTACTTAGCAGTGTTACAGGGTTATCAAGTCCAGAAGGCATGCCAAAAGCACTATGGTTCAAATTTCAGTAAGCAGTATCCTGTAATACTTTTTTGTTGGAAATAGCAATTTATCCTTATACCAGAATCTAAGCCAGGATTACACCTACATATATATTACATTGCAGATTCTCTGTGTCAGACTCACAGAGAATATGAATCTCTTCAGACTCAGCTTGGAGCTATTGTCTCCATCTGTAGGAGATTATGTTTGCTTATTTGTTGTGCTTTTATCTCAAAAGATTTCTGTATTTACAGACAAGGAAGAACTGGTTGGGATGCAAAGGGCCGGGGGCAGACTTGACTGCTGTGACCATGGAAAGGTAAAGTTTGGGACCCTGAGAGGAGAGAGCCAGGGAAATGACAAGATCACAACCCTAGGCTTCAGAAGAACATATTTTTGACTGTTCAGAGAATTGCTTGGAAGAATGACATGGGATACTGCCCTAGAGAGGAGAGGAAGATTGGAGAGTCAGTCAATTTTCAAGGATTACCTCCTCCAAGTTCAAGACTTGCTGATCTGTTTTAGTAGGAGGTCATGCAAAGGTGGCTGGACCCCCTGTGATGAACAAGGAACTCCTGGCAAAACTGGAGTATAAAAAGAAGGTGTACAAGAGGTACAGGCCTGGGGACAAGTGCCCCAGGATAAACAGAGAATTTTTCAAAATGTGCAGGGATAGACTTAAGAAAGTCAATTCAGAGTTTAATCTGGCAAGGGACAAAAAGGGCAACAAAGAGGATTTCTGCAGGAATAGCAGCAGCACAAGGAAGACCCCAGAAAATGTGGCACAGTGGCTGAATTGGTCAGAGAACCTTGTGACGAAGGACATGCAATACCTTCTTTTCCTTGGTCTTTGCTAGTGTGATTTACTTTCATAAACCCACAGTCTCTGGGGCATCTGTGTCTGGCATCAGTCAGTGGCTGGTAAGCAATTGCATTGGATTTGATTTCCCATTCCTCCCATGGGAAAGTCTGATGCAAGCACAGACTAGTCAGGAATCTGTCCAGTGACAGGACAAGAGATGACACACACAAACTGAAATACAGGAAATACTATTTAAGCTTAGGGAAAGAAGTTCTTAGAGTGCATGTGGTCAGACACTGGAACAGGCTGCCCAGGAAGGTTGTGGAGTCTCCATCAGTGGAGATATTCAAAACTTGACTGGACACAGTCCTCATCAGCCTGCCCTAGCTGACCCTAATGCTCTCCAGAGGTCCTCTCAATCTCACCATGACCTACAATCTGTGACTTACTGCTACATATGCTCCTCCATGCTCACGGGTAAGCATCACATCAGCTTACTTCTCACGGGGAACAGTTGTTCATGGTGACTTGCCACATGTAATTACCCTGAGAATCTGGTGTCACTCTGTGCAAGGTTCTGCACAAAATTTTGAACTTTTCCTGCCATGAAGAAAGTACAGCCTAAATATGGAGTTAAAACAGGTATGCACAAGACATTGATAACAGTACATTGAGAACATCGATAACAATGTAAGAGTCACAAACACCTTATTTAGTACCAGGCATCAGAACAGAGAACGTTGGGGGTAATTGATTAAGAAGGCTTTGTAAATGTTTAATTGCCCCCTCCTTCCATATATGAAAAAGTGATACTCTCATAATCTGCATAAATTGCTATTTGTTTTATAACAAACGTTTTATCTAAAAAGCAGTATGATTACAGTTTCCCTCTTTCAACAGGATGTATATTTCTTTAGTTTTCAAAAGTATAGCAAAATACAGTTTTTAAACATCTGTTTATAGCAGCTGGAGGAGCTGTGTAAATCTTTAATATTGTATGCTTGTTCTCTTGGTTTCTGTCATCATCCATAATTTAAAGCAACTAAATCCTGGATTTAGAAAGGTTCACCATTTAGCTAGATCCAGAAGTAACACACAGCACGCTTGTTTTTTCCTTAGGGTGTTAAGAAAGGAGCTTCAAGCTTTGATGAGGTGATAAGATACAAGGATATTTAAAGGAATGTGGAAGGGCCACTAGATACATCAGGTGCAGCACCACAGCCTTAGACTCTCCTCTGTGGCCAGCAGCTATGAACTTCAGCAGAATATTCAATGGAGAGTAAAATTTAATTAGAAGTGAATTGTGCCAGGATCTTCTGCCTTCATTCTAAAGATGATAAGACTTGACAGCACCTCTGTCCACTCAGGGTGAAATTTATTGAGACTTCACTATCATATACCAGCTTTGTGGAATTAAAAGCAGTCAAGTAAAATGCTAGTAAAGAAAGTATCTAACGATTTAGGTTTAAAAATGTCAGCCTTCAATTCTTGCACCTTTACCAGAAGTACAATTTTGTAGAGTGGTCAAGAGTTATGTAAGCAATTGCAGTTTTGTACTGCGATAAAAAGGGGCTGCTGCCTTAAATCACTTGCCCTTACTCAATATAAACTTTTTTTTTTTCTTTTTAATTAGAAGAGCAAATGACCATGTTAAGAGACAGATTTCTTTAATTAAGGTTCTGTAACTTGTATTTTTTTTCCACTGAAGGTTTAAATCAAAGGCAGAAAAACAGAACACAGGACAACAATGTGTTACTTAAATCTGCTTGGAAGTAAAATTTTCTGTCTCAATAAGAATTAGGAGATTCTTCCAGGATTAAAATGCACTAGTACATTTCTTGAGATTGAAGATCTGATTTACACTTAGCATTTTAAATATACTGAGAAAATAGTTTATTTAGAAGATCCTCAGATGTATCACAAAATGAGAAATTTAAGGGGCCCAGGTCTCTCCAGAAGCAAGATGATAAAAAAAATAAAATTGCAAGCAAAAAAAAAAAATTTAAAACTAGTTTATATTACAGGTTAAATTAAGTTTAAATTAAAGCTAAGCATAACATTCTGACTAGAAGGGAACACCATAGGTTTATATAAATTACCCAAGGGCTGTATCTCAGAAAGACTTCCTAAGAAATCATGGTTATCAGTAGGTTGTTTCTTACCAGCATGATACTAATATTTTTTTTTACTTACAGGGAATTGATGATGGTTCTATACACACCATGAGCACAGTCAGTTTCAGTGTAGTTTTGGGGTGTGTACAAAGATCTTCTGTTTCTCCTGCATTCTTTATCAGATTACTCCATTTCTCTACTTCAAGCTGATCAGCTCATATTTTTTGTACCACTGATACTTACTGCATCCTTCCTCCACAGCCACGATTCAGAGGTCAAGGTGTACCTCAGTGGCTTCTAGGTTACACAGAATTGCAGTCTACCATTCATTTGCTTCTCATATGTGAGGTCTTGAAACAAAAGAGAAACTACTCAGCCATGCTGTGGCTGAGGTCTCACACTTAGCAGGGCCATGTATATAGAAGGCTGCCAATGGCCACACATATAGAGGGAGGCCAATGCACCCTTCAGGAAGGGGAGTTGTCTGGCACATGCTGTGTCATGCTCCTAAACGGATGTGATGCAAGTCTTGCATAATTTTGGCCCTGATATTATTGCAGCAAACTGAAAAATGTCCACCCTGCTTTATTATAAAACTTGGTGTTTTCTTTGATAATCGCTGTACAGTTATTAATTTTAATAAAATGTAGATAAAGATTTTGGGGTAGGATATATTTCTGGTCTGATGTAAGTTATGTGTGAATATACTCTATCTTGCCCACATTACTAATGGGTGTTGTACTGGCTTGCTCTCAAACCACATCACTATCAATATCTTCATGTTTTCTTGTTTGCAGTGCTTACAAAAAGCCACGGATGTACCAATCTTCACTAAGCAGTGCATTTAAGATGTTTCAAAATCTAGGCGTAATGCAAGATGAAATGCATCAATTCTGAGAATTCCTCCTTGATTATTCCTGGAATTTGAAAATGGCATTGACAATCAGCCGGTGGTATGCAGTGTAAATACAATGGGAATCAGCCACTGGCATGAAGAAAGTGGTGCCATTGAGAAGTGGTGTGCCCTTCTGGCAGGTATAGTTATCATTCATAGGAACCCTGTAATGATGTAAATATGTTCTGACTCTTTAAGTATTCAATTACCTGAGGGAGGGAGATTAAACTATGCACATTAAAGAATCCATATGCATATATATGTGTGTGTTTGTGTGTGTGTGTATATTTACACCTGAAGGGATGGGCAGCCAGGTGTCTACTGAAGCATTAAAGGTTGCACCTATATTAATGCAGTAGCATTGAGAGCGCACAAGGTTTGCATGACATCCATCGCCCTGTTTGCCTGGCATGGCTCTGCTGAGGGTCATCTCTCTCAAGCAGCTCTCAGGCACAGTTTGGGGGTCAGCATGGGCTGTGGTCCCCTTCCACAGTCAGTCTGGATTTTGCATTTCTGTGCTGGAAATGTAAGGAGTTTTATTTGGGGTTTTTTTGTGCAAGGTGTCCTGAAACAGTTGGCCTATGCATCAGAGTACAGGATCTGGTCCTCTGAGCATACATAGCCAGCAACAGCAACATGGATCTGTTCAGGCAGGAAGCAGGACTGTGGGATGTGAACCGGAGGACTGCCTGTTCTGCAGTAATTAAGCATCGCATACCGTAAATCCTGGTGAGTGCAAACTGTACTGCAGAATGAATTTACTCCTGTCCAAAAACTGTTAAATATTGTAACGTCAAGGCTGTGAATGACAGTTTCATAGACTGAGCTGATGTGCACATTGCAAATATGCTGAGCACACCAGGCCCTGTAGAAAAATATGCTGATTATTTTAGTCCCAGGTGGCCAGCTTGCAGCTGTTCAGCCTCAGAGATACTTCTTAGGCAGGCCTGCTGCTTCTTGACAGTCCCAAGTGTGTCATTTCCCTGCCAGCTGTGTGCAGGGAAGATGGCTCCCAAATCCTGAATTATACAATGGTCTCAGCTGAGGTTTCTAGTTACCCTGATGCTGGTAGTGCTAGATGTGATGGCATAGGACACAGGTGTCCCCTCTCAGTTCTGAGTGTAGGAAGCACAGGTTTCCATGCTTCTTGTTCTTTGTAGAAGGACAAAACCATGGTGGATGAAGTATATTCATTTTAGTTGAAGAAATGCATCTGAATGGTCTGTCAGCTCATTCACAATCCTCTTTCATGCATTCTTAGTAGCTATGTTTTATATGAATAAATTATATTTGCCCAGGACTTGTCTCTGGAACTGAGCTCAACTGACATGGTGTGGTTTATTTATCGTATTAAACATATAAGAAAGATATTAAAATATTAGAGAGCATCCAAAGGAGGTCCAGAACGATGGTGAAGGGCCTTGATTGGAAGCCGCATGAGGAGTGGCTGAGGTTAATTTTTCTGTTCAGTCTGGGGAAGAAGAGACTGAGAGGAGACATCATTGCAGTCTACAGTTTCCAATTCTTCAGTTTGAACAACTCATTACTCCTTGTTCTGTCACCACAGATCCTGCCAAAGAGTCTCTCTCTGACTTCCCTGTAAGGCCCCTTTAAGAAACTGGAAGTCTTCCATGACGTCTCTCACTGCTCAGATTTGTGCCAAAAGACATAACCAAACTCTTCTTTGGTAAACCCTGTTTCATTGATAAAACCTATTCCAGAAAAACTTGTTTCTGTAGGATTTGTATGCAGAAAAAAGAGCTTTACTTAAATTTAATCTCCTTCATCTCCCCTACTAACCCTGAAAACAAAAGCAAGATTTCAATTCCTTTCATGAAACAAAAAAAAAATTACATTTCAAGAAAGGAATTAAAACCTTGAAATCAGAGAACAAAGTGAAACAAACACACTGGAAAGAAAATAGGATGAAATCAAATGCAAGTAAGTGAAAGGAAAATTTAGAAATGAAGTGAATAAAGCAAAATGGACTGGGATGAAATAAGGTACAATGAAAAAAACTGAAACTTGTAACAATTATAATAATTGAAATCTCAAAATCACGGAAAAAAGTGAAAAGAAAAGACAGGAGAAGAAATGGATGAAATGAAATGAAATGCTACAAAAAAAATTTAAGAATTCCGATATGAAGAGAAAACTATATAATAGAATGACATGAAGTGCAGGGAAATGGACTGAACCTTGCAAAATTGATCCTCATTGAAATCTCAAGATTGCATTTCCTTTCATGAAAGTAAAGTCTTCATTTCATGAAAGGAAATGAACTCTTGAAATCACAGAAGAAAGTGTAACAAACACTCTGGAAAGGAGATATGATAAAATAAAATGCAATTAAAAAAAAGAAACTTTGGAAATGGATTGACTACAACCAAATGGATGGGGAGGAAATGAGGCGCAGTGCAAAGGACCGAAACTTGCCAAAATGATACTTACTGAACTCTTGAAATCAGGGAACGAAGTCAAACCAAAAGACAGGAGAAGAAATTGATGAAATGAAATGCTAAGGAAAAGAAAAAGAAAATTCTGAAATGAAGTGAAATGTGTATAATGGCATGGGATGACATTAAGTACAGTGAAATGGACCAAACCTTGCTGAATTGATCCTCATTGAAATGGCAGGATTTCATTTTCCTTCATGAAACAGAGAACTTCATTTCATGAAAGGAAATAAAATCTTGAAACCAGAGAACAAAGTGAAACAAACACACTGGAATGGACATATGACGCAATCAAATACAAGTTTAAAAAAAAAGAAAATTCAGAAATGAAGTGAATAGAATGACATGGACGGGGATGAAACGAGGTGCAGTGAAAAGGACCGAACAACACTATGTTCCCAAGCCAACTGTGAAGTTTCCCCACCTTGGTGTTAAGTCCTATGCTAGCTCTATGTATCACTACCACAATTATCTCTGGTTCTGCTCATCTTGTTTGTTAAGTGTTATCACAGCTGAAAAAAGGAGATTAATAAAATATCCCCCCATACTGACAGGGCTTCTCAGAGTGTGTCAAACTCCACATTAATGAAACTTCTGTATGGATTTTAGATTTCAACAACTATAGCAAGACAGAGATAAGTAGAGAAAATGAGGGATGTTGGAAGATTAAAATGATGTCAAAGACAAATGTGAAGAGCAAATATTAAATACACATCTCAATTTTATATCTCGCGACAGAATTATGAAGTGTTTTCAAAATTTCAAGATTAATTTACTTTTATGAACTCTGAAAATCCCTGAGGTGAAACAAAATAGGTCAAAATTCAGAAAGTTGCTTTACTGTGGGGGGCAAATTTGACCAGGTTTGAGTCAAAGGTAGTGTCTATAGTGCTCTCCAGAGTGTCAAGGCCATTTTTAGGTCAACAGAAGTATTTATCCTCTTTTTCTACTCATAAAAGAGCATTTGTTGCTCTTCTTCCTAGGAAGATCATTTGATTGCACTCAATGCAGAGTACCTCAATTTTTTGTGAGCCTCCAGCAACTCTAAGTCCTTGCGTTGACATGGCCTGGCATGAAGGTGATCAGGAATCTTGTTTTGAGATAACCTGCTTGGACAGGCTGCTTTCATGAGAAAATATAGATCAGATATGCTAGGACTGCTCTTGAATTCAAAACATAACCAACTGGACTTCTGTACGGCCTTTGACATAGTTGTCCAAAACATCCACATCTCTAAGTTAAGGAGATATGGATTTGATGCTGGTAGAATAGCACAGAAATCGTGCATTGATGGGGGTAGAAAGAGACCCTGAGAGCTTTGTTATGTAGCCCTGAGATACAGAATCTTTTGGAGAACTGGTCAGTACTAGATTTGGATTCCAGACCCCATCTTCAGAGATGTGTAGGACTTTTATTCAATATAACTTGAATGCAAACATTAACCAAACACCAGAAACAGAAAGGCAGTAGTATCTAAGTGTATCTTTGAGGTTAGAAATACAAAGGTCATGAATACATAGATTCTCTTACATAATCAAGATGTGTTTAACATTCAGATTCTCTCTATTCAGCCAAAGGATGGAAAGAGGCTTGGCAGAAGGGTGCTTATACAAGTGGCTAAAGTACAGGAGCAATTCCCACACTCGTTTCCAGAAGCATGCAAAATTACAATATAAGAGAAATAAATGCTTAAACATCTCTAGATTACAATCTGAAGAGTAGGCAAATTCTTTTGCTACAGTGAAAACCTTTTAAATAATTTGGAGCTACTTTTTAATTTATGATTGTTGCAACTATTTTCTTGACACAAAAAAAACATGGTCAGGAGAAGAATAACTTAAAATAAAGCCAGTCCTCAGCAAGCACTGAATTATTTAGAGACTTTATTAGTACTACTAGTTTTAAGCCTTGCCTTCTTCTTCAGCTAATTTAAAATAGGAGCAAAACCCAACAACAACAACAAGATATAGGGAGGTCTTGGCAGGCAGAAGTGTGCCTTATTCTTGTACTCCTACTCATCCATCGAGTGACCCCACATCATTCCATCCTGACATATAAACCTTTAATATATAGTTACTGTGATTTATATTCTAATATAGCAGACAAAGGCATCTACAACTTAATTTGGAAAAGTAGAAGTTCAAGACAGGAATTTCAGAAAGTGTTCCTGGTGATTTTAGAGGACACAGAAAGCTCATAGCTCTATAGTCACGCTCTCTTCTTTTTTTAATACAGACCTCAGAAATGTTGTGCTATGGTATGTAGTCCTGTATCTCCACGTACAACAAAATGCTTCTGAAAACACAATAACATAATCTTCATTCAGGGAGGAGTACTGTATTCCAGATGGCACAGCAAGCAAAAGTTGTCCTAACTATTCTTAAACCTTTCACAGTATCACGGAATATCCTCAGTTGGAGGGGACTCAGAAAGGTCACTGAAGTCCAGCTGCTGGCCCTGCACAGGACAATCCCAAGAGTCACACCATGTGCCTGAGAGCATCGTCCAAACGCTTCTAGAACTCTGCCAGGCTTTATGTTGTGACCACTTCCGTGGAGGAACCTGTTCCAGCCACCCTCTGGGTGAAGAACCTTTTTGTAATATCCAACTTAAAACTCCCCTCTCTCATCTTATTGAGGCTGAACAAGACAAGTCACCTCAGCTACTCCTCATATAGTTTCCACTCTATTCCCATCACCATCTTTGTAGCCCTCCTTTGGACATTCTCTAATAACTTTATGTCCTTCTTATATTATGATGCCTAAAATGGCATACAGGACTCAAGAGACATTGTTATACCTGCATGTAGGTTGTCCGAAAGTCCCTTTTATTTTGTAAAGAATCTGTTTTTCGTTTATAGATATAAAAGCAAGCAGCACATTCTTAATGACCTACTGCTTGAGGGTGATCCTTCAATATGCAGCGCAACACTATTCTGGAAGAGGTTGTTAAAGTGTTGCTAGTTCTTCCCCAGTGGAAATTTATTAAAAAAAAATAAACATTTATCATTAGTGGGCTTCTGCTCCCATTTCATCCTGCTAATGAATCCCTTCTACAAGGATTAGATGTTGATTAGATATAATGGCTGTTAATGATCTTATCTACTAAATTAAGGCAGATGTTAAGGGATTTATACTTAAAAATACCTCATGTGGTAAATCTCAGGGGTGTGCAGAAGAAAGGCAACACTGTCTGCATTCATAGTGATAACAAATTAACCATGACCTGAAGAGGCCAGGAAGTGTTCATATTATTTGATTAGAAAGGTACAAGCAAAATTCCTACTTCCATATGAGCATTTTTGAAGAAAATGGAATGAAAAAAAAATTCTCAAAAGACTCTGAACCCAAAAGTAATTTTTAAAATGTCATTTATCTGTAAGCTGTGAAAATTATTCCTGCTAGAGGAACTCAGTCTTGCCTAGTGAGAGGGACCAATCTGATTTTTATTTATGCCTCAACATATGTTATACATGAGGTGAAAAATTACTCTATGGGCTGTACATGTGCTGGGAGCCCTGTCCCCAGGGAGGCTTTGTCTGGCAGCCGATCAGGGGAGAGAAAGCTTACGTGACTGGGCTGCAAGTGACCCCCCACTGGCCGGTGGGGCAGATTCCTGGATGCCCAGGAAAGAATGCCTGGGAAATTGGGCCATGGGAGGAGCTATAAAAGCTAACTGCAAAAAAAAGTTAACTGCACCACGACGGGGGCCATTCTTTCTTTGGGTTTCTTGGAGGGAGCAGGGGCTTGCCCGGAGGGCCAGCTTGAGCCCCTTCACCCCCTCACCTTTCTTTCCCTGTCCGTACCTGTCCGTGTGCCCTGCTTTGCCGCTTCCCCAAGGCAGCTTGTCACCATCACAACTTAGCACTCTGATGTTTCTCTGACAGACCAGATGCCACCTGCACCCAGCCCACAGCCGTCGTTCGCCGACACCAGAGACATGCTGCTTGCCACCGCTCGGAAATCACGCCCAGCCGGTCACAAGAGCTGCGCAGGCTCGCCGCAGCTCACAGCATGCACGCTCCATCTGCCAGCCACGTATGGGGCACCACGGGGTACACTGGTAATGTTGTCCCTGTCTTCTGTTTCTGTATCCATCTCTTTTTTTCCCTCTCTGCTCCCTTTCCTATCCCCCTTCATTAGGAACACTTATCTTTCTTTATCAATAAACACTTCTCAGATATAATATTGCCATGTTCACGCTTTATTTTCACCCAAGAAATCTATCAAAAAGAATCCTCTCTGATTCCCCTTTTACAGCGGGGTGGGACACCAGGGTTACCCTGTAATGAAATCTCAGCTTTTTTTCCCTTACTATTCCCTTACTGGTAAGTAATTTTTAGTGTAGTGATCTTACTGGACTGGGTAGTAGTAAATTCCTGGAAAATAAGCAAATGGCTCCTTTGTGAATGAGAGCAGGGCTATAAAACGAAAATGGGAGAATGAAACTCACTGGCTGAACATGTGAGTGAAAAAGAGATGTGTGTGATAAGGGCATACTTGAGGAATAACCTGTGAAACAGTCCCCTAGGAAGAGGAAGAAAGTTGCACCACTGCCAGATCAACTAAAAAATGTTTTATGCTTATGTGAATCTCTGTTTTTCATTTTTCTTTTAGTAATGCCAATGTTTATAGTATTAGAGGTATCTACAGGGAAGGATAAAACATTCTAAGGTCTTTGACTTGATGGAATGCTCCAGGTTGGCTATTTAGCAAGAGAATTTCTGGATTATGGCCCTCTTAGCTGAACTTAATATTCTTTCAGCAGTTTTATAATAATTTAAGTGTCAAAACACGCTCTTTGGGAGACCCTTCCATTATTGCCTTTTAATGACCAAGATCCTCTGAGTCCTCCATCAAGACAGCAAAATATTCTATCATGCTCAGTATTACAAGCAAGTTGGCATACATACGCTTATTTTTTGGCTCATATGTTTAATTCTGTAAAGCCCTGATGTGATTATTAAGAATAAGAGTCATTGATAAAATTGCATTGATGGGTGAAATTTATCTTGTACAGAATGGCAGCATGAGGCCAAAGTAAGATGTATGTGGGATATTAGCCTCTGATGATTCTCTGCTAAGGAAGAATTTAATTAACAATAAATTTAATTATTTTATTTTGATATGCAGGGTTTTGCAGACTTTCCTGAGTTTGTCAGCATAGCTAAGAATCTCCAGGATGAAATGAGGGTCAGATTTTTAAAAGTAGCTAATAATTTTGGCTAGCTTTTTTTTTTTTGTGGATTTTTGGAAGGAAAAAGAGATTCTGATATAAAATTTGAGACACCTTCAAAGCAACTCTTTTTCAGAAAGCTTTGAGAATTTAATAATTGAAACTCAGATCCGTGGGAAAATGGTCTCCAGGTGAGTTCCCAAAGACACTAGCATTTCTTGAGCACCTAGGTGTGGACTCTTGAGCCTTGTCTTCAAAGTTCAGAGCCTCTCTCAACTGGGTTTTAAATGTTGCTGTGAGGAGCTAATTTAATTTTGATTTCTGTCTCAGTACTGGTTGTCAGAGGCATGTGGGGGAGGGGGTGCACATGTGCCACTTGCAGGAGGCAGCTAGAAGAAGATGGACGAAAGCCTTGCCTCTGGGGAGACTTTGCCTGGCAACCATTTCCCACCTCACATGCGATAGGCAGTCAGCAGGAGACCACCAGGGACACTGTAAGGTCCAGAGAGGTTCTCCAGTCAGATGGCAAAAGGTCTCCACCAATGGATTGCAGTGGAATGTTGGACTGGGCCAATGGTCTCCTGTCAGCAGGCAGACTTTGGGAGGAGCCAGGGGGTATAAAAGTAATTGTGTCACAAGCTCTGGGATTTGTCTGTTTCCTTTTTGCTTCTTGCCCTGGGTCCAGCTCATTTTTGTCTCTTCTGCCCTCGCTGGCCCTTGCTCGCCCTCACTCACCCTCCCTCTCGCTGGGCGCTTGGTGGGACACCGACTGACCTCCAAGCCTCGTGTGTAGCCTGTGTCCTGCCTCCTTGTGTTCCTGTCCAACGCCCTGCCTGCTTTGTCCCTGCGTTCCTGCCTGAACCACCTGCTTCCAACCTCGCTTCACTGATCCAGCCTGTCGCTGTGATCCTTGCCACGACCCTGTCCAGGGCTCTGCGCCTCCTGCCCGAGCGCCAACTCACCGCGTGTCCAGCCACCCGTTGCCACAGGAGCTGTGCCTGTGGAGCTGCGCTGCGCCGGGAGCAGCACAGGCTCCTCTGTCAGGGAACGTGCACACATCCCCTGCTGCTTGGACATCGACAGCACTCCCTGATCTTCTGGTGGTAACACCTGCTTTTTCTCTCTGTCTCCCCTCTCTCCCTCTCTCTCTCTCTCTCTCCCCTCATCCTTTTCCATTTTCCTTCCTCCTTTTCTGTCTTTTCTAGTCCTCTTTAGTAGGGCAACTCCTTTTTTTTTGTTACCAATAAATGGTTCTCAGATACAATGTTGTCTCAGTTGACTTAATTTTGTCCTAGACCATCCATTTTAAAATAACTCCCCATGGTTCCCCATAGTGGAATGCGGCAGTTGCATCGCGTCAAGGCCTTCTTTATTTCTCACTCTGCTCTCCCACAGTGAGAATATTGGGAGCTGGGAGATGATGCCAGCGGTGCAGTTGATCTGAGCTTACCAAATACATATTATGTGCCATTTAATGCCGTACTCAGCAATACACACAGAGTGTGCGGGTGGCGATGTTTGGGTTGGTAGTCATTGCATGGACACTGTCTGGGCATTATTCTACTTGTGGGAGAAAGTGAACAATTGCCTTTGGATCTTCCTCTCCTTTTCCTTTTCCTTTTCCTTTTCCTTTTCCTTTTCCTTTTCCTTTTCCTTTTCCTTTTCCTTTTCCTTTTCCTTTTCCTTTTCCTTTTCCTTTTCCTTTTCCTTTTCCTTTTTCCTTTTCCTCTCCCTTCCCCTTCCCCTTCCCCTTCCCCTTCCCCTTCCCCTTCCCCTTCCCCTTCCCGTTCCCCTCTGCTTTTATGTCAACCCATGATTTTTTTCTTGCCTCTCACCTTCCCATTCTCACCCCCATTCCCCTGGGGAATGCGACTGTGTGACTGGGTGGGGTTGAGCTTCTGCCTGCCAGGTTCCACCCACCATGCCAAATATCCCTGTGTTACCATTGAACATACTAACCATTTCCAAAATGGTCACTTCTTTTTTTTCCAGTGCAGCTAGAAAACCACTTCTGCAGACAGTCAAATATCTCCTCATGTACTCAGCACTGATTTCAGAGCTACCTGTTGCTGTTAAGAGAAACAAGTTGGACCAGAGACCTAACTGCACACAGGCTCGTGCCTGGTTCAGCACTGAGCCAGAAGCTATTGTCTATGAAATGGTTAGGGGACTGGAACATCTGCCACACAAAAGCAGTCTGAGTGAGCTGGCATTCTTTAGTATGGAGAAGGCTCAGGGGAGATCTAATCAGTGTATATAAATACCTGTCAAGAGACAGTAAAGAAAGTGGACCTAGGCTTTTCTCACCTGTAGTCAGTGTAATGAAAGAGGCATTAAATACAAATGGAAATACGGAAAATTCCATTTACTTGGTCTCTCCAAAAACCAGCTGAAAGCCACACTTTCATTGTTCTCTGAAGCAATTTTCTGACTAACATCTGAATCCTGCTCTACAGGCGGCTTCTTTCTATTGGTCACAGATGCTTCTGGAAGCCTGCTTCAGTGTGGGCTCTCCACAGTCCGCAGCTTCCTTCAGGGCATGTCACCTTTGCTGGCATGGAGTCCCTCCTGTGCTGCAGGGTGGATATCTGCTCCTGCCTGCTCCTTTGTGGGCTGCAGGGGCACAAAACTGCTTCCATGGTTTTCTCTACATGGAAATCTCTCTGGTGCCTGGAGAACTTCCTTCTTCACTGATTGGTGTCCACAGTGCTGTCTTCTCTCTCTGTTTGTCAGTCCATGTCTCTCTCAGATGTTGCACAGCATTTTTCACCCTTTCTTCAATACATTGTATCAGAGAAACCACCAGCTTGACTGATGGGTCCTGCTTTTTTTGGCCAGAAGCAGACCCATTTTGGAGCCAGCTAGAACAGGCTCTATTCGAATGGCGACGGTCCCTCATCTCTTCTCAGGTGCCACCCTTGCAACATCCCCTGCTACCAAAACCTTGCCACACAAACAAAATAAGGGCATGTATGAGACTAATACTGGATGGTGATATCCTATGTCGATCATATAAGAGTATCAGAAAAAAAAAGAATTGAAGAGTGGAGCAACAAAGACAATTTATACTTGTGCAAAGCACAAATAAGGGCTGTAAGGGCTACTGGTGCCTGGCAAAATTATGGAGAAGATTATTCTGGACATTATTGAAAAATGTATTAATTTTCCCCTTTTCTAATAAATGAATTTTTCTGTAAACTACTTTCAAGGAATTTAGCTCTACTGCACCTGTTTGGTCTAAATATAAAAAATATAAAAGTTTTTGAAACTTAAAGTCATATAAAGAACTTCCAAATAAAAAGACTAGAAAAATTATTCTGAAATGGTAATCTTGGTAAAGGAATGTTATAAGATAAGCTCTCCAAGGCTCACTTTTTTTTCCCTAGTGATATGACTACGGCATGCCAGAATTACATTAATTCTGTCATCAGAATCAGTTGATGACAAATTGACCTTATTGTTTTCTACAGCTTTCTCTTGAGAGGGAATAGAGAGGAAGGTGCTGATCTCCTCTCTCTGGTGAACAGTGATAGGGCACATGGAAATTGTATCAAGCTGCATCAGGGGTGTTCAGATTGGATACTAGGAAAAAGTTCTTCAGTGAGAGAGTAGTCAAGTACTATAAGAAGCTTCTCAAGGAATTGGTCATGGCACCAGGCCTGTCAGTGTTCAAGATGCATTCGGATAATGCTCTTAGATAAACAGTTTAACTCTTCGATTGCACTGAGTAGAGTCAGAATTTGGACTTGGTGATTCTCTTGGATCACTTCCAGCTCAGTGTGTTCTATGATTCTATTGCTGTTTATACACTTAGAAGTAACTTGAGTAGCTTCTCAATTGCAATGACCAGAAACTAGAGCTGCAAACATTCACACTGGAAAAAAAAAAAGTAATTGACAGTAAATAATAATGGGAAGGTGTTATCACAGGAGGTTGTCCATTCATCATCACTTTAAACAATCAAATAGAGATTAGCTTTATTTTTACACAAATGAAAGAAAAATATCATTGAATATTCATATAATATCAGGCAGAAATTTGGTTATTGTTGGACTTAAACTGTCTAATATTTCTAGGAGGATTGGCAAGGGCAGGAAATTCCATCAGTGATGTCACATGTTCAATTTTTAATAAATGTTCTTTCAGAAGAATAGCATCAGTGTTTTATCACTCATCATTTTCATGACTGAAAATACAGACTTTTAATAGCAAACTTGTAAACAATAAATTAGTGTTTGATATACAGTCAAAAGAAGAACAATTCAAACTTCAAAGAAACACCATTTCAACCACAGCAGTACATTCTCAGGTGCTTCTAATCTACAGTTGTTTGGACCAGTTTTTCATCTCTGTCCAACAGAGGTGTTAAAGACATATCAGATTATTAAATTAAATTAAATTCACCAGTCTGGCAGACATTTAAAAGATATATTGATTACTAAACCAGTTACAAGAATCATCTTAAAAGTCCCAGAAATAGTGAGCTACAGAGCATTCTGAATTTCAGCGGAAGTGTGGGATCATAAAATTTGCCCTCAGTTAGATGCAAACTACCTTTTTTGTGTCAAGAAGTCATATTCTTGAAAGAGTAATAGTGAAGAGCAGATAGCATTTATGTCCAAATGAAGTCACAATCATTTTCATGGCATCTACCTGCTTACAGTTCTGATTTCTGTCAAACAGAAGTTGGTAGGAAAAGAATGGCCAAATGTTTTTCATGCAAGTTTTCTGCTGGGTAACAAGATGAGAATTTTACTTTCAGGTCCTCATAGAACTGTTTGCTACTAAACATCATAGTTTCAACTCCTGTTCTACTAGATTATGAAACTGTGAAAAGCAGAAAGTAACTGTCAGTTAAGGCAAAAGATGGACACTGAAAATGTGGGTGTCAACTGACTGCTGACTTGTCTGATTAGACCTGTAGATTTTTCCTTTACTATTGGTTGCTCAGCCCCCCACTTTACAGACAAACCCAAACCAAATCAAAGTGTGTTATGATGAAAAACTGTGCGAAAGCTGGATCTTCCTGTACATCTAGATCAGGTTTTAGCAACCAGCTACTGATTCTGGCACAGGTATTTTTCAGTAGCGAGGGACCATGTAAGAAAAAGGCACAATTAAAGTAAGAGCAGGATGAACTAATAACTGGCTCCAAACATGTTAAAGACAAGAAGGTGGTTTGAAGAAATCAACATGAGTTTATGAAGGGGAAATACTTGATCAAACTGATAGCCTTCTATGATGAGATTACAAACTCAGAGGGTATTGCTTATCTTCACTTTTGCAAGGCTTTTCACCCTGTGTCCTGCAACATTCTCATCAAGAAACCAAAGAAATGTGGACTAGAGAAGTGGACTCTGAAGCAGCTCAGAAGGTGGCTGAACTGCCAAGCGTGAAGGGTTGTGAACAGCAGCCCCTAGTGTACACCAGCAGTCAACACTGAAACTGATACGGTTTAGCGCATTCCTTGATGACGAGGATGGAGCATACACTAAAAAGTTTGCATATGATCTGAAACTGAGGGGAGTGGTTGATGGATGAGGTGGTTGTGCTGCCATCCAGAAAAACCTCAGCAGACTGGAGAAATGGTCTGACAGGACCATCATGGTGCTCAACAAAGAGAAATGCCAAGTTCTGCCCCTGGTGAGAGTCAACCCCATGCATCAGGACAGGCTGGGGACTGAACAGCTGGGAACCAGTTTTGTAGAGAAGGACTTTGGGGTTCTGGTGGACACCAAGCTTACCATGGGACAGAAAACTGTACTTGCATCAAAGAAAGCCAAGAGAATCCTGGCCTTTGTTAGGAAGAACTTTGACAGCAGGCAGAGAGACCTGACCCTTCCCCTATGCTCATCCCTGGGATGCTGTGTCCTTTTTTGAAGCATCTAATGCAAGAGAGATTGGATGACTGCAGAGAAAGACCATGAAGAAAATTAAGGGATTGCAGCATTTTTTCGAGGTGAAGAAGAAGATGAGAGCTGAGAATGTTCAGCCTGGAGAAAAGAAGGCTTATGGAGGAGCTTATCACTGTGTATTCATGTATCTAGTATTCATATACCAGATACTAGAGAGTAAAGAGGATGGAGCCATACTCCTCTCAGTGGCATCCAGTGGAAGTACAGGAGGCAATAAGAATGAATTGAATACAGTCAATTCCATTTAAACACTTCCAATTCTGTAATTCATTGGGCTGCCTTCCTGAAGTGATTACATTTATGCAGTGACAACAGGAATTTTAAATAAGAAAATTAAATGCCTAATTTTTGGACCACAGGATAAAATGCACTCTATATAAATGAGCAGTCTTCCTCAAACCAATGTAATGATAATAAAGCTATCTATCTACCTTTCTGCCTCATGATCTTGATTATGCCTGATAGCACATGTACAACACACACAAAAGCAGTGAAACCTCACTAAGGCATTAACCACTAAGGTACTGCCTCTTTGCATCAAGGAGAGTGTTTTTTGTTATTAGAGGAGCATTAGTTCAAGAAAAGTGAGTTCTTGACTTCTCTTCCATAACTGTACTATGAGCATGGCTACTCCCTGGTTTTGAGGGCCTAGTCATTTTTCCATGCATGTCACAGGGAACTGCAGCCTTTTGAAAAATAATTCTGAACAACTATTGATACCTTGAAGTGGCTAGACAAGATTAAGAGAATAAAAGCAAGTATTTATTGAAGGGCCTTCAATAGATACACCTTGGGCAGTCAGAAAGCTCCGAGAGGCTACACCCAAGATGGACATTGGGTCATGGGTTTTTCACACTTTTATAAGTTTGATCTATTTGCATATCAGAGTTAATTCTCCAATTACAATTTCAGGTAATGATGTCATTACCTCAAGTTTCTTGCACCTTTCCAGAGGCTTAGTTTACATATGTCAGGGCCTGGGACAGCAATGTGTCCTTGAGTCCAGGCCCAGAGAGGATTTGTTATTTCTAACAGTAGCTAACAGGCTATGTGGAGTTTTAGAGTTACACGCTAAACCAGTACAGGGTCTGAAAATATAAAAGCTAAATCCTAAGGCATCACTATGAGGTGGAGTTATTTGCTTTTTCCCCTAGTGATCCCTAAAGTCTGCTAAGTCTTTAAATGGAAGTTCTTTTCTGTATATACAATTAATTTTCTGGGTGTTGATCAGGTCAATATCAAGCTACACAGAATTGTAATCAGCAGGGAAACGCTAATAAGAAACACGAACATTCCATCATAAACCAATAAAAACAATTCAGTATGTAACAGGCCGCCTTTAGCAGCTATTGCAGTACTTCAAAGTAAACTTTGTGTAATAATGTGCAAAGATGTGTCCTTAGGCTTCAGAAATATGATCTATTATTTGTTATCAAAATCATTAACAACTGTGCTGGTGTTGGTCAATAAAAAATCATGTCTAAAATCCCAAGGTACAACTGACAGCGTTATCCAATATAATATTCTTCTGCTCTTAGTGTGGAAGAGATATCAAAGTATTTGTTTCCCCATCTGACAAGATACATAAATATGAAACTGAAACTGGAAAGTAGGAAGCAGCTGTTGATAGGAGGTAATATATGGCATGTGAATTGTGGTGCACACTTCAATACAATTGTTTAAAATAAAACTGGCAGAAAGAGAAGAAAATAAGATTTATGGTGCATGAGAGTTGAGACATATTGCCTACACTGAAAGGAGCAATTTATTGTCTGTAGAACAATGCAGTGAAGATGTTACAAAGAGAGCTTAACCATAAATGATTAGTTTACACAAAAGAGCCTGATTTTGCTTATTAGGTTTCGTTGAATTCCAAAGCATGTACGACAATTTACTGTATTTAAATATATTCTGCTATTAATTAGCTACTGAACCTGAATAAGAACACATTTTCGCCATGAGCCTAACTGGAAAGAAGATTTTATTCTTTCTTTGATACATGTTCACAGCTCCATTAAATTTCTATCCAAGAGTCATGATCTTAGTCATGTATTGCCAAAGGAAATAGTAGGCACATGCAGGTTCATTGGCTAAGGGGTATCTGTCACCTAGACGTAGGGACAGGCTGTTCTCACAAAGGAGAAGACTTCATCCTCTCCCATATGCTGCAGTTTGTTTTAGTTAGAGAAGAAAAGATCTTTTTTATGGATCCAGACCTGGAGAATGACCAAAATTTTATGAGAAATGGAAACACAAATGTCAGTGCCCCACTGCAGATAAACAGATGACATTTTTTGGAGGACATGAGCATGTGTGGATTTAATGGTTGAAGGTGTGTTAAAGTGTCTTAAGGGACTGGAATGGTCTGGTGAAAGGGAGTGGGGTAGGAACTTGATGATCTTTAAGGTCCCTTCCAGGTCATTCTATGATTCTATGACTCTCTGAATTTGACCAGGAGCCGTTTATTTTCTATGGGGAAGTCATGGGTAAGCAATCATGTTGGTGTTCAGTTTACCACCCTACTGGGCTCATAATTTCACAGATACATTTGAATTTAAAGAACTGATTTCTACCTTTCCAGTGGATCTTCCCGTGACCAATGAAGTTAGATCTGCTCCTTTTACAAGAAGAAATAAAAAACAGTTCATGTCAACCTTCATACTGATACAGCACGTGAACACTGCATGGCAGCTGGGGACAAGAAGAGTGCCAATTCTAGTTTCAGTACAGAATAAGAAGTAAAACTCCAAATATGAATTTGCACAAAATACTTAGGCTTGTTATGCACTTTTTCTTCACTTTGGGATACAAAGAATATAAATCAGCATTCAGCTTTTCTACAGATATATAGATTAGCTACTGGTGAATTGATCTGGGGTGAATTTCCTGTTGATATTATTAGACTGAGAAGGGACTTTAGGGATGGCTGATGTTGTCTTTGGCAAGCAGGTGTGACTCAACTCTGTCTTAAACCAAACCTTCTCTGAAGTGGAAGCTACAAAATGGTAGTAAATAGGATAGCAATGCTAAACAGGGCTTTGGATCAGGCTTAGCACTGTGCTGGTGTGGCTGTCTGGCTTCCTGGCAGCTCAAAACACTGGTTAAGGAAGTCGTACTTAAAAATTTAACCAAAGATATGCTTAGACATCACTGATCACAGGGATTTATTGATTCACTTCTGTAGTCTCACTGGCAGAAAAGAAGGCATGAATGAAAGCACAGACTGCCCATACATGGATTTTGGCATCTTGCAAAACTGCGTTGTGCAGACCTTGTAGATATAATCTCTCCTGGACTAGGTGCTGTGACTCCTCTTTTGGAAACAAGCAGCTGTATCAATTGACTATAAAGAGCTTAGACCTCTCACCTAGGGACTGTGAATTTACCCAGACATGTCCTGCTTGACACAAGGTCAGACAAGGAAATTTCACAGCACTTGAAAATGATCAAACCCAGCTTCCAGATTTATGTAGTCCAAGGCTCTGTTCTAAGTGTTTTAGCTGATTTTCCAAATGTTTTTCAGGCTAACTTGACATTCAGGAAGCAGAGCTATAGGCTATCAGTGAGACTACAAAGGGAAAGGAGACAGTACAGAGGAGAGGAAAGCCTTTCTCCGAAGTTTGTCACAATATTTTCCTGGAGTCGCTTTGTCCAATGTTAGAATACATTGAGGGTTGGTTTATTGCTAGCATACTAAATGTAGAACATGTTATCACCATTTCTACCTTCGTGACTAAAGAGAACATACTGGAAGGGTACCAAGATGTGCATCTTGAGGTAGACATGGGTAACCAGCCACTCAAATACATTTCCCATGACAGGTTACATTATGTAGCCAGTTCTGTGGAATCTACCTGGACATAGAAGAATGTGTAAGATTTTGAATGAGGATGGTGAGACATGTGGGATGACCTATATATAAAGAACAGTGAAATTATCCGAGATTCCCCTGGGAACAGAAAAAACTGAAGAGGAGGGTGTGATAGAGAACTACAGGTCATGAATGACAGGAAGACCCCAGCAAAAATAGTATAGGTATGAATTGATTGTTCAGTCTTTCTTCTAACAAAAGGGGCAACTCAATGAACTTAGTGAACCAAGTTCAACACAAATAGAAATAGGTGGCTCTTTGTGCAAGCAGTACAAGAGCTTTTATCTCTCTATATGGATAAGGACTTCTAGGCCACAAATCATCCCATGCTGTCTTTTCCAGAATCTTTCATCAATCCTTGCCAGGGATATAATGACTGATAAAAATTTATGTTGGTCCTAGGGAAAACTGCACAAGTTTATGAAAGAGAAATCCTTTGAGTGTTACTCAATATGTGGAAATTAAATTTGGTTGAAGAAGTTCATAGGCAGGTAAGGGGAATTTTAAGAAGTACAATGCACATTCACTCTATTCTTATATTCTTATATTCTTACTCATCTGTAAGTGTCTGCTATTGGCCAGATTTGAGGACACGACCTCTGGGAGCTGGTTATTATATTATATTATATTATATTATATTATATTATATTATATTAGTAGTAGTGGGCTAATTTGGACAGACATTATAAGAGCTCTTTGTGCCCCAGAAGTATTCTCATTTGAAATTTATTCTGCGATAAAATGGTGAGGCCCTTTGGGAGGTTTTTGCATTTGTAAATGTTGTCCAGAACTTTCTTTCTCACCTTCTCGAAGCATGTACCTTGTGTCTTATGACTATAGATTATACAAAAAGTTTGGTACTTGGGTTGGAGGATTAGTAAGACTGAATGCACTTGAAGTACTCAGAATAGTACATGTATTGCCAGTAGTACTTTTCATGTTTCCAAGTTCTCCTTGATAGCCATAGAGAGCCAAAGAGGGCTATATTCTGAGGGGTCAGCTATCTCTGAAACTTAGCAATATTCTATTTCTCATGAGAATATTTTCTGCAGAGAGGAAGAAGGGTTAAAGAGCCTAAGAAAATCAATAGGATGCTTGACAGGAAAGTTATGTTCTTTAGAAGTTGCATAATTTACAGACCTTAATCCTCTGTAAATATTTATTTCATTGATTTTTCTCCCACACCCTTTGTAGTTTCTTTATATATGCCCATCAGAAGCCACACTTATAGACATTATTACTGCAAAAATGAAGTAATAACTGAAAAGCTTGATGCCAGAATACCACTAATTAAGGGTAATGTGACCATATGCCATTTCATAATTAACACCAAACATAAATAAACTTAGCTTTTTCACAACCACATGTAATGTAAAAATCTTTCTCAAATTATATTATTTTGCTTTCGGTGTTACAAAGACAAATATGATGTGAAAACAAAATCACATCTAGTATTCTTCCTCTATTATTGGAAAATAGTGTGGCTTAACTGAGATGAAATATATACAGTTGATTGACCTCCATTTCACTTTAGTTTGTGGCTTCAGGTGTTATTGAACCAGAACCAGACATATAAAAAATAGGTTGCATATAATGTCTGCAAAAATAGTACTGAGATTGACACATCAAGCTCTTAGAAGTTAGGATATTCAATAAGGTTGCTTGGCCAATTAGTTTTGCCTTCTTTTCTCTATTCATTCTTGTACAACAATGATATTTTTCTCCTAAAGATTCCTCCTTTATTCAGTGCACAGGAATGGACAAGGCACTCTTGAAATATTACAGTTCATTAAGAGAGAATTGTGTACCTAGACTGCAAAAAGGCAGGGGATAGGACTAATGGGAAGCCATTATAAGAGAAGTGTTCCTGAGCTTAGCCATTGTGTGGGGACACAAGTGATACAGAATTCAGTCATTGGTTGGTATTGTCAGATGCTTGAGCAAGTCCCAAAGGATTCTGCACCTCCACAAAATACACCGACACGCAGAAGAAATCAAGCCATAATAAATACAACAAATTTGACAAATGTAAGGTAGTTATAACCTATTAGAAACAGGTTCTTCTAAAGAGAAGTGCTAGGCTGTCTTAGTAAGAGAATACTGGCAGTCTTGCTCCACATGCCATTATGTTTATGTCTCTTTTATTTCTACAGGTGCAGATAAAAACCTATAGCATCAGATAGTGAGGTTCCACCATTGTACAAACTGTAAGAATACACTATTTACCTGAAAAAACTTGTCGGAGTACACATAAAGAAAGATATATGTAAGTATGAGTTTGGCTAATGAAGGAAGATATTGATGGTCACCGTCAGATAAACTCTGCTCCAAAATGCTTCATCCTAGTTCTTGCCCTTTTTGACTAAAAGAAAAAGTAAGACCACAGTTTGTGTGAGAGCTACAAATAATGAAATGCTATGTAAGATGTCTACTGCTCTGTGTCCAATCAAGTCTCCTGAGCACAAACACAATACCTAAAGTCTTTGAATTGTTGCATGTGTGGAGTGACCACAGAAGCTCGAAGAAGCAGTTTTTGAGAGCCATCAGAGATCCAGAGCTTCTTGGCATGTAACTAACAGGAATGGCATAGGTAAGTATCTCCAAGGAAGAGAAAATATTTTTGTCTGCTTTTTTAAAAAAAAAATTATTTTCACACAAATTTGCTAATTGAAAGCTAAGTTAAGGCTAAGCAGTAGCAACATAATCTATTTGTCTCCTTCTATACAAATGTACAAATAAAGGTACCTATAGGTACAGAATTAACAGATAGATTTTGAAAAGCGAGCTGAGGTGTCTTGATTTGCAGTGCCTCTTTTGTAGCACCCTGAGAAGAGAGCTTTCAGAAAATGCTGACCATTTTTCTTCCTCTAGTGGTTCCCTTCAAGGCATCTCTTGATAGGTCCACAGGGAAAAATATACTTTAAATCATTACTCACTCAAGAAAATGTTGGTCATCATTCTTTTCTTCATTAAAGCCTCAAAACTGCATGTTAGACCTTAAAGATTTCTCTTTGTCCTCTTGGTTACTGAATTTATGTCAAAATTATATTATCAAACATTTCCCTGACAAAACAGGGTTTTGATCAATACAATGAATGTCAGATCTGCAATGCTAAGCTTAGGCAGATTTTTTTTTTCACTTAGTCCTTTTTTCCCCATAATATAAATGTCTTTTTAATGAGCTTGTGTGGTGTTTTTTCTGTAAACTTTTCTGTGTTATTTACGTTCAGATTTCCCCCGAGTCAGGTTTTTTTTTAGCACTGCCTATAAAATTACTTCATTTTTGATTTATTCATGGCCACAGCAAAACCATCTCACTTATGGGAAATACACTTCTGAGGAAATAATTTACATTATAGAAATTAATGAATTCCACTGTAGGGTTTAACTTCATAAATTGCTAAATCGGCAAATGTTCAAAAGTGCCAGGCAGTACAGTTCTGAGCTACCTGACCAGAGATGCATTTTGCACTGCTTTTTACATAGTCTCACATAACCTCATGTTTAGTTCCCCAAGATATTCTGCATCTGAGTTGTTCTGCTCGTTCCTGTGTGGCTTTGGGGAAGAAAACACAGCTAGATGTAGGTGTTATAATTCCTATTATCTTTAGCTGAAAATAATTGGAGTTGTGTCTCCTGGATTGTTTGACCTTTATATACAGACTGTGGAGAAGATTAATTACATTAGGGAGTTATTAACATTAGCCAGTATATTGTCCAGACACCTGAACTTAGCAGTTTAAAAGAATATTTGTCTTGATGCCTCCCTTCTTTAGATGCGAGGCAGCTCTCTGCATTCTTATTTAAATGTGTTTTGCGTAAAAGAGTCACTAGGCAAAAAGATACTCTTAGAAGCAGATATCAAACCACAGGATCCTTCTGCTCTGGGAAGTATCTCAGTGCACATGGGAAAATTAAGAATAAGTCTACCTATATAACAATTAGCTCTAAGTCAATATTAGTAATGTTTTTATTATTTTGAATTGTGATATGGTAATAAGAGCTAAATAAATGCATCCACTCTGACATTGACTATTTCATTAATCCTGTGTCTTGGTTTTTTGGTCCCACTTCCAAAATGACAAAACAGACCAAATAAAAGCATAGTCAGGAAAATACAGGTGAAAACCATCTTCTGCTGGTAAGGAAAAGTACCCTGGAAATCTTTAGTCCTGAGATTTATGAAATTAGAAATAATGTGGAGATGGTATATTTCATCGTACACAATACTAGAAGACATGATTAAAATATCAGGAAATGTGGTTTGTGTTTGTTTGTTTGAGTTTTCGGGTTTTTTTTTTTATTTCTCACAGAGATGAAAAATAACTGAATTGTGTGATCATTTGAAGAAATTCTGAACATCCTCAAAGCTGGGAAATTGTTGGATGAGAAATAATAGATAGTACTGGTGGTAAGCGGGAAGACATCATCTATAATCACCTTGTATGTGATTGATTTCTAATATTCCATAGAAAGAACTCTGCAGACACCAAGGTCACTGAAGAAGGAGGGAGAGGAGGTGCTCCAGGCAAAGATTCCCCTGCAGCCTGTGGAGAAGACCACGCTGTGGAGCAGATATCCATGCTACAGCCTGTGGATGACCCCATGCCAGAGCAGGTGGATGTGCCCTGCAGGAAGCAACGCTGTGGGGACAGCCCTGGGGCACACTTCTGTGAGGAAATGTGAGGGACTCACATGGAAAGTCTTTTCCAGAAGAAATGCATTCCACAGAAGGGAACCACACTGGACCACTAGCTGAAGAACTGAGGCCCCTGGGAAGCATCCAGGTTGAAGAATTTTGTGAGGGACTGTATCCTGGAGCAGAGGAAGAGCTTGAAGAGGAAGGAGGGGCAGACATGAAGGATTATGAACTGCTATAAATCCCATTCCCCATCACCTTGGACTACTTGGGGGGAGGAGGCAGAGAATTTGGGAGTGATGTTGAGCCTGAGAAGAAAGAAGAGGTGGGGTGAAGGTGTTTTTAGTTTTTTCCTTGTTTCTTATTATGCACTCTCTTATTAATTGCCAATAAAATAAATTAATTCCGCAACTTGAGCCTGCTTTACTTGTGACAGGAACTGATGAGTGGTCATCCTGTCCTTACCTCAACAAAGGAGCTTTTTATTCTATTTTCTTCCTCTTTCCTGTTCAGGAGGGCAAGTAATAGAGTGGCATGGTGGGCAGCTGGCAGCCAGCTAAGGTCAACCCACCATAGTAGTAAAGAACAGTATTTCAGGGAAATCCTAGGTGACTACCACGAAAGATCTCTGCCAATGGTTTTAAGTTCAAGTCAGCTTCATCGAACAAACTGATTCCAGAATGTGGAAATTATTTGTCTTATAATTGCAGTGATATATGAATGCATGTATAAGCTAATCAATTCTTATAAGAAAAGAAAAGCTATCAAGAAGTAGGTGACTGAGATCTGTGGTATGGTCACAGAAAGATGCTGCGAGATAATTTAATTGAATTCTAAAAAGCCTAAGTATATTGCTGTTGCATATTCTATTAATTTTTTAATTTTGTCCATTTTTCTTGATCAAATTGGTGCAATGTTGCCGATTTGGCATATGCTGACAATAGTTGTGTGTATTATAAATGTATTGTACTGGAATAGCTTAGAAAATCAATGATGATATTATATTAGCACACTACTAGCTGCTGACTCATGTCATGACAGCGTAATGCTGCATATTTCTGTGTATATTAGGGTATTCTGTTTGGAACTGACTGCTACTAAGATGTCAAGCCTGAAAGACGTGGAGGCGTGTTTATTAGTATAAAAATTTAAATGCAGTAACATCAAATAGAAGATTTTCTAAATGGTTACTCATCCTGAATAGGAACATCCCCTTACCAATAGTCCCTACACTGGGCAATCCTTCAGGGAGAAAGAAAGGAAGAAAGGAATAAAGAAAGGAAGAAAGAGAGGGCAATATTAGTAAAAAGATTCCAAGAAAAGATATGGCTGCAGGATCCAGGTTCTGGTTTCACAGGGGTGTTTAACAGCAGCTTTCAAGTCCTTAAGTCCATGTTTCTGGCAGTGAAGTCCTTCCTTTTGGCTGTCATTTTGGTAATTCTAAGGTTCCCTTCCAACCATTTGAATGCTGATTCTAGCAAAATGTAACAGGCAGCCTAACAAGGCATTAAACATAGCCCTTGACTTTACCGTTTTTTCTGCCAGACCCAAATTCCGAACATCTCAGGCACTGCAGTACTGAACACCTTAAGGCCTGTAGCTTTCTGATGGATACTGACCTCTGAACCTTGTCTAGGTCTTAACGACATGAAGGTAAAGATGATTCCTGATGTCTGTGAGAACTGTTCTCGTCTGAACCAGTGTATTATTGAAGACACTACAAAATATAATCAGGTGCGGCAAACCTTGCCTGTTTATAGAGAGCTACGCATTTTTAGTTTTTCTTCTGCACTTTCCTAGGTTCTCCTCTGCACACAGAGGAGAATTTACTTCAGTGAACAAGTTTTATACAAGTTTAACTTAAATGCTTCTTTAGTTTAAGTTACTGCATCTGGGTTCTGATTCTTTATTGTCGTCAAGGCAATCTTCCTACCAAATGCAGTCCTTTAAAAAAAACCAAACAAGTGTATTATTGTTGGTGCCTATGGTTTTCCATCGTGACAAATTCTCTGTTCTATGCTATTTAAAATGGAGTTGGGTGCAGTTCTGTAATGACAAACAGCACCAATGTATAGCATTACACAGCTTTTAAGGATGCAACAAAATTCTACTCAGCATGAGTAACATATTAGAGATTATTGCTTATTACAGGCAGTACCATTCAGAAAAATACCAGATCAAAGTACATTCTAGCCTGTGATTTAGACATTGTAATACATGTTTAGAACAATTCAAATAAAGTCTGTGTTAGCATAAGAATTATAAGGTGGCAATATTCAGCTTGTGGAGAAAAAAAGATGTGAATAGGTGGTATTACATGTGTGCCTGTTCACTTTAAGGTATTGTTGATTTTATAAGATCAGGTCAAGATTAAGAAATATCCTGTAAAGACATTATGGTGGCATTAAAGTGACTTTTTTTTTGGTAATGATATATTGTCTCTGAAGTGGTAATCTTTAAAGGGAATTGACTCTTTCATAGACACATAGAATATTTGGAAGAGTCCTAAATATTTGAAGGCCACAAGTGCATGACTTTCTGTAGATAAGTATAGGGACATCTATTTCATAAGAAAGACGCAAAGAAGAAAATATATTTATTTTTTAAGGCATATATATATTGAGACTTCGGTCCATATTTGTGTGTACAAATGAATGAAGCTTTGCTTTCAGAGTCTCGGTTCTTTTTATCAATATGTTCACCAAGTACTCTAACTTCTCAAGGACTGGAGCAGAAAATTTACACTAAAACTGGATTTCTCAGTTTTCCACTGCTGATCCTTTGGGTCAGTTTTCCAAACACCCATGTCCATAGATCCTGTTTTGCGGTTGATGACTTAACAAAAGCATTACAAATTAGATCTTTTGTGTTTCAGTTCTGCCACAAAAGTCTGGATATCTGTAAAAAACAAGTGAGACCTTAACACTTATTTTAGCATATAAATATTGTTTTGAATATAAGAGTTGTTCTGGCTGATATAAGAGTTGTTCTGTTTCCACTTCCATTTCCATCATGGTTAAATTTGTATTAATACAGAGCCTTCTTGTGTAAAGGATCTTAAATCTCTCTTTGTGAATTATCTTAAAAAATATTTTCATTTTACATTTTCAAATAGATAGAATAATGAATATTTAAAGGGCATTCCTAAAAAATTAAACCAGTCAGGTACATCTTTTTACAAGAGGATTTTACAGGGGAATTTTGTATTACTGAAAAATTAAAACCAAAAAACCCCTAAGATGGATTCATATCTGTAGCATTTAGAAGCAAAAGGAAAAGTCTCAAAAAATTCTTGCATGAAACTTCTGAGGCATAACCTGTTTTTTGAAAGCTTTCAAATTATATAGAATCCCTTATGGCCCATGACAAGGCGCTTTTTTTCCCTTTTTTTTTTTTTTTTAATAGTCAGTTCTACTGATTACTTAAAAATTGCATCTTCTTTGTAGTCTGAGGTTTTCTGCCTTTCAGCCTCCGAGTTCATTTGGACCTTTTATCTTCTAGATTAAAGAGGTATTTGCAATCAAAGAGAGCTCTCCTGTATGACAAATACAGGCTTTAAACAGACCATCTCTTACACACTTCTTGTTGAAAGAGCTTCTTCTATCTTTCACTATAGATCATGACTTCAAGACCACAAATCTTTCCATCCTCTCTTTTCCAGAGTCTTTCCAATTAGCAATAATCAGTCCACTTGGGATTCTGATCCTCTGGTATAATTGAAAACTCAACTGTTCTTTCAGTCTTGCTTTTCTCTATAGGTTCCTTCAGTGGAGTTGTCTTTCCTCTTGGCTAGCTATATGCAATTGTTCTTAGACAAGTGATATTTATTACCCATAGTAACTTTCAGAAAGAGTTTCCCTGCACAACTTTATTGTTCCATAGATAAGCCATAGACTATGAAAATTTATTAGTAATAAAATGTAGTTTGAGTTTATAACATAAATAAAATTTCAAAGACAGTTACTCTTTTGATTCTAAAAGTTAATTTGTCAGTTCAAGTATTTCATTTATTACTTGCTACTTTTATATTTTAATATAGCAATGTATTATACATCCCAGTGATACTCTATTTTAGAATTAATTGCTTAGATATTCTTATGGTGAGCACAATAAATGAAGTGACTGATTTTTAAATAACTAGGTAGTGCATTTATCAAACTAACATTTCAGATGGTTTAAAACTAAAGAGGTCACTGAATATTTTCATCTAGGACTACAACTCAAAAAACTAGTTATGAAGAATTATGAATAATAAGAACTGATTTGGATCAGGTTTCAAAAACTCAGATTCAGTCCTGTCTTTATTAAAAGAATATATAAACATCTCACTTCTCAGAACATTGGTATTATAACATTCTGATTTCCTGTTTCCTCTCTTTGAAACACAACTTTATGTTCTGCTCTAAGCAACCAAAGTCTTTCCTGTATCTTTAAATTTCTTACTACCATCAGAAAATGAAAATTTGGGGTTATTACACCACTGAAGATAGTAATATCTATTTATAGATAGAACAAAACCTGATACTCTCAAAAGGGAAACCTTAAAAAACATGGAATTGTGTGAGGTTCAATTCATTAGTTTATTGAACCTATTTTCACTTTTCTGGGGTTATTTGGGTTGAAAGGAAAAGAAAAATATTTACAAAGAAGGACATTCTGAAGAGCAAACAAGTCACTAACTGAGAAAAATTCGGAACATGAAAGTAATTTGCTTTTTCTGTTTGCCAGAGCTTTGTGTCCTGCAGAAAATATTGAGGCTTTGGAGTGTAACACGTTTTAGTCAATAAAGCAATGCATCACTGAGTAAAGAACAAGATTTCTTTTAAAAAGGGATTTATACTACGTTTCTTAGCCAGAGTATTTAATTTGTCAACAAACCTAATTAATGGACAAAGCTAATAATGGAAATCATGGCAGTGCATTAATTTAATACATCTGTATCTTTGATATGTAATGTGTACCCTTGAGACAAAAGTAGGCAGAATTCACAGGGACTCTCCATGTCGGAATATTGGAATGCTGAACTTTTAAGCTCAAGGAAATGCATCAGATCTCCTTGGTTCTGGTTGTAAGCTCAGATCTGAAAAAGTCAATGTACACATGAAAAGTGCATAGATAGAGAATTAGGTGACCCCCCCAGAGAAAGCAGATATGAGGATGTAGCCATGGATATGGGCTGTCTGTTGACTAAGCAGCCAGATAAGAATGGATTCTTAATCAGATATATCTCTGTCATCTGAAAAACATGGAAACCTTGCTGGATTATTTTGGATGTGTTGGTATAGAGGGAAGAAAGTGGATATAAAATTAAATCCATATCTGGTTCTGAATGGACTCAGGCTGTGCAGAAGTCTGCAAAAATGAAAAAAAAATTACCTTTATCCTCTAAGGATAGTCAAAAAATAAAAACTCAGGGATTGTGCCATTATATGGTAGTTCTGTGAAATATGTCACCTATTTATGTCAACTCTTGAAAGATTCCATTTGGTGTTGTAAGTTTCTATCTCTTTTGTTTCTGCTGTGCTCCTAGTTATGTTATCTACAGAAAAAATTTGTTTTGGCCATTAAAGTGTTTTTAGTTTTGTATTTATCTTACAGTTATTCCTTGAATTGCTTTCCTCTCTTGCTTATTGCTTTCAGATAGAGTTAAGATAAAATTTTAAAAAGAATGTTTTTTTCACTAGAAGTATAGAAAATACACTTCATCTTCTAAAGTTCAAGTATTTAAAATGTTCTTGCAGAGTATATGGAGACTCCAACTAGTTATCCTTAATGTAATTTTTGGATCTACTACTGTACATATGTGGAACACATAAATGCCTTTACGAAGGCACTGGTGGAGTAGAAGGTGTTTTATTGAGTTTTGCCCATTTGCACTTTTGTCCACTAGTGACTGTTTTTAGTGATTCATTTGCTCTTTGTTCTTTCACACACCCATTCAATAACCTTGAATAGATTAACTGGTGAATGTGGATAATATATATTTTGCTCCAGATGATTCATCCTGGAGAAATCTGACTTTACCAATTGTGTTCCCCTCTACTCTATTAGTATATTCATTATACATTGTAAAGAAGTTCATTTTCAGGCTTTTAAAAGTGATTCAGTGCAATTATTTGGTCAAACTGTTTCAAATATACTTTTTTTTTTAAAAATCTTTTCTATGGTGCACTTTCAGCCTGCATCCAACAAGTTTTCTTCCATTTTGGTTTACAGAACTACATCATCAGTTTCAAGTCAGGCCAGCTTGATCTGCTAAAGTGTGAACAATTCCTTGCTTGAACCAAATGTGATGTTCGTGTACTTTTTTTCTTGTTACTAATTCAATACCTATTTTAACAGTAAGGGAAGTTGAGGCTTTGAAAGGATAAGAATTTGGCTTAAGCTGAGCTTGAGGAAGAAAAAAGTTTTAAGTATTTCTTTAGATACTTGTGTTTTCTTTTTCTCAACACCAAAATCAATAATATTATTATATTATATTATATTATATTATATTATATTATATTATATTATATTATATTATATTATATTATATTATATTATTTCAATTAAGAGAAAAGCACCCTGAATTGAGACTGTTTTGCCCATAAGAGTCACGTAAACAAAATGAAATCTATATACAGAAATGGCTCTATTTGGCTATATTCAGACTTAAAGAAATAACTGTTTCCTTATGCCCTATTGATGTATTAGAAAATAAACTAATTTCAGTTCTCAGAATGACACCCAAGAATGGGTGTCATTTCACCATTCTGGGATGCATGGGAAGAATGTCTCTGTAGTGAGGAGAGGAAGGTTGCATGATGAGTGCCCTACTAGAAGTTACACACAATACTACATGTGAATTTATAATATCAGAGGTGCTACAAACCATTGATTACCACCCTTCATGGTAAATCTGCCCTGAAAGCTAAATCCTGGTCCTTTGCTACCTGTTCTGAGGACAGTGACAAACGTCAGGTGTTTTTATGTTTTTGGTCCACGTGCTTTCTGATTTTTTTCTCAGCCCTTCTGCAAGGTAGAAAATTCCTATTTTTAAGTTCTCTGAGGTGCAGCACCGCAACAGGCCAGGCTGCTTTAGTTCTAGAGTGCAAATGAGCTACTAATGGAATCCCAGCCTCTGTTCTTCTGCGTTTATTCAAGCATCTGTCACTGGTATGTCTAAGCAAATAGATATGTATGATTTTGTCCTTGAGCAGGCTCAGTTAGTCACAGAATTCCCTGGATGCATTAAGCTCTGCTCTAGGGTTATATATATTTTGTTCAAGCTCTTATTCACTTGTATATTCTTTATCAACATTGATTTCTCTGTTTGTATCTCCTTTAAATGACATTTTGTATAAGTAGCAATAAAAGAAAAAACATCCTCAATCCTGGAGATGCCTTGGAAGTGTAACCAGACTATAATTTGGAAATCTCCTCTGAGCTGTTTCCACATGAGATATCCAATCATCTGTGCTTTCAGCTGCACTTAAAACCTTTTGATAATGATTTGTCCTGCCTCAGCTCAGTGCTGAGTTACCTGCTTGTATTGGTTTCTTTCAGATCATTTGCAGCTGTGGGATATAGGACAAGCTAAGCAGACTGGAATGACTGTGTCAAAGCCTATGCCACTCTTATGACAGTGCATTATGTAAGTGTATATGAATATAATGCATTCCTTCCCAGCAGAACAGAAGAAATCTCTAGATGACATGTATCATGTGTGTTATGGATCTGTATTGTATGCAGTATCATATGCCTTTCTCTGCATCACATCAGATGTTCAGAGAATCATAGACTGACTATCCAGAGTTGGAAGGCACCCACAAGGATCATCAATGTCCAACTCCTGGCTCTGCACAGAACTACTCCAAAAGTCACACCCCGTGCCTGACACAATTGTCCAAGTGCTTCTTGAACTCTGTCAGGCTTGATGCTGTGACCACTTCCCCGAGGAGCTTGTTCCAGTGCCCAACCACCCTCTGGGTGAAGAACCTTTTTATAATATCCAACCTAAACTTCCCCTGACACAATTTCAGGCCATTCCCTTGGGTCCTGTCACTGATGACCGGAGACAAGAGATTGGTGTCTGTCCCTCTGCCTAGCCTTGTGAAGAAGCTGCACACAATGGTGAGTTCTCCCCCAAGTGTCCCCCCACCAGCAGCTCCTCATATGTCTTCCCCTCTAGACCCTTCACCATCTTGTTAGCATGAAGTTTATCTGATTCTTTAACTTCATGAAGGTTAACACTGATGATGGCACTGCAATGTTTTTGGGAAAAGTTCTACTGTTTTGACATTTTTACCACAAGACGGAAAATGTGAATTCTCACCTTCCAGACACTGCTATGTTTTTATTTTATCTGAAAATTTAAAACCAACAATTTCTAATCAGAGATATTTTTACTTCAGCATATTTTGCTGAAATTCCTAATTCTATTAGAATATTAGGCACTTTAGTGAATCAAATAAAAGCTGTATTAACAAATCTTATTGATTCAGCTAAGCAGATTTTATTTAGCAGCTCTACTGGATACCAGATAATGCAACCAGGTGTGGGGGAGACAAAAATCTCCAAAGCATGTGAATCTGTTTGTTGTCTACTCCCTGTAACAAATTCATTGCAGAAACTAATCAGATGCAGATCAGTATCATTTTGTTACAATTCACTGCTGGCTCCTGAGATCTTCAAAACCAGTATGTGATGACCAGCTATCAGAACAGGAATGGTTTCCTCTGTGTTCAGATTAATTGTCTGTTAATTGCCGGTAATTGTCTGAGATTGTGTACCAGTGTACTTCTTGCACTTTGTATTAATTCAACAAATTCTGGCGCCTTATTTCCTGTGATCATAGCTTCTTATCTTGGACCTGATTCCATGCTTTTGCCTTCTTTTTTTTTTTGTACTGTAAAGATCACTGAATACATCTTCTTCAAGGCCAGTGATTTTTCACATCTTTGTATATTGTATTAAGAGCCGTGGCTTGCCCTAAGACAAGTGGTTCTGTGAGATATCTGTCAGTAAGTTAGGAGAGAAGGCATCTGTCCTTTGCTGTCTGCATTTCAGATAGAGCCGGTACTGATGATGCAAAACAGATATGTTTCCTGGCTAGTTCCTTCTCCTCTAGAATTAAGTTTTGTGCCCTTTCTAAGACAATCAAGTGGAGTTAAACAATTCAGAGATGAAATTTGTTTGTAGATTGATTCTGAGCTAATTATTAAGACTGATTCATAATTTCAATTCCTTTTCAGCTTCCTGGTTTTTGCAATTTCACAGAGTAGCTGTAAGGACATTAAAAATATTCTTCTGGTGTGTCTACATTAATAAACTAATCTGTATCAAATTAATCTAAGAAAAACTGTTCAGACTTTTTAATGGTAAACACATAATTTAGCATAATCTGGACCAAAACATCTGTGTCTGACACAGTGACTGAGCCGGGCTTAGAAATCAGAAAACAGTCTCCAAAGCATCCTGTTCTGGTGCTTGAATTGAAAAGTTAAATATTTTTAGCTACAAAGATGCAGCCCAAGTTGTTCCTGTGCTATTCATCCATATGGATATAGCTGTAGACATGCGGGAAGTTGCCCAGCTGGTGGCTGGAAATGGTGCAGGAGTCTTTCACAGTTCACAGAATAGATTGTATTGTAGTATATGAAATAAAAATGTGCAATTATATATATTTCTAATATACATAATATTTAGCTCTTATTTTGATTTATACTAGACTTGCTGTGTTAACAGGTATTAGAATGAGTAAGGAGATTTAGAAATGTTCAAGAACAAATAGTAATTATAGTAGAGGCTTTTGTATTGTAAAATTAATGCTCCATGAAAATCTTGGCTAAATCCTTGAACAGCTGGGCTATCATAATTACTTAATTTTGAAGAAACAAACATTTCTTACAAATTTCTGTAATAATATAGGCACAAATAAAATATTTCCCATTCACAAAGCTTGAAAAGTTTTTTATGTACAGACTCACATTAAACTGGAAAAACAAGGTCTAGCATTTCTAATGATGTTTATGAAATAGAGGCAAGAATTTTTAAAGTTGTAAAAAACTAATCAATTGATAAGAAAATAAATAGCTTTTCAGGTCATTCCATACACTGGAAGATCCTGAGATGTGCCCAGTGGTAGAACACTGCTAGAAGTCATTACTTTAATAAATTCTAAGGAATGTTTTATTATTTTATTGTGAATGCGTAGAAGAAATAATTCTGTTTTTCTGCTTCTTCCTGTTCAGCTATACAATGGTTATAAGACAACATTCAGCAAATTGCACAGCTCTTGTTGAATGTTCCACACATTAATTACCTGTACTCTGCATGATACATCGTGGATATTACTAAAACAGAGGAAGAATCAGTAAAATGGGTTATAATGATAGTTTGCTTGGTCTGAGATGATGTGCTGGGGAAGCCTTTAGAAATTTATTATAATTTCTTAAGGGAAGCTTAGGTGCCAAGGAAGAAAGTGTAAGGAACACACAGTGGAAGATGTTTAAGTATTAAAATAGCATTAATATTTATCAATGAAGTTCAGAAGAATGTAAGGAGAGAAAATAGCAACGGTACTCCTGCAGACTTCATATTTTTATGGAACTCATTATCGTAATGTCCAAAGACCTCATGATCAGTATGCATTTATTCTAATGTATATTTAAGATCAGACTTAACACATCTTTAGGGATGGTAATTGAGCTCTAAAGAAATGAAGATCAAGAGATTTAAACATTCCTAGGTGCCAGTGTCTGAAGGTGAGCAATGAGCTCTGTGAACTCTACAGCAAGATGACAGATGGAGTTCTCTCTCCCACATTCTGTTGGTGACCCAATTCTTTGGACAAACACTTTCTCTTTTGAGCACTATCTAATCTTAGCTTCAATCAAAGGAGGAAGAAAAGTAGCTCTATATATTTTTTCTGCTTCTTGAAAAAGTTGGTATTGATTTAGAGTCAAGGCAGTGCTACCTTGAATTAAAAGCAAGCAAGTGCACCTCCCTCTCTTCCTAGTAGAGCATCCTGCACGTTACATGGCTATCTACTATTAATTCCCTGCATTTTAAAAAAGCGCTTAGCTCGCGGTGCTATTTATATATTGATAGAATTTAGAGATGCATGGAGCAGTGAGAGTTTTGAACCTCAAGTCCTTTGGATTTTGTTAACCACTCCATTAAATGAAATGTTAATGGTAACATTAGGTACCATTTTGAGTATTCAGATGGATGTTCCATTTCCTGTGGAAAACTCAAGCAGTTTGATTTTCTTTAGCCTGAGAAATCCAGCTGAAATTTCCCCAAAGCATTTGATCCAAACACTTTCAGAAGCACATAATATTTTTCTTGAGAAAATTTAGGAAATTATCAAAACGTACACTGCTTTTTTTCTCAGTGCTTTTGATTTATAACTAAATTTCAGGAGGATGGAAATACAGAGAGGAAGTCAATGAATACAAAACCAGTGAATGTATCAAGCAGTTTCAAATAAGTCTGCTGATTTGCCTTATAAATATCAACAATTATGGTTAAAGAGTAAAAAAAAAAGTATAGCAAGTTAGGATCTGATTCAATCTAGCACAGCTGTACAAAACATTTCTATATCAATTATTTAAACTAGATTAAGTAGGGCTGATGAAATTTTCTAGTGCAACGGTTTCTGTTGTAAAGGCTGATGCAAAAAAAGCTAAACATTTTGTCAGAGCATTAATTTCACAAAAAAATCTCATGAAATGTTACTAAAGAACATCTGCAGAAATAGAGAAGTTTAGGTTCAACCTTGAGATGACTGATGCAATTAAATCATTATGATGAAGTGAACTGGGTCCTCATCTTTGCTCAAGACAGAAGAACCTTCACCTTTCCCCCAGAGTGTCCCTGTATAACAGATACAGTGGTCTGGGAATAAAGAATCAAGAGCATGTAAGAAACAGATAGGACACACGAGAAGTCAACCATGCAATTTGATCCAAACACCCACCTGCATTAGAACCAGTGCCACCAGAAAAGTATGTAAATTATTAGAAGTAACTGGAGACTCCTTACCGAGAGGCAATGAAACACCCATTTGTCATACAGACAATTTCTCTACAGCCTACAGATTACCACCTGTTCCTACTGTTCCACACAGGGTCTAGTGATACTGTGATGAGGCATCTTAGAACAATCAAAAGAGATTATATGATATGTCCCTCAGAGCAGTCATAAAGCAATCTGGAGCACAGGTAGTTCTCCTCTATTCTCCCAGTCAGAGGAGAGGATTTGTGACGAAGACGAACAGATGAATGCCTGGCTGTATAGCTAGTCACGTACTCAAGGTTTTGACTTCTACAGCAATCAAGGATCTACCTTTGAGAAGCCAGGTCTATTGAGAGCCGATGGCATTCACCCATAAGGTAGAGTGAGAGGGTGTAGTGGTTTAGTTTACATCTATTTTCCTCTGTTGTTGTACTTGGACACGAAAAGAACCATGCAGACCCAGCTTAGTTCAAGACAGAAAAGAAGCCAGGAAAAAGCCCCCAGCTGTTTATTTTACTTCATATATATATGTTCCTAGGAATGACCGTGGATTGGAGGATGAGGTTACCACCTCTCCAACCACACCGGTCAAACGAAAAGTCCATCAAACTTCTCCGCCTCAGGAGAAGGAATGAAAACAAAAAGGAACGGTTAGCCAAACATAACTGTGTTTACAGAAAGTGTGTGAGAACTCCATCACAGAAATGAAAACATCAAAAGACTGCAAATCTCAGGGTGACACTCTGTGAGACAAGGATTTTGGAGAAAAGCAAAGCAGGCTCAAAACTTTAAGGAATATAAAGAAAGCTTTATTAACAGAACTAAAAGAAGAATAATGAGAGTCAGAATAAACCTTCAGAACATTTCTCCCCTCACCTCTTATTTCTTTTCCCACTGACAACTTAAAGAGACAAAACATGTGATTTTTTTTCAGTCAGTTTACCACCTCTACAACAGTCTTTCCTCAGTTCACTTAGGGAGAGGAGTCTCTCTTGCCGTGCCTTGGAGACTTCTCCACAAGAAACAGTTCTCTCATGGCTTCAATGGCACAGAAAATCAACCGCCCAGGAATGGAAATCTATTCGCAATGTGAAAATCCCTTCCCTCAACTTACAGCTTTCCCCACAACTGTTTTTGAGGGTTCAGTCTTTAGATAATGGGGTACCATTTTAAGGATGAGCTGTTCAGAAGCAAAGGTTCTCTTCACCTATCTCTAGGATCATCTTCATCTCTGGGAACAGAGGTCTTTTTCTTCTTCCCTGGAGGAAGGGTCCTCATCCCTCTCATCAGTCTCTGTTCAAGCTTCTCATTAGATCACAGCTACTTCAGCATTTGCTTGTTTCAGTGCAAGTGCCTTTGCTCATGGTTATGGTTTGAACGCTCCATCCCCCCATGCTTTTCATGAATTACAGGGGTACTCTGGTGTATCATAGTCCATCACCATTGCCTTACGAAAGAATTTCAGCTCCTAGGTTTGCATCTCTTTCTCATCTCTCTGGGCTTCAGCTCTTCCTTCTTCACTGACTTTGGTGTCTCTATGTTGTTTTCTTCACGTGCCTTCACCATTTCCTTTTCTCTGACTCAGGAGAGGATTGATGTCTGTAGGTTTCATCTGTTCTGGGGAATCTTACAGTGCTGAAAAAGTTAATCTTACCTGGGCCTTGCAGGAATTTGTCTCTCGCTGTTGGTCATGTGATCTCTGCCGGGCGGCAGCCTCAGATGAATTTCGGCCGCCCAGTCCTGGCCTCAGCTGGCGAGGAGGTTTCTGGCCACGTGGCTGCTCACGGCTCTGGGGTGGCTTTCTCCCAGCTGGCCCGGCCTCACGCCGCTGTGCCAGGGGCTGACCCAGCCAGGCTGCGATGGAGCAGGGCCCAGCCCGGTCCTACCGGGCCACGCAGGCCCCCCCAGTTACCTTTTCAGAAGCCGGAGGCAAGAGAGACTTTACCGGGCTTTGTTTGTTCTTAAATGTGGTTTTCACAGAGGCATGCCCAGCTTCTTAAATGGCGTAACAGAGTTGTCAATATTAAAAACTAGCCAGCTAATTAGTTTTGTCGGGTCTGGAGGAAGCTGTCAGCAGGTCCTCACAGAATCACTTCCGTGGCTGGTGGATTTCTCCTTAACTAAGAACCAAGCTATGCCAAACCACAACAGAGGGTCTTTCACAAAAAGCTGATCCCACTTTTAAAGACATATTTAAACCAGAATTACAAGGAGAAGGGAAAGCAGTTTTTAGCAACAGAGAAGAACTAGGGGCTGTTGATGCTATAGAAACCAACAGGTAAATACCGGTGAAAAACCTCAAAATGATTAGGGTGTGTTCCTTTAAAAAGGTGTTAATTGCCTGGCTGAAGTGCCTCTGGGCCAATGCACACAGCATGGGGAACAAACAGGAGGAGCTGAAAGCCACTGTCCAGCCAGAAATCTATGATCTAATCACTATTACTGGTATGTGGTGGGACAAATCAGGCTACTGGAGTGGTGATATTGGTGGATATAAACTATTTAGAAGGGACAAGCAAGGAAGGCGGTGGGGCCAGAAGGGTTGCCGTTTTTGTAGAGAAAATAAATTAATTGACTGCACAGAACTGTCTTTGAAAACAAGGGATGAACACATTAGGACCTATAGGTAAAAATTAGCTGCCAAACCAGCAAAAGAAAACTCAAGGTTGGTGTTTACTGCAGGCCAATGAAGATTAGGTTTAAGATCACCTGAGAAACCTGAGCAATAAACAAGTCCACGGTACATAATGAGTTGCACCACAGGTTCCTGTGGGAAAAGGTGAATGTTGTTGCCAAGTCACTCTCCATCATATTTCAAAAGTCATGGCAGTCAGGCAAAGTGCCCATAGAGCAGAAAAAAGGGAAACATGATGCCCATTTTCTAAAAGGATAAAAAGAAGGACCCTGGGAGCTACTGGCCAGTCAGCTTCACCTCTGTGCTCAGTAAGATCATGGAACAGGTTCTCCTGGAAAATATATCAATCCATAAGGAGGACAAGGAGGTGACTGGAGACAGCCAGCATAGCTTCACCAAAGGCAGATTATTCCTGACTAATTTAGTGCCCTCCTACTGTGTAGTAACTGTGTCTGTGGACAAGGGAAGAGCTACAGAAATCATCTACCTGGATTATTGTAAGGCTTTTGGAATGGTCTCCCACAACATTTTGTCCATTAAATTGGAAAGATATGTGTTTGGTGGATGGACTGTTAGAAGGTTGAGGAATTTGCTAGAAGTCTGCATCCTAATAGTTATGGTCAATGGCTCAATTCCCAAGGGGATACCAGTGAGGAATGGAGTTCCTTAAGGGCATGTACAGAGAAAAATACTGTTTAGTAGCTTCATCAATAGCATAGACAGTGGGATTGAGTGCACGCACAGCACCGATCTGCTCGTCAAGACTGTCAAGATCCTTCTGGACGGCATCCCTTCCCTCTAGTGTTATCAACTGTAGTATTCAGCTTACTGTCACCTTCAAACTTGCTGTGGATGCCCCAATGGAATTTCAAAGTATGGAGCTTGCTGTGCTGCAGGACCAGGGTTATTTGCTGGAAACCAGGGTGCAGCTGAGTGCAGAGGCTGCTTTCCGCCCCCCTCATCTATCTGTTTTTAATTCTTGAATCTTTTTCTTAGTATCTGCTTCTGACTAGAATTAAAATCAGAATTCTGGATTATGTTGATCTTGGGTGTGCTTTACTTTGCAGTCTTACATTATTACAGTTTCTTCATGGCACTGTCTAGCCTAAACCAACAGAGAACACTGTCAAATATCTAATCAAGCTCTCCTTATTTGATTAAAAGGTGTTTTTTTCCTTCAACCTTGTGAATGGGAAGGATAATTATTCTTAAATTATCTATTAATCCCTCAAGGACAGGATTCTGTCACCTTCTTGTTTCGTTGGAATGTGTTTAATATCGACAGTACAATCTGGAATCCCTAACAGTTGCCCTGCAAAGTAAGACTAAACCCATTTAATCTCTTTCATCACTTCTGACGTCCTCAAGTTTCCTTTGAGGAAGAAGGGGAGAATTTGAAGAGGAAATTGTCTTCAGGTTTAGTTCCGTATATTCAGTTTCTGCAATGAAATGGGGTGGGGATTTTTAGTCCTCTGAAAGTGTCATTAATATGTGTGAAAATATAAAACCCTGAGAAACCTCCTCATGCAAGCATTCCCTACTCACATGGGCAAGACCTCCTTAGTAGAAATGTAGAATGACATTTTCTACACTATTCTGCTGCTACGAATGTTTTCAAACTTAAGTTCTAGACTACTGCAACAAAATATTCAAACAGATGGACATCTAATACTCTGATTCTGCTAGTGGAAATATTATTTGGTTCACATTTATGCCCAGACTTTTTTGAAGTCCTTAATTCATTGGGCGCTGAATTTTCCCTTTAATCTTCTCTCCTCTTTCTACTATTGACAAGAAAAACCCCATTTTTTATTGATGACATTGTTTTTCTTTTTCTGATGTTTACAATTTAAGAGGGCAGAAAGTCTCAAAGGTGAAAGTTTAAAAACTATTTTAAAACTCATGGAAAAAATTTCAAAAATGAATAAAAGTTTTGCTCTTACTACTACCACCATGAATTGTTGACTTACCAATGCCTTTCAGATTATAATGGAGTTACATTGCAAAACTCCATTTTTAAGCATGAATAAATCAGATGTAAATGGAAGCTCATAAAGATTGTGGTGTGTTTGTAATGTTCATTTGATAGCTTGTTTACATGGAAACAATGCTAACTATTTGACATAAATTTTACTGGAGATTTTTCTATTTTTTAACACAGTGGTTTATTGATTTAGTAGTTTTAATCCAAAGTCATGTAATTGATGAAGCCACATTTGTGAGTATTTGTATCTCGACTAATATAAAATACATACCATATATTACAGGATTTCTTCCTAAGACTTTTGAAATAATTTTGAAATCTATAACTTTGAAAGGAGTCACTGAAATAATGAAAGTATTTTTGCACTGCTGTGTAGTTGAATCACAATGTTATTGATACATTCCAGGTTAAGGGAAGGCAGAAGAATGCAATCAATTTACTTGTTAGCAGAACTACGTCTTCATAGGTCCTCTATTCACCCTTAATTAAAAGGTCTGAAAATTGTATTTAAAAATTACCCTTAATTATGTAGAGCCAGCTCAAGTGTAGAAGTTAGATTTATCTCACCACAGGTGCATGAATACATGTATGAGAGCAGCAGTGTCAGCCTCCATGATTTATAGTAGCTTAGTTCACTAAGCTTGAGAGAATTAACATAATTCTGCAACCCTATGTAGTTGTTTATACCTCAGTCTAGTTCTTTAACTAAAGTTTTTATCTTTAGTGCTAAAAAGTCACTGGCTAAGGAAATATTGATGAAATGTTCATCTCTTACATGGTGTAAAACTAGCTGCTTGAAAAACAGGCTCAAACTCCTCCGTGAAAGAAAAGAATTTGGTTTTGCGCTTGATAAGGAGTTGTTCTAAATAATGAAATAGAGCATAAAGAGCAGTTTCAAATAAATGAATGAAATATTTCCCTGCTTGTCCAAGGAAAAGAGCTTAGATACCCTGTTTAGGGAAAGGATTCAGGATGGTTAGTCCCAGATTGACTTTGGATTTGAGGTATATTCTTTTACAACAAAAGTGTGAGTGGTTCCTTAGTCTATAACTGTCTCATGCATGTCCTCTTCTATGATGAACTAATCTCTCCAGGCTTATTAGGGAAAACCTCTGCTACACAATTCATGGGTTTACATTCTACTACAGGAGTCAGCACTGAAAATTTGGCATCTGAGATTATCAGTCTCTTTTTCGTTCTATCCATTCACCTCTGAAAAAAAATCTCAGAGTGCCCCAGACTGCTAGAAATTAGAGGTTGCTATAAACAGTATAGCATCAGATTTACAAGCAATCTGTAGTATGCTTAGACGTGGCAAAGTAACTTATGTTTCATAGTGATTTATTTATGCTTTATTTATATTTTATTAATGAAATTCTTTAAAAGCTCCATTGTATCTTTTATCATACTCCTAACTGATTGCAGTGACTGAGAAGTCACCTTAGAAAGTAGAGGCTTGCACTCTTCTGCTTCTGCAACAGTAAAACTTTAAAATATCGCATACACTTCTGCATGTTCTCCCAGTTCTTCCCCAACCTGTCTCTGTCAGTGGAAAAGCAGGTAAGTTGCTCTTGTTTCATTTGAGGTGCTGCACCATCAAATTAAACAGAACATTTCCTTGGAAGAGTGTAAAATTCTTATGTTCCAGGCTTACTTGCTACATCTACAATATTAAATGCTTTTACATAAGGTGAAGTGTTGTAAAGCTATTGTGTCCACTCTGCTCAAAGCTGTTTAAATTTAGCAGTAGTGCTGCCACATATGCCTTGTACAACTCAACTTTGAACCTTCTTAGAAGATTTCTTTTTGAATTCCCTGTGACCCTAGACTATAAATACTACTTTTGGCGTTTTTTTAAATTGCAGTGTGTGAAACAATAAGACAACTGAGTTGCCAACCACCAGAACATTGTGTTTTTTACATAGTACTGAGTATATGTTTGAAAGGCTGGGATGGGACTTCAAGATACTTCAAAATGTTTGCAGCCAAAGCCTGCTTTTGTAGTGGAGTAGTAGGGTGTAGGAAATCAGACCTGATGCTACTTTATCTTTACTGACTACTGCAAATTGTCCTTGAAATAAACTATCCCAGTGTTACATTAAAGTTCCTTCTCAGGGTAGAGTAAATTTACGCTACCAAAGGTTTCGGGAGAAAATGAACGTTTTTGTAATGTTGGTGACTGGGGAACTGGGACATGGGAGTAAACCATGGAGTTAACTTAGCTGATAATGTGGATGTGCAGCACGTCTGTCATTCATATAGCTCCCACACAGCAAAACTGAAAGCTCTTCCAATATAATTTCAAATGATGAATGAGTTTGAGAATTATGCCATCTGCTAGCTGACACAGGGAAAAAAATGTGTAATTCACTGAATTCATTATTCCTTCAGGTCTGATAACAGCAACAGATTGTTTGGAGGATGTAAACATCAAAGAGGGAGAGATTTTATTTACAAGGAAATGGCTTCATATTGTGGGGTTAAATTAACAGAGTAGGAATGCTAGATTGGGGGGAAGAGGGGGTAAGTCGGCTGTGCTGACAAGCAAGATCCAAAGTCCATTGAGATAAGTAAGAAATTAGAATATGAAAGCAAATAGTTTAATATGGAGGAGTTTTAATAGCTTTCTGAATTTCCTGTATGTGATGGGCAGCCTGATTTAGAAGATAGTAAGGTTACAGAAGAAAAAGAAGGTAGATAGACTGGTATCAAAATTTTCTCTGTTGAACCCATGGAAATTCCAAATGTGAGGGAAAAAAAACCCCTTGACTTGATAGTGAAGAAGAACAAGTATCCACAGAATGACTTCATAGACCTTTTGTAGATGACTGTGTCTCTTCTGGATAATACAGCTTTTCAAGTATGACCAGGGGTAAAACCTTGAAGTGCTCTACCTATGCAGGTAAGGCAAAGGTATTGTTCTGATTCTCTGTTGGCAGAGTGCATCAGTCAGACAGGAAGCCAAAGAAGCATTCATTTTTAAGTGCTAATGACATAAATCCTGCCAAAGTCAGATGCATTTTTTTAAAAAAATAATTATTTTTTTAAGTATTAGGAACAATTGTTTGGAACCTCTCTGAGTTAACATTTAAAAAATACCAACAGATGGTTCTTCCTGCATCCATGCAGCTGCCGATTCCAAAATAAGTAGTGCTGAGGGACTTCTGGGTGAAGCTAAGGGACAGGAAAGGCAGCTGTCACTGAATATCTTAATTACAGTATTTACAAAATTTTAATTAATGTAATGTTGTTTCTATAGCTATATTAATGTAGCATCCATTAGTATGTCATTGGTTATACTTTGTGAATTAAATTAGGAATTTGGCACACGTAAGTTTATGGAATCAAGTGTTTTATCTACCTCTTCGGCTTTACAGAGGAAGAATGCATTCAAAATATAACTTGAAAATGTTAAGTCAAGTTTTCAGAGCCACAGATGGTGTCTTTTTATACTGCAATGTGGTGGTAGACCACTTGTTGGAACTTCAATTTCAAGATCAGTCACCATTTTTTCTCTCTCCAGAAATCTTTTATTATGTTACCTGATTGAGGCTTAAAATAATGCTTGCCTTTCCCCTGACTTTTCTAAAGTCACATAACAATATCAGAATAAGGCATGGGAGACTTCTGTTAATAACACAGTCCTCCATTTTAAGAACATTCTCTTTCAATTGATCTGATCTAATAAAGCACTAGTTTTTTCCTTTACTCCTTTATTTCCCAAATGCCACCTGTGTTTGTTCTGACCAGACAGTTAAATATCACTGTGCTTTGTTTCCAAAGACTGTCACTAAAATAAGAAAGACTATGGATAGATACTTTTTCTTGGTAAAGCTGTGTTTGATTACACAGAGGTACATTCATCCAAGTTTCTCTTGATGACTATAAGAATTTTCTTCAGTGCTGGCCATTTTGAGTTGAAGAGTGAGAAGTCAATATGGATGTTGTCTTGTGCAGTCTAATAAGGTGAAAGTAGTTGCTGTAAATAAAATACAAGCCCTTGCTTCAGTCTGTCCTGCATTCACTTTTATATGGCACGTGGTTTGGCTGCACAAAGAAGTAACTGAGAAGCTGGTGCTGTTATTTGGTTAAGGAAACTTTCCGATCTGACCATTCACAGACTGTGGCTGTCGCCCTCCCAGCACCAGGGACTGTCACTGCTGGGACCAAAGCCCCTTCACAGTGGAGGCTCTAGTGATCCAGTGGGTCCCTGCTTGACTCCTCCCGCACCCCACACTCACTCTCACACTGGTTTCCTGATCAGCTTCATCCCGGATTTCCCATGGCAGAGTCTTCAATGTCTCGTTCCATAAAGCCATTTGTTCACGGCTCAGTAACGCAGAAACTGCTGGAGCTGGTGCCTCTGAGGAGGGACCCCCAACAAAGGTCCCCCTCACAATCTACCCAGTTTCACTCTTCCTCCTCAGTCCTCTGCTTGCATGCTCCCTTTCCGTTGCTCATCCACCCTCTGGTCACTCGTCTTCACCTCCTTTGTTATCCAAAAGGTCAGCAGTTCCTTGCTCCTGCTGTGTCTCTCAGTGTCCCTTCCCATGGCTGGCATCCATCTTCATGTCTTTTATTATCCCAAAGGTTGGCAGTTCACGACCTCTGGTCTTGGGCTCTCACCCAGAGCTCAGTTTGCATTTCTGCATCTCAATCTACAGCTTGCAGATTTCATTTTCATTTCCACACTAAGTACTAGGCGAAGAATACATTGCAAAAATATCTGCAGACCATGGTGACTGAGGCAAGGCTTGGAAGTATGAGAAAATCAGTACAATACAGGAGAAGATTACTTGCCCTTTTGGGAAGAGAGTTTCATGCAGAGCAGATTGTTTGAATTGATTACTTTCTTGTGTTGCTAGTAGTTTACCTAGGAAAAAGCATTAAAAACTTTTATTCTCTAGTGCGGAAGGTAATAATAAAAAAAAACCACCAGCCAACGAAACCCTGTAGGTTTCCCACTGCAAGACAATTGAAACATAATGGAAATTCAATTGATTTTCAGTGGGGAAAGCTGCAGGGCACCAATTATCTGTGCTCCAGAATTGTTGCTTGAAGTGCAGCTACACATTGAGGAGCCAATCAAATGTATTTCAATCCCTGCATGCAATATGCTCCTGACAAGAGCATAAGGATCACATTTTTCAGCTTCTAATTAAATGGACACATCAAGACAACCTCTGGTTGGCTTTTAAAAGGACATTTGAAATGTTCCTGAAAAAATGAATGCCACATATTCAGTAGCAGTTGTGCAAAACTTTTATAAATCTCACTTTTAGTGATTATGAGTTGTATTACTTCTGCCTGTATAAATTCCAGCTTATGACCAGTATGTCTATATCAGATTTATGTGAAGGGCAAGTGTTAATTACAGTAGTTAAAAATATTTGAAGCTGACTTTATATTTTATTCCTTGATCCAAATAAATCTAATAGCTGTTAAGAATATTTATTGCCTGCACATGGAAGAATTACTTTTTGGACTTTATAGAAGAGTTTTGTCATCCTCTGTGTCAGCTGCTGATGGACTGCTAGCAGATAATGACTGTTTCAGATCAAGCAGCAATGGCAAATCAACACTTATACATAGAAGGAATCTGAACTATTCTGAGCAGTAAGGTAGAGCAACAGGGCAGAGATTTAACTACTAAGGTAAATGGGTAAAAGTGGTTGAAAATACTTACTGGGATAGAATGTCATCTGGTTTCTGAGGGACTTTTTTCACTTCAGCTTTTTTACAATGTAGATAACATAAAAGAGAATACTTTTTTTTAAGAATTTGCAAGAAGAATTGCAAATTTTTATGTAGAATTTTTTAGTGAAACAGAATAAAGAAGAGGACCACTGGTTAGACAGCAGTTTTAGAGAAAAGTACCTTCTCCTACAGTGTATCTCAATTTGAAATAATTCACATTCATTGCATTGTGTGTATCTATGTTTAGATACACATAATTATTTCTTCTGCTCTACTTGATAATAATAAGCCCTTGAACTTGGAGCTTGAGGCACTTCAGCCTCAAAAAAGATTTGTGCCATCTTGCAGGAGTACAGAACATGATCAGACATCTTGAAATATGAGGAAATATGGAAAGATACGGAATTTGATTCAGGAAAAGAGCAACTGCAGGCAGACATGACAACCATTTTTAGATACAATGCAAAATAGAAATTAGTAAATTGTTCTCTGGGTTCCAAAACATTTACAATTCCTTCAAGCTTTGTATTGACATTTTCATGTTTAATAACTGTATTCCCTATTCTGTCATCCAAGACAAGAACACGCTTAATATTCAGCAAGCGTGATTTCAACTGGGCATTAGGAAAACATTTCTGGTATACTAGCTAAGGAATGTCAATAAAAGTAGCAAAATCTGCATCATTTAAAGAATGATTTAGGCAAACATCTGCTTAGAATAACATTATAGTTTTTCTTGCCATAAGATTGGGTGGAAGAGAACTAGATTACCCATTTTCCTCAAGGCAGCTTTACATTAAATTTACAGAGGAATGTGCTGAAGTTTTAGTAGCTGTTGTTCATGCCTCTCATCCTTCAGATAGAAACGAATATTTGCTTGGTATGCAAAACTAACAGAAAAAGTGAGTGTCATGAAATAGTAACTGAAGTGACTTTCACACCTTATTCTGCTGTTCTGTACTGGGGTGAGCTTCACCTCTCTGGAGAAAAATGTTTTCAAGGTCCTGTGCTAAAAGGAATTGCACAGCAATGCCGTACACATTTATCGTAGACAAAGTTATGTTGTGTATACCATTAACATTGCCATTTATTCCTCTCGGCTTCACTGGACTACTTACAAAGGAATATGCTCTTCAAGGTGAGAAAAGAAGACAAAGGAACCCGGAGAGACAAACTGAAAATCAGTTGGGAGGCACAAGCAAATCAGTGCATCAGTGAAGAAGTTAAGAAAAAGGCTAATCTGGAATCTAATTGCTTTGATTGACTGAGATACCTAGAAATTATCAGTTTTATGTATTGTTCTGTCAATTACTAAATTGCATAAATTGAATAATCCACATATATTCTTTCTGAAGTTGTCATTTTTTTTTGTCATTCCTAAACTGGATTTTGCTCTATTGCATATGAGATACGAGTATTTTGCCCAGTATAAAGAAATAGAGCTGTGCCAGTTTCACTTTTTAGTTGGAAAGATAACAGTAGCATTTACATAAATCTGACTTTTGTCCTTTGCTTTCTATTAGAACCTCTATCAATAGATGGTGACATATCAATTTCCCTCCTTTAAGCTGACTTTACACTTTCACAAGTGGCTGCACAGCATGTAATTGTGATGAAATAATTCTCCTGAACTGATTCTATAGCTTTGCTTGTAACTCTGGAAATTTGAATTTGTTAAATGGACACCCTTGTCCTGCTGAAGGTGGAAAGAAACATAAGGAGAAGAAAATCAAGGCAGGTTTTTTCCTTAGCCTGCTGTTTGACTTTGAGAGCTTCTGATTCCACTCCAGCAAACACCTCACATATGTCATTCAGCTCAATAATCACACTGCTACCTATTAATGCAATCAGCAGAGGTTTAAGAGCAATCCAGCTCCCAAAAGGGGAAATCCAGAGTAGGATTCAGTTGTCTAAACACAGGTATCTAGCTACACTATAGATACTCTGTGACTTCTTACCTGCTATCCAGCTGCCACATCAGAAGGAATATGGGTCTTCCAGAAGTCTAACACCCTATTTGCCAGCCTGTTGGAGCATCCTAGACACTCTGAAGTATCTAGGCTGACTAAGGTGTTCTGTGTTATCTAATGTGCCTATAGATAAGAAATAGAGTCATATACTCGTTGCTGTTCAGCTCTCTGGATTCCAGGACTGTTCCAAAACTGTCTAGTTCTGATATCTCTATTGATGATAGTGGAAATTTAAGGTATATTTTACACATCCCAGCAGCTATGTTTGGATCTCTTAAAAATTGAGTATTGTTCTGCATCTCTCTCTTTTCAACGTGACTATATTGATGAATACAAGTTCTTCCTTTTGTCAGAGGAATATTAAGAGGTTTTTTAGTGTACTAAGTATGGTGAAATTCTGGATACGTATTTAACTTTAGGGAATCAATTGCAAAATAATATGTGAAAACTCTAGGGAAAAATATACTATGAACCCAGAATTGTTCCACTAAGTAAAATTTTAAAAAATTTACTACTAAAATTTAATTCTTTACTCCCATCTCTTGCAAGTATACCTTTGAAACTGCCCCATTTTTGATTTTTATCAAAAGACAACAATTTTTGTGCTGTAGGGCCTTGGGATATGCCATACAATTGGAAAATTATGGAAAGAATTAGGATTTTTCACATCATCAGGCAAGAAAGTATTAAATGGAAAAGAAATATATAACTTGCTAGAATCAATCCAAATACCTAAAGAAATCACTATCATGCCCAGCTCATGCCAAGGGCACTACAGAAATTAGTAAAGGGAATGAGTTAGTTGATGCAGCTGCAAAGGCTGCAGCCTGACAACCTCTGAATGTGTGCTTGCAACTGCAGCAATAGACCAAAGAGAATGGCCAAATTTAACAGGCTACAAACCCCTGTATGCATCTGTTTAGAAGAAGAAAAGGAACACTGGGAAAAATGGGAAGGAAACCAAGAAAATGATGAAATATCAACAATTGGAGGGAAAACAGTATTTCTAAATAAATCTATAATTGCTGTGTCTAGATGGTTTAATGACAAGATCACGGGGCACCACAGGTGATAGCTTTTTAGGTACAGAAAGTGTGGGAAGCACCAAAAATTTACCTGCTTCAAAAAAAGTCACCAGTAGCTGCCTAACTTGCTGAAAGTTCACAAGTATCAGGCTGAGCTCAGAGTTAGGGGAGGCAACCATGGGTCTACTTCCCTTTCAATGCAGCCTTCCTGATAAGAAAAGCTCACACAGGTGCAGTAGTAAGGGATTTATTGAAAGAAATTACACCTGGATGTGGGGTTCTGTATTGTGTCGAACATTTTACAAAAATTATAATCAATCAACTACTCAGATCACTAAGAATATAGAGAAATATACATATAGCCCATAGATTTTATTGCAAAAAGTTTGAGGGCTTTCAATTACAGTATGTAGTCTAATGGTGGACAGCACACCTGTCCGTTCAGAGATCCCCTCATAGACTTATTCCTGTTAATCTAATTTGCTGTTTAAGTTTGAATTGATGTCTCATTTTTTCTCATAATGCTATTTCTCACCTTTAATTCATTGGTTCTTAAAAAAATAAAAGGAAACCAGTATTTATGGTTTCTATCATGCTTGGGGGGAGTGTGACTGCAAAGCTTATTATTTGCTTATGTTGAATTTTCCATAAAGGAATTTATTTGATTGCATATCAACAAAATCACTGACTACTTTTTAGTTGTACCAGGGGCATTTGAAGGACACTATTTACTCTAGCAGTGACTGAATATTTTCTTCAAAAATGTCCTTCTGCCTGCATCCACTGTAGATTTTTTGGTATGTATCTCTAAAGCATTCAGGAACAGGACATACATCTGAACAATACCTTTCACAAGAAAGTCATAATACCTAAAGTTGGTACTGAGCTTCTACATTACTGTAATAAAAATAACTATGGAACCAAATATGAACTTTCATTTATCGGTGTATTTTTTATCTTGTCAGGTGTTTCTTCCAGCTTGGCTCCTTGGGAAATGTTAGTTGCAGCTCAGATAATTAAAAAATAGACCTTGAGGACTGCTGTGAACTTGCCAAGAACTGTGCTAAATGGAAGGAGTGTTTATCATTACACTCTTTCAAGCATGAGACAGAAGTTTCTGCTAAAATAAAGCTGATCAGAGCAGTGATTCCATTTGATCTAGAAAAGCACACCCTAGCATTTTTAGTCTAAGGATATAAGATTTTGAGATATCCATCAACACACAGCACACAGCTAATGAATTGTTCATGGGTTCATCTCATAGCAAAAGCTGTGCTGATCATCCTGTCCTTTCTCTTCAGGAGGGTACATTCCTTCAACCATACGGCAGGGTTGGATTTCTCCCGCTACTCCTGCCTTGATTACGCTCTTGCCTGCAGAGAGAAGCATACTTTAAACAGGAATTTGAACTATTGCAATGAAGTTCATCCTGCTGTATAAGCAAAAGTTTAGTGACCTGTCATTGTCAATGCATAATTTTAGCACTGTAAGAATGACTCTTCAATGTATAGCTGGTGAAAGTATTTCTGAAATGGAAAATAAGAAAAAAGAAATCATTAAAGCTTTTAGAGAGGCAATTAATTCCCTTCAGAAATTGCTTTCCACATTTCAGAGACTAACTAAGCAATTTTAATGGTGCAAAGTGCTAGAGCAGCTGTTCCTCAAGGAAGAAATAAACACCACAGCAGCTTCCAAGTGTGCCATGAGTACTGTTGCTTCTTCAGTCTCTTTACCAAAGGTTTACACCAAAGTTGCTGTAACAGCAAAGAATCTGTGTAACACTAGTGTTTATTACACCCTAATTACACTTGGGTAAAAATTAAAAATCTTAAGATATTTTCAATGTTATTTCACGATGAGAAAAAATTAACTAATTATGATTTTGACCTTTATTACCAAGCTTAAATTTTAACTTTTTTCCCCTTTTCTGTTCATTGGCTTCGTCAATTCTTACTGGCTGGAGAATCCAGCTGAAAATCCAGTAGGGTCTAAATAGCAGAAAGGGGTTGGACAGAAAAATGTGGCTGTCAAACACATTTTCATGTTTGCTGGATATGTAATTGTCACCCTTTCAGAATAGCTAAAGTGTTCCTGAACACGTGGCTGAACATTAATAAATTTTTGTGTTATGGCTACACATGAAAACCAGGGATTAAAAGCCTAAAGAAGTAGTCATGACTTGCAGGGAGGCTTCACTCTGGAGAAATATGCATTTGAGAAGAAGGTCACCTTCCTGTATAATCTTAAGCCTTCCTGAAACACTCATTCTCTGCTTATTACATCTCCTTTGATTCTTTTATCAATGTTAGGGAATTAAAGGTGAACACTGAGTGTTTTTAGAGGTTTTTGTTGGGAATTACTGACGTACCTGAAACTGAGGTTGCATGGCACCTGATGTTTGCTGCACTCTTGCAGCTGTTCATGATCCATGTGTGTACTTCAGAGCTACAGCCTAAGCAGTCCTGCAGTGTGGAAGAGATATCAGAAAAGGGATCAGGTAAGAAAGATCTATCCACTGACCACTCAGATATTGCCATAACCTTTTGCATGCATTGCTATAACCATTAAACAGTCCTCAGTCAGTCTGTCTTTTCCTACTTTATTCCTCAAAGTAATGTAACTGCATCATGAGATGCTGAGACTCTAAGAAAGTAAACCATCAGGCTTTGCCTTGTTATATATGTTTCCAGAATACCTGTGGGCATTTTTAAAGTATATTGACTCAAATGTTTCGTATCTCCTTTCAATACGGAATCATTCTGTTACATGGCTGAAGGTGGGGCCTGAACAGGTCTGTGAATGTCACCTGCAGTGCTGATAAAGCCTATCAAATAAGCTTAGATGTATTTTATTTAGTTTAACGTAACTCAGTTTAATGTATTTAGAACCTACTTACTTACTATGTTGTGAAGACAACAAATGTCTAGAGGAAAGGAAGCTGGACATAAGTTTCAGTGATAATGTTTTATCTGATCAATGACTACAATAGTAGATGACTGTTTTTGCAGGTTTGAAACATTTATAGACATTTTTGTCTTTGTTTGAAGACTATTGAAACTGGAAGATTCTTCCTTTCCTCTCTTCCCAACTCACTTTTACAACTGACTGTTATGCTGTGTTCTGTGAAGGATACGTAGCTGATTAGCCCCCTCAAATGATGGCCTACCTGTTCCATATTATACATTCATATTGTACTTTAATATCACACATATTGTTTTCAGAATATTATGTGTCTACATAGGTTGTGAGAACAGAAGTGTTGTTAGGAAAGTAGTTTCCAAAAGTTTGTCTTACACTACTCTGAAGTTAATTTGGTGCTTTATAACAGGAAAATAAGATTATTTGTTTTTTTCATAGAAAGATGCAAATAAAGGTGGTAGATCTTCTTCCTGGTTGTTGTGTTATGGCACAGATATGGAATGGACAACCAAAGGGGAAAAGTTAGTTAGGTATTTGTTTTCAGTCTTTGACTTCTCCAGTGAAATGGAACTGAGACCTTGCTGAAAGCCTGATTGTATTGTCAGGACAGAGTCGGGGAGGGCAAATGAAATCAGAACAAAGAAATAAGATTCTTTCCTCCCCTCTGACCCAGTCTGAACTTGAGCTGAAGTGGTTTTGAAGGTGAAATTACGAAGATCCTTCATGTATGTGACAGCATCTTAGATTGAAACCTTACTCAGTTTCTTAAACGAATTGGGTCCCTGGGGGCTCGTGACTTGTGGGATATCTTTGTGAAGTGCGAAAATCACCCCAACTAGAAACAGCCTGAGCTGAAAGACTGCAGGACTGTTCCAAGACTCTTCTCCTTGTCTGGATTGACATTGCTGGAACATAACCCACTGAATGTCTTGGTATACCAACTGCAGGTATACACAGAGAAAGGTTATACAGGTACTGATACACTGATGCTTGTATAAACCTTGAAAACAGAACTAAATAATAATTTGGCAAGAAATAGATGACACTTCAGTCCATAAGTTTTGTTATGTGTTCTCACAGCACTATTTTCCAACAGTGAATGTCTATATACTATTACCTAATTTGATGATAAACTTATCTCCTTTCTGTGTTTTTCTTTCTGTTAACAGTTACACCTTCATTGTGCAAAAGATCGTCAATAAATGGTTACAAAGCCCAAGTGTTCTGGAAGAAAATCTTGACACATCCAAAACAAGGACTCTGATCTCTAAACTCCTGCAGAAGCATCTCTTCCTTAATCAGCTGCACTTTCAGTGAAGCAAAAAAAAATCTCGTAGAAATATAATAGAACTTAGAAGAATGAAAAGTAGACTGCTTACTTTTCTTTTTAAATGACGATTTTAGCAGAAGGAACGCACCAATTCTAACATAGTGTAAGTAAAAATCTAATGATCCAGTCAAGGGCATTTTTATTTGAAATAAGATGTAATGGTGTTCAGCAGGAAGAAAGAATTTTTAAATTGCATATAAATTAAATGAGACACAATTTCTCATTAAGATTTTTCATTAAAAATTTAAATAAATTTTACAATTTTATATTCAGTAGGTTCGGGTTTGTAAATACCCATGGCATAATCAGATAAATAATCCAAAAGACAAAGGTTTGGCCTGTTTTGTGGCAGAGTCAAAGTGATAGTCACTTGAGTCCTTTTTTTGTCCAGGAATCTTAGCAAACAGCTTGCAGGTTTATAGTTTCATTACCTTCTACAATAATAAACTTTTCCAGTAGTAATTCACATGCTCTGTGATTGTAAGATGAGAGGGAGTGAACATTCAAGTAAGGAGACAAGGCTGATCAGTCAATTAGTGGCCTTTAACATCTCTACTTTATAGAATATGTTTTCACAGTTATCCAGTTCCTGCTTATAGAAAATAAATAAATGGGGAAAAAAGGAAAAAAACACCACAAATCCTCTCTCATAAAGTTCTTAATATCTTCAGGATAGTCAAATTTTGCAGTAAGTAAGACTAAACAGATTTGACTCTATCTAGTGGGTTTGATTTCTATTCCTAATATCGGACATCTTACCCCACCACAATTATGCAAAGTGCACAAATAAATCAGTGCAGAGCAAAATCCGGGATTTCCCTCATTTTCTCCTTCACCTCATTGTATCTTTGGATTATGACTTTTGTGTTCCTTGATTAACAGCTTCCCAGCTTCCACTGAAAGAATTTAGAGCTCCCTTCCACCTCACTCTTCCACTGCAAGCCTGTTAGTCAAGTGACCAGGGCATTCACCTGAAGAAATGCAGTTTTAATCCCACTCTGTCTCATGAGGAAATTGAGCCCATGTCTCTCATTTCTTTGGTGGGAACTGCAGCCCTGAGCTAGCAGGAGTGATGATCTCGGCAGCAGACTACCAGATTTACTGACAAATGGCTGCTGAACTCTAAACAGGGGGAATCTGCTGCTTCTGGACCCGGCCATATTGACAGGTCCACTTTAACAAGTATATATTATGCAAATCAAGGTCAGCGGTAACACCGCTTTTCCTCACTGTGCACTTTTGAATTAAAATAACCATGACTGATGTGTTTTGTGTTGGACTTAATGCTTCTCCAGTGGATTAGACATGATCTGAGACTACACTTGATGAACTGGGGCTCCTTGGGAATGTCCTCTCAATGACTCAGCGTAAATTTGGCATTTGTGGCAATGGCACTACCCACGCTTCTGAGTGTGCCTGGTTTCCTACCCTTAGGCCACTGAATTGCTACCAAATGATGAGGTCCTGTGTGGGACCACTGCTTGCTGAGGGTTCTGGTCCTAATTTGCTGAATCAGAAGTATTTTTTCAGTATTCTTCTTAAATTTTTTCCCTTTCCTAATATGCCAGCCCAACATACATTGAAATGGCTTAATGACAGCTGCAGTGGTGTCAGACCGTATCACTACATCCACAGCTCTGACCCTCAACTGTGAAGCCATTCTTTAGGTGCATTATCCCATCATATTACCTCTCTGCTAAAATATCACATACTACCAAATAAATAAAAGGCTATTTGAGTGCATTCATCAATGGCTGAACTTTTGATAAAACAAATCAGTCATTAGGTTCAATCTTGTTCTATGTTATCTACCTGTTTCTTTCTAATAAAACTGTATTGCAAATTTGATACCACAGAGTTGATTATTTATATTCAGGAAAAAGTGATATATATATATATATAGGGAAAAAAGTGAGGAAAATCTTCTGTTCAGAGCAGATGAGTAGATAAGTAGAAGAACTTTAATTTGCCTGAGTTCCAGGTGAGAAGGCTGCATTTACCTTTGTTTACCTTTAGCTATATCTCTGGACCAGAACTGCACCTTTTATAAACTAGCTCGGTCAATCTGAAACCAGTGAAGCTAAACAGATTTATTTGAGGTGAGTTTTCTATCTTTAATATCCTTCATTCCAAGAACTAGCTCCACAGGATGGTGTGACAGCTAATGTGCCTTGGTATTTTGGAGCAAAAGGGTAGAGATAGACAAAAGTAACCTTTAGATACTGAATTCAATGTTGTGTTTACTCTGTTCTTCCCTGCTCCTAAACTTCAGACAAAAAATTCGTTTGACAAGCTGACCAATACAACTTTCTTTAAATGTCCGTATCTCAAAATCAGAAAAGAGAAAATTTAAAGCTTTGTGAATACTTAGTGTAAAGTTGCTGCTGGTCTACCTTCTAAAATACAGACAAATAACTTTGATAATTGTTCTGTTTAATTCCAAATGAAATATGGAGACATATTTTAGGCAGTTTCATTGTTATTTAGATAACTGAAATTATAAACATATTTCTTACAATGCCTTTCATATTCTTACAATTTCTTACATATTTCTTAGATGAAATGGTACAACCTTTCCGTAAAACACTGCTTTTCAGGTGGAGATTACAGCTGCTCTTTAAATCTTTTCCATACTGTTGAGTTGAATAAGACAATGCTTATGATGGAGTTTCCTCTGCATTGCACAAAAGGTCAGACTCATTTTATGCTATCAAAATCTTCTGGAACTGTGTAAGCTCTGTGTCATCCTGGCTTCAACATTAATCTGCTGATGAGTCTTGGTGATCATTCCGCTCATCGCAGAAAAAGTAATTGCAGCCTTCACGGCAACAGACAGCCCAGAAAGCAAAGAAATGCAAGGAAAGTGTAAATAGTGCAGTGTAATTTCTTTGTTTAGTAAAAGCAAAGAGAGAAAGTTTGAAACATTTTTTTCCTAATGCACTGTGGAAGGCTTCAAAAAATGTATTAACTCCTTAAAAAACCCCAAACAACAGGCGAATGGCATAATTTTTTTATAACCCATTGATATACTGAAGCTATTGTATTAAATATGATTTATTTACACGTAGGGTTTCAGTTGAAACTATTCATTACCAAAGATAACAGGCACTGACATCACAATCAATGGTTCAGTTTGCCAATAAGTACAGGGTAGTCTGTCTGCAAGAAGAATTTTAAAAATGTGGTGATAGTGAACAGAAAGCAGTAGGATATCACAGTGCACCTGGACGAGGCAGTAGTCTGAGATCAATCAGTGGGAATCAGAAGATCCTCTTTCCAAGAGAACTTCCAAATTATTAAAAATAAACACAGGAAGACAGAATACAATAAGAACTCCTTCCAAACTGGAATTTGTTTTATATCATATTTTAGCTACCCATAGCATGAGGGAATTAATTCTCCATGCAGAAATTGTGTTCATACTAATTTATAACTTCTCCCTTCATTAAAGGTCCACAATTCAACTTCCCTATACTGAAACCACTTCAGGTTTTGCTTAAGTTTAAACATATGCCTAAGTCATGTTAAAACCAAAGAAGTTTTAGATGTGAGAATAACTCATTGCTACACTGATACAGACTTAATGGACCACTAGACATGTCTCTAGTGGATTAAATTGATAGAAAGAGCTCTGTTGATTGAAATGCTTTGTAGGTCAGGATCTATCTTCCCTCACTCTGTGGAGACACTACAGTACTTGCTAATTTAGCCAAATGCATTTTACATACTTCCTTGTTGAATGGGTGTTTTAATTCAGAGTAACTACCTGGATGCTCTTTTCTCCATGCAAGTACCACAAGCCTCCAAGTACCTTAGCATAGGACTGAAAATGCTAAATTCTCATAAAAAATAAGCAATAAAAAAATTAGTAGTTTGGGCTGAAGTTCCTTTCTAGCAGTCTCCAGAAATTATTGCTTCAGGTACTGACTGAAGTGTTTTCAGTCAGAATATTTTATTCCATCTCTCTATTTAAACCAATCTGACTAATATTATTAAAAAAGTATAGAAGTAATTACTTTATAAGAAAGGCGCTTACTGAACACTTTCCTACATACTTACCTGTGTACTAACCTGTAATGTGTCTTTGTGGTAAGAGGTGTTTTTACAAAGGCAGCAAACATTAAAAAGTAGTTTATGTTTTAATAATAAGATGAGGAAAAACTTCTATTTATTGATTACATGGTATTTTCATTTAGTAATATTTTACTCCTCACTTTCACATGAGAAATTGAAGCCAACAGCAGTTCCACAGATAAAGAAAAAAGTCTGAACTAAAAGGTCTTTTTGCTGGACCATTTTCCTTGCAGAATGGGTTTTGGGTAACATTCTCAGTACAGAATGTGCAATCGGATTCTGCACCGTAGAGGAGAGATTTGCATCCACAGGCATACTGAAAAGAGTGTTTTGGCATGAGTTTCTAATTAGTCCTCCTTAGGCCAAATTTGTTCTCACTTGCACTGGTCATCAAATTTGCCATTTGCAATTTATATTGAGGAAAGTGAAAGAGGAAATCTATTTTCTTAATTCTGTCCTTATTTTCATACTTTATTGACAAATAACCTGTAACAATCTAGATGTTATTGAGCTTCCCCTGCCTGTGATTCCTTGAGTTTTATTAGTAGCATTTTTTGGAGGAGTAGATTTGATTTCTGTCAGCATAAGTTTATTGTTCTCAAATTCTAGAAGGGGAGGAAATCCACACTGAAGCACTCGTCAGCTGGTCCCCTGTGATGCTGAATCCTCAGGATGAATTGAGAACATATTTTCCTTTTAGCCTTGCAGCTCTTAATCTCCTTGGGGTTCAGAACAGACAGCGGACTTCCACTAGACCTCTGAAACACTGAACCTTGCAGCATGATTTAAGAATGTTTTTCATTTTAGGCTTGCAGACTTAAGACTCCCAAGAACAGGAAAATATGGCACGTTTAGCTGTATATCTGCAGCTCCAATTCCCAATGGTTTGTTTTTCTGTTTGTTTTGGAGAAACTTTTCTTTTCTAATCTTCTTTCAGTTAAAATTAAAGAAAAAATCAGACATCCAAACTTCCAGTAAATGCTTGCATACTCGTAATTCCCATTATGATGCAATCAGAGTTTTTCTTCTAATTCCAGTGTCTAGAGATTTGCAGGGCAGCAGAAGAGAAAAGCAAAACACATTTTTTGAAAAACAATATACTAAGTGGATCGTGATGCCCACAGGCAAACAAAGGAAAGTCAAGAATATGATGCAAGTGACAGACTTTATGCGGCTGCAAGTGGACAAGAAAATGGAAGTCGAAGTTAAATGCTCGTTAAGTGTTAAAGAAGCAGAGGAGTTAAGGGTTCATTCAGATAGGATCTAAGGGAACTCTTACACTATGAACAGCATTATACTGCTGGTGGCAGAGAGCAAAATGTTTGGAGCTTGAGTTCAGTTCAAAGAGAAACCCAAGAATATGTCTGGACCTATCTACAAATCATAGAATCAAAGAATAGTTAAGGTTGGAAAGGACCACAGTGGGGTCATCTGGCCAAACCTCCCTGATGCAGCAGAGTTTTCCTGGAACACATTGCGCAGGATTGTGTCCAGATGGTTCTAGGTGACTGCATCAGTAAAACACAGTAGCTAAACATTGCACCCAACTGGAGAGGAAAGCCCAGGCTAGAAAACCCCTTCAGCCTTCTCCTTTCTGGTCCTAATGAATCTAATTCCCTTAGTCTCCCCTCACACATCATGTGCTCTTATCCCCAGCCATCTTTGTTGATGCTTCTCTGGATTTCCTCCAGCCTGTCAGTGACTTTCTCACATTGCTGAGTCCAAACCTAGACATAATGCTTCCCATGTGTCCATACAAGGGCCAAAGAGAGGAAATAACCGTTTCCCTCAATGTACTAGCTATGATATTAAAGCAGTATGTGGGTAAGCCCTTATTGCTGCAGAGGCGTACTGCCAGCTTGTGTTCAACTTGTTCAGCATGAGGACCTCCATCTCATGTTCTACAAGGCTGCTTTCATGTCAGCCCGCCCTCAGACTTTGTTTTACATGGGCTTATTATGCATCACATAGTTTATATTTGGCTAAAATTAGTGAGCTTTGTGGCAGTCTATTTCTCCAGCATGTTGAGATCCCTCTAAAAAAAAGCCCTGCTCTCTGCCCAGCAAGTTGTTCATTCGTCCTTGGTTTGAATCTGGTTTTGGCACACTCGCGTCAAATTCCAAGTCATTACTTACAGGAAAATACATCCAAGCAGTACTGATCCCAGAGGAAATGTCATTCATAACTGGCTACCAGTGGGATTTCACTGAACCTGCCAGTTCAGTCATTTGACTACACATTTTGTATTCAACACATTTAGTATATTGACTAGATTTAGACTTCTGAATGAAATAATAGTATGGAATATCTGATGAAAACCTTGTTACAGTCAAGGGAAATTATGTCCACTGGTCTTACATCACTTGCAAAACCACTTCTCTCACTGTAGAAGGCACAACTTGCATTTGGTCAGTCCACAGTGACTGTTTGCAGTCATTTTACTGTTCTTCAAAGGCCTGGATGCAGATTTCAGGAGGTTTTGCTTCACAACCTTCCCAGAGACTGAAGCGAGACTTAGAGTTTCCAAGATCCTCCTTTTTGTCCTTTTTGAGGTGATATTGGTCAGCTCCCTCAGCACTCTCAGATGGACTTTAGCTGGGATGCAGAAACTAATATCATATTGACATTTTCTTAATAGACCCACATTTATAAATTAACAAGTTAACAAGTTTCAATTTCTGTTCTTCTAGCTGTTTGCATTTCTACAAAACTTCTGTTACGTGACCTCTTTTGAAGAGGTAAGATTAATTTCCAGGCTTCAGAAATGTGCAACTCGTCTGAAAATTTGGCTGGACAATTCTGTATTTCCTCTTCTGCTTCAAAGAGAAACTGCACACTACAAATCAGATAAACCACAGCTAAACCCCTTTCTCTTCCCAAGCCATATGGCTATGTCCTTTCTTGTCCTCTGAGGCCCACAAACATCATCTCATCTAAAGTACACTAAGTCATTAAGCTCCACAATTAGTGGGGCTCAGATCCTTTTCTTCCTTTAATTTTTTATTTCTACGCTTAATGCCACACCAGAAGTACACTCGCATTAGAGCCGTTTATTTGCTGAACTGAAAAATCGATGTGTTCACATCTAATTGACAAGCTTAATTTGAGCAATTGCATATATCTAGTAAGACCACTTTTCATACAGGGCTTTCTGCATGCGAATCTCAGATTACTCCTAGAAGAAATTGGTATCATTATCTGTAGCTTCCAGACAGCTAACTTGAACCATAGATGCTTACTGAAGTATTCCTGCAGGCCAGAAGCAGAGTAAGAATGGCAGCACAGCTTGATTAAGTGCTCAACCAATGTTGTTTCCCTTGGCTGTCTTAAAGCAACCCTCCTTAAAGCTCTCCAAAGCACATCAAATATTTTAGTTTTGAATTTTCAACTTGGACAGCATAAAACACATGGACTTCTGTCCCTCTATATCAAAGAATCAAAGCCAGGCAGCTACATGGCACAACACACTTGGTTACAAGGGCTTTCTTGCTTACTAAAGAAGAAAAAAACCCCACACTTTTACTTTTCATACGATGTAATAATGCTATGGGCTTTAACCTATAAATCCTCTGAGTATTTTCATCTTGATAGGGTTACCGCCTCATAGATAGGAGACTCTTTTTTGTAGTAATAAGACTTTTCTCAAGTTCAGGCCTGAATAAAAATAATTTAAAAAGAACAAAGAAAAAGATCAGGCAGTATTTCAGGACTTGAGATATGCATGTAATTGGGGCTTTCTGACATATCTAAACTAAAACAAATGCATATGTGTCTTAAAGAACTTATTTTTAAAAAGGCCTATTTGTTACCTTATTCATAAATTAAGTAGCTAGTTTAAGATATTTGTGACCAGATTTGTTTTCTACCGTTTGAACATATGTGAAGTACTGTGGTATTTTATCTTTCCTGAAAAGGTTTTATTTGGTGTAATTTTTGATCATGCATATATTGTGAAAAGTCATTATCTCGCTAACATCTCTTCTTCACTCAGGGACATCGGTTTATATAAGACTATTAAAGAAACTTTTAACAGGAACTTTTTAAAATGCCCCAGTCAATGTTGCCAAGACTTCTAAAACAGCTTTTTAAACTTCTTCCTTTGCTGAATTGCTTTATCCTATTGGTCATTTCTATGTTGGATTCTACATTAAAAAATAAAGGATCTATTTATTCTCCTGACACCTTTTATATCTTTTATCTCTTCTTTAAGAAAACATCTGGCCATTAGCATACTAATAGCATCTCTGCTGGTTCTTAATGGAGCTTCTTTTATCTTTATGATACCATCTGGTTTCAAGTTACTTTTAAAGAAAAAAAATGGGTAAAAAAGTTAAACATCCCAAAGGCTGTCCTCTTTGTTGTTGAAAAAGACTGTATGTAGGTATCTAGTGCCGTACTTTGCTGAATCTCTTCTCCCTGGTGCAAGAGATGCAATCCTAGCCTGGTTTGGGTTGGAAGGGACCTTAAAGACCATTTAGTTCCCATCCCTTCATGCCGTGGGCAGAGACACCTTCCACTAGACCAGACTGGTCAGAGCCTCATCCAGCCTGGCCTTGTCCACCTATCCCACTCTCATGTCTTCAAAAGTGGCTCGATGCACAGCAAATAATTAGGTGTGTAGCGATACTTTGCCTTCCAAGTTTTGCAGGTATCTGGGGAGAAATGCCACACTGACAAAGGTACAAAAGTGAAATTTACTTCTTCCTATCTGAATAACAACAACAACAATGATGATGATAACAACAGTAATAATAATACTGCTCACTACACAGGAGAGAAAAAGTTAGGGTAACTCCACTATTTGCCTCCCTTTCCTTCTCATTTCTTTGAAAGAAGAGAACCTGTGTTACACAGCAGAACAAACCTGGGTGGGATGAACAGTGGGATACAACCTTGCTCTTCATCATTCCTCAGGCCAGCTGAAGGAATCCTGAATACATTACACTAAGTACTCAGAAGAATTCTGCTTGCAATGTTTGCTTTGCTGTATCAGCTCTGACCTACATAGGTTACTTCTTCGGTTGGCATCATGCCTGTTGGACCTTCTGAAATGTGGAATACAGTGCCTTTGTTTTTTATGAGAAAATGCTTTTAAATATTTCATATATTTTTGTCATACCCTGTATTCTTTTCTTGTAATATCACTGTTGGATAAAAATAAATTAAGGTTGCTCAAGATAATAAAACAACTGCTCTTATAACAAAAAATTCAGGTGAATCAAAGTCCAAAAGTTTGTTGTTGGGAAGTGTGAATGTTCAAGGTCTTCATAAACCTGAGACGTCTTTCAATGTCATCAGGCTTTTACTAATTAATTACTTGTGAATAAATGTTTCAACAACTGGCTACTAGGCAAAATCCTCTGAGGTTCACAGCCAACACCTTTAAAGTGTTGAGATAGTAGTACAATGCTACACCACTTCAAGTTGTACTCATCAATCACATATTTTTCAGTAAGTTCAGATATTTTTGCCTGTATTTTGATGAAAGATCTTGATTGATAACATGCAGCCTTCTAGTGTATAAAAATTAGATTAAGGCACAAAATCCAAAGACGTCTCAAAGACCTTTGATGGTGTTCATGGGCATGCTGGTACAGGTGTTCATACAGCTGCGGAGCTTTCTTCTGAGTTCTGAATATCAAAAACCAATGATTTGGCAGACATCACAAGGTGGTGCTGATACACATATCTTTCATGCTGTTTTTCTTTAGTGAGCAAATATTGCCCAGTCTTGGGAAGAAATTGTATTGCTGTGAGGTTTGGTTATGCAAAGATCCCTGGAAGTGGCTATCCATGGAAGTGTTCAAGGCCAGGCTGGATGGGGCTCTGAGCAGCCTAGTCAAGTGGAAATTGTCCTTGTCTGAGACAGGGGGATAGGAACAAGGTGATCTTTAACGTCACTTCCAACACAAGGTATTCTATGAAAAACAGTTACGACTGGACGTTTTGGGAAATGAAGCCCTCCATCCCCCTGCCTCTTCCACAGCTCAGTTCAGTGATGTGTGGGGCTCTGCTGTGCTGTCAGGTCCCTCTGTGTAGTCCAGTAGCCCCTGAAAGAACTGCCAATTGCTTCTGCCCCTCTGTTGGTCTGAAATGCATTTTGTTGACTGGAGGCAGAAATACAAGAGAGCTTTGCTCTGCTACTTACATTCACAAAGTACTTTCCAGCAACATCAGGTCCAGTATCCTAAACAATATCTACTTTGTTTTATGGCATATTTCCCAACCTTGCTGTAGTCAGAGATCATAGCTAACAGAAAAGAAATTCTGCACATTCATTTCTGAGAAGAAAAGTCCATTGTGAGGTACAGCTGTAACCCAGCAGATCCACTCCAAATATCGCTACATTTCTGTGCCATGTATTTCAATATACTACAGGCATCTGGGGAAATATGTTGCAGGCATTTAATATTTTTTGGAATCACTTTAACAAAAATTGGAATATACCTCTTCGAGAAAATGAAAATGATTATGCTGTCTCTGTCTTTGATCCTTCAGTCTCATTATCCAATTTTATTCCTATACCATCTGTAAGAAATATATTCTTATTTTTCTCTCTCCAAAAATTTTTGTTTAAAACACTAAAAATGTAAATTTAGATCTTAGTGCATTCTTACGTGCTGTAGTGGGCTGTAATAATGATGTTGATGTTATTGTCACTACTACTGACGCAAACACCTAATCAGCAGAGCTGTTGTTTCAGGCTCTCTGAAAAATTCGAGCAAATTTCACTGTGCATGCCTGGATATTTTTAGAACATGTTGTTTGTAAACATGATTTGTAGAGTATTTTAAAAAGACAGTTGAGACTGAAGAAAAACTGTGTAGAAGAAAGAAAAAAGGTCTTTCAACTTCAGCTAGTCCTTTATCAAATTAAAATATATATATTTATATAAATGTGAAAAGTACTTTTTAGCTTTCTTCAATGGTCTCTGGCATAGAAATAATAATAATATGGCAGGTTAACTCTTTGTTGCAGGGCCAAACTAATGGGTCATAAACCTGTCACAACATTTCTGCATTTGTTAAAGTCAGTGGTAAGATTCCCTCTGGTATTAGACCAAAGGAGATCTGACCTGCAGACTACTCCTGTGACACTGAATACACAAAACTTCCTCATCAATTTGGAGATGTGAGATCAGCTCTGTAGATGGCAGCAACTGATTATCTGTTTGTAATCGTAGTATCAGCATCTCAGACTCTCAAATCATCCACTCTCAAAACCTGGTGCAGTTTTTTTTGTGTGAAAAGAGCAGCTTTTCCCCATTCTTCATGACTTACTTTAATTAAGCTCCCAGGGTTTGCTCAGTATCATCCTTCTGTTTTCTAGTTTATTAGCTGTGGTCTGGAAAGCCATTGGACTGATTTTCCAAGAGAAGTGTAACTGGTTAGTCATCTGCTACTCTAAATATGTTTGTTTTCCAGAACTACTAGGAGTTTAGTGCATTTTTTTAAAATTGCTTCTTCAAGGATCTCCTACAGATCTGTTAGGTTTTTATGACACTTCATCTCCCTTACTGGATCACAGCAAATGATTTTATTTTTCATTTGCTGCAGAAGAAGAGCAAACATAATTTTGTTTAATGTCAGCAAGCTTTAAAGAGTTGATATTTAACTTGTGTTAATTAGGAATAGTTTTTTAACACGTTTTCTGTCTCTTTACTTATAGAAGAAAGACAATTAGAATAGATAATGTCTAATGTCATCTCAGTTCTCCAACCACTGTCTTGATTTTCACATAGGTCACATTTATGAAATGTCAATGTATTCAGATGCATTTGTTATTCTAATTCAGCCATTTTATTTAAATATTCTCATGAAGATGTAACAGATAAAACTGGACAAAACTCTCATTGGTGTCTTGAGAAGAATTTCAATTGATTCTTCTTTCAAATCTTTAAAGAGCGTTTCATATATTCCCACCAAAATAACAATGACACCAATCGTAGGAAAGCAGTATGTTTACGCAATTTGTTGCTTAGTGTTACAATGAGTCAGATTCTGATGGGTCTTATGCTTTTTCTACAAATAACTCCGCAAATGAACATTAATGACCTCACTGGGGTCTCTTGTTTCCATTGTCATTGGTATTTGACCCAAAAAGGACACCCTCAAACTTAGTACAGTGTGTTTGGTCTGTAAATTGAAAGGCACCTTAAAATGACAATCAGTATCACTATCCCTTCTTTGCAGATGGAGAAAGTTGGGAGAACAGTCTTACTAAAAAGGCCAGATGTAAGTTCAAATCCTGTTGACTGTCTTATATTTCATGTCACTGTCTCTTCCAATTCATTAACTCATAATAATCTTGTGTATTTGAACTGTATGATACCTTTTCATAGTGTTGGTGACAAAAATCTTATTGTAACAGTCTAGACAGATTTTATGTAGAATTTTTTTCTTTAAATTTTTTTGGAGTGTTGTAATTTAATATTGCTTTGAAAGAAACAAAAATACTATCAAAATATTGCCTCAATAACTGATAACATTTTGTTCATTGATGGAGTTTGTTTTAGCTTTTGAAAACAGTAAATATTAATAGTATGTTGTTTGTTGCATTTATTACCTTTTGGTAGCATAATATTTGTCTGTACTTGAAGTTAAACAAAATATGGAATTTATATCTGTCTTAAAATTGCTCTCCTTGGGAACGAATTCAACATATTTATCTTCCCTGTTCTTCCAATTAGCAATAAATTTCCCTTCAATAAATTGATGAACAAAAAGACCCACTTACATCAGAAATAATTTGCACATGGAACAGTAAAAACATGAAAATGTCTCAAAAATGCTTGTTCTTGTACAATCAACTGCTCTAGATACAGTCTATCTTTCATTCTCTTTTTGGTACTTATTTAACAAAAAAATCTAGGTGACCGAGTCTTCTACTCAGAACAAACCTTTAATAATGCAGCAGTAAAAACCCAGCTAAGTTATTTAATTTATTTGAGGTAAGAGATTTTCTTTATCAAAATAAGACTAAAGATCAGTGTCATTACCTGTCTGCGAATCCTTACAAGAACATCATATTTTGAAGAATTAAATAGTTTATATAGTTTCCATCAACTGTTTTTGTCCTATTTCAAAAAGGAAGACAAGCTGTTGCAGCATGCACTTGAATTTTTCTTAAGAAAGTACCCTGTCTAGATTGTCATCAACTTTTATTAATCCAGAGCAGGTAGTGAGGAGATTTAAATTTTAAAATATTCTAAACTGTGGAATAGCAGAACATTCTTCACTAATGTAATTTAGAAAAACAATAAGTAGATTGAGGTTTGACACGCATTTAATTCTGAGGTTGTCCTTAACCAGATGCCACTGATCTGAATGGTCTTCCTGGCTAGATCAATCATATGGAATCTATACACATGTAGCTAAACACAATCTGCAGAAAAATATGTATATGCAGATCATATTCTGTTTAGCCTCTAGGGAGAAATAATTTCATTTAAAAAAAGCAAGAAATGCTTTTAATCATCCAGTGTTCCACTTTTCAGTAGTTAATTATGATGAAAAGGGAGCTCTCCTCCAGCCTATGAAAAAAAAAAAGGATAATCTACTTCTGCAGATATATATGTTATATAACATGTTCCCTTTTTAGGTCTAAAAAGAATCAAAGGAAATATATGCTTGCATGTATTATATAATTTTTTATATATATATATACAGACAGCACATTGCAAGATATTCAAAAGAGAAAATTTTTCCCAGCATTTTTAGCTATTCAAAAAAGGAACATGAGGTCCTAATACGTTTTGGGGTTTTTCTCTACTTTGTGAAAATCGGATGCTACGAATGCTAGCTTTCCTAAACTTTAACTTAAAAAAAGCCCAAATCAACCACCCCAAAACCCCTCGACCACCAAATCAACCAACCAGCCAGAAAAAACCCGACCAAAAATACCTCAAACCCAGCAGACTAACAGAAAAGTGAAGCTGCCTGCCAAAGTCTGAAATCTCTTCGATGGCCTCCTATTGAAAGAAATGCTCTTGTAATGTCCATCTTCAGCTCAAACTGGCATAATCTGATATGAGATGAACCCAGATTTTCAAACATATCCTTACCTCTTTAGTAGGAGCATAGAAACTGCGAGACTGATCACACTCATGCCAAAGTCTAGCACCCTTTCTCCAACACTAGCCAAAACTACACACAGAACTGGATCCTTGAGAGGAATGAAAGAAATACTAAAAAGTAGGAAGATACAGAATAGTATTCCTAGTAAGGAAAATTATTCTAAAGTGATGAAAAACAGTGATATGCTCTGCTTCCCAGCAAGTCTTAGGATTTCCAGGCAACCCCTGGATAGTGAGGTCCCTGTCAACCAGTGCAACCAGTACAAAAATGAATATGTACAACAAGTGACTCTTGATTTCTACAAATGTGGGCTGGTGGAAACTGAGAAATGGTTAAAAACTGCTGTCAAGTAACTGGAAAAATTTCTTTGTAGATTAATTTTATTTCCGCTGACCTGAACCTGCCTGTGAAGCCTGAAAATTTGTTTAGAACAGCATGTGTCCAATGTGAAACAAGACAATTCTCAGACATGTCCTGGGTCACCCTGAGACCTCTGGAAATTTTTTTCATGTAGGCCATAGTCTGATGAAAGTCAACCTTTCACCTCTTAGCCCTACTTCACCCCTTCCCAGTTTCTAAACCAGAGTGCACATGGCCTTTCAAGGATACTTTAAAAAATTGAGTTGCTGTCATTCAGTTCAGAAAATGAATGCCTTCCTCTTCAAATTCTTGGCAGATGGTCAGGTTTTTTTTGCAAAAAAGTTGCACATATCTGTTCTTAAAATGACTGGAATAAGATTGTGTGCAGTATTGAATCAAAGAAAAACACAAAGTGCATTGTTTGGTGAAAACAGTGCATAAATCACAAGTTATGAACAGTTGGAGACATAAGTTTTTTATTAAGTCCTTCATCTGGCAGAATTTCACTTAACTTCCATGGGAATTTGCTTTGATGAAGATACTAAATGGGAAACTGTTTCACTGGATTAATCAGATGATTATTTCTTTTACACGGGTGATGACATCTTTGTATTTCAGTGCATATTAGCAAAGCATGTGCAGAAATGTAGCTTAAGCTCTGGTTGCCTGAATTTTTGAAAGGTGCCAACATACCCTACAACTGAGGTTAAATTAGGAGGAGTGAACATATAGGAAAAAATACCACTGCCTACATTTTACTGTGATGCACTGCTTGGCCCCTGTGGCGTTGCCAGTGGGTCTCAGGTTATATCCTCATTTACCTCTTGAGCTTAGGGAGGCAATTAGGAAACCCTATATTAAGTAGATTTAACTTCACAAAGGTGAGTATGAAGTATCTCTGTACCTGGAAAGCTAAACACAATGGTTTTTGATAGGACTACATTTCTGCCTTTGGAAAAAAAAACCCTAGGTTTGTATCTGGTTTAATGAAGAACACATCTCATACTTTCTACCTCTTGGATAACACTGTAATAGACATTTAATTAAGCCACCTAAGGCAGGATAAGGTGACATAGGAATAAGGAAACAAGAGGACTTTTCCAGTCCAGACACTTATTTGAAAAAGATATCAGATGGGAGGATGAAATGACAAATTTCTGGACTATAATCAAAGATTATTATAGGGTACTCCAGAGCAGTACCCGATACGGTCTCTATTCAGGTGAGGGAATGTGTTCTTTTAGCGCCAACTGGTTATCCTCATCCTTCAGCAACAGCCCTGGAAGATTCTTCAACCATGAAAACTGAGACCTGAAGCCTCACTTACACAAAGCTGTAAAGAGCAATGGATTTAATCCCTCTGGAGATGCTAATCTCTTCCCCTTGTCTCTAGAAGGAGTTTAGGACATGCATGACACTGATTTAGGCATCTAATCTCAGGTCTGAATAATAGGGGACAGATGATGATTTTTTGTTTGTTTTTTTTTCCAAGCAGGTGTAAACCTGCATTTATCTAATTTCTTTCAGAGTCTTCTGCGTCACTCTCTGGACAAGTTCCTAATCTGACACTTTGCAAGTGTGTCGCACTACTCCACATGAAATATATGCATCTTCATTCGAGAACTCATTGTGTCACACAGCTTCATCCCTAGCTGTGATGTACATTTATATCCTGCAAATTTACTAGGCTGCTTTAATTCACAAATAAGGAAACTAGGCTGGTATAAGTTTTGTGTAAATCTCGCACACTTTATCATACTAAAGAAGCTTTCTTGGATGCAGAGCTTCAAGTCTCAGGAAATTGCATACCTGTGTTTCTGAATTTGTAAACCAAGCAGTTAGTTGCTTCAGATTCCTGGTGACAAACACTCTGTATAATTTAAGTTGGTTAGGTTCTACAGCATTTTTTTCATTAAAGAGTATATTTTATGGAAATTAAGGCTACTTGACCAGCTCCACAAGTGGTAAACCTTGACATTCAAACTATCACTTTACATCAGTTTACATCCACTTCTCTAAAGAAAAGCCATTGCTCTCCACGAGCTTTGCATGATACCAGATCACTGCAAAAAGCCAAAAAGGCATTTAATTCTCTCTAGCAAGAACACTTTTCATGCAGCTAACTTTACAATGGAAAGTGACATTATAAGCCCAACTGTTCTTGAAAGGTTTCTTTTCTTCTTAGAGGAAATGCATAAGGTTTTCTGAGGTAAGATGAGGTCTAAGGTTAATGTGCCTGGTTGTAAATTCAGGCATGGGGATCATTTATTCAGAGGAAATATGATAAGTTGTGGGAAGAATTAGTTGGTTTAAACAGTACATTAGGTGACAACAGAAGTAGTATCTCCATCTTGTAAAGTACTTCTCTGATTTTAGTTCATTGTTTTTAATGGATAATAACATGGGTAGAGAAATTTTGTTGGTGGTATCCAAAGGGGATAATTTATTTTCTTCTATGATTTGAATTATTGCATTTGGGGGGAAAAAAATGGGAAAAATTTTAAAGAAAGGCCCTTTTTCTTAAATTAAAAGTAAAATATCATAAGACTTCTATACTATTCTATACTACAGTATATTCTATATTTTTTCTGCATGAACTTGCTTTATGCAAATAAGTATTTTCAAACCTGAGATACATGCAAATCTAGAAGTTTTTGTATGAGGCTGAAAGTACCTAATATGTCATTCGTGTCTATTCCTGCAGAAATTAAAGGAACATTTTTTTCCCCCACATTTTCTGTTGTAGGAAATTAATTTCATGTAGCTTGTAGCACTGTAGAAACTTGATTGTTAGAGAATTCTTTGTCTGAGATGGCAGGGCAGAACCTGCTTGGGAAGCCGGTGATGTTGTTACAGAGTTGTCAAAAATTTCTGCTATTTTCATTTATGGGTCAGAAATGATATGTTTACTAGGTAAAGTAGGTTAAATAAAATCATTGCCAATAACTTGCAGATGGTCAGTAGGTCTGAGAAGAACAGGAAATGCTGAGCTAACCCAGTGGGATGATATTCTTTGTGAAGTAATACGGATAAGGAAAAACAGGTCCATTTTTATACCTTCCTCTGAAAGTTTTGTAAAGTGAGAAGAGTTTGCTTTTGAGTCACTGGGCCATAAGCAGCTGTGACTGCTGCTTTCCTGAGCAATTCTCCTACATCTATTTGTTATGTTATCTTTGTGTCTGCTGTATCTGGGCCAACAGGAGCTATCTATGGCACTAGTGCCTGTTTTTTTACTTTATCTGCACTATTCATAGTGTCAGATGGTCACTGAATCTAAGTGATGCTCCTGCCTGCTACCGCATCACAAATAGTTATAATATTCTTATCAACACTACTCCTACTAGTCAGATGGAAGGCCGTTTCTGCATTCCACAGCCTTCTATAGTCTGAAAAAATATTTCACATAGGGAAAAAGTGTTACTATATAGGAGCTCAGGCTTCAGTCATCATTTCTCTTCTCTTGCTTCTCCTTGTTCCGCTTTCTATTCATTTTTTTACCAAGTTAAAGACTTCTGTTGATCTCCTTTTCATGCCCCGTTTCTGATTCTCTCACATGTCCCTTATTCCTTGCTCTCCATAATGTTGTTTTCTATTCTTGCTCCTATTTTTTCCAGAATATTTTCATTGCCTAAACAGCCCTGTCTCAAATATCCCCATGACCCCTATAATTTCTGTACATAGAATCATTTAGGTTGGAAAAGACCTTTAAGACCATTGAGTCCAAATGTTAACCCAGGACTGCCAAGTCCACCAGTAAACCATGCCCCCAAGTGCCGTGTCTGTGCACTTCCCTGAGCATACTGTTCATACTTGAAAACCCTTCCAGTTAACTACTCTTTCCTCATATCCAATCTAAGCCTTCCCTGGTGCAACTTGAGGTCTTTTTGTGTCATCCTGTCACTTGTTACTTGGGAGAAGAGACCACAATCCACCTGGCTACAGCCACCTTTCAGATAGTGGTGTAGAGTAATAAGGTCCCCCCTGAGCCTCTCTTTCTCCAGGCTAAACAATCCCAGCTCCCTCAGCCACTCCTCATCAGACTTGTGCTCAGGACCCCTCACCTGCTCCTTTGCCCTTTTCTGGCCATGCTCCACCACCTCAGTGTCTTTCTTGTAGTGAAGGGCACAAAACTGAACACGGGATTTGATATGTCTCTGTCTCTCTCCTCTTCTCTCTATCTCATCATCTTGAAGCATAATTTGTTATTTTTGCATTTATTTTGTCCTGTATTTAAGTTGCTATTGTCTTGATATAAATTAATCCCACATCAGAATAAAGAACATCATGGACTGCACTTTCGGCCTGAGAGTTATATATCAGTGAATTAAGGAAGCTCCGCAGAGGCCTGACCCTGGATCCTGGTTTCCTCCCGGGATAATAATGACAACAAGCATTGGTTCATGGAACACCAGATTTCTGCCATGAGACTACTCAGCCAGTAACAGCTGCTTTTTGCCCCAAATCCATCTTCAGCATAGGTCTACCCTAGCGACTCTACTGCTTGTTCATGCATTGTGCTTGGTTTGGGCAGGGAAGTCTCCGACTGACTTTTTGCTTGTCCTCTTGCTCTCCATACATAGGTTAGCATGTGTTTTAGAGCATGATCCTAGACAAATGTGAGAAGACGATGTTACTGATGTGATTATAAAGTTTGAAATCCTGTTTCGTTGGGATGTTTGGTTTTTTTCAGTTATTCTTGCATGTAGTGTGTAAGCATCTTAACAAATGAGAAAAGGAGCAGTTTTCACAGCGTACACATCAACACTCACATTTTATCAACTGTGACTGATCCTCAGAAACCATGAACACTCTGGGGTTTGGGGATCCCTTCCCCCTGCTCTGTGCAGAGTCTAAAGGTCAACATGTGCCTACAAACACCCCAGTAACTGCACTTCCTGCAGCCTCTGTGTCACACAGGGTGGGCTGGGTCTTAACGTGCAAAGACTGGCACTTTCTAGTGGCTGAAAAAAGCTGACAGCATGATAAAAGAAATAATCTGGCTGCTGGAAGCATAATAGTGTGCAGAATATGCATCTACATATGTTGAATCTTTCTTGGTAATGACAAAAGGAACATTTCAACTTGGAAGAGTATGAAAGGCTGACACAGGGTGAACTCACGCAGCCAATCTTTGTCAGCATTTCTAGAGGGCAATGTAATAACAGAGGGGAAAAAACCCAGCATCTACAAATCACCAAATGGAGAACAGTCTTCAGGAAGCATTTAAACTGAAGGACAGTTAAAATTTATGACTGAGGCATTTAGGCTCAGGCTATTCTGATCTTATGTGTCAGAACAAAGTCAGCTGTAAAGCGATACCGCAAAATCACTGCTAATGAGAGAGATGCAAGTGTCAGACAACAATGTTTCAAGCGGAGTTCAAGATAAAGAGAAAAATAAATTTATGGACTAGGTGCTTGGAGTTTTCTGGTTTTGTTTGGTAGGGAAAAAAAGAAATGTCATCTTCAGAACTGATGGATTGAAGTGGTTTTTAATAGAAGGGAAAAAAGAAAAGGAAAGCTGCCAAAAAATAGCAAAGTTTAAAGCTTCCCAGACATATTTTAGTCTTTTCATAAAGAGCATGTCTTTTTCCTTTTTTAATTCCTTTTTCCCCTGTGACCTCATAGGAATCTAAAACAAAAGAGTATTCTTCATTGTGATATATTGGGAGAAAATAGTTAAAAACTTGTGAGAACTTTATGGAGGCCACATGCCAAGATAACATATCTAACCTGATATTCATGTGGCTGTTCTGCCATACAGTATTCCAGAAAGTTTTTAACAAGTGAGTTGAAGAGAAACAACTTTCATGTAGTTATATATATCGACAATATTGCCATGTAGCCATATCCAATGCCTGAAAAATGGAATACGAAATGAAAGTTTCACAGCGTGGTAAAGCTGATGAAAAGGCACATTTAAAAGGATGATTCACTGAAATCATTAAAGGCCAGATGAGAGCTGCTCTGGTTTGTATTAGCTTGTGATTCGGTCCTTACATTTCAGTGTTCTTTTTGTAAAGTCCGCAAAATTTTGATGATAAATCTTGTACTTCCAGCTCTCACTGTTGCAAATATGTATTGTTATATTACAAGATAAAAGACTGGAGGGGAGGCGGCACTGCTTATGGGGGTGAGACACATTGTGTGGCGGTGGGAAGAACGTTTCAGGATTGCATACTAGGGAGTGCTTGTGTAATGAACCAGAGGTGGAAAATGGAAGGATCAAGGTGTCTGGGAGAGGAACAAACATGGGAAAACAGATATGAGGATAAAGAATGAGGGTTGTGTGGAAAACTGGGCCTATCACTGTGTGCATGTGGCCATGTCTCATGCCTGTGAGCATAGCCTGTTTTGTATTCTCGTTAAAAGCCCTTTCTAACTCCTCTTCTGTGTAAGGAATTGCCTATGTCATGGGCACATGAGTGAAAGGAGGCCCAAGTGCCAGCACCTGGAGAGGAGACCACAAAGGTGACTTGTCTCAGCTGAGTTCAGATCAACTCATTTTATAGTCAATATAGATAAAATAATTACCTTCTTTAGAATGTGAAAGTCATGATTTATTTCAGACATGGGATGTAAAGACTTTTAAGATAAATGTGCCAATTTCTCTCCAATGACTGCCAAAGCAGCCCAGTGTGATTATCTCACTGATAGACATTTACAGTTGATAATCTGATCCTACCCTAGAAGACAAATATTGTGTCTTGTGTTCAGGACAGATGACAAAAAAATCACAGATCATAATTTACCCCACTTGCAAGCAAGTGCTAAAGCACTCATATAAGATTATGCCATTTAGAAAGATTATTTTAGAACTTAATATTTAAATATTTTCATTCTTATTCTTGGTATTGGTGCCCAGCTACTCTTCAACACCTTGAAGGCTAGTAAGATCTGGGGGTTAACACGACTTTAGGTCTGAACTTGTACTACATACTGAATTGTTCAAGCTTATCTGAAGGCAATAAGGCAATAATATAAACAATCTCTGTCTCCAAGCTAAGATGTTCCATACCTTTTTCTCCTTGGCTTCAGGTCAGCATTTGCAATAGGGCATTAGAGAGATGAGTTGGCTAAACTCCTGTTGATGAAATAGTTTGATGACAATATTACATCTGAGCAGTCAGTGAAAATATTTTCACTGAGTTAATGTCATTGTCCACTTTTGAATGCTCTCTCTCTAACTATTAGACTTTATTTTTAATCAATCATAATGACTGACAAAAAAGAATTATTTTGTCATGAGTTTTACTCCTAACCATGTCAAGGGTATTCAGAACAGTCTTTTTTTCTTGAATATGGCTTTGTACATCTTCAGTATAAACCCAAGAAAGAAGCAAGTGAGCCTCAGGCAAAATACATAGAAAATATAGTAAGCTACACTGTCCTGCCTCTGTGTTTCATTAGGGAAAAACATAGGGGGAAGTCATACTTCTAAACTCTAAAGACCATGCCTGTTCACTCCAGAAGCTCAGTTAATTTGCTTTTTCCCAGATGCTTTCAGCTTTTGATGCCTTGCTGGGCTTATTTCCATTATGAGAGATCTTTCTTTGCAGAACTTTTGCATTTAGGATGCATCTTTTCAATAGTCTGTGTTTGTTTGTACAATTGTTTCAAAGCCAATTCTTGTTAACTGGTGGAAGAATAAGAAATTTGATGTTCCAGAGAGAAGCAAAAAAAAAAATTCAGCATTCAGAAATCAACGTCAGCAACAATTAATTAAATAGTAGGATTTGATGGCGAATATTCAGGGTTAAATGAAAAGACTGCTTAATTTAGGGAAAAAGCATTTCTTTGTGACTAAATGGTCTCTGCGAGAAATCCCAGACCCCCACCTAATATTAAACTCCTAATTCCATGCCATCGTGAAAAATATTCTATATTTTTGACAGAGAAAAATAATTAAGGCTTAGACCTATACCTACTTCCTGCCTTACTTGTGTTGTACCTACTTAATTAATATCCCTATTGGCATAGAAAATGACTCAAGTATCCATGTTAATTCGTTAATTACATTAAGATAGGCAAGAAATTTGAATTTGGCTTCCTGCTTTTCCTTTCCTCTTTCCTGTGACATTACCTGAAGTGTAGATACTGTGCTATATGTGTCTCATGTAACAATGCTGTAGCAGCATTTTTTTAAAATTTGAACAGTGATGTCCATGAAGCCTTTACCTGGATCTGTCTGTTGAGAATTTCCTAACATTTTTCTGCAAATTACAAGTCAGCAAGTGAGAATGTGAGATATGAATTTATGCAAACGGTATTGCAAAACCTGCCCTGCTACCAAACAAACACTGTATAATAATGCAAAAAGGTTGATTCTCCTCCTGTAAATCCTTTGGGAAAATATAGGCATCTGTTGTTAGATGTTTATTCAGCTTGCAAGAACTGGAGTCAGTAGAACTATTTTACAGTCAGTGCAGAATAAAAGGAGCACTTGCAGGGTGTGTTTTGAGTAAGTGTACCCAAACAGAAATGTGCAAAATGGTTCACATGAGTAATGTTTTTAAAGCATTTTGATCTTCCTCTTCTGCTGAAGGAGCCCAGAGTGACTATCTCAAAAGTTACTGAGATAAATGTCCCGGAAGGAGCTTGGTTTTGAGGGTTAGGTTGCTAGTTTGATATCACACAAGTGTTCACCTTGAGTTTGGAAACATGGTTTAACTCCCAGCTGCCTGAGTGGGACCTTCCCATATGAAGCAGAGCAAATAATTTTGAGTGGGGGAATACAAAGTGTTTTCACATGCTGACCAGGAACTCTCCGAAATGATCATACATTTTATGTTAAGAAAACAGCATAAACTTGGAATTTACTAGGTAATAATTCAGAAATAGATTTCCTTCCAGAGTTTGAAAAGGGACTTCTGTATAAACTGTATTAGAAGTTGAGTTGTTTTTTCAATATGAAACTTTGCTGTTCAAATATCAGTTTTTCTGAAATTTCATGCAAATTGTCTTAAAGGGAACTGTACCATTTGCTAAACTTTCTGGGAGCAGAGACACTTTTTATGTCTGTGGGTTTTATGTTATCATATCTCCATTGAGACAAAACTGAAAAAACACTCCCTAATATTTACCTAATATTTACAGAATGTGTCAGTTACAAAAAAAATCATGTCTTTATGGAAAAGAAAGTTTTGATCATTCAACACAGTCAGATCACATGCAATTTTTATCATACAATCTGCAAGACTGTTCTTCCTCTGATAAAGGACACTCTAACCCTTTCTTAATGGAGGACATTCTTCACGTCAAAAGTTTGGAGAAGCCATTTAATAAACCTAATGGTACTCCTAATAGAAGAGGGAATGCCCTCAAAGAGATAGAGAGCATTTGATTTCCCTGATCGCTAATCATTTTTAGGAAAATATCATAGTCTAGTTAGTGATGCTGTCCTGATTGATGTATCTTATTTACATAAGTTTCATAAAAGTGCTAGATCTTCAGGGATTTATAAAGAATTGAATTGCTCTGCAGGTAAATTAAACACTGTGGAAAATTTTCTCAGATGGCATAGCTAAAATAATCCAACTATTAAAGGCAGGAAGAATTACTTGCTTTTTCAAATTAAAAAAAAAACTCTAATTCCATGAAAGAAAAATATGAAAATAAGACATTGAAGAGATCTTGGTGCTTAGCTGTAGATTGGCTGTCATATTTTTGGTGTTTTCTAGTAAAAGCAAAGATCTACATAAGAAGTTAAAGAAAAATATAAATGAGGCCCTGATGCCAGGTTGATAATTTTATATTTATGAAACAGCTTCTAAATGTACTTCTCTACTGCCTGCTGACAAACTTACCTATTGCCTTCTTTAGAAAGGGAAAATTCTTGCTTTAATGCTGTGTTGGATTTCAAGTTCAGTCATAGGTCCTAAAGTGACCACAGCCTTGGCTGAATGGAGAGCAAAAAGTGCTGAGGTGCCTAGCTAGCATGGTTTTCCTCTAGTCTGTTGCTTAGAGAGAGAGGGGGGAAAGACTGATTTTCACTTCTACTTTTCATATTAAATTTTGACCCTGCCTGGGAGTTTTAATAAAGCAGTCATGCTTTATCCATTACTGAAGGCTCATGGTGACTCCAAGAATTTTCATTGGGGTTGCAATAATGCCTTTGTATGTTCTGTGAAATGCTAGATAAACAGAGGGATATTAGATAGCATACTTGTTGTTTAAGTCTGTCACTTTAAATCTCCTGTACAAATATTGTCTAAGATTCTTGTTTTCAGGCTAAATGGTTTCTTTCTTGTACTGTAAGCATAATTTAGATAAACTGAACCAATCTAGACAAAAAGCCACCCTGGTGGCGCTAGGAAAGCTCTTAATCTTCTCTGCTGTATTAAACAATGAATGCCATAGAAGTTAAATGGAGGAAGGAAGAAATTAGTGCTGAGGTAGAGGTATTTAGAGCCATTGAATAGGAGCAATTGAAATATGTCCTTCCAGATATCCTGAATGTTACTCTTAGACCTACTCCTGCTATATTGAAAGGTAAGAGGGAAATCACTCTGTCTTTAACACTGTATTGTACATTTAAAATCTAAGTCCCCTGTGCCATGGTCAGTCTCTTGATGGAAATTGTGGCAATGTCCTGCAGAATGGGACTTTTCTCAGAAAATTGCCTGGCATTTGAACCTTTACACTTGCGTATAGATATGTATCCTAAAATAAGACTCCTCTGCCTGCTGGGAGGGAGAAGGTAGGGAATAAAGTTAAGCGTGGGAAGGAGGGAGGAGTGCAGGGAAAGATTTTATTTTCCTCTCATTATCCTGCTCTGATTATGACCGTTAAAAAATTCCATTAATTTCCCCAAGTCAAGTCAGTTTTACCCAGGATGGTAATTGGTGAGTGATCTCCCCCTGTTCTCATCCCTACCCACGGGCCTTTTGTTATGTGCCCTGTTCTCTGTTCAGCTGAGGAGGGGATTAACAGAATGGCTTTTGTAGGCACCTGACTTCCAGCCAGGGTCAAACTACCATAGTGTGCAATACATTTTCCTTAAACATACTTAAAGAAAATTGTGGTGATGGTGGGGGAATGGTGGTATAGGGAGATAAATAAAAAATAAAATATCTATATACTAAGAAAGAACTTATCTACCGGATGTCTACTTGGACTTGCAGCATGTGATTTGCATACTGACTGTGACAAGTAGATTTAACAATCTGTGAAGTAAAAAGCTGTAATAAATTTCCCCTTTTTTCTATGAAACAATGTTTATTTCCTGATTGACTGAGTTCACTAAATCATACTGAGTCACATACCTGAAAGAGGGTGCAGCCCAGAATTTGTAGTAGATATGAAGCTATTGTGAGAAGATAATTGCTTCTAACAAAGGAATAAAATTTGCTCTTAATTTCAATTTGCTTCTAGTAGAGCAAGTTCATGTAAGACATCCAACCATGGCCATTTTCTATGGAGCCAGAACACAGCACTTGTCAATAAAGTTTTGAATTTCTTGCTTTCCTGGTGCTAATGAGGGAATGGGTTTATAATGTGATAAATAAATCAAAATTATGAACTGCCAAATCATGAATGCATGGGCACGCTTAATTCAGTATTACATTCACTATTGCAATGAATTGTCCCAGATTCCAGTTCAACACTTAGGCCCCACCTGAAATCTGTGAGTTACTGAGTTTCGTTGTATGTTAAAGTAGGTGCCTCGTATAGTACCTGTAGGGGAAGGAGGCTCCAGGGACTGGAATGGGACTTTAAACTCATTTTCTGATGGATTGCAAGATATATGAGTAACATCTGAAAGAATACAAGTTTTTATCTTCATGTTCATTAAGTTTACTTATTTTACACTCCTAAAATGATTTTTCTCCAACTTAGAATTGTTTTTATTTCAATAATTGGCTTCATTTTAAACACAGCTTTGAGTGCTCATAGAGAGGACGGGGATTTTCCCCCCAAATTTAGAGTTTTCTTATGTAAAATGACACTTTGGATTAACAAGAAGCTAATGAAAGTGTGTTGCTTTATGAGTTCTTGAAGTTCACAAATTATGTATATAAGGAGCCTTCATATAGTTTCCTCTTTATTGACCTCACTTTTAAAAAAGACACTTTGAATTAGTGGTTCCACACTTTCTTGTAAATCAGCTCTTTCTAATTTTTGAGATACTTTTTTCAGTCATCCATTATTAAGACTGAAGTATTACACTATCTTCCCACTTTATCTTGAAAATAATTATTACCGATTTCTGAAATTAACTTAAATCCATTAAAAAAATAATATAAGTTTGCATACTTGAATTCTGATTCTGAGAGAAATCTTAGAAAATGTTATCATGTTCTCTTGGAAAGAGAGCGTAGGCGTGTTGGGAAAAGATATGACATTCTCTTCTGCTTGCTGATAAATACATAACTTCCCAAGAATTCATGAACCTCATAAAATTCATGTTCTTCTGTAACTGTAGAATTAGCATCATTCAGTTGACCAAAAGCATCTTTATAAATTCGTCTTTCACATTAGATCTTTGAAATCCAGGAAAGGATTTTATTGTGAATTGATATTATTGTTTGGACATGAACCCTTCAGTGTTTACTCCCATCCAGAGGAAAATTTTAGTTCTCCCTCCTTTCTCAAACATGTCACATCTTCATGTGAAAAACCATCACGAAGGGTTGCATCAGGTTCCTGAAGTAAGACTTGAAAATCTCAGTGTGGAAATAACATGCTCCTGCAGATTAATTCATCCTGCTGTGTAAGGACAGCCAACATGGGAGACAGATGTGATAGCTTAAGGCAGAATGTTCCCTGGTGTATAATGCAGTGATAAAATGTGGAAAACTTATGATACTTGTTATGAAATATGAGATGCTTTTTTTTTTTTCCCAAGGCAATGAAGGAGCTCTCTTGGCTGCCTAAGTGATAAGTTTTTTTTCAATATCACTAGACAATAAAACACTGGCAACTGCACATTAAGTATCCTCTACAGGTATTTGTTCTACTGGAATTAACCCTTGCAACTTTTCAACAATCCCATTGCTGCTGAAGAATGACACACAAATTGCATGCAACATAAGTTCCTTCAACAGTCAACTGCATTTAAGGAAAAGCAGTCTGCTGTGGAGGAATATGTGTGTGCAATTTATGTGTCTGTACTATGCTCTTGGAGAGTACCCGTAGTTGTGACTATTTGTCAGAGCTGAAAGAGGGACACTTTTCAAATTTTCTATAATTGTATACTATGGTTTAATGAGATTTATGCTGCTTTAGTAATGTACTCTGCAGTGTTTCAAAAGCCATGTATTTTTCCTTACTAAAATGCAGACAATACAGTTTAAAACTTCTTCTTGAGCAGCCCTCATAAATGATGCAGACATTCTTGGCCAGCAATCTATCAAGATTTCAATGCACATTTTTCTCCATTCTGATATGTCATTTAAAGTTTTATTATAGCTGCCATATTTCTTGGTATATGTATGTTTCAGATTGTCATATCTTAATAATGCAAAAATTTCTGATCAGATCAAGCATTTTGCTTTCATTAAAGAGGACTGTTGAATGCTCATGAATGAACTGGATGGTCTCTCTGCTTCTTATTACCACCTCAATTCATGAGCAAACCTTACAGACGTGTCTAAGAGAAGCCAGAGGCACTCATGCACATACACAATGCAAATTTATTGTGTTTAACCTGAAAAATCTTCATTCTTACCCTTGGAATCTATAAATTATCAATAATATATTGATAGTTGTGCTTTGTATTATGCTTCCATAGAGAGCCCTCAGGAATAACCAGGTCCTGTATGGGACAGGTGACTGAAAAGCTCCTTTGCAGTCCTGACAGAGAGCCATCAGCCACTTGCATACTTAGGAATAGAAAACAAAGATAATCCCTTCACTAGTAGAAATCCTTTAAAATAATCCTGTGAAACTGATAAAAGCTGTGTTCATAAACTTTCCCAACCATTTGTAACGTATGTTAATTAAAATGCAAGTTCCTTTCAAAATATAGCTATATAATATTTTCATACATATGTAAAAATCTAATTTCAGTGTCAGAGAACCCTTTTTGAGGTGTGTTACAACCCTGTTACATCTTATTATTCTTACCTATATTACAATAGTGTGTTCAAAGTTAGACCAGAGCCTTATTGTATCACGTGCTTTAGAAACACGGTAACTGACATAATGTCTTGCCAGACAGATGGTTCAGTTATTCACTGTATGAGTCCACTGTTCATCTCTATTTTGTTCATAGTTTTACTTCCATTTCAAAATATATATGAAAGAACTGGGAAAAATTCAGAAAAGGACAAAGCAGATGTCTGCTTAGATAGAAGAGCTAAACATGTTGGATGGATGCACAGAGTGTCTTTCACTGAGTAGAAAACATAAAAATGTCAGAAAAAGATATGTGGAAAAGAGATGCCTTATTAAATCTTTGGCACCTGTGATATTGAGATTTTGGTTCTTCATAAAAGGTGGTTGAATAAACGAACTTTGCCCCATGTTGCATTTAGGATGCTAAAAGATGACATGGGGTCAAGGACTTACTAGACAGATTCTTGGAAGATAACCCTGTGCAGGGTATAAAAACAAAGACAAGTCACTGAGCTAGAAAGGGTTGGAAAGGGTGAGAATATTTTTGGGAAATATTGCTACAAGTTCCTTCTATTCATGTTACTCTGCTGTAAGCACTTGTAAAGCAAAGATGCCAAAATAGACGGGCTTGTGTTATGAGCTGTTATGGGATCTTGTGTGTCTACTGATGGTACAAGCACACTTGCTGACTTATTTAAACAGAATCCCTAACTTCAGTAAATAAAATTATTTGTAATGAACCTTGCTTTTAATGTTCCAGCACTCAGCAAGACCTTAAACATATGCTTGGTGTTAAGCCTGTGATCAGTCAGTTAAAAGAAAGAGAGAGAGTCACCAAAGTGACTTTATTACAGTAAAAGAAGTTGCCTGAAATAGAATCAGTAGAAAGAATTTTAAAAACCAATTTGCTTATTGATTCTAATTGCATGGCAATCCAAACCAGCTGACATGGAGAAAGCCAGGGGATTAACTCCAGGCCAATGACTCTGAACAGGTTCTCAGTTTCTCTGCAGGGCAAGCGATGATAGCTTATTGCAGGATAAAATTGTGCTTGCAGGAAACTGCTACTCACAGCGCGGCTGGTGTACATATAAATCCATACCCTACTTCATCTCATGATAACTTACGTATACAGTCCTAGCTGAGAGAGATTTTCCCCAGATCTAGTGAGGAAAAAAATGGTTTTGTGTTATCCTGAAATCTTTTGAGGGAGCTTTATGAATTTGCTACCTGTTCTACAGTCTGACATATTGCTTTCTCTACTGAAATCTATTACATGTATTTCCAAATTTGAAATGGAGAGGAAGCAGTCTGAATTTATGTCCTGATCAGATTCACAGATTGTGGGAAGCACCCTGAATAAATCATGAGAGTTTTCCATATTACATTTTATGCTAGCCCTGCTACTGTAATGTTTGATTGCTGTAATCACATTTCAGTTAGTATACCTAATAAGCTAAAGAAAGAAGAGCCATAAAAGTCCTTGGACCAGTATAATCCTTTTCCCACTCTGAAATAAAACTGTTAAAGCAATAACTAAACCAGTTAATACACCAGCATTTTGTAATAGGGCAATCAGTAAAACAAAATTACAAAGTATAATTTCTTGTTTCCAAGTAAAACATGCTACTTCCACTGCATGTCCCATAAAGGATCTTAGTTGACAAATCTCAATTTGACTGTGGGCAAAATAATTGTCTATTATTTTAGCTTGGGGTTGTTTTGCTTTAAAAATCAAATACTGATTTTGAAGAAATAGAGCAAGTAATTTTCTCTGAGAACACAGAGTTCCCACTGACAGTGGCTATTAAAAAGATTTAATGAAATCATCAGGAGTTGTTTGAAGCTGGGCTAGGTACATTTTTATACTCAATCTGCACATCAATATTAATTTTTTAACACAGATGGAGGTTTTATTGGTACTCAAGGAAGGAAGTAGACAAAACAGTTTACTGGAACTCCAAACTACAAGCAGGGCACAAAGCTGATGGAAGCAAGTGTGAAATTAGACCTCTGAAACACTGTGAAAAATAGAATGCAGTAAATACATATGCAAATAAAAGGAGATGCTGGAAAAAAATTGTGACCAATTCCATCTACAGAAAATGTATTTCATTGACAACTGTCTTCTTCATCATGTTTAAGGTTTGCCAGTCAAATTGTTATAGACCTCCTTTTGGAGGTTTCATTATGTCTTGATTAAATCTGATATCAAAATAAACAATGCATAATTTATGACATTTGTGGAAAAAATATTGAAACATAAAATCTTAGAAAAAGGCGTCAGGTCTGATCCATTTCCAGCTCAAGTCTTCTCTCTCTTTTTTTCTTTTTCTTGCTTCTCTCACCAGTGAGATTTCATTGTTTATCTTTCTGTTAAGGAAAATTCCCCTGAAATCTCAGAGTTTAAAAAAACATCTTTTGGAAATTTATAATACCTGTTCTCGTTCCAGGGAAGGGCCTTTTTTTCATATAAAGAAAGTAGCCCAAAAAGTACAAATGAGATGGTAGATAGCATTCATCACTTGGTTAGAAAATTGTAGGTTAGTGGCAATAAATAGATTTAGGGCTTTTGTAGGGGTACAAACTCAAAGTCCATTCATAGAAGATGAAAGCTGTTCCCAGGTTCACTTAAGTCAGCTAAAGCCTATTTAAATACTCTGTGTGAGTTTCACTGCCATTTATTTATTGGATGCTATATCTGGGCATCTCAAAAACATTTTGTATCTTGGCATTCTATAATGCTGAAATACTATGCCCATTTTATAGATGGGTAAACGAGAAACTGAGTTTAAACTCCAAGTTCTCAGAGTATTCTTAGGTATCCCATAGTATCCCATTTAGGCATCTCCATTCCTCTGAAAGAAACATTGAAGGTTTTAAAAGTTGGTTAAGCTAAAAAATTCAATTTATCCTTAGTAGGAATAAGTAGGAATAAATATCTTGGAAAATCTAGATCTAAAGATCTAGCTATGCGTTTTCAGGAGGAGTGAGAGTATGAAATTTTCATCAAATTAAGCTCTCTTCCTTTGCTAATTCAAAAATTATTTAAATTAATGCCTTTCCAGAGATGTAAAAGAGGATTGAGAGTGTTTGAATTGTTAACATGTGTTGAATCATTGATGTGAAAAAAATGACTTTCTAAATATAAATAAATTGAAGAATGCCTGGGCACCAGAAGGCTGTGTCTGAATTGAATCTGCGTGATCTCATTTTAACCAATTTTCATTGCAGGCAGCAAACTAAGGGTGGATGGCGTTTTCTCCTATGGACTAAAACTCAGTTGTACAGGAGTTACAAAGGATGAAAGTAAATGTGTCTCCACAAGGACAAGAAACACATTGAGGGTGACAAGAAAGACACTGCTGACTCTGCTGATGGCAAGTATCAATAGTACCATAGGACACCCTTTCCTATATCCTGGAAAATGAAAAAAAGATAAGGAGAAAGAGTACTAAAATAAGTTAGAAAAAAATGCTATGAAAGAAAAAAGCATAGATGAATAGGAATTTTTGTGTTGTGTGCATGTAGAATTTTAAAGACAAATATGATTTCTTGATCCAAAAGCAATTTCCAAAATGTTTTGTAGGAAAGGTATACTCTCAGTAGTAGGCAAATCAAAATACCAAAGAGGTTTGTAAACTACTAATGAAGGACAGACAGCACAAAATCTCGCCTTCACCACCAGCTCAAGATGTCAGCTATATATCTATATCCCTGGAGGTGCTCAAGGCCAGATTGGATGGGGATCTGAGCAACTTGTTCTAAGGGGAGCTATCCCTGCCAATTGCAGGGTGGGTGGAAGTTGATGATTTTTAAAGTCGCTTCCAACCCAAACCTTTCTATTATTACATAACCATATATAAACTAATACATAAAGCTCAGACTTGTAAGGTTTTGTCTACTCGTATGAGAAACCAAAGCTACCATCACTGGGAGCCAAAAGCGTGTGGGAAAAACTATGAAGCAGCAGATACCATGGTCCTTTCCTTTCCATTCCCTTTCAGGGAATGATCTTATACTTATGAAAGCTACAGGTCACAGCTGATTACAGATCCCATGAGGTTAGGTAATATAGGAAAAGGCAAAAAGGAAAACGGGTGAAGGAACTGTAACTAGAGGTCATATAGAGAGCAGGACCCTACAATATGTAATTTGAGAAATTGCATTCATTATTTTAAGAAGACCCAGGGAGCATGTTTTGTTTAGAGAATATTTTGTCTTGGGTTCATTGTGTCAGTGAGATCTGAGAATGAGATGTACAGTAAAAAACTCTGTCACTTGACATCGAACTCTCAGTGTCTTCTCTCGTGAGGGTTCTCTAATTAATGTCTTTAAAAACAAATCACTTTTAAGGATTTAATTAACACAGAGTATTGACATTTTTAGTTTAAGCTGAACCAGTTTCATCAATAAATGCTTTCATCATTCTTTGTTCTTTCTCCCTTTTTGCACTTATTGCTTGACAGTAAAATGGTTTGCTTTTCCAATTTAACAAATAGGAAATGTAGTAAGTGATGCTTTGGATGCCCCTCTAAATATTTTTCTGTGTAAGGAAAGCACATCAGATACTGGGATCAGATATTTTATTTACTTTTAACTATTTTTTTAAGCATCTTTGCAAAACAGAAGTACCTCTTCACAGGTTATCCTGCCTTTTCAAACTCTATTTTTCCAGAAAAAAGGTTTTAGTCTAGCATTTTTAAGCCAGATGCTACAACCCTTAATGATCATTGGGATTACAAAGTAAAACAGATCAGCTTCTTTGTGTGAAAAGAAGATGAATAGGAATATTTCAATTGTTGTCCTCCAGATACTGTGAATAAGCTTTCATTTCTCCATCATCCTTTAAAAGAAAAAGGGGGGAAAAAAGGCTTTTTCTGTTTTCTTAGAAAGCTTTTCAGCAGGTCATTAACATTGAGTCAGAGTTTTCTTAACAAATATTTCTGCATTTCCATCTGTGATGCTGCTCTCAGTTCTAATATCTTCCATGAGTCAGATTCATCATCCCTCTCATCCCACAGTAGCAAGCTCTCCATCATACACTGACTTTCCTTCTCTTCCCCCAGAAGCTGTTCATTCTGAAGAGCAACATATTCTTCTTGCTTTGCCCATTCCCTTCCATGGCTGCCCTTTTGTAGGTTCTTTCTTTCTGCCTTTGTATTTCTTCCCTTTATACATAAACTGGGCATTGGTCCTCTTGGTCAGTCTGCTTCTGCTTGTTACTTTGACCTTTTGTTTGACCGTATTTGTTCTGAACCAATGATTGTCATTGCTGGGAGCTTTTTCCCAGACAGTTTTGCTGTCCTTACTTTTAAGATGCATTTCTGCAGGGTGAAATCTTCCTCTCAGCAATCTCGCCAGTCATGCAGGGTCAGATATCCCACAGCCCATCCTGTCAATTAATAGAGAATCTCTAATGTTTCCAAATTTGCATGTAGATGCTGGAGTTTGAATTTCCTTCATTTTCATTTAGTTCTGGATCAGAAAAGACCCACAATTTATCTCTTTGAAGTCTCATACTGCCATCCATAAGAGCCACTGGACACCCCTCATCACTGTTCTAGGAATTTTGCCATTTTTGCAGATGGTACCACCCTATTCACTCCATTTACCTCATGTTCATTGCTATTGAAGATCCATTTTTTAAAATAAGACTTGGTTGCAATGTTTGGGTTCTGTCTATGGGAGCAGTTTCTGCTTTTGTTCATTTTTCTCATTTACCTCCTATCAATCCAGTGCTGGTTGGTGCCACTGCACTTCATGAATTCTATGGCTGGGTAATAAGAAGGCACAATATATTTAAACACATGCTGGTTATTTATTAAACAATGTATTAAGATATTCAGTCTCTCTCCTGTGCATACCACAAACTCTCCTTTTGCAATCTCTGGTCCTACCTCAACTTTCATTCAGATGATTGCATTGAGATAAATGACTGAAAAAATAAAGAATTTCACACAGAGGGTTAGTCCTGCATCCCAATAGTCTTGTTGTTACTAGGAAATCATTCAATTCTGAATTTCATTTTGGTCACTGTCATCTCATTACAGTTAATCTCAACCCACATTGCTAGTAAATTATTCTGTCACTCTTAATTTCAAGCACATCTCAGTGTTTTTATTTAGGATATGTGTGCAGCGGTGTCTAGTTTTCTCAAGCTAGAGCCAGGGCACAGTCCAAATATCTTAATACAACACTCTGACCCAAGTATCATCCATAATATATTCATGACACTTCCATGCAGGCTAAGCATTACAGGAACAGAACAATCAGTATTTAGACTGTAAACCTAGCTGGTTTTACAGGCTTGCAATTCTGTGATTTATCTTCTTTCTGCATAATTTTATCGTGTGCTGATACAGGTGAGGGCTGAGACATTAGGAGTAATGTGTAGTGGGAGAGTGATTTGGGATGTTTGAGACCTTGGTTTCTATGTGAATTTGGAATGGGGGGAAGGTGGAAAGCTGCTGTGGTATGTTAATCTGAAAGGTGACAGGGACAAGAAGGGGTTATAGGCTCTGTCATCCCATGGTCTTCTCCAAGGAGGTCTGAATCTGAGGTCTATTTCTAGCTCAAACGTTAACCTTATACATCACTTTGAGCAACACCTTTCGCCTCTGTGATAACTATTCTCCTATCCTTGGTCTGCCATATCCATTTAAAATGGTAACTATCCAGGATATTATGAATTTATACCATAACCAATGAAATTGTCTAGGCTGATAATACAGCACCAAATCCAACCAAACAACCAATAGAAAAAAAACCCACTAAAATCCCCCAAAAAACCCCAAACAAACAAAAACCCTATACAAACCCAAAAAGCCCTCAAAAAACTTAGTCTTGAATTTTATCACAAGGTAAGAGCAGGAATTGGAAACAACTCCTCTGCTTTTAATCCTTGCAAAAGAAAATTTTGCTAAGAAAGCACTCAAGTCCATAGAGACTTTGCCCTGATAATATCACTTTCCTGCTTCTGCTATTATGAAATTTGAGTCCTGAGAAAAACAAGAACCAAAAATAGTGTGTGATTTAAGGAAGACAAGAGTGGTACCTTTCAAATTATTTTTGTAATTACAATGAAGAATAAAATCCATCACAGGGAAGATCACTATATAATGAAAAGAAGCACATGATTATTGACCAAACCGTCTTCCAGCTTCCATGCCAATTGAATAATACCACCACATGTGTTGCAGTAAAACTAAAAGAGGAGGTGGCCATCTGAATTAACAGTGCTCCTGAATCTGGAAATGTTGCTTTCCCTGTTAGAGCCACCTTGCCCTTGTGAATCTGCCCTCTTGATCTTCCACATTTTCATAAGTGATTCATAAGTGATTCACATCCAGGCTTCTAGTGAATGCTCATAGTGACTGTAAGTAATCTTCCCTCTGTCGTTTACTCATATTTGGCATCAGATTGTGGTGGTGGGCCGCACAACTAGCCCTCTCAGCAGTCTTGCCTCCTTCTGGAGCAAGTGGACCCAAAACTGACTTCTGAGGACCCAGAACTTACTTTTTCCTCCATGCATTAAACTGTGCTTTGGGAAACGAAGTGACTGAGAGAAGAGACCAGCAATTCATGAGCTCTACAGACGGTTGTGTCATTGTCCCCCTGTTCTGTGATTGAGTTTATTGTCCCACAGTTTTCTTGGTTTCTGTTGCTGTGTGGTGGATCTCCACAGACAGTTTGCTTCAGGACCTCTGCGATGGTATAAAAGTGAAATGCCTGCAGCTGTCTTTGCATCCATTTCATGCATACTGATTCCAATACAAATCGTCATTCTAGCAAAATGCCCAAGAAGTTACTCAATGATCCCTCTTAAGCCAGCAGTACTATCCTTCAGAGCATGATTCAGAGTGCTTTATAGGGAGTGTAACCTTCCCTGACAGCTCCAGGAACCTGAAAAGAGACAGTGAGAATACTCCCTGTTGTGTCTTATTTCTGCTTAGCATTAAGATTCTGAGTGAAATCCTTGGGCTCAGGGACATTTGTCTGACCTATTATTGCATTATGGCATAAATATGGTTTTCCTTACTGCCGTAACATCTCTTACTACATCCTGCCTAAGGGGTGCTCTGAGTCTGTGTCCTCTGAAACGGGCAACCTTTGCGAGGACAGAACCTATTCCAACACAGATCCATGAATTTTTCTTTTGCCAGCCTGTCTAGTTTTCCATCTTGTGGTTAGTTTCCATCTGGGATACTACAAACCTGATTATACCCTGATAATTCAGCATATTGCAAATGGGTTAGAGCATGCAGCATGAAAAATATATGGAGATGCCCTGGCATAGTGTAAGCATGAATGTGTGATGAACACTGCTCAGCTGTGTTGGAGAAAAATGTTTGTTGCTTAAAAAGCAAATAGCCGTGAGTGTTCCACTTCTCCTTCCAGGTAAACCTTGCAATTTCTCTGATGCTAAATCTTTTTCTTTTCCTCTGTCACTGACACTGCTTGGCCTAATCTGCTCATGACACATTTGAACTATCTTCCAGACAATTCAATCCGCCCAATGGCAGGTCTTTTCAAGCCCACACTTCTTACATAAGCAAGTGTCTTGGTTTAACTGTAGCTGGAAAATAATCCCCATACAGCTGCTCCCTCACTTCCCCCTAGTGGGACAGGGGAGAGAATTGGAAGAGTAAAAGTGAGAAAACCTGTGGATTGAGATAAAGATAGTTTAATAGGGAAAGAAAAACTGTATATGCAAACAGAGCAAAACAAGGAATCATTTACCACTTCCCACAGGTAGAAAACTCTTCAGCCATCCCCAGAAAATCAGGGCTCCATCACATGTAATGGTGACTTGGGAGGACAAACACCATTACTCTGAATGTCTCCCCTCTCCGCCTTTCTTCTTCTCTCCCCAGTTTTGTATGCTGAGCCTGATGCTCTACGGTCTGGAATATGCCTTGGGTCAGTTGGGATCAGCTGTCCTGGCTGTGTCCCCTCCCAGCTCCTTGTGCACCCCCAGCCCCCTCACTGGTTGGGGGAAGGTGAGGAGCAGAAAAGGCCTTGGCTCTGTGTTCAGTGTAAGAACTGCTCAGCAGTAACAAAAACATCCTGGTGTGTATCAACACTATTTCCAGCAAAAACCCAAACCACAGCCGCATACCAGCTATTCTGGAGAAAATTAACTCTCTACCAGGCAAAAACATCATACAAAGACAATATAAAAATTCACTATGGAGCTATCTGGTCCAGGAGGAAAAGCCTGGACTTGATTTCCATCAGAAAGACTCTGTGCAAGTGAACAAAGAAATGAAACACTGCAAAATCACAAGATGCAACTGTTGAAGGAAGATTTCTCCCTGTGCTGGGTAGCTTCATTGTGATGAGGAAAACAGAAAACAGTGGCAGAAGCAGTGAAGGGAAAGGGAGCTAGAAGTGAAAAGGCTCTGCTAACAGTAGTTGGCAGGTTTCTTCCACTTTTTATATAATCCTTACTGTCTGCTATAAAGTAATCTGTGAAGAAAATAATGTTATTTTTTTCAGATAAAAACAGAGGTGAAATTGCAGAGAAACTGAGGGAGGCTGAAATTACTGAAGGTAACACGAGAAACTGGAAGCACAGAAGGAAATCTTCTGGTTCTTTCTATTGTTGTATTTTTAATTTTCTTAAATTTTATTAGCAATGTATTGGACTTAGACATGGAAGGAAGCAGAGAAGAACAGTCTTTTTCATCTCTCTTTTCACTGCCTTCATATGAGGTTTAGGATATAATCCAGTCTTTTGCATTTCATGGAATAAGTGGTAAGTCTCACAGAATTACATATGTGACAGGAATGTAGATATCTGCATGCATCCTGTATCATATCAATTTAGAGTTTAATTAAGCCTCCTGGGTTAAGTCAAATGACCTTGTAGTTGCTGTGGTCAAAGTGTTTATATAGTACATATACAGCACTGTGTAGCTCACAGGAAAGTTTGATCTATTTTCCTCAGGGCTGCAAGCCTGTGCAGAATTGATGGAGAGAGATTAGGGGTGAACAGAGTTGTTTCTAGCCTATGTACTATAGCTCTGGGTAGACTTGGCCTAAAAGCAGACATAGGAAGATAAGCTGGTTCACATTCAGCTGGGAGAGAAGTATATAGGTTAAGTGGTATTAATCACTGAGCAATTGATTTAGGTTTGGATCCTTCCAAAAATTGCAGTCTCCTTGATGGCTCATTGGGGCTATCATGTGTTGTGATGGAGACGGTTTTCATACTTGATGGGATGATAATACCTTTTCCCACTGTGAATGGCTCTTTATGTTGATGGGTTTTGCATTTGATGCAAACTCCATGTGACAAACACAAATGACAGACACTGTAACCTAAAACTATAAACTAGACCTCACACATCCCCTGTATTGCTGCCTCTGTGATGAGATTTTTCTTGCCAGTGGGGACTTTTTTTTAACTGGATATTATTATCTTCTCTTGTAGGGTATTTCAATAAATAAATAAATAAATATTAGAAGTTTTGTAAGTAAATTTTTTTATATGTGTTGTTCTCAAATGACCATAAATATTCTTCTTCTGAAGTCTCATTAGGATATGAAACTTTGGTGCTTAATAGCTTAAGAGGCTTATGAAGAAAATTTGGTTATTTTTATGATCCTTTGCTAAATTGCTAAATCTGTCAAATCTGATTACCTTTTATAAGTGTGCATTAGTTAGAAGACAGTTTTATTAGTACATTCCTGATAGAGTCCCCATTTCAGTTCAAATGGACAAGAAAATAAGCATTAAAAATGTACATGTATTTCATTAAAGAAAACTGGACCAAAGGAGTATGGGAAAATGAGTAATGCTCATACTTAATTTCATTGTTTCCTTTAGCACAGTGGATAATTTCTTATTCCAACTAATCTATATGTCATGTCTCTAATCCCCTTACTGCTAAGAAATCATCCTACATCTGGTCCTCAAGGAGCATTTGGCATTTCTTTTGTAAAATTCTCAACTTTATGGAAAGAAGTTTTGCCTGTATTTTATGCCCATTGGCAAGTTATTATTTTTTTCCTTGCCTACAAAGCCGGTACAAATGAAGAGTTATTTCCAGTCTATGTGATTTTGTTTGTCTTTGGAAGGAGGAGGGCTAAAACAGACACGAACGAAATCCAACTTTTACTAATTTTTTTTTTTTTTTTTGGATGGCATTTGCCAGGGCTTGAATGGGAGCTGTATAACACATAGAGGTTGTATGAACATCTCTCAGGGTTTCAGCTCAGCCTATAGCAAATTGCTGATCTGATCTGAGAATTAAAGTTTGCCTACGGGATTAACTGTTGTCCTCACCTGGAACGCATGCAAAGCAATATAGGGCTACTTCAGAGGGCTTGTTACTGTACAGATATGGGTGACCAGGAGTTCAGTTGGTCCTTACACAAAAAGTGTTGCTCCAGCGCCTGATTTTGTCAGTGCTGAGTTCCTGGCAAAGAATCTTGCCCTCATAGAGGTTTTCTGCATAGTATTATCTGAATTTATCGCTGTGTTTTCAGTTCTACATCAATCTTCAATGATTTGGTTCATGCTTTGGCAGTCCAGGGTAGATGCCCTGATGTTAAAAAAGGACTTCAAATTGATATTTAAAAGCTTGTCCTAGAATGCAGAGATAAACTTTGATCTGGACCTTACAAATTTTCTTATGCAGATTATGCACAAAGACTCCCACAGGTTCCAGGAAAGTTCCATTTTGAACCTTGAGGTTCAGGACACCAGATCTGTGTCTGAAGACCTGAAAATCCCACTGAATCCCACTGAAGGACTGAGAGATTTCTTTTGAATGTAAGATGAAATTTCATCTAGCAGATTTTGAAGGAGTAAGAGGTATTCTTCTACCTGGAGATATAAACCTGAGTAATGCTGGTGTCTTTTCTGGCTTGCTGAGTTTAAGTTGCTGTGTTTTTCTTGTTTGTGGATATTAACTGCTGCCAGAAATGGGGAATATGACAAATATTATTGCTCAAAGCTTCCAAGTAAAGTGCATACAGAGGATAATATGGCCATACAAACTAAATTCATTGCAACCAATGTTATTACTCTGAGTGTCAAAGCAACAAATAGTGGCTGGTATCTTCTATAGCAATGCCAATATCTTTGACACAAGTTGAATGGAAAAATGTACTGGTTTTCTAGTTCCTTGAAGGCTGACAAAAGCAAAAATGGTGCCTCGCCAGGATGACTTGAACATGTTATTTACTATATATTTCTAGGGCATAGTAATAATAAATAAGAAGTATTTGTCCTGGAAAAGAAAGATTTGTAGGCTGTTTCCTTGCCAACAAATGATATTTTTGCAAAGCAATGTGACTGTGAAGAAATGTTCATATTATTTGTAAAATATTCCCAAAGCAAGAAAAGAGGTTGACTCAGATAAAGCAAACAGCTCTTTCATATGATATCCAGAGGTACTAACTGTGGTGGAAGTAGAATTTTGTCCTTTGACTTTGAAAATAAAGCAGAGCTCTCTAACAGCTCCAAATGTTATGACTGTTACTAGAATGTGTTGCAACTAGTATGTTAGTGTGTCAGGGTCTTAGTCATTGATAAGAACCTCAGTGTGTTAAGTTGACAAGAAAAAAGATCAAACACCTTGTCTTCACTACAACTGGCTAAGAGTGTCAGGCGGGAGAAAACAGATGAGCGTACATAGATGGGTCAGCATAAGCAAAGCAGTGAAACTGTTCATTGTCATAGAATTACAGAATGGTTTGGGTTGGAAGGGACCTTAAAATCATCTAGTTCCACCCCCCCACCATGGACTGGGACACCTTCCACTAGACCAGTGGCTCACGGCTTCATCCAACCTGGTCTTGAACTCTTAATAGAGTTAAAAATCATCATCTGGAAGGAATCTGAAGCCATCAGGATTAAATTGTTGGAAAGACATGGATAAAAGTAAGAGAGGAAAATGGTAAAGACATGAAAAGCAAATGAAAGTGGCTGGCATCATCAGCCAGTCTGTGGTGAGAGATAGCACTGCTGTTAAAGAAATTTTTGCCACTAGGCTCCCATCTCCATTAGATTAGTTTATTGGCGCAGATCAGTTGTGATATTTGGTAGCTTGAACTAAGTGCCTCAAAATGGGGATTGTGGACAAAGAAATCCCTGGGCAATTACACTTTTACAATATTGCTGACTGAGACTGCTGATATTTCTGACTGATGGGAGAGGAGGCAAAAGATGCTTTGTGTACGCTTTTACACTTTTGCTGTGCAGAAAGAATCTGCAAAACTCACATATCACTGTCACATACCCACATATGTGGGTATAAAGAACAGGGCATAAAAGACAGAATAAAATGCCCCAGTTTGTAAGCTAGAGACTTAAAAGAGAGGAGTAAATTAATTGTAACAATATTTGTTGTTCAAGTTTGCGGTAATGGGTTTTTATATTGAGTAACGTTTATTTGAATGTATTTAAAGACTGCTGCAAATTAATAATTTTACTGATAATTCACTGGGTTTTCTTCTTTAAAGCCTTTGAGACCTGACTGAACAATAGAAATGATATGGTTTTCCTGCGTAACTTTGTGCAATATGAATATAAGTGCTGCAAACTTTAAGTGAAACATTGATGGAGAAGCAATGAGAATTATTTCTTAACACAATTTACTCCTTACTGAAGACTGGTTGATATATATACAGAGCATATTACATGTTCTTGAATTTTTTATTAACTTGAAAAAGGAATTAATCTCTGATCTTGCATTTATACATTGTGCAGTATTACTCACAAGAGTAATCCCCACTTACTCATATGAAAATGCCCTCTAACATAATAATGTGTATCCATAAAACGGTTGAAGGACATACTCTAAAACAATACATGCTAGACGGGGCTCTGAGAGCATTGCAATAGAAAGTTCTTTCCTCTGAAATGGGTATTCTTTATATTAGGATTATTTTCTGGAATATCTTTTATGACATCAGTCAGAGAATTTAGTCTACCACCCATGGTGGAGCTTATGGGTAGGTCTACTAAGAATCCAGCCTGAATGTTCATACTTGTCAGGTTTTATGCTTGTTGCTGCTTCTAATCAACAGGGTTGCTGTCTTTGACTAGTTGATCATGCTTTTATTCACTGACAATTAAAGATTATTGTAATTGTAACTTGGGTGTTTTCCCTGTGATGAAACTGAAAAGGTTAAACCACATCTTTAATATGAGGGCTAAGCCAGGTCTTTGATCTGTAAGCAGGGTCAGTAATACTGAAACAGTCTCACCTGTTTGTGAGTAATTACTGTATATTAATCTGAAGTCAAGTCTGAAATGACATTGCTATATTAGCATATCAAAGGCTTTCAGAGCAAAATATTATTTGACTAGGAGTCAGCTATTTAAGATAAGCTTGCAGGATGCCAGCAAAGTCATATTGCAAACATAAAAAAGAAAAGCAAAAAGGAATTCTAACCAGCAGAATATGTATTCAAACTCAGAAGTATTAGTATACAGGATAGATGAATATTAATAATTTTATTAGGTTCCATTGCTCTTTCTCACAGTGTAGGTCAAAAGAAAGTAAGGAATGGTAGAACTACATCTCAGTACTTGATGTTGTACTGGAAGCTAGGATGATCAGATTTTCTGTAAAATATTTCTAATTTCGGTCAGTATTTTCAAATTTCTTGCTTGCTCCAGGTGATTACTATAGCTTTAGAAAGTCAAGAAGGATAGAAATTTCACTATCCCAGAAAGCTCTAACTGAGTGTGAATAAAAAACCTGTAACAAGAGAGGGTGTATAGCTCAAACTACCTCTGGCTGCAGAGGAAACTGATTTTATGTTGCCAGGTCCAGGGTGGACTAAGCTGATGGGGATGACCTGCGTCAGTCATCTGTGCAAAAATAAATGCCATGGGTTTCTGTGCAGCAATGGAATGAAGTGGGTCTTTGCCTGAGCCACCAATCTGGTGGAAAGCTTTCCTTTCAGGGCTTACTGTTGGGCTTTGTCAGTTCAGTGTGTAGGAGGCTGTGAAACTAAGCACTGAACTCTATCTGACCCCTGTATAAAAGGAACTTAGGCCCCCACTTGACGTCATGAATTCCATTTCCAGAGCTGAGCGTGGCAATGCTGAGTGTCGTGGTACCTGAGCGAGCGTCTTGGAAAATCTGGATCTAAACTATGGCACTGTGACTTATAAACATTAATCTTACAGTTTCATGAAAATAAATGTAGCTGATGACTGAAAGCACAATGTCTACGTCAATGCCTTGGATAGAAGAGGACAAACCTAAAGAAATGTTGAATAAAATTAGCTTGGCATGGAGCAGAGTCTATTCCTTTCTGCAGTGTATCTTGTCATCTTTTGAAAATAAATGACTCCTTATCATTGAACATTACAGAGAAGTAGTAATGGACATACACAGTTCTCCTGGGGATGATGACTGTACATTAGCCTAAAACACAATTTCCAAAAAATAAAATGAAATTAAATTAAAAGATCAAATAATTTGTACAATGTTTCATAACTCTGTTCGTAACTTCCAAACATAAGTAAAAGTTAAAGTAAAAAGAAGAGCCTGATTCATTACTTAAAATGTAGACTATTTTCTTTGTCCTTTGTGAGTTATTACTTCTTGTGCAGATTATTTGCTGTTCTTTATAAGTCTATAATTAGACACTCCGAGTTCTTTCTATCAGCTGTCTTGAGAGATTTTATTATGAAGTCCCAGAGAAAAAAAAACAACAACCTGACACCTTTTTCTGGAAGAATAATCAATTTTTCACTAAGACAAAGTTTAATTCCTAAATACATTTTCCAGATGTCTGTTGAATAAAATTGTTTGCCTTGGTTAGATAAAGCTTTGAGTAGTAATATATAGAAAGTGTACATGAAAATCCTATCCAAACATAATAATCAGAACCTGCTTATCTACTATGTATAACAAAGGCTCTTCCAGGGAAAGAGACTGATTTTGCATGTTTGGCTCACAGAAGTTTCAGTCTAGCAGAACTTATATTATTGGCCTTTGATCTTCAATATTTAATTCTCTACTATGCTACCCCAATTTTCTATTCATATTTCTTTACAAATATCAACACATGAAGAAATAATTAAGAGGAAAGGAGGAATTAACTAGTAGAATTTAAAATTAAAGAAACTGACTTAATAAAAGCTACATATAAATTATATATAGAACCAAGAAAAGTTCAAGAATGGTCAACTGCACATAAAAGTAAATGGTTCTGTCACTTCAGAAACTCATTAGTTGAGGTGCTAGAGGTTATTACACAAGGCATCAAATTGTAATTTCTTCCCTAGAACTCAACTAAAATGGACCTATGATGAATGGAGTAACAGGTCTTTCACTTATTTATTTTTGCTTTTATTGCAGGAGTGATCTTTAAATATTATAGAAGTCTAAATTAATACTGTCATGGTAGTGTGCAAGACTTTCCCCTCTGACTGGGTTATTGCAATTATCTTTATACTTAATGAAACTCAGTTGCAAGGTAAAAGATATTAGAATAAACTTCTTTACCTCAGCAGTGTAGTCCGTGGGAACATGTGCAGTAACAGAAGTTCATATGTCAAGTCTAAAGTTAATAAATGACCATTTTTCAATTATTTTCCCCATAACTTTCTGTCTTTAGTTTAAAATATGCAAGAGATTTTTTCTTCTTTCCTTAGACAACACTTCCTATCTCACACCAGAAAAATCACCTAACCTCATTAAATACATAGAGGCCAATGTTTCAACATTAGTTCATGGAACTATCTCATAAAATATTTCCAAAGCCTTATAATTAAGATGATTTTCTTGCATTTTATATGTCACAGTTACAGCCAATATTAATATTGAAAGCAGATAATGTAACTGCAACATGTATGAAATATGTGAAGGAGTACCTTGAATCTTTTAGGGCATTTCCCATGTATTCACTTCTATAAAGTTTACCAGAATGGATACTGGACCTGGAGAGTGTGAACAATTTGCATCCTTCTTGCCTAGACCAGTCTGTGTGAATGCATATTTTTGGGCCAGTATCTTGACTGACTGAACTCTGATACTCTGGCTCATAGTTGCAAGGATGCTATTAGCTCACTCACAGCTTTACTTTGATCATATGTAAAAGCATTCTGGTTTTGAGACTGTACTTTCATACCTTGAAGTGTATTTCAGAGACATGTCTCTGGAATGTTGTGTCAGCATTCGTTGTAGAGTCACCAGGTTTTGAAAATGGAAAGAAGTATTTCTTTATGTCTGCTTTTCACCTTTTTCATATAAACCTTTCTTGTCTGGTTGCTGTTGCAGAGTGATCTACTTTTGTATGAATGTTCTCCCTCAGTATGTCCCCTTCAACATTTGTACCCACATTTTGTCAGTACAGCATGTGTTTTTGTCATCATCATCATACTCTACTGCCACTTTTGTCTTTGCCTTTAAAGACTGTAATCATCTACATAATCTGCACCTACTACTTTTTTTCCATCAGACTCAAATTTTGTATCTATAGCCTTTCTTTTATAAGCTAGTAGACTGTCCTCATACCACTGCTTTTCCTGCTATTTACAGAGCTGTGGGGAAGAATTTCTAGTAAAAATCACTGAAACCATCTCTTTGTCTTTCAGCTAAGCCTTTCTTCCTATTTAATTCTCTGCAGCCTCTGTCAAATACTATGGCTCCAAAAGCTATACTAAGATTTCCAGTTTCATCACAGAATCACAGGATTGTTAGGGTTGGAAGTGACCTCTGCAGATCATCAAGTCCAACCCCGTTGCTGGGAGAGCAGGTGACAGAGGAACATGTCCAGGTGAGGTTTGAATGTCTCCAGAGAGGAAGACTCCACAACCCCTCTTGGGCAGCCTGTTCCAGTGCTCTGCCACCCTCCATATGAAGAAGTTCTTTCTCATGTTGATATGGATCTTGTCTTTTAGTTTGTGGCCATTTCTCCTTGTCCTGGTGCTGGGTATCATTAAAAAACATCTTCCTGACACCCACCTTTGAGATATTTATATGTACTGATGAGATCACCTCTCAGCTTTCTCTTCTCTAGACTAAACATCTCTCCTCATAAGAGAGGTGCTGCAGACCCCTCACTGACCCGCTCCAGTAGCTCCTTGACTTTCTTGAACTGTGGAGACCAGAATTGAACACAATACTCCAGATGTGGCCTCACTAGGGCTGAGTAGAGGGACAGGATCACCTCCCTTGACCTGCTGGCCACAGTCTTCCTGACCCCAGGATATTATTGGCCCTCCTGGCAGCAAGGGCACACTGCTGGCTCATAGTTCATCCACAAAACCTCCCAGTTCTTTCTCTGCAGAGCTGCTTTCTAGTCTAGGTCAGCCCCTGACGTGTACTGATATTTAGGGTTATTCCTCCCCAGGTACAGTACCCAACACCTGCCTTTGTTGTACTTTATTAGGTTTCTCTCCACCCAATTTTTTGGCCTATCAGGTCCTGCTGAATGGCAGCATATCCTTCAAGTGTATCAGCCACTCCCTTCAGTTTTGTATCATCAGCTGAACATTATTCTACAGTTCTTGTCTTCTCTTTTTTCTTTCCTGCAGTTCGTCAAAAGATTATATACACTTGGTTTTGGTTCAGTTTCAGTCTGAATTAGAATATATTTCAAATTTCTGAATGAATTAGAAACTTCCTGGATCCTGCAGCTCTTCAGAAAAACTGATTTTTTCATCACGAATTGCACAGCTTGGGCAACTGACAAGAATACCTGCATTAAAGAATTTCAAGGTCTGAAAATGCTGGAACAGAAATTCCAGGAAGGTAGAAAGAATTCCATCCATCCCCTGTTTTGAATTCAGGGGAAGTCTGTCTAAACCTAGGCATGTCAAATGAAATTAAATATTCCAGTTTTATCAAATGAGCATTTTCTTGTTTTGTGCTGTTAAACTGAAAAAGTCAGAAAGTTGTACTCCATCAAAATGGCATTTATTAGCTTTTTTATTTTTTGTATTTTTTGATCATCATTTGACATTCTGATATCATATGGTATTCTGATATTCCAGAATTATAAATTTGATAATGAGTAACTATTGTGAATAGTGGAAAAATAAAGGATTAAAATTCACTGTTAGTATTATGAGATATCAATAAAGATATGTAGCCAATGCAAACTTATTAAAATGGCAGCTCATACATGATTAACTAAATATTTTGAAACATTTGTCTACAAATTCAGTGACAAGTTAAGGGGAAAGAAAAAACTCACAACACCATTCTTCATGATTAGGATACTTCCAGTGACAGGAAAAGAACCTGGATAGAAATGGCAATGTATAACACATATCAGATGGATCTTGCTGAGGCTTGGCACTACCGCTTGAAAAATGAATTATCTGTAAAATGCAGTGCTAGTGGAAGCATTTTATTTGTCTAATTACACTTGCAGCAAAATGCTGTGTGTAGGAAAACAGCATGAGGTGGGGTTATTTAATCTTATTTAAGTAAACACTCTTGCGTATTTTTCCTTTTATAAGAGCTATGATTTGCATGTGTACATATTAATTAGCACATTAACTCCAAACTGGTTATGAAAAAGAAAATGGTGCTGTTATATTTAGTGCCAGGTACCACTCAGCTTTATACACAGAGAACTTTTAAAATGCATGCAATGAGCAAAATTATATACACTCCTTCAGTTATTTTCATCACTTGTGATGTATAGATTTTTATTTTTACCAACACAATTAATATTGAATTTCTAGCATCAGTTTTAATGCTTGTGCAGACTTTGTGCTAAAATTCTACTTAGTGTCTTACAGTTATGCTGATTTTTACTAACCTATGACAGTGATTTCAGTAGGTGATTTGGGGTTAAGACTTGCAATTGTGTTAAAGCTGGGAGTGAACTCCATTAAATTTATGAAGATGTTTATAATCTTATAGTTTTAGTCATGGCTAAAAATATCAAAAACAGAGCTTTTTTTTTTTTTTATAAAACCCAAAACCTCACTTTTATAATTAGACTAGTGAGCATTTAAGACATAAGCCATGTCTTGTAGCTGTGTATTTAAAGGACCATATATTTAGGGATCTTAATTTACTTAGCAGACAATACCAGCAGAATAATACATTCACTGATTCACTCAAATATGGGTATTTTCATGCATTTAGCTTTTGAACAGTATTATTTCTGCTATCTATATTTTTTATGTGGTCTCAATCCATGCTAATTTAATGTTAAAATTTGTGAATGAACAAGGAGACACAGAATTTCAGAGTCTCAGAGCACATTCTCCATGCCCAGATAAAAAAACTTTCAGAAGGTATCCATTTTATCTTACTTTTGAGAAGATTTGCTATCAGATGTTAGAAGTTAATGTCCAAACCCTATAAATAAGGAAATCTGACTAAATCTGCTCACAGCTGTGGTGTTCTTCACCTTTCCATTCACTATCTTCTTGATCACCCTGGCAGTGGAGAAGTATTCCACCAAGATTTTCCTGGACTGTTTTTTCCACCCTTTCTACCCAAACTTTGCCCTTTCTTACCTACTTCTGTCAACAAAGCTGTACCTCAGCCCCTCATTCTTAGGGCAGCAAAAGTGCCTTTACCTGCCTCTCTAAGAAACTTTGAGCTAGTAGTGGTCTTCAGAAACACTTGTGCAAATGGAAGAGGTTCGTGTTGAAGCACTTGTATTCATGGCAGCAGTTTTTGCTTGTAAAATGAATTTAACCACTAGGAAGTACCTTAATTTGTGCAGAATACTGAAGCAGCCGACTTATGATTCAGAGCTCAGCGTCATTTGAGCTGATTTCCTCATAATAAGAATTCTTTTATTTGTCGTTCTTTTAATAAGGCTACAGTGGTACTGACATAATATGATTTCTAAATAAGAGAGGAAACATTTGAAGGAATTAACTAGAAAAGCAAATTGATGCTGTTTTGTGAAGGCAAATATGTGCTTATCAAAGTACCTACAGGACCCAATCTCTGTATCTTTGGGCTTTTCAGGCTTTTTTTTTTTTTTTGTACAAATATACCTGCAACATCTTTAATTTTGGCCTGTAATCTATTTACTGGGAAAAAGTACGGCTAAAGCACAGTCTGCTTTGAAAATATTCCACTGTGAAAATGGCAATGAGAAAGTCCACTGTCAATAATTTGCATACCAAACACATTCTGTTTTCAAGTAAACAGATGCTTGTTAGATTTCCATATGCAGACATTTCCAGAAATCCTAAAAATTATGCTTTTATACCACTAATCATCCCCATAGAATTTTTAATTAATTTTAAGGTCAGAATTGCTACACCTGACTTCAGCTATATGTTTGCTACCTATACATGTCCACAGACTAGTCTTTAGCCAATGGAAGTACTTGCACGTCTGAATACCTATTTTAGCAAGGGGTGAAACATCCTTCCAAAGTGCCTCAGCCTCGCTACTGAGTTTTGGAAGAGCTTAGCTCATTGTCTGAGACTTAATGCTGAACTTTAAGTAGCTGAAATTAAGTGAAATTTCAGTCTTGGATAATTTATGTGCTCTGAGCCCTTTATGTGAATAAAAAGAACATATTCCTGATGAATCAAAAGGTACCAGTTTTGAACAGGGAGCTGCAGAGAAGAATTCCCTAAAGGGAAAAAGGTTAATCATTATCCAAACTTATTCAAACCGAGGCCGCACTGCACAGATAGCCTCTTGCTGTTCTCTCTTAGGCAGTGTTTCATCTATGAGAGTAAATCTAAATTTACTAAAAATAATCACCCAAACTTTCTCTAGATTGCCAAATGTTGTTATTTAAAATATTGGACCATCTTGGACAAAATATTGGTAAAAATAATTCAGATTTGTGAGTGTTAAAGAGGAAGTTCTATAAAACATAGAGCCATTATTGATTTAATTCCTGTGCATGGATAACTGGCTAAGTCTAATTATGTCAGTTCAAGAAAAATGAATGTAATCTAAAACATCTGACAAAGCACACCAACTAATTTTTTTTGTCCAAAGGCCATATTTATGCCCCACAGATTTTATGGGACAATAGTTGGTTTTTTTCCCCAAGTGATATTTTTTCCTCTTTCCTATTTTCAGTAATCAGACATATCTCTGTTTCAGAATGAAATGTCCTTCATGATGCTGTGTTCCTCAGGTAATATTTTTTAATTTATTAATTTAATTTTAATATTTAATTAAACCTGTGTGCATGTCTTTGGTGAGAAGTGCTGAGTAAGCCAGTCAAATGTATCTGTTTGCCATGGGTTAGGTCAGGACAGACTTAAGCACATGCATTAATTACTGTGCAATAACAAGATCCATGTGAAGGATTTTTGAGTATTTGTTGTCTCTGTGACAGAGTAGTTATTAATATGTAGAACAACGCACAGCTGCAGAAACTGGTTACATTTAATTCCCTTTTCCCACTTTTCTGGAGAGGTGGTTGTTGGAGTTCAGGAGAAGCAGAATGCTGAATTTGTCACCTCTAGCCATACAAGCTTGGTCCCAGGTGTTCCTGGAGGTCCTCTGTGGTCAGGTATCCCCAAAGGGGGACATGGTGGATGGGATATATGAATTGAGAGCACCTTCTACTCAATTTGCTTTTTACTACTTGGCAAATGACCCTGAAGAGTTGCCCATTGATTGGTATAATGTGTCGATTGCCAAGTATTCCTGTATCATTTTAGGTCTCATACCTCTGCCATTTATGTGCTTGGGTTTGGGGTATTGTTAGACCTTTTTTTTTTTTTTTAGGTTCAATGGGATTTTGGTTTTGTTTTCTTTTTTTTTGTTTGGGGTTTTGTTTGTTCATTAGTTTTTAATAACAGCTAACTGTCCTTTATTTAGCAATATTTACACCCCTAAAATCACAACATGCTGAAAGTCAAACTGCACGCCTCTAGTAGAAGCCTTCTTACTGGTGTGCTGCCGGATCAGTAGGCCATGACACCTTTCAAAACTTAACTAGCTATTTTCACATAGACTAACCAAGAGTACAGAAGCCTCAGCAGAGACAGGAGACATGGAGATGGACATATCATTTAGTTTGGAAAGCATGTCGAAGATCATTAGGACGAATGCATTTCTCAGGCTGAGGATCTAGATACGCGTCTAAGCTCTGGGATTCAGCTCCCACTTCTACCCTACATTCCCTGGATAAACTTGGCCCAATCACTTGCCCTCCTCGTAGTTTTGTCACTGAGTTCTAAATAGGCTGCTAAGAAACATTTATTTCTCCAAAGCTTTCTATTATCTACATATCTTCAGGTGAATCTATCACACTGTCTGGCATAATCACTTTTAGGGAGCAGAATGACCACACTGTAATTAATACATAATTACACACAGCAGGACCTGTCTTTCATGGACTCTTGCTGGCTGTGTCTGATGCCCTGGTTGTTCTGCACATTTTGTATGATGGCACTCAAGATTATCTGCTCCATGACCTTCTCTGGTATTGAGGCCAGGCTGACAGGGCTACACTTCTCCACATCCTCCTTCCAACTCTTCTTGTGGATAGACTTGCCAACTTGCAGTCACCTGGGACCTCCATGGTTAGCCAGAGCTGCTGGTAAATGATGGAAAGTGCCTCAGTGAGCACTTCTGTCGGCCCCCTCACCCCTCACACTCATGCCTTGAGTGGATCCCATCCAGTCCCAGAGACCTGTGCAGGCTTAAGTGGCATAGCGGGTCACTGACCATTTCCCCTTGGAATATGTGGGCTTTATTCTGTTCCCTGTCCCTGTCTTTCAGCTAAGGGGGGTGGGTACCTGAAGACCAACTATTAAAGACTGAGGCAAAGAAGGCATCTAGTATCTCAGCCCTCTCCTCATCTTTTGTCATTATGTTTCCCTCTGCATGCAATGAAGGACGGAGACTCTCCTTTGCTCTCCTTTTGTTGCTAATGTATTTTTAGAAATGTTTTTTATAGTCTTTTATGACATTAGCTAGATTAAGTTCTAGTTGGGCTTTGGCCCTGCTGGTTTTTTACTTGCATAACCACACAACATCCTTGTAGTCTTCCTGAGTTGCCTTCCCCTTCTTCCTTCAAGGCTGGGCACTGATGACTCTTCACACAAATGAAAAAAGGCCTCAGCTGCAGAGGGAGAAACAGGTTTGCTAGAGGATGATGCTTCAGAATAGGTGTTTATCCATGGTAAAAATAGCATTTCGGATGAGGAGCCTTGGTTCAGGATGAGCAGAAATAGCAAGCTGTGTTTGTACTCTTCTGTAAGAAGTTCTATAAAAAGTCATATCATAAACCTTGCTATAAATAATCTACCCCTGTTATCAATCAGCTTTCAGCATGACAAGTATGCTGCCAGTCTGCTCCACTGGCTCAATCAATGGCACATTGAGAATGCACTTCTTGTTTGTGGCATCCAAGCCTGCATTCCATCATTTCAGCAGTTCATATTGTCCTTGTTATGATGGTCTGATGATTTAATGATGTAGTGTGCTAAGGGGAAAAGATGACTACTAGTTGATAAAAACCTACAGAGACCTATTTCCATCTGGGAGATGGGGAATTATTTGTAGATTTGCTTTTTTCTTTTGTAAGTAAAAAAAATTATTGTTTTTCTTATTCAAAACTTGCTGTTAAAACGGACTGGGAGATGCTGATTGTGAATGATAATATTCAATGCTGTCAATCACAGTTAAGGCCCAAATTTCTGAAATAACATTTGCATGCCAGAACTTGCTCCCTGCCTTATCTTTCACTTCTTCTCTCCTTGCTTTGTTCTTCATTTCCTCTCTCCCTGCAACCTCCTGTTTTTTCAGGTGCATATTTTTTTCCATAAATCCCTATTTCCCTTTATTTGACATACAAACTTTGCAACTTCAAGGAAGACCTTAATATTTTTGGAAGCTCAGTTGGAAAGGTGATGGGGCTGGAGGCTGCTTCTTGCTTCCATTATAACTGTGGCTGTTTCATAAATACTCTCTCATATGTCTGTGCTACTCTCTTATTTGCTTACTTCTAAGAGTGTCCCTGAGTTAAGAGAAAATAAGTAAAGGTAGGAGTTGCTAGAGTGAATGATATTAGATTAGATGTTAGGAGGAAGTCCTTCACTGTGAAGGTGGTGAGGCACTGGCACAGATCACCCAAAGAAGCTGTGGATGCCTGAACCCTGGAAGTGTTCAAGGCCAGGATGGGATGAGGCTCTGAGCAAACCAGTCTAATGGAAGGTGTCCCTGCCCATGGCAGAAGAGCATCAGAACTGGATGATCTTTAAAGTCCCTAACAACCCAAACCACTCTATCATCATATAACTCTATTATATTCTTTTATTGTGAGAATGCAGAATTTTTTTTTGCATCGTGTCTTTTACCATTACTGATGAGGTTTCTATGTTCCATGATTAATGAGAAATTGCAGATATGCTATGTCGATGTGAAAAACAACGAAAAAGTGGTTACTTATCTCTGCTACTTCAGAATTTATTGCAGTTTCCTGCAATACATTCTCCAGCAGCAGAAAGAAAGAACCAAAAGAGCTTGATTTATTTAGAGACAGATCCTGAAATCCACTCTATGCATACAGATTCTTGCAGTATTCCATGCCTGCTAAAGTTATTCCAGACAGACAGCTGTTTCCAAGACTTATCAGAAAGGAGCTCTGGGTATGAGATTTGTCTAGCTGGGTTCTGTCATGATAAAAATAGATTTTGTCTGGGTTATAACCTCTTTAACAGAAGCTCTAACATGATCTTGGCAATAGCCTTGTGACCTCCATTGATTCTTTCCTATAAAATAAGAGATACACCTCTGTACCATTGACGTCTCACAAACACAGTCAAATATTTAAGACAAAACTCACCTTTTGTGACCATACACACACAAAATAGCAAACTCCAGAACAAAAAATGATGGAATCCCCTCCTAATGTATTTCTGAGACAAAGGTTTATTAGTGTTAACATAAAATTCAAGCCCAGCCCTGATACATAGAATTAAAAAGCCTGTCCTTTCAAATTGTGAAAAAAATTGATTTTCTTTCTAAAGTCCATGGGGAAATTTTAAATTTTTCGTTCAGTTCAATATATCTCAAACACTTCATTTTAGACCTTCTGCACAGACTGACTGAGACCTTCCAGAGCTGATATCTGGGCTGCACCATGCATAATACATGTCCAGCTGTGAATACTGCCATGTTCAAGCCAGAAAAATACCCGATGTAAGATAATGCTGGAGGTGACAGTGCAAATGTCCTGTATGACCAGACAAGACTACTCCAATTGCAACCGTCTGGTCAAATGCAGCTCCAGAACATGACTGTTTCTTTTCTTTCTCCTACTTGTCACAGGTTAGTCTGCAGATATTGTTGGTAGAATATGGAAAAAATTTGGGTTAATGAAATCGATGGGTAACAGACAAACATGGGGGAATAGCCTTTTTTTTCTTTTTAATTATTTTCAATGTCATTGTTCAAAACCTTAAGCTAACGTCACATTTGTTATTATTATCCACGTGAATTTGCAGAGGTTTATGATGACAGATTTGCATTTTAATATCCAGATCAATTTATTGTAAGATAGGGGCATCTTTCTTGACCCCGTTTCTGTGATAAATGATTGTCCTTGTTGACTAATGGGATAGTAGGTGGAGGGAGTGGGAGGCAGCTCTGGAAACCCATGATCACATTTACAGAGCAGCTATTGATAAGAAAACCTCTGCTGCCAGCTTCTGGTTTTGTGTACCTCAACCTTACAAATTGTTGCAGCCAACGAAGCTGTGATTATACTCAACAGAAATATTAAACTTAAAGCTAGAGAGACATTAAAGGAGAAAAAAATGAATAGGAAATAATTTTGTGAAGGATACAAGGGTTAAGATTTTCTGTCTCTTTTCATTCTCATAAGTTTTTTCCTCTGCCTCCCCCCCCGCCTCCTTGCAGTCCCTGTTGGTGATACAGTACTGAGTTACCTTTGTTTAATCAACAGTCTGATGTTGTAGCTCTCACCAGGCTGATTCTTCACATCTCAGACTGTCTGGAGCCTACTTCTATCAAGCAGTGTCTTTGTACCTAACACCTTAATGGTCCTGAGGCGAGAGAGAAATAGCAGTTCTTTGAAAGGAGAATAATTACACCCAGACACACAAATGCATTTGGTGCCAGATTTTGTTACCTCAAATAAGCAAAATTAAAACAAATGTCTTCTCTTCTACACTTACAGCGCTTGTCTCTCTCCAGGAGGTTTAGGACAAATGGATTAGGAAACACTAATGACCTAATCCTGTGCCCTTTAAATCCAAGATAATTTTGCCATTGACTTCAGTGGGCAAAAAATCAGGCAAAATGGAAAAACCTCTTGAAGGAAATTATTCTCTTTGTTTGACATTGCTGATGTTTTACTAGTCAGCAGTTGCAGAGTGAGGCATTTAGAAGGTGATGGGTCACCAAATGGTTATGTGCCAGTATTTAATATTGGTTAGCTCTACTTATTGTCTGACATTTTTGAAAGCGACTGGTGATTTCAGTGACCTAGCTCAGTCACTTTTCATGAGCATGAGTTACTTTTCAGAAAGTGCTTATATGTTTCTGTACTTGTAGTGCGTACCCAGAAATTAGCCAAAATCACTCATCATAAAATTTTGCTGTTTCATGTCAGCTGAAACAGTATTTTGTAGGCCGTGACTGAGGACATAGATTCATCCACCCTAACTGTAGTTATGTGTGTTTTCAAGCATGAAAGTTTTCTCAGATGTGCCTTTGAAAATACAGAGCATGTGTATACTCTACCTCTTAAAAAACAAAATTTGTGCTAACTAAACAGGTCTGTTCAAGACTATATGTAATTACGGTCACCTGAAGACAAGGGGTTTAAACTTGCTCAGTAAAGAGCAGATGCACTCCTGCCTTTTCTCACTTCTGCAAACAAAGAAGAATCTGCAGCTCCTGCACTGGGAAGCCAACTGCACTCACATTCAGCTCTGTGCTCTTTTTGGGTGACGAGTTGCTTGTTCTTGCCACCCGAGTTTGTCACTCAGGTTCCTATCCCAAAACCTTGGACTAATTCCTATACTAATTAATAAGACACTGGATGGGTGTGAGCTCTGTCCTGCGATTGTCCCATACTGTCCTATATTGTCCCATGCTCCCTGGCATGGTTTTAGCTGATGATGGCTAATAGACTCTCACCATGTATTCAAGCACAATGCAGGGGCTATAATTTTTCCCATAAGAGAGAAAAGAGACCTTCCTGTTTTTAGAAAAGTATACCTAAGTCATACTACACCAAGTGGCTCAGGTCGAAGGACTGTCTGGAGCTTGCTTTATTTACTAGTCTATGTGTTGACCCTGTGCAGGCATGTACTGTTCCAGGGGGAATTTTCATACCAAGGACTGTAAATGAAAGAAGGAGCTGAAAATAAAGAATTCAGCAGTGTTTTCGGCCTTTACAACCTGTAAAAAAACTTAGCTTCATGCTTGCTGGATCTATGTCTATGGACACCAGCTAAAATACAACCAAACTTCTCCAGCTTCATTTGGTAATTATCTTCTTGCAAACTTTTGATGTAGAAGAAACAAGTCATAGAATTTAACAAGAGGTGTAATCTTTACCCAATTTGAATGAGAGTTGCTGCATGGTTTGTATTTTTAAAACCTTCAGTAGATTTAAGCAGCAATAAACAACTTTATGTGCAATTTATCCAAACATATTTTTATTTGCAATAAAAGAGAGAGTAACCAACAAAAGGAAAATGGAACCATTACACATGAAAACAAGTATATAAAAATAATCTCTAAAGGATAAAAAATGATGATGCTCATGAAATAATTTTACATATTGGTCTTTAAAAAGGAATAAATACCTCCAAATACCCCATGCATTGGTGTGAGATGAAACAAATTTTTCTTAAGAAAAGTCTCATTAGTTATAATGCCTAATTTGTGTCTCAGACACATCTATTAATTATGAAGCTATATAAATTATGCATAAGAAGGGAGGTCATGCACTGGCCATTTTTGTTAATTTATTTCCAAATTAAAAAAAAATATTTGTGACAGTGCTATTGGGACAGAAGGTGTGCAATACAACCTAAATGTCATGGTAACACAAAAGAGCAATGTATAAATTTTGTGCCTTAGACTGCTGGTGAACAAAAAATAATTTAACCATCATATCATGAACATTTTAATAATATAATCAAGAGACCAGATGTTCACCAAGTAGTCAACAGTGCCTTTCAGAAAACTTTTCTTTTTTTATTCTGCTATATGACCAAGGATTAACACAGTTGATTTTTGCACCTGGTTAATGGCCTAATTATTTAGATTTCCTTGATTTTATACAAAAGAATAATATTTTGACAGGTACATTTCCTGGATTTACAGCATTAGCAAAAGGAAGTTTCTTACAGCAACAGCTTTATAGCTTTCTCATTAAAAGATATATGAAGTCAGAAGGCAGGTTAGCAACAACTTCACATTTTTGCTCTCTTTTTTCCTTGCTTTTCTATTTAAGAATGAGCCTTTGAATAAGGATTTTCTTAATACAAAGTTGCTGTTCCCCCTTAGAGAGTGATACCAATAATTTTTCTCCTAGTTGACCATTTACAATTGTACATATATCGAAAGTACTGAAATGCCTTCCTTTCATTAAAAGGAATTTGTTTTGAGTTTATAAAGAAGATTGGAGTATTGTGCATGTGTCTTTTAACTGGAATATGGAACCTGCATACAGCTGTTAAATACTGAAGGAGTTCACGAAGAGGTCTCAACCCCTTCTACTTCTCTTAAGTTCTGACTTCTGAAAAGCACCTATAGGTTTCCTTTATAAAGGAGGTTTTTGTATTGAGCTTTCAGTATCTGTTATGAAGAGTAGCAGGCAGACTCATAAAACAATATTTATACAGCATGTAAATAGGCTGTGAAATTCATATCTATGAATATTAAGCTTATATGAATTTAAAAAGTTACTGGAAAATCTCATGGAAGAAAATCTGTCACAAGGTATTGAGTACAGAGATGTTGCTCCCATCTCAGGACTTCATTGAGACGCAGTTTGTTGGAGTTGGAAGAGTGTTTTAGGGAAGGATTTTCTTATACCTTTTTTTATAACACCCTCTTCATAACAACAGTTAGTTGTTTTGGCTATCGTTGGAAGGATGCCTTTTTGCAAACTATGCTTTGTTTCCACAAACTAGAATTATTAACAACCTGGTGGTCTATATTCTCAGCTGGTACAGAGGAACTTTAGACTGTATAGATACTGGTATGGTTTGAAATGCAATATAACTAAACTCAAACTTATATATTTTGGAAAAGTTAGAACTCTGCTTAACACCTTAACTCTGCTGACACATTAATATCTGTTCTTCCTGATCTATGCTTGAAAATATTTGCTTACTAGTGGAAAGAAGTTTGGAGAAGTGTATCCAACCTGGGAATGTTCCATCTTTTCTATGAAACTTCCAACTATGACTTAAGATATTGTGTTGCATGTCTTATTCATTCCTAGCTCCACACTTTAAAATATTGGATTAAATACTTGGTCAGTAAAACTTACGTAGGACCAAGACTTCCCTTCTATAAATTCTCACTATTAATAGCATCCACTAATTACAGCAGACTCCTACACAACCAGAAGTCATGACAGTGGAATCACAGAATTATAGAATTGTTTGGGTTGGAAAGGAGGTCATCTAGTCCAACTCCCCGGCAAAGATTAGGGAAATATTCAATTAGACCAGGTTGCTCAGGGTCCTGTCAAACCCGACTTTGAATGTTTCCAGGGATGTGGCTTCTCTCTGGGTAGCCTGTTCTTTCCAGTGTTTCACCACCATTACTGTAAAAAACTCTTCTGTATCTAGTCTAAATCCACATTCTCATAGTTTAAAACCATTACCCTGTGCCATAGCACTACAAGCCCTGCTACAAGGTTTGTCCCTATCTTTCTTAGAGGCCACCATTACATACTGGAAGGTTCTATAAGGTCTCCCCAGAGATTTCTCTTCTCCAGGCTGAACGATCCCAACTCTCTCAGCCTGCCTTCATAGCAGAGGAAGCAGCCCTCTGAGCATCTTAGTGGCCTTCTCTGGACTTCCTCGAACAGGTCCATGTCCTTATGGTGTTGGGGGTACCAGAGACGGATGCAACACTCCAGATAGGGTGTCACCAGTGCAAAGGAGAGAGAGGAAGAATCACTTCCTCTGACCTGCTGGTTGTGTTTCTTGTGATGCAGTCCAGGACACGGTTGGCTTTCCGGCCTGTGAGTACACATTACTGGCTTATGCTCAGCTTTTCATCCACCAGCACCCTCAAGTCTTTCTTCTCAGGACTACTTTCAATCCGTTTATTCCCCAGCCTGTACTGATACTGGGGATTGCCCTGCCCCGTGTGCAGACCCATGCAATTGGCCTTGTTGAACTGCATGAGGTTCTCACTTCTTGAGCTTGTCCAAGTGCCCCTGAATGGCATCCCATCCTTCAGGTGTGTTAACCACACTTAGCATCATCTACCATCTATATTTAGGAAAAGTCGGTATGTAGAAAAGCAAGACAACTCATTTCTCTGTTGTCTCCAGAAGAGCTTTAAAACTCTTTTCTTAGTCAACCTCAGATGGTTTTAAAAAGTAATAGGAGTGATCAGCTTGTTACTTTTCAGAAAAGCAAAGTGCTACTTTACATCACTGTTTTGAATAATTTTTGAATTAAAATAGCCAACAAATTTCATTTGGTCTATTAAACTGCTTTCTTAAGGAGACCATAGATTAAAAAGAAATAAAACTGCTAATTAATTAGTCATGCCGTATTTATGATGTCAAAGTGGCAATATGGTAGCTAGGGCAATCAATACCAGTGGAAGATTGAGCCTGTTCTCTCTTCAGACTAAAATGTGATTACCATTTAACAAGACTGCAACTATAACTCTGCTCCTCTTCTGATCTCAAGCTCTATTGAACGCATATTCAGACATGCAACAAATGAATATATTGGAAGTGGGTTAAATAAATACTCAGAGAGTGACTCATCACCTAGTCCTTCATGGATAAACAGGGATTTTGCTTTTCTTAAAGAACCTTGAAGCAAGATTACACTGCATGTCATGGTGATTGTGTTTGAATCTATATAATTATGAAAAAGATTGGTTTGGCCAGTATTTGGACAGATGGTGTTCACATCCCCAATCCATGATGTATTTGCAGGAGAGTTAAACTGCTTTTTTGCATTTGCAATCACATTCTGCATTTTGCTGACAGCAGATTTAATTGGAAAAGCTTCGGCTTTTATCCTACCTGGTATTACTTCCCCTCTAAGATGGATACATTTTGCAATTAATTTTTCTCTGTGGACTATATTATGGTGTAAGCAATAATTAAACAAACCTTAACAGCTCCTTTCCATATGCAAAGACAGAAATCGTCAGTGGTAGACTCTGAGCTGAGCAGTTTCATTTGTATAGTTCTGTACAGAACATTCTCATTTCTGCTGTGAGTTCTTCAGTTAACAAAAATATTTCCTATGTATTTTAGCACTGTAAGTGGAACAATGATGAATATGATTTTTTTCAGCAGTTCTGTATAAGATTTTTTCTGCACAGGTTTTAGGAAACCGAAGGCAAGAATGTAGCATATATCGAAAAACAGTTTTTGGTTTGTGTTCTAAATTAATCCAAAAATTAATTTTGTTGAAGGCAGAGGACAAATATCATGCCTCCATTTTTATGCACCAGAGGGGAAAGAATATTTCTCAGTTTATACTATGTTTGAATTCTAAACTCACGCACAAAGAGACCTTCAATTTATCTAAGGGCAGTTGTGACATGGAGCAAATAGAATGAAACCATTGCCTATAGAAGTCCAATTGTAACTATCCCATTTTAAGAAATGAGCCCCCGTAAAATGAGGGTATCTAGCTCCTCTTATTCCAAAATTAACTCCCTGAAGTAATTTTTCTACAAGACCTCACTTGTGGGGTGAGATTTGTTTAAATTATGTGCATCAATATACCATGGTAAAATAAAAGTTAGTTTGGATCTCTGCATCTTAGGATGTTCTGTCTTTGAATGCATGTTATTTCCCTGGTGGAGAGCTCAAAATTGTGGCAGAAAAATATTTGTGCTTATATCCAACTTTGAGTCAGCAAATATTTGCATTGCTCTTGCATTTGAATTAAATTTGTGCTAAAAAGTGTGGTAGAAGTCCTAACAGGCAGCATTTCAGAAGTCATTACGCATCAAGACGGTTATTTTCACCATCTGAAACTGGGCATATGAAAATGGAAGCATAGGATGTCACTTCCCCCCCCCCCCCCAAAATATTATGTATTACATATATTATGAATATATATATAACATATATTGCATATGCAAAAATAATATACATTTAAAAATTTTTATATTCACTGTCATATGCTTGTGGGCACCCTTTAACAGTTATTTCCCAGTTGTGGACATCTAGGCTCAAAATTCTGCAAATTTGCCTTTACGGGTTTCTAAACCACTTTTCTTAAAGACCATCCTCATGCAATTAATAAAGGCTAATCAGAAAAGGTTTTGAATAGTTCCTCATCACTCTGCGATATTAATACTCTGTGCCATGACAATGGGTGCCATAGGCACAACCAGTGTTTAATTAGGAGGAAAACAAGGACTTGTTTTTCCTCCACTGTTTGTGTAGACTGGCAAATGCATCATTAAAATGAGACTGAATTTTAAGGCTGACTTGAGAGTGAAATTGGTGAATGAATAGAATGTCTCTCATTTCATTTATCTTTTCAATCATGTAGGCCAAAAGAAGGAATCCCATTTCCTTTAATGAGCTTTCAGTCTTGGCTTTGCTATAGACATCTGCCCAGTACCAAAGCACATGACTTGGAGGTTGATGCTAGACCCTAAAATATCATAATTGCTCATTTTCTGTTCTCTAGTTTAGTTTCATTTTGTCACGGAGAGGCAACCTTTACGAATGCTCTGTTTTTATGATGCATCCAAACAGTTTTCTGAATTTATTGATTTTGGTCACTCTTAACTGTACTACATCTCCCATCTTACTATTATTGTGTTGACACTTACAATTTCATACTCCATAAAACATTTGACAGTGTAGCACTTTTACACACTCTTATGATAAATCCTTCCTCTTATACTCATTAATATACACAGAAACATCAGTACACAGGGTGGAAATACCTTTGGCATGGCTTTCCATTCCCAAATATTTTTAGAGATTATTTTAAGCAAACTAGAGCTACCAATTACGTATGAAAACATGCATCAGCTTTTTCAGTTTGTGGTGGCTTTAACACTCTGAAAATTCTCGTTACCAATGTGGCACAAAAAGGGCGAGTGACTGAAAAATTACTTAAGATCATAAAAGAGCTCCTTGATGGCTAGGAGAGAAAAATCATTCTCAGGCCCAAACATCATTCACTTTCTCAACCCTAAGCACCTCACACCTTGCTGACATTGTTCTGGCCATTTGATGAGAAAAACAGATTGAGACAAAACACCTTCTCAGTAACCTTAATTTCCTCTCTTTCCCTTTAATCCTACTTCTAATTTTTACAAACAAATTTCCAAAGGCGCCTACTGGGAAACACAACACAGGCAGCTAGAAAAGATATATTCTCTAGGCAGATCATCATCTGAAATCATTAAACTGCATTGCTTGATGGGGATATTTTTTTTCCCACTCCCATAATTCAGGACTCATACCTTCCCAGTCCTCCACTGAAAAACCTTCCAATAACACATCTCTGCCAATTTTTAGCAACCCAAATAATATTGTTTAAGCAAATACTTCCAAAAAATCCAACTTTTTGTTTTTCTAGTGGGACATTCAGAGCAGTAATTGTCTTTTTTACTCTCCATGAGCCTCAACAGCCATCAGATTTATATTTTATTAACACCCCTTTAACTTCAATTGTAAATTATTTTCTTTTTTCTTTTAGAAATTCTGTGCTCTGAGTACTAAGTGAATTCAAATAACTACCATAGAACAAAATGTAATTATGGAGCAGGATTTGCAGTAGTCAACAAATTGCACCGCTCATTCCCTCTCCTTTGCATCTTGTCTTGCTTTCACCCTTGATTAAAGTAGAGACGACCCAATTCCATTTTCAATAACTCTACAGGAACAGCAGGGTATAAAGGGCTGCCAGAGTCAGCACACCATGTAGCTGGGCTTACTCATATGGAGGCAGAGGATGCTGATGTCAACTCTAAAGTGAGCTGTGAGGTCAAATACCAAATTCAAAATTTGGGATTGGCGTTCAGGTCCATCTTGTGACCTAAGTGAAAATCAAATTCCAGGCAAGCATTTCTGGTCTTTGGGTCATATGTTTAGCTGAAGTGAATATTTGAACTTAATTAAGTTGCATGCTGACATGTGAAATTGAATAAAAATAAGGTGACGATGATGATTACTATTATTACTATTATTACTATTGCTATTACAATTTAATGACTGACCTTTTCTTGTGAACTTTATGATGAACTGAGGTTTACCCACTTAGGATTGATACTTTCATAAATAGTCAGAGATTCTTAGGTATGGCATCTCCAAAATCCACTAAATATTTTTATTCATGATTGAGTAGTTTCAGGAAATGTGCAAAGGGATTAGATCCAAAAAAGGTGTCATGTCCTTTACTGACATTTTTCATGACAAAATTGTTTACTAGCCAAAGAATATTCAAGCTGAATTAAATTCAGTTTGTTTATACTGTCATTATTCAAAAGTTACAGGTTATGAAAGGCAGTACGAGAGTAGGAGCTCTGTGAATCTCACTAGTCTACTTAGAGCATCTCTTCTCCATACAGACAATGAAACTGCGCAGAGATTAGACACCTGAAAACCTGCCAAACAATAGGAGGAGAAAAGTAAGGGACAGATCAGACTAAAGGCCAAATCTCCATCTTTCTTAGTTACCCAGTATTCCGTTTCTATAGAACACCTTGGCATTCTTTGGCCAAATTTTGAAGAAAATATATTTATATCAAAGTCCATGACACTTAGTGGGGGAAAAAAAAAGAAAAAAAAAGAAGAAAAAAAAATGGAACAAAAAGAACAAAAGGCAGTCCCTCATCTTTTGCGTTTTCTTTTACAACATCTTCCTGTGGTGACTTTGAGATATCCATTTGGCCAATCAATGAAAATCCAGCAAGGAATGAACACAGAAACCTGGTTTTGCATACTGTAATTTGGACTACAGAAACCTCAGTAGTTTGTTCCTTTTCCCAGCAGGTTACAAAGGCTATACACATTAGTTATGACTGGTATATCCATGGGTGAATTTAATTTTTATTTTAAGTTTTGAACTAGTATTTTCTGATTTTGTCCAACACCCACAAGTTTTCAGTCTCTTTTTATCTCCATTTCTCTTGTACAAAATGGCAATCAGAGTGATGCATGATAGATGCAGGATGTGGGTATTTGCTGCACAAAATATGGTGTTCTAGAAGAACTTGGAAGTCTTTCAGACAAGCTATCAGTAGCTACCTTTAGCAAGTAACAGAGATTTGAAAATATGGATAGTTTTAATGACAAAAGAAAAAAAGTTAGACCTCCTAGAGAGTTTAGTGTATCCTGGAATTAAGTAATTTCCACCTGTCTTCTCCTAATGAGGTCCTTCACTGTCCCTTACTGAGTTTGGTCTTTGGAAAGCCACTGCAGCGTAAGGCATTTTTCCACTGTGATCGTTCCAGACAGTGTCCTTGAGGAGTATGTAGCCACCTCAGCAGGGAAGAGAAATATGTTGTCAAAAATTTTATATTTAGGGCTCAGCTCCTAAATAGGCTTTTTATTTTGGTGTGCATGTGGTGGCTGAAGTATCTTGAAGTTTGTTTTCCAGGTGTGGTGTCTGGTAATCTGGGTGCAGGTGTATCTAGATGCAGTCTGTAGGTCAAAGAGCTTTGCTTGCTTAGCATAGGTTTACTTATTGACCAGAGACTAACAAAAGTAAATGTTTCTGCCAGCCCATCAATTTTATTCCAAAGAGTTTCCTTTACTTTTAGCTCAGTAATATAGGGGAAGAGCATGAGTGTGCACATTTACAGAAAGATCAAACTTTCCCTTACCAATAACCCCACATACTTTGCATGAAATATAGGTACTTTAGCTACAGAAAGTCTATTTTTTTTGTAATATTTCCACCTCCAGATATTTCATCTATTATTCCAAAGCTTCATAACACACTTAATACACCAAATAGCTATACTGGTACACTCTCAGTGTGCACTTAAGAATAATACACAATGCACACTCAAGTGCCTCCATTGAATTTTTATGTATTATTTTTATATGGATTGCCAGTGTAGCAAATTCAAGCCTGAAGCACATTTCTATTGTTGATTGCAAGCATATTCTGTAAGTAGAAAAAATAATTCAAAATAAAATGTCATAGCTTTCTCATTATGGATAACCAAAATATCTTTGGGTCAAAGACGAATCTTGGATATGTTTTCACCACTTACAATTGCTCTTTAGCACCAGAAGCAGTGGGATATATTGAATTTATAGTGCAACATTCACACTGTCTGCCTTCTCATCCTAGGCTCTTGTAATTTAAGGGAAAGTCATTATTCTCCAGTGAGTCCTCTGTCAGAGCCTTGTGAAAGCTTTCAAAGGCATCATTTAAACAGGGCATCCATCACACCCCGTCAGGCTCCTTAGCCTGGTGAGGATTTTTACACTGTTGTGCCTAGGATGTAAACAAAGATAATGCATTTGATTTTTTTCTATTGATCCTCTTTGCTGTGAGAGCAGCCTTCCAAAGAGGGCCTTCCAAATCTGAACAGCCTGCCAGAGCACTTACTTCTGCATCTGTCAGGCAAGGGAGTCTCTTTCCTTCCAGACTTTTCTATCTGATTGCTAATATTTTTTTCGTGTGTGTCTGGCTCTGTGGTGATTAATGATAGGTCAGGATTAGGTGGTAACCTGATATTACTTAGCTCAAATACAGGAGAAAAGTTCTCTGGCTACTGTGACTGTCACAAAGTCACAGGAGTCTCCCTGGAAGGTCATTTATAACATTCACCCAAGCAGGGATGGAGTGATTTGGAAATTGTTAACTTCATGAATCCCATGCTTTGACTTTTAATGCGGAATTCTAGGAACAAAGGTGGCTTTTGCTCGGTTAAAATCTTCCCAGCCATTTCAGACAGTTCATATGAGCATAGTTTAGTGAGCAGTAGAGATATTTCTGTTTCCTTTGGAAATAAGTTCTTTTGATTTTTCTTTCATTCCTCTTGCAATGACAATAGGAACAGAAAACTTGAGCTGAATCCTCAGCAACTTGTAACTCAAACATACTGCATATAATTTCAAATTCATGCTAGTCAACAAATAAACCCTACTGAAATATTCTGGGCTTGTATGACTGTGAAATCAAATAAGAACTACATATTTATACACTGAAGTACAAGCACTGTTGTGGTATGGGGTGATGCTTTGACCACATGTATGTTTAGTGCCATCTTTGGACTTACCATGTTGGTCCAGTCCCTTAGCTGATATAAATCAGTGCAGTTGCACTCAAGTCAGTGAAGCTAGACTGACTTACTCTCCTCAAAAATCTATTCTATCACCACATTAACACTCAAGTTCCCTAATTGAGTGTATTTTAATCTATTTTCATGCATTTAATATATTTTATTGTATATTCTTATGATGAAAAGGTGGTGATCCTACTATGAGAAAACTTTAAACTTTGGACAAAAAAATAGAGAAAATATCTTAGATAAACATATTGCAATTACAGTGTTGTTCTTCTTTCTCCTAAAAATAGTCTTATTACAATAATCAGATGGGGGTAAAACCAGGGAAGCTTTGGGGAAGAATTTTGTGGACAAAAGGCAAAGGTTCTCTTAGTAACTCAGATATTACCCAGGACAGAGTTACGAGCCACAGGGAGAGGTTTTGTTTTCTAGCACATCACTGTATCTGAAGGGCTAAAATTTTTTTTTTTGTAGATGCATAGAACATAGTGCCTCTGGAAATATTTAGCAAACTGAGTGTGGGGTATCATATGAAATGACTAGGAAAACCAATCTGGTGTTTCTTCACTCTAACTTCCTTGGTTTTGTAATTCTGTATGTAGTGAGCAAAGAAAAAGAGATGAAGATTTTGACGCCTTTACTTTCCAGTAGTGAACACTCACTGATGTTAATTTTTATAGTTATTCTTGAACATTTTACTGATTTCAAATTTCACAGCAGAGGCTAAAAAACTAGCATCTCCACGTGTTCTTACCCTGTTATGTTCAATCTTGAATTTCCTACAGTTTATCTACATGCAACATCAAAACATCACAAATACTAGAAGTGTGGTAAGGAAAAAAATCTTAACATAAAATTCAGAAAACACATAGTTTATGTCCCTCCACCTTCATTGTCCGCAAATGTTCAGTCTTGCAATATATAGCTTCTCATGATTTTCTTAGATTTTAGCAGCATTGCAATGAGACTTTAATGTAAAAAATGGACATAGAAGAGGCCTTACATCTCCTTTGTACATCACTTTACTCTGCTCCCAGTAGAGATTAAAACGTAACAGCCTCAGTGTAGGACATAGTATGTTGTTGAGAATTGATGACAAATGCTGAGGCTATATTATGGTATCAATACAAAAACAGTTTGTAGCTGTTAGCTAGAAGCACTGTACTGTATATGCATTTTTATAGGAAGAATGTCACAGCACGTAGATAGGAATCCATTATCCAGCATTTGCTAATGTTCTGAGTGGGAGTAAGGACAAACAGAAATGTTTCCTTTGCTACAGAAATCCTTTTGATGAAATCGACAGCAAGGATTCTCTCAGTATAGACATACAACTCACAGCAAGAATGAAAACAAAGTGAAAAAGTGGCAGAATATTTCACAGGTTGGAGAAATAGAGAAATATACGATATAAAAACTAAAAAACTTAAAAAAAATCAAGGTTTAATCGTCCTACTGAGCTTCCTGTGAGTCGCAGCCAGGGTGTCTCACCCTACTCTCTGCAGGCATTATTCTCAGATGGTATGTAGACAATGACACTCTGCCTTCCCTTCCACTATTGACAGCTGAGCATTCTGTGTGGGAGTCTCTGGCTGTGGAGCTTCCTGGGAGGTTGTTTTAGGATAGAAGATATGAAGGAGAGCACCTGAAGAACAACACAAAGGCATTCCAGCCTCTCCAGCCCGTGAGTCGGCTTCAGCAGGGACCCAACTTAAATGCCTCAATGGAGATGCATTAGCATGGGGAATAGACAAGAGGAGTTGGAACTGTGCGCATATCTGCAGGGCTGTGATCTTCTTGGCACCACAGAGATGTGTTGGAATGGTGCTTGTGACTGGAATGTTGGAATGGAAGGATACAGGCTCTTTAGGAAGAGCAGGAAGGGAATATGAGGGAGAAGAGAGGGTGTCACCCTATGTCAGTGACCAATGTTGATGCATGGAGCTCTGCCATGGAGCTCTTGGATGAGGAGCCAATTGAGAATTTATAGGTCAGGATTGACGGGGTTGCAGGGACAGGTGATAGTACAGTGGGGGCCTGCTACAGGCTGCCTGACCGGGAAGAATGAGCAGACGACTCTTTCCATAGACAGAGGAGCAGCCTCACATTCACAAGTCCTGATCCTCATGGGGGACTTCAGCCACCTTGCTCTCTGCTGGAGGGACAACACAGGACACAAGCAAAACAGCAAATTCCTGGAATGTGTTGATGACAGCTTCCTTCTCCAAATGATAGAGGACCCAATGATGAGAGGTGCTATGCTGTATGTCCTTGTTCTCACCAACAAGGAGGGTCTGGTGGGGAATGTGGAGCTCAAGGGCAGCCTGGGCTGCAGTGGCCAGGAAATGGTGGAGTTCAAAACCCTTATGGCAGTGAGGAGAGTGCACAGCAAACTCACTACCATGGACTTCAGGAGAGCAGAATTTGACCTCTGCAGGGATCTGCTTGGTAGAATACCATGAGATTAAGCCCTAGATGGAAAGTGCCAGAGAGATCTGGTTAATATTCAAGGATAGCCTCCTCCTAGCTTGGGAGCAATGCACACCAACAAAGAGGAAGTTGGGTAAAAATGATCTTAAAGTTTTCTTCCAACCTTAATGATTCTATTCTTTGATTCTATGATTCTAATGTCTGTGGGTGCTAAATCTAAAAATACATCCAGGATTGTTCCACAAAAAGTTGGGCATCAGCTTGAGTTGCTTACACAACGAACTGTCACCACTCTACTAACTTCATATAGTTAATGTGTAGGGATAGGTACCTTCAGTAGGCAATTACTATCCTAACAGATTTCATTGCCCGCTAGAGAAACTTGTATTTATCAATTGCTTATGAATGGAACTGATAGCAATTAATCTCCTTAGATACGTGACTTGAAGTTAAATAGATTGAATCTGAGCAAGCAAAAGCTTTTGAAACTTTTCAGTACTGACTTTGCATAAATTAGATCAAGATACATGTGTCCCTCTTGGACTTGGGACCAATGTAGCAGCCCTCAAAGTCAACTCTTACTTTTCCAGCTGAAAGAGGTCAGCCAAAATCATTTAGATGTGTTTCTAAATAGGAAAAAACCAGAGTTTGCGTTGATAGAGCTGAACCATATTTTTGTTGACATCTGCATTTCCACAGAGTTAAATTCTGAATCCAAAGGAACTTGGGATAAGTAAAAGCAGTGAAATAGATGTTTGATTAATATGCCATCAAAGCCAAGGGAGGCCAAATTTGAACTTCAGAGAGCTTTGAATAAAGATCTTTTGGCTACAGTGGCATCTTGTAATTGACTTGAGATGGAATCTGCTTTGCTTCACCACCTGATAGCCAGGCCAGAAAATCAAGGTGGCAATCAATCAGGAAGGTGCAAACAGATAAGAGCTCCTTTGCCCATCCTGTAAACCATTTACAGTGGAAGAGCTATATGTTAGTGTATTTCTGGGTCTGCATTAATAAGCCCTACTTCCCCAGGGGACTCTAAGCAACTTGAACTCCAAACAATTTCTAAAATTCAGGAGGTAGTACTGGGTGTGACGTCTGTGCAACTGACAGTTGATTTGGGATGTTCACCCTGGAGCAAGAGGGTGAAACCAACCTGCAGAAAGAGTATTTGTAACCAGATTAAGAGAATAACTTGATTTATTTTAAATTTTATAGCAAGTACTCATATAAAATATTTTGTTTACAGTTCCACCCCATAAGGAGCAAGGTGATGAGATGTATGTTATCTCCAAACATTCATAAAAAAGTTATTATTACCCAGCAGTAAAAGGCTCAAACATGACTAGCATTGAAATCCTGCTATTAACAGTCATATATTGTACTTACTGCTTTGTTCCTCCATTGCCGTAGGCATCAGTAAATAAATCTCAGAAATTAGAGGTGGAAAAGATCTACTGCGTGTTCAGAAATGGCTTAAGTTGATGTGGTGTGAAAGAGGATGAAGAAATAGATTCTGTTCTTATAAAATGGTTTGATAGGGAAGAAGATATAAGATCAACTCCCTCCTCACAATAAAAGTTAATCACAGATACAACACAAGCAGACACTTGCACGTTGTTGTTGCCTCTACACTTGTAGGCAATATCACTGGTTCAGACTTAATGATCAATGAAGAAGACTTCTGGTGTAAAAATTAGTATGAATATGGGTAAAAAGCCAGAAGGACCAGGGATTTAGCTGCTTTTGATGAAAGGAAACAAGCAAACCTTAGTGCTGGAGAGGTGATCTATAGCATTTTATGCCACACTATAGGATACTTAGCATGCTGCAGCCATCCAGAGCTAGGAAGCAGCTACATGCTCCCATTTGTGGCATGATATAAAACTAATCTTTAATACTGTATCCTTCATATGTATTAACACTCTTGTCCTTTGGGAATAGTGCTGGAACTACTTTAATCAAGGCCTGGGAAAGCAAAAGCAAGTGCAATATAGGCAAAAGGAGGAAGAGGTAGCTGAGAAGTTGAATAACACAGTATCTTTCCTCCAACAGAAAATCTGAGCTGATGTGAGCACTCTGGAAAGGGGAACAAGAGGAAAATGCACTCATCATGTGAGGTTACCCACTTCTCCACAGCTGGTAGACAATTTAGGGCACAGCTCAGATATACAATTCCAGGAGGGCAATAGAGCAAAGAGGAACAATCCCAATGTAACTGAATCCTGAGGAAAAGCAACATAATTTTCTGATCATAGTAGGGTTAGAAAAAAGCCTAAAATCTAGCCATAGCTGTATCCATGTGCCACGACTGGAGAAACTGGAATGTCCTTTGCATAAAGAAATAACACTTCCACTAAATCTCTCTGCAGCCATTTCAAAGCATGGAGTCTATGAATGCTGTCTCTGTAATATTCAATGAGACAAAGTTTCTCTGCAGCTAAATATATTCTTGTCTGGAGCAGCTGAGTGTCTTAGCATAGGAAAGAAAAAAACAAACAAACAAACAAAAGGTGGAGGACTACCCTGAGTAGGATTTATACATGCAGATATGGATGTCTAAACCCAAGCTGCTTGTCTAGAAAGTCTTTATAGTCATTAGAGAGAATTAGGCACCTTGGAGATATGACTCAGCTCTTTCTAAGGTAAATATAAAAAATAGCTCAAATGAACAATGCTCTGCAAAATCCTCTGTCTGTCCAATGCCAATAAAAAGAATCTAGGGAAATAAATTTATGAAGACAAACATAGACATCTAAGTCTGTAACATAGTGATTCTTGCTCAAGGCTTTATGAATCAAAGTCGCAGATGAGATCAGAGTCCAACTTTCCATCCACTGATCCTTCCAACTGGCATCATCCTCTTTTATGCTTCTGCTAAGGATTATTATTCTAGGTTATCCAAAGTAAAAAGTAGAGAGGCAAAAAAAAGTTTAAATAATGATTTTAGACTGATGGACATGTAAAGGAAATTTAATTGAGGTTTTTTCATTTACATTTTCACCAGTCTGTGTTATTACTGGAACATTTTGCTTGGAAAATGGATTTTCTTTCTGACAAAGATGTAATATTTTCTAGGCTTTGGTACAAAATGCATTGACCTCTGAATAATGCTGTTTGTTTTCATGTAACTCTGATCAACCTGGAAAAAGAAATCTAGAATAAAATTAATTTTTCTGCAAAGACAAATCCTTTCCACCACTTCAATCAATTTCAGTATCAATTTTGTTTGGACTAAATAAGGAGCCTATTTACTGCTTAGAGAAATTAGCAAAGATTTCCTGGGCCCTTCATTGTAATTTGGATCCACCCTATGGGTCCAATCCATCTTCTGTTAAACTAATTGGAATGAATCGTTTTGAGTGAGAATTGGATCAGACGTAGAAGAGGAGGAATTAACAGCTGTGCCATTCTGTGCATTATTCTTCTGACATATCTTCTGATGGTTCAATTAAACTCATATTAATCTTGTGAAATATGATGAACTATGTTTCATAGTCAAGATGTGCAACCTCTCTGAAAGATTCTGTTACATTTAGTCCTTTAAATCTGGGAGCTAGCACTGCAGTCCTTCAGCTGCCCAAAATGAGAAGTATATGATCCTGAACAGATGAAGCAATATTTTGATGGCAATGGAGAGCAGAATGAGGTAAATTCCAAAAACATTTTGTATGCTCACTTTTTCTTTATCCCAAATTTGTCACTCGGTAACAAATTCATTGCCAGGAAGGCAGCACAAGTTTCTGGAGAAACTTCAAGTTCCTGATTAGAAGCAGAAGCTCTACTCATGCCAGTAGCTACTAATTATTTGCTACCAATTCAACCTTGAAATATCCACAAGGGAGGTAGCCAAAATGTATTCTTTAGGTTTTGTGGCTTCTGTTTCAACAAGAAAAAGGTTATAATTAAAGTGATGTGGGTTTCTTTTTTTTCCTTTTTTTTTCTTGTTTAAGTTGATATTGGCCAAATTAAAAAGAGAGGGGAAAACACCTAGCAGGTCAGACTTGAAAGGCCCTTGTGAGTGGCAAGTACTGCTTTCCACTCTGGAGATCTGAGACATAAGCTTTGATAATATTTAGGGAAAATAAATGAATTATTTAACAGCATTGCTACGTTGTCTCAAAGGGGAGCACCTCAGATATCCCACTGCAGACGTATATGGCTGTGCCATGTGTATTTTGCAAGCTTTCTGCTCTTGCTTTGCCTCTACCCTTATTGGCTCTTCACTCAGTCATGCAATGACAGGTCCAGGCTCCTCTTGTTGTCTGGAGAACCCCATTTTGTCTCCAAGTCAGTACCAACTATGAAGGTCTTATAGCTCTGAGGATTCTAGACATACTTTGAGAGCAAATGTGAGCCCTGTTTGCTTTCAGAGAAAGGTCTGTGACATATTTAAGTCTCAGAAAACACTTTAAATATCAGTTCTTTAGTGACAAATAAATTACCTGCTTCGAATAAGCCTTAAACAGAGTGTCACAGCTCCTCTGGCCTGAAGTGCACTTGAACTTCACTCAGCACTTGAAAAACCCTTTAAAGTGTACTGTGGTCTCTCTGCTTATTTCTTGCCAGGATATGCTGAAATTATCCAAACACCTAGTGGGCCATTTGCATCTCATGTTGTGTCAATGCTCCTAGACTTTTTTCTAGGAAGAAGAAGGTGTAGGCCCTTCACAGTGAAGAGGATTTGGATGCAGAGCTCCATATTCCAATAAAGTTTCCTAATAATGAGGTTTTATTTTAGACAATTTTTATAACATTTTACATTGGAGAATTGCAGCTAGGAGTGAAATACACTGGGATGCAGTAAGATGGGAGATAACTCCAGTCTTGGGGTCTGGATGATTCTTTATGCAGAAATCAAACTGTTCTGCTTCTGGCTTAGTTTTCTTCAGATTCAATCTTATGAATAATAAAAATGCATACAGATTTGCTAACGAAAAGTGTGCAAAGTGCTTTGAAAGTCTATATTCCCCCATGTGTTCCCTCCTTAGGTCTTTCCATGGGATGTTGGATGGATCAGGGCCAGAACCCCCTCCTTCCAGGGATGGAATGGCTAAACTGCCACAAAAACTTCAAATTGAAGTACTTAGGTGACCTACGTTACCACTGGAGCGAGGAGCTCCTGAATTCAGCCGTTGCAGGTGCCATGAAATCTGCCAGAAGAAGGACTAAGCTTAAAATATGGTTCAGAAACAATCTGAGGGCAAAACTAGGGTGGTGAGAATCATCAAGTACTAAGACAAACTGCCAGATCCCACTCTGCAAGCCAGGTTTCAAATTAATCCTTCTAATGCTTTAGATCTTCTGCAGAGAAAATGGAGGACTGTACCTTGCTTAAGTCAGTCCTGCAAGTGCAATTCAATATCTCAGCAGGAAAGATGCTCTGCTGCTGTTGCATGGGGGGTCAGCTAAGGTCCAGGAAGTGTTGTTGCTCCATCAATACTAACAAACTGCAGTGGTTGGAAGGTAATTTTTGGTTTGTAATTCAGACCCCAGCTGAAACTTCATAACCCCAATTTACTGGAACTCAGAGCACACTGCAAAGCCAATCTTTTCTCCCCTCATCTTTTTTTGAGGAAGGAGGGAAGCAGAGACAAGTGTATTTATGGCAAGCCCTTTGCTTATGTTGTGATTTATGGAATAAGTATTTGGACCCTAGTTGTCAATAGCTCTATTTTGGAGATTCCAAATATTCAAGGATATTCAGAACATTCAAGAATATTCAGAATATTCTAAGAGTACTAGGAAATTGAAGATGAGTTAAAAGTGAGCTACATGGGTGACAGGTCTTATTCAAATACATACTGAGAGTTAAGCTGTTCTTGCAGGAACATACTCTTCACTGCAAAAAGGGAAACTGAAGTAGGAAGGAATAATGTCTTTTTTCTGCTTTGGAGAGAGCCAGGAGTGGATCTCGGTGTGCCTACAGCCAGCTTAAAGACATTATTTAATATAATACAATGTCTCCATGCCTTGATAAAAATAATTCTAGTATAAAATGTGGGCGGGTGTGAATGCAGTGTGTCAATAGAGTGCAAAGGGCATCCAGTTTCTCATCTGGTTGCTTAAATTTTTTCCAAGTGTTGCTTCAACACACACACACACACAAACCTCAAATCAAATGTTTCGTGTAGAAGGTGGAAAAATGGCTTTTTTTTCCAGCAGCTACCCGTTTCCATCAATCGTCTGTAGGCAGTACAAGTAGACAACAATTGACAAGGAAATGTCGACATACAGAAGATCAGAGCCATAATGCTCATTTATCTATGTGTGTATATACAAGTATATGTGTCTACTTAAAGTGTTTTGCACTGGCCTAGCTTTGAGTCTGTTGGTATTTGTCCTATTAGGTTTCTTTTGCTTTGATGCTGAAAGACCATGAAGGGATTAACTGGCTTTCTTGTCCCTTGCCTTGTCCCGTAAGCTTCTGACAGTCCAGAAAAGCAGGTGAAAATGGAGTGAAAGAGCCTTAACACAAATGCTAAGTGAGTTCCTTTGAGGGTAAGCAGTTAATTAGATTAAGTGTTTCAACTCTGAAATGTATATTGGAATATATAAGTATATATAAATGCCACAGAATTTTATCATCTCTAAAATGCAAAGGGCCAGAAGCTGAGCTTTACAGTATTATTACCACTGTCATCTTCACTAACTTTCATGTTTTCTTTTAAGGGGAAGACCTGTCTCTTTCTGTCAATCAGGATCTGTCAGCACTATGTTATTACGTCTGTTACTATTCAGAAACTTCTTTTACAGCGTGAACTGCTTTTTACCAGCCTCGGTTACATAATGTAATTGTACTGTAGCAGCGATGCAGTACTTGAAGAGGGATGGTGTGGATGGCTTATTTTTCCTGCTATCTAGTCTAGTTTGAACTTAGAGTTTAAAAAAGTTGGACCGAGGCATTGCTTAATTTCTGTTTGCGTAGAAAAAAATACAGAAAGAGCGTGTATGAGGAGACAAAAAAAGCAGGAAAAGGCATAAATCTGGAAGAAATGTAGGAAAACAAGGAAAATTAAAAAAGAGAGAGAGAACTTGAGGGTATACTTATACCTATACAAAATAAAATTTATTAAACACTGTCCTTTGTGTTTATTAGAGACAGAGATGGAAAACACATTGAAATACTCTATTTTTAGTTGATCTCAAATGATTTTGTTTCCAGTTTGGCTTACCAAAGCACAAAGAATTCGTGCTATTTTTTTTATGCTCTTTGCATCATTTGCAGTGAATGTATTCAGTCTAAAAATAAAATTTCCCCTTAAAAAAATAAAGAAATTCAAGTGTCCCATTTGCAAAATTTCACATTGCATCAATAAAACTAGTGAGTTTTGACAAGCCTTATTCAATCTTAAACTGCATTTTTGAAGGATGAAAATATAGAAGATATTTTTTGCTTTTACAGCATGACTTATTCTCGACCCTGTTCAGGGATTTATAAAATGCTCCCTATTGGATATCGGAGATCAAGGGGGAATATGGTTTTCAAAAGACCACTATTTCCTCAGCAGTGTACTGTGCATCATGAGATACCTGAAGCTTTGATGGTATTCTCCAATGAAGTGACTGCCAAAGCTGAGTTGGAGCTTAGGCAGAAGGATGAAATAATTTGTCACTACCACAGGTCATTAAAAGAGCATTTATCCCTTTGTATATAAGCATTATGATACATCCTTAAACCTCTTTTCCATGCATTGGCAGAGTTTACTGGCTGAGAAAGAGGTTACTGAGGTCCCTTTCAAAGCACAGACCAGTAAGTAGCTTCTTTCTTTATTGCCTTGTGCTTCCCTTTTGAAGATATTAGCTAGATGCTACTGGCTGTGCTTGCATTTGTCAGATACTCAGACTTCTTACACTGCAAGTTCTTTCATTTAACAACATTTTAAAAATGGGATTTTACTTGTTCAACATGTAGGAGAAGAACTGAATAAATTGCAACCAGCAAGAACCACATGAATAAGCAAGAATCTTTGTAAGTAGATTTTGCTTCAGAACTTGCCTGGATGCTCTGGCAGCAGTTATCTTAAAGCACTGAAAATTCATATCATAAATAAAAACGAATTTTACAGACAAGTAACCAACTTTTGATAAAGTCATTGTAACAGAAAGAAAACATAAAACCAAAAGCGAGTACCTAAAAAGCAAACTCCACGACTATGGCTGTGTTTTTAAAAAAGACAGCTGCGTAACAGTATACGTGCACTTGGTATGATACAGCCTGTTACTGCGTTCCTACACCCTGGATAAATTCAGAGAGCTCTTCTCTGGTGCCACAGCAGATGATGTGAAACAGGAGCACATCAAGCATCGCACTTCAGGATATCTCCACTCGAAGCCTGCACTGGGTTTGTTTTGCTGTATCTTCTCCCCAGAGATGTGGTACCAGTTATGTGAGCAATAACAACAGCAGGAGCTGTAGCAAAGCCAGTGATGGCCATGAGCTTTTGAAGACCTGCTGGGAGTTACCATGTGGGAACACGGAAACCAAAAGGCTCAAGGATAATCAGGACTCTTTATTAGACTTGCAACACTGAAGAATAACAGGAGATGAGAGCATAACAGAATAACAAGTGCTGTTCTATCTTGATGACTGAAATTGCTACTGTCTAGACAGGGAAAATCATTAAAAAAAAGCATATTTACAAATAAATATGTTAAGATTTTTCCCTATAATCCTTCTCAGTTACACTTTTAGTTTATTTTAAAAGTTTGTATGGTTTTGCCAAACCAACACTTAGAAGCAGTGTTAGGTCTAACATGACATTAAATATAAGTTAAACCTGAAAACACATTTTATTTTTGAAACAGCAAGAGCTGGAAGAGCAAATTGTGTGCTCTGGCTTTGAACAATTCATTGAACTTCTGTGTTCAGTCTAACAGCATGATACTCTGAATATTTATTTTTTTCCTTAGGAAAAAATAGAAATATGATGGTTAGGTTAACTGCTGTGATAGAGATTGATGATAGCAGAGCCCTGCCTGTGAGGCTGAGATTGCCACTTTCTTCAGCTTTGGCAAAATGCATCCTTCATAGACTTTAGTCAGGGCGGCTGTGGGAGTAGTCCACAGTAGGCTGCCACATGAAACAGCAATCACAGCGTCTAGGTGCTGGGCAAGGCAGCATCTACTGTTCACTGTGGAAAAAATGCCATGTTTGCTGTGATGAGTAGACAGTCTGAGACTTGGATTTAAGGGGCAAAATATGTGCTGTACCACTGGCTTCCTGTGTGATTTTGGGGGAGCGTTTCGCTTTTCAGGGTAGTATCTTCATAAGCTAAAGACAACTCCGTTCTTCAGGAGCACTGTAAAGAAAAATAAAAAGATAACTTGGGCATGGTACTATGGCTCTTAGTGTTATTTTCCTATAATTACAGTGAATGATGTTGATGACAATTTTCTACATGAAGAACAATGAGTGTGAAATCAAGTGAAATCAGAATACTTTACTCTTACTCTGTAAAGAAATGAGTCTTCTTTGTACAACCAGGGCTTCGAAAACATTAATTTCTGAAGTTTTCTAGAAGACAGAAGAAGAGTAGAAGGATTGAGACTTAGGAGCAATTACAGTAGTGTTTTCAAAAACTTGTAAACAAGGCTCTTATTCGTCCAAAGACAGGTAGCAACATCTAGATACAATTAATAGGGTAAAAGAGAGAGTTACATAAAACCTGTAAAACCAGGATAAAATGATTGAATTTCTGTTCTAGAGGGAGATGAAATTGCTTCAAATCCTCTGGAATGTGATGGCATTTTGAATGGAAGTCGTATGACTTTCTCAGTAAAGAAAAATTCAGCAAATTATTGGAATGTTTCACCAAGCTTCGGATCCTCCAGGCTTGCTTGTAGCTGGACAAATTAACTCTGTCAAGGAAACCAGAAGGAACAAGAGGTTTTTGTAAGATCCTCTACATATCTTGGCGCCTTGTTTGACAAGCATACCCAGCATCCTTACTTGCTTACTGCTTACCTGAAACAAGAATAAAAAAAATATGACCAAATTCCTGACTCTAGCTGTCTTGACAAAAGTGGCAATAATTATAATACAACTAAACCATAATTTGCTGCTAAGAAAATTCAATAATAAAATATTATTGCCCTAGTGGAACTAGTAAACAAAAAGTGACATGTAACAATTATAGGTTGTTCTGTGATTCAAAACACTGAAGATCTAGGTTGAGGTCTTTGCAACACTGAACCAGCACCTAGTCTCACTAAAACCTGTGTAAATGGAAGTGTGAAAAGGAGATGTTGGGTCATTCAGTCTTGCAGCTGGTAAGCACCTGTAATTCCTGCTGGAACTGCAGAAAGTACAATCTGTTCACCATTGGCACCTACAGTTGCCTCAATACTTTCAGTTTGTGGCCTAGACCCTGGAGGTAAAATTTTCCTTCAAATTTTCTCCATAAGCTTATTGTTTTAGTATATCAATGTACTGTGAAAAAAATTTACCTAATCTCTACCTATTGATTCGCAGGAGACGTTCTCCATTCATTATGAGTTTAAGTAGAGGTGAAGGTACTCAAAAAAGTAGAATTACCTACAAAATCTACTTATTAGTGGGAAACAAAACCCACTAGATATTATTCAGTTCAAGTTCACATTCTCATCCACAGTTTCTGCCTCTCACTGAGTGCCGGCTTTAAGGTTATAATCAATTTAGCTAAAAAAAAAGAAGTATAGGTTTGAAAAAAAGCATCATAGATTCATAGACTCTGTGGAAACAGTTAGGGTTAGGGTTAGGCTTAGGCTTAGGGTTAAGGTTAGGCTTAGGCTTAGGGTTAGGGTTAGGCTTAGGTTTAGGCTTAGGTTTAGGGTTCAGGTTCGGGTTCGGTTTATGTTTAAGGTTAGGTTTAGGGTTAGGTTTCTCTCTAGGATCAGTTTTGAGTTGCATTGGGCCTTAAAAATCATCTTTCTCCAACAGCCTTTCCTTGGGCAGGGACACCTTTCCACTGGACCAGACTGTTCGGTGCCCTTTCCGACCAGACCTTTAACACTTCCAGGAATGGGGCATCATCCGCTTTTCTAGACAACCTGTTCAATTGTCTAAACATCTTCATGTTAAAGAACTTTTTCCTAATGTCCAATCTAGTCCTGCCATCTTTCACTTTAAAGCTTTATGATATGGGATTATGTTTGTTAAAATTGTTACAACTGACGCTCACCAGAAGGCCCTCTGGGAAAGGAATGGCTGAGGGCTGGACGGTTGGAAGATGGTTGAGGGGTTAGGGTTAGGGTTATTGTTAGGGTTAGGATGAGGCTTTGTTTTATTGTTTGGTTTAGGGTTAGGTTTGAGTATGAATAGGCCTCAAAGATCATCTTGCTCCAGCAGTCTTGCCATGGGGAAGGACACCTTTCTTTGGACTAGACTTTTCAACACTATCTAACTAGACCTTGAACATTTTAAGGAATGAGGCATCAACATCTTTTCCCGGCAACCTGTGCTAGTGACTATAATTCCTCCCTTTAAAGAACTTCTTCCTAATATTCAATCTAATCCTGCCTTCTTTTATCGTAAAACCATCTCTCAAAATGTATCTACCACACACACTTGAAGATAAAGTGGCAAACCTGCTATTTCCCCTTGACTCCTCAAGTTTTCTTTACCTTCAAGGCCTCATATCCAACAAGGTAAATGCTGCTGTAAAGGAATTCCCACTTATCCTCTCTGTAAAAGGTGTTTGAATGAGAGAAAAAACTAAATCAAGCATTGGTTTAGGCTTTTGTGCCATAGTAAGGCAGAAACTCAATGTGTCCTTCAGAAAGAGTTTGCTGTTCTTTATTATACTCTGACTACATAAAAAGAAAACAAAATTTTCAAAGAAAAGATATTTCTTTTTTGTTGTTTTGTCATAGTATACTTCTGAATTTTCATGAAAGTTTAATATTATAGAGCCTTATCTCCTCTCTTTTTTTTTTATTTTGTGAAAAGAATAGTTTTTCAGAATTTATTCTTTTTTTCTTTACAATTGTATTTTTTTTACTAGAATTATAACAGGACTGAGCTTTTGTCTGGAGTCTAATGTATTAAAATTTTATTCAGGATTCAATTTTTTACAGTTCCTGTTTTAAAACTCTAACATCTATACCCCGCACTGTACTGCTAAATATATTTTCTTTGATCATTGCAACATTACTGGTTTGGGTGATAAATATTACATCAACAGATACTTTTGCTTTTGTTTGCTCAGTATGAGGTTTTCAAAAAGGAGACATTTCCTTTAAGGCCAAACAAATTTTTTTTGTACTCTGTATTTTGCTTTTTTTTTGGCCTATGTTTTCACCACTAAAGTGGGGCTTACATCCAGATTATCTGGAAGAGATTGAATTGGAGCCTGTTATATTTTTCTGAAAGGGAATGCATCTGGAACATAAATAATTTATGCTTACCTCAAGTGGAAGGAATAATATTTAATGACACGTTTAATAACATTTGTTCCCTTTTTGCTCAAATGAAATCTATTACCCAGGCATTTTTGGGGAGATACAGATTTTATGGAGTCAAGATTTTCCTACAGTAAAAATTGACTTACCTTACGTATGGATCTTTTTTTTTGAAGAAAGAATGAAAGTAAAAATGTGTGTTCCAAAGAAGGTAGCTCTACCAGAGAACATTTGGGGCCAGCACCTCAGGAGACCCACATCTCTGGCTCACTTTAGGAGTACTTTTTCTATTACAATAGCGACTGCTAACATGAGTCATGAACTGGATCTTCACAATAGAAATATACATTTAAAAATATTTTTAAGTCATTCAAAATACCAGTCCCTGATTAAAGGGTTGATGCTCTATGGACAAGACAGAAAACAGATGTATACTGACCAAAAGTGAGAACTCAGCTTGCAGAGAAGTAGGTTTTTTTCTGTGGCAAAGATAAGATTGAATGAAGATACGGTGGTTTCTGTGGGGCAACAGATATCTTGGGGGCTCAACAGGACTCTTCTGTCTTTTTATAAACAATAATCACATAATAGTTTTGCTTCCAGGCTTGTTATTTGAGGAGTCAGAACTCCTGTTTCAGTCATCCTGTGGTCCACAGAGTGTTGCATGAGTCCATCTGCTCTTGCCTTTACCTGCTGCTTCACGTATTTTTGTATTTTTTAACCCTCCTTCATTTCTCCTCTTCTCTAGTTACATTGCTGGGGTCTATCATTACCACTGCTATGGGGGTATCAGAATGTCCAAAGCAGGGCAGCAAAGATGGTGAAGGTCCTTGAGGGGAAGACATATGAGGAGAAGCTGAGGTCACTTCGTCTGTTCAGCCTGGAGAAGAGAAGACTGAGGGGAGACCTCATTGCAGTCTGCAACTTCCTTGTGAGAGGAAGAGGAGGGACAGACACTGAACTCCTCTCTGTGGTGCCCAGTGACAGGACCTGAGGGAATGGCCTGAAGCTGTGTCGGAGGGGTTGATGCTGGATATCGGAAAAGGGTTATTAACCCAGAGAGTGTTTGGGCACTGGAACAGCTCCCCAGGGAAGTGGTCACAGCACCAAGCCTGGCAGAGTTCAAGAAGTGTTTGGACAATGCTCTCAGGCACATGGTTTGACTCTTTGGGTATGCCCTGTGCAGGGCCAGGAGCTGGACTTGATGATCCTTATAGGTCCATTCCAACTCAGAATATTCTGTGATTCTGTGATCTGAGACTTTGCAGACAGATCATTAAAACTCTTTTTTTTTTTTGTTTTCCATAACTAGGCAAATATTTTTGAAACAAATGCTGAAAATATGTCACGGCAGTTAGAACTCCCCAAATAAACAACACAGGTCAAAAAAAAGCAAACAAGAAAAGTCACTACATTTGTGCCAAATTTAAATAAAAGGATCTATATAAAAAATGAGAAATTTTTTTAAAAAGAAGCTAAAAAAGGTAGGTAAGACAAGTTAAACTTATCAGGTAACACAGAGACTTTTGAGACACTGCATGGGAAATGCAGTGCCCATGCACATAACCTACTGTGATGAACTTGAGAAAAAGTAGGAATGACTAAGCATCTAAATTGAGAGATATATTTTGCATTCATCAGGTACTAATAAAAAACCCTGAAAATTGCATCCAAATGAAGAAAATAGAAAGTATCACAAGCTCCGGAAGACTGAACAAGGGTAAGTAAGAGATCAGACTTTTCCATGGAAGAAGGTCAGCAGTGAAGTCACCCAGGGTGCTGTTCTCAGACTTGCTGTTTAACAGAAACATAAATGACCAGGAAATGGGGATGTGTTCTGACAGTTTGCTGATGACACAGGGTTCTTCAAGGTGGAAAGGATTAAATCCATTCCAGCAAATTGCAGACGATCCTTACAAGTGGTTGGGTAAAAAAATGGCAGATGGAAGTAGATACACGTAAAAATATGTACATGTAAAACAATTGCAGCTTCGCATACAAAATGATACTCTGAACTCACTCCAACCCCTGGAAAATGAGACCTTGGGTCTGGGATAAATAGTTCCTTGAATACACACATTCAACATCGATAAAAATAAACAAAAAAGAAGACTCATAGAGAAAGTAATAGAGAACAAAACAGAAGCTACTTACATAAACCCATGATTTGCCCTACACTGAACATCGTCTATCTGTTATGGTTCCTTCATGTAAAAAAAATTATATATCAGAACCAGAAAAAGTTCAGAGAAGGTAAGCAAGGATGATCAAGGGGTTTGTGGTCTTTCAAGTAATGCCTGAGCTATCTGACACACTTTATCATGCAATGGACATGATTTGGGGAGCTTCACCAAGCTTTTCAATGTCATGAATGGCACAGAGATCACGTTAGGATCATGTCTTTGCTCTGTCCTCCTGCACAATCGCTAGGGCCCATGAAAATCCAGTGAGATACAGATTATTCACACAATTCACAAAACTCAAGAAAGGGAATTCTGAAAAGTGATTCCCAGGTGAAGATGGTCTTTCTCATCTTAGATTTTTATAGGGTTTGGGGGAAAATCAGCAGTTATGTAGTAGCAGTTAGTTCAGAAGTAATTTTTTCTAACGATTACTGCAACCAAAATCTAGAACTTGAAGCCAAACAGTCAAAGGACAGATTTTGCAAGGTGGCAGATCTTCTCTGTGTTTGCTTTGCTCCTCAGTCTTGCAGTAGGAGACATCTTGAACTGCAGGCAAAGTAGCTGAAATGAAATGCAGTCCTTCCAGTTTTGTACCAACTTGATTTTTGCTTTGCAGTGACATATAAGATGCGTCAGCATTGTAATCATTCTATGTTGAGAGATAGAGAAATAAGACCTCTGTATTGCCTCCAGAGGTAAATTGTTTCTATCAGCCAAACCCACTACTTAGGGCTGCCTTGGGACTCTTCTTAATTGGATTTATTTTATTTTGGTTTGTTTTATTTTGGTTTATTTTATTTTATTTTATTTTATTTTGGTTTTTTAATAGAGAGCTAGATTTAAAAAATGCAGTAGACGAGGTACTAGCACTCTAGTCAGACAGACATTTCATGATTAAAATAATGGCTTGGGCTGTTTAAAACCTCAAACCAGTTTCCATGTCTGTATGCAGGAATTTATATCCCCAGCATCCCAGAAGGTGGGTCTAGAGGAACAGGCTAGTATTTGAATAAAGAGGAGGGTGAAAGATTTTAGTCTCTGGTTAATGCAGTTCTTTGCACAAATTATTGTCAAGAAGGCATGAGAATCCAGGCACTTCTCTCACTAGCTGAGAGGCGTGATATCTGAGCTGGCGAATTATCTTAATTGTTGTCTCTGGTAATTTAACATCTTCCACATAAACTGTAAATGATCCAAAAGAAGAGATTAAGGGTGACCATTATGGAAAGATTTAGAGTGATGAGAAATGCAGGCAGCTGGGGAGGTGTGTGAACAAACACCTCAGCCAGATGTGGTAACTGTGGTTAAGCCTTTCACACTCTGAATAATGTTCAGCACTGGGTTTTCACATAGAAAGAGATATCTCCAGTTCCCTCTTCCTCCCTTACATCCAAGTACTAAAATACAAAGGTGCTTTAAAAATATTTATTGAATTTCTTTTTCCTAAAATTCAGTTTTATTTGATCCTGTTTTCTTGTTAAATTTTTCATTTGACTGCTCAACTGGAAACAAAGGATTCAGACAGCCCAGTGCTTAACTGGCACTTAAGCACAAAAAAATTTAACTGCCTCAGCACTTACAAACTATCCTGAGTGACAATTTTGCGTGTCTGTATACCTAAACGCCTCCAAAAATTGGACCTTATTGCTTGTGCAATGTATTTCATAGATATCAAAGCACTGTAGCTAATTGCAATATTTGCAATAGTAAGGCATGTGCATCTTTAGCAAAGTATCCCCTTTTCATTAAGGTCAACGAATTGATAAATTAAATAGCAAAGGTATAAAATAAAAAATGGAAAGTAGTTTATAAAACCTGGTATAAGAAATCTCTTTCTGTCTTAGCTGTTCATGATTCTGCCTCCTTTTTTAAGACCACAACTTCAGGTTTTAACGTAGAATGAAAACACATCCCACATAGGAGTAAAATATCAAGCAAAAAAATCTGTGCAAGACAGTGAAACGGCTACAAAGAAGAATAAAATGTAATGACTGCAAAAAAAAGGGCAAACTCTTTTTCAGGTCACTGACAACCATAACTATACAAAGTATTAATTTTTTTTCTTATCACTAGGGTGTCTTTCCTAGCACAAAAGGAAAATTGCTTAACAGCCAACATTCCAGGCTCCACAACAGTGACTCGGGACTGAGCTTATGGGTGACTAATGTAATGTGACATACCACAAGCTGCCTATGAATGCAGATTTTGAGTGCCAGTGCATGACCTGAGCTGGTGGCTGAATTCTTCTTGAGTAACTGGGAATAACTAAAATAGAAAAAAATTATGATTGTCCAGATAAATCATGGGAAATATAGTAACTAAGAGGACAAGTAGACAGAAAGTGCTACAGGGCTTTGGCTCTGCACTGCATAGGTTAGCAACTGATGAACACTACTCAGTGAGTAGGTTTGTGTTACACTAAATCTGTTGCAGTTCAAAGTCAGGTTTCTTCTAACCTTTCCAACGCCAAAGTTAGGCCCTTCTGATGCCTCACCCCCATGTGCATGTATTAGCCCCTTTTCAGTATTTAGCAAGCATGGAATGGACCGGGTTGGAAGGTCATCTAGTCCTACTCCCCTCCAGTGAATAGGGATACCTTCAACCAGATCAGATTGTTCAGAGACTCATCCAACCTGACCTTGAATGCTTCCAAGGATGGGACATCCGCTACTACTTTGGGCAACCTGTGCCAGTGTTCCACCACTCTCATTGTAAAAAATTTCCTTCCTTATACCTAGTCTAAATCTACTTTCTTTTAGTTTAAAACCATTGTCCCTTGTCCTATAATAACAGGCTCTGCTAAAAAGTTTGTTCCCATCTTTCTTATAAGCCTTCTTGATGTTTTGAAAGGTCAATCATGCAATGAATTACTTCAACTCACTGATGTGATGAAAAAATCCCTACCAAAAATAAGTTTTGTGTTTGAGCATCAAGCTCAACTGACTCACCTGGTAGCTGTACAGCTATTACATCCCACACACCTGAAGCTGGAGACAGAACAGGGCAAGGTTGTGCTTTGTGATGAAGCTGGAAGTTACACTGAATTATGAGGGACATAAACAGCGCTACCAGGTTTCATTTTGCTCTTGTTTGGGTTGTGAGCTCTCGCTGTTCGGCTCTGAGGACACACTGAGGCAATGTTATCTGTATCTGCCAAACGTACCAGCTACAACGCTCCTGGTCCTCTATTTAACTTTTTGTGCAAGTGTGGTTTTGTGTCTTCCAATTTTTCACAAGGTATTACACAGCATTAGACCTCGTCGTTGCTGTAAGTAGACCCCTAATGATTAAGTGTTTCTCAGCTACAAAAGCAGACTCCATTTTTTTTTTTATTAATTAGGAAAAAATCCTGGATATAGTACTAGAAATAATAATTCTAAATATAAATGCAGAACTCAGTTACATAAATGAGATGCCTAGGGTCTTACCTGTAATTTGTTTGTTGTTCCTGTTAGACAGAACCCTGACCATCATGCTTGTGGGTTATAAAATGATAATGGCTTCTCTTGAATGGAAATATTTAGGTAATTATAGAAAAGCAGGAGGGAGATATAGGACATTGCTGCAACCCAAATCTGCCACCCTATGGTGAGGAAAAAGAATGGTGATTCAAACAGTACAATGGGAAATGGAAGGTAACATTTGCTGGACAAGCTTGGGATGCTTTGGAGAGTTGTACAGGTCCTCTATTCAATGCAGATTATTGACAACTGAGACATGACCTTGAAGCTCCAGTAAGAATTCGGTACAACACGTGGACTAACAAGAATTAAAGGACTGAGGAGAAAGAAGGGAATGGAGACGTGGATATTCTGGCTTTCATATGTATCAGAAGAAGCTCTACTTATGTTAATGCTAGCAGACAATACAGAATGAATGTATTCCTGGCAGGTAATAACTGGATGAATCTCCGATGAGATGATATACACATCTGAGGATTTGTATTATTGAATGCTGGTGGGAGAGAATTTCTGTTCTATTTATTTTGAGTGGTGGAGGATAAGAGAATTAATTGCTGGTATATAATATCTTATATCTTTTCAATATCCTTATAAGTGCGTTGTACCTTGTGGAACTGGGAATAATATTGTTGTTTTTTATAAACCATAATGATGCCCCTGGAGTGAGAAAAAAAAATGTGTTTGCTCAGTTTAATCCGACAGACATTAATCACGCAACGTGCTGGAATTAATAAGTTGTGGTCTGCTAAGTGAAGCCTTCTTCTTATGGTTTGTAGTAGACGCTATTACATCAATAAAAACCTTGATAATACGTAATTTTAAATTTAATTTAGAAGACATGAGAAACAACAAAAATCTTGATCTGACAAAAGGGAGAGAAACAACAGAAAGCATGAACTTCTTACATGATCTCTTTTGGGAAGACGAGAGTATTGGAGACAGCAAGAATTGGTACTAATTTCAGAAATTTTCTTTCCCAGATTACCGTATTGCTAACAATCCCCATTTGTTCTGATGAAAGATGCCCGTGATACCCTGTGCAAAACAATACGAACACATTTCCTTGTTGTACTTCATCATACATCTATTCCTATATTAAGTGCTTTGCCACTTACATGAGACCATTTTAATTAGTGAGCACCGTAGCTACTATGGTTATCCCTTTTGCTGTGATAATTCTGTATCTCCAATGTTTTTCAAGTTTCATTTTTTTCTCCTCCAACTTCTCAATAAATAGTCAATATTCAAAGTTACATTTGGAAAATTTATTAAAAAAGGTGTTTTTGGTTATCTTTCCTTTGACATGTTGGCGGTGCCTTATTTGTACAAAAATGTTCTGAGCTGAACACTGCAATGACAGTTACAAGAAAGTCTTCACTAATAAATATGAATAGCCCTACTAATTTTTTTAGCTGAGATACTGCAATTTGTATTCTGGTAGCTATCAGTTCACATAAAGCAAATAAATTGCTTAGAGAACAAAAAGTTTTGGGAAAAAATCAGCAAAATTACTCTGGATTTACATTTATATATTATATAATTTTATTGAGAATGTGGATTTTTATTAATCCTATCATTCATTAACAACTTCCAATCAAAACTTATCTTCAATGCTGTTTTGTCAGTAGCAGAAAATATTTTGGTATATTATACTTGCAACTTGGCAACTGAAGCTGAACTAGACTACACAGAAATGCTCTAAATAGAAATTACTGGCTCATTAACACTAGCAGATCAATTTTGCTAAAATTTTCTTTTAAATAGATTACTTGTGACAAATAAATAAAAAATTTTCATTCTGATTGTTTAAAAATGTTTTTTTCTTGTGGTATGTGTTTCATTATGCTCAGCATAAGGAACCATTGGATACTAAAACCAATGAAAAATGGCCAGATCACCAATTCATCCACTAGAATATGAATTTCAAAATGGATTACCATTTAGAGTAGCAAAATAGATATGATGTGTCATAGCCAATTATGAGAAACATGCAATGACATAGTAGTAAAAACATTAAATTTTTTTTCATATCAAATCTTTTTAATCATAGCTTAAAAAGAAGGTAAAATTTGCAATAAGAATCAAACCAAGTAATTTTGTTTCTTGACATTTTCCCTTTAATATTTTCTTAATTTGTTATCATTCAAAATATGTATTCTTGGGGAATACTCATTTATTTCTTGTGTATTCTTGTAGTGCTTGAGTATATTTACAAAATCTATTGAAAAATACAGCCTCTTTTGGGATGTGCTAAGGCCTTGGCCTCAGCAATGTCATGCAGAAACAATTTCTGCAGTCTAAGACCATGCTGAATAGATATTTCTTCAAGATGTTATAATCAGGTAGCCTCTTATTCTTGTGTTGATCTCACAGAACAGAAACTTCTTCAAGTAATGAATTTCTTATTTTTTTTTCCTTCCTCATTTTATCTCAAGAAAGCTGAAATATGAGCAAAATCCATAAATATGTTTTGTGAACTTATATATGTGTATATATATGTTCTGATACCATTTTAATTTCCCCATTCACATATTGTCTTCTTCTACAGGTCCTTTTTTTTTCATGAAAAAGTAGGAAAGATTCAGGATTCCTGGGCATAACTCCAAGTTTTTCTGGTAACATGCATCAAGAGGATTGTAGACCTTCTGTTCATCTCATCATGTCTTCTCCTTCTAAAATTCCACCCAGTTAGCATTTATGCTCTGAATGTTCTTTTACCCTGTTCCTTCCTCTTTAGATTCTATCATTTTCTTGTGAGGTTGCCATCAATTCCCTGTTTAATACCTATCCTCTCATATGAAGGCTCTTCATTTTTTGCTTAATATGGTGGACAAAAAATCCACCTAACTCCAAAGATCTTAGGGGGTTTAGGGCTAATCCATATTCATGAGCTGTCAAAAAGTCAATCAAGCCCCATGAAACTGCAATAGATCCTCTTTATAAATCTGTATCAGTCAGGAGTGATTTCATAATCCAGTTGCAGTGCGCTGAAACCAGACGTGAATGACAAAGTTACACCTCTAAAGAGATCAGAAGAGATTTTTTCACCATTTTAAACCAAAGCGTGAGAATAACATATGTTGTCTTACCTCTAATTCATTTTAATTTCTAATTCACTTCTCTGAGGTTGGAATCCTTACCCAAACTTATCTGCACCCCAGTTTGAACCATGGGCAATTTCTCTTTGCAATGAAACAGAAAAGGAAACCCAAAGAATATATTTCACTCTTGCATTATAGATGGACAGTAATATAAAAACACCCAAAAACTAAAACGATACATATATATTAGTTACCCTAAGTAACTAATAAGTGTTTCTTCGGATAGTGGGAGAATGTTGAAGTAGATGAGAAGAGTTGTTATTTCTTCACAACAGTGAGTGTTCTCTTTTCTCGTGAAGATCTTGTGAAGATTCCGTTCTGTGAAAGAACTGAATACATGTGGATCATCTGGATAAGATAAAGTGAAAAGTTTAGTCAAAAGTTCACAGTGATGGTTGACACAGAACTAGATAAAATTGGACAAGGAGAGATATGAGGATTTTCTGGCTCTAGTGTTCTGAATCTAGCCTCAGAAAATGCTGCACCTTTTTTTCTGTTACTGTAAAACCAATAATACACTTGCAGGGGTACTCGAATTTATTTTATGTTTATTGCAGTTAAGTTTCCTGATTGCTGTCTTGTACATTCTGCATTTGCAAAACAATGAAATTTGTAAGTATGAGGTCTGAAATAAAATTTGTTGATCAAAACAGTCATTCTTCTGCAACAGGAGTACAAACGGCAGAACTCTGATTTTCCATAGTACTCAAACACATTTATTCAATTTTTTAGCAGCCCAGAGGGGAGTGGATTGGATACTCAGAACTACACTGTGTTTTATCTTGCCCTTGTAAAGCAATCTCAGTCCTGTAAGAAAACGAAGGAACTTCACAGCCAGGTAGATATCCTTGTGGGATATATCCATGAGGCCAGTGCCTTCTTCCTTCCCAGCTGGCAGTGATGAAGAGTCAGATAATCCAAAGATCGTATGGACAGACCAGGGTGGCGTGATGCGGACTTATCCTAGCAGGTGTGTCAGCCCTCACTCAGGAGTCATTACTAAGGTACATGAAGACATGAAGATCTCAGCAGCACTATGTTGAAAATCTTGAGTTTTCTCCTTTCTATTCCTGCTTTCAGTTCCTGGGACCAGGAACCTCATCTTTTAGCCTTGGAAGCACCATGCTCTGCCAATCATCATGGGCAAAATCAGAGAAGGGATTTATTTCATTTAAGGTAAGCTTTAGTCAAATTCCTATGCACATGAATTTTATATAATTGCTGAAATTTAAGAATGCTCTAGAATATAAAGAAAGACTTTCTTGTGAGTGTCTGTTCAAGATCAGGACCTGTATTAGGAATTACTTCATTGAAATAGCTCTTTTGTCTTCCTCAATAGAAACAAAATTGCAAGGCACTAATAGACAGTAAGTGTTCTTGGGGCACTGGTGATAGGACAGCTTAACCAATATGCACAGTAGCAGTGAGCTCAGCATCCTCTGGAATAGGACTTTTTTGTAGCCCTACACATCTATTGAATCCTACTAATAGGCTTCATATGCAGTAGTAGCTGTCTGATGCTTAAGTGGATTTCCAGAAGTCTTGTCAACAGCATCCCTTACCAAAGGTGTTCAGAGACTCTAGGCAGAGAGACAAGGTTTTTAAATGAGTAAAGAAAGTTTTAAAGGGACAAAAAAGATAGATTGAGTATTTGCATGACCAAAAGAAGCTGCGCAAGGACTGCGCTGTTCAAAAAACTAATGAGGGATTTGGGAAAATGTAAAGAGTGTGGAGACAAAGGTTGCTGACAGTCCTAAGTTATTCAGGGCCAAGTGTTAAGTGTTGCAGGAATAGTTGAGAGGTAGTGTGGTGTGTTGACCCTGGCTGGACTCCACATACCCACCAAAGCTCCTCTATCCCTCCTCTTCTCAACTAGACAGGGAAGAGAAAATATGATGTAAGGCTCATTGGTCGAGAAAAGGACAGGGAGGGATAGAAATCCATGATGTGTTTGTGTATATTAGCACCACAAGGTTATTCTCCCTTTCCTCCACCTCATTTTCAAAAAAGGCTAAGTGATATTTTTTCCCAAGGATTTGATAAAGCTGAAAAATGGTTTTAAGAAAGGGTTTCCTTCTCAGATTACCAAATTGAGGCAACTTTTATATGAGGGATGGCCAAGTATGCTTGGGCTCTTCAGCCTGGGAAAGGGATCTTTGAGAGAGGGTATGACAGAGATCTAAAAAATCAAGATGAGCTATCAGGAAAATGACTGCTCATTGTCTGTTATAGTTTTAAGAGCTTGGATCATCAAATAAGGTAGCAAGTGGCAGGTTCACAATTAATAAAAGCAGCTCTTTGCACAGTTTGGAATCAAGCTATGGAAATCCTTGCTGCAGCATGTTGGTTAAGCTTGCAAATTTGTAAAACTATCATATCAAATTTTGAAACAAAAATCCACAGAGATACACGCAAAGACAGGGATACATATAGAGAAAACACATATGGTAAGGCCACTGAGAAGCAACTAGAGCCTGTGATTGCCCTCAGACTCTGGAGAGCTTTGTTGTTGAAGGGCACCATACCTGTAAGCTGCCTAAGCTGCTAGGTATTGGCACCCTCTGATAAACATTGACTATTAACCATTAACTCCAAGCTCCACTTGGAGTCGTGAGTCTGGCCAAATGAAGTACTAGACAACGTGCAGGTTCCCCACATTTTTTGGTTCTTTATTAAATCTCCCCATTAAGCTACAAAGGATGGGTCGGAATCCAGCAGTTGAAATTCTTTTTCATTAATCCACTTATTTTGTCCATGTATAGCCGAGCAAAATCTCCTTGCTTTCTCCTCGATTCTTGTTAGTGAGCCTCTGCATGGACCTGCCATACAAAATATGCACTCTTAACAGAAATCTTTAGACATATCTGTCTGATAAACTACTATAGCAACAAATTACTGTGTAGCGAACAGACAGTGTTCTGGGTGGGAATAAAATCCTAATAAATGTGTAGCATGAAGGAGCCAATAAAATTATTGAATTAAATACCTTGGAGAGATAAGACTTTATCAAATAATCATCTGACCCAATTCTCGTCTACTGGGCCATGGTTGCAAGGAAACTCAGAGAAGCATATACTAAAGGGAGGAGATGTGCACAACATTGTGCACAATGTTCTGTATGTGTAACAAAGACAGCAGAAGCAACGTGAAACAGGTACTGAATTTACCTGAGTAAAATGAGGTACAGACAAATGGCTGAATGTCCAGCAATGAGATTGTGATTGGGAAATTCTGATCTGCCAAGTAAAAAAGTGTTAGCAATGTAGATCAGCCTTATCAGAGGGTGTGAAAAATTTGGTGCCGCCTTCATTTGAGAAGAAATACAGTCATATTCTGCACACCAAGCCCATTGGAGGTGTTATATCAGACAGTCTCTGCCTTAGTATCTCCTCTCACACAAATGTAAGCACCATATGGTTTTGAGGAAACTGGAAGCTATTTCCTCATGGATTTACTGTCCCACAAGTGAAATCCCTTTCAATCTCCACCACTAAAATCGCAAGATGCTTACTAATCTTAATTTTTCACTCTAGCTAATATTACTGTAGTGGCTTGGCATTTTCAATAGATGTGTTTGCATTCTGAAAATGTTTGTTGGGCCTTTGCTGCACCGCAAACACTCCTTTCAAGAGTGCATACTGTGAACACAAGGTCATATTGAGGTGCAGCCTGGAGACCAGCTTGGTAGCACTCCAGCAGAAAGCCTCTCGATCTGTACAAAAACAGAGTAAAGATTCATCACAGCAACAAGGAGAGGCCAGGCACGGCATGACCAGCCCTGCAGTGGTGGTATGACCCATCTGTCCCTGTACTATCCCATCATGTCACCAGTACTAGGCAGAGATGTCAGCTGTGGAGCACTTCTGAGTTGTGCTGGCCTTGACCCAGCTTCCTGTAAGGGGAAATGAAATCAGTGGGTGGAATGAGGACCCTTTGGATGTGTGGACTCTTACAGTGACATGTCCTAGATCAATCAGTTCATCCACAACAGCCTTGCTCAGATGGGATTGTGAACCATGGAGAAAAGCATTTGCACACTCCCATTCTGTTCCCTGCTCCTTAGCCAATTAATGACCTGTGTAATAGGACCTAAATCTACAGCAGCATTAGTGACCTGGGCCTTGAATCATTGCACATTTTGGCTGTTTGTTTAGCCCTAGGTTTGATTTTTCTTGCCTTCTGAGTGCTGACTGTTACAGACTGACTAGTATAAACCAGCATATAATTGAAAAATATGACCAGTGAATTTGAACTTGCACAAAAAAGTGATCAGTGAATTATTTAAAAATTAGAAAATTACTTATTTTTGTGTAAACATAGATAAAATTCCTATCTATCAGAACAGAAGATATTTTCTATTATGCAATGTTTTAGTAGAACACCAGCAGTTCCATAGAATTTGCCCCTGTATTTAGTTTTATCTGAAATGACTAATTTGAATATTGTGAATAAGATGTTTGAAGAAATTATAATGTCATAGGAGATAGAGGTGGATACGGGCTCAGCTTTCCTTGCTATACTGTATAAGATCTTTAGGTGTCATAGTCAGATGTAAATAACAGGAGAGCAGACCTGTTTTCTAGTTTTACTGCAGTGGGTTTAGAAAAATTTCTTCAGATTCATTGCAGATACACTTGGGTTGGAAGCCATATCTTTACAAATGAATAAGCTGTTGTAGATTCCCAATATAGTTCATGGAGGATCTCTAAGATGCTTTTTATCCATCCTAAAATTGGCACCCAGTGACATTTCACTTGTGCATGTTTTGTTTCTCTGAATGCAAAGGGCAATGAGGCTGACTCACATCTGGCTGTCTACACTGCACGAATCTCATATTTAGGTGTTGTGGACCCCCCTGTAAGTTCCTTCTACTTCAAGTGCTGAACAGAATACACCTATTAAGAAAAAAATGCATCATATTTTGTAACAGTTACTTTATTTTTATTCTGTCATCTAGGGCAAGGATTTTTAAATTTCTTTCGAGTTCAACAGACAACTACTCCTAAGTTTAACCCGGACCAAAGCACACAATTTGAGGTCTTCTACAGTCCAGCAGAGAACCAAGCTGGTATGAAGAAGGTCACTGCATTACAGCATTGTTGGCATATGGATGACCCAGGAAATCAAGAAGGTCCTAAACATAACTGTCTAAACTATTAAGATCTTGAGAAATTTCAACAATCTAGAAAACACTGCTTCAAAGCATCAAAAGAATTTTTATTAAAACACAAAACCTTTTTTTTATTCAGAGGTTTTGTTTTCTTTTGTACTCTGTATGTTATTACTCTCTTGTTTAGTTTTTAATATAATCCTCAGTGTGTGCTAATAATTTCTTGGACTGTAGCTTATTTTAAAAGGCACATTAATCCTGAAGCAACTGTGCATTCATCTTACCTCCTCAGAGGCAGCTTCAGCACACTATAATTTAACCTTTTTTTCTGGATAAAGGATGTTTAAGGAGCTCCCTGAACAGAAGTTCTTTGTTACTGTAAGATTCTAGTAAGACCAAGTACGTGCTCTGGCAAAAAATATTTACTCATTTTCCATGCAAAGTCAACACATAGTTCCAAACATTCCTTTTATAAATGGGGTCTTTTTCCCCTTTATGTAGAAGATCTAGTACTGGTTTAGATGTAAAATAAACGTGTTGAATAAAAGGTGACATTTAAGGAGTATATGCAGCCATGAAGCTTCAATTTCACTTTAAATTCCATGGTTGAGATGACACTGCCTTAGAGGAGTCATTGCTTATAAAAATAGACAAGTCTCCGCGGAGCCCTCCTTCAAAAATTTCACTTGCAAACAATTTGTGTTCCTGACTGTTTCATTTGATATTTGGTTGAATGTCATTCCTGTCACTGCACAATTAAAAAAAAAAAAAAACAACAATAAAACCCCAGCAGTAAAAAAGAACTTCTTTTTTTATTGCCCCTCTCTCTCAAACCAAGCATCCTGAGCTTCACACAGAAGGGCTGCTGTTCAGAGGAGCTGATCAGAGCTGTAAATGTGTAAGAGAGGAGCTGTGATAGGACAGACAGATTTAGTGGATTGGCAGATTTGATTTTCGTATCTGAAAAGAAAGAAGACTTTCTGGTGGTTTCCTCTAGGAAAAAGAAAAGTCTCTGAAGTATGTACTCTTCCAGGAAGAGGTGGGCAAGCTTTTTTAGTGAAGATATTCGTAGGCCAGTGAAGGACCTTGATATTCTATTCTATTCTATTCTATTCTATTCTATTCTATTCTATTCTATTCTATTCTATTCTATTCTATTCTATTCTATTCTATTCTATTCTATTCCTTCCAGAAATTTTATCTCCACAGAGACTGTTTTTGGGAAGTACAGGCCATGAGCAGTCCCTACCATGCAAATCCCTTCTCCCTGCAGGCCCAGGCCAAGGTGCTGTGCAATGCAGAAGTGTGGGATGGTGGCTGTTCCCCGTGTCCTCTGTTCATAGGTCTGGCCATGGAATTTAGTGCCTGCCAAAGTGCCAGCCAAGGTCAGGTCAACAAAACATGCAGCTCTGCAGATCTGCACGCTCGGGGCTATAGAGACAAGCTATTTTTTCTTCATAGTCACAAACTGTAGAAAGGGATGAGCAGCATTTGGCCATGTAATTTATCCAACATTAAATTTACATGTGGAGGTCCAGAATCCAGCCTTCTTATGCAGTCCTTTGTTTAGAGAAGTTCACAGAAGCTGACAGACGTGGTGCATCTCTTGGACAATACTTACAAGGATAATTATCACGAGAAGCAATAGTTTGCTTCCTTGCTCCTGTACAGAGACACACTGTGACGTGACTGATCATCCTAAAATTTATTTTCAGTCACTCAGTGCCAGGCAGGATCAGTCCCATGGAAGCATAGTTTTTTACAACAGACACATGCATTTAGTGTTCTTATCTACCCCACACTGGTGTGTTTGCCTTTGAAAGTCTCCTTGAAGCGCTCCCTGAAATGTTAAAAATACTGTATTCAGCCAGGCTGGGGAGCGGGAAGGCCTCCTGCTGCCGCAAGTGATCTATGGGGCTAAAGATAGTGTTTAACTAAACCCATGATGACACAGTAACTAGAACCCTTGAAAGCAAAATGACCCAAGGTGAGACATCTTGCAGAGTGTGTGGAGAGAATAAAGGCTGAGAACCAACCTGCTGAGACAATAAGGCCTGTACAATGGTTAATTTAATGTGATAGCTCAGTTTGATTAATATTTTTCATTCAAATTCTAAAATCTATTAAAAGCACCAGAATCTGCAAACTTTCATTCATTATCTGCTTACTGGAGAGCTATAACAACAATAGGTTCCTTCCCTTGATTTAATTGAAATGATGCTCAAATTGTATGGTAATTAGTGTTCAGATAAGGTCACTGGGACACCGTGGAAAGACACAATGCCAATACCACTTCTGCAAAGGCTGCATGGCACAAATAAGGGTTGCAGAACCTCCCCCTATATTTACATTTAGATGTCACCCAAAAGAGCTGGTTGAATACCAGAGAAAATTAATCCACAAATTTTGCTGTTATATATGTATATATCACAAATGATACGTCCATTCAGGCAAAAAATAGTAAGACCAGTTATCTGTTGTGTGTTTTACCTAGAAGTAGAACTAACATTCATAAAAATAAAGTTGTCATCTTGCGCAAGAAAACCTCCTACTGTATTTCAAATTCTTACAATGGAAACGAATTCTGAAAGAATATTCTATGTGTAACTCTAAATATATTCCCCACTGGCAGGAAAGCATTAGATATTTGCACAATGCCCTGATGTGTATTGATTGCAGTTAATTTTAAGAATGAGCCTTTTTTGGCTGAAACTAGATACCTATAAAGTAGCCGTGCTGCACACATAGATACAGGATTTAGAAATCTTGAATCAAAATGCTAGGACACAGTGATTTTGAGGAAAGGGTGAGATCAATAAATCTCAACCTGTGTAGCCCAAATATCTTTTCATGGTTTTATTGTAATATTTATTGCATGCAAAATCTGCTTCAGCCCTGAAGCTACACATCTGCACCAAATATCTGGGTTCATATTCTTCATAGAAAGAGTTTAGTTCTGAAGAAAGAACATTATTTTTATCACTAAGAAGTAGATTATTAGGAATCTAAAAGTCAAAAGTGCAGAAATACAAGAGTCGTATCTATTTTTCACTGTTTTAATCTACTTTGTTCAGTTCTTTAGTCAGCTCTCAACAGCTTTGCTCCTGCTTCTGAAGAGGCTCTGAAAGAAATGACTAATCTTAGTTTGATGACAGCAAGCTATGAGGGAAATTACTGAATTCTTCAACCTTTACTATATTTGAATATATCTACGTAACTTTCTGAAAAATGTGCTTTGAACAACTCAGGTTGCTGGGGTCCTTCCAGGAAATGGTGTCATAGAATCATAGAGTATCTCCAGCTGAAAGGGACCCACTAGGATCATCAAGTCTAATTCCTTGATCTTCTTAGAAATTTTTGCCTAGATTTACCTAGAACTAAATCATATGTTGTTGTCCAGGTTCTCCTTGAACTCTGCCAGGCTTGGTGCTGTGACCATGCCCCTGGGGAGCCTATTCCAGTGAGTGACCAGCCTCTCAGTGAAGAACTTTATCCTGATGTTCAATCTGAATCTCCCTTGATGCGCTTTTATTCCATTTCCTTGTGTCCTGTTGCTGCCCACCAGAGAGAAGATGTATAGTGTCTTGTATGTGCAATGCATACAAGATCCTAATAAACAGTCTGATCTAATGACTCTTATGGTCTTTAAATTGGGAAAAATTGCAAATATTCAGAAATGTTGAAAATGTCTATTGTATTCTTTTCAGTTTTCATGTCGATCCCACAGGAATTTGATAATACAACTGCAACTGTTGCGTTTATACACAAAAAGGACAAGAGTTCCCAGATCTTTATCTTTGGATGTAGTAGAGAGCAAGGATTGAGGATCTTCATCCAGATGTACAGATGGACACATCTGTAAGTGCCAAATGATTGCTGTTGATGGCCCTCTTTTTTTGAGCCAATACTGAAAGAGGATGATTTCTTTTGGAATGCTTTGTATCAGGAAGCTGATACTGCCACATTCAAATCACTCTGAAGGTCATCTTTTTCATGCTTTGGGAAGTTTAAGAACAGTACAGTGAGTTGAAATCCATAGTATATCCACTGTTTCTTTTCCCTGTCATGTAATTCCTGTTTCCTCAATCATGTGAGTGCACAATGCTTTGATTGGACTGTTCAATCCAATCAAACCTGCTGGGTGTTTAAGAATTACCTCTTGCTTCATAAATATTTATGTATTTGTGGGTGTTTCAGTTGTTACATTGGGTGTTTTATGGTTTTGTTTACCTCCATATTTTGATGTATTTACTGCTTCACTGGTTCCAGTGAATCTAGCAGAGTCCAAAAACTGTCTGATAAAAGAGGATACTTTACAGTGTAGTGTGGTCTTTAAATGGTGCTGCAAGAACCTGTTATCTATCACTCCTGCCTATTTAGCTAATGATGAAGCACTTAATTTTCAAATTTTCATTGTTTTGCTTGTACAATGCAATTAAGTGCTTAGAAGAAAGGAGGCCATGTACCTGCTTTGCCTTTTGATCTTCACTCACCTTGAGGCAAGTAAAACAAGTTTGTATTTCTTTATAGTTCATTAGAATGAAAACAATTCAAATTATTTATTAGGAGGGAATGGTTTTGCTGATTAGAGTACAGGACAAGAAAAATATACTCCTTTTTATTTCCATTTGGGCATTAGTTAAGTGATGCTCTGAGTGGTACAGTGAGTTCTGTACCTCAGTTTCCCATTTATAAAGACACTGTAATTTGCAACGATGTAATTAATTCCTGTTTATAAACACCTTGTAAGTTTTTTGAATTAAAAGTTTTATACAAGCCCTGCAAGGCAGTGATTGTCTTGTCCCATGCTGAAAACAATTTTGGATCTTTTAATAAGAGGAATGAATACGACAGGCAGTGAATGCAAAGTAGTATTTATCGGTTTTCATCTCAAATGACTAAACAAACTTTAGTCCTGGTTGTTCGACCATGCGTACTCATTTTCAATATATTCTTCTTTAACACAGTGGGATGAATCCCTTGAGTAATTATATTTTTACCATCAAAGATTTGCAGAAGAGAAAACAAATATCCCAATTGACTGGACTTATGAGTCAGGGTCAATTTTCTGTTCTGCTGCAGAACTGAGACAAGTCCCTTAGACTGAAATAGTCAAAGTGTTCATGTGACTAATGCCATCTGAGTTTACAGACATTTAGAGCTTCAAACGTCTTTGAAAATCTGTGTCTTCATCCCTCTCTGCCCCAGTTGTGTTTATCAGAGGGGGGATAGCAGCACCTCTGTTCGTAGTGGAAACAAACCACCACAAGGGCTAATTGTGCGCGCCTGGGCAAGGACAACAGTTTCTGTTGCTAACCTCCCACAGGGGAGTGAAATGGCTAATATCCATCCAGATGCCTTTGATTTCCTCAGCCCCAGTGCTGTAGTACTCATTTATAGCCGAGCTGACTGGGAGTGATGTTTGGAATGAGTCCAGGGAGAGGTATGAACTCACACCTCTGGATCTATAGCAAGACACCTTCACCACTCTATCATCACTCTCCTCTGAGGGATATAATGAGGATACATTAATTAATGTTTATGAACTGCTTCAGTGCTGCCATATTTAGACTGTTAGAGTTGCATCTGTAGGAAGAAAATAGCAATCAGAAGCTCCACCTGAAACAGAAAGCAGAAATGAGAAGATGAAACAGGGGATCCTAAAGTGGTTTTCCCCTAGGAGATGCTTTTCCACACTACAAAATATCTGTGGAAGTGACAGCCCTTCAAAGTCAGCCTCAGTTTCAGAGAAACCCAGGCTAATAAAACTTTGCAGTACATGATGGAAGGTCTACAAATAATTTAGCCAACTTTAACCAAAGTTTTTAGTAATGGTTTTTCATGTAAAAATAAATAAGCTTAAGATGGGAGAGAGATTTATCAAATATTCCAAAATATTTCAAGGTTACTCTGGTTGGTTGTGGGAGTTCTTTAAATGATTGGATGCTTTCTGGAGCATGTATTTGTGAAGCTTCATCTATCACTCAGTGGATTTTCTCCAGAGAAAAATATGTTGCCTCCTTACTTTGCTCATAACGTAATGCAGAAACTCAGAACTTGATGGATGGATATCAAAGTGTGGCCTTGCATTCACCCTGAGAGGAGAATGGGGACCAGGGAATGGCTCTGGGACACTTTGGCTGCATGAAATAGTTTCTGAGCAAGTGCAGCTGTGAGCTCCAGGGCAGGATCCATGCTGACATGAATCACGAGATGAAATTTCTCTGCAGGTAGCCACGGATTACCTGCTATGGTCAGTTGTTTCAGGGGCACTGTACCTATCCCTGGGCCATTATTTCAAGTGTGTCCCTTGAACCTTTTGAGTACTTTGACTTACACAGAGTCAAAGAACAGTGATTGCATCAATACTCTTCTGGCTACTGTCTTTGCCTTTTGAACAAATCCCCACACCAAAATCTGGTTTAGGCAGGTTTCAGTGAAAAAATGTTGTTAAAGCAAAAAAATGTTTTGCCCTCTACTTTGGACTCTCAAAACAGGGACCTCAGCAACATCTGCTATGCATGTTCCACTCTCTGCTCTGTCCTCACGCTCAGAAGGGGAGAAGACAAAGCAAATATTTTATCAAAATGAATCTTACTTTGCTGGGAGACTTCAGCATGCCAAGTTAAGCTGATCCAGTCTGTCTGTAGCTTACAAAGAAATCCACCTTTTATTTTTGAAAAATTTCCATGAAAGCTCTACATATTTTTAATTGTCTGTATTTTAAAAAAGTGAATAGATGAATTGAACACTCTTGCTTCCAAACATCATGGTAATTTGGTTGGGTCTGTAATTTAGAAAAGATTTTTAGGCTTTTAGATTTTTTTCTAAATTTTAACATGACTTATGCTACTGTATTTGTACAAAGATAAGACAGCTGGAGAGGGACTTTTACAAGGGCATGTAGTGACAGGACAAGGGTGAAAGGCATTTAAACCGAACAAAGGCAGGTTTAGATTGGGTTTTAGGAAGAAATTCTTCCCTGTGATGGAGGTGAGGCACTGGCACAGGTTGCCCAGAGAAGCTGTGGATGCCCCATCCCTGGAAGTGTTCAAGGCCAGGTTGGATGACCCAGGGCTTTGAGCACCTGGTCTAGGGGAAAGTGTCCCTGCCCATGGCAACGGGGGTGGAACTAGAGGATCTTTAAACTCCATTTCAGCTCAAATCATTCTGTGATTCTGTGATTTGTTCTCCAACTGACCCTACCAGACTGTATGCACAGTAGAGTCCCTCAGCCTGAGCATTTTCATCTGAAACATGAACAGTTTCTTTCAATATTTGTAAAATGCATCTGTAAAGATTGCAGTCATTGGTTATAAAAAGACAATGACAACTTACAACAATTAAGAGAATAAGAAAATGATGTAAATGTTCAGTTTTCTTAACAAGAGGGTAGAACATGAATTCCAATAGGAAAGAATTTAAAATGGTATGCCACTGAAAGGATTTACAAAACAGTAAAAAAATTGCAGCATAGGATATATATACCAAGTTACGTAAGTTAAATTTAAAATTTAATGTTTTTCTAAAGCCTTCTGAATATTTTAAGATCTCTAAATAGAACTTAATATGTTTCAATTTTTGTTCTATTCATCTTTATGTATGGGATTTTGGTCACTGTTGAACACAGGAAACAGAAAGTAAAAATGTTTGGTCAGTTACGGAAAACTATGTATCTAAAGCATGACACAGATTTACATTAAATATGATAATTAACTAACTAACTACTCAATATTTCCCTTGCACAGTGGACATGGGAAGGAAAGACAGATTTGAAAGAGAAGTTACCAAGGAAAGAACTAGAGCCTTCCTAGGGACAGGTTGAATCTGACTTATGTAGTAAGCAGGACCAGTAAAATTTTCTTTGACAGACTCAGATTTTCAGAAAATTAATGTAATCTGAAGGTTAAAATTACAATAATAATATTCTTGGTAGTATAATGGCTATGGATGATGTGCCTACATCCTTATTTTCATCCTGGCCCTCTCTGATCCAATGAGCATGTGCCAGTGCCTCTTGTTCAGTGGAATTTAAAGAGATATTATCCGAGCTGTAGCAGAAATGGAGAAAAAAAAAGAATACTTTTTCAAAGTAATGCATTTCTTGGCAAGAAATTCAAAGATTTTTGGCACCTTGCAATGTTTTAGTGCCATCTGGTGACTCCCCAAAATGTTACAAGAACATTTGCCAAAATATCTGGATAAAAAAAATATATTGGCAATAGGAAAGTTTTGCATTAATAGTTATGCACTGCAAACCTAACTATCAGAGCTTCATTGCTCCAGTGGCAGGATACAGTCTTGTACCTCACCATCAGAATATGAGTTTTAAGCACCAGATATCTGCATGATAAACCTGTCAAACAAACAAAATATCTTCCCAAGAATTTTCCATGAAAACTGACAAAATAAAGTTTCATGTATAACTGCAAAGAGAAGAAGTAATTGTGGGTCTATAAATGACTCATTATGAATCTTTCATTTGCCTTCTTTCAGAACAGTAATGTCTAACGAAAGAACAGATGAGAGCTGTAGAAAAAAGAAACCTACTGGAGAAGAAGAGGGTATAAAAACCCCAAAAAACAACTCCATACAGAAGATATTCTTTTTGAAGTAAGATGTGTTGAATTATGCATTTGCTCTTAGCATGGGTATTAAATTTCTCTGATAATAAATACACCAAATAACATGAATTATATGTGGTTTTGATTTTTTTCAATAGGAAGACACTAAGAAGAAAATATTACTTATGTGCTTCTAACCTTTGCTCAAGGGCTTTAACTTAGGGTTTTACAGTGAAAAAAAAGACACTAAAAATTGTCCCTTCTTACTCAGCAGTCTCTTTTCTGGGTTCAGAGTCAAATCATCCAACTTTGGAAACATTTCTCATTACTTTTCATGTATTTTAACTGTGCAACACTGACATATCTAATAGAGATTATTTTTTTCTCTCTCCTGTCTTTTACATCCTGAGTTTTGCAATTATTTACTAAGTTTCAATCAATAAATGCAGTAAAAATGTCTTCTTTTTCCGGGTGTCTCACTTGTCACTAGGGCCATGATAGGAACACAGTGAGACTCATAGAAGTGATCATAAGCATCTCATTTTCAATTTCATGCAGGTTAAATATTTAACTTCAGGTTTTAAAGAAACCAATTCTATTAGATCTTGTGCCTTTTTCTCTTCATCAAAAGATATTGGGCTGTTGCACCTTTGTTCTGAAATTCACAGGTAGAGAATGATACAGTAAGGAAAGACAGCATGGGATGAGATATCAGAAATAATGTGTGACTGGACTTGATGACCTAAGAGATCCTTTTCAGCCTTGTCCTCATTACAGAGATCATAAATCTTCAAATATGTCCAGCAGAAATTATACATTGAGGACTTTGCCCTCAGAGCTTTCAAGTCACTACAGACATTTGTATTGACTTCAAACCAGTTTGGATCAGGCTGGTAGTTTCTTAATTTTGTGAAATTTGCTTGGACTGCTGTGTTCTTTGAACACATTTTACACCAAGCTGTGTTCCTGCGGTCCTGGCTAAATGCTGCTTTATTGCTCCTGGTGGTTCTCCTGTCTTTAGGAAGGAGCTGAGCAAGATGTCCTGTCTCCTATGAGCTGGGCATCTGCTTTAGTATCATAACAGCATATTGTGAGGAATAAACCTGTGAGGGGTCTCTTTTCCTGTATGGCACTTGTTATCCAATGAACTGGACTATCTGCAATTCTTCCCACACCAAAATTCAGCTGAAGCAGGTTTTCTGGTTTTATTTCATATTTCTCACCACTCTTTCTGTGTGAATAGTGTTGCTTCTATTTTTTTTTTAAATTTGAAGATCTGATTGGAAGGCAAGTACTTTATATGTAGAACAATTATCAAGATTCAGAATTTTTCTTTATTGCACCCTTGGCATTTCTGTATGTTTTTCCTTGGGGGAGGAAGAAAAGAAAAACCAAAAAGGCCTTTCACCTTTGAGGTTGAAAGGAGATGAGGGATAAGGAAGAAAGAGAAACAAGATATCCCAGGGGTTTTTTGTCACAGCATAACCATGTCTCCTGGTGAGGTACTCACCAGTAAGCAGCTTTGCCTTAGTGTGGCACATTTGCACCACTCCAGCTTGTCTGTCACTTGATACTGAGACTGCTTCATTCTCGAGTGACATCCAAATTCTAAGCATCCTTTCCCCTTTTGGCAGTTGCTGTCAACATAATCTATTAAAACTCCCAGTTATTCCTTACTTCCTCTTCTCCTAAAAACTGTGTGGAAGGGCTCTGAGTTTCTGGTATAGGAATTTTATACCTTGCTAACAGTATTTTTAGTTCTACACGGCATCCACCTTGCAGACCAGTGTCAGCCAAAGCACTTTATCCCACTGTAAAAGAGAGAACAGTCTTCTACGTCTGAAGCTACTGATGATACTGTGGAAAGCACAGTTTCAATTTTTAGCACCAAAACAGAGCTCCCGTGCAGCTACTTAAAAATCAGAGCTTCTGGATCTCAAGGCACAACAGCAAATATTTATTGAACACTGTTAGCTCTGTGGGTTGAAGGAAGTCTGACTGATGCCAATGAAGTGCCCCCCTGGACATGTCATGGAGGGATGCTTCCTCCCTTTTAGGCACTTTCAGTCTTTTGTAACATTTAGGAGATTATGTTCTGATTTTCTTTCACTGGCAGGAGTACCCTTTCAGTGTTTTCATATTCTTAGATGCAGAAATGGGCTGTCAAGATAGAGAGGTCAAAACTTTTGCCTGAAACAAGGCACATGCTTGAAAAAGTGTTGTCAACAATATCCTAAGTCAGAAAAACAGTGATCTTAATGCCAGGAAAGAAACATATAAAAAAATTTCTGCGTGGGAAGACAAGTTTAGTAAAAAATCAAGCAGTTGCATGGCAAAATAAAGACTCCTGGAGTTCTATGTTTGTTAAGATGTACTAATAAAAAGAGCAGGAGACACACGAAGGCACAAACCCAGTCTTTGGTACACAGCATTTGGTGCATCAACAACATCAGATAAAATGTCTGATGGAACATGACAGGCACAAATAAGACATGAACACTTAGAGTAGGTTGCACAAGTTCCCTGGTTGGCAGCTGCAGCTGTTGCAGTGCAGTGTTCAAGTCAAAAATTGAAAAACATTGCTCTGTCAACACGTTCTCATAGCCACGTTGTGTAAATCTGCCAGACCCCTTGTTATTCATGGTGCCTAAATGTTGTCTGTCATGAGCACCTGGGTGCTTCATTCTGTTTTTCATTTCATTCTGTGATTTCATCATAAAATTGAAAGAAAATGCATTTTGCTGGCTTCTTTGAGACACAAATTCATCAGACGTAAGATTAAAGTGACCCTTCTGAGAAAATTCACTCTTTTGAAAAACATTCTCTGAGTTCAATTCAAAATTTGTTGTTATAAAAGCATGAATCAACTTCTGTTTTACAATAAGAATAATTTGGACTTTGCAAAAGAGCAAGGAAATACTGATAATTACATCCATTTCAACCAGCTCTGACATCTTAATGAGAAAAATTTAGAAAGCATTTGTGTTTTAATTGCCAAACACATTGGACCAGTATAAAAAGCTTAGTTTCCAAACTAATTTAATATTTAGACTAGAATTATAATAAAAAATTTTCAGAGACACCGTACATTCTCCTGCAAATGGGATGACTATTTTACAAGAAATTACATGAATAGCACTTCTTATTTACAGATGATAATAGTTTATAAAAGGGAAGGCAAAAGCCAAGGTTTTAAGGGGTAAGTTTCTGGGGTTTCCACCACTACTCTTGACACATCAAAGCTGAGATAGTTTTGATGAGCAGATTTGTGTGTAGTATCAGCTGGGAAGATACTGGCTAGGAGAAGAATATGCTATTTAGAAGCTAATATTTTATTTAAACTGAAATTTAACTGACAGAAGGCAGGTTTAGATTATATATTAGGAAATTCTTTACTGTGTGGGTGGTGAGGCACTGCCCAGAGAAGCTGTGGTTGCCCCATCCCTGAAGTGTTCAAGGCCAGGCTGGGTTGGGTTCTGAGCAATCTGGTCTAGTGGAAGGTGGCCCTGCCCATGGCAGGGGGTTGGAACTGAATAATCCTTAAGGTCGATTCCAACCAACACTGTGGTCCTAGGATCTATAGTAGTGTTTGAGGAAAGTAGTCTCAGCTGTAGCTAGTAGTTCTAACCTAGCTTCGTCATCCTCAGATAAAATTTGTTCTTCAAGTATTAGGAGAGCTGGTGTTTATGTACTACATTTTTTAGGGGAAGAAGGTATTTTTTCCTGTTGGTATGAGAACTGGATGAATAATGAATAAAAGTATTCAGGAACTATTCACTGAATTTGGTTCCCAAGTCTTCTTTGATTTTTTTTGATTTTTTTTCCGTTGTTTTATTTTGTTTGCCTCTTCTGCCTTAGCAAATTATTTTAGCCTGCCATAATTTTGGGCATAAGCTGTATTTTAAATCACAAGAATCAGAAACATTATTCTAATCTGTAACAACATATAAGAAACTTTGGAAGTCCAAAGTTTGTGTATAATAATTTTTGATTTGAGCAGGACTATTTGATCCTCAGAAACCTGTGGGTCACTGGCAGTATATTTGGGTAATGGTACATGTTCCTGGCAGAAGTTCCAGGTCAATTGTTTGTCAAGTCCTGACATGGTAAAATTACTGCAGTAAGAGAGTTGGAAGAACTTGAAGAAGAAATTGAGGTCCAATATATGGGACAGCTGAACTGGCAAGAATACAGTGAACGGCCACATTTGGGGAGATGATTCCCTTGCTATGATAATTCAATTGTCAAGTGTTGAAAATACAGAAGTAGAAGTTAGTAGAAACAGAGTAGGCTGCCAGCAGCTGAAGGTATTTTTTTAATTTTTGGTCTTTTCATATAATCCCCTTGAAAAGTTGGATTATTGAGTTTGGTCTTTTTTTTTCATGTGTGTTACACAAAACAGTCTGCAAATATTTATAATGCATTATATATACATGTATATATATGCATACATACAAGTCTATGTGCCTGTGTATGTATTCTTGCCCCAAACCTGGCTGCATCTGAATTCTCCATTCTAAGCATACTTTGAAAGACTTTCTTTCTCTGACACCTGTGGACTTTTTCATGACTATTCTTCCTCCAGCGCTCAGGCACAGTGAATTTGTCTGATTAGTTTTGACCCTTCCTCAGGGGGTGAGAAAATGCCTGTCCTATCTGGTTGCTCATTAGCACTCAGAACCATCCCAGTTATACGTGCAGCGTTTGAAGCCTTTTCCTGATAATGATCTTGATGGTTTCAGTTTGCAGTTCTTGTTTTGCTAGCAATTTTTTGTAGTCCCATACTCCCCGGCGTTCCCTGAAAAGACTTGTTTTAATGAGGTATTCCTGGGCTTAGACATTGGGGAAATAGGAGGAGGAGAACAATGACATCAATAAAGCCTCAAGTGTTCTTTGAGTATCCTGCCAATGATCCATATCTTTAAGACGCGCAGTTCAGTGTTAATTCTGCCACTGACACATGCTATAAGCTGTGTTACCCACATTTCACGTCTCCTCCTCTCTATGAACAGTGTGAGGGCAGAATTTTTCCGACATCTGTATAATACCCACCGGTTTTGAACTTTGTTTCTTTTTTCTCCCCAGCTGTGCCCTATTCAATGTACTGATACAAGGCCACATCACGGCACGTATCGTACCCCACCACCTTCAGCAATGTGATAATGGAACGAGTAACCCTTAAACACCTTCCTCTCCCCTGATTTTTCAGAGCACCACCCAAGGCAGCTCTTCAAGCTCATGCCCCACATAATAAGGCTTCTGACCTCTAACTGCTAATCCATAGTCAATAACTGATAACCCTGAAGGGCACACCAGAATAGAAGGAGATTAAAGTGAAGGTATCTCTGATATAATTGAAGGACAAGGCTGCTGTATGGAAAAAGTGTCTTTCCAGACACAGCAGCTAGGACCAGAGTTCTAATGAACTCTTTCATCTCATACTTTCTAGAGTAGTTTTCAAACACTTTGTAATTAGGAAATGCATTTAGTCCCAGATTATGTGTAAAAACTGAAGGGGGCAGGTCCTTTTTCTCTGGACAAGAGAAGGCTCAGGGGGCCCTCATGATAGTGTTCCAGTATGAAAAGTGCAGCTACAGAGAGGATGGAATCACACTACAAAAAACCACATGGAGAAGATAAGAGGCAATGAGTACAAGTTGCACCAGGGAAAGTTTCACCTCAACATAAGAAAGACATTTTATACAGTAAAAACCATCATTCACTGGAGTAGTCTCCACAGGGAAGTGATGAAGTTCCCATAACAGAAGGGTTTTGAGATGTGGTCAGAAAGGGTGATAATCTCATCTGAAATCTGAGCTTTGTACCCTTTACCATGATAACTTGGACCAAATGAGCTTCCAAAGTCTCTTCCATTCTGGGCTATTTTATGATTTTATGACCAATGATTATTTATATAAACAACAAACAGTCTGCCCTGGCCCCTTCTCTGAGTCTCACAGTCTCACAAATTAATATCTGGTCATGGCAAGAGACCGAATCCAAATCAGAAATCCTAAGACCATTATCTCTTCTCTATTCTTAAGTCAGACTTGATCAAATTTATTACTTGAAGATTTTATATTATCACTACCAGAGTTTCAAATGCTGGACCTTAGGGACTAAAAGAGGGAAGCAGAGCCACAGCAATCAGATTTCTGGTATTTACTGTGTCTTTTATATTATGTTATATATAATGCAGAAGGAGTGAATTTCAGCATTTCCTCCACTGGTCAATGGAATGAAAACAAGAATTAACTGGAATGTAACAGTCAGTACACTCAGCATGAAGTAAAGTTCAGGACAGGGGAATGCTCTTCTCTCATCCACTGACATCAGACAAGGTTCAGTTACCAAGAAGAGGTGGGAAGGTTAAGGAATGCCTTTTCAGCACAGAATCACCAAAGCTCTCATCAAGAGGATTGTAACACAACATTCAAGAAAATAGTGGCTACTGAAAAAAATGTGATATGATTTGTGTATACATTGATCATGCAATGTGCAGGTTGTGGGTCTGGCTGAGATGGAGCTCATTTATCATAGCAGCCCTCACAAGTCTGTGGGTCTAGGTCTTGACACCTAGAAAGGTGTTGATAACACATCAGTCCTTTGGCTACTGCCGAGCAGCGCTGACACAGCATCAGCGCTGTCTCTCCTTCCCCCCCACCAACAAGGGGATGGGCAGAATCTTGGGAGAGGACACAACTAGGCCAGCTGACCCAAACTGCCCCAAGGGATATTCCATACCATAAGATGTCAACTCAGATACAAAAGCTAAGGGAAGGAGGAGGAAGGGGGACATTCATTATTTACAAGTTTTGCCTTCCAGAGCAAGCACTACGTGTGCTGAAGTCCTGCTTCCAGGGAAGTGTCTGAACATTGTTTTCTGATTGGAAGTAGAAAATTAACTGATTCTTTTTCTCTTTGCTTGTAGATGTGCAAATTTTCACTTTTGCTTTAATAAACTGCCTTATCTCAACCAACAAGTTGTTTTCCATCTCATTTTCTATCCACTATCCAGCAAAGAAGGGCGCAATAGAGCGGCTTGGTGGGCAACTGGCATCGATCCAGGGTCAACCCAGCACAGCTTGAAAGAGATGTCAAGCAACTTTTACAAATATCAAGAATTCTTACCTGGACAAATGAGCCACAAGAGTATAGATGGACCATATAATCAATTACAGAGCAGTTTAGACATTCTTAGCATTTTTTTGTTCTTTACAGCCCTTTAAAATGCAGTTCTAGAAAGAAACGGAAACAGAAAATAATGAAGATTTACCATACAGCAGTTACTAAAAACTTGAATAATGAATTGTGCCTCATTATAAAAAACTCAAAGTGTAAAGAAGCTAAAACAAACTCAAAAAGTGTAAATTTGAATCAGATATAAGGAAGAAATTCTTTACTGTGAGGGTGGTGAGGCACTGGCAATAGGTTGCTCAGAGAAGTTGTGGATGCCCCATCCCTGGAAGTGCTCAAAGCCAGACTGGATGGGGCTTGGAGCAACCTGGTCCAGTGGAAGGGGTCCCTGCCCATGGCAGGGGGGTTGAAACTAGGTGGTCTTTAAGATTGCTTCCAACCCAAACCATTCCATGGTTCTATAATGATTCTATGAAACTGCTTACATGGAGTAGCTCACAGTCCAAAATACAAGATGAAGGCAGAGCAGAAAGAGGGGAAAAGTGTGGGAGAAGAATGGAAATTATTCATGCAACATCACAGAACTGAGAAGACAACCCAAGTTTGCAGTTTCCTCTTAACCTTTACTATTCCTTTTACAATATTCCCTTGCCTGTAACATTACAAGTGCTTCTGTAATATTCCACTCTGACCAAATCATCTGTCAAGGAGCCTTCTTAGTACAATATAAAGTTGCCCTCACTTCAGTGGATTAAACTCTGAATCTTGTAAGTAAATGGAGGTACTTGTGAGAAATATCTTTTCAGGTGACAATGTGATAAAAAAAAGCTTTTATTACAACATTTTCCAGTGCCACTTTTCAAATTTTTGTTTTAAATTTTCAGTCTCATATAGACCAAGAGAAGTTTTCAGAGGGTTTCTACTCAAATCAAGAATATTTTTGTTAAAATCTTCCATGTTGACCCAAAAATTGAAGCAAAGTGGGGTCTTTTTTCACTGCAGTCTCTCTTGAAGACTGCTTTGGGGTTTGTTTTGCTTTTCTGTTTTGTTTTGGTTTTTCTTTTTTTCCTGCATTTCGGTACTGAAGGTGCACTTGCGAAAGACACAGCCTGAATTCTAGATTCCAGATAAAAATTGGCTGAAATAGCACCGAGAAAAATAATGACTGTTCTTGTAAATGGTGTAAATCTGACCAGGAACAGCTGTGAAGGAATAAATATGGAACCATACAATCTCATTTGCACAGTCAGTTTTCATTTACGTATCCATCCTTTAAGAAATCGCTGGGGAAATGTGTGCAGACACAACCACCTTCTAGTCAGAAAATTAAGGGTGATTAAGAATTTCCGATTAAAACCCAGTTTAATTAGTGGACAGTGTGAAGTCACAGGCAGGTCAGTTCCAAGGTATTTCCTTGTGTGCAGATGGTGAAATGCCAAATGGGATCAAAAGAGTTTCTAATTACAAGAATGATGAGAAAAGTCAAGCAGCAAGGTAAGAAGTAGTTCTGTAAAGAAGACTACATAATAATACAGGCAACACTGCATGCTAAGTGTTCCCAGAGAATTAAACATAATCATAATAAATGATAGGGCTGCACAATGTGTACAGCTGCATTTTCAGTTCAAAGACTTAAACAACTGCATGTACTACATAAACATGTGAATGATTTTCATATAACAATGAGCACCATGCAGGGATGTAATCGAATCCAAGTTCCAATCATTGGACCTGCAAATCTGAAGACGGAAAAAGTGACTGGTTCCTCAAACATGCTCATGTGCTTTCTCCTGTATCGTAGAATCACAGAATCATAGAATATCTTGAGTTGGAAGGGACCCACAATGATCATCAAGTCCAACTCCTATCCTTTCACAGGACCGCACCAAGAGTCACACCATGTGCCTGAGAACACTGTCCAAATGCTTCTTGAATGCTGTCAGACTTGGGGCTGTGACCATGTGCCTAGGGAGTATGTCTCTTTAACCTCATGAAATCAATTTTATTATGCTCCTTCAACACTTTTTTTTAGAATGATGTCTACATCACCCCTAAGATCTTTTAAAGAACAAATGAAGAGCTCCCACAGACTGATGTATTGTTTAAATTTGCTTTACCATTTCTTTGTGATTGCCATGCTTAGATATATGAAACATTTCTATCTGAGCTCCTTATTTTTTTTGTCTATTTTTCTCAGTTCATATAGTTCCTAAAACACTGGAGTTCTGAGCTACTCCTGCATATAAATGCATAAGTAATATAAATTTTTGTTCTGAAGCTCAGCTTATCTCCTACACACAAGCATACACTTCATTACCAAAGCTGAAATAAAGTTTAAGGGCTTGAATCAGCAGCATACTACCTTTAACCTGGCACTCTGCAGGTGCACTGAATATTTTTGAGCTCTGGAAAGAGGAAGATGCCTTCACAGCTGGTTGTGCGGTATTCTAAGCCTGCAGGATTAATACTGTGCTACAAGAGCTGTAGCCACTGCAGTCTGTTCAATTATTCACTGCAAATATTCTACAAAGTGTTTCTTGCAGCAACTAGATCAACATGTCCAAAGAAATCTCCTAGAAAAGATTAATGAAAGAAAACATATAAAAGAGTCCAAGACTTGACTAGCCTAGCTTTACGTGTGACTGTGAACAAATGACGGAAGGATAATAACAAACCTCATAGAAAGAAAGCAAACTCTGTGGAGAGATTCTTACAAGTCCCTCTGGTGATAAAAATAATAGGACAGAAGGATGACATAGATGTTTGATAACAGCTGTATTGACTGATTTCAGGTTGGGAAAATCATTTTAATGTATCAGAGGAGTAAGAATAAAAGGAGGCAAAATGATTTAAGACCAAGGTCCCAATACTGGTCTGAAACATAAACAGATAGACATAACCTGACATGAAACAGAGCAGTTGGAGCCTGAAAACTTTCTGATGTGGGCAAAACCTAGCTAGTTTTATGGCACATCTTAACAGCTTACTGACAGGTTTGTACAGACTCTTTGCTGCAATATCAGGATGCTGAACTTAATGGCTGGGATGTTCCTTCCATCTCCATGCCCTTCCCTTCTAGATAGAATGTCAGAGAGATTATGGGCAATACCAATCTCATTATGGGTAATTATAGAAGCTTGTGCTCTTCCTGAGTTATAGAAGGATAGAGTTTATCTAGTGATTTACATTCAAGAGGTCACCCAGGGCTGAAGGATAATTTTAATTGAGGTTGTAATTTAAATATCTGCTTTATAACGGCTTTTCCTTTTCTTAATGAATGTGTTCCTCTATGCTTATTGATTTATATATTAATAAAGAAAAGTCTAGTGCCAGATTTGTTTACTGATTCTTTCAGGATTTTTTTAGTGCTTTGAAGAAAAATCAATGTTTGGAAAAAAACACTGCAGAGGCAGAGAGGTTGGGTGTGATGAGATGTTTAGCTTGAGGACTCTAAATCTGATCAGTATAAGTGTGAATATATGAATTTGTAATTATTTTTAAAAGGGAATTACTTCTGATACCAAATGTTGAGGGGACTCACAGCTTGTCATTCCATTTCCTGAGTTGACTTTGCCTTCTACTGCTTTTCATCACATGCTGGAACTCTAAAATTCTCTAGGAAACTCTATAAGTCTTAGGGAAAGGCACAATAACAGAGTGTATTTGTCTTGATGCAGAGGAGATTCAATTTCCCTGAAAAGTGCCTGGGGTTCTGAAATTAGATAAATGAGAGGTAAGAAATAACAAAAGTATATAGGATAGAGGCCTCTTCTCTTAAATTGCAATGACCATCTCTGTGGATCTTGTTCCATTTGAATTTGAACTACCTGAAAGTTTAAGAGAACATTTAATATGGAGAATTTAGAAATTTATTATTTCTGAGAAAAAATTGCACTAAATCTAGGGAAATTTTGCTTTGGATCAGTATTATGATATAGGAAACATTTTCTTATAAAAAACCAGGGTCTTCCTTCAAATATTGAACAGATCTAAAAAGCTATAGAATAAATATTGCTAGATTTATCCTCAAATTTGTCTTCAAACAGCTAATTCTCTTCAGACACTCCACAAGGAAAATGAATGGTGTATTTAAGTTCACAGACTCTCTTCATGACTTGTCAAGTATCTGCTGTCCCAGAAATTAGGGAAATATTGAGAATAACCATGTGGAGGTGGCTACCTGTGTGATGGAAAAGAGTCTTTCCAACTGTCTTTTCCATGGTTCAGGGATAAACAGATTTAAAGCAAGCTGCCAAACCACTGGCACAGATCAGATAGTTCAGTCCTACTGTAAGAATATTTCACACATTATGCAATATTATTAAAGATTATCTGCAAAATTACAAAATAAATATAATTCTATTTATCTTTTGATCGTAATGTACAGTCTGGAAAGAAGACAGCATGACTCTCACACCCAATAGTGTGTTTGTATGTCTGGTAGTTAGAGAGGGAGAAAAAAACACCTCATGTTTTTTACTTGTAGTTGTCTAAAACTAAAGAATAGGGCTGGCTGTAAATTTTGTTAAAACTCTTTCTGATGGAAAAGTTGATCTTCGATGAAAATGAAAATGAATGAAAAGAATGCTATTTTCAGAGAAGGTTTCTGGTTTTCCTTTACAAAATTACTCCCAGACAAAAAATTCTGAGAAAGGAAAATTTTTCTCTCTGAATGTTGTCTCAATGAATGAGGATCACTTCACCTAATTATATCCCTACCTTTAGAGATACAACCATTTAGTGCAGGAATTCAGTCCACCCTTGCCTTTCCCTAGAAAGGCAACAAAAACCAGACGAATCACCTGACCGTTTACAGATGTCTACAATGAAATGGATCTCACTCTAAAATAGCTTGTTTCTGTCCCTTTGGCTACAAATAAAGTCTAGGTGACTAGTTCAAATATGGCCATCCACACGGCAGATCTCTCAAAATAAGTTAAATAAATTCAGCCCTGGCTGTCATAGGAATTTTAGTTGTTGTGACTTTTGGTCTCTTTCTGTTAAACGGTGAGCTGGTTTTGGCTGGGGTAGAGATAATTTTCTTTGCAGTCGCTGGTATGACTGGATTTGTGCTGAACACAGGGTTGATAATCCAGAGATGTTTTCATTGTTGCTGAGCAGGGCTTGCACAGAGCCAAGGCCTTCTCTGTTTTTCATACTGGTGAGGAAGTTGGGGGTGCATGGGAGGTTAGGAAGAGACACAGCCAAGACAGGTGACCCCAAACTGACCAAAGGGATCTTCCGGACCATGTGGCATCATGCTCAGTGTATAAAGCAGGAGAAGAAGGAGGAAGAGGAAGGACATTTGGAGTGATAGTGTATGTCTTCCCAAATCACTGTTACAAGTGAAGGGGCCCTGCTCTCCTGGAGATGGCTGAACACCTGCCTGAAACCCTGAATTAAGTCTTTGCTTTTCTTTTGTGTTCAGCTTTATCTCAAACCACACATTTTCTGGCTTTTACCCTTCCAATTCTCTCCCCGATCCTTCCTGCAGGAGAGTGAGTGAGTGGCTGCCTGGTGCTTGGTTGATGGCTGCGGTGAAACCACGACAAGCAGCAAGAAAGATCTCCAGGACTTCATCTCTCCTAATGTATGACAGATGTTCAGCTCATATTTGATGCATTACCTCCTCCTATCAAGACGGAGAACTATGATGCATTATGTCAGGGAATTAATCCCAAAAATGAGATTAGGGATGTGAAGTGTCTGAACCATGGCTCCTGCAGTAAAATTCAAACCTATATTTTGGAACTGAATAGGCCTGTTTGGAATGAAAAAATTCAGGGGGTTCAGAAGAAATGGTGTGACTTGCCATTGAAATTCCACACTTGTGGAAGGTGTTTTTGGGGGCAGGTTTTTGTTAGTTGTTTTGATCTTTTCTTTTTTTGTGTTTTGGGAGGTTTTTTTCATCCGACTGTCTCAGCCAGGCAGTGGCATTTTGGGTCCTTCACCATCTCTTCTGACAGGATTCCAAATTTTCTGGAAACTCCTTTTCTCTCAGGGAAGAATTCAGAGCACTCTAGCTAAGGTCCTGACGAATGTGTGTGTTATTCATTCTGAGTGGTTGGTCAGCCATCAAGGTGGCAGCATCCATGTTTGAGGTAAGTCCAGAGTGACTTTTAGGTCAGGCTGTGCAGGGAGTTCCTGTACTCAGGAGCGTCAGTCAGGATGGTGTGAGCATGCAGGTTCACACAGCAGTTTGCACAGGCAGGGTGAACAGGAAGTTGCAGTCTCCCTCCCATCAGCTCAAGAGGAGAGCTCAGGAATGGTTTCCACTCAGGAGGATGCCAAGTCCCCTGTGTGTGTCAGAAAGGATGTGGCAACACAAATGTGGAAACATTCAGGTGTCCGGGTATCAGGCTGCAGGGGGTGCCAGAGCCTGGCACTGGCATCAGAGCGTAACAAGTCCTATGAAAGAAGGAAGTGGTGCTACAATGCATGACATATATGAACAATTCTCATGCCTTGTAAGATGCCTTCAATAAAGCATATCTTCAAGGTCTTCTATAGTAAATAGTCCACCTGCACGGGCAGGCAACCATGGGCTTGTAGAGCCATAGAATCCTGAAGATTCAAGTCTCACCTTCAATTGAATACTACCACGCCCACTAAACCATATCCCAAAGTGCAATGTCAGCTCGTTTTTTGAAGATGTCCATGGATGGTGACTTCACTGCTTCCCTGGGCAGCCTGTTCCAATGATTAACCAGAACCCTCAGCCCTGCACATACTTCAGGCAGGCAGGACACAGTGGTATATAGCATTTACTGTACATCCTTCTGAGAGTAAAGCAGTCAAAAGTATAATTTCTGGTAATGTGAATGTAACACATCTCCTTCTTGTCCAATGTTGTTGTTTTTATATCACTTCAAGGCCCAAGGAGGGCTTCTGTCTTCCCTAATGTGGAAATGCTTGTGTTACTCTACACTCCTTCCCACACTTGTAGTCCAGCAAGGCAAATACTACTTATTGGATTTATACTTCTGTCTGGGAAGTTGCCTGCTTTCCCTTCTCTCCAGTGGTGTTGGCTCAGAGAGAAGCAGCAATTATCAGTGACCCAGAATCCAATCCTTGGAGTGCATGGCTGTATAGTTTTCTCAGCTCTGACTGATATCCTTGGCGGTAACGTTCCACTGGCTGAAGTAAAATGTGGGATTTTTACTATTTGGAGGCTCTTTTCCAGGAGAAAAATGAAAATAAACTTTAAAATTATCACACACATAACTTGTTATAAGACAAATGTGAACTATGTCTGCATCTCCTGGAGGTAGATATTGAGAAATTTCTGTACCTGTTTGAAATACTGTCATTTTTTTCAACATTATGGACTCCTACACTGCATATCTGAGTCGGGACCATGTTGTCTTGTTTGATGGAAACCGTTGTGTTTGTAACATAGCATCACAGAATATGAATCATAGGCACATGGAATCATAGAAGCAGAGAATCATATAAGGACAGAACCATAGAGTCATAGAATCGTTTACGCACAAAATCATAGAAGCATAGAATCATTTAATCATTTCCGCTACTATTTCTGAAATTAGTACCTTCTGTTGTGCATATTCTGATGAATCTTCATCCCTTCATGTGATCAGTCTCAGGTCTGATCTTCAATTTCATGGGTAAATGGGGACATATAGTCTTTGTCACTGTCATGGTGTATTTGTGCATATGTACAGACATCTATGTGTGTTGTAAATTCTTTGACTAATTTTTAGCCAGATTTGATAATAGTTCAGAAGAAGTAAAAGATTCAAAGATAATGAAGATATTACAAGTTTTGTAAAGATGGGTATGTGAATAGGGAACAGAAATTTTACAAATGCACCCAATACACTCCTATGTGAGGCAAAGACTTCAGCATCTGCTCATATGTTATCAAAGAGCAGATATCAAAATGAGCAAGAATCTCTGTTAATGACCAGCTCTGGAAAACACCATCCAAACAGGTCTAGAAATTGATCACCAGACACAAGTTGTGGAAAGCCAAAATTCATTAGTTCTCATTCTTAGGGGAAAAACAAACCAAACAAAACTATATCTCTTTCTCGATGTCAGTTTTTATGGATGCAAATGCTGCTATTTGTGATCACTGACCTAAGAGCTTTTCTGGGATCTTCAGATCATGCTGGCAATATTAGGAAATTTATGAGCTTATTTTCTTTCCTCTGCAACCCACCTTGTTTTCATACTTCTGTCTCTTTTTCTTTTCTTGAACAAATACAGTGAGCTCTTGTTGGTGCTTTTTATTGTTAGCAGAAAACCTTTAAAAACCTTTCTTTCTGCTCTTTCTGAGGGCAGTTTTATGAAGTGCCATGCAGAGAATGAATCCTGATGACATAGAGGTGAATTTAGAGTGAGTCACAAATACTTACTTGTTGGGGCATGCTTGGGTTTCTCTACAATATTTCTCAGGAAAAGACAAGCATAAAATAGAAAGCAGAAGGATGCATCTTTTGGCTCTGCCTCTGGAAAATACTGTACATTTTCCATGTAGTTTTTGAGTAAAAGTCTTGAAACTTTTACTTTGGAGAAGTAGTTTTGGTCTGAGACGGAATGTTAAGGACCTGAACCGTGGGAGTCTGGTGATGGATTCCGCTGGGCAGAGCTGGCATTTATTTTCTGCTTGCTGTGGTAATGGGATAGGATCCTGGCTGCTCCTTCTACATCCTTGCCAGAAAGAAATTTTCAACATTACACTGCCTATGCTACTACTACATAGTGTAACCAACAGCAGACCTCTTCCAATGTAGAAGACAGCTTTTAACAACATCTTCTTACAGCTCACAAGGGAAAAAATAGTCTGAGGGACAGACACTGTGACATTCTTAAGAATAACAACCATCTCCTGTCAGCACATCTCTAATTTGCTTTTCCTTCCTTTCTCCTGAGCTCTGTTTGCCAAGTAGAAACAAATAGAGACAAGTGTCTGATTTCATGGATATGCTTGTAACTTTGAGTATTGTAAAGCTATACCTATGGCAGCCCAGAAAGCTAATTGATCTCTGGAGCTCCTGGATGGCAAACAAGACATTGCTCTGGTCCTTTCTAAGATGAAAGTGAACCAGGAATGCACAGATTTGCTGCTTAGCAACAGGACATAAATCTCTGTGAACAGAGATATTTTATAATAAAATTACAGGAACTAGAGATTAGCACTACCTATCTATTCATCCAGTCCTTGTCCTGGGGCTAAGGGAGCACTCCTGGTGATGCCTTACCAGCTCTGTTTGAAGTGTCTCAGACAAGTGAAGTCTCCATGTTTGCTCTCTTGAGACAATCTACAGTTTTAAAAACACAGAATCATAAAGATTGGAAAAGACCACTAAGACCATTGTGTCCCAAAGTTCTTACTAAACTCTCAGTAAATAAGAGAAAGCAAGCATTTACATAATATTTTCCTTTTTTTGGTTTTTTTTTAAGTCTTTTGACTGTGATTTGGATTTGTATTTTAAGGTTAAAAGAAAGGAAAAAATGTCTGCATGTCAGGGAATTTGAGCCACACCATGAACAACTTCTGAAAATTTTACCCCAAGCCTGCCTCCCACCTGCTGGGCTGTGTGCCATGGGCTCACAAGGAACAGCTTTATGCTCTGCATGGTGGCACTCTGACTGCCTAGTTTCCTGATTGAGGGGAACCTGAAGCCCAACCAGGCCAGCTAAGCATCTTGCTTAAACAGCAGGGACTGGAATGGCTCTTCCATCATAATAGTAGCAATTATCGGTATCAGTGATCCCACAAAAGGGCATTAGTTAGCAAGAAGTGGCAAACAGTTAATGTGCAAGTCTTACATTCAGGCAACAAAAAACTTGCCATTGGCTTTCTTGGCTTGCTTTCTGAAAGAGCCATGTAGTTGTTTTTCTCTGTGTTTTAGTGAAGGAGTCATCAGCCAAGTCCAGCCTGGGAGTTTCTGTACTAGTCTGCAGCACTGTCTTTTCTGTTCCCTTTGATTCTCCCAGTGTAATGATTTACTACATCAAACAAAGTTTGAGTCCATTTTTTTCCTCTTATATCTGTTCCTAGAGCTCAGCACTCACATTTGTTCTAGTTATCTAAGCCTCCTGCCCTTCCTCTGTACTTAGCTCTCTTTCTCACCACATTATCCAATTAGCACCTCACTAACTATTCTGTGGTTGCCTCTTTCCCCTGACCCAGCAATGTTTGCACCAGCTCAGTTATGCTTCCTATTGATACTTCTCTCATGCATTGAAGACAATGGGAATGCTGCCTTGTTTAAACAAAAGAAAGTCCATAAAAATATTTTGCTCTATAAAGACCTAAAATGCCCAGCCATAAAATAGCACACTATGGCTATCTTTTGGTGCTGGGAATATTTGGTGTTGTTTGAGTGCATAAACACTGTTGAATATGAAATTACCTTTGGTTTGCATTGCAGTGATATAGCCCAGTTTGCTGACCCTTTCTAATATATGAAATTCTCAATATATTAAATATTTTACTGCTGGTTTTTGGACTGTGGTAGTAGGTTTGATGGGCTTCGTATCATGAGTTTCAAAGCCAGGACTTCCATATTTCTGTTCCAACAACAAGTTTTCATGAGTGTGGTTACTGTTTTTTAAGAGGAGTCTCTGGTTAAGTGTTTTTTGGGGTTTTTTTTGAGATGAAAATGCCTATTAGATTAAGGAGTATGGAACAAAACTGAGAAACAAAGTTAGAGAATAAGTATGGTCAACCTTTTATTTATAGTTCAAGGCAGACACAGATTGAGTGATTTTAGCTCTGTAGCATATTGAATTACTTAAAGCCTGGGGTTGTGATCTCATCTAACTTTTAGAAATTATGTTGGGTCAGGAGAATCTACCCCGTCCAAACACACACATACAACTCCCGTGAAAAGTTAGAATTGGCAGTAAAGGCCATTGTTCACTAAAATCTCCTTGATTTTGTCTGCATTATTGTGGCTGGAGACAGCTGTGCTTTCTGACTTTTATGGATTAGGAGGTAAGCATTTACTTATGTTTTCCTAGTCCCAAAGGTATTTAAGAGAAAGCCTTTAAAATTTCGTATTTTAATTATTCACATAGAAGAAAATATTTTTGAGAGACCAAGTACTTTGGTCAGCATTCAAATTTAATCTCCATTTAGTAATTAGTTTAAGCATGAGTAATTAAAATGTGCATATTACAGAGCACACATGACTTAAGAGGACATCTCCTTATACATCAGTGGGATCCCTGCTCCCAAATCAATGGTATTTTTTGGAACGTTTTTCTGAAAGGTTGCACATGCACCAAAATTCTTCATATCCTTCCCATATATACATTTTTCATTAAACAAATAGACATAAGGAATTTCACAGCCCAGTACAGTAGGGCTTCAATAATAAAACAGTCCAGTTTCCTTCTCAAAAGCACAGTCACAGGTTCACAAAGAGATTTAAGGGACAGATGGGTGTGCACATTGCTGTTAAAGAGAATGTATGACCTAGCACCTTCTTCGTGTCTGACATTTATGCCTCCAATGGCTGCCTTACTAAGGAAAACATATGCTGATGCACATTATCTAGGGCAAATGGGAAAAATGAGATCTCTTGCACCTGGTATTACAGAAACATGACTTGAAATTAGAAATAGAAGAAATTTGTATGTGGACAACTACTTTAAGACTATGACTGACCTTCATTAGTGATCAATGGGACCATAACTTTCGCCAGTTTTTCTTGGAGAAGACACAGTGTCTTAGGGGAAAGCTGAAGAATTATACCTCTGTGAAGCTGGTCATGCACAAGATCAGAATTAGTCCTCTGAATTGCTGCCTTTTTATCTTCTTGACTTCAGTCTAAATTGACTTACATCTTGACTTTAAAATGGAGAGTGCAGAATAGATCATAAGCATAGAGAAAAAAAAATAAAGGTAATCAAGCAGTCACATCACATTCTCTCCACATGTCTTTTTTTTTAATGTTTGACTTTTGGTGCAAATTCCAATTCACAGGTCTTTGTCCGGCACTAATTTTCATAAATACAAACATTACCGAAAACTCAAGTATAGTATTAAAATCACTTATTATTAATAACTTAAGAAAGCACAGTTTTCTATGTATAGACCACATTCAAAGAACTTTGCTCACAAAAAGAACCTGGAAGACTAGCTGTCACATACAAATCTTGTAAAAATGTAAGTGGAATTTGATGCTATTTTAATATCTTACAGGGTAAATTATTAATGTTGAGCGTTAAAGAAAAAATGTGTCTTCTGGGTAAATACACAGCCTCACTCGAATGACATTCATATACCCTCGCTCTGAAACTATGAGGAGGAAAAAGTCAATACCTTCCAATATCCACAGTGAAATGTGGAATGCTAAAAGAAATATAGTACCAAGATATGGGCTTTAAGTTTCTAAATACTATCTATTTTCAGGCAAGAATTTTTCCATATTGCTGTCAGACAAGTTAACAGATATCAAAAAGTCAGTACAGGGCTTAATTTGAATATGTACACACATATTTTATTTACATGCAATACATACATAAGCACACACATACCTGTGTGAAGTATTTATGTATAGATTAAATGAACGTAATCTATACTCACACATACACAGACACACATTTATATACACTCATTCTGATCTTCCAGACCATTTGTAATGGATAATTAATATTATGCATCTACATATCTACACACAAATTACGTGAAGTGGATGTACTATACAGAACAATTTTTCTCTCACTACTAAGGCAAATATGATTACCAGGTGCTTTCCCAACTAAAGTGACTGCTGCTGCTCTGGGCTCTGTAATGCAGTTGTTTGGAAATCACTGCATCTTTGCAGAACAACCATCTATGACCTTGGTAAGGTGTCAGAGCTTTTTTATGCGTTTATATTTGATAAATATTCTAAAATTTGTTTGTGCAGACATTTGTTAATTTTTGTTGAAGGAGGAGGAGAAATTCCTGGCTTGGTGGCTTTAATCTTTTTGGGGTGTTTTTGGTTGAATATGTGTTGTTCCACTGATAGGTACAAGCTAAACATTATGTCTGTGATATTCCATGGAGTTGAAAGACAGCTCCTAATTTCTTCAAACTTTTTTTTTCTTTTTTTTTTTTAATTTCTTCCCTGACTGTTATTTTCTAGAGAGCCTGTTCCCTGGGAATACACTGGCACCTTGGCAGCTGCTGGGCTATGGATATGGGCAGTGTCCGGGTGACTTCTGTCTGTCTGCACGTGGCCTCAGGGCTCTGAGCACATGAAAGGCACGAAAGCTATGTGCAGACATAATAAAGTCTTTAGGAATAGAAATGGTCACTGCTGCCTTCACCCACAATTTTTATATTAGTTTCTGAATTTTGGGAAATATAGATTCTGGATGTTATGAGTCTTACAATACTTTTATATGAGCCCTACTTCCACTTACCTATAGTTTCAAAGTTGTGTCTTATTCCTTCTTCTGCCTTTAGAAAATGTTTTATTGCTATACAATCTTCCAAGTCTATCTTAGCCTTCAATCTTCCAAAATAAGCCCAGAATGACTGTTAGACAGCCATTTCTAGTTTTTTCTTGGGTTGCCACTGTAGACCAGCCTACACATAAGTTGGCATTCAAGAGTACTAGACACCTTTAATCCACTTTTTTTAGAGTTATTAATTTATTTTAGGCACAAGTACATTTCCTAACATTCATTTATGGACTGGTTTAGCCTGAAGTTAGTGAAAAATCAGGAGTCTATATACCTTGTTATTTTGTGTCCTGAGTAAATTCCAGACCTTATTTATTAAGGAGGTTTGGTAAAATATTTAAGAAGAAAAACATCATTCCATCTTAAATCAAGAGGATAGGAATACATTTGAATGGTGTTTATCTTCGTAAACGTTTTGAAATAAATATAAAATTAAGATTTTCAACACAGGCAGTGGTTTTGGGTGTCCTTTTTGCACTGTTTTGAAAGAGTCTGATTTCCAGGGCACATGCTGATTTTGTAGAATCATGTCTCAAAAATTTGCCTAAAATCCAGTACCCAAAAGAAATAAGTTTTGGAAAGGAAACCCAGACCAAATTATTTGGCTTTTTGAGGTGTTTATTTTTTTTCATCTAAAAATTATGAGAGAAAAAGTTGTTTCTTTTACTCATCTCACTCAGATAATAATGAATTTGAATGAAAAAATGCAACATCTTGTGAAGGAAGATTGTAGGGAATTACTACTGTCACTGGTTTGAGCTTTCCTTAGCACAGCTCAATATGCATCTTTCTTGGTTTTGTTCTAGACTGGGAGGATATTTGATTCTTTTCATAAAAAGAGGCTATCTTGCAGAAAAAAAAGAAGTTTTCTATATGTATGCTCATTCTATAAAGAGATATTGATTCAATGAAAGTTCAGATATTTTTGGTGCTTTTATTCCCAAATCACTAGTACTTTATTTACTGTTTAATATGACTTTTAAGTACTGTCAAATTCTTAGAGATTTGGCAACAATCCCATAACTCTTAGAATCATTTCTGAACCCAAGTTAACATGCAATAAAACCCATTCTCTGTGGGTTTTTTGGTTGTATTTTTTTTTTTTTTTTAACCATGTAACAATAAAGGTATAGGAGTAACCAGAAGAAAAAAGATCCGTGATGTGATAAGCCTGGCACTGAGCCTGGGTGACTGCACTACTGAGGAAGCATTAACTGCCCTGAGCATGGTGCCATGCTGACAATATCAACACCAATCTAAGTCCTGCTCAGACAGGACTAGCAGCACTAATTAGGAATGGATTTTCCTGGAGATGTCAGTCAACTCAGAGGAAGAACAGGACTTCCAATCTTCATGTGATTTATGGGCAGTTTGGAGAACTGAGACATCTAAGAGAAGGTTTCATGGAGACCTCATAGCAACCTTCCAATATCTGAAGGCAGCCTGAGGGAAGCCACAGAGGGATTCCTCACCAGGAACTGTAAAGATGGGACCAAGAGTAACAGGTACAAATTGAAAGAAGGGAGATTTCTATTAAATACATGGAAGAAATTCCTGTGAGGGTGGTGAGATACTGGAACAGGTTCCCCAGGGAGGTTGTGGATGCCCCAAACATGGCATTTTCAAAACTGCTTTTCAGGGATAAAATTCTTCTTCACAAGCAAAAATTTCCATTGTCAATGTAAACCTGAGCTGAGCTGAGTGATTTTACTAAGATAATAAAGGTATGTATTTCGAAAAATACATTTATAAAAAGAGATGTAGGGCTTTTAATGTATTTTAAGTGTGGGTTTATTTTTTTTCTTCACTATTGTGCTACAGTGTGTCTGTCTTGTACTGTTTGTTCCTTAAGGTTGCTGCACAATGCACTTAAGGCTATTTGTTCTCTCCACTAGTCTGTAAATAACAATAACTAAAAAAGAAACTTTTCTTCTAAATCAGAAAAATATTCCATGTAGATGTGGTGCTACTCTGGAGGCTAAATGCCTCCAGGAAGATTTTTCATGGCCTACTGTTTATGGCCTGCAGCCACCCCACCTTTAATTGTGATCTTATCACACCTCCCAAATGAAGCAGTATAGAGTCAGTCCTGAGAAGAACAATCTCCAGAGCCTTTTCACGGCTGCTAGACCCTTGTGCTGATTACTCATTACACGTTTTGAGGTTTTGTCCCCCATCGACCCATGAAGCCAAGTACCACTGTGGGACCAAGAAGTGCCTCTTTCAATATTGAGAGAGTAGAGCTTGGCCAGCCAAAAGAATTTTAATCCTGCAGCTTTGTGGAAAAGGTGAGCAAGTTAATGTGACAGTTCAGTTTTCCAGGAGAAGGTTGGAAAACATTCTAGAAGAGTTAGCTGTCAAGTTTGCATGGTCAAATTCATGTGAAAACATTGCATTTAAAAAGAAGAGATGATGATGCCACTTTGGCTCATACAGAATTTTGTGGTTAGTAGCAGCCTGGGCTGCTTCATATTTCGGTGATTTGTGTCTACAGAAGCAGTTTGATTTTATTTGTAAGAAACTGGAATTGGATGCAGGAGAGTTGGGTTCAAATTCCACATGTGACCTTGGACATAGCTGTTCCCCCTTGAAGCTCATTTTCTCCCATGAAAAGTAAAGATACTGGCATTTCTTTCATTTGTCCTATCCAACCTGACTGTGAGCTCTGGATTTTAGACTGAGTCGGTACACCACCTTGATCTGTGGGGCCATCTTCACATCTGGCTGTTGTACTCCTATAACCCCTGGAATAATAATAGTTCTCATTAGGGACTCCTCTTAAAAATGTGCTTTATCATGGCTAGAGAAATCTTCTTTCAGACTATTAATTAAAATGAAATCCAGTTCCTTTCAACTATGGACCATGACATTTGCAGTGGGAATGTTAAGGGCAGAGAAATTCAAACGAGCGATCTTGAAAGTTTTATGTTCAAAGGCTTGAAGATGCATTTGCCCCCTCCTCTCCTCTCCCCGTACGCACTGTTTCAGATCCATTGCTTATTGACTGATAGACTTATTGGTGAATTCTACAGCAGTGATCCAGCCCAGGGAGGTCAGCAGGGTGCAATTACTAGCAGAGCAGGCTTGGGTGTGCTTCCGAACTACTCCTCCCTGCACAGCTCTTTCAGTATGCGTATCACATCTCGCTGCTTGTAGCAGGCTGATGAGTGTGTGCAGTTAGTGCAGGCACACACATACTTCTGCGCTTTCCCTGAAAGTGGAGCATTAGCAACTGCAGTCAAAACGCACCGTTGCTTCTTCAGCTCTGATCCGAGCAGCAACTGTCTAATTCTGTCTGGAGGAGCTAGGACACAGCACTGGAGGCAAGTTTAAAAAGGAGCTAGTGACACCCTGCTGTCACATTTGGTTTCATGGATCTACTTACTAGTAGTCCATTTAAAATTACCTTCCTAATCCCATCTGTAGTGCACATTCTTGAGAACTGGGTGGCTGGGAAGGAAGGAGAACACTGCTGAAGGTATGTTGCAGTCCTCTTTACCTTACATCTTGTGCTGAATGTTTTTATCTGTGCATCTCACTTGCAGACATTCCTGGTATATGCAGTTTTGCACTGAGAGCTGATGGAGAAGGGCTTTAACAAATCATAGCATTAGGAATAAATAGATAGGTAACTTGTTTTGGTTTTTTTTCCCCCTTCAATTAGCCATGCTGATTGTTTGTTAAGGGGTAAAATTAAATGACTGGATTAAACTTTCAGGGAAGATGACAACTCTGACAGCATTTAGCATCAGAAGCAAATAGACTGCTGTTATTTCTATCAGGGCAAAATGTCCATTCATTTGTTGTTTAACTGTGGACATGGAACATTGCTTTCAAAAGGGTGTGTTTATTAAATATGGGCTGTGTGTGCACTACCAGCTGAAATTTGCATACATGTTTTGAAATTTGAAAAAAAGACTCTTTCTTTAACTTTCAAAATGCTCTGGACTGCAGCACACTTCTTTAGAAAACAGGAGTGAGCCAGGCTTTTTATTTCACTTAAGTTCTTTTGCTGGCATGTATTCATCTGGTAAAAAGTCTTTGCCAAATACAAGAAGTTTGCTGTTATTGCATTTCCATAAATGTAACAGCTGTGAAGAGCATGAATATTCATTGTGTTTAGATTTTTGTTCCAAAGATTTTTATGATAATTCTGACTTTTCAAAGGGGATGGGATCTTAGATCAAAAAATTATGAAGGTTGAGTTATTGTGATAAACCATGTATAAGTGTTTCTTCAAAAACACTCTAGTACAGATAAGCATATACTGCAGTATACAGCTGACTGTACCTGTTATTTACTGGCAGCCAACTTGATCTGTTGCTTTTACTTATGGATTCTTTTGCTAACAGGTCATCAGCTATGAAAATGAAGTACAGTTCAGGTGCTGGTCTCTGATGGGATGTTATTTCCCTAATGCTATACAGCTTCAAAACATATCCAAGACATTGCTAATATTAGGATGATTAAATTTTAACTTGGTACATCCTGCATTTTCACTTACTGAAAACTTATTTTGGGATGTTTCTAAGGTCAGAGAAGCCCACTGCTAACTCAATGTATTTTAAGGATGTAAAGTGATTTGAGTAATCTTTCCTTAGGAAAATTCTCCTGTCAGTATTTTATCAAAATTGTATGAGCAGCAGACATGGTTCTCCCCTGCAGGTAGAAGTAGAATGGTCTTGAAAATACATAGGCAGCATGTGTGCGTGTGTGTCTAGAGATAACTAACTCATCTAAAAAACTTAAATAATCCTAGCTGCCTCAAGATCTCAATGACTTCTCTATTACTAAAAATATCCTATTAATGGGTCATACTGCAGATTTCTGTAACTTCACAGTGAAGAAAACAACTAGACAGGAATTGTGTTATATAAAACCACCTCAGAAACCCTCTTAAGGCTCGTTGTAATTATTTCTTTGAAAATTCTCCCAGTACTTGGGAAGTACTGGGAGCTGCGGAGTACTTGCCTCTCAAAAGTGTGACAAGTGGAGCTATCCATGCGTGCTCAAAGTGAATTTAACATTCCCAATGTCCAGGGGCACCTCTTTGGCAGACTATCCTCACTCGGGCTGGACTGTGCTGCTCACCACTGGCAAGGTCAGCCTGGCTGGAGAGCTGTGCCTCCCAGCTGCTCCAGCTCTCAACCAGAGCTGGGCTTTCACTTAGTGTCTCCTCCTCAGGGGACAGAGAAAAAACTGTTTGTCCCTTTCTTCTGTCATTTTTAATGACAGCTGAATTAGTCTGGTGCTTAGGTGGAAAGTTTCTGTTCATCCCCTCCTATCCACCCCTCTCCACACGGTGGATATGCAGGAACTGTAGACATGAAATACATTTAAATATGTATGAGAAAAAGAACAATTTAACGGGTCAGATCCTGTTTCCAGGGAGAGGAAATCAGAGTACTCTCCTGAAATCGGTAGGAAGTTGTTTACATGAACAGAAGTTGTTTACAGAGGTGCAAACTTGTGCAAAATCACACTTTCCCTTGGTATTGTTTGAATTTCTGTGACCTGAGGACCTGGCTCTGTTCCTTTAAAGCCTGGCTTTATTCCAGGAAAAGTAGCCAAAATGGGGAATTTGTCTTTTCACTCACTAGGAAAAAAACCTGCCTGTGTGTGATGACAGCAACAGATATCTGAGAGCAAACACCTTTTTTCTTTCCCTTCACCAAAGCCTAGGAGAAAAAAAACACACACCAAAATATCCGAAGAAAATCATCCTCCCAAACATCTCTGTTTAATTCCCTTTAAGACATATAAGGTCTCCTCTTCTGCTTTAATGCGTGTCAGGCTCCTTCCCGACCTCCACCACTGTGTTGGAGGATGTGAGAGTTAATTCACTTTGACCCCTTGGCCGCCTCACCCGTGTGCCTCTTCAAAGCAGATTTGTTGATCACATCAAATGCAGCTGCTGATGCGTTTCTCTTCTGCCTTGCGAGAGTCGGAGCCGGCATCCGGAGCCTCGGACGTGTTTTGTTAAGTTACAGTCTCTCAGCCCCAGCATAGCGATTCCCAAGCTGACCAGCCCTCTAGTGTTTTGAGGTATTCGATGCAAAGAAGTCTCTGTAGCTGTTGCTTGCCTTTAGCAGAGGTAAAGAGGGGGATTTGAAACAGCTCACAAGAGCTTAATGGATTTATTGGAATCTACAGTGATTGGTAAAGCCATACATCATCCAATCCTTCTGTCTGGAAAAAGCAAGAGCTGGGTTTTGTGTACTTTTAGAGCGCCAAAGCCTCTACGATTGCCACTGCTGCATGGCTGTGAGTCTGTCAGAGGCTGCTGACATACAAACTGCTGCAGAGTTGTTATAGAAGACAGTTAGGTGTTTACACACTGTAACTGGGATTTCTGAAAGCATCTTATATCACACCCACACAGGCTGCAGCACTGGAGCACTGCACAGGTTCCTCAGGTCTGCCATGGATGATAGCTGAAAATGAAGATGAAGGGGAAGGAATGCCATGAAGCCTCAATACTGTAGCAAACTGGGATCCAGATGGCAAACCTTTTCACAGCAATATGGTGGATTAAGTTTAAGACTCCCCTGGCTATTACTCTCCTGTTTAATTTGTCTTTCCTTAATGCTGTTTCGCTGTGATTCTTTTTTGCAGGGTAATGACAGAAAAATGCCTGGTTTCAGGCATAGTTTTCTATCAGGAGAACTTTCTTTCATCTCTATTAACCCCTTCAGAGCTAATTAACTGATTGCATGATCAGTAGCAGCAATCTGAACTATATATGGAAAAAATGCTTTCACAGTACAGGCAAAGTATGAAACCAAGGTGACTTGCACATAAGGGAAGAGAAATAACCTGTTGGAGGAAGAACAGGTTTTCACTCTTCTGGGCTTTATCCCTAGTCAGAAATAATTTTTGGTAGTGCAGCTGCAATAATGGCTGAATTTCTTCACAGGGGAGACACAAACCTCAGGTTGGTGGTGCACACATGCCGACATTTTTGAGGCTAGATGTCAGGTAGTTTTGTTTCCCCCTGTAACTTGCAGATCCAGCCCTGTCTTCTTGTAAGCTGCTTCTGGTATTTGAATATGTTCTTCCTTCTTCGTGCAGTCACAGTAAGGATCATCGCTGCCCACATCTTCTTCAAAAAGCTGGTTGGTGAGACACCCAGTGGTGACAGGGAGCACCAGTGAGCTGGACAGTGGGACCCCCCGGGTGCCTTCCTGCGAGTTATCCTTTAGCAGAAATCTTGTCACAAAATCACTCTCAGACAACATGATGCTTAAGATTCCTTCCCTTTGCTCTCCAATTCTATCACTACCTGATGCAGATTGAATGTAAATTATTAAAAAGAGATATTATTTAAATAAAGTGTCTCCAGAACACATCTCGATCATTTTGGTCTCGATTATGCCACTTCAGAAGTGGGTTTATAACTCATTCCCATACGTGCACGTATGGGAATGAACAGCAAATTCCACTCCAATTCTGTATCTCACATGACAGGTATATTCAAAACCTGATGAAATGGGAATTAAAAATCCGCATCCAGGTCCCACACTGTGACACAGTTCATCTGCCATCACTGCCATCCCTGCCCCAGATGATGACTAAATTCACTGTATGTCTCCCTGTTTAGACTGAAAATTCCTTTGAGATACCTTTATGAGAGTACAACATAAAACCAGAAGACAAAAATTAGATTCAATTCCAGATTAATCCCAGAAATAAACCTCTGTCTAGTAAGCCAAATATTTTTTTAGGCTCTGGAGATTGTATTGACCAGGCCACTGTTAACTAAAATGGGAGTTTAGTCTTCTATCACCTGATAATTTGTCACTAGTTCAGTGAGTACTTCTCTGTCTCCTGTGCTCTGGACTATCAACCCTTGCAAACCAATAATTAACTGTTGTGGATCTTCCTGGGGGTGAGGAGGAACAATTAATTACAATGAAATAGTGTGTTTTGCCATAAAGTTACTAAGCAGACCTGTGGCAGAGTGAATAATGCGTGAAGTGATTTCCTTTCAGGAAGGTTACTAACAAATATTTCTACTAGTTGGACATTTGGACTTGGCCAGAGAGTGGTGTTTATATTGTTTTGGTGATACAGTAACAGTTAGGGAACAATTATGAGATTCTCTCATATTCTAAGACTCTGGAGAAATGTCATTACCCAATTTTTAAAAATGAATTAAATAAATAATGAGAAAATGTAAAACTAATCCAGTTTTAGATGCATGGTTAAGTTAGCACATAAATTTAAAAGACATAATATAAAATGCTGGTAAGTTTTATTTTGCAAGATAAACAGTGGTTTCTGTAAATCCAGGGGATAAAAAATAATTTCTAAGTGCTTTTGATTAAATATTTTAACTTATTATTTATAAATAAAGCCACAGTACTTACTAATTTTCTCTTTAATAAAACTCAAATTCTGATATCTCTAAAAGGTGATGGAAGATGTAGCTGGGTTTATTAAAGATGAATAAAGCTCTATAATGTTTTTTTTCGTTGCACTAGATTTTTTCTAAACAAAATCTTTTATCTCAGAAAGCCATCAAGTTCTCAAAAGGAACATAAATCACAGCAGAATAGGCAGCCTCTTGCTTCATTCAGTGAGCTCCATATGCTTATCTACCTCGTGTTTCTGCATCCCAGGCTCCTAAAATGCTTCAGTCAACATTCCTTCTGAATTGTGATACGTCATGTTAATCAGCCTCTACAGTGTCCCAAAAATGTATGTAAATTAGACTTTTGATGAAGCAGAAAATTTTGACAGGATTTTTGCATAAATCACACACACAAGCATGCTCACACACAGAACCTTTTTAGAGAGGACATTTTTGGACCTCATTTTTTGTAGAGTACGTTGTGACCAGCATGCTGGTGTTGCTCGTGAGCAGGAATACATACGTGGCAGTATGCCAGGTCTCATAGCAAGAAGCAAATCAAGTTTAAGTCCACTCTTGGCAAGAAAAAATGTACCGAGGAGAAAGAAACATAACAGTTTCCTCTTCCTTTATCCTCCTTTCCCCTCACTCCCTTTCTGGCACTTTTTTTGTTCTCTGAGTTGTTTGTTGCCAGTGGTAATATCAGCATTTTTAGTGTTATCATGAAAGAACATTGTCATGTTATGGTAGATGAATGTTTTAAATTAAACTGTTCTTCCAGAATAATCAAAACTCAAAAATCAAAATAATTTATTTGAATTTAAATCAATTTAAATAAAATTTAATATAATTTGCTGACTTTCACATTACTTATAAATTACCTAGATCCACTGAATGTATAGAAAACCATATTGAAGCTTGTTCAGATGAGTCTTGTAAGTATTAGCACTGCCTGGCTGCAAATGTCTCAATTTTTATTCTCTTCTGACCTCCTTTGCTATAGTTTTATGTTCCGCCTTGTCCTTCTGGTCTGTATTCAGACTGCTTATAAGTCTGGATACGTCTGTCTCATCTGTCCCTCTCGCTGAAGGGTTGAGGCTGAGTGAGCAAGACAAGAACAATGCAGGCAGTGCTTTCTGTCTCCTTTGGGCAGCCCTCAGTCTGTAGTTGGGTAGGCATGGACCTTCAGCTGCCACTTACTCGTACAACTGGGGCCCTGATTGACATGTTCTGAGGTGCCCCCATGAATCCACTCCACCTTCTACATCTTAGTCTAAGTTGGAGGCAAAGCTGTTTCTGTGACTCTGTTTTTGCACACTTAGAGTATTTTTTGACATAGAAGCATAGAATATAGAATCAGAGAATGGTGTGGCTCAGAAAGGACCACAAAAATTATCTAGGTCTGACTCGCTTCCATGGGCAGGGTTGACACCCCTTAGGTCAGGTTGCTCAGGGCCCCATCCAACTTGGCCTTGAGCCTTTCCAGGGATAGGGTGTGTATCTCACCATGAAATGACATATGTCTAAAAAACTGTCAGACCTCACCCAGAAAGTACGGGACCGTGTCTACTTACCCTTCCCAGTGATGTTGCAGTCTAACAACCTTGTTGCTCTAGCTTCTTCACAGAGCTTTCTCCTTCCTAAGATTTACTGTGCTTTCATGAGGCTTGTATGGGCTACGTCTTTGGCAACTTTTGCAGAGTTGGGGCTTAAAAAACCTCCTCCAATATTAAAGAGTGAATGTTTTATGTGTCCTTTCTCTGCAATGGGAGTGCACAGTTTATCACCTATTTTGTGCACCAACTGAAAGAATCACAGAATACGCTGAGATGGAGGGGACCCACAAGGATCCAACCCAAGTTGAGTCCAACTCTTAGCCGTGCACAGGACATCCCCAAGAGTCACACCATGTACCCGAGAGCAAGATGCTTTAACTCTGTTTTCTACGTACAGATTACCGCAAAAGAGGGTATGTACAACACTTGCTCTGTGTATAAGGGAATACGCACAAAACCAAACATGTTTGCAACCATATATACAATTCATGTTTCACAAAACACACATTACTCACAGAGAGAGGCCAGTGATTCGTCATCTAGGGAACATCCAACACAGTTTGGGGTATCAGGTTAAAGCATCCCATAGCTTCAAAGACATGCAGGTTGGCTGCTGCCTTTTTAAAGAGGTAAAAGAGCTTATAAGTATGTGCAATTTTATGGCTAAGTATAAACAGAAGAATGCTTCAATAATTATAAATACAGCTGTAGAGCCAAATTCTCCTAATGATGCAATAGCAAGATATATATAGATACACATATATATTCTATTTCACAGTTTGAAGTTCTTAATTCCCAACACCCAAGTCTTAGTTTCCTGCCAATTTTATAATTTTTCCTGTTGTCAATTGCCTTCTAAAATAAGTTTGAATGAGATGGAATTAAGTTTAAAGCTTAAAAATCTAGAAACAGGTGCTGTGTCTGTACCTGCTGCTGTATCCCTTTCTTTGTGCCTTGTATCGCTGCTTTCTGGAACAAGCATTTTGATCTTGTTTCTTGCTGCTAATTTTGCACTGTCTGCTGGTGGAAGCCAGGGGAGGGGACAAAGTTGATGTCTATCAGAACAGTGAGAGAGTTGAAGATGTCCAAAAACAGGGAAGCTTTGCAAACTGAGTAGAAATAGGGTAGTATTACTCTTTGCAAGCTGAGTAGAGATGAAGTAGTGAAAGCTTTAATAGCAGCCGGACAATCACGGGCTTAAATGTGTTTTGGTTTTGGGTGCTTTTAATGGCAATAATTAGGTAATCAATATTGTTTCAGAATGGAAAAATATCCTTCTTAACAACAGAATAACATTGATTAGCTAAGCTAGTACCATTTTAAGGAACATTAAGTAATCAAGACTCTTTCCATGATGACATCCCAAAGTGAGAGAAAATCAGACAACTCTAGTATTGGATGAAGCTGGGACTGCGTTTGCACTGTTGCTGAGGAGACAACGACTGCTGCATTTGCCTGTGCAGTCATTGTAGTACAAATGACTGAGGGAGGCACTGGGATCATTTCAGTGAACTTGGATCTTATCCCAGATATAAACTAGATGTTTTCTGAAGATACGGATTTCACTCCACTCTTTTCATTACCCTTTATACACTTGTTAATTCAAACTGATATGTTTAATTTGAATATCTAAAATAATTAATGATTATATATAACTTGCACTTTGAAATTTGCTGAGAGGTCTTAGGGGCTTTTCAGGAGATGCCACTCTTAATAGATCTACTTTACATCAGAACAAAATTAATGATGGAGTGGGAAATTTTACAAATAAACCTTGTCTGCTGGTGGCAGAAGTAGGAGCAGGGTCCACAAGTCCTGGGTGCTGTAGTCCTGGGTCCACAAGTCCTTCTGCTATATCTACTCAGGCATCTCGAACATTTTAAATTAAGTATCCAGATTAATCCAGAATTACCTAATCTTTCATATATTCGAGCAACTACATTTACAGCTGCAGCTTTTGAAACACTGCAAAGAAAGTTGTATGTGGATGCCCAGATTTAGTCATTCTGATCAGGATTCACTAAGAGCAATATTTCTCAGAGATATGATGCTGATCCTTTTTTTGTGTGATATTGGAGGAAATGAAAGTGCACTCTTTGGCTAAACCTGGGGGTGGCACAAAGAGCAAGACCAGACTGGACAGGGCTCTGAGCAACCTGATTTGGCTGAAGATGTCCCAGATCATTGCAGGGGCATTGGACTACATGACCTTTAAATGTCCCTTCCAGTCCAAATTGTTCTATGATTCTACGATTCTATAATTCTATGATTTGACCTATAAATGACTTTGCATGAGTGGAAGACTGTGAGCATTTGGTAAAGAACACAAAATCTTCAAGGACAGATCCAGGGTGCCACATATTAACAACGGGGCTCAGAAATAACAAAAGAATGTAGGTGGCAAGCTGGTGGTGGTTGAGAATTCTTGAATCTGCTTGAAACCAAATAGTTATGCCATTAAGCTCTTTTCTAGGCATAAGAACAGTCAACATCCCTTCTCCCAAGACTTAACTGATCAGACACTCTGTGTTTCATGATACATGAGCATGTCCTTAAAGCATTCACTCCTGGAGGCAGGTCATTACATATGAATCACAAGTTTCAATAGGGAAAAACACATGCAGCATTCAGAGCATAGAGGGCAAGCTTGAAAATATGATCCTTTATACTATGAAAACTCAAAATCAAAAAATAAAATATCAGTTTCAAAATCTTCTTCTTCAAAAGTGACAGCTAATCAAAAAACAGAGTCTTTTCATTCAGAATTGGTCTTGCGATAATCAGGGCAAAATAGTATACACACTTTTAAATGTTCGGGTTTAACCCCAACATAATTAAAGCAGAAATGTTGAACAGGTGAGAATTCTTATTAGTCTTGAGGGTGTCAGGAAAGCTGTTGCCCCAAAGCTAAGTTTGAAAACCATTTTCTATAGAGAGGATCAGACTGTACTGTCATAGTAGCCAAATTTAGTCAAGAGGTGCGACACAGCTTTTATACGTTAGGGCTTTGGATTAGTCAATGAAATGAAATATACCATTATTGCATTACAGCCTGGAGAGGACTGAAAGGGAGAAGCTCTGCTTAGATGGAGCCGAAGCAATCTCTGTTTCAGTTTTCACTCTGATGCAGACGATTTTCACAACGGTTTTGTTTTCTATCATATGCCGTGCTTGTTGTATATAATTATGTGGGAGGCCATCTTTCCACCTGATATCTTCTCAGTCAGCTGGTGTTTTGTGTGGGCTGATGGTGTGTATAGTTTCACATCCACAAAGGTGGTAATCTATGCAGATGATTACAGGAAGTGTTTCAAGTGGATAGATCTGACTGGTAGGGTAACATGTAAGATGTTTTGGCATGTACATGTTCTCACACTATGTCTTGATAGTATTTTATCCGAAGCCAATGTACTAAATTTAGTACTCAAAAAGATTTGACTTGGTCTTGCCCATCAGAGTTCTTCTGACAGACGCTATATTCATCTTCCTTCTTTTGTAGATCAGGAAACAGGAATTTACTGGAAATGGCTTTCTAATCTGTAGTTCTGCACTGGTGGATTCATTTGCCGGAAGACTAAAAGCAAAATAAGGGCTGGAATAAACTTTACTTTTTTACTGACATGCAAATTTAGTTTATTTTGAGTAAGTACCAGAAAACAGGCCTTATTATCCAAGTAGAAATGTTCAATACACTCTTTCTGACATTGTCTGGTAGACTTGAGAGTGTTAAATACTCTGGTAAATTAGATAAAGTAGCATGAATTCAAATAGAACATTTCTATTTTTTTAATATGCATAATTTATTGCATGGCTGGTTATGCCAAACTGTCTTACTACGCCTATCATTGGATCTTGTAAAATTCTCAGAGTCAGTGATTTGTGAATGCTACACTTATCCTCAGAATGGCTTTACTTTGATCATACAAGTTCTGCAACAATCATAAGGGCAACAGACAGGAAAAGATATCCTTGTTCAGGACAGGCAAACCTAGCTGGATACCTTTGTGCATTCATGACAAGACAGACTGTGTGCACATGGAAGAGAATAAAAAGGACAAAATAGGGATCTGTGTTTAAAAATTTATCTGGTAAATAACGGAAGAGATGGTTCCAGGAGCCTTTTGGAACCAGGAGTCTAAAAATTACTTCCACGCAGTGCAGAAATTCATACCCCTGATGGAGACATTGATTTTCCAAGTACAGGGTGCTGCTAATGGTGAGAATCTCCATATTTCTAGATGCAAAGTCAGCAATAATTTGTGTTAAATTAGAACTGAATAAGCAATCGTAATCGGTTTTAATGAAAATGAACATCCATCATCTATGGCAATTTTGGCCTTGTTAATTTTTTTAAACTTTGTTTCTATTCTGATTGCATCTCTTTTACAACTGACATTTTAAATTTATTTACCTTCTAGACTGAGGTCTTTTCTATTGTCTGAGTTCTGTTTCTCGTACAGGTGTATATGACACATGATCGACTCTCTCTCTTGTGGTCTGTATAATAAATTAACTGGATTGATCTCATAGCTTTACACATACTTTTGCATATTTTCCAGTCCATCAGTGATTCTGTAGTTCTTTTCTTAATCCTTTCCAAGGGTAGAGCACTTCCTTTTCCTTCCATCTAGAGACCTGTAGTCAGTGGTGTTCCCCAGGGATCAATAGTAGGTCCGTTATCACTAAACTATTTCAGTGGTGTCCAGCAAAAGATTAAGGAGTAAGAGTCAAAAATTAAAATAGTAGAAGTTCCACTTCAACATGAGGAAGAACTTCCTAACATTACGGGGAGCAGAGCACAGAAAGGCCATCCAGCAAGGTCATGGACTCTCCCTCTCCGGAGAAATTCAAAATCCACCTGGACATGTTCCTGTGTAATCTGCTCTAGGTGACCCTCCCTTGGCAGGGAAGTTGGACTGGATGATTTCCAGAGGTCCCTTCCAACCCTAACAATCCTGTGATTCTGTGATGATTCTGTGATTCTGAATTAGTATTCTTCTTAACATATGGAGAGCAGAACTGTGGCCAGAATTACAGTAGGAATTATAACTTTGACAAACATATGTTCTGTTGCATTTTTTTTTATCCTGAAGAATATTTCCGTGTTTATAATCCTAGTATTATGTTAACCCTTTTGATTGCAAAGTTGTACTGAGAAGCTACTCTCAGTTTATCATACTTTGTCATCTGAAGACCATTTCAGAATCACAGCTTTGAAAATAGAATCTGCCATTGAACTACCATGGCCTATGTTATTGCCACTGGTTTGTGGTTTAAGATTTGAAACACATATGGTTTGTTTAAAGGCTATAGGGATGACCTTTCCTCCTCCTTTATTTACTGCTCCCTAGGCATTTGGTCATCACCAAAATCTATATCTTCTTTACCTGTGGTTTTGTTGAGTATTATCTATTCCTAAGCAATCAATAAAAAGATTAAGACATGCAGAGCCAAAAATAACTAAAAAACATCAGTAAATTTCTACTTGAAATGCAGCTGGTTGGCACTGATTCAGATGTAGCATTTTGTTCTGAATCTTATTATTTAACTACTTCTTAATTCATTTATTATGTGAATGTTAAATTATTCAAGTTTTATCACTCAAGATGTTGTGGTCTCAAGTCAAGTACATTACAGAAATCTGTTGCAGAAACATCATTATTTTCATTACACAAAGTTGTAAAGAGCAAAATGTTGCCAATATACTTAGTTTTTCTACAAATATAGAGTAACATCAACATTTTTTCATTCTTTTATTTCTTATTAGTTCAGTTTTATATTAGCCATTCTATGATTTGATCTGAGATGCTGTTGTATTTACAGATCTATAGCTTTCCACACAAAATTAAAAAAAAAAAAATTCTTACATATTTTTAAAGCATGCCTGTATTCTGGAACACCTCCAGATCTCCAGGATATATTGGAAAGTGAGCATTTGTGATCTACTAGAATTTTTGGCCATATGATTTAAGGTCTGAGTATTACCTGGATCTGCTTATCTTAGAATTCTCATTTTCAGTAACTGTTGCTAAATATTGCTACTAGTTATGGTTGTAGCCAGTAGTGTTTCTCTCACTTTACTTTTTATGACTGCATTATTAACTCTCCTTGCCAATATATAAATATTTACTGAAAAAATATCTGTCCTGCTTTATTGTTCGAAATTATTCTATTTCATTCTCCTGTAAATTTATCAATGTGGTTTGTTATACGAGTGATCTGGAAGGAACTTGTGTTTTAAACTTTGAATGCAGTATGTCTGTTTCTTGACAGCCAACATTGTACCTTTTGTGGTAACACTGCAACAGAAACAAAGATTTTCTCTCTGATAGCATCAGTTATAACTTCTAAGGAAGATGGTTTTTCTTAAGTAGTAAAATATTGTCATTACAGTGAGATGGGGAACTGGCACTAGTCTGTCAATAACTGGATTGGAAAAACAATAAGGATTTTCTTTTAATAAGCAAATGTTGCTAGTTATTGAGTTATTATTACTATTATTGTTTAAAAATGAGGAAGTGTTTTCTGACTAGAGGCAGAACTGGAAGTCTACATTTTCTTACTTATTCTGCCAGTTATTTGATGTTGATGTCAAACTCTTTTTTACGCAGGATCAAACAGAATTCTTACAATGTTTAATTGTCAGAAAAAGCTCTTTAAAATTCATCATGAATATTTGAAGGTAAGGAATTATTAAAGAAATCAATGCTTGTTCACATTTTAATCTGCGTGAGAAAGTAGAAAACAAAAAATAAGAAGCAGGAGAACATGGGTCCTCTTGTAAAGCAGCTGAATCTCAGAATATAGGCCAGACTGCTGTAGACTCTATAGCTATTTATCTTATTCTTCTCATGCTTGGATTAAATTTGAATGAATTTCAGAAGGAATTCCATCTCAATGAATGCTGTTTATAAAACTTTTCTTGCCCTTTTATTTTTCCTTCCTTAGTCCCTTATTTGAACATGTAGAAATTACTGCCATCACAGGAACTGTTTAGAATGCCAGTAAATGGTGGGTGTGTTTTCTATTTTTTTCTATTTTAATAACATTTAATAGCAGTGTAAGACTGATTACTTTCTATTTTTTTTAATGCTAAACAAAGACATTGTTTCAGACTAAATATTTTTATTCCTGAAATCTCCTTCTTTCCCTTTGTCTTTAGAACATTTGCTTGGAATCATCTTTAACATCCTGCTCCATTTTAAGGTGAAGAATAGCTCATTAGACAATTAAAGATTCAAACTGAATCTTTAAATCCGCTCTGGATCTTTAAAAGTCCACTTTGGATCTGGACAATTAATATTTACTGATTTTAATTTTAACCTTTGTGTAAACTCAAGAAAATAGCTTAAAATTTGAACATTAAATTCTTAAACACTTAAACATGGATCAAGTGAACAACTGAAAGTTTTTGTAATAAAAACATCCAGCATTTTACTGAGATTGACATCTGATGTGTCTTCATGTAACTTATATAATAATTTCCATAGTAAAAGAATTCTTAATGTATTCTACATGAGAAGCAATAATTAATGAGATTTTACTCCTGCATTTTTTTGCAGTTATGATGAGCAGGTCCGGCAAATAGTTGAAGCTGAATGGCCCAGTATCAAAGAGCAGAGGGAGATTTCTGGTAAAGGGCACAAACAAGGCGAAGCAGAGACACTGACCAGAGGAAGCAAAGGCCCTCTCTTGTTGAAGGAATCCTGCCACTGTGTCTTATTTCTCTATTTATGATGGGAAGGATTGGGCATGCAGAAAGGCTTTCTGAGTGAGACCCTATTGACCTAGACTTAGATACCTACAGTAGCCAGGCAAGATCTTCCCATGCAGATTTTCAAAGTTTCTGCACCATCTGTGGCTGTTTGAGTAATGTAAGTATTTGCTTTAGACCTGTTTACTAGACACCGGAAATTTAGGAGAAAGACGTGTCTAAAATTGTTCTGAGCCCTATATAAAGATTTCTGTGACTTCTATGAGCATTTTTTTCAATGGTACAGAAGAACACTGAAGTTATCTTAAGTAATAGAGAAACATGATATACAGAGAAGTCTAACAGTATGTCTGGAAACATACAGGGCCTTCATGTTTTCCTTTTGGTTTCTCTCCCTTACATATGCATATCTTATGCATAATCTTGGCTTCTTTGCTGGTATTTTTTTCTTCCTAAGGAATGGCATACCATGTCTCAGACTAGTAGAAAAAGAAAACTTAGCAATAAAAACTGTTAGTTACTAAGAGTTACTTATTTTTACTTTATACCTTGTCTAAAGAGGGTGATTTTGTAAAGAATGGCCATATTATGCCATCGCCTGCCAAAATCAAGCAGATACTGGGCCAAATCTAAACAGACAAAACTTTTTTCATGCTTTTCCCGCTTAATCTGCTATTTGAAAAACTTCAGTGACATCTGCCTCTAGATTAGATAGATGTGTCTTGTTTTTATCTGAATGAGCACTTCCCCACCAACTTTCCAAGAGAAATTCAGTCAGACAGGGACTGAAGGGAAGCAATCCTTGTGTATGAATCCAGGTCAGCTTGGGATGGGGAGTTCCTTGGAGGATGGCACTCAGAAACTCCCATACACACGCTGGCTGGGGGGCAAGCTAAAAGGTTTTAGACTAAAACATGGGATTATTCCAAGACATCACTCCTTTTCTTTCCTCAAGTCATGTCTCCTCCATACAGATCTACAAATAGTGAAATAAAATAAAGTTTCTTTTAAGGCTTGGCATCATCTTTCATGTGTAAAGCCTTCTGCTCTTATCATAAGGTCTCATGATCTCATCAAATGACTCCAACAATTCAACCACTGCCTTGACTTTTTATAGACACATTGTTCTTTGGTGTCTCTACTCTATTTTTGAAACTGCTGATATTGCCTACCTCACAGTCTTCTATGGAAACATTCCAGAAGTTCACTAAGTCCTGTGAAAAAAGGGGTTACTTTTATCTATTTTAAGCCAGTTTCCCAAAGTGCCTCGAGTGTTTGCAGTAATGTGTGGGTGAGGATTCATGGTTCTGCACTCATTTTGTGCAGCACCTTCACAATGTAAAGCTCAAACACATTTCCCTCACCTTTCTACTTCTTGAACTGAGGAAGAAAAAAGAAGAAAGTAAAGATGAAGACTGAGAAAAAAACTCTTTAGTCCCTTCTCACAGAGCCGTTTTTTTTCCTCTGTCATTTTAGTAGTTTTGCTCTGTACCTTCTTTAATATGTCACTCCTGCTCTGCAGAGATGAACTATGCATGGTAACCAAGGTTTTATGCTGTTAATACCTTTCATTTCTGTTTTCAATGCCCTTCAAATGTGTTGCCTTTTTTAGCTGTTGCTTCACAGGGAGCCATGATACTTTGAAAGCAGCTGTATTTTCCTTAGGAACAGTACTTTCACACCTTGAGGAAGGTTACGGTCTGAAAGCAGAGGCTGCCAGATTTCACTCTTATAGCAATAGTCAGTAAAAAGAGGACTTATGAAGTTGATGAAAAGTCATCACTTTAATACCTAAAGGTGGCCTTCAAGAAGGCTGAATAAGGACTTTTTACAAGGGCGTGAAGTGATAGGATAAGGGGGAATGGCTTTAAACTGGAAGGTAGATTTAGATTAGATATTAGGAAGAAATTCTTTGCTGTGAGGGGCTTGCGATTTTGGCATAGGTTGCCAGAGAAGCTGTGACTACTCCATCCCTGGAAGCGTTCAAGGCTAGGTTGGATGGGTTTTGACCAGCCTGGGCTAGTGGAAGGTGTCCCTGCCCGTGGCAAGGGAGTTTGAACTAGATGGTCTTCAAGGTCCCTTCCAACCCAAATTATTCTACTATTCTGTGACTCTATAATTAAGAAATAAATCTTTTCCAAGTTTCATATACTTTGTTGGATGCAAAAGAAAAATATCTTGTCATAAATACGAAGCATAAAAAAATATTTTGCCTCTGTTTTTCCAAGAATTTTGATGCGCTACAACTTTTTCTTCTTGCAAGTTCTAAAAGACGATTTACAACCCCTTTCACTCATAAACTTTTTTTTTTTTGGAGAGATAATTTTCTCTTGTAACTTAGATACTCTGTAATCCAAACCTACTGCTGTACTCTAAAATTTCTTTCAACTACTATATCTCCCAGAACTCACTGCCAGGGGCTAAAGCCATGTGTTATATAGTACTGAAGTTGATCTTTGTATCACTGAGAAGGCTTTATTTTATTTTATTTGACACAATAATATTTATTAACTTCAAAGCCACTCACAGAATATACTATACCTGAAAAATTGCACCTACGGCATGGGAAAAGGGGCTTTGTTTTGAAGGAGGTTGAACCAAATCCTAAAGTAATCATTAGAAATACAGATTCTGTGCTTTGATATCTCTAGCAAAGCTATGTGCTGTTTGATTATCAATCAGAACACACAAGAAAAATGGTTGTTGAGTCATGTAGAGAGATAAAACTGACTGCAACAGGTATTTATTGGATATATTACTGCTAGTTACCTCATACACACTGGAATTTGTTTTCATGTGGCTAAATGGTTTAATGATCTTTAGAAACATTTCTAGACTTCTGAAACAAGCATTTCTCTTAGTTACAGCCTGGATTTCAGTTCAGTTTTGCAATCTAACAAAAGAAAGGGCTCTGTGGATGTCAGTTATGAGAAAGAGTATACTGATAGTCCTTTGTGGGCAGGTGCCTAGCAATAGACATAAGAAGAAAGCTATTATGATATTAACATCTGGATCCAAGCTGGATCTTGGCTTTAAGTGGAAATGATGAGGATACTCCCCCATGTGGAAGAGAAAGTGTGCTTACAGCTGGGTATTCTTGTTCCCCCCACCGCACTAACACATCAAGGTTGTACACTAAGAATTCCTGCAGTAATTATTCTGGAGGAAGAATATTTGGGGCTGTCATTTTACCGTGAACGATTACTGAATTAAAAAACTGACAATCCAGGGACAATATGAAAGTTCCAAATGTGACCACTGAGTGGCAATCAGAGCATACTCTTGAAAAGTCTGGGTTCCTTCTCTTGGGCTGAGCAGTAAAGAGACGGCCAGATTTTCTGTGTCCTTCGCAAGCAGTTATCGTGGCTCCTGAATTACATGTGGTTTGTAAGGAATCCATGTGTATCTGCACAGGTAGAGGAACTGTGCTGGAATGAAGGTGCTGGTTAGTCCAAAACTGTTGCCAAAGAATGAAAGAGGACGGCAAGGCTTAAGGAAGCTGGAACACCCAGCACAACTTCAGACTGTCCTGCATATGCAGCCTTATCCAGCAATGGAGAACTAGGACCTTGGAGAGGCGCTCTGTTCACTACCCTGGACCCCTTATAAGGCTGCCTCCTGTTTTGCATATCCATGGTGTGTTTTGAGGATGATAATCAGCTCACAAGGTCAAGAATATTTGTGCTTAGTTTTCAAAAATTGCATGGCACCATCTATATTGCAACTAGCTCTGAAGAAAACCTCAAGCTGAGGTTTCTTCAACTTTCATGCTTTCCCAGCAACATGTTCATCATCAATATTTCAAAAGTGGAATGGACTTTCTCTTAAAGTTACCGTATTCTGTCAGAGTCATCAAGTATTTTGTTTGCCCAGAATTTCTTGGAGTCTATTCCATGAAACATTCTGTTTCAAAATGCACCATTACAATCTCAAAGAAGAATCTAGAACAGCTTCATTGTGTTCTGTACTTTTTCACATACACGTATACAAGCACCCAGAGAGATATTTAAAAAAATATAAAAACAGCTTCAAACTCACAAGTATTTACAGTTTTTTCCTATAAAGTTTTTTGTAAAACATTTTCTATATGTCTTTTCATGTCTTGTAATTAGTATTTATTGAAGTGACTGGGCTAAAAAGGCATTTAATAAGATTTCAACTAATTAAATTCTTATATTTCCAGCTAGGAAACCGTTTTCCTTAGAGAGAAAAAGAAAACAAAAACTTCTAAATTAAATCGATATATATTTTTTTAAATTTTACAAATATCTACTGCCATGTTTGGAAGGTTCTCATTTGTTGCTATTCAAACATGGTGTTTGAACATTTCTGTTTGGAAAAGATGTCATTAAAACCTCCCCACTTTCCTCAAGAAAAATTAAGGCAAACCTTTGTATAAGGAATCTCCAAGAAACTTAGGAGAGGATTTCAGTTATGAGTTAGCATCCTTATATAGGTAAAGAGGAGAAACTGTGTTGCTTGAAATAAAATGTTTTTTCTAGGCAATATTTTTCAGTAGGTGTTATTTTAAGCAAAGGACATGCTGAACTGACAGATTGGACTTCAAAATCCCAGGCTACACCTTGATGTTTCCTAGCAGATATAGCCCTCATCAGGGTGCATGATAACTTTTTAAATTTGACCTGTACCCAAAACTGAGTTATACCAAAAAGACTCTCAAGCTCTCAAAAAGTCTTTCTAGAGGCTGGGTTTGAGCAACTTTTCTGAGCTTGAAGGACACTCTAGAGCCCACATGAGCTAAAAGGAGTTGTGGCAGTGATATTATTTCTCTGATCAGAGTTTCCACATTGATTTCATGGGGAGCAGGATTTAGTAGTACAGTCCACTATTTTTAGTAGGATTATCACAATTTTTTCGCTCATTAAGAACACAAAACTCATTAAGAAGGACATCCAGCTCTCCAGGGAGCTCGCTACGGTTATCAGTAATAACAGGCCTTGAACTCTTGCTGTGATGGGGCAGCCACAGGGTAGCCTCCTTCTCTGGGCAGCCTGTGCAAGTGCCTCACCACCCTCACAGTAAAGAATTTCTTCCTTATATCTAATCCTGCCCTCTTTCAGTTTGAAGTCATTACCCTTTGTCCTATTATTCCATGCCCCAAAAATTCCTCTCCAGCTCTCTTGTAGCCCCTTTAGGTACTTCATAGTGCTAGAAGGTCACTCTGGAACTTTACCTCCTCCAGGCTGAACAAGCTCAGCTCTCTCAGCCTGTCTTCGTAGCAGAGGTGCTCAAGGCCTCTGACTTTCTTCATGGTTTCATCTGTATGTGCCCCAGCATGTCCATGTCCTTCTCATGTTGGGATTGCAGAGCTGATTGCAGTACTCCGGGTGGGATGTCATGATTGTAGGGTAGAGGGGAGAATCACCCCTCTCAATTAAGTTTTGTGCTGCACAGATGTGAGTTTTGAGAGCATAAAAAACCTGTGAGATTTAATTAGGGAACTTTGCGTTATATGCCAAGTATAAATATTGCTTATAAAAATCTTTCTTTTTTATTTAACAACTGTATATATATGTTGCTGTTTTCCCCACAGACAAGTAGAGAAACGACACAAAGTCCAGGCTCAGGGATAAATGGATGGTGGTTTAATGAACTCTCAGAAGGCTTTTATATGTTAGTTCTTAAAGTGTATTAAGTGGCATAAGGTAATTGGTTTTTGCCATCCACCTCCTAAGGGGATTGGTCCAGTTCTAAGACACACATCTCTGAAAGTTTTTCTAGTTAGAACCATAACAATCCAAAAACAATCCACAGCTGCAAGTTTACAAAACTGTAACATTGTTTTCTCTTACTTGCATGGGAAAGACAGAACTCTCACAAAAATGCTGCAGAGAGCTGAAGAAATTCTCTGCTAAAGCTTTTTCAGCATCCATATATATATACACAAAAAATACATTAATGCATGCCTTATATATAAACCAATCTCATGAAACCACAATGCACAAAGCAAGACAAAGTAATGGTATTTCTCTCTCTGTAACTAATGAAGTGTGTCTCTCATACTTTTTAGCAACACAATTAGCATGAGTCCAAATGCCAGTTAGTGCTCAGCGTTCTGCAAGATGTGGGCCATTGACACCTTTCAGGACTTGTCGCAAAAACAAAGCCAAATTCGTATTTCAAGTGTATTACAGCGAATGATAAGTACTTGCCGTATGGAAACGTGACCTTTAGGAATGAGTTGTGATTTATAAAAAGTGTTAGATGATGCCCTAAATGTTTTGTAGTCACCCAGAGAATACTTTGTACAGCTACTGAACAGTATAAGAGGCTATTTTAAAAAATTTAAGCTTAGACCTTTTCTGCAGAAGAGTTAATTTAATGCAATCCTTGGTGATATTAAATCAGAAATATTTATGTGGAGATATTCTGCTTTTTATTTAATCCCAGACATATTTTATGTGGCAGGACAAGACAGGATAAAATTTAGCCGAACTCAATGCAGTAGAAGGCACTGTCAGGACTCATTCCTTGCTACCACTGTAAGTACCATTATGGTATAACTGGATTTCACCTCCTGGTGCAACTGAAAAGGGATTCAGAGGAGAAAATCAGTAGTGTACTTGTCTCACTAGTAGGACACATTCAATTTCTGTTTTGTATTCAAGTACAGTTTGGAGAGCAGAACCTGTCTTTGGTTTACTCCTACGACTAGAAGGTGGCAATCCAAACAGTGGCGAGGGTGGAAGGAAGCTTGTAGTGAAGTTCCTTCTCAGATACTAAGGATGATGCTACATACCCATCAAGGAAAGTAGTTATTCTCCAGTGACAGGAAGAGCAGGCAGAGATTTTAACTTCAGAAGGTATTTCTTGAAGTTACAATGCCTTTCAGAAGTACTGTCAGTTTGGAGTAACTTCTACAGCCTGTGTTCTTACACCCAGACTAGTTCTTAGTCAAACAATACTTCACTGTGACATATATATCTACAGCACTCTCAGTTCTGCTTAACCTATTCTTAAATGCCAGACCCTCCTGTAAATATAGTAACATAGCAAACACAACTAATATTTCTCCTATTCATGCAACCTGTCTATTCTCTGAGTAGTGCACTTAGCAGTTTAACTTGTCAAAACGTGCGCTATTTGTTCAATCCTACTTCTGTTACCTGCATTTTACTTCTCTCTGCTACTTCTTCCTGCCTGCACACTATCTCAATCTCAGCTGCAAAGTCCTTAGGGCAGGGCACATTCTGCATATGAAACTTCTTGGACCCTCAGTCCTATTTCAGGCTATACAGGAATAGCAGAATCCACGTTCTTTTGTTAATTATGATAATTCTGTAGAATCAAATGAAAGTTACTGGCAGAGGCAGGAAATGTTTTTAATTCTGATTAGCTGTGTTTTAAATCTATGGAGAAAACAAAAAAAACCCAGGAAATTGATTATAAAAATTTGCCTGGATATAAAGTACCTGTATCCCATGTGGCTTCCCAGGAAATGAAAAAGCTGTCTGTTCCAAGTGAGAAGTAAACCACAGTGGCTGGTCCAGAATGATCATGGAAGAGAAACAGCAGCACATGACAGGTCTCTACTGACAGTGAATGACACCTCACTTTATATCCTTACTGCCAGATGATAGAGACATTTTTGATACTGCTCAGTATGCACAGATCAGGCTTTGTCAAATGTACAGTCTGTGATTGTGGCATCAGTTGCAAGCGATATTAAAGAGTTGCAAACATTTGAAATGATTAATTTTTTCACTCCAGAAATATGTATTTTCCAGAACACAGCAGCTGCCATAAAGGAATAGAATATTAAATTTCTCTCAGACAAAAAACTTAATGTAAACCTTCCAAAGCAATTTGATCATAATTTGATGGCAGATGGCGCTCAGAAATGCAGGCTAAGTCAGCACTTGACCTATCTGTAGGCCATGAAATTGAGAGATCCTTCTTGCAGTGTGAAGGAAAGATTTGGTTTCATTTGTGACTACATTGTGTTCAGCTTCTGCAAAATAGTATTGTGTGCAGGACCGTTAACAGTAGTGGAAATTTTAAGAAAATGAACAAGCTCCCAGTCAGAGCCACAACAGAAAAACAAAATTTCTTTTTGTTGATTGTATACCTCTGGATACTTTCTGGGATTCATGGGGAAAAATACTACAAGGTGTGATTTATTGTCAGGTGTGTTTTCCCTTTATTTCTTGATTACACGAGTGTGTGGATATAAATTCTTGATTCTTTAATTCCAGTGTGTTTCCCACCAGGTCTCTTCATGTTTTGCAAAAGAGAAAAAAAAGGAAAAAAGAATCCCATAAATGTCAGAAATTCCAAACCAAAAACTCTTTTCAATTGGAAATTTTGAAGCAAAAATGTTTACAATTATTTTGGGATGTGGAATAAGAAATACAACAGGCATTAATAAGATGTATTAACAAGCTATAGATCAATAATACTGGCTCAGAACAATCATTTCCTTTGCCCCACGTTCCCTGGTTTTCCCTCTCTTAAACCACTTTTTTAAGGAAAAATGCTTACTAAGAATGAAAATATCTGCAGGTTTCTGCATCCAGGACTTTTAAGAATACAATATGGAAGATGCTTGTAGAACCAGAAGATTAATCTCATGCAGTTGGTGTTAAGCTGGGTCTTATTTATTGGAATATACCTGAAAAGCATTAACTTCATAAAAACATGTGATCATGGGGAAATAGTATGTATTTTTCTTACCTCCCCCTCAAAAAATGTAAAATCCTATTTGCCTCAAAGCATCCTTGTCTCATTTCTGGTATGAATCTCAATTTGCAATATCAACACTACAGGAAAATATTTAACGTGTGCCTTGTGAGACGAACAAAAATCATCATCATTGTTTCTGGGTATGAACATACACTATGAAATTAGTTCCTTCCTTGTAGACTTTTCAATGTAGGTTTAAAATAATGGTAACAGGTGGATTCAAACAGATGGGAAGAGAACGAGTTATTAGTATTGGAACAGTACACTAGAGAAAATGTGTTGTTGTTTAAGCATTGACTAATTAACAACTCATTTAAACAGTCTTGGTGCATATGTTTCAAACTTAATAATATCCTGCTAAACCCAGACTACCTGTGGCTAAACTTAACAGGTAGAGAAAAGATTATGTCCAATATAGAATTTGGAGCAGGCCTTGGGAGGTATATTTACCTTGAGAAAGCAGGAATAAACACATTTTTAAGAGAATGAAATGCTACTTAGTACATACATACTGCTGTTCCACATGACACTTGTAATAACAGTTCTTCCTTGGATGACTGACAATTTCCAACAATTTGCACCCAGATTAGATGATATTAATATTTAATTCCTTTCTAGTAGTACTTAAGTGAACTCAGATTCACCTCACTTACTTAGGCATCTAAAGATCTTAGTTTAGGAGCCTGGTCACCAAAGACAATGCACATCCTCATAGCTCTCCCTTTTTCTTTAATTTGCGGTAACGCTTATGAAGATTTTAGGGCAGCATCTCACTCAGGAGGAAATTTAAACAACTCTGTGAACTGAGAGATCCGTTCATAAAAGAAGCATTAGTCGCGATGATTAAGCAAGCACAACAGGAGCAAGTTACAAGAGAATATTTCCAGATATGATGACAAACTCTTTCCTATTATATAAATTAGCCATAGACCGTCGCTGCTAAGTATCACCCATGAGTGAAACCAGTTGTTATCCCCTCAAAAATAATGTCATGTAGTCTAGGAGTAATGTAAGAGTTAGTTGAATAGAAAAGGTGATTTTTAATGTCTTTTGCAAGCTGCTGCTCTTTACTCAGAGAAAATAAGTGCAGCTTGACATGAATGCATGCTACAAGACAACACATTCTTAACTTTCATCAGTCTCATGTATCATAGACTCCCAGAACGGTTTGGATTGGAAGGGACCTTAAAGATCCTTGGTTGCAATCCTCCTGTCTGTTATAAACCTCCCCAGAAGGTGAGAGTAGCTGAGGGTCTTGCTAATATATCTCTTGGAATGGGTTAGAGTAAAATGATACTGGATAACCAGTGTATATTGTAGATGTATATTTTAGAGAAATTTCGTTGTAATGGAAAGGAGGTACATAGCCCTTTTAGTTATTATCTATAGTAATACAGCAATATAAAAGTCTGAGGGAAATATACATAGAAAAGAAAGAAAGAGAAAGAAAGCATAAGAGTAGGTAGCAGAGAGGAAAGATATCACCACCCATAGATCCAGCAATGAGACTTGATTGTTGATAGTTGCAGCCTTGATCCATCGAGGAAGGAGGAAGCCCAGGAAATAAAGAGCTCAATGGGATAATATGCATTCAGGTTCAGGTGGAAATGCTCAGGTACCTCTCCTGGATCACACTGTGGATCATGTGCAGTTGTCTGGTGGAAGGCCCCAGAAATTAATCTGTGGGAGCTTTGGTGGTTGGTGGTACTTGCAGATGCTGTCTGTCCCAAGACTTGGGGTGATATGTGTACAAGCAGTTGCTTATTTTCCCACAGTTTGCTATAGTTTGGCACTGTTTGCCACAGTTTGCCAGAATTTTTGTCCAGATGTGCTAACAAGACCTCACCTGGAATTAGTGCCTTCCTGCTGCAAATTCCTGCCTGTGCTTATCTGAAGTTCCTGCTGTGGTGGCTTTCTTATGGCAAGTTCCTTGTGACCTTCTGTGCTTGAGACAGACAGTTGTGATCTTCAAGTCTTTACACTGAGGTTGACCAGGTTACTCAAGCCTGGTCTTGAACACTTCCAGGAGTGGGACATCCATAACTTCTCTGGGCAACCCATGCCAGTGCCTCACCACCCTCATAGTAAATAATTTCTTCTAATACCTAATGTAAAGCTTCCTCTTTCGGTTTAAAGTCATTCCCTCTTGTCCCATCACTGCATGCTTTTATTAAGGGTACCTCTCCAGCTTTCTTGCAGCCCTTTTAAGTACTGGAAGGTGCTCTAAGGTCTTCTCAAATTCTTCTCTTCTCCAGGCCGAATAACTCCAATGCTCTCAGCCTGTTAGCTGATCATATTCCTGATTGTTCCTATAAGGCGAACCTAAATGAGAACTTATTCTTCAATCCCATTGAATTAATGTAATCCTCTTAGGCATTAAGTCATCTGAGTTAGTATCTTGAATTAGGTGTGGCCATTCTGAAAAGTATCTGATACATTCCAGGTTGTGTTTAGCTCCGTAAAACTTTAGAGAACCTCCAAGGACAAAACAGAAATTGAAGTGTCCTTCTGTAGACATCCCAAGTTTTGTCTTAGAAGATGCAGACTTTAACACAATAAGGGAATACACACTTATGTAGAAAAATTACACATAAGCTGGGACATAAAGCATAGCAAACTATCACTTTAGGAATGCTGGATTGTCCCTACATAATTTTGTATTAATTTATTTGTACATAGGTGTGTTTTCCTGCTGCTAATTCCTTTTGACAAGTAGGAGTTCTGGCTCTTATCTCGGAAACAGCTTTTGTCGGCAGGCAGAAGGGCAGAGATTTTACTGAGAGGCAGAACATGAGCTAATGTTCCCCCAAAGAGCAATGATGAGGTTATATGTCTATGCTTCTTGTACTGATGGCATCATTACCTTATTGTGATGGTAATATTTGTACAAGGAATTGATAACAAATGATGCTGAGTGATCAGACAATGCTATCAGCCAAACAGAATGCTAAAGCAGCATCACTCCTGTGGAACACAATTGGTCTAGTAATTCTAGCACAACCCTCGCTTGGTTTCTCAAGGACAAGATTAATTGCTGCTGGAGAAAAATCTTGATTGAATTGCTTATAGTTAAGCTGGTCTATCACATCATAATTTAAATGCATGTTTTTATTGGTTATAGGCAGCCTTTTAGTTGCAGCTGAAATTGTAATTGAGAAATTGGTCCAGATCATTTTTAGTGTCTTCTCAAAAATTGCAGAGACATTTCTCTAAACAAAATTATGAGGCTATACCTACAGTTGTAAGATGTTGGATGAGACAAGAGTAGTAGACAGTAATATCTAAGAGTAATTTCTAAAAGTTTAGTCTTATGGCTACGTTTTACTGCACACAGTGCTTCACATCTGCCTCTTTTCCCTTGCTGACAATCTATAAAATGAAAGAATTTTATTTACTCCTAGGCTTCTGAAGACTTAAAGAGTTATATGGAAGACTTGATCTCTAGCACTATCTAACTTAATGGATAATGAAAGGGGCTCTTACACAGGACAGTCCAGAGCAATAGGTTTAGCTTACTCAGACACAGTGTTTCTTTCTGAGGTGTGTGATAAAAGCTTCATTTCTCCTTTCATAGATGAGGAAAGATCACATTGTCAGCGTATCTTGCACATCAACACAAAGCAAAAAATCAAATCAGCACAAAAATAAATAGTATATTTCCCTGTCTGCTTCACTTGCAGCCTTGTCAAGTTCTCTCTCAGCACTAAAGGAAGTTGAAAACCACTGGAAGTTTTTTATCATTGTCTTAAATGAATGGCTTTGGGCTGGAAATTGGTCTGTACAGAACCGTGTCTTTCCTTCTGGCACTGCGGTAGTTGTTGAATCTGTTCGCCTCTATCTCTCTGGTCTAATCACTAATATGCTTCCCTCCCTCCTGCCCTCTAAAAGTGGGATCAGTACTCACCAAGCCTTGGGTAGAGTTTTGGCTCTTAAAGCTGGATATATTTAGGCCACCATATTATGTTCATCACAAAGATTTGCTTTCACAAATACCTGTGGGGATAGTAATACTATAGGCAGCTACAGATGCCAAAGGTCTGAGGCCCTGAGGTCTTACAATAATTACTTTGAAGTCTGAAATTAAGAGAGGACAATGTGAGTGAGGAATTGCCTTGGTGGCTGAAAGGGAATTGTATGTCCAAAGAAAGCCTTGGAAAATTACCTTTGAAGTACAGTCCGTGAAAGAGATCCAACTAAAATCTAAGTGTTGAAAAAACTCCACTCAGAAATTTTTATTGATGAATTCTATCTGGTTCCTTGAGACTATCAGCCATTGCCTGGGCTGAGCAGTGTCTCTCTATGCAGGAGGTAGGTGTACAAGTAAATGCAGGCTCTGAGAAGTATAGTTAGCTGAACAGATGAGAAAGCCAAAAACTGGCAGCAATTTAATTAAAAAGGAGCTCCTGATTGATGATGTGGTGGAGAATGCACAGAATGGAGTCTCAATGACTTCATACCAATGAATTTAAGGTGAGGGAAGTGGGTTTTCCAAATTGTACTAAGGTGACAGTGAAGTTAGCTCTAGGAAATAGAGACAGGAGATAAGAAGGTGTTAAAGGAAGCAGAAGGAATGAGGAGATGGCTATTATTTTTGTGGACAAATGAAATAACAGGCTGGTCTTGGCTCTGGAGTCCCAGTCTTCATTGTATTCAGTTACTCCAGTGCTCCCTTGGATGCCAGTGGGCTATGCCAAAAAGACTTTTTCAAAAAAATCATCAAGACAAGGATTTGTGAGCTAGCAAGGGCCAGGAAAACTTTCCAAGTAGGCATCTTTTCTACGGTCCCTCTGTTTGAGTGAGAGGGTTGAATGCCACGGCTGTTCCCTCTAAGAGGAACTTTTTCCCAGCAACTGGCCTGATCACACTGACATATAGCTCAGCTGATATTTCCTCCACATTTAGAAGAATGCAGAAGAGCCTGACAGCTGGTATTAGATCATACAGATCACTCTTTACAAGCTCTAGTCCTTCTCCCAACTGAAATGTTCCACACAACTGTTAAGGACAGAATGGCTACTTGTATTTTTTATATATGCACTTGTTGAGAGAGTTCCTACTAAGAGGGTACAGGCAGTCCTGTATGTGTGATTCCTAAGGGATATCTGCCTTTCATTTTTTATACCCCATCTGAAATGATGATACCCCATCCCTGGAATTATTCAAGGCCAGGCTGGATGGGGATCTTAGGAACCTGCTCTAATGGAAGATATCCCTGCCCATGGCAGAGAAGTGATGATCTTTAAGGTCCCTTCTAGCCCAAACTATTCTATCATTCTATGAAATATTGCAATACTTTGTATTTCTTCAGTTTTAAGTGCATATGACAGACTCAAGGGCAGTTTGGCCGTGTTGGTCCTAGACGTAAATGCAGATTTAGTATGCTTCAGCAGACCTTTCTAAATTTATTTTCTCTCCATTTCACCTGTTTTTCCCCTTTTTTCATGACATTGCCTATAAAGACTTTGTGAAGCTCTTAGAGCTAACTCTGAAAGAAGCAGAGAATGAAATATCGTCACACATATTCGCTCATGCAGAGGATGGCCTCCTCTGTGCTGCAGAATTTTCTTTGTGCTGTTCAGATGCCTAAAGTACAAAAAAAGATGCTATAAAAAATCTACCAAGGCTAGAAGAACCTCTACAGAACTACTCAATTTTTATAAAAGAGAAACAGAAGCATTATTTTCTCTCAACATTTTTAATATCATATAGTTTATCTCTCTCTCTTCCTGAAAGCTTTCCTAGAGTCCTTTGGAAAAAATGAGTCACTCTCACACGCATCAACTTTCAGATCCTTTTAGAATAACGTGCCTTTTTTTTTTTTTTAAGCTGGGAACTTCTTCAAATAAATGTTTTCTCCTTGAAGGATTTTAAATGCTTAATAGTCCCAAGATGTTTTTAAATACTTGGACTATTTAATTAAAAAAATTCTCCGCCTTTCTCAAGGGTTATCAAAAATCCCCTTTAATGACGCGCTGAAGTGAAAAAGTCATCACGGGTAGAAAGAGGGACTTCAATGGGAAAGAGGAAGTCTATGTTTTTTTCTCCTTTGGAAAGTTCCTATAGACAGTCTGGTCATTCTCTGAAGCTGCTGTTTATCGAGGAATAGCATCTCACTTGATACAAGGAGTTGTGTATGAAACAGTGAAACTCTTAAGTGCTGAATGAATCACTGTTAGAACCAAATTTCTGGAACCTGATGTTCAAATATTCTCACCCAGAATCTTGTTTAGTTTAAAGATGTCACAGAACATCTCAGAGCAGCACACATCTGGATCCCTCCTGGATGGCTGTATTTTTACCCGTGCCATTAGTTCAATGCCATGGCATTATTAGTGCCATACGTTTTTGGCTAAATATGGAGGTGTTTATCCTGTGATTATTTATGCCCTGCTATTTAACTCCAAAAATGCCAGTTTTTGCTTCTTCCTGCTTTAGTTCAGCTTTAATTTCTGCTGCATGCTGTGCTGTTTACTTTGGGTTCCTGTAGGCACTGCCCAGGACAGATCACATAACCACAAATTGCGTATTGTGTCTGTGCAGCACTGCAGCTGAAGCAGTTTGGAAAGCCATATGAAACAACAGATCGTAGCTTGAAAGGCCCATGAAGTAATTTAATGTACTTTGGAGATATCTCCGGAGACTGCTGGTGTTAAATATGGAAATCCCGGTGTTCTTTTGCTTCCTCTCCTTTCAAGCTAAAACATCCTTCAAGCTGTATGATTTCAACATACTTCTAGCTTGAAACTGTCTATCATTTCTGCACATGCTGAAAAGTTCAAGAGTTGCCTAAAAATGTTAAAACTTCTACTTATTCTGTCTTTAAACTTGCATAATACTCAGAATTAATCTAACCCCTTCTTCCCATGAGGAATATAAAATGTTTTGAGAAAAAGGAAGAGACAGAGGGAAGGAAGGAAGGAAGGAAGGAAGGAAGGAAGGAAGGAAGGAAGGAAGGAAAGAAGGAAGGAAGGAAGGAAGGAAGGAAGGAAGGAAGGAAGGAAGGAAGGAAGGAAGGAAGGAAGGAAGGAAGGAAAGAAGGAAGGAAGGAAGGAAGGAAGGAAGGAAGGAAGGAAGGAAGGAAGGAAGGAAGGAAGGAAGGAAGGAAGGAAAAGAGAGGAAATAAGAAGAAAACAAAAGAGAAAGAAGATAAAGCAGAAATAAGAGAAAGAGAAAGAGAAAGAGAGAATGAGAGAAAGAGAGAACAAGAGAAAGAAAGATAGCACTTACCCCTTTGTTCATACAACCTAAATTTAGCCTCCAAGGCACTGTTTGTAGGAGAAAAGCCCCAGATTGTCCTCATGATCTTAACAGGATCAGTCCTTTGTTAATAATGATCTGCCAAAAAACTTTGTTTATCCCAGATGCATTCTACTGGATCCAGTCCATATGTGACAGTACCAGCAAAAATAAATGTGTCTGTCTCTTGTCAGAATGGCCACTATGTTTTCATATACTTCCTAGGGAACAAATTCTGCAATTTATAAGCCAGTATTACATAGCAAAGATAAATAGTTAACTAAGCTTCAGTATGTCTAGACTCAACACTTTAGCCTGGAATGCATTCTCAGACTTGCAGAATTATTTTGACAATTGAATTATCTGGGTCAGAGTTACTCAAGCTTTTGAAAATATACAATTATACCGAATATTGTGAAAGTACAGGCTAGTACAGGTTTCATACTAGACTTCTACTGGTTCATCTTTACAACTGGGCAACGGTATGATAATAGTCATCCTTTTAAGACACTGAATTGCTTATCCAGTACTTGAAAGAATTCGGATAAGCAAATACATACCAGACTGACATGTTTATAATGGATTTTGCTGTGTGTCTCATGTAAAATTTGGAAAAGGTTTGTACTATTTTCTAATTCCTGCAAGTGTTTGGAATTAATATTGGGTTTTTATGGACTAGGTCACTTATTGAAATAAATAAAATTACTAAATACATGAGAGTAATTTGCAATTAAGTTACCGTCATCGTGCCAATTTTCATTAAATCAATGCATTGGAATTAATAATCACTTAGAGAAGTACAGTAGAGAAATGGCAAATATATCTCACATCTATAGGTAATTAAACACATGCTCAACTTTAACCTTCAGTACATTGATGAATGACTTCAATGTTTTGTAGAAGACAAGTTTGGTTTAGCATAGGTGATAAGGGGAAAAAGATGCCGATAAATCTGTATCACACAAACCATGACCACAACCTGAGGGAAGAGGAAAGAAAAGTTGGAAACAACAAATGAGTCTGTATGTTCTCTCAGAGCAAGGAAAGGGGGTAAAAATACTCTGTTCCATGCAATGAAGAGATGAGTTAGGTAGTTGCTTATCGTCCCTGTCAGCACTAATAATCAGAGAGGGACAAAAGGAAAGAACAGGATACAAGGGCAATTGATGAGTCTTTAGGGGCTGTAAATTAAGGAAACAACTGTGACTTTTATCTAGGTCATTCTGAGGAAACTATCTGAAGGGATGAAATTGACTGATTTGCCCAATAAGAAACTTGCTAAAACAGAAATAGCAACAGAATCAGTCAGTGGGAACTTTATTGCTTCACAACAGTACTGAAGAATATTCCCTGATTTCGCATGCAAAGAAATTGAGGTTGACAATATCTACTGATTCAACTGCTAGCACCTTCTCACTGCCCTCCCCAACAGCTGGATTAGTCCTAAATGTCAAAAGCGTCCAGTTCTCAAAATTTGGCCTGAAGGCTTAAAATAGCAATTAATTTCTTCATTCACACTGCATGCTAATGAGCAGAACCATAATTTTCTACCTTTAGAATTACTTAATCATTTACTTAAACAAGGCTGTCCAATCCTTTTTGTATTTAGTATTGCAATGACAAGAGTATCTTTTATGTTCTTTCATGAATTACAGGTATATTCCTAATAGTCTAAGAGGTGGTGACAGAAATTCATACTTACGAATTCTGTAGAAAATTTTTCAATGACATTGAATTTCTTGCATGTAATAGATCTATTATTTCAGGCTACAGACCTTGTTGGTGGAAGAGTGTGTGTATTTCTGGATACGTATGTTCAAGACTGCGCTTTTGTGGTACCTTTATTTAATGATCAGGGATATATTTAGGAGTCACCTTCACTTGTCAACACATTTTCTGTTGAACTGAGTCAGATATTTCATACTCAGTTTTGCTTCTAATGAGTTGACAAAGCTCAGCTATAAATTTCAAGCTGCATTCAAGTTAGCTTTTAAAATATTTTTTGGGGGCATAAAATTGGTGTTGTTTATGTGTTTCACTTAACATAAATAATGTATCAGTTTATCTTAAGCTGAATAATTCAAATCAAATGTTGGTAAACTGTGAAAGCCTTTTTATATGGAGATTCAGAAAGAATCATACCTCCTTTGAGACTTATGCTGAATGTGTTCACTGTGGACCTTTTAACATTTTTTAAAAGATCTTTGTTGATATTATGCATGTCTTTTTCATTCTGTTGGGGGAAAAAATCACTTTTGTTGCTGCATGACAGATGGTAACCACAAAAGAAATCAAATTAGATGTGTTTGAAACACATCATATGAATTTAAATTTTGTACACCGATGTTTCACAACAAGCAGCGTTTTGCAGAGAAATTTGGGGAGCAGAGAGAAGAAAGTATTTAAGTTAGCACATGCACATGCATACGTATATATATTTATACATAAATATGTATGTTATGATGCATCAGATTTTCCACAAGAGTAGCAATAGCAGATTATAAAACACTCTAGCTGGGAGGCAAGAACTCTTTAGTTCATGTTTTGAAGTGTTTTCTATACACACAGCAGAGCAAGAGGACAGGAAGAATGCATTTAATAAGAAACACTATTGATTTAGAACTTGAATCTGACTTTGTTTTTATCAGTATGCATGTGAATCACACCAGTGTGTCTGAAAGTAAAATGAATCTTGAAATATACCTCGTGGAAGTTTTTTTTCCTTCAGTGGAGACCTTTCTAATGAAAATTAACAAAAATAAGTATCTAATAAATAAGGAGTACATGAGACAATTTCTCCAAAATTTTTGACTGGGTAATATTAAACCAGAATCCACATCCCTTGATTTAACTTTCTTCACAGTCCAAGCTCCTATAATATAAGATGATCTATTCTTTTGGAACGGGTATTCTACAGATATAATTCAATGGTCAAAATCAGCTATGGACCAAACTAAGTCACTAAAACCACTAAAACTACTTTAAAAAAAACCCAGAACAAGCAAACCGAAGGTTTATTTTTCTTTTTTCTACCCTTCTTTTTTAGTTTTGGGTTACTTTTTACCAGAATCCGTTCCTCTGGTGTTTCCTGAGGTAAGCATCACCTTTTCAGCACAAACAAAGGAGAAAGCAGCACATGGAAGAGAAGGAGCAACCAAGGATTGTGACAGGATGGGTGCCTGCCTTCAGTAGACATGACCAGAGCACATTCAGGGAGCTAAGCCAAAGCAGTTCCAATCTCAAGGTGAATTAGGGGCCTAAACACAAGAAAGCAAAGAAATATGAAGGAGCAGAGTGGCAGCATGCAGAATGCACTGCAACTTTTTCATTTTTCTTGTTGGACTATGACAGTATTCAAAAATTAGGGGTTTTTTATGTAGAATTTCTAAGGTAGAGGTAGAAAACATGAGTCCAAACCTGTAACTGTAGTATAGCTTTTGATGCAGTAAAATATGAAATAATATAACATGCCAGAAAATCTACTCTAAATTCTTAGTGGCCCAATAGAACAGAACAAAACTTTTCATGTTCATAATTCTTCCCCCAAAAGAATGAAAAAGACATGCACAATATCAATTAATTTGGTCTATCTGAAATATTTTGTGATCAATATCAGTTTTCCTGTCAAGATCATGGAGCAGGTTCTCCTGGAGACTCTGCTAAAGCACGTGGAAAATAAGGAGGTGATTGGTGACAGCATGGCCCCACTAAAGGCCAGCTGTGCCTCACAAATTTGGTGGCTTTCCATGATGGGGTTATAGCTTTGAGGGAAGGGCATCTACTTGGACATGTGCAAAACATTTGGAAACGTCCCTGGGCAGGGCTTTGAACTACTTGATCTAGTGGGTGGCATCCCTACACACGGCAAGGGGGGTTGGAAGTAGATGATTTTTAAGGTCATTCCAACCCAAACCATACTCTGATTATATGATATTTCCATGAAAAAAATCTTCTTTCAATTTTGGTCTGTTTTTAAGGCCTTAAATGATGTCAGCACAACAACTGTGTAAGTGTGATGAATCTTGAACCGTGGAAAACTGATATCGATTACAAAACATTTCAGATAGACCAAATTAAGAGAAGAAAACATTAGAAGAAACTCTTTTTTTCTCCTAAATTACACAATTCTGAAAGATAAAAATGAATAATGCTCTCTGCCTCAGGTCTAATGGTATTCCCAGAATTGTTTCACATATCAACATATAAAAAAGGACATTTAATTAACAACTGTCCTTTCTCTTTTAAATGAAGCCAGAAGCATCCTTACATGCTTAGTTAAGACAGAACCAAATGATCTGTTTAAACTTGTTAGGGTTCAGCAAGGCATATTTTGAAGGTCAGTTTCTAATTAATGTGATAGTTGTATATCACACTTGACGATGCTTTCTCAGTGGATTTCAGTGCTCTACGGATCACGGGTAAAGAAAAAAATATTGATATTTCAATGTTGAAAAGTATCATACATTCTTTCATTACAACTGACTTATATCTGCTCTCACCTCCTGAGGTTTTAATATAATTTAAAACAGAGCTCATTAAATTATCAAGGACATAGACAAGGAAGGTTACGTGACCTTACAACATAATTAGATAGAGGTATAGAGAGATGGTTACTTTTTGAGCAAAAAAAGAATATTTGTGACCTATCAGACACCTGTCTATACTGAAAGATTGAGATGGTCTCTTGTCCCAAGTAGCAAGTGACAGGACAGCAGGAAATAGCCTCAAGTTGCACCAAGTGGGGTTTAGGTTAGCTGGTAGGAAAACTTTCATCACTAAAAGGCTTGTTAGGCATTGGCACAGGCTGGCTGGGGAAGTGTTTGAGTCATCACCCCTAGGAGTATTCAAAAGAAGTGTGGATATGACGCAGGCAGAGATGGCTTAGTCATGAACATTACAGTGCTGGGTTAGTGGTTGGACTCGACGATCTTAAAGGTCTTTCTCAATCTTAGTGATTCTATGATTCTAAATGATTCTTTTGGAGATAGTGTATTTGTGATGGGTCATATGCAAGAACTTTAATTCGCCAAGCAAAGTAGAATTGAGTGCTAAACAGCACTGAAGATATAATACACTGGCATAGATATAGGACATCCATACTTGCAGAGCAATGAAATCATATCTACCCACAAAGCAGAAACACCTGTCCTCTTTGAAAGAATAACAATAACTCTGCTCTCAAACTCCATCTCCCTGTGGACATCTTAGTTAATTCACAGATTTTTACAATTAATTCTCAGCAGAGAACAACCAGATGCATAGGATCTGCAAAAATTCACCACACTGTCTGGCAAACAAAACCAGGAAACCCAAGAATAATAAACTAAAACAGTTTAATAATATTAAATAATATTCACTTCCTATAGATTACCGTTTATCTGCCTTCTTAGATGTCAAAATAGCTGAAAAGAGAGACAAATATTATTATAACTAATATAAAGCTAGAGAAAAGAAATGTGGTAGGATAGAAGCTACCTCATAATTGGGAAATACACATGTAATCATCTGACTTCTATATGCAAAAAAACACTATGGGGTAAAATCTAACCAACCAACCAAAACAAACCTGTTATAGGCTTCTTAGAGCTGCTAAAGAAATTTTGTGCACTAGACCTTAACTCATTTGGCTTAAAAATCTCTTGTGCTTTATGAAACCTCCAAAAGCTCATTAATATGTGAGATCACTAACTCAAAATAATAATAAAAAAATAACATCACAGTTTTAATAACACAACTGATTGATAAATCAGTATTTTTTTTTCTGTCAGACAAAGAAAATGAGTGCTATTTTAAAAATAACTGCAGGAGAATATTACCTGTCATACCAAAATTTAGCTATCTGATTTGGAAAAAAGTCTTTTGTTCAATGAATTAGATCAGAGCTTCTAACTCCTACTTCTCAGAGAAAGTTCCTTTATGACAAGCCTACTCCATTGTACTGCCACCTACATAAAATGTATTTGGAAATTTTAATACAACTTTAGGATGGCAGCACTAGACGGTAGCTTTAATAGGCTGCCCAGGGAAGTGGTGGAATCATCATCCCTGGAAGTGTTCAAAAAATGCATAGATGTGGTGCTTAGGGACATGGTTTAATTGTGGGCCTGGCAGTGTTGGGTTAATGGTTGGACTCAGTGATCCTTGAGGTCTTTTCCAACCTTCCATGATTCCACAATTTTTTGTAGAGGTTTGTGTGCGGTTGCATTTCTATGGCCAAAACTGTGTTGACTAATGTTAGAAGCTACTACCATCTAATTGTATTCTTTAATTCTATGGGACTACCTGAAATTCACAGATTTGATAAGCATAGCACAAACAGTAGCCATAGCATAGCAAAACCCTTGGTGAGCTTAGCAAGTAAACTAAAAACCTTCATTAATTCCTGATTTGATTGCCAAACTGATTGGTTAGAAATAAAGCATGACTTTATGTTTAAATATATAAAGAACATGAATTTTCATGCTTAAAACCAGCTAAATATGTAATAAGAACTGTAAGTTAATCTGTAAACTGTCAAACATTAGTCAAGAAGGTGAGTTCTATCAGGAGAAGGGAAAGGTGTCTGCTGGACTTTGGATAATTTAATAGTGATATATCTTTCAGAAATCATGGCATCAAGGATACCAGAAGTTAGAAAAGTACATGGCAAAAAATGGCACAAAATCCATTATGATATTTCCATGGAAAGTTGTAGACTTATGTGTTATGATCTTACAAACTCAGATCTGCTTGTTGCTAGTGCTTTTCAAAATACAAAGTCCTATTACTTTTCGTAAATCACAAAGTAATAATATATAATGACAGATATCCTCCTCACTAACAACTTGTCTTAAAACATTGGTTTATCAAATGAAGCGTTTGAAGATACTGAAACATAGTTCTAACACAAAGTTATTGCTGAGTTCTTGCATGTTTCTTTACAACTTCTTAATCTTGGGAAATTGTTCAGTGACCTAAACAAACAGCCATGCATAAAAGTCCTTGTAAAATATGCTATTCATCCATAAATGCATCTCTGAGAAATAATACACACTATCATCTTTTTATATCACTGTATTTTCCTTTAATCTTGAAGAATGAGTGGAGTCACTGATTGGGTTCATCTGCCTAACAGAACAAATGGGAAGTGGTCCTCGTTTCATGTTTCTTTTGATATCGATTGCTGTTCCCACTGCTGAGAAAAGAAATCTTTGATATGCCATCCACACTTCAGAAAGCTGCTGCCTGTTCATGCATCACTCCTAGGAACACTGTCAAGCCCTCTAGGCAGGATTGTTCATTCTCCTTGCTGTTTTCACTCTCTAAATTATTTGCAATGTAAATAAGCCAGAACAGATTAATAAATTGTGAGGGACAGAAAGGAGTAAGATGAAAAAAAAGAGATAGTCAGACTTAGTGTGTGATTTTGACTTTGCAGCAAAGATTTTGCAGTCTATATTACAGAGTAATAACTGGAAAGAAATCCAGAAAACAAAGACAGGACTCTCTACCTGTATTCACAAATTTGTGAAGCACTTCCTTCACAAATCAGAATTGTGCAGTGTATGATGATTTGCATTGGTTATTCCTTTTAGCCATCGTTTAAATGCATAATATTTAATAAAGATGTGTGTAATGTCCAAGAGAATATATATTAGAAGAGGTTGTTTTCTTCTTTGGGGCGCTCTTCTGCTCTGTAGATAGCACCAATGGGCAATTGTCAAATTTTTGAGAAAATGTTATGAATATTTCATGTTCATGGCATCACAAGTAGTGGTACTTCACATAAAATGAAATGGAAACACTCAAAAGTGTTTCAGAAATGATGGTTTAAGTGTTCCATTCTATCTTTTCTTTGGCCAGGACAGTTTTGCCTCGACCGTAAGGAAGTGGAGCCTACGGCTGTGTGGACGTGTCTAGGTTGTTATTCTATACCACTTTATCTTGTAGCTGGGGGCAGAATTAAGGGATTCTCACTTCTGACAAGGAGTGGAGGCATGGCTTATGGTCAGGAAGGTAAAGCTGGTGAAGCAGAGTGGCTGGTGGTTTTTATTTTAGTGGGAGCACTAAACTAGAGAATACCATTCCTAAACAACAACAAGTTCTCATTAAGCTCTTCTAAAACAAAACTGACTCTTGAGTAAGGCTGACTATTGAGTAAGGTCTGATTCTAGAGGAATTTGCTATTTAGGTGTTGGTCTCCTCAACCCCCTTAATTTCTCTTGAATTCCTGTACATATATTTTTTTTTTCCTTGAGTTATCCTGTATTTTGTATGGAACAGGTATGATATCTAAAGAGTATGAGATTATGGGTAAAAGCAAGGAAGCAAATAGATGTTAAGTTAAAACTGTTTGAGTGATGATTTTTAAGCAGCTATCAAAGAGAAACTTTAGCATTTTTCTGTGTGAATGGTGTAGGGTCATAGTATCACTCTGATACTGAAGGCATCTTAGGAGGTTGGTAGTCAAGTCCCCTGCTCACAAACGGGTCGTCTAGACTAATATGGTCAAAGATTTTTCTGATTGAGACTTGAAAATATCCAAGGGTGGAGACCTCACAATTTCTCTATGGAACTGTTCCAGTGATTAACTATCCTTATAGTAAAAAATTCTTTTCTTTATATGGCTCTAGAAAATCCCTGTTTTAATTTAGGACTACTTTTTCTCTTCTTCTGGACCTTAGTGCAGAGGCTGACCTTGCTTTTCAGTAACCTTCTCTTAGGTACTGGAGGATTGGTGTTAGGTTCCCTTTAATCCTGTCTTCTCCTGATGATTCTGGCAAAGGTTTTCCTTCCCACTATGAATTCTGGATAGTTTCAGAAAATTTGTCATTTGAAGCTTTCCATACTCAGAAAAAGCAGTAAAGAAGTAGTTATGATAAATATAGAGGTAAATAATGCAACACCCATTCTGTATCTACCAGTGGGTACCAACAGCCCAGCCTGGCCCTAATGAGATCTGTTGCCAAATGGTCCCATAAGCCCCATATCATCTCTGCCAGTACCTGCCAGAAGTGTGTTGTAGGTATGCCTGTGTCCAGAACCTCACAACCATGCCCATGTTTGTCCACGGACTCAGCTGATCTGGACTCCAACCTGTGGATCAACATCATGGCCTGACTTTGGATCTGCCTCTTCAGCATGAACCTGCCTGGGTATTTGTTTGGGCCTGGTAGTATCTCATCTGCCCTAGTCACTTGCTAGGGGCTGGGAGGAACCCTGGATGGTGTGATCCATGCCCTGTTAGCGCTTGGTGCACCTTGACATGGACAAATGATCTTATCTTGCATGACATCTTTCATCTAGATGGAAGTAAGATCTAGTGCAAAAGGAAGCACAAGTGAAAGCAGAATTGGAGACATAATTACAATTCAGTAAAGGTGAATCTCTTGTTTGATCCATTAGCAATAACGGATTTCTCTTTTCTTGGAGGTCAGCAGAAATCCACCCATTTTAGCTGACCAAAGAATTTCTGGTAGAGGAGTCTGTGGCAAGACACATCCATGCTTTAGGGTGTCTCATGGGACAGTGTTTACACTGACTCAGCATGTGTGGGAGTCAAAAAGGCGACAACACAAAATTCGTACTCAGTCTTCTGTGTAACAGTTAAAAGCTGCAATAATGAGATGTTAGGCATGTGACACTTGGCAGGATATTGTCTGTAGAAACGGGCCTGGACTAACAATGTGAGATTTATGGCCAATGAAATTTGTGCAGACTCTTGATTTTAACCATGAATCTTTAACAAAATTAATCAAAGCTGTTCAGGGGACTATCTCAACAGCACAAAGCATGAGGAAATGACGTATATCAGGGACACGGACCAGACAGCAAACAGAATTCCTGTTTTCCGTGTATTAATGAGCTACCATATTAATTATGCTACAAGATTAGGAAATAGAACTAAATTGTGGAAAGACAGCCACAAGCAAGAGACATGAGGGAGACACCCGAGGAGAAAAAATATGGGGACTCCAGCGCTTAAATTATGTGCTGTTTTGGTGTAAACATTTGTGGCCATTTTTTGGGAAAGGAATCCATTAGTTACATTTTTTCAAGGAGTTCAACTTTCTGCTACTTCAGGAGCATTAACAATATATTTGGAGAGCAGCAAAAATCTCACACAGGACTTTCTTTAAATTGGATGTTATTATTTATACATACAGCAAGCAAGTGTAAGTGGCTTTTGAGGCTTTGCTCTGCTAGAAACAGCAGCTATTATCCATTATTCTGGCTGGAAACATGAACAGAACTAGTTTCTAGAAAAGCTACCTTTTACTTTCAAATGCAACCAGCAGGAATAAAATCAACTTCCTTTAAAGAACATGGAGTCTGCTGATTTTAAGCAGCAGAGGAAAATGTCAAAGCAGCTTAAATCAAGAAAGCAGCCTTCTTTATTGCCAATGGTTTCAGTACCCTGAGAATAATGGGGGAGGACAGACATTTTGAGAGAAAGCCACCTCCTTTAGTTTTGTTGATTAGGAGAAAATTTTAACCTCTATCACAGGAGAAATTTAGTAGCAAAGAATGAAAGCGGAAAACCCCCAACTTCATTTAACTAATTTATTTTTAAAATAAATAATCCTCAGAGATCTTGTTTACGATCCTTTGCTCCACGAAGCTAGTCTAAGGCATTCAAGGACAAAATTGTCTGACTCAGGAAAACCTCTCTTTAAAGACCTGGTTACCTGGTTAAAAATAATTTCAATTTTCAAGCTAATTAAGATTTGTGGGTTTAAATTCTCAGAAGATCCATCCAGTGTTCAAAGAACACGTATTGTGATTTAATGTAGATAGTCTTTATATTTGTGCTTAGTGAAGGAGGTGAAGCTTTGCGTGAAGAAGCAAATTAATGTATTTTACCATGATCACAGTCTAGACTATGTCCTGCCAGATCATCTACAGGAACACATCTAATCCATTGTCCTTCTTGTTAACCACTAATGACCTTTTAAGCGGCCTTTTATCTCTTTTTATCTGTTTAATGTCATTGTGGTCATTGTGATCATACAAAAGGATATGTTACTTAAATCCATCAGAGAAATCTAAATATATTATATTATTGAAACTTCCTTTATCAGTCAATTTTGAAAAGACCTGTGAAGTTTGCTTGATAACTTACTTCTAGCATATTGTGCAGACTGACATTTCCCAGACAAGATTTCTATTGCAGTGACCTTTTTTTAGAAAACGTTTTAAAGTTAGTCAGCCTCTAATTGCTCTAATCATCCCACCTAATCTTTCAAAAGTATAGAAAAAGTGATTTTTCTTTCAATTCAGCTCAATAAATTAGCATTACAGTTCCAATTTTTTTTTTAATTATCATGTTTTAGTTATCTGTAAAGCCAGTTTTACAGTGTATAACATGAGTCTTTATCTTTTAGCATTTTCTTTAGCTAACACTGGAGGATTTTAAAATTATTTAACTTGCATGAAATCCTTATTCACCCTCCTGCCAAATACATTAAGTGTCAAACACACAATGAGAAGAACGCGTCTGTCTTCTGATTGTCTTATCCTTCTCAGCCAGCAATGAATGTAGGCCATTGCTATAAAACATTTTGCCCCTGTTATGGCTAAAAGATGGACATTTTATTCTTAATCACAGGAATAAGAATAAAATCATCTTAATCATCAAGGTCTTTTTCAGAGGTATGATTCCTATTCTGTATAACTCTTCAGCATTGCCTAAATTTTCCTCTACAATTGATTTTGATCAACTTCTACCTTTTACCCCTGATTCAATGTGATTGCAGTAATTCCCTGTGAAGGGTAGGTAATACTTCAAACAGCATAATGTTTTCTGCAACTGTTTCATTAAAGCATTTATTAAAGAATTTTTAGTACCTACATTGATATAAATCAGTCCATTAAAAGAGAGTGGGATCCTCTTAGAGTGGGACAGTCCCACATAAATGTATCTTTACCTCAATTCTGACCAAGAGATTGTGTAACAAGGACATATTACATTTGTTTTAATATGCTTCTTGGATGCTGTTTGCATTTAGATCAAACAGAAAAATAACATTTCCACTTCCATTTACTTAAATTTGAAAGTTTATGGATGGCATTCATTTTGCCAAACACAAACATAAGCAGCAGTTCTAGAGATACCAGGCTGTTTCCACTAGGTCATGATTCATAGAATAAAATCAGAATGGTTTAAGTTGGAAAAGACCTTTGAGATCAAGAAGTCCAACCATTACCCCAGCACTGGCAAATCCACCACTAAACCATGTCCCTAAGTGCCACATCTACATGTCTTTTAAATACCTCCAGGAATGGTGGCACAACCACATCCCAAGGCAGCCTGCTCCAGTGCCGATCTCATCCTGGTGTTTACATCTAAATTAGGTCAGTCTTAATTTTTTTATTTATTCTGTATTTATTGTTAAGAAAGACCAAGGTGGCTGAAAACATGGTATTTCATGTGTATCTTGTCCTTTTTGTGTTTGCATCTAGTGCAAGCAAACAGAGGAAGAAAAATAGTCCATTTTAAAATCTAAATATTTAGTGTAGATACTGTAATCTATAGTATGCTATGACTGATCATGGTAAGGTCCATTTAAAACATAAATAGAATGACCATGCATATACATAATTACTTTCATTGTACTCTTCAAAGTCATTATTTTAAAAAAAGTATCAGCAGGCTGATTGTGCAAAGTTGATGATAAGAAAGAAAAATAATTACTTATTTGTGCTGAGAGGAGCAAATTTACTGCTGGTGCGAGTAGGTAGAGCTTTATTTGAATCAGTGAACATGATTGTTCTAAAAAAGAAAACCTCTGGAAAGCTCTAGTAATGTTTTTGTGCTGTAGTTCTCAGGGACGGATTAAGCTATAAATTCAATTTAATTTTAATTGCTTTAGGTCTCTAAGGAGCCAGTACATAACAAATGCAGTCCCAGAGGTGAAAGTACTGAATTGGTCCTAGTATTATGTTTAAATGAAAACACAAAAAACTTGCTAATTAGCAGGGACAGAAGCTGAAATTATTTAGGATTTTATTTAATCTGAGGCAAATAGCTTTAAATGTAACAATTATCTAATTATACTGTTTTAATGCTGTTGAGAGTTTTACACTCATATATGAAGAGAAGCTGAATGGTGCAAATAAGGACTAAATTCTTTATTTCCACTAGAGTAAATACGTTATCGTCTGCTTGACCTATGGCACAGAAATTAAGGATGCAGAGCTCAATTGCCTAGAGAGATTATACGGAATTCATTCATTGAGCTGGAAATGTTTAATTAAGACATGAATCATAATAAGTGCATACATTGTTATTGTTTTCTGAAGTCCTATAGAACCTTAAGAGAATGTAACAATTCAAACCAACAAAATAGCAATCCACATTTGGAGTGGTTGCCTTGGGAAATCCATCTGCTGTCTGGGCAACCTACAAAGCTCTCCTGTATATGGAATTGGGTGAAGTTTGACAGTGAGCAGAAAGTTAGGAATTTTCCATGGAGATTCAGATTTTAATGGGAGTTAAATATCACCATCAGCATCTGATCCCACAATTAGTACCATGATATAAGGAAGTGAGGAGAATGAAAAATGTAGAAGGAAGCGGAATTATATTTAGTCAATTAATGGAGCACTATAAGTATTGCCTACTAAGAAATGATTTGATGGCTAATTATCAATACTCATGCTGTATGGAGCTACTTTTCCTTCCCATCATTTGGTTCTTCACACTGACTTCACATCTACACGTAGAGGATTGTTACACATTTACAGTGCACTTGGCAAAAAAATTACAAGCCAGTATATTTTTAGTAGTAAACAGTGAAAGAGGAAATGGCCAATGATGGAGGAATTTCAGGCTGAAAGAAAGACGTACTGAACGAGATCAAGTTTTTGTCACAAATTTATAGGAACATGATGTTGTCAAATTTCACACTTCTATCATGGATTTCATGGCTGAAAATGCTAAAGAATTTACAGCTGGAATATACGTATTTTGAAGGAGATATAAAAGTGGAGGTGGGGGAGAGGAAAAAAAAAGGAAGGTAATGACAGCATCAGTAGAGAGGACAGAGGTGTATTTCAAATGACTCAGAATGCCTGTTGAAAAGTTGGTGGTATTATAAAATCAGTTGAAATGGGGAAAAAAAATGGAATTCAAGGAACTCATTTTGAAAGGCTGTCAAGAAAAGTAGAAGGAGAAGTGATTTAGCCAAAATACTATTTGAAACTGTGTTACCAGAAGAGAGTGATAGTGCACTGGTGGACAAGTCGAGGTCTTTGAACAAGGGATGCGTCCTGAGAATGACTGATAAAAATAAAGGTGAAATAGGCAGAAGGAAGGGATAATGAGCCTGGCATGCAAGTGAAGAAACAGTTTTGAGATAATCCGGCCTGTAGATGAGGAACACCTAAAATCAGTGAATTGCTTTCCCTCAACTAGGATTATTTATGCTCTTAAGAAAGTAGATAGACATGTAAAGTTATTTTCAGAGCGTGCTGGTTTTTGCTGGGGTGGAGTTAGTTTACTTCATAGTAGCTGGTGCGGGGCTGTGTTTCGGATTCGTGCTGGGAACAGTGTTGATAACACAGGGATAGGTTTGTTACTGCTGAGCTGTGCTCACGCAGAGCCAAGACCTTTTCTGCTCCTCACCGACCCCATCAGTGAGGGGGCTGGGGGTGCACAAGGAGCTGGGTGGGGACACAGCCAGAACAAATGACCCCAACTGATCCAAGGGATATGTCAGACCATATGGTGTCATGTTTAGCATATGGAACTGGGGAAAGAAAAGAAAGAGGGCGACATTTTTAGTGATGTATTTGTCTTCTCAAATCACCTTTACATGTGATGCAGCCCTGTTTTCCTGGGGATGTCTGAACACCTGCCTGCCTATGGAAAATGGTGAATTAATTGTTTATCTTTTCTTGCTTGCACAGCTTTTGCTTTCCCTATTAAACTGTCTTTACCTCAACCCATGAGTTTTCTCACTTTTACTATTCTGATTCTCCCTCCTACCCTGCTGGGGGTGGGGAGCAAGGGGTTGTGTGAGGACGAGTTGCCAGCTGGGGGTTAAACCAAGACACAAAAGCTTATAGACTATAATTTTTTTTGACTGACCACCTTATTTTGACAATCATAAATGATATAAAAGTAACAGTAGAGTCACAAAGAAGTATGTTCTTCAAGGAGGACACCCAGAGAAACCATAGGAGATCCCATCAGTTTAAATTAGAAGAAAATCTGATCCAGAATATTAAAGGCTTTAAAGCAAATGTGAGAAGACAGAAAAAGCCAAGGATATGTTTTGATCCTGATGTTTGCAAAGTAAGAGAACCACAGGTGTTAAAGGCCATCAATTTATTGACCCATTTTTATTTCAGTAGTCATTAGGCTTTGAACTATTGAAGAAAATACTATTAAACCGATTGTAATGAATGTGAATTTATTGCTTAGGTATCTCAAGGTGGTGAAAAACAGAAATTTGGAGAGATTGCCAATAGAAGGCAGGATGTTAGATAACAAGGACACAGTAGAAAGCAGATTCCAGAAAAAAGGATCCACTTTCATTTAGAAGATAAAAATGTTTTGAGAAAAGTTACCATGACTAAGCAGTACCGCAGTCTGAGACAGGAGGTACAGGTTGGAGGCATTAAAAATTTACTGCTGGCTACCCTCCAGAGGAGTTTCATGACTGTCACTAAGGGTAGAATTGGCTTACTGTCTGCACAATGTGAACTTTTCCTAATTACACTACATATGCTGTTTGCTGCTTTTTCTTTTATCTTTTCTGTGCTTCATAGTTAATTTGTCGCTGTGTAAAAGGACTTTTTTTCCCCCTTCCTGTTAAACAACAGAAGCAAAAAGGGCACGTCTGCTACACATGCTTAGTCTCGTGAGTGACTGACTTGCTTCAGTAACGTGAATTTGTTTTCATCTCTCTTAAGTAATTACTTGACAGTAAAGCTCTTCCTTCACTACCTTAGAAACCTTTCTGGTGTCTTCTGAGCATTGTCTGAATCTCAGGCATATGGCCTTTTCTCTGTAAATGCCCCAGCTTCATCCATTATTGCTACTTTAGGAGACACCCGTTCTTAATCAAGAGAATGCTGTGCAAGGCCGTATGGGTTTGTACTTTTGCAGTCAATCCCAGCAGCTCCATGCACAAACATAAATCTAAGAATCTAAGTAGATTATAATGACTGCAATTAGCTCCCAATTTATTTAATAAAATGGATGTTTCCAAAGAAAGGTCATATAAAAGGAATAGATTGCACATAGTTAAACAAACAAATGAACAAAAAACAATTAAAGAAATAAAAGGAAAAAAAAGAAAAAAGTACTTTGACACTCATATCTAAAGGGTGGCAAAAGAAAAGTTTGCTTTGATGTGATTCCAAGGAGGGGTCCGGACAAATAGACAGCAATTTGGTTTCACCTTCTCCTGAGTTTCCACTTTGTATGAAAACTGTCAAATTATCTGGTGGAGTTGATGCAAAAACATCTTTAGAGGTCTGTTTACTACATGGAATCAACCTTAATCGGGTCATATTACTGACATATTCTAGGTGATTTTAAAGCTTTTTGAAATGCATAAACTCATCCCTTTTCTTTCACTTCTTTATCACAAAGGTCTCCATTCCTAAACTTATTAAGAAAGAATTTTACATTTTTCTAATGTTTTCAAACATCTATTATGCATAGAGGTGATTCTGCATTTATAGACAACCTTCCAGCATGAATGTAAATCCACACCTATTTTGGGCAATTGACTAGCAGAATCTGTTTAAACACTGAATTATCTAATCTCAGACAATTGAGTTCACATTAGTAGAAATGCTTAGCATAAAATACTGTACTTATCGCAGTCCAGAAGTCAGATAATTAAAGCTTTGAGAAATCAGAAGTTCAAGAGGGCAAGGTGTAAATGCTTAACTGTGGCAATACCAAAACCCTGCGTAAAATGGACTAGAGTCGAGGGAAGCCAGTCTGAGTAGAATGAAAGCCAAATGCATTCTCTGGTGACAGAATGTGATGGAATTCCAATCAACTCAGTTAAACGAATGTATAGGAGAAAGCTACCTGACACAAACCAGCAAAGTTTGTAAGGAAAGGAAATTCAAGAGTGTTTTATAAATGACATTGTAGCAGAAAAAGAACTAATGCTATTTATGGCTACAGATTCCTGTGATTAGTTAGAAGGATTACAGAAGTCATTAATACTTAACACTAAAATGGTGTTTGGACAGAGTCAGTTCAGTACAGATGTTCTTTAGCTAGTGGGGATAACATCAAACAGAGCAGTAAAGGTTATCCATTATGAAGGTACTAAGATACAATTGTTCTCATGTTACTAGTGGGTTGGAAAATACAGACATATAAAAAAAATCATAATCTTATAAAAGAATTTGCAACATCCATTTTTAATGTTCAGCCAACCTGTCTCATGAATGAAATCCCAGAGGAGCTGAATGTCAGAACTGTGTGCTCTTTTTTTGTGCTCAGCTTGAATTGCTCCCTGTCTCTTTGCAGCCTTGGGGATAACCAGGGAAATCCCCACTAAGGACTAGTCTGCAAATGAATATAAGTTCTGCTCTAGTGTATTCCTCCTGCACTGGTTGTGGTATTGGGATTAGTCCTAGTAGTTGGGCTGTTTCTGCTTAAGATTAGGAGGGAAATAAGAATCCTAAGGATTTTTCTGAAGGCTGTAAAGTTCTGGTGGGAATGAACAGGACACGAGGAAGTTAAAGCCAAGGATTGCAATGGTATTCACTAAACTTTGATGCCTGAGTTTTCTTAAGCTCAGTATCTTGTAAATCAGTTTTCAGACTTAGATCCCAGCTCATCAGGAAATAATTAACTCCCAACAGCAAGCATAAAATCCAAGCCACAATTTCCCATATTTTGGTTCCTGGTAACTGACGTGATTTAACTCTTTGTTGGCCTTTCCTTTGCTTCAGCTTTTTTTTGATTGGGTAGGTTATAGTGATTCTGGTGTTTTACACCCGCCTCTTTTAAAAAAAAAAAAAGGAGTACACATCTTTCTGTGTCATGAGTCCCATTACTATCCGTAAACACATTGTTTTTCAATGCAATAGAAACTCATATTTATTCCCACACATCATATATATAATATACTCCAATTTTCTCATTTCGTTTTTCTGGTAACTACCATTTCAACAGAATTCTCCAGGATTAATTCCTTCTCTCTGTGATCTCAGTGCAGCACTAAATCTTGCATGGTTGACTGAAAAATCCCTTGATGTTTAGCTGAGGGATCTTTCTCATAGAAACCAATGTGTGGAATAACTAACTTTCATTACTCACTGGGTAGCTGTGCAAAAGCATATTTTGACTCCAGTGTGTAAGGAAAAATAAAAGGAATTATTTTATCAAATTAGAATATTTCTTGTGAATAGTTTGGTCAGCAAATTTCCCTTGGAATTACTGATTCCTACAATAAAATATTTTTGCATCAAATCCTGTTCATATTTTCAAGAAATATGTTAGCCCCAATTGTTATGGCAGTACAGAAGGAAACCATATTATTTTCTCAGATACCAGCAAAATAAACCCACAGTAATTCACTTCCACAACACAACTACTTTTTTTGGCAAAGATAGCTTGTGTGTGTTCTTCTCAGTTCTAGGACTTTCTTCAATACAGATAGATAGATTAAAATAGTGGTATTTGATTTATCAAATTGTCCCAATTCATCCACGTAAGTGGCTGTTTATTTCTGGGTTTAATGTTTGAAAATTCTAATTGAAATGATGCTTCTAATTATTTTGCAGATGTCTGCTAAAATTATTAATCGTTACTTTGAACTTGCTGTCTGTTCTCTCTGTCCTTAAACAAAAATAGACCTGTGTACATGCAATAATGTATCAGTGCTTAGATCTGCCCAGATCTTGTTTAATATACCAGTACAGGTAGCCTGTGAGTGCCTTACCTGAAAGATTTCTCTTTAGCTGTTCATGTTTTAGGCTATGGTTATCTCCGGTTCCTTGAGCTGCCTGTTCCCATTCTGATTTACACATTTCTTAATCCCTGACAGCACTTTATTCTCTGCTGTAGGATCTCAGTCACAAATACTGCCAGCTAGTGTCTGAAAGACTGTCTTTTGCTTTAGACAACTTCTCTTGATCTTTGTATTCTCCCTTTTCTGCCCCAGCGGATTTCTTTGCATGAGCACTCCTGCATTGCTTAAAACTACTTAAGCTATGGGAGAGGAAGTTTTTGGTTCTCTCCCTTGGAAGACAGAGTAGTAGATTTTGTTCTGATTCTGGTCAATTTCCTCAAAACATTTTCTTCAGCCCCATTCTAATGACTGCAAGAAGGTTGTGAGTAGTTCCTGGCTGTCATTGCACTAACCCATCTGCACACTATCCCACCTTTGATTTCCTTCCTCCTACCTACTGCTACAGTCAAACAGCAATGATGAAAAAGACTAAACCTGATGACATTCGGTAAAAAATTAATTTTTTTTCCTCAGCTTCCAAATCCCCAAATTATAATAATATCTCCAGGCTGCAATTGCAAAATGCAAGCATCTTTGAATGTGAACCTGAGAGAGGTTCACAAAGCTAATTAACTGTCATGCTAGTTTTCTACAACGATTTGTCTGAGTATGACAGTTATCAATCTGAACACTCTCTAAAGAACACATAAAAACAATAGTTAACCGCTCCTTGAGGTTTTTGAGATTTTAAAGTGAAAATACAATAGAAATTTATGGGCTCTTTTTGGTTGTCGTTTGAAATACCGTACTGCCAGTAGTCTCACAGAAGTGTAATCCAAACATGAATAGTGCAAAAGGTATAAAGGAACAGAAGATCTTTAGGGTCCCTTCCCACCCTCAACATTCTATGATTCTATGACTACCTTCTGCTTAAAGGAGTGCAAGCAAAAATTCTGAGAATCAAGGTGTGGGATGGGGCTCTGAGCAAAGTGATCTAGTGAAAGGTGTTTCTGTCCATGGCAGGCGGGTTGAAACTATGTGATTTTTAAGGTCCCTTTGAACACAGAACACTCTATGATTCTATGATTTGTTTCTCAAAAAAAGAAAGGCTCCATTTTGGAGATCTGAGAATGGGAATGTCTTCCTCCACATGCGTCATACATAGCTCAGAAGGTCGGACCAAGCAGTTGGACTTCTGGCCATAATCATCTTTGGGTCAAACTTCTCTCAGTCGTGACAGAATGATATCTGACTAAAGCTTTTCCTTCCCTTAGTTTTTATAAGGCAAAAGAGACAGAGCATGAAAGAGAAGGAGAGAATTCTTCAAACTGTATCATCAGCAACATTCGTCCATCACATATTTCATTACACATGGTTTCCTAAAGAACTAGAAGCGCACACAACTGAGTGACTGCACTTATTTATATAAGTTGTTAACGTACTCCTGCAATCTATGTCTTTTTAAAGGTCAGCAGTGAAACCCCAAGCAAATGTAGAAACGGAAAAGCATCTGAAAAGGTGTGGGGAACAATTGCCATGTCACGGAAAAGCTTGACAAAATTATTAAAGGTTAAAAGTCAGTAAAAATAGAATTATTTAGAACCCTGAACCTGATCAATCACATTTACAATGCTCTTAAAAATCCTTATTTTTCTTAGTGGCCTGGAAAATAGGCAAGAGAGCTACATCTTTTTCAGCTTCCTGCTCTTCCCTGCAACAGAAGCACTGATACGAATTTTTGGATTTTTTTTTCTAATTAGTGTTTACACCTCTGTCTTTTCTGATAAATGTATAACTTGTGTAGAATGCTATATTCTGCAATCTCTATATTGCACCAGCACAACACAGCCTTTTTCTGATCAGTGGATTCTGATAGAAACTCTTGTCCCCAAGTGCTTTCCCCAGCAGAACAGACAGACAGCGTAAAGAAACAAAACAATGTGTAAACACCATGTACCCAGAATTAATGAAGTCTTTAGTCACAAGGTAAATAGTAGAGAAAAAGCAAGAGGGATAGGCAAGGGGAGAAAAGCATATGGGTTTGGATGACATTTTAATGGAGATGAGGAAAAGTGACATAAGAAACATGTCTATTCTTATTCTGGCATTTGTCTTAGGATAAGGCCTAGGGACCTAACCATGCCTGAAGCTGAACCCTATTAATGCTACAGGAAGAAAATAAACAAAGAAGATATCCCAAGATATTCAACTCCTTGAAAGGGAATCTGACTACAGAAGAGAGTTTTGATCTGAGAGGATGCACAAAACCTACCACCAGAACATATTTTCCTGTAAAAGCAAAACAGAGTAAATAAACATAGGACCCTTGCTGAAGCAAATTAAATAAATAGTGATTAAACCCCAAAATATATATTGTTCCAAAAGGCATGGACAGATTAAGGATGCTGAAGCTATTTATGTTGGTGCTATTTTTTGAAAATTCAGAGTAACAGAGACCACATGTTGACCAAAAATGGTGCTACAAATTACAGGGAAGTACAGGGGTAAAGAAACTTGTTAAGGTCAAAACTAAGAAAATATAATAGGTTCGGGATTTATATTACAAAGCTGTGGCTATGTCTGAGTTAGTCTCTGCTGTCTGTTCTTGTAGATATCCACAGTCAGTGAAGACATTTTTAAATATCTGTTTTAGCAAGATAAGGTTAATTTTATCATGTATTAGCCAATTTTTCTCACTGGGGACTATAAAGAGGTGATAACTCAGATATATAAATCCGTACCTGATTAGCTAAATCCCACTAGATATCTTCTGAATCTTGGGTTGACATCACGCCAGATGGAAGAAAACCCAAACTTTTAAAAGTATCTGGAGCCAAATCAAAACCATTCTCACAACAGATTTTTTCTGCAAGCCCACGAGAAAGAGTCTAGAACTTAAATCCTTTGCAGCCAGCTTGATGCATGTCTGTGTACTTTTCTTTTGGTGAGATAAATGTGGGGGATGTTGGATAAGAAGATCCTTGACTTCTAGATGTAAGAGCAATAACTCCGACTCATTTGTTCAGAAAAAAAAAATCCACTGAGCAGGAACATGTGAAACAAATAGAGAGAAAAAAGAAATTATCCATAATTCTTTAAGCTGCAATTTCCTCTGGGGAGAGCTACTAGGAAATATTTGAGGCAAGCAGGGGACAGATCACACTACTGCTCCTAGAACTGCAGAAGTTTCCTGTAATGCTTCAGCAATATCGAGACTTTTGGTTATATGGTACATGATTTTAGGGAAGACATGTTCTGTTTACCTATATCTGTTTTCTCAGCGAAGTGCAAAAGAAATGAAATACTCAGAAGAACTCTGTACATAAACAGAACATGAGTATACTGCTGAATGGACAGCTGCTTTTCAGACCATCATTGGTTCTTACTGCACAGAAAAGTATTTCTTTTTCAGCAGGTCCTAAGTATTAGGAAAAAACTGATCTTAGCACACTGTAAGATGACCTTAGTGCAACGCAGATCTTCAAACTCTTAAATTCACTGTTATATGTGTCTGTTTCTAGAGCTGATTTAAGAGAGGGAACAGATTTGTAGAAAAGTGAAATAGCTGAGAGGGAACAATATATTAAACTTTTGATTGATGTGTGGCAGGATGCCTATTAATTTGCTATGTGTGCACGTGTTGGCCAAACGCAGTATGATTGCTTTGAGATAAATGAACAAACCGTGCCAATGTGTATCAGTACCTATTTGCAATACTTACATCCTTTGCAGAGTGTTCCGCAAGGCTGACAGGCTGAAATTCATTCATAAGTGTGTATATTGACAGGAATAGAATAGGAACACAGCACAGACAAAAAATAATACCATCTGTTATATCCATCTTGGGAGGTAACAAACTGAAGTAAAACTGGGTGCCTAACAATTCAGTGACAACACAGGTAATAAATATAGAGACTGTGGTTGCAGACATCTCCACTTGAGCTTGAGCCCTAAGTGCCTTCCTTTCTCAGTGGAAAAATATAATTTACTCTTATTCACTGTGCCTTAGATGTCCTCATTACCTAACTGAAGAAAAGTAGCAGGTAAGAACCCAAAGTTAATGAGATGGGTGTCATCCCTGTATTCATATACTGTTAGGAGCAAGAGCAAGGTTGTTTTCAAAACTCCTGAGTGGACAAGGCAGAGCAACCAACCAATTTTAGTGGTTGCTAGTGTTATTTTTAAAGAAAAAAATTACCCTTCCTCTTGAGAAGAAACTTGTCCTAAACTGCCAAACTGTGACCGTAAGCCTAATTATTCCAGTTACACAGACATGCACTGATGCTGTTCCATTTCCTTTAGCACAACTAAATGAAGGGTGCAGATACACAGCTTGCAGAGATGCTACTGCTACAGAGCACAACATGTAGCAAGCTGTCAGACTTAGCAAGTTTGAAAATATGGACTCATTTTAGAAACAAAAAATATCATCTCAGGAGTGTGTGAGCACAACCCTACACTGAATGTTTAGTGCCCAGCATTCAGTAATTACTCTTCTCAGTATGACTTCTGCCATTTTTGAGAGTGTAGAGCAGCCATCAGGTTAGGTCTGTGGAGTTGTGGGTTCATGATCTGAACAGCCAAATTGTGTTAACCACTGCACCTGTCAAAGCAGCCTGGTACGCTCCTAATCGATGGAGTTGGTAACACTCTCAGACAGTAACTCCCTGCATCTTGTGCTATCATTGCTATTTGAGGGAAAATGCCAAGAGACAGAGAAATAAAAATAAACTTGCAATTCAGTAAGTATTTTGGATTGATAAATTTAGTGGGAGTTCTCAAATAAAAGGAAACCAAACCAAACCTGGTAAATTCAACAACGCAGCAACTGTGGCAACAACTCTAATTTGAAACATTTGAAATAATAATTTCTCCTGTTGTATCATTAAAAAAAAAAAAAGGCATCTGAAAGCTTTGAACTAGCACTTCCCCAAGTACTCTTGAATATTCCAGAAACAGATTTACGTTGATATATCTCTTGCTGGTTTTAATCAGATTCTTACAGGTTCTTACACCAGTACTATATATTTGTATTACTTTCTCCATGAAATAATTTTCCTTGCAACCTACAGAAGGAGGTTGTCATTATCAGCAGCCCAGGAAAAAAAAAAGCAACAACAAAACACTTTAGTCAGAAATCACGAATCTCAAAGCCAAGACTGTCTTGTAAGTTGCAGTCTTTCCAGTATCGGATTTTGAACACCAGATGTTACTCTCTGAGGGTATGAATTGCAGTACCACATGACTCAGGTTGTTGCTTCAAAGTGATCAAAATGTATTTGTTTTTTATAAAACCCGTAATGAAATGATTGTTTAAGTCTCAGTTTCTTTTCTTAGAATAAGAGAGCCTTTGGAAGAAAGAAGGCAGACCTCATATTTTAATGTTTTGACAGTTTAAGACTTATTAATGTCTTATTAAGAAACACGCTTGACTAATGGCTTTCAGCATTTGGTCATAAAGGTCATAAAGACAATTTAGTGTGTGTGTTTTTTTACCTGTGTTTAGTCACCTGTGCATGACTTTAAACTGTTGGATATTAGCTGCTGGGTCTTCAGCATTGGTGTGGTTTATCAGAATTTCCAGTGAAGCAAATGGGAATTTAATTCTGAAAGTGTAAGGTCAAAATTACGCTCAGACTTCCATTGTATTTCTCTTGTAGCTACTTTACCAAATATGGCTTTGCTGAGTTTATAAAATTTGAGATTCAGCACTAAACACTGTGTTAAAATTTTGAAATTCTTCAAACACAAAAGGAAATCTTGAGTTTCCCAATAGTGATAGTATAATTACAAAAAAAAAAATGTTTACAAGTAGTAACATTCAGAGTTCTATGGGATTGCTACTCCAATCGCAATTAAGGACTGCTCCTGAGTAAATGACCGAACATTATTACATGATACAAGCTAAATTACTCTTTGTGTTGTGTTAGGAAAGGAAGGTGGGTGAAAGTTAAAGCAGGCAAAGTTGAAAGCATCTGAGAGGATTTATTAAACAAGATCACTGACAATATTAAACACTCAATTGAATCTTTGATGAATTGCACATACAGTTTGCATTTTCTAAATTGAAAAGGAAATATGACAATCATTATTACAAAATAAAACAACGAACAAAAATTGGAATAGGAATTAAACAAATTCACTGCAAGGTACTTTATGGACTTTTTTCCCTTCAACTAATTTGCTGGCCATGTGAAATATTGAAATTGAAATATTTTGAAACTGAACATTTCACCTTAGAAGCCACAGTGTAGGGGAAATTTTATTATCCCAAATCCACAGCATCAGGCATTCCACAAAACTGTTTTCAGTGTCTTAACTGTTTTGTTTCATACTTTGAACCACAATGTGTTGCTGAAGAACATGCAGCATTTGTCAACTTTGTTGTTGACAGTTATAGCACATCTATAAAGGAGTTTGCTCATTTAATACAACTTCACTCCAGGTCTTCTTTTACATCATATGATTAAGTTTTACTTTTTTTTCCCCCCCAAAGTCCATGTTTTTCCGTCTATTCCCATATAGCTGTATATGTATTTTCAGCCTGAAATCTACAAATCTACTTACTTGGAAAATATTTCCGAGATATATTAGAAATGCATCAGGGTCAAGGTACAGGCCAATGTACCCATCGTCTTTCAAAGAATCCATCACTCTGAACCTCCCAATAGTGCAATAATTGCATAATGCTGCCAGGAAAAAAGTGAGCTGCATAGAACAGTAAGCATTTTTCATGTCTTTGGTTGATTAAAGTTGAACTCCTTGGCACGTGTGAAAACCCTGTCATTACCTGTAAAGGGCTCTTTGTTTTGTTCTTAATTAGTAGTGATAATAGTATGAGCAACAGGTAACATCTGGCTCTCCTGTCTGCATCTGTGAGTTGCCATATCTAGCACTAAAATGTGGAAATGTGGAAATGTAGGAGAAGGAAGGGGACTTGTGGAAGCAATTCCTAAATGAAACACTGATTTATCCTGAAAAAAACAGTCTCATCTGCTCCACAACTGCAGTTCACAGTGTAAAAACATCACCCCATCCAAATGCTAGAAAGTGACTGAAAGGAAAGCTTCAAATTTGCTCCTCCTTTTCTCTTTGTAGTACATGTTAAGCATTTGTTTTATGTTGCTATCAGTTACCTAAAGGAAGCACTGCAGAGCTGTAAGCACATATGAGCATGTACGTTTTAGTAGTTTAGTAATTAAGCTGGCATTATAATGCATGTCAACAATCACAGCAGGCTTCAATGAAGAGCCTTATTAGAACAGATATTGAAAGAACACCAGGGTGGTCGTCACAGATTAGCAGTACTGGCATTAGCAAATGGACATTGTGAACTCAGGTAAGAAAACATAATTTATTAGTTAGAGTAATGATAATGCTTTTAGCTCCCCGTGGTACCTAATTAGAGGTGCCAGATAATGTTGATTCATTTAAGGATCTGTTTCTGTTTTCTATTGCAGTTCTAGATTATACAGCTGTACTGTACAAAAATGATTAAATGAGGAAGCAGGTCTTTAAAATAATTCTGTGTAACTCCAAAGCAGAATTTAACAAAAATGGTTTAAACAACAGTATAATATATTAATAAATTAGCATAACTGTTCCTAAGAGAGCTGTGAATCTGTAAAACTCACTCTAACTGGAACAAAAACTAGCTGCAAATCCTTGACATAGAAAAAATAAGTCCATGCACAAATGATGAAAAGTGGGCTCTTCCCTTTAGGCTTTTTCTCAAACTAATGGCTTTAAGTGGCTCAAACTCTTTCAATTGTAGAATGACAGAATGGATATGTTTGGAAGGAACTACTGGAGGCCATCTTCTCCAGCTCAAGCAGGGCCCCCAAAAGCACCTTTGTCAGGATTGTGTCCAGATGATTTTTGAGTATGTCTAGAGGAGGAGATGCCACAACCCCTCTGGGTGACCTGTTCAATGAAGTATTAATAATTCCCTCTGCAACCTTAGGTAGAAGATTTTAATTTTTAGCCCATCTGAAGCTTAGTCCTGTCAGGAACTCCTGATATCTCTTCATATTATCAACTTATTCTCTATCATATTTACCAAAACTTTACCTCACAGAGAGCCTCCCCCATCTGGGCATCTTCTTCTGTAACCATTGTGAGGAGAAAGGTTCCTCTTTTTCATCTTTCCATCTGGGCCTGAGTGCAGCAGCTGAGGTAGAGCAGGCAGCTCTTTGCTATGCAGTCACTCTCTGATGGTAGAATCCTATCCCTAACCCTCCTTTTTACGCTGTTTGCACCAAGGAACAAATGAACATAAACATTTTAAGATGCCATATGAAAGAAAAAGCAGTAATTCCACTGACACTTCTGACTTAGCATGCTGAATACTTTGACTGTATACTTGATAATTTGTGATGTTTATACATCATCTCATCATCTTTGGGCTTCTTGGAGTACATAATTTAAAAGTTCTTGATTTTGGTGTCAAAAAAGAGATTTTTTAGTGTTTCTGAGTGTTTTTGTTTAAATGAAGTTGTATCAAGCCATTCCTATGTTGATAGTTTACAAGAAACAGTTGAAAGTGGATCGAGTTATTAGTCTGTATAAAATAGAAACAAATTTCTAGGAAAGGATAACACATGAATTTAGGAGCAAATGAAATAGATATCCTGTACATGTATGAGCACCAAGATCCCTTGGCACAAAGCAGCACTCTTGTGGTCCAAAGAAGCTCTTACTGTCTGCTTTAACAATCATGTGCATGTTGAAGTGTTCTTAAGTACTCATTGGCTTGATAGCAGCTTCAGAAGAGTCTATTTGGTCAACAATTCTTGCTCCTGTCGATTTTCATAATAAACCAGAGAAGCTTTCCAGGAAACACTAGAATCTCTTAGGTCAACCATCATACAATGATGACACAAGGGATTTATTTCACTTTAATCTTTCCTGAATTCCTTTCTGAAAGTGTGTGGACGGGTTTATTCAGTAATTTATTCTGATTTTCCCTAAAACCGTTTATGAAAGAAAGGAGATAAGATGTTAAAGCACCACAGAACATTAAATTCCTTCCCTTTTGTCAGGATATATGTTGAGCTGAGGACACAACTTCATACACAAGCCCTGGTTGCATCCCAATACCAGTGACATCTCTCCATGAAGAAAACTCAGCCTCTAGTGATCTCAAGTTCACACTGCATTGTTAAAATAATCCAGCTGAAAGTTAGTCATTAGTTATGTATAAAGATATTCTCATTAAATAATCTGAGAAAGGGAAAATTAGAAATTTGTGAGGCTTGACCAAATATCTAACTCCTGAAAAAATTTTTTGGATTCCAATTTGAACAAAAATTAAAATACTATTCAGGCTCTCCAGAGGCTACTAAATCTCTCCTAGTATCTAAGAGTTTTTTTCCTCTGAAATTCTTAAATAGAGAAGACTCACCTGAAGCCTCTCCCACATATGCCATGCCTGAGAGAGCTGTATTTCTGAAGTGCACAGCAGAATTGAAAAGGAAGCAATCGGGACTTGGAAGTGCTCCTTGCCAGCAAAATGTAAGTTCTGAACATGCCAGAAGGTTCTAGCAAAAATTGTTAAGAAACACACTAATGTAACTTATAAAAGCAAAAGTCTTACTAAAGTAGTGAAGTGAGAGATTAGACCAGTTGTCCTTTGAAAATTATCAGTCAGCTGTAGCATCTTAAAAATTTGGACATGCCTATTTGTAAATCTAGGAAGCAAGGCTTTGTAACAGTCACTCAGTTTCTCTTTATTCAGCCACATGATTAACAAGATGTTATTAACATTTGTGATTAATAAAATATGTTTAGATGTCTGCTTTATATGCTTTCTGGTGACATATCTAGTGGTTAGATGTCTATTTGGGCATATATTATGTTGTTAATGGAGTCGAGATCAACCAACTCTTCTCACAGAAAGCAGAGGCAGTGGTTATGGAATCAGCTGTGATTATCTATAGGGAATAATAAAAGGTGTTTAAAACCAAGAAAAGAGGTGGTGGGATACCTGGCATGTCTTACAGGACATCTGGGAGTTAAGGACGTTAAAGAGAGAAACAGTTTTAATAAAAGTTAAGTGATGGAGAAAAGAGGAAACATTGGTGGCTGGGAGAACAGAAAAAAGAAAAATTCACTTTTTTCATTATTGAGGTGTAATAGGGTGCAGGACAACACTGTTGAGTTAACTAGTGCACACTAGAAAAAGAAAGCCTTGAGATCATAGACTGGAGGGAACAATTTGGTGTTCTCTGGGGGCTACAGTACATGTCCTTTTTTTTTAATCTTTTCTTTCATTCCTGTGATCCTAGATCATTCAGAGCTTTGTAAGTTAAGCCTTTTTCACAAACTGTTGGCTCCACTGGAAATCCAAGGATCATCCCAAATTGCTTTAGGCAACTTCAACCTGAGGTCAAAACAACCAGTTCTGAGACAGTCAGGTGTGGAACAAATAAAGCCTCGGTACAGTAAGGGCATTACCCCAGAGACGCAGCCTCAGTGCTGCTTGGACTTCTGCTTTTCTCAGTGTGTTCACTAGGTTTGGGAATGGACATTAGATTTACATACTAAAACGACCCCAAATTCACTTCTTAAGAAAAAGATGCAAAATACCCCACCTGGGTTGCAAAATGAACGAGGCAGCAATTCTTTGTATTGCTGAGAGAAAAACACAACCCTGATCAAGTCCAGAGGTAGCAAAAATATCTTGAATTTTATCAAATCACCTAAAGACTGATGCCCAATTATTAAGCTAAATGAAACACTCTTGCATTTTCCCAGTTAGGAGCATGAGGAAGAGAAGAGAGATTATGAAGTAGGAGAGTTACACAGATGGTGAAGTGTCTAGAGGGGAAGCCTTGTGAGGAGGGGCTCAGGTCACTTGGTTTGTTTCGCCTGGAGAAGAGGAGACTGAAGGGAGACCTCATTGCTGTGTACAGATTCTTCACAAGGGCAGGGAAAGGGGCAGGCACTGATCTCTTCTTTGTGGTGACAGGACCCAAGAGAATGGCCTGATGTTGTGTCAGGGGAGGTTTAGGTTGGATATTAGGAAAAGGTTCTTCACCCAGAGGGTGGTTGGCCACTGGAACAGGCTCCCCAAGGAAGTGGTTACAGCACCAAGCCTGACAGAGCTCACGAAGGATTTGGACAATGCTGTCAGGCACAGGGTGTGACTCTTGGAGTGTCCTGTGCAGGGCCAGGAGTTGGATGTTGATGATCCTTGTGGGTCCCTTCCAACCCAGGACATTCTGTTATTCTATGATTCCATGTTTGTTGCACTTTCACATCTCTAGTTTTGCTCCTCTATAAGGCTAACAACAGGCAGGGAAGATAAATACACAGAAGACATGAGATTTAAATGGAAAATACTGTTATGGAAGGAAAGCAGAGCTGACTTTTATTTGATGCAGCTGCTGAGTTATTCAAGGACATGGCCCTCTGGCTGCCCTGTCATCAGATACCTTTGAAAGATCCCCAGTGTGAAAGACAGAGTGGGTCAAGAATGACCCAGCTCAATTCCCATTTTATTGTTTTTCATTGTAATCTGATTATCTGGTGCTACCATGTGTCAAAGTGACATTGTTTGACAACTGCATCAAATTCACAGGAGCACAGGAGTGTGTTAGGAAAAATATGTGCTTCATTCAACCTTTTCAACCTGCCTCGGGGACTGCATGCACTTTTTTTTTGATTTCTAATCTCTTTCCCTTACAGTACAAATAGCTAATAGCTTGAATAACTCTAATTAAACATCACACTGTGGAAGGTATGACTTGTCAAGTAACAGGGTGACTGGTACAGCCATGGCCTGGAATAAGGAGTACAAGGGGCTATGATGACTGAAAAAATCTAGCCTTGATTTTTATGTTTAACAGTGCAAACAAATGTGGACTCTACTAAAAGAGTGGGAATATGGATTGTTTATTGATTAAAGACAGCTTAAAATCAAGTGATTATGTCCTAGCAAGACCATTCAATTCTGGCCATATTTTTATGACTCCACAATAGTTTACAAAATGTCTTTGCACATCAAGAGTTCATTTGAGCTTCTTTGTAATTATCAGGTCCCTATTTTCCTTCAGTGCAGTACAGAGAACTCACAGAACAGAGAGCTTAAGTTAAAGGTGCTATTTTAATAGAACAGTCAGAAGTTGCTGCAGGCACAGGCCCAGAAATCCAATACAGAACATAAATTATTTACCTACAACTGCATAATCAGGGTCATGCTGGATGAGGCACCCAACAAACAGCAAGGTGCTATGAGAGATACTGTCAACATTGCTGTTAATAGACTGACTCTCAATTTCTGTCCCAGCGTGTGTGTTGGCTATTGTGCTGCTGGAGATGATGTCTTTCAGATGAGACGGAAAATTAACTTCTGACTACATGTGGTCACTAATGATCCCATGCCAGCCTCTGTGAGAGCAGGACATAACCCAGGTGTCCTTTGGTTCAGATAATTGCATTTTGCTGATCTAAATTTCACCTGTGGTTTTAATTAGATACGATATTCTTAACTTGCTACCCTTACCTGTTATGTAGGTTCTCTGTTTACGGATAAGGTTTCATTAATGTCTCCATTTCAGGGAGACATGAGTCTTTATGTTTGGGATACAAGTTCTTAACAGGAGAACTGTCCCACTGTTATTGTTATAAGGACACATTCATTGACATTTTGAAGAATGGCAAGGGAAGGAGATTGTGCAAAATGAAGAGGGGAAAATTCCAGTAAATTATAATTTACTTATTTTTAAACAAGCTATTAAAATAAATATATCATGAATTAAAAACATTTGAAAAGAGAATCTGTGCCAGTGAGGAGAAAAGAGCTTAACCAGGCTCCTAAGCCTCCAGATTTAATTCTAACTTATATTTCTGACTTAAATCCTGTGAACCCTGGGCAGACAAAATGGTTACACCATGAAAAACAAAGTAAATAAAATAATAAATCAGATATTTGCCTACATTGCAATCACATGATGGAATCCTAAATCCTTCTTAGTCCAGCCCTAAAAGTGACCATAAAAGTTGAATCATGAAAATTTTATGAAACTTTTATAAGGTTGTGGGATCAGGGTAGTGGCATTTGCTTGAAATTCATGCTGAGAGATGAGTTCTCTCTCCCCCATCCCTGGATATCTTCCAGGCCAGGCTGGATGCGACTCGGTCTAGTGGAAGGTGTCCCAGCCCACGGCGTGGGGTTTGGAACTAAATGACCTTTAAGATCCCTGCCAACCCAAAGCGTTCTGTGGTTCTATGATTCTATGATCTGCGCTCATGTGTGCAGCTCCTTAACTGTGTCTTAAATTGGTGTTTTAGTTTGGAAAAACAGATAATAATAAGTCTTCAAAGAAAACCCCCCAAAACCTGTAAACTATGTGAGATACACAAAGAAATCTAGATGCCAAAGTACTGCCAGGGGAGACCAAAAGGCATTAGCAGTAAATTAGACTGAACAATAGTTTGTAACGTGACAGTTCAGAAAACATGACTGAAAGCCGTGTGTACAGAAGTGTCATGTCCTTGATCAGGTTTCTCTGGGTAGTACTTTGCATCTGAAATACTGCGTATAGACTGTTCCTGTCAATAACCAGTGAGGGAATCAAACAACAACGAAAAACCTCAGTCAAGCTGGCAGCTGTTCATGGAAGGGGCTGGAAATGATGCATGATTAAAGGGCTGAAATGACTAAATAATGAGGAGTAATTAGAAGGCTAATTTATGACTAAACATTTGATTTTGATGATGGAGGTCAATGGGAGTTTAATCATTAACTGTGAAGGAAGATTTATCAGTCCTCAGGAGAAAGTTATTTACCATTATTTTTGCCATCATCTTACCAGAAATTATTATGACATTTATGAATTATATGCAAAAAAACCTCCTTCATATGAGGGCTATAGTTGGAAGAAAAGAGATAGGAATTTTGTTCAAAAGCAAATTTTCCCAAAGATATTTCCCAAAAAATGTGGTGCAAATCCAGGTGGCCAACATGCAGGTAAGTTGTAGCAGTCAGGGCTTGTAGAAAGATGTAACTAAGGTGAAACCTCTAGTGACTAGATGATCAAAGATGATTGAACCTCCCCCAGGATTATTTTATATGACTTTATGTGATCAGTATCAAAGTGGATTGTTCCATAAATACAACACAATATTATTGTCAGCTCTATGTTCTTTAAGGCAGCTGGAGTAATTTGAGAATAGCCATGACTCTCTTTTATTAGTGTGAAAACGTCTCTTTCAGGTTTCATAATTGATGGTAATTTCAGCAAGGTGATTTTTCTTAAAACAATACTTTTGCATTCCTACAAAAAAAAAAAATACATTTGCTCACTTCTATTAGCATAAGGCACATGCTACTTGACTTTAGATTTTTGTGATACAGCCACTCCATTTGAATCAGTAACTTTGGGTGTCTTTATGGTCAGTGAAGAGTGGGAAAATGCAGAGCATGATTCATATCATGAACTACAGTGGTTTTTTTTTCTTGAAATGAGAAGAATAAAATGCTGGAGTTTTCTGTCTTCTATACTGATTATTGATTCCCAATAACCATGTCACATATATATATATGAGATGAAGTGAATCCCACCATTATTCAAACCCCAAAATATTGGCTGATATGACTAAGGCCACGGCCTGTTCTTCCTTGAAGAAAAGAAAGAAGACTCTAAAGGCATTAGAGTCGAAAAGTTTCTGAGCAACCCTAAATGGACTTGCTTTGGGCATGAATTAGATGACCACTAGGAATTAGGCCACCTCATGTGGTTCTGTGAAATAAATCACACTAACTGTAAGCAAAAGTCCTGAGAGCAGACTTAGCATGTTGGTACATCAGTACTTTCATAATTCACCAAAAACAATGCAAAGGACATATTTGAATGTTTCTCTTGTCATTACTTCCTCTAGTTTCATCAAAGTAAAACACGAGATGGACCCTGTTCACCTGTTTTAGGCGCAGGCTATCTATTTCCCCTGAGAGACAAAATTCAGTCTTCTTTGTTTTCATGCAAAATTCCATGCTCTCTTTATTACCTACTGAATTTATTTTCTCTTAAAAAAGTGCTCAAGATCCTTATTATTCACATGTTTCAAGCTGAGAACCATTTAGGGGACATTTTTAAATCACATCCGTGGTTTAGTAAACAGCTAAGCCTATTATGTTAATTTGTTGACAAAATTAGAAAAGGACAATTAGTCAGGAGGAGAAAAATAGGCTTCAAATTTCACCAAGAGCAAAAAGTGTATTCAAAGAAATAAATCCAAGTTCTTATTCACAATATTGTTTAACAACTATGCCATAACAGACCCTGAACTGTCCCTAGTGGTTCATAGAGTTTGTCTATATAAATGCACAATAAATCATACATTAAGGAAAAACAGGCATTTAGTTCTTGGAAAGAAAGCAAACAAATTAGATGAATGATTTTCTGTTTTATAAAGAAGAGAAATCAGCTGGATGACATTTTGATGTTATTAATTTTTTTCTCCAAAACCACTTATTTAAGTTTCTTTCTTGCACATATTTTACCACTTAAGTTTGTTTTTGGACAAAAGAAACTATCTTTAACCTCTATGAAAGCAGTACATACAAGTTTCAGACAGAGGTCAGTGCCCCATTACACTAAGTATTGTGTTGCCCACAACAAAAAGACCATTATAGTCTCCAAGACTAAAAGCTAGAAAATTTCATTTCTGATATCCATAAGGATTTTCTGAGTGAATTTTTTTGCATGACAAAAGACTACAAGACTATTGCAGACAAAGTAGCTACAGTCTTGTGAGTTTCATAACCTATGCATTTAGCAAATAAACCTCACTTCTGTAGCTGTTGATTATTACTTTCATTATTATGGAGAAAAGTAGTCCTTTCTTTTGGCCAAGCACTTATGCTTATTTTATTTTTCAAGACATGTGTAAGCTAATGGTATACTAATCAGGGTAATGATTTCAAAAAGACACTTTATTAATTCTTTTAATTAAAAAAAAATAAACTCATATTAATTAAGAGGAAGCACATTATTATTTACCATTAGAGTTAGAAGGCATACTTACTGCAGTCTCTTCTCTAATTCAAATTACTAAGAAATCTGTGATATAATAAGCCCAGCATCAAAGTTGTGATGATGAATGCTAGTATTTTTTTTTAAGTAAACCAGACATTTTGCCTTTTCAGCTGAATAGAATATATCAGTCATAAAGAAATGTAAGTGTGTCTTGCAGTCTGATTCAAATCAATGATAATATCCAAAAGATAATACAGCTCCAAGAACATTTATCTTGTAGTTCATGGGGGCTTCTGTTTCTTGCTTGAGAAAAAAATGATGATCATTATTAAGACTCTTTTGAAGTCACTCTTTTGAATACACCAGAGACAGAACTGCTTGAAGAACCTTGAAGTCAGAAATGAATTGATGAAATCAATAGGAATCTTCCCATTTGATTTGATAGTGGTGATCTGCATTTCAAGGTGAACAGCTGTTTACTTGCACCAACGGATGACAAAGCCAAAATTTTGATCTCCTCACATACTCCGAAACTGGAAGCTGGTAGTGTCCCCAGGGAGATACATGTTTACCAGTCTGTCTCCTTGGCTGTTCAAAAGTCTGTTTTGGGCATGCCCTGTCTGATGTTCACAACAGAGATGTTTGGTTTGTGTTCTCTGGGCATTCACAGAGCAGCTGTTTATTCAGCTTTTGTACTTAGAGGATGCAAACCACCTGGAATCATGTTTCACCTTCTAGACTGAACCCTGGTAAACCCCAAGCAGAGGCTTTCTCATGTCCACCATCCAGTGACCTAGAGATTGGTAATTCACCTGACATGCTGTAGAAACAGCTCTTGGTTCCACCTGAGGTGTTTGTGTTGGTATGTGCTATCAGCCAGGCAAATGCTTTAATCAATATCCTGATATTTGAATTGCTCATTCCTCCCAAATTAAAACACTGCCTGAGATTAGCAGTAAATATTCACATCCATGAAGAGAGAAAATGTGGCAGGGTACCTAACTCTATAGCATTTTAATTAGAGCGTATAGGAAAGGAGAGATAGAGGTCAGTTCAGGTTCAGTAAATACTTAATATAACACTAAAAATATCCATTATTTCCTGGATTCTTCTGTTTTGTCTGTCTCTCAGGGAATATTTACGTCTTCCATAACAAAACAAAAAAATAGTTAGAAGGTGGCAAGGCCAGGAAGTATTTTAGAAAATCCAGCTAATAGACATGTATTAGACATGCAGCCTAGGTGACGTGGTGACTACCAGTTTAGGAGAAATGGCTACCTTCCTATCTTCCAGATATGATCCATAAGAAAGCACTGGTTTATGCTCCTATCTCCAAGAGAAACCTGATTCTTGTGAATCCAGAGGTGACAGAGGACATAGTAAAGATTGTCATCCCCCATTTTGAATTAGTTTTCAACTGGTTCATCCTCACTCAATTTGATTCATCCTTACTCAGCTTGCCAGTGGCTTCCAGAAGGCAGAAGACATTAATTGCTGGAGGTTTGGCATTGGTTGAGTTCTTTGCTGAGTTTGGGCATTTATTACACCAGTCAAATGGAAGACGCTCCTGCATTCTGCCTTGGAGACCTTAGTCCAATATATAATCATGATAAAGGTACTCTGTGCATTTCTATGAGCAAAAATTCGTGCAATGAAAGTTTTCTGTTGTTTTGGGAATGAGAACTACAGGAGGACTTGACAATATTTTGAGTTTAACATAAATTAGTAATTCTATCTGCATCCTAAAAAATTGGCATAAACTAAGATATGATGGTCAAAAATCATTCTAAGAATAATTACTGCACATAGGATGAAAGATCAATGTCTGTTATGTTCAGATCTTTTTCTGCATGAAGGGAAATTTACAGGCTATCTTTACATAATTGATGAGATAAAAATATCCTTCATGTTCTGGTTTCTATAAAAGTGTTTTCCCATTTCCTTCCCATAAAAATCAAATAAACACTACCTAGTGGTTAGAGTTCATATGATTATTGACTCCCTTAAAGTGCATTTCACTGAAATTCATTTTATTGAATTTTTATCATGCTGTATAGCTGGTTGTTAAGAAACATGACAATGAAATTGCATGACTACAGAAAATGCAGTCCTGCCATTCCAGACTGGTCAACAGACTTCTGTGCCAAGACACTGATTAGCTCTTTTGATATACTTATGTATTGGCTTTTCTTGTTGCAGCCATACCCCTTAAATTGAGACATCACAAAAAGAGTGTCAAAATAAAATAAAATAAAATAAAATAAAATAAAATAAAATAAAATAAAAGACAGCCGTGGTGCAAACAGGAAAGAAGCACGGAGAAGAAAGATGTAATGAGGGGTACATTTACATTTTTGGCCACGAATGACCACCATTAAATCTACACACGGTGTGGACCTGCTGATACTGAGGATTTAGAATAATACAGTTTCAATGGCAAAACAAAGAGCAGTTCTCAAACAACTATAAAAAATGTTAGTATACATGGGCTGTCACAAGACCCTCTAATAGCATCCTTAGTGAAAGGATGAAGGATGAAATGAAGATTTAAGCTCAAGTGTTGTAAGTGTTTTGCTTATTTAACTTAATTCCCTTGGATACAACTATTTGTGTGATCATGTGAAAAAAAAAAAAAAAAAGAGGAGTGATTGGGAGCATCAGAACTTATCTATAGAAGTGAAATAAGCTGAGTGGGCCACTCATGGGCTTGGCAGGCCTGACTGCAGCACAGCTCTTCCCTGCTGAGTTGCTCTTTGGTTTTTACATTGCTTGCTTTCACTGTAAGTGACCAGCTCCTACGGAGGTAAATTGGCAAATTCTTAAAGAATCTTCTCCCTGTTTGAAATGAGGCATTGATCTATATTTATATTTATTTTTCAGACTATTATTAATTAATTAATTATTTGATCAAAATTCATATCTTGCTTTGCCTTTGACAAAGAGAGGTTTGTTTTATTGTTATTTGTTGGGATTTTGCTGCCTTTTTTTTTTCTGGAAGGGATTTTATTATTTATGAACTTGGTCAGTTCTGTTTTCTTCTATATGATCCTGGAAAGGAACATGACTGAACATCTTCTAAACAAAATATGCTGCTTTATAACTGCTGCTGCTGCAGTGTGGAACTAGTGGTGGTCTTTGTAGAGCCAGAAGTTACTCATGCAAGAGAATAGTAAGATTAAAAAACAGTGGGAACATGTAAAATATATTGTTACTTTTGCAATGTTTCTATTGCTGAAATAATTAAAACTTTTTTTATTTTTTAGCATGTAACAGAAACTCTTCATTTTAATAGTTTTCTAGTATCCATCAAAAGTCTGTTAGTAAGTGTTCATATTTAAGAGACATAAATATTATATATGTAAAGTATTATAAGATGCTTGCTTCTTCCAGCCTATTTTAAGTACTGCAAGGGTCATAATGAAATGTAATTTCATGAACTTCAAAATACTGAAGAAGTGGGAAGAAAATGATTCATTTTAGGCTTATAAGTTTTTCTGTCAGCTCAAAATCTTGTCCATGCAGAACAAATTAATTGAAATCTATTGAGGACTACATAATTATGTTTACTGGAGTAGAAATAAGTTCTTCAAGTTCTTTCACACATTTCAAAACAGTAGTGCCAAATTTTCAACAAAGAACCAGTATTTCAGTAGTTAAATGTCTGGGCATTGCAAGTCTCTGCAATCTATTCCTTCTCAGTAGGTTGTTGTCTGAAAAGAAGTATCACTGACCCTAACACTATGGTGAATTTGCTCCCAAATCTTATTGTATCTGATAAAATACAGGAATATCCTTAAAGTCATGGGTGGTCATTTGCCCTGTCTTTATAAAAACATGTTTAAATACCCAGTATGCTGGAGACCTGTGAAATGGAATTTGAATTCAATCTTTTAATTAAGCTCCAACATAAAACAATGAGTGAAGAGGTTAAGCCATCCAACCTTTTCCTGACTGAAATGATGGTAACACCAGAAGCTCTGAAAGAAAAATTAAAGTTGTTGATCAGAATTGTTTGTGACATACACAGTTAATTGATATGCCTTGTCTTTATTCTTTGCACAAGAATCTCCTCTGGGGTTGGATCCACTTTTTACACTGCTCTAAAGGCTTTTCAGTGTCTACTGTTGCTATGGAGCACCAGAAATTCTCCTTCAAAGATAAAAAATCTGTATTAATGACTACAGTCATAGTTAATACTACAGACAAAGGGACATAATATGTGGATAATTTACAATTTGTTTACTCTCATAGATTCACTAAGGTCTTTTTGACTAAACAATTCACATGAAAATATTAAGAGGGAAAGAAGAAGAGGGGGAGAAACAACACATTAAAGTCTCATAAAGAAACAAATATAATAATCACGGTGCTAATTATCCATATGATCACTGCAATTCTCAACAGGCTGATTTGGTTTGAGTGAAGTAGAAATAGATGAATTCTCAAATTGCGTTTGATTTTCTTTTCTTCTCATAAGTGTTGTAATTTGGTCATCAGTAATGAAATGAATGTGTGTGTATGTACAATATGTATTTTTATCAATTCAGAAAAACTCCAGGCTCCCCAGTGTAAAGCTGGACAACTATTAATATTTCTTGTGCAACCAGCTTAGATTCATACTCAAGTAGGTGTGTCCTAATCATCTTAGTGAGTTACCATATACCTGCTTACCTGTTACTAAATATTTTCATACCACACTGGTCACTGTCTAAGTGTAAAGTAGTTCAGTTAGGTCCAGTCTGAGGTGAGAAGTTTATGGACAGTTGTAGTGCATCTCATCTGGAAAGATGTCACAGGCACAGTGAAGGATATGTGAGGATTTGATAACTCTTTGTAACTTGGATATCCAGCTGAGGGCTCTTCTCATGCCCCATTGGTGTTTGCATTATGAGATCATAATTTCTTCCCTGCCTTTTATCCCATCCTAGCACACTTTAGTTTGTAGGTACATCTGCTCTGTAGATGATTTGGGGTGATCAGACAAGCCTGTTTGCAAAATCCCTGCTTCATTCATCAAGAGGTTAAAAGTCATATAGTGAGTGGAGGAAAGAAGAGTAGAAGGAGACATTGCTATCTAAAGAGCCATTTCTGCTCCTAAGTGAAGTAAATTTTCCATGGATTACTGACAAAATTTTTAAATCAAGCGAAGTTTGCTATTTCAAGAAAAACTTTACTTTTCCAGGCAGCCATTCTGATATTCTGTGTCTCTGTTGGTGGTGTACCCACAGCTGCATCTTGTTGTGCTTGGAATAGTTCTCTGAACAAAAGTCATACTGCAAAAAGGTTAGATTTGATGAAAAAAAGAAACATATCAGTTGGTAACCCAAGAAGGTTGACATATTTGGTCATTTTTCATAAAACTCTCAAAACTCTAATCTTTATCTGTAAAAAGAGAGGGATAAAAGCACCTCACTGACCATGCAGTAAAAATAGTTAGTCTGCAGGATAAAAATTTCTAAGGCCTTGAAAAAAGAAAATATAAAGGCAGCCAACATTGTCCAAACTACACATTCCTGAGTGGAGCATAGCAGAGGAACTGTGAAGCAAATTTACTCCAATGTTAGAAAAAAATGAAGTCTTGCATAGATCCTGTGTTCTTAAATGTTACACACGGAAACTAGCCAAATTCCGAAGGGCTAAGGAAGCCAGAGGTGAGAGTATGCAAGCTTTTTTTTCTTTCAGAAAAGGATGACATTGTGACAGACACTATAAAAGTTATCTATATATTATCTGATGACTAATTGCTAGAGGTTAAGATAATATCCTGCAGTGTTGGTGATGGGAGAGCTGCTTCCAGGATTATGAGTAGCAGAAGATGACTTTCTGATTTCACTCCATGCTAACTGTCCTGATCTCACCTGGAAGAAAGCAAAAATAAATGATTGGCATTAGGCACTCAGGCAAAAGATTTCAAGGCTTGCCATGCAAGGATGCCTCACTGCTAAGTACCCTCCACACTCTTTGCTCTCGAGTGTTGGGCATAGCCAAATATGAATGCTGCAGTTCTGTTCGGATAACCACAGCTCCAATGATGAATCTTATACACATGCGAGAAGCAAATAAACCAACATCCTGTGTCTCCAGTGGGAAAACAAACATCCTTAAGTCTTCCTACCTCTATTCAGCTGGAAAAGCCATGATTTGACTTGCAACACACAAATCACAGATACCATCTAATACGGCATGAACCTAAGATACTGAATTGCGAACAAACAGGGTTTGTCAGTGATTAAATTATCATTCAAGTGAACTTTGCAAAGTAAAGGAGCGTGAAAAGAATTTCTTTGGAAAGTTCCATTTGGATGGGCAAGTTAAATCAGCCTTTTCAAGATGACACAGGCTTTATTTTTCATGAGTTAGGCTGTTGTTGTCATCATTTGTACCTGTACAGTTCCATTTTATTTGATTTATTTTTTCAGTAGTCCATGTAAAAATAGAAATAATTCAGCAAATTTTTCCAAACAATAAGGAACTGTCCCACAAAATATGAACAGATTTGTTCTGAAATCCAGATTGCAGGTCACAGCTACAATAAGAACAGACTGATTATTTCTATTAAATGTAATATTAGTTTCTAAGATTGAAAATTTTTTACATGATGCTATTGACTCCCTAAGGTAAAAAAAAAAGTGCTGATAATATTTAATTTGCAATTATATGAAAAGAGGTTATGTAAGTGCACAAATGGAAAGCAATACACCTAATTAGTCATTTCTCCAGATTAATATACAGTGCCAACATGCGGTTTTAAATATCTTCCAAGAAATTAGGGTTGCATCAAGAGTAAAATTGGTGTGTTAAATAGTGTGTTAATCAGTGCTAAATACAGTTCCGGGGAAAAATGTGCTGCAGTCTTGGAAACCTACACTCTTCAGTCAGCATAAGATATTTTTTCCATCACACTTTTCAAATGTGAGCAATTTTTGACCATAGATGGTCTTTCCTTGTTTTGAATAAGGCTTTTGTTCTGGCAGGCATTGATGGGTATACAACAAGTCTCTGTGAACAAACGATTTTTGAGTAAAGAGTTTCCAAGGCTTCCAAAACTCAAACTGAATTTTTCTGGACATAAAATAGGATCTTTGTCTGAGTAGGAACCAGCCTAAGTCTCTATAGTAAATCCAGATTCCTAACACTGGCAGTTTAAGAATTGCTGAAATTTCCAAAATATTTCCCAATAACCTTTCAGGTGTCCTTTCCAAACTATAATAAAGAAAAAAAATATTCTGAAACTGCTGGCTGAGGAACTATATTGACTATTGTCCATCTTTTGAAATAATTTGTGCGATAATAAGAGCTAGTCCAGCAACCTGGCATTACATAGCTACTTATTCAAATGACTCTTCATTTGTTTCAAGAATTTCTTTTCCTCAACTTTCTAGGGTAACATTGAGCCAAACATTTTACCTGAGATTTAAAAGTAGACCTATGCACTGAATTGGTGTTGTATTCTCTAAAGACACTTGTCTCCCTGGCTGCCTAAATTCTCTTTTTTTGTTAATGAAGGAAATAAGGTGCCTAAGGACAGGATCCATAGAAGCTAACTTGCTGCTTTGGGGATGCCTACTTTTTGCCTTATAGAAAATACATAATACAAATGCGGTATTTTGGACTCTATACTTTCTTTGGCATTCTTCTTTCAACTAGGTGTGCCTGCCCTCAGCACCCAGGTGCTTAATTCCGTCCTTCCAAAATCTAGAAGAACAGTGAGCTCTGCTAATAATTTCTTCTTGTCCTTTTACTTTTAGAAAATGTATGCCAATGCCACAAGGTGTTGCCCAAATACTGTTTATTGATCTTTCATTTTAAAAATAATTTATAATACCATATGCAATGCATAAATCTGTAATTTCATATTTTATTGTCAAATGGAACTTTTTTGGTGCAAAATGTGCAGCTTTTGAGAAAGCTCTCTTCTGAAGCTTGATCCTTTCATTCTGGGAGGCAGAAATACTGTAGGGTTGAATGGGGTTGGAATGTCCACTTCTAACACAATTGAAAACCCGAAGGATTATCCTGGAAAAAGAGTTTGCTTTCACTTTCTCTCTTTTCCAGTATGAGAATGCATTTGAATTTTAGTGGTAAGATGTGCCTAAATCTGATACATACTTCAGTTCCAAAATATTGCTTTATTTAATCCTTTCTCTTAGAAACAAATATGGATAAAATATAAATTATTTACTGTGAGGTGACAGATTGTACGCAGAATTCATAGTCCCATTTGTAATTTTGTGGCCTAACTGTTGGGCAGAAAGACACATATACTGAGGTGTGTGTTTGAGAGAGAGAGAAAAAGAGTACCAGATGATGACACAAACCTTGAATCTACGCTCATTCATTAAAGCTTACGATGTTCACTTTATTTCTTCTTGCTTGAGGTTTTCTGTTGGACAAACAATTAAATTATGTGCCTTTATATTTAGATTGGTTTTCTCACAGGATAGATCTTGCCATGAGTGAAAATTTATTGAGCACCAACATAATTGCCTGCCCAGTTATTCATAAATTCAATAGTCCGTGTCTGTCAATGTCTTCCTATCCTGCTTTTCACACTGGATAATTGCACACTCTCCCTGAGGAGTCCCCCAACAAGTATCTCTCCATGGTGTATTTTGTTGCCAGTGCTGGGTTAAAGGTTTGACTCAATAAACTTAGAGGTCTTCCACAACCTTAATGATTCTGTGATTTCCCTCTACCCTTCCCTTCTTCCCAGGCTCGACTTCACTCTTGATTTTTCTACCTCCTCCTCTCAAGTGCTACAAGGGGCTGGGGAATGGGGGCTGTGGTCAGTTCATCACATGTTGTCTCTAATGGTCCTTCTTCCTCAGGAGGAGGGCTCTTAGTAATCTTTCCCTTCAGCATGAGGTCCCTCCCATGGCAGACAGTCCTCAATGAACCTCTCCACTTTTATAAATTTGTATAAATATAATCTCATCTGCTTAATCTATCAAATCTACCAGCTAATCCTTTCCATAAAGCTAGGTAACTTCTTTTAAAGTTAACTGCTCTTATTAAAAAACTCATTATCAGGTTATGTCAAGCTAGGCATGCACGCTCTTAAACATTGTCCTTGATTGAAAACTACATGAATTACGTTCACAAGAGAAAATGGGCGCTTATATGATACTTCTGACCTTTCATGGAAAGTTAATGTGAGATCTTTATAGCTTAAATCGTTAATCTTATTTTCAATTACTGACACCTCTATGCACTCCTATGCGTATTCAGAGTCATCCTGACAGACAAGTGTATCCCTAGCAATCCAAATAGATAACTATGTACTGCAGCTGTCGCATAGAGGTTGTATGTTATGTTATACATAATTTGAGGGTGCTTATATGACACATTTCCTTTTAATGCATCATCATCATCATCTAGAAATATAATCTATCTTGTGCTGCTATTTCTACGATTTCATCAAGTTGTTATTCAAAAAGAGGAAATATTCAGATATACAGTACATATAAGCATACTGACTACAGATTCGTTTCTGTGTCATACATTTCATTCTTTGTGAACATCCAGTATATGTACTGTATATACTAATCTTATTAAGAACTTTGAAGGAAACATTAGCTTGAAATTTTTAACAAATTAAAATGAAGGGACAAGATTTTAAGCTGACCAACAAATGGCATCCCTTGCCAGCTTTATTTCTGGGAATATCACATCTGTTCTGTAAATCTCAGCTTCAGGGCTGGATATCCCAGGAGCAGTACTAGTCATAAAAGGCCTTGACAATTAAATATTTGTGTGATTTGAGGTGAAGACATTTAATAGATGAGTATAAATCTCCAGCTTAACCCACAGGGGAACTATTCTCATACAGAAGAGAGAAATACGGTTATTAGGACAATCCTTATTGTTCCATTGCAAGAGAAAATGTAACTGAGTAGGGAAAACAGTGCCCTTAAACTTGCCTAGGAAGTAGAAAAGCTGACAAAATCTCTTCGCCTCCTTTCCATAACATATGTTGTTTTCTTTCCCCATTTGCTGATCAGCTGGGCTATGGGCCAAAGTGTTACTTTGGACTGTAAGATGCTGTTATTTACCATGTTTTTAATATTGTCATGGCTCACTGATTAAAGAGTCTAGTACTTTCAGCATTATGTGCTTGAATTTCTTTCTTTGTTTTTTTTTTTTTTTTGGAGTGCATCAAGTTGGAATCTGGAAAGGGAAAGAGAGCTAAATAATTTATTAAGGCAATCATGCTTCATTAGATTTTAATCATTATTATTGAAGAAGAGATCAATAAATCTGTGCTTTTACCCAGGATTTTGTTCTTCCCCTTAGGGCACCTGTCCTTCATTCAAAAACTATTGTGTCACATGCTTTATGAGTTAAAATGGAGACATAATAAGAAATCACTTTATTGCAATCTGCCTATGAAATAATGCTGAAAGGGATCAATAGAACAATGAATAAAAAGTAAAGATCCATGAGGACGATTGATGTCAGCTCACTCCTTTATTTCCTTCTGCTATATAACTTAGGCGAGAAGAAGTGGTTAAGTGTGAAGGTGAATATTATCCCCAGCCTTTCTCCTTCTCTTTTCACTCTCCTGTCCCCACTAAACTTTTATGTATCTCAAATTAAAGTCAAACTGCAACCCATTTTCAAGCTTTATTGTTTGTAGAAAGGAGATTTTAGGATGAAAATCCTGACTAATTAGACTGGATTCTTGTTCCAGTATCCTGTTTCATCTCCATCTTGCAAGACTATTGCAAACAAACCCTTATTTAGCCGTTACATATACATAAAAATTGAGTGCTGATGGCAGGACAAGGTTATTCCTGTAACCGTTAATACAAAGATCAATGACTATTTCTCCTCCTGTACTCCAGTTTTCCTTTTTGAAATAGGTGGTGATAGTGGCTGTGCTTTTTTACTAGCTGCTGTTTGTTTGGTTCATTCAGTACTTCCAAACTGTCTTTCTCTGTTCATTATTTATCTTTCTGGGCAATGCAGAATTGCCCAGAATTATCAGTGAGTTCTTTTCTTTCCCCATGGGAAAGCTTTAAGTTACTATCATAATGCAATATATTAATAATAATTTTTATCTTTTGGGGATTTGAATGCTTCTGGGGCAATATGTTTACAGCAGTATGGAACTTGATGAAGACCACAGTCATCTTCCTTTGACCTACTTTGTACAAGTCTTCCGTCTTTCCTTTCCTCCACTTTTTTGTTATAGACTTACAGGGCATGTTTATACCCTCTATTGCAGAAACTGGAAAATTCCCACCAGTCGCTTATAAGGTTGAAAGGTTGCAGATGTAAACACAAAACATTTTAGGGTGCTTATCTGAAGTCTCAACACTCCTTTTAAATCATGATTCTTTTAATTATCCTTCTCATTTAGGGTGGAACCCTATCACTGCTCTTGTGTGCTGAGGTTTCAACCAAATTACTGAATGGCCTGTTAAGAGCCACTGAGAGCAGCCAGGGCGCAGAACAGCAGTAAGATGGATAGGCTTGTTGATGCATTGCTGTCACAGCTCTTCAATAATTACCCATATGTTGGGAAAGGTTTAGAATGTGCCTGTCATTCCCATGCTAATTACAGGCTGTTGCAAAGCTCATTTTTCATTACTGGGATCATGCCATATTTATGGAGTTTGATGAGTTGTTTGTTCTGGGTTGATGCACTGCAGTTTTGTTGGAAGTTTCACATTTGAATTGCAAATAGGTTAGTGGGATATTTTTTTTTTAAACCTAGAATTCATTTTAGGTAACCCAACAGGCAAAATCTTGACTCAAATAAAGTGAGCTCAACAGGCAGAAGCATAACACTTTGAATATATTAGTATGTGATTGAAAGAAACAAATTTTTCAGACTTTTACTACATTACAATTTTAGTTAAATTAAATAAAAATTTCTTTCTTTTCCCATCCTCACTCCTCCTCTTGCTACCAGAATCAACTTTCCCATCAATTCTTCTGAATTTTTAAGGGCATTGGAAACTATGATTGCACTAAAACTAGTTTGACTGGATTTTCACATCCTAGAAATAATTTATATAATTATGGTTATAAATCATTATAGCACCTTTCAAGAATTATGCATTTGTCTCATCCTATGTAACATCTCACAGCTAGGTTATCCAGTGATCCTCTGAGTTATTGGTTGTCACCCTAAAATCAAAAAGTTTATGTGGAATATTACATACAAATAGATAACATATGATGTGTGTGTGTATGCACACACAACTATACATGGCTACCACTGAAGCAGAATTATTTTAGTTAAAAAAAGACGTTTAATAAGTCGGTCAGGTTTTACATTGACAGTTAGTTTCCTAATTTTCATACTCTGAATGCAAAAACGGGTGTGAGGTGATGTCACCTGCAGTTTTTGTGAGGGTGCTGCATGCTCTAGAGATCCGAATGTACAGTATTTATTTGTTACATGCATGCCAGTGTCTGTGCTGCTGCGTGTTGCAGAAGACATTGCATGGGCGAGTGCATCGGTGATAACAGCAGAGCTCTAGATTGAAGCTGGTGTCTTGCAGTGAGACCCACACACTAAAGAGGAAAGTACTTTCTCCTGAGTCCCTAAGCCAGGCACCTTTCTATGAAGAGAGAACTGTATGTCCCAGTGCTTCCTCACCTGAGTCGCCATGTGCCATCTCCTGCACTGGATTGGAGAAATATGAAATCCAGATTCTTGTGTAAGATTTCCCTGGATTCTCTGTCACCGGCGAGTCTTCTCTAACCTTAAGGTGTTAAGTGGCTTTTTTGTCCATTGGCTTGTTTAAATAAATAAAACTTAATATGTGAGGGAAATAAAAATCAAAAGAATTGTCCAGGTTTAGAATTGTCTTTAAAATAAAGATTTTAAGCTGATACTGAAACATAGTACTGAAACATTTTTATCGAGTGTCTGGGCAGAACAATACCTGAAAATAACTTGGTAGGAGATGCTGTTCTTGTTAAGCTTCCAGCTGGGACTAAAAAAAATGCAAGAAGTTTTATCAGTGATTAAATTCTTGCAATATTGCCAGCCTGAGGATGGTAGATTTCAAAGATGAGAATTTGCATAAACACCTTTTAACTGTTGATTCAAAATTTGAACCCGAGGTGTAAGCCTTGCTGTTACCTACAGTGGTGCGGAATCACCTGCTACAGGGATGTGAGGACATGTGTTTGTTTACCTCTTTATCTGGTAGAAGTTATATTCCAGTGTTTGGTATTTTTATGTATCCTTTACACAGATGAGCAACAGAAGGGGTGTAAGGATCATGAGAAACCAGGTATTCTGAGATAAAAAAGAGAGGAAATAGCTGTGAAGGGTCATTACCCTTTTACTTTTCATGTTATTTCATTGAGACAGATAAGGAGAAAATGAGAGGAGCAGCATAAGAAATATGAAGTCAGAGCACAGTGCAATGCAGTAAGTGAAGAGCTGATAAATATTAACTCTTTTCCAAGGATCAGAAGTTGCTAGAACAATCCACAGAGTGCTGAATATAAGGATTTTAATTCTCTCCCCCCCACCCTGCAAATTACCTACAACTGGAAATAAACTGGTTTTGTTTGTTTGTTTCTTTAACCCCACCAAGACACATTCCCTACCTCATTGTTTCAACACTGGTTAGTAAATGTGTTTAATAACATGACAGATCTTTAGACTGCCTGACATGATTCTCTTCAATATCAATGATCATTAGTGATTTAATTGTACTAGGAAAAAAATTAATCTGACTTTTTACAGGAACATGAGTAGAGAAGAATGAATTATAAATTTTCCCTTGTTTCCTTTCTCCTTGCTTCTTCTTTTAAGTGTGAGTATTTTCATTATGGCAGGATAAAGGAAATTGGTTGTACCCAAGAATTTTTTTTAAAATCCGTAAATATAAAAGCAGATTAAAACCATTTTTAGAGATACCTTGTAAATATTTATGGCTAATTCCCTGGAAATTCACCCCAACTTCATGTCTAGGCACTTGGGGCAATGACTAATCTGGACTAAAACCACAGAAGATGGAGCAAGGAAAGTATAGCACCTAATATATCATTAAATATCTGGAGGTATCATTTGAATGAAGAAGGCGTAAGACCTGGGTGGAGATCTTGTCCCATCTGACTGTGTCTAGCCAGAAAACAAGCCCCAGAAAATCTCAGAGTTAGGAATATATTATTAAATATTTGAAGACAAATTAAAAATTAAATGGTAGAGGATAAGAAGTGTTGTGAACTGAAACTGGGAACTAGTGCCCTGGTTCTGGCCAGGACAGGGTTAGTTTTTTCAGCAGCCAGGAGGGGGCATGGCTAGGACATGGAGGTTATTCTACACCATCTCTCATGAGGTCGGGAGTCACTTCCAAGGAGAAAGGGTTCCTTCTGTTCAAGTAAGCATGACATTTTTCCATGCATTTGGAGCCCACAGAGACAAAGCAGGAGAGGGGTCTCTCCAGCATTAGCAGTTCCCAGATCTGTCATTCAAAGGGTATTCAGTATGCACTAGATTTCACCCCTTTGGCCTCTACTCCCCCATCAGCTGCTACATTCAAAAATTTTACTGTGGCAAAAGGGTACGTATCATACCCTACACTGCAACGTCAAGACAAATTGCTTGGCCTTTTGCTAGTAATTAAGAACCCCAATCTCACTCACTAGGCTACACAGTGTATCACTCCATCAGCCTAAAACTGCAAAATAGTCTGTTGGGAGTGTACATCAGACACCCATAGCCCTTTCCTTCACAGACATGGCTGTGACAACCAATTTAGTCTTTCATTGAACATACTGCTGAAAGACGCATTGGGTGCCAAGGAACAGCAGGCTGTGCAACTACAGGGGAGCCTCAACCAAGTCCAGCTATGCCTCACTACAGAGCAACTCCAGATCTGGGATGAAAAAACCCAGAGGCCATGAAAGGAGAGAATGGATGCTTCTTCTGGGAATATGACTCCATAACGGTGTCAGCTTCATAACCTGCAATGCACCATGTATTTATTTTCAATTATTTGGAGCTGAAGCTCTTCCAAACACTGTGGCATGAGGTTAACACAGACAGTTTCATTTTTCAAAATAGCTTGTGTATTGTACTCATGGTACTCTCAGACCTAAGAGTTTCATAATGTGTCTAGAATTAATGTTAAATACAGAAACAGCTCATGCTTCTAAAGTATCCACTAATCTTTTTTCCAGAAGTTAATATTTACCTTAGGTGAGTCACAGTTAAAATTGAACATACATGGGATTATTTTTTTTTTCTTTTTTAAAGTTTCTTGGATAATTAGAGTAATGATGCAATAATAAAATCAATGAAAATAAGAAGTATGAACACATCCAGTATTTATATGATAAATTTAAAATGTTTGGAAATTCTGGGCAACAAAAATCTTTGAGCCTTCTTTCTGTAGTGCCATATGTTTCAGTTTCACAAAGTAGAGTGCAAGGTACTTAAATGTATCCTGTAATGTAGCCTGGCTGGATATATGATACGTTAACTACTATCAGATCAAGTAAAAAGCCAACAAAGCAGTTTTGAGACTGACACACAACTGCTGCCTTCGCATTTCCTGACACATGTCTTCTCCACAGATAGTTCACTTGAGGTCAAAAAGTTTTTGCTGCTTTAATAGCCCAAGTTGTTAAGTCAGGGAGAAAACCATGGAAAGGCAAGGGCAAGCTCAAATCTCAGAGATTCATAAATGCAAGATGTTCACTTCATATTTTAGTTCCAGTCCTGGCAGCTGAGCTAAATTATTATTAACTCAGAGATTTGGTATTAGAGCAATGACGATGTGCAACTGAACATAAAAAGTGCACTAGAAGCAATATTGTAATCAGAGCATTAGATTTATTGAAGAATATTAAGGTTTTATTAATTCAGAGGCTTTACCAAATAATGTCAGTTCTCTGACCTTCTGGCCCTTTGACCATCTGCTCTTTTCCACGAGAAGTACTGTTGTGAATGGATGATGTGGGTTTAAATAAGTCCCTGCCTTTTGCCCAGGCCTCTGGCAGCAGGCAGTAGCTTTACTGAGGGGACCAGCACCCCAAGATCCACTCTCGTTCGCAAGTTCTTTAATAATGGGTGATTCAGTCTATTATAGAATGAACTATTTATTTAATAGACACAAAACTAACAGACATAAGACTTAAAACAGACTATTACTACCCAGGGATAAGACAAAAGGGAATACTAGTATTATACACGTGGGATTAAAGGAACCATTAAATTTACAGCTAGCTAAGAAATAGTGAAACTTAGGATCCAATGTTTCTTACCACCAAATTGTTGAAGGGGCACACATCAAAATCCTTTCCCCCAATTGCTGGAAAAGTAACCACAAAATTGCATCCAAGCTTCAGGAAGGAATCGTCTCGCACGTTCCAAAGGAGTGTGTAAGAGACTTCTGCTTCTGTGATAAACTGTAGTACTTTTGTAGTGTAAAACCAGGCCTTTTTGTCACCTATGTTTTTTTATCTCTTCCCACATCTGTTAAGCTGGCAGACCTTTTGGTGCCAGGAGACAATACCCCCTGGGCCTTGCCCACCTGGGTTATCTCTCCTACCTGCACCAGCCACCTGTGGTGGGGAGAGGGGTGATATGCCCTGCCACAAGTACTGAGGGCAGTAGGTCTGGTACAGAGAATGAAAGCTGTTGTCAGAAAGCTGCCATCTCTTTGTGCACATATCTATATCTTCTTTCTATTTTGCTTGCAGAAAAATGGTGTGATGTCAGAATAACAGACTATCAGTTGAGCCCAAGCCAACAGAATTAAACAAACACATGGATTCTGGTAGCAATATTTTTTTAAAAAGCTGCCCCTTTTATCTGTAGCAGATAATTATAGACAATATTTTTAATGAACTTGATTTGCTTAAGTAAATACCCTAAAGCAGAGTCCTCCAGTAATACCAAGTTCCCACAGATCTTTTGAAAGAAATGCAGGTGCTCAGCAGGTGTCCAGATAAAGGTGTTTATCCCTGACTAGTGCTAACATAGCTAGAACCCCATTCAGACTCTGAAAGAGAAGATGGTGGTAACTCTGTGAAGAGTAATTTCCAGAAGAGAAACGTTACATTGCCTGCTGAAGTGGGTTAACTCTTCTTCTAAGGTTAATGCAAACTGCACACTGCCTGTTCAAGAGTCAGAATTTCCCAACATGCCTTATTTTGTGTTGCATCATTGGAAGGGAACAAAAAGACCAACCCAAATCTGGTTTAGCATGTTATGGTTTTCAAAAAGGGCTGAAATTTCCATGTCTGAATTAAAGGTTTTTGCCAAAGGGCTTAAGACAGGCAAGTAAACCAACAGCCCTTTTTTTTAACAACAAAGATAAATATATTCAGCATCCTGGAAGACATCAAAACTGCAGCTGTGGGAAAACCAGATATTTAAGACTGTCACAGCACTGACTGCTCTGTGCAGACCAAATATTGGTGATAGAGTCAAAAGTGCTCAACCTCTGTGGTTTCTATTAAATCAGGATCAAAGTGCTGTATTGATATATTAGCAACATGTAATTAACTGGTAATCAGTGGACTATACATCCAGGACCAATATCAGCAATACAACAGGTGAATCATTTTACCAGACACTTAAAAAGTGTTAATAAACATGTACAAATTCCAAAACATCATTCTGTAACTAATCCCCATGATTTTTAATTACGCAATCACAGCTATTTGCAAGCTACCCCAACATAAGCTCAAGTTGCAAGCACATGTCGGAGCCGCAGCTCCAACTTTCTCACCCCTTCTATAGGTGCCAGGGGTTCTCCATCTTCACATGTGCCTGTGCTGCTCCAACAATCTGCTGAGATACCTTCTAATAAGAAAGCCCCTTTAGGTCCCACTTACTGACCCCACACTGTCAGCCCATCATGGTTCTTCACGGCATCTGGTAGGGAGATACTCCAAGAGTCCTTGGGTGGAGGTTGTAATACCAACGAAACTTCTGGAAGTGTCAGTCTTGATTGCACTCTGTTCATACCCCAGTGTATCTTTCCACAGCCACGCATTTTGATACTTCTTTTAGATGTCAAGCAGACTCATTTCTTGTTTGGAAAGACTTCTGGTAATCTGGTTTAATATGATTAGTGGTTGATTTATAAGAACTTTTTTCATTTTAATTTCCTCTCAGTGTTATCAGTTTTGGAGAAAAGACCTTGTCTGGCACTTCCAAATATTACATTCGTATATGCTGTGTACACTCACAGTGCTAACCGGTCATCTGTTGTTGTCCAAGCATTTTGTCAATAGAGGACTTTTTAGACTACTGTGCAGACAGGAAAAAACAGACTTTTATCGGATTGGACACTTTTTGAGTGTGTTTGGATAACTTTTCCCAACCTGAAATCAAGGGCAGATTATCTGTCGTGTGGAAGAAGAGATCCCTCACCAAAATGTATCCCAGATTATAGGGTTCACATGGGATTTTGTATGTTTCCAAGATCAAGTCCTGCTCTTGATCAGGCAGTGTAGAAACTGTACCTTGGGGCCCTGTTTCTCAATATCCTCCATTCTGGGTCCACCCTGTCTTCCACTTCCTTCTTGTATAAAGGGTTTTTTTCCTTGCAAATGAAAATAAAGCCTTCTCAAATTTCAAATCTGAATTTAGTTAGACAATCAGAAGTCTTGGTTTTGGATGGGTCCAACAAAGTGGCCACCATTTCTCTCAATGACCTGCTCTCAGTAAATCACCATTTCTGATCTTTATTCTTACCTGACAGCACAGTGTGGAACAACTTTTGATTTTTCAGCTCCATTTGACAATCATGAAACAGCATCCTCTTCATAGATACATTATTTTTTAGACTAAAGCTTTTCAGACTAATTATTACAACAGTTTTACAGCTCTTCAGTAGCAAACGTCTTCACTTTTTACTTAATGTTTCATGTCTTCATATCAGTTTCTTTTAAAATAATTTATAAATTATTAAATGCTGCCTTTTTTTCCCATCTGTTTTTTTTCCCAGCATGCCATAACTTCAAAATGAAAGTGCATCTGTTTTCTATTCCTGATACACAGAAAGTTGAGCTTTACGCTTTAAAGTTTCTGTTTCATATTACCTGTCTCAAACATAAATGTTTTTTTTTAGTTTTCTGCCTGGTCATCACTTTAGTAAAAATCCATTCATATTTCATGTCTCTCACAAAAACTCCTGTTCCAGAGTCTCTGAGTGCGTAGAAAAGACTTCAGTATTTTATCAGGTGATGTGAGCTAAAACATTTTTTCCTCGTATAACAGATTTATGGACTATAAAAGTCAGAAGTACCCATTAAGGTGATCTAGTTTTGAATTCCTCAGTGAAAGAGACTGTAGTACTTCTTCCAGTACTCCTTTCATGAAGTTTAACAACTTGATCAGATTATAGTGCCAAAAAATGATATTTAGGACCTGCCCTTTTTTTTTTTTTTTCTCCCAATTGAACAGCTGTAGATTTTAGCTGTCCCATGAGTAAGGTGGTTTTAGGATAGTATTTAGAGTACCTTGAATATTCTGGGGACTTTCAGCTCACTTATGGGGAATTTCACATCCCTAGTTTAGGGAGTTTAAAAGACTGATACTCCAGAACAGAGAGTATCTGTTCCAGGAACAGGGGACTTGAACAAAAAATTTGCATTTACTGACTGTTTTGTTAGATTTAGCATTTTGCCTTCTGAAACTTCAAATTGACATCTGAAAATCAGTGGTAACAGGTTTTTTCCCTCTTATTAGAGGACTTTGATGTAACCCCACTAGAAATTATGCAGCAGGGAAATAGATGCCCTAAAACCACCCACCCCTGCAGCCTGGTGCTGTGTGCAGAAAATTGATATTCTGTTTAAAGAAATGTTGGCAACATTTGTAAACGAACGGGTCTATGGATTTCCAAGATGTAGGACTTGTTTTGAAATTTGAAGTCCATCTTCATCCCTGTTAAACATTTGCACAAAATATAATTTTATGTGAGTTTTCAGTTTTTTATTTGGAGTCATCCCAACCCTGTGAGTTGCGGTGGTTTTCACTCTAAGTGTTGCCATCTGACAGAGGAGGACAGAGTCTCCCTGTCACATACACTGTTATTTATAGCTCTGGTTTGGTTAGCAGAAATTGTGGGTATGAATTGACAACACATTGCACTTCAACTATTTTTACTCTGCTCTAAATGTAATTAACATACGTATTGTATTTTTTAATAAAATTATAACTCTGTACCTTTCCTGTTACAAGGTATTTCATTGGTTGATTGATGTAATTTTATTTTGTATACATAAGAGGTGAAATGAAGATGAAAATAATGTTTTTGTAATTCCTTTGGTAGGATGTTAATTTCTGGTACAAATATTGCTCTTCTAAAGACGAGAATCTCTTAAGGCACTCTGAGATTATATGACACGTAGGATGCTGATGCATAGAGGTCTTTTTTTCTGACAAGCAGATATTAAGAACTACTAGATAAGTCCTAGAACCTTCTTTTACAAAGCTCCAAGCAGAGAACACAGAGAAAAAAGAAAGTGTTACATTCCCAAAGTCATGGGTAGAATTCGGCCAGCATACAGATTTTATTCACTAACAGGTTAGTTATTCCTTGGAGGTATACATAGCCAGATACACTTGCCTTAGGACATAAGCCTGGTAATGCAGTTGAAACTTGTTAATGAGTTTTCATAGCTGGGCTTTCTGATTTGTCTTGAAGTCATTAATGGATCTAATCCTTGGCTTCCATTCCAGACACCATCAAAACAACACGTAAATTCTCTTTATGGAAATACTTCATGTGAATTGAAAGTTAACTAAGAGTTTTGAATTTTGCTTTTTCTGCTTTCTTCTCTTTTTGAAGCTAGGGATCATGCTTACTCTTTTCCAATTCTCCAGTAGTTATCCCATGTTTTCTAAGTTCTCAGAAGTGCTGAGATGTTATCAGCTAAGATCGTTAAATATGGAGGGAGTAATTGTTCTGAAATCACCCAACACATTTAAGCATACCAAAACCTGACCCTTTCAGATTCTCGTCCTTCTTTTCCAAATGTCCACCCATTGTACACACTTGGAAGGTGGGATAAGCTGTTCTACATCAAGCCACAAGCTGTGGTCCTTTTTTTCCCTCAGATACTGGACATGCAGCCTTTATTTAAGCCCTGATGTTCTAACTAAAACTGGTTACAACTGCATGTACATTTCTGTCACTGTTTAAAGAAGTTGCACCCCAAGGTATGTCTCCAAAACCAGAGTTAAATTCTGTTTGAATGTGTAAATCAGGAAATCATGTATCAGATGGTCAAAGAAAGGTAGCGAACAACAGGTAGTGGCTGATGAATGAGAATTATTGCCATGCAATTTCTGTGCGATTATAGCCCTGTTTTGGACTCAAATTTTCTTTTATCACACCTTAGAAGTAACATAAAATGGATTGAAAAATAAATAAAAATTTTTAGTAATGCAAAGGGAGATGAATTATTTAAATGCCTCACATATTTTCCTTTTGGAAATTGGTGTGATTTGGCAGGTGTAACTTCTCTTGGCTCAAAGCTCATCATGTTAATGAGGCTGAGACCTGAATAACCTGTTTTAATGCTGCATCTTTTTGCCCTGCTGCTAGGGCAGAAAGATGTTTCTTTAGCTAATCTCTATGTGTGGTTTTGCCATCAATATGGGGCAATTGGAAAGCATCTGGCTGGAGAAATTCCCAGGAAGCCAAGCAGATGATGAACACTGTACTAAGGAAGTGCATAATGGGATAAAATAAAATCTCAAATAATAGCTGTATATTTGTAACATAAAAGTGGCAAGAACTTCCCTTTCCTGCACCCCATTATAGAAGCGGTTTTGAGAAACAAGTAATGGAAGGAGAGAACAGCTGGAATAATAATGGATAGGGTAAAAGCCCAGGTGATGGCTTTAAACTGAAAGAGAGTAGGATTAGATACAACATTAGGGAAAAATTCTTTACTGTGAGGATGGTAAAGCACAAAAACATGTTGTCCAGAGAAATCATGACTGCACCCTCCCTGGACTTGTTCAAGGCTGGTCTGAATGGGGCTCTGAGCAAACTGTCCAGTGGAAGGTGTCCCCGTCCAGGGCACAGACATTGAACTAAATAACCTTTAAGGACCCTTCCAACCCAAACCATTCCTTGGTTATAGGAACATAAGAGGATGAACACTTGTAATTCCATAAGGTGACTTCAGGATCCATCCCATCCATTTTTTTCTGGCAGTGGCAATTTGTCAGAGATGTGGATCACAATGTACAGCAGCCAAGCAGGAACATGTACAGTAAATATACAATTAGGCTTCTCAGAGCAGCTGCAAATTCCTCACATGCTTACCTATTATTGGCTGGCCAACATTTTTATTTGTTCCCTGGAGCCACAATCTGAACTTTGGGCTGAACCCTTTCCCCTTGCCTTGCTCAGGAAATCCAAGGTACAAGCAAACACTGAAGCTACCGGTGTTTATATGGTCTGATTCACATTCCTCTTCCCAGAGAGGCAGCAAATCCAGAACATCAGCGCAAGACCATGTTGAATACAAGGCACAACTGCTTGGTTATCAGAAGCATATGGCACCAGTATGTGGTCACCCTAAGAGCTGCATGAGCAAGGAGAGCTCCTGGCTACATTCCAGGGCTGAAATAGGCAGGTGACAGTCAGCCAGGATGATGCTATATAGTAGAAGTCACACAAATTAAAAGAAAGAAAAGCAAAACAGTGGGGTAACTGTGAAAGATGCATGCAGAGATTTTAGTCCATAATGCTGCTAGTGGTGATTCGAACCAGGACTTCAGTCACAGGTGGACTTTATTCCATGCATTAACACAATAGTGATTGACAGCAGGAAAAATCTGTGGATGTGACCCATTAGAATGTGAAAACTTATACCCCATTATGCAACTCAGGCAGGCAGCTGGAACAACCACAAATCCATGGCTGAAATGCAAAAAGTAAATTTATTTCATTACCTCGCTAACTGGAGGATCCCAAAGCAACACCTGGGCAGAGACACAGGAGTGGGAACGCAGGAACTCTCAGGCTCAGTCCATCTTGAGGGGTGGCAGGGCTGTTCTTTGCACCCACTTATTGAGGCCCTAAGCATGCAGAGCTTGCCGTCATGCTGTGATCTCTGTGCTTTTCATGATCTCTGAGCTCTGTTCTTCTCTCCCAAAACAGGGAGCTCAAGCATGTCCTTGAGAGTGCCTCCAAGTCTCTCAAAACACCTATGTTATCTCTACACAGAAATTCTACTTCTCAGACAAAGGATAGATAGCAGTAGGCATAATACATGGGATTTCCCACATTGTTATTTTCCAGATATCCATCTGCAAGGTCACTTGAACAAATCTTCTATCCTCCTTGCCATTTTTCTGCTTTTAACCCTTTCCTCCCAACACCCACATTGTATTTTAACAAGGCACTCTGCAAGGGCTATAGTGGTAGAAAAGACCAAAGTTTCTCTCTTGCAGCCAGCAGTAGCCACTCAGCTGCTGCAAACCATCCAAATTCCACTAACTTTAAAGAAAATTGTATTAATTTGCACTACCTGAATTGTTGCTCCAGATCTTACAAGGTAAACCCTACTGCTTCTTATTTTTCTTCAAATGGCCATACTTTAAAGTGTCTCTGTAACCAGTAGGTGACAGCATAGTGTCACCAGAAAAATGGAAATTATTAAAACTAACAAGGTGAAAACACAGGAGCTATTTGGACAGTGTTTTGAGGGTTTGTTTTTTGGTTTTTGGGGTTTTTTTGTGTGTCTTTGTTTTGTTTTGGTTTGGTTTTAAGTTTAATTATACAGTCAGACCTTACTATCATTGCTTAGTTGTGGTTTTTCTCTTTGTAAAGCAATTATTTTTATTTTATTTATCAATTTTTTAATTCTTAAGGATAGTTAACCTATGGGCTTTTGCTGGCAAAATATTTCAGGCAGTATTTTCCTGCCAAGAAAGAAAGAGCTGATGGTATTTTTCTGTAAAGAGAAACCACATTACACTGGAATATATGTCAATAAATTTGTAATATCTATTACAAAGGATTCTATATTGTATAAAATTTTTGCTTTATGTGCTAGTACATAACCTAAAATATTCTCACTAATGAGAACAAAAAGTCAGTTTTTGGAAAGTTTCTTGGAGCTTATTTGTTTCCCAAAGCTGATGTTTACCTTTGTTTTGTTTGGAGGATTTCTGACACAGAATAAAAGGCTATTTAATAAAGACCATTAAGAAAGATTTACACTACATAAGATGCACAAAAAAGAAGCAGGAAAAATGCTAAACTCTCTGAAGAGTAACAGGCATTCTGCAAAAAAAGACAAATTTCATTCTCTGGTGCAATTTTCCCTTTTGCCTCATTTTTTTTTATTTTTCCTTTATGCTATCTGGTGTAATAATCCCTCTGAGTACCTATTTAACATCTGCTATGGTATGTGATTTGCTCTGACAAGTGAATTGTTTCAGTCTTGGTGAAGACAGTACCTAGGGACTTGGAAATTCTGAGGCTGCCTATGTTATGTACCAAGCAACCTTAAGCAGTAGCATGGTTAATTACATTGCATTTAAAGGCATTTCACACTTGAATTATGTATGCAATGGCATAGCAATACAGTGCTAATAGAATTCCTCCATCTAAGGACCAAATTGTATGGCTTTAGGTTTCCTTGTTTGTGGTGGGTGTTTTTTGGGGAGCTTTTGATGTTTTGGCAATTTTTGGATGGTGAATGGCTTTGCTATCATATGGATGAGGGAGAAGGGCAGTCGTTAGACACTTTCTATAGACATATTTTCACTAACTTTTTAACTGAGGCATCTTCTGGTCTGCGCCAAGTAGCTCTGATGACTGCAATAAAGAATTTTCCAGCCATACAGAGACCATCACTCTGCTCCTTTGAGTAGCTGAGGAACAAACTCTGATTTCCTGACAAAATGCTTTTGTGTGTATGTTGCATTACACCACCTACTATCTTCGCTGTACATTTAGTCACACTAGAGTTCCTCCGTAGAGTGAATTGTGATGGAAAGGAATCTCTACAAGAAAACAAAACAGAATAAAAAAACCACAATCCCCCCACCTCTCTGCTGCTGTGGGATTATTTTAAAGAAAATACCTCCAAACAAAACTGTGTGTTTTAATGTGTGAGTGAAAACTGGACTGTTCTGTTGTAATGAAGTTGAAGACCTTGAAAGTCATCCTCCTTACCTCCTGTCAGGTTTCTTTGCATACTGAATAACTGCAATGTGGAAAATGTAGAATGGATATAATGTTTTTATTGCACCTGTGTGCATCAAAATCTCTTTCAAATTGAAAAGATTGTTCCAGATCACCAGAGTGATCTTTCTCTGGACTCTCCTGTTTCATCCTGAGCTGTGTTTTCTGTGTAGATCAGAGAGGAGTGAGTGACCTCCATGCGATCCATGCAAAGTCTCAGAGGTAAGAGACAGGGTGGTATCTGCTTTCTTCCAGTCTTCAGGAACCATCTCCATTTGTCACAACCTTTCAAAGACAGTCAAAAGTAGATTTACAATGGCACTGGCCAGCTCTGTCGCCACTTGTGCATGCATCCTACTAGGTTCCACAGGCTTATGCAAGTCCTATTTATCCAATTCTTCCTTAACCTGATCCTTCTCCAACAAAACTAAGTCTTCCTTGTTTCAGACTTTCCCTCCAGAAGACTGGTTTTACCAGTACAGACCAAGGCAAAGAAGGCATGATCTTGTAGAACACCTCATCAACTCCTTGATCATCTGTGTCAGGAACTTTTCATCAATGCACTCCAGAAACTTTTCAGATTGGTTTTTTTTTGATTTTTTTTGTTTTTTTTTTTTTTTACCGTGTGTTGTCCCTTCAGCAGATACTGGGTTGGTTAGGCTTTCCAGTTGAGTTTGAACTGTAGCTTGCTTTCTCATCTACATGCATACCTGAGAACACCTAAAAGGCACCAGTTTCATATATGAAGAAGGTAAACATTTTCCCGTCTACTGAAAATACAAATTAAAAACTAAACAGTATAATAGCATCTCCTGCATCTGCATCAATACATTTCAGTGAGCAGTTTCAAACTCATTAACTTCTGATAGTAGATGTTCTACCAAAAATGGAATATCTGACACATTGGTAATTAAAACTTCCATAATGTCATCCTACAAGTAAGGCAAGTCTAGCTGAATTGGCAGCTGTTAAAATACTTGCTTATGAAATTGTACACATGTAAAAAACATTCTCTAAGACATATCTGACTCTAAAGTTTTGTGGGAGGAGAGGCCTGACAACACACTTGAAATTGAAAGAATCCCTCATTTGATTCCACTAGAATAATTTTGTGGAAATATATAAATTTTGTGGAAACCTATTACTAAGGTTGCATAAAAGAACCTGACTGGATTTGCATTGGGGATTTCTTTCCCTATTAAAAAAAAAACCCAAAAACAAACAGAAATCTTATGCAATTTTTAATCCATGTCTTCCTTTTTATCTCCTTTTCCTTCTTCCCCCAGCAATTTCTGTGCTCTTTGATAATTTTCAAATAAATTTAATAGTTACAGTTCATTAGGATATTTATTTTTACCAGTTTCAAGAAAACCATCGATCAAATAGGAGGTTGTCTCATGGTGCTATTGAGTAAAATGTAGTGTGAAGTCAACCATATACACATATACGTATAGTTGGCAATGTTCAGATAACAAATCAGCATTAATGCAATTCTGTATTGGAGTGCGACCCACATGAGAACAGAAGCCATAATATGGGCTGTACTCCAGGATAAACTTGGAGATACTGAGGCACTTAGGTTCTGGAGAAAATTTTGGAAGTATGAAATATCTTGGAAGAAATATAGGAATATAGGGGACAAGTTATGAGGAAGACAAGCTTCATTAGTTTTAGCAGTCATTGGAGCATCTTCTTGCTAACAGAAGCAACTTGAGTATTGATTCTGCTTGCAAGTGGTGTCATCTAGGTGTCGTGTTAACAGGACAAAGGCAAATTCCTTTTGCTGCACTGGACCACAACATGAAGACGTCAGGTCTCATCAGCGATGTAGGCAAGACTACCAGAATATACATGGCATGTGTGCTGCTCCTTTTAAAAGGCTGCAAAGCTTTCTCTCAGAAGTTTGTGGTAGTGAAAAAAAAAAAATAAAGGCAAAACTCTTCCTCCCATTTCACAGTACTGTTGTTGAGGAAATGTAAATCTGAGAGCCTCTAGGACCCGAGGGCTTTCTCCACTTCAGTCTTTGTTCTACTACATCTGTTTGCAAGTGTGGACACAACAAAGCTGAGACTATACCTTAGAGATGCCAAGATATGCAGTACACCCATGCCCAGCTTCGCAGACTAACACAGACAGAGAGCAGTGCCTTTATTTTCCCCTAGATTAATACCTGTGACACCTGCACAGACATGGGCAAAACAGACAGCTAACCCTCTTTCTCCTCTCCAGCTCACCAGGATTTCCAATATGTGCGCATCCTCAGCCTCCTGATCCACAGACACTTGAGTGTCCACAAGTCCCTTGAAAGTAGACCACATCCTAAGTCCTTTCTGAATCCATGCCCAAATTCTCTGTCCTTTTTCCAGCCCTCAGCTTTGGTCTTGTGAGTTTCCTAAGACTGGTCTCCACCTCTCCCACTTGAGTTCACTGGCAAATCATCCCACATACCCACACACGTAACAAAGAGAGAGGTCACCCGGAAAATATGACAATTCAGGTGGTAATCAGGGGTGGGGCTTGGCCTGATCTGCAACTTGTTTACATAGAGCTTACACCTTTTAATCCCCTTTCCCTTCATTTTTACATGCCTGTTCCTTCCCAACTCTCTTTGATCCAATCCTTTACCTGCCTTCTGCCCTTCCCCTAAACATTTCAGAAGTTTTGCACATTCACTCCATCCCAAGATATCCTATAACAAATTTTGCACTATGCTACCAGCTTCCTCAAACATCCAATAATAGTTTGGGTTTATATGCCAATAAAGCTTGCTTTTCTACCTAGAAGACCCATGGCAGTCAAGCCACACTTAAGTGGTTCCTTTACTGGCCCATCCATCTGTGACCCGAGAGCTCTTGACCTTCACACCATCTCTGATACCTCAATGTCATTACAGTTCATATGTTTCAGTGTTTAATTTTTTTATTCTTCTCGTCTCTTGACTTTGGTCTTGTTTTAAGTAATATTGCTGTCAGCCTCATAGACCGGATGTTCCTGCATTCAGGATATTCATGTATTTTTCCATTTCACACACCCTTATGTCTCAAGAGGGACTATGATCTTTACTCTTGTCCTGTGTGCTCCTTTCCTGTATTTTCAATCTTTAAATGTGTGTGTGAGTCTTGTTTCTCTCATTTTAAAAAAAAAAAAAAACTTCTTCATGGATCTCGTCTGCCTTTAGAGAATATTAGAATCATGATTCTCAATTACAGTTATTTTAAATACACTGGCTTGATTACAAAGTGTTAAGATGTATTGAACCCAACCACCAGAGGGACAATTACAGAATAAGAATAATCATAGAGTAGTTAAGGATGTTAGGAATCTCTGGAAAACACTCTGTTCAAACTCCTTTTCAAAGCAGTGATGCTTTCAGAGTTAAATCATGTTTCTCAAGAATTTATCCAGTCAAATACTGAAAAAACCCAATGATGTAGCTTCCATAACCTCCATGGGAACTGTGCCAGAGTTCATCCAGTCTCCTTATAAAACCAAAGCAGATTTCAATAGAGATGTTTTGGGTTTTTTTACTTATGGTTTTTTTCCCTTGTTTTAGCAATATTTACAGAAGTGGGAGAAAACACTGGCTTTTCACCAAAAAAACCCAACTTCAGTATTTGAAAGAAAGTATTGTATCATGTCCTGTAAAGAGAAAGAAAACTTTGCAACAGAATTCCAGCAAGAGTTTTTAATCTGTTGTCATTTTAAAAAAGTCTTTAATCTGTAATCTACACACATACCCACCAAGTAATTTTTTTTTTTTTTTAAGTCAGACTTTTCATTGAGAGACGACAAGTCTTGGATTCATATTGTGACACAGATGATGATATTTGCCTGGGATTTAGGACTCAGTTTTGTGCTCTGTCTCAAAATTGCTGTGTGACCTTATATATTTCTATAAATTAATCCGTAAACTTATTTCTAATAAAAATGAAAGTCTGGTGTGCTTTTCAGAAACCTCTAAATACATGTCAAAATCTTTTGAAATCACATCTTTGCCTAGTCTATGGAATTCAGATGTGTTATTACTCCTACATTTATATATATCTATCTATATATACCTATCTATATCTATAGCTATAGTTATATCTACTTCAATATATCTCAATGTCAGAGATTTCTCAATATCTAGATCTATATATCTCAATATCAGAGATTTCTATATTTTCCCTTTAAACTTGCTTTGTATTCAGCTGTGACAAATAAGTCCTTTTAGAGGTCAATCCCTCTGACCAATTTTAGAATGGGACACACTGTCACATAGAGTGCTATTCTTCCTCCATAAAATCCATAAGAAGTCTAGCTTGAGCAGAGTAATTAGAGAGATCTACATCTCTTCTGATAAATTTATAGGACACCAGGGCTTTTCTGGTTCTTTCTTCCTAAGCAACTTAGTTGTCTTCAGTGAAAATTAAATAACTACACACTTCAAAAGCAGTAACACTATTTCTTTATCTCACTGGGATTTTGAGATTCTAGACAGTTACAGAGGGTAGGATAATAAGTGCAAGAAATCTGTTTTAACTGCATCTTCAGCCCATTTGGTTTTCTTATATCCTTACAGAAATTTTGATAAAATCCCTCATATTTTTGGGGTTATATGCCATATACACAATTACTAATCAGAAGTTGCATTTCTATATGTAATAGACAAAGTAATGTTACAGCTGGTATATATTCTTGCCCTTAGGTGAAGTATTCTTCTGTCAGTGTAGTAACCTACCAAAAAAAAGTAATTTTAGGATAAAATAAAAGATGTGTAGGGTTGCTTTTCTTGTGATTTTGTCAAGTGTCACGGCCCACTGATTGGACAACCAACCCAGGGCTTAAGCATTGAGCTGAGATGCTTCCACAATTCTGCTTAGTGAACTAGAAATAACCTTGGTCAAATCACTTTGCCTCTTTGTGTGACTTCTCGCATCTTTAACAGTCATAACTGTACTTTGCTCTTTTGCAAATTGATTAGGGGTTGTCAATACTGTCCAAGTTATGCGACCTATTATTACCCATTTCAGGACAGGCTTTACTTAATATTTAAATTTTATTATCTTGCCTCTTGCTATATAGTCCCTGGAACTATTCTACCTTAAAGTTGCATTTATGCTTAAGTATTTTACTAAACTGAGACTTAAATTCTACTTAATGTGAAAAGCTGACATTTAATAACACATAGGGGTGTACTTTCTTATTGATTCTGCATATATTCATAATAAAGCTGCTGTAATTCGGATGAAGGATGTATACTCTTGTGCTTCAGTAAATTATTTCAATTTAATTCTTGCATGCCATTGGATAGTATCCATCAAACTGTGACTTTCATAAAGGCCAGAGAGAAACTCAGTATTAGTTCAGTTATCCTTGGCTTTCAATTTTGTGTCTAATGCTGAATCTTTTTCACTGTATTCAGATTATTTTGCATATTTTCATTGCAAAAACTATGGCAAACATCACTTTTTTGTGAAACCTTCATAATAATTGGCAAGTATCCTTAAGAAAGCGGTATTATCATCTTTCAATATTTTAGTTTTACACTGATTTATCTTAACTCTTGTTTAAAAGTTTAGATTATTTTTTCATGCTGCCTATCATAGAGTGTAATTCTCCCAAAATTACAGCCTCTTACAGCAATAATTAGATGGTATGTGGCTGTCAATGAATACATTTTGGGCTCTCAGGAGATGGAGGTCATGCGTATCTCATCAGAGAGGCACTTAATGCAATATTTGTAATAAAGTTTCAGATTAAACATGTGATAGCTTGATATCTTGAACACAAGTTTTATACCTTTCCTTAGCAGAGTAGCTCACTTGCATGTTGGTAGGTGCCATGGCTAGGAAATGTCTTCCCCTTATTAAGCTTTATATTGCAACTCTGCTTAGTGAAAAACTACTCACATTATGGTCCTCCTAGAATATGCAAATGTATTCTCACATTCCCAAGGCAAATATCAAACAGAGACACAAGCAAAGCATTTCCATCATCGTTATGTTTCTATCCTGAACAGATGTGGATTAGCGACGCCTTATTGCCAAGATCACAATCTGTAGTAGAATAAATTGATGCTGCTCTGAAACTCACCATGTCTTTTAATTTGTTATTTTCCTCAGTTTTTCAGCAACTGAGGAAGAAAAAAGCAAGATACTGAAGTCTGCAGCTGATAGTGAATATTTCAGGATGCTGTTCCAAAGTCTTAAAACTTTCTAACATCCAACAGTTCCTGCTTGGGTCAGCAAACTTCATAATATAAAACTATATAATATAAAGTTTATAATAACACCTACGATTACAGAGGTTTTTTAATTAACAACTTTCAAAACACTTTTACCAGGAGAAAATAAGCCCCATCATCATCAGATTAGCAAAGTAAATTTTGGAAGCTTTTAATCCTGTAGGATAAAAAAAAAACAGTTCAGGTAAACATCTCATGGAGATTTCCTAAAAATGATTAAAGTTTTCTCAAAATGGAAAGATGAACAAGATGGATGATCTCCTGAGACAATTTTTGTACTTACTTGGCTATATTCTCATTTTATTGATAAAAGTTGTTAGTTTGGACGTAAAATGATTGGTTTAAGGTCATCAACAGACAAAGAGCACAGCTGGCAGCACCACATAAATCTACTGCTACTCCATCTTCTGTTTTTCATGGATATCTATTTAACCTCTGACTGATTCTAAATATAGACTTAAAGACAGAAGAAGAAATAATTCTGTGGAATGTAAATCAATTATATGAAAGGAACTTTAAATCCACCTATCAGCTTCCTTTAGTCTCTCAGTCCTTACTACACAATGACTGTGAAATCTTGCCTAAAACTGACCAATTTGAGAAGAACAAGAACAATAGCATTAAGTATAGCATTAAATTAACAAATAGGTTATGTCTGAGGTTCACCATGTTCTCTTACTGTGCTTTCATGATTTGTCTGCCTAACAAGTGCTCGAATATCAGTAAACAAAATCTTTATTGCGGATGAGGGAAATTCCCAGAAGAAGTGCTGTGTTAGAAGTAGATGGTTTTCTATTGACACGTGGGGTTTCTTTCTACCCTCATTAGCCCTCCCAGTCAATTTCATATTTTCATAATGAAAGTTTGTGCTAGCTTTGATTCTGACATTAGTTGTAAATGAGTGGTTCTCACACCTGTAGTCAAATTAGGGCCGTCACCGGAGCTTAACAAAACAACACCAATGTGCCTCGAGTTTTAGCATGCTAAGTATTGTGTACAACTACAAATAATATAAATTACACAAGCTTTAAACCCCATTGCAACATATCTCTGAATATTGGAAGTTTATTGAAATATGTATGTATAAATTGGCATAATCTCAATACAGATGCTTGACCAGTGAATCTGGAAGGAAAATGGTGAAATTTTTGAGATCTTGCCATTCAAATATATAGTTTAAGACAAAATATGTGGACAGTGGTGTTTTTTCCTACTCCAGAGATACTAACATGAGTGTACCAACACTAACTATTTTAGTATATGTACTGAGGATAACTTTAGGCCTGTTTCCTGCCTTAAGATATGCAAAAGGTACTCTTGCAAATTAAAAGAAGGACTAGAAAATTTAAACATTAGAATTTGCTACAAAGACAACAAAAAAATTAAGTCTAATAAATCTATATATAAATTTGGAAACTATAGAGCTGTTCTGTTCGTACTTTCACCAGAATATATGTTGAAATAATTCTTCTAATTTCTCTCCTGCTACTCCTGATCTTCTTCAAAAATGGCAAGTGATGAGTTATATGTTCCTCTTGATTTATGGTGTTTTATGTTCTTCCAAGATACAAAGATCTGCAGTGTTCTTGCAGAATTTGAATGAACTAAACTGAATTAACTTGTAAATGGAAGCAGGATTTCTTGAAATCTAGATAACTAAAAAACCTGCAGATGTTTAATTTAAAATTACAGAACATTCATTACACAGACTGTGTCATAAAATGGTCCCAGGATACATGGCTTTTCAGGGACATCTGTGAGTAATGCAAATGAGGATGCTGACTGACAGCCCTGAAAATTATTCACAGAGCAGCAGGGTGGTAGCAGGAGTTTCTGCAAAGATGCTTGCAGCAAGTCTGCTGCACAGCTCTGTTGAACATCTCACCTCCATCTCTGGCCAGTGTTTTTTTTTTTATAAATGGGATGAAAATCTGGATGGAAATCTTGACTCTGAGCACTCTGCTCAGTCATCAGGAGACCGCAAAACTTTATACATTCCTGCTTGCCTGGAGTTCAAATGGGGAGACATTTCAGACACAGAGGCTGCAACTCAGATAACCTCTTGTATTCCTGGGTAATAAGACCTGCCTGTAGCTGACATGCTCTAATAATACAGTCTGAAGAGACACCCGCCAAAATGCACTTACTAGAAAATTTAGTCGAAGGAGTGCTTCCTTCGCTTGTACTCAAAAAGTCAAAACTATAAAGATTTTCTTTTGAATTGCTACAGAACCTTAATTCAGAAATTTTAAAAAGTGTAGTTATTCTAAACAGTTATTCTTAACTATTAAAAGAAAAATTAATAAGCATCTTTTAATGTTCTCTTATAATTTATCTTTTTGTGCAGTGTTATATGTCAGAACTTTTTGCTTGTTCCATGTCCCACATTTGAAGCAGCAGGCAAAAAAACTAAAAAGTTCAATGACAAGGTCTTTTGGAGTCATGACACATAAACCCACAGGCTGTCACTCTTGTTAAACATCCTACGTGCATGTCTTCATCTGAAGCTTGATTTTTGTCAGTCACAGGCTTGTTTCTGTTCTAGAAGGAGCTCAGTTTGGGTGCAACCTGTTTTCTTTTGCGTTGATAGTTAATCCTGTCCCATAAATGAATGAAAATCACTATGATTTTTTGATAGCCTAAACCCATGCCTTTACAATTTTTGTGTCCAAAAAGCCTTCAATGATAAAGTTACTGTTTTTATAGGACTAATAAGGTAACTAGGATACCGTATTGAAAAAAGAAAATAGTCTTTACTGAAAGTTTTAACCACTTGTGCTGGAGTTCCAGCCCAAAGTCAGGAAAACATTACATGACAGAGTACAAGGTCATGTCCTACAGCGGAGAAGACAAGACATATATGACTATCTAAATCTTGTTATTGGTCTCTCAGTGTAGTGTTCATGAAGTAAGACTGTCACAGAGAGTGAAGAATCCAGAATGAAGTGAATACAATGGTTATTCGGTGTTCAGGAAGAAAGCCTTTCAAAACCAGAAGGCAGCACGGGGAAGATGTGCTCTGTGGTGTGTTTGGTGTTGGTCTCAGCTGCTCAGCTCAGTACCTGCATCCTCCTTGAACCCACCATGCCAACTGGAGTTCACAAAGCACAGATTCAGCCCTGGGAGGTGGGGAGCACTTCTGGATTTCACAGACCATACCAAGACCTTTTGCATCCCTGCTTTCCTTCTCTGCTTCCCAATGTAGTTTTCTGCCTTGGCAGAATAAAATTTTGTTAAGATTCCTTTTGTGATAGATCAGCCCTGTTACGAAAATCTTCTGTGACATTTTATCACCCACATTGATGTAAACCTGTGCTGCTTGGCAGAATATAATGCCCCTGGATATACTAAGATGTCCTACTACCACTGAATTTGTTGAGATCTTCAAACATCTCCCAACCAATTGCTTTTGGTCACTTGGTATATTTCTACCTGTAATTGCAGCATTTAATCCCATAACTACATTTCAAAATGAAGGAAAGAAAGGAGAAAAGCTGGATACTGGTATTCCCTAAACTAATCTGTGCAAAATTGCTACTATCATTATTTTCAGATGTGGAAATGGAATAGGTGATGCAGTATATCACTTCTATGTTTTGTTTTCGTTTTATTTCCAATGTTCATTATCTTTTTTCTTTTTTTTTTTTAACTTTCAGTTTCTTGCAGAGACAATGCAGCAATTGCTGGATTTTATAAGATCGAAATCAACAGTCTGATTTCACACGAATATCAGGAACTTAATGGGAATCACCTATATGCATTTTTTTCCCATTTACACAAAAACATTTCCAAAGAAAACTTAAACTGAGAAATATCGTAGATGAAACGAGGAGAACATGAAATTTCCTCAGAAATTATTGCATCAAATAATTTTAAGAATCTATTTTTCCCCCATCAAACAAATATGCAGAGGTTTTTTGTTAAGCAAGCTAAGTAAAAAACATGTATCTGTTTCTGATGCTGTTGCTGGAGATATGGCCAGCTGAGGCATGCACTGAACTGCTTTTATATTAAAAAGTTGTCAGTGCATGTAAGTGTTTCTCCTTTGTTGTCCTGCAACTTTGAATCTCCCATCTTTTCCCACTTCAGTTTATAAACCACCAATACTTTAACCCCTAGCAAGTGCTAAAAAAGTAATTTTCTTTTCCTTCTTCTCTGCCATAAATGTGTGATGGGTGAATATAAGACAGGGATTGTTATACTGATATGACCTTTTAGACCTTTTGTGTAAGTCGTTTACAGAATATGTTATTTTGGAGATGCCATTAAAATCTGTCCTCTCATAGCGCCATAGGGCTGAGCTCTGTGTTCAGCATGATACATTTTTATGAAAGTGTAATACAGTCTGGGTAGCATTTCCAGCTATACAGGTACCTACACCCTGATGATGAAAGATTGATTAACCTTTTAGGATGAAATATGGTCTGGCTCTACCCACATCAGTATATTAAACAGAGCTGAGAACAGCGCCAGGCATGGGAATGCGACTGCACAGACTGCAGAATTTCTCAAGCAGTTCCTTGCAGGCTTTTTGCTTTTGCCAGCTCTACCTTAAACAGCTCCTGAGTTCAGTTTGGAAGCAGGATTATTCCAGTGACCTCACCCAGGAGGCACTGTCCAAGCAGACTCTGTCTGCAGGCTGAGAATTTACTAGTACTGTAAAACCTGGGCTCTTCTATGTCAGCTGGCCTCAGTGATAGAGAGGCATGTTCCCAGGCATGTCTGCATACCCAAAGAAGTAGACATAAAAAATGCCTGCAAGACTCTTTGTAGGTAGAATCAAATAGTCTTCAGTATCCTTGACATACCAGGCCATCCTGTTCTTGTGATCTGTTTGGCTAAAATAGGAAACACCTGTGGCCAATATTTGGCAGAAACCTAAACATATGTGTTGCAGCTCAATGTCTCAAGGATGCACACCTAAATAATACGTTTAAAGATGAACTGAATCTGTTTTTCATCCTGCAGAGTGTGATTATAGTTCTTTTTGTGTGAAAATTTTAGTTTCTTCACCTAGTGTTGTGGTAGGATTGCTTACCCACGTGTGAAGTCTGCTTCCACAAGAGGTATTCCTGAAGCACTGTTTGTGGGAGCAGGTATTGCCTTCTTGCTTTTGTCCAAGGCGGTTTTTAAGATGGCCGATGTGTACAACCAAGGCATCACCACCAGGGGTTATGAAAGAGAAGACACATCTTCTCTCTCTCCCTGCCCTGTCATCAGTCTTTCCAAAACATTGCAATTGTCAGGTGAAACACATGGAGAAGCTGGAGATAATTGCAATGTTTTGGAATGAACAGTGTCTTCGCAAATATCCTACAGGTGTTCTTTTGTCACACAGCTTAAAAAAAAAAATCACGAAACTCTCTAGAGGAGTGACTTCATGGAGTTGCCCCTACCCCAGAGGACACTCTCACCTCTCTGGCAATCAAGCAGTGCTTTTTTCAGAAAACCAGGACACCAAGCAGCTCCCTTTAGAACTAAGACAAATCAGTAGCTCCAGAAACCAAAGGAAATGCAGCTGGCTCTAAATTTGTATGACATTACTGAATTGCGAAGCTCAATTGTTTATGAGCACAAGGTTCATGCCTGTTAGCAATACTAGAGCCAGAGGTGTTAAGGGAAGGTTTTTGTGCATCCAAACACCCCTTTTAAATATAGGTTGATCTATCAATTCTTCCAAAATGCTTCTGTGCACTCTAACAGATGCTTTGTAAGTCATGCTGTGGACAAAGGTAAACTAGAAAAATTTCCCAAATGCCTGTAGCTGGGAAACCCAGGTTTGCTTGTGTTTTTGTTTGGTTGCTCTTTAATTAGTTTTTTTGGGGGTTTATTTTGTTTTGTTTCATTTAGACACAAGAAATTTTAACAATTCAAAAGCATTTTAGGGGTGCTGGTTGTAATTCATCCTACCTAACCATAATGCAGATGTCTACATCTCAGGCAGTCTCCCAGGAATCTCTTCTTCTGTGGAGAGAAATAGACTTTGTAAGACATGCTTCAGCTCATCCTAATGTGTCTGTCTTCAGAAGATGAGTGAAATACGCTCTGAAAGTGCCTGTATCACTGCCTGATGATGAAGGAAGGCTTCAAGATGTATGTCATGCATGTCTAAAACTGAGATGGATCCCACTTGCAGTGTTTATAGATTGTTTGGCCAGATTAATCACCAGCTCCAGGTCTGCAGAGATTTGTTTACAAGGCAGTGTATCACAGTTGAATTATATTCTCTCGAGCAAATATCAAAGTGGTCAAACATCTCTCCTTTACTACAAATAGCATTACAATGATATACACCAGTGAGTGCACTCTAGAAAAACTCTGGAAAAAATCCACAAAAAAGTTATGACTAAAGATTAGCCAAATTAAAAAAGTAAGCAAGCAAACACCCATCAAAATCCACATGTTAAATTAAGATCCCTAAATATTTAGAAACCACTAGGAAAGGGATAGCAAGAAAAAAAGACCAAAATGGTACTACCCTTATTTTGGAGTAAAGGATTATAAAAAAGAGATTATATAACTCCGCATGTAATTAAGTAATAAAATATTAAAAGTTCTCTAGAAAGTATTTTACTTTAGATGATAATTTATAGGTATAATCTTATATTTTACTAGATTTAAATATGTTCATCTATGCTTAATAAAACCATTTTGTTTGGTATTAATTTGCCTTAAATATTTGCCATTAGTGCTGTTTAAGGTAGTACCTGACTTCTGTTCCAGTGCTACACAAACTGTTGGTGTCAATTTGTCATCTGAGCTGAGAAATCTTGGTGTGTTAAAAATCATGAGGCAGATATGCAAAAACCGTAAGTTCTGAAATTACAACCTAAAATAGTTAGGATGCATTTTGCAACTTTTCATGAGGATCCATTTGTGTGCATATGTGACTAAAACTGCTCAAAGGAGAATTATCTTCACTAAAGTCAGTATGAACTTACCACAGCCCAAGGCTATCTTCAAATACAAAGGAAAGAATACATCACTCCTCCGGGTCTTTTTAGGAGCTGTTTTCCCTGCTTCAGCCAGGATCTGCTTGAGGACCGAACTCCTTGCTCCCTACAGCTGCTGAGGAGTGAACTCATTACTCCCTTTCATCTGCTGAGGAGTGGAAATGAAGTGGGAGATACTGAGCTCTTCTCCTCGGTATCCAGTGATAGGATGCCGAGGAATGTTTTAAAGCTGCAGCACAGGAGGTTCAGATTGGACATGAGGAAGCATTTCTTTACCAAGAGGGTGGCCAAACACTGGAACAGGCATTCTTAGAAAGGTGTTCAATGCCCTAGGCCCATCAATGTTTAAGAGGCATTGACACAATGCCCTTAATAACACACTTTTACTTGGCCAGTTCTGAACTGGTCAGACAGCTGGACTTGATGAACCTTGTAGGTCCCTTCCAACTGAAATATTCTATTCTATTCTATTCTATTCTATTCTATTCTATTCTATTCTATTCTATTCTATTCTATTCTATTCCATTCCATTCCATTCCATTCCATTCCATTCCATTCCATTCTATTTACATGAAGCCCCTCATGCATCCATCAGTGCTCTTTTTCTCCACAACTTTGGCACTGCTAACATCACCCTTCCCTACACCATTCCTTTCTCCTGCAGTCTTTCATCCATCTCTGCATCCATTAAGAAACTAATGATGCTGAACTGTTGCAAGATTTAAATTGTTTGTGTTAAATAGTGTCTGGCACATACATGAAATGAGATAAACAGAAACTGGGAATAAATTGGCTGTTATTTAAATGAGGCAAAGTCCTACAGGCATAAATCTCTGAATGTGTAACTTGAGATCATTCAAACGCACACACTTACAGAAGCTGAGTGAAAGCTTGTGTTATATGTATTTTCTGTAATTGAAGTTTGCAGTTTAAACATCTTAATACATTTTTAATATACAAGGAGGAAAAATGGAACATGGAGCAAAGCAAACTAATGTTTTTTGCATAATACAGCTTATATTTTTGATAAAGATGAAGTACCAAAGGACACTTCAAACAAAGTGTGCCCCACTTGATTTTTTTGAACACATGCACACAGAAATGCAATTATTTATTTAAGTGATGTATGTGTGAAACACTGTTGTTCAGACACAGTTTTATTTCTTTATATGGCAAGGTAGTACAGAAAAGGAAAGGAAAAAAATCTTACGTCTACAAAAGAAAATGAAGAACATTTAATGTTGCAGATATGTAGGTGTATGTATAAGAATATATAACTAACATAATACTTAAGAAAATACCAGTTTCATCTCAGGTTAATTGTAGGCCCTCAAAGCATCTTTAGAAGACAATTTAAGCAGCGAAGTGGTACACTTTGACCCTGCTTTCCTTCACGATTAGGGCTTGATTGCGCTACAGCTTTCAGCAGAGAGGTGACACATCAAAAACATTCTAAATTCCAGTGATGACAAAGCATAAGCTGTTGCTCCAGGCTGGCTGCAACCTGGGAAAAGCATGGCACGTCTTTATGTGTTTTATTGATGCATATTGTGCAGCAAGTGATGTAAGTCATAGCTCAATACACCTAGAAGCAAACATCTGATCCATTTAAGAATTTAAATTGCTTAGCCAAAGCATGGCTGGTTGGACTTGATGATCTAAGAAGTCTTTTCCAACCTTAAAAATTCTATGAATCTATAATTACAGGATTCAGTACAGGTCATCACAGGACATTTGCATGCTTGTATTAGCTTAAATCATGGTGGTTCCTTCACATTGCCAAACATCACTGTGAGGAAACGTAGGCATTATTTTATTTTTTCCAGCTTTTCCGTCTGTGTGTGAAGTGGGGTACCCTTTGACACAGTACTATAAGAAAAAGTGAGAAGAGGTTTACTATGCTTGAAAAAAATCCCTGTTTTTTCCATTCTTTGTCCTGTAAAAAATAGAAGCATTTTTGTGAAAATGTCCCAATAATTTTTAGGGAATAGAGTTTTTGCTTTCACAGGATTCTTTAAAATCAAAGAGCTTTCATATTTCTTTCTTTCTTTTCTCTGGTGGCAATTCTTAGCTTTTTACCATGTTCCTCTACTGCAACTGCTGCATTATTTCACACTGACTAGAATTCATTTAGAACTAGAAGTTCTGGCACATCCAAAGAGCTCTTCATATGTCTTTCTTATTCCTTTTTTCCCTTTATATTAATTTTGCCCATTTTTCACTAAAGTTCTGTACATTAAATCTGTCCATATTGATGCCTTAGGTTTTAACTTTTATATTTTTTAAACTCTGTACTGCTTAGTGTGCAACTTTGAAGCTTCTTGTAGCCTGTTACTTTCTGCTCTCTCATGCCTGTTAGACACAACAAAGCGTCTCTGGACTGCTCTTCAAGGACACCTGGACCATCCTGAGCCCAAGGGGTGTAAACCAAAGAGTCTCTGAAGGGGGGGTAGCTAAGGGGAATTACATCATTTAGCTGGGGTGTTAATTGGAGAATTGACCCTGATATGCAAATGAACCAAACTTATAAAAGTGTAGAAAACTCGTGACCTGTGGTCCATCTTGGGGTCCATCTTGGCAATAGCCTCTGGCTCCCCAGGGTGTACCTTGAAGGCCTTTCAAATAAATACCTACTTTTGTTCCTTTACTCTGTCTAGTCTTTGTGTCTAGGAGGCCTGATAAGGCATCAATATGACAGCCAAGCCTGAGTTATCTCCCAATCTATGATGTACTGCTGTTTTTTAAATATATATTCGGTTTAATTCTTAGAAAAGAACAGAAAGCTTTGTATCTACAGAAACAACACTTGTGTATTTCACGTGTGAACTAAGGAATCTGTCTTACTTATTTACCCACAGTTTACTGCCATCATTGAATTTTTACAGGAAAAAATATGGTTCAGTTTGCCTGGAGAATACCAAGATATACGTTGGTGTCACTATGAGATGATAAGATGTTAAAGGATTTTTTTTTTCCTGAAGATGCTTATATGGCTGTTATATTTGCATTTGGCTCTGGAGGTGTTTGTTTGTGTGTTGTGTTCCTCCTTGCCCTGTCTTTTAAGGATTCACCTACATAGTTAAAACAACTGACTTGTAGCAGCAATTTCATAGATTTGATGTTTAAAATATATCATTGTGTGTCTGACTTCGTGTAACAAGGCTTATGGTGCCCAGAGAAGCTGGGGGAGCCCCATCCCTGGCAGTGTTCGAGGCCAGGTTGTATGGGGCTTTGAGCAGCCTGGTCTACTGGAAGGTGTCTCTGTCCATGGCAGAGGAGATAAGAACTAGATCATCTTTAGGGTCCTTTCCAACCCAAGCATTCTGTGCCTCTGTGATTCTATGACTGACATTTTTATGATCCATAGAATTGCTTTTTTTGTAATAATAGAAATGAAAAATGATAACCACTAAAAGTTCATGGCTGAATTAAAGTATTTGATCTATGTAGAAAAGTTAGGCTTGAATGTGAGCATTTAGTGCAACCAGTGCAATTTTACTTTTCTTCCTGTCTTTACATGACACAATGTATAGCAAGTGAAGGCAAACAACTTTTTTCAATGATACTTTCCCTCTGGTCTCATAACACACTGATGCACTTCAACACCCAGGCAATCCCTCCTCCTGGTTCTCTGCAGGCCTTGGTTGTTCCTTGTGTAGCAGCCCCCTAAGCCCATCAGTGCTGTGTGTACAGGTGCAGCCAGCAGCAGTGCTGGGGGATGTCCCAGTGCACGCACGCAGACACACACGCACACGTGCTCCCACGTCATACGGCCACAGCAGCCCACGAGATCTGCACAAGCCAAAATCAGTACTTGTCTGGCACCACAGCTGCTCCAGCAGAACAACATATTCATGAGTGGACACACACTAAAGGATATCTCCATCAGATAGCACTGGGTGGTTCCAATGGATAGCTGATGACCCCTAGACCTACAGAGACCACCTATGTGCCCATCAGGTGCAAGGCTTGGCCAGATAAGTGAGTGGACCTGCAGCCATCTTATTCATCTCAGCTTCCTCCATTCTCCCCTTCTCTGTTTTAAATCATGCCCAGAGCAAGATCTAAAGTGAATATACATTCCCAAAGGGCTTCTGAAAGCCTGTATCTTTCAAATATTGGCTCTTTTACCTTATAAACTCCAGTGTGACTGGTACAATAATCTTATTTAAAACAACAAGATTTGTGTTAGATTTTCTCTGGTTTAGAACAAGGTAAATATTTCCATTTTATAATAGTTAAACACTCAAGGAGATGTGGAAAATTGTTTGAGCTTCTTGTAGATAAAAATCAGAAAAAATCAGATGCACTAGAATTTAAAAATATATTTTGGCTATTCATTTTCCAAATACTTTTGTAAAGATGTTGTCCATAATTACACAGAGTATAGTAAGCATGGTTTTACCAAAGCAGTTTTTTAATTTTAATGTAATTTCTTTTTAAGACCACATAGTAAGTAAGTAAAGTACTTTGTAGTCTGCAATCATTAGTGTTATGTGGAGAAGCTGAGATGTCTTTTTTCACTATAATTCTTTTTTATTTTAAAGTAGATAAATCAAGTACATATTTTAACAAAACGATGATCATCTTAACTATAAAAGAGTTTAAAAAATACATCCCAGACATTAAAGTTAATGCTTTCAGAATGATTTCTATTTCTGCCATTAAAAGGTTGTGCAAGGCAACACAGAGTTAAAATAAATTCCTTTATGACCAGTTGCTGAATCCTTGATACACACACCATTAAAATAAAGTATGGGAGGAAATATATGACTCCATCAGAAATTGAGGTCAATTAGTGACTCCTTATGAAAAAGCAGTGAAATTGATTTGTAACTGTATCTCTTCAGGCTGCTGCCATTCTGTAGAGTTAATAATAAAATCTGAATTCTGACAAGGAGAGTCATTAAAGCACTTCATAGGCAAGAGTTATTCATTACTTTAAAACTTATTATCTTGAATTTATTCCCTTCTGCTAAAAAGATTTGTCATGTCCAAGAGATAAATGATTCTGAATACGAAAGAGATGGCTGACATAAGTTGTAGTTTTCAGTGTTTTCAAGTGATTTACATGCAATCTGGGTCCTTTGTACAGTTTTTAAAAATTACTGCTCTCAAATCTCACACCTTTATTTATTAATTTCCCTTCAAGACTATGGCACCACAGGGCCTGAAAATCTCCTGCTTACATTTAATAAGGAACTTGGAATGTACTGTATTACAATTAGTTTTATTTTACTTGCATTTATATTTTAAAATATCCAATTTCTTTAATTTATTATCAACTTAAATACATCAGGAAAACTCTATTTTCATCTCTCTGTCTATGTCTGTCTAGGAAAGCATTCACTAGATAAGAGCAGTAAGATTTTAGTCATCTTTTTATCCCTGAATTGTAAAAGTTTAAAGTCTGCTGGATGTGTGTTTAAGATTCCTCTCTAATCATCTGTCCAGAATGAAACTTTTAACAAACCAAAAACTAAGTTCCCATTTAAGAAGAAATTAGCCAAAACACTGTAAACTTTGTGAAAAATACGGATAACATACTTACCAAGAACTAGAAAATTACTGGTCAAAAGTGCTCAGAGAATTTCCCGTTTACCACTATTGCATTGCATAATGCTGCAATATTTGATTTTTCCTGCTAAAATACTATTTCACACTGGAATTTTGGCTTCTCATTTTTATTAGGTGATTCAGCCCTATAGGATGTTTACAGCATCTTAGTACTCCTAACTAATGAACTGTAGCTCGTCCAGAAAAGGCAAGTGGCTTTAGCACTCACAGTTTGCATTTAATTTGTGCTGTGAACTCAAACAGATGGGTTCCAATGACAGCACACTTCTAGTAAGACTATGTATGTAATAGAGTAGGAGGATAACAAGAAAAATTTCTTCTCTTAAAATTCCCCCAAATGCACTTTGTGTGCATGATGAGGTTGAGTTCCCTGCAGCACTGCGTGGTGTTGGTCTCTGAGGTGTGCTTTGGGGTTGTGCTCAAGAACTGCTTCACTGTACAAATGTGCAATGAACCTGAAAGAACATGATCTGCAATTTCCAAACTGCTGTGAGGTTGGGAAGAGAAGGGACAATCATTATTCTTCAGATAAAAACATCTGCTGTGTCATCACAGGAAGGACACAGACCTGTTGGAGTCCAGAGGACACAATATAGACGTTCAGAGGGCTGGAACAACTCTCCTATCAGGACAGGCTGAGACAGCTGGGGTTGTTTGGCACGGAGAAGAGAAGGCTATGGGGAGACCTTAGAGCATCTTCCAGTACCTAAAGGGGCTACAAGAAAGCTGGAGGGGGACTTGCAGGAAGGGCGTGTAGTAGTAGTGGGAATGGCTTTAAACTGAAAGAGAGTAGGTTTAGATTGGATATTAGAAAGAAATTCTTTACAGTGAGGGTGGTGAGGCACTGGAACAGGTTACTCAGAGAAGCTGTGGCTGATGCATCCCTGAAAGTGTTCAAGGCCAGGCTTGATGGGGCTTTGAGCAACCTGGTCTAGTGGAAAGTGTCCCTGCCCATGTCAGGGGGATTGGAACTGCATGATCTTTAATGTCCCTTCCAATCCAAATCATTCTGTGATTCTATGAGGCAATGATCTTCACAAATCTCATGCTGGAGAGCACCAGCTGAAGTGTCAACCATACCAAAAAGTAGAATCAAAGGCCAAAAGAAAGAGTCAGGTGAGGGCAAGCCTTCAGTAGACTCAATAGGCCTAAGTGACATCTCTCTCTAGAAGAAGGAAATCGGTTTGATTTCTGGAAGCAAAGCTCGGTAAGTGGCAAGGTAGGAGATTTTAGCACATGCTACAGAACTCAGTTTCATCACAGATAATAATCTCTGAAAACGTAACTGACTCTAGTAATGGACTCTATTTCTTCATAATTATCTGTGCATAGTACTGGTATCAGTGTGTGTGTGTGCATGTAGGTTTGCATTTCTATGTGTGCATCTGAGGGCCGAGTTTTCCAAACATGATGTTTAGAGCCTTTTGTCTGGTCTGTCAAGGATGTGGGCAGAACTCTTTATGGGCCACTACCTTGGGGCCAGCAAATTGTGTATGCTTGACGACTTTCATTAGCAGGCTGTAAATACTCCGTATTCTTTTGTGAAAGTGGTCACGGAGAACAAACAAGGTTTTGGGAGAAATGGTCTCCTTGTGCTGTCATGCTGAGCACAGATTCCTGTTACATCTTCCATGAAGAGTGATTGCATTTCCCATTTTCCCGGTTTTTTTTCTGTTAGCTCAGCAGAATTTTAGTGGCTTTTTAAACATTATTTACTAACTTTCATTTTTAATTAAAGTAAATGTAAAAATCCTGCATATTCCAAGCCATATCTAGAATATGCAAAGCTGGCTACCCATAACGAATACAGGCAAATTATGAAAGCTTGTTCCAGTTTAGAGCTGAATCCTGGTTATAATCCTCTGGTTTTTAAAAACAGTAGTGGGCATCAAGAATCAGCTTTTTTCTTTCTTTTCATAGGTGATGAGTTCTGTTTGAATGAGAACTTACACTAGATGATCCAAGCACAGTAATGCATTTTTCTTTCGTCTTTCAGAGCATGATGGATTTAGGATGTGTGTACGTGAGTTTTCTCTTTTGTGAATGTGATTTCTGATTCATTTCTGCATCTTGTTCTTAATGTGAAGCAATCTCTGTGAAAGTATAGTAAATCTGTCCATGTCACATAAGATTGTCATTCCATTATTCTTCTGCAGCAACTTTTCCTCTTATCCTGATCACCCAAACAAAAAAACCCTTCATGACTCTGAAAATGCACTATACAAGGTTGAATATATGAGAGGCAAGTGGAATACTTAAATAGCCCACCAGATTTTTAGTTTCAGCAACCGAGAATAGTTTTTCTGCACTCCTACATGGACAGTCCTAGCATGGAAGATTTTTCAATTTTTCATATCCAGAGCGCCTTTTTTCTTTGAACAAGCAAAACCTTATTCTTAAAATATTAGTCCCTGTACTAGCCTGAGCCTTACTTATTAAAGACAGTAGTCAAAAGCAGTAGCTTTCCCATGCCACCAGTAAATCTGCTGCGGCCACATTTCGAAACACTCAGAACAGCTTGGAAACAATGTGATCTGGAGGTCAAAAGAAAGTTAAAGAAGAATAAGAGGAATATATAGAAAGTACACTGTCTGTTCCGTATAAACAGCTTGTGTGGATATTGCCATCTGACTCTGAGGAAGTCTTTGGGTGAATTTTCTTTACAGTTATAAATAAACCATTTTAAATTGCATATAGATGTAATAACGCAATAATTTAGTGGTTGCACTGTTAACATCCCCCACATCTTTTTATGCAGCCTTACTTCTGTCCCTTTTCTTGTCTTAATTATTCTAGTGCAAAAGTTACTGTTAAGTTTGCAATAAACTGAAATTGTTGCCTAGAACTGGGCTAGAAGTCTGCAAACTTTTGCTTGCAGTGATTGTCTATGGAAAATAGATGTGCACAAGAGTAACTAATTATTTTTTAAAATTTTATATGGGCTTTATTTACCTGGGGTTTGAAAACAGACCATTTTTCAGATCAGATCTGTGCAGGAGAGAACAGAAGGCCTATTTATCATATATTGGACTATAACTGTTATGTGGTTGCAGTTAAAGTGAAAAAAAAAATCCAACAGGAATCAATTATTTGCTTCTTGGTTTAACTCTGTCGTAAATATGGCATTTAACATGGAAGTTTCTCTGTTCACTTGTACCATTTTATTAACAGCTATCAAATCCAACTGCTTACCTTCTGGTATTGTTTCAGTTGAGTAATTCCCTTTTAATTAGTAGGACTTTCCATGATCATCTTCCTTAACGTTTTAATTAATCAGTTTCCAAATGCCTGTGAAAGTAGCAAGAAAGAGAAAGAAAAGAAGAAATGTACCAACACAATTAATTTTGTTTAGCTTCAGTATCCTCTAAAAGTATCAAATGGAGAAAGTGTCCTTCAGTAGCCCATTCACCTTCAGTAAAGCGCTATCATATCTATATTCTGATATGGTGCTGATTCTAATCAGTGGATTCTATTATAGGCCTTTAAGCAAAAAAAGAAAGTGCTGATGAAGGCCATAAAAATAAATGAGGCTTATTGCTTCTTGACATCTTTAGCACTTTCTGAGGTTTCCTGAGTGAGCAGGGGTAGCAGACAATAGCTGGAAGATTGTGTGTAAGATAATGAGAAAAATAAATGCATCCTCGGAAGCAGCCAGCAGGAACTACGGCTAACATTCATTACGCAGGGTCTAGGCTGCTCCCAGTACGATGCTATTAATTTGTGGAATGAGCTAAGAGGTGTGAAAGAAAGCTGATGTTTGCTCCTAACCTTCCTGGCCAGCATTTTGAATATTAACAGAGAGGTCAAATGCATTATCTCCTTGAAATTGTCTCTCTCTCTCTCCCGTTTTCCTTTGGTGAGAAGTGAAGCAAAACACACCTCTTAGAAGAAAGGGATGCGGGAAGCAGCTCCTGCCCTCGCTTTGGTCAAAGAAAAAAACAGGACTGAACGGAAAATAGGTGATGGAGACGAGGGTGTGTTTTAGAGGTGATACAGGGAGAGAATATTCTTCAAATTCAAAAGGCAATTCAGTTCCCTTTGCAGGACTGTTCTGGGCATGAGAGTTAAATAGCAGAATATGTGAGAAAGTGAGTATAGTATTTAAATGTTCATACAGCAAATTCCAATTCTTGTATTCACAGCCTCTTAGGAGCAATCCGCACCATATCTACTTCAGTGTGTGGGTAGGTCCGTATTTATTTGTTCTTGGGATGTAGATCAGAATTACATTTCATGTACTTTCATAGCACTGAAGGCCAGGCTGTATATATTCTGTATGTATGCATGGCAGCTTCTGCCTGCTGTGGAGTTTATGTAGTTTAATTATTTGTATGAGTTAACTAACCAGAAATAGACTCAGACTGTGATTAGTGACATAGCAAAAAAGCACATTCTTAATCACAAATTGGAGTACTTTGGAAGAAAACACGTGTTTGTAACTAAATTTACACTGACTATGCATGTAGGTCATCTGGTGTAACAACAGCATGAGCAATGTTGTTGATTTAATAGGCAATTTAGCCAACAGGAAATCTACACCCAAGACATTTTAACTCCTTCCTGTACAGATCTCACAGAGAAACACACACACACTCAGTCCAAAATATTCTAAGCAACTCTGCTGGCTTCACTGGGAATCAGTTTAAAGTTAAGCATACATAATTCCAAGACCAAAGTTTCTTTTTTTAAACAGCATTGAAATCTGATCATAGAAATTTTACAACCAGAATAAAAGGAAAAATAATTAGATGGTTTATCTTCTGTTTCTTACTCACTTTGCTGTACTCGAACATAAGAAACAAAGGAACAGATGTGGCAAGACAAAGTGCTTCCTTTCCTTTTACATTTGTACCTCTTGATCTTGAAAACCCAGCAGGGAATGATAACAGTATGTGCAATAAACTGGGACAAAATGTTAACATGTCAACCTTACAAAGGAATGGTCTGGAAAGTGTAAGAGAAACACAGTCCCTTTGCTCACTCATCTAACAGTGATTCTGTTCAACTGACATTAATCTATTTTCTGAAACAGAGAAAGTGCAAAAGGAAGGTATTTTGTCTGTGTTCAAATATTTTTTGACTGTATTTTGGCAGGTTTATTCTGCTGAGCTGTGGAAGAAGCGCGGGTATGCTCTGAACCTGGAATACAGAATGATTAGGAAGCAGTTAAAGCTAAGACCAAACAGAATATTTGAGAAAGAAATCCGGTTTTCTCTTGAAGTATTCTTTCAGGTTGTTTTTTTTTCTTTGAAATGCGCTCAGGTGCCAATACCTGAAAATTTGCAAATAAAGTTATCAGAAGGCAGAAAAAGCCTTCTTCTATATGGTTTTGCATAAGAAACCTTAACTATATCTTTAGAATTTTTCCAAATTCTTTCTTTATTTTTTTTTCACATTTTCACAAGGTTTAGACTGGAAGCCTAAATCAGTAGTTTCTGCTTCTGATATATTGAATATCTATGTATTGAGTCCCAACACTTGATGCTTCTATTCCATTCAAGGACTCTTCACCGCAAAGGTCTCAAAGTATTGAGTTTTTTCTTTAATTGCAGATTTTCCATAATATAATGAGCTAAGATAATACAATGCCTGCAAGCCACCAATTTAATAATTTTGAAGGAGAAGTGACGGACATTGTATAGAAAAAAAAGAGGGGATGCAATTTGAGCAATTTGGAGATGTAGATTATATCAGGCTAGATATCACTGTAGATGGCTTTTACTGAAAATTAATTAATAAGCAGAAGAAATGTACTGCTGAAAATAGAAAATAATTTGGCTTAGAAACAGATTTAACACTTGTTTAAGATCAAGGTGATATTGTTTGGTGCAGGAACTGTAAAAGTGGGGAGTTTATAGCAAGTTCAACTGAAAGGGAAATGTTAGCCTAGAAGGAGGATAATACTGAAATTTCTCAAAAATCAATTTTGGGAACAGTCATGTTTAATAGTTTTATTTATGACCTTGGCACAGAAGCAAAATTGGGAAGCATCATTTGGAGGACAGGAGTATTGCCTCATCATAGTGAAGGAACTAAATGACCTTGAGATCAGAGGTAATAGGAACAGGATGAAAATCATAAAGTGCAAGGAGATAGTATAAAATAAACTTGGAAGCATGGTTTCAAACCTATCCAGTATCATCTAGGAATACATCAGTTAGAAAAAACAGGAAGAGAGGGGCCTTGGTCACAGGAGTTCATCAATGAAAGACTATTAATTTTCAATATGATCCAACTTTGAAAAAGTCAAACACCTTCTTAGGACATACAAGTAATTTTTAACACAAATTTCACAAGACTCATTGTGCATGAATCCAAGGAGTTTTCATCTCAAGAAGAGAGTACAACTCAGATGATATGTATTCAAGAAAGATGTATGAAACTATAAAAAGATTTTTTTTTCATTATTACAATGTTCAAACATTTGAACAGTGGCTGTGAAACACAGCGGAATCTTAATCCTTGAGATATTCAAAGCCTGACTAGACAGAGATCTGAGCAACCTGATGTCATTGACCTTGACCAAGATTAATCCAGGATTTGGATTAAATAACCTCCAAATATCCTGTCCAACCTTGACTTTTCTGTTATTCTTTGATTCTAACTGTGGTTTCTTCCAAAAAAATTTTTTGTAGTCTAGTGACACTAAAAGTGTCACAAGACAAAACAACTTTGCAGATAACGCCTGGTGAATTTATGAAAGGTATTGTTTGATTTCTGGCTCTAGAACCAGGGGATTTGCTTGGACATATTTCCATCAGTTCCTGCTCTGAAATTTGCCTCATGGCTGAGGAATTAATAATGTTAATGATATCAGTAGCTCCTAGAAAGAAAAGTTCTCTGGAACAAAAACCTTTAGGGTTTTGGACATTTTGATCAGGATGAAGATCCTTCCTGATCCCAAATGAGGCTGTTATTCTGACCTAAAGCATTAACATAAGACATACTCATCAATGAAAGAAGTCACTGTTTTTGTTTTTGTTTTGTTTTGTTTTGCTTTTGTTAAAATAAACAGAACTAAGCAAAACCCAATTCCATTCCATCCTCAACAACCAACACTGGATGATTCTATTCCTCTCAACCTCTGTTTACCACAAAGTCTTAAAAGTGTAGAATAAATACCTTGGGGGTTGGACCTAGATAATTTTCCAGGTCCCTTTCAACCCAAACCATTCTGTGGTTGTGTGAAATCTAGCCAACTGCAGCGTGATCTGGTAAAGTCTGAACTTTGTCTGCAGCACTGGGAGCCGGCAGTATAAAGATAATTTGTATTTTCAAAAAGCAGTGTGAGAAGTAAAAAGTGAGAATGGGCAGCTGCAATCTTTACAATCCCATATAGAATTTCATAGATTTTTGAAAGAACTTCCATGAAGAAGCCAAGTTACATCATGCGTTGCCAAAGATAGATTCTTTCAGAATAAGGTTTCTGGTTGAAAACATGATCAGTATCTACCCACAGCAAATATCTTCCTATGTTGATAAGAAATTGTGCTTAATTGCAGAAGTTAAGTTTTTTAATTTAAGCTTCCTACAATTGTGCACCTCATGTTTTAGATAGAACCACTATAAATACATTTATTTCCCAACTCCACAGCTTTTTCTTTTTTTTTTTAGTTCCTATTCCTGTATGTAAATTAAGCTAATTTTTCTGATCAGGGAGTGTATTAATTTAAGCTGGAACAGCCATCTGCAATTCTTTCAATTGTTTTACAGAGATTTAAAACCCCTGCATATTTCATCAGTAAAGATTTTCTGTTAATGGACTGTTGGCACAAAATGTTCCACAAGGTTGGATTAAATCCCACCTATTTAGAAGACTTTCTAAAATTATCTTGGTATACCTTTAAGAAAATCCATTCTGTCAGAGTTACATTTGACAAGCGGAAGTGACAATTATTACAAAGTTTGAATACACAATGTGATCTATTATGTGGTAATTTTCTAAAGCATAATAGAGTCTGGGTTATTTTTAAATTTTTAGATATGTGTCATATGATATTAATTGAAAGCTGCAGAGACACTGAAGTAAAGAATATCAAAATGGCTTGCATCTATCTAACAGATTGTTGCAGCAAAACCTCTCCTCCATGAAAGACTCCATTCATAATGATCACAAGAATTAAGGTTTCTTTAAATCTTTAGTTCTTTATTGGTAGAATCCTGAATTAAGCATTACTTTATTCACTATATTTACACCCATTAAGTAAGTTTGTATTTCCATGATTTAATTCTCTTCAGACAAAGTAATTACATTGATTATTATCAATCCCTAGAGGTATTTTCAATTTACTGGTTTGCCAATTCAATGTTACCAATATACCATTACAAAACAAGAACTTTGTTTCAGAAATCTCCTTTAACTAGTTCTCTTGGGACTCTTGCTTGTAAGTCAGCTGTGTTGAAAATCTTCATGCTCTTTTCTCAGAATTAAGGAACTTTCCTTTTTATCCTTTAAATAGATAACTCTTCTTTCCCGTTTTGTTACAGATAATACACAAACATATCTGTAGAACATTTCTGTCATCTGTATTGCTCGTGGCAGATTTTTCAACAGCATCTTCTCTTGTACCTCATCTTCCTTTGAGACAAAGGTGCCATTTTTTGACACACACTGGTAGAAAGAATACATCAATTTAAACAAACAAAAAAAAAAACACTTAAGAAAGAATAAATGAAAATAAGACAGGATGAAAAAGATGATAACAATAAGCTGTGTTTCTTTGAAGTACCTAAAATCTGTGGTCATCAAAGACCTGGAAGTGTGTTCAGTGTCATGGGAACAAAGTAATACATTAAAATGATTTTAGCAACTTTGCACATTCTGTATATTAAATTTTCCATTAATATTTTCATAATATTACAGTCTAGAAAGAGCCATTAGATTATCTTGCCTCTTTTGATGTTGTAAAGTGTACGTTTCACCAAGAACATTACACAGAGTATTATTTATACTGACAGACTTTTTTCCTTCTTTTTTTTAAATCTAAATAAGAAAGTAGTTTTCATGCATGAAAGCACTGTGCTAAGTAAAGAGTAAAAATGGTAGCTCAATCATTGTTAATTAGCCCTAGTACACATTATTAGTGCTTTCTGGCACAGAATTGCCTACCAGTCAGTCCAAGACAATGCCAAGACATTATTCATGAATGCACCAGCAATCATATCCAAAAGTAAGCTGGAAAAGAAAAACCCCAACAAAATCCCCCTTCTCCAAATTTGTTTTCATTCATCCTCCCAAGTCCTCCTTTGTGCTTTCAAACATCCCAAGGTCATTCTAACAAACCTCATAGCATCATGAGATCCTATGACAATTCAGATTGGAATTATCTATGGGTCATCTAATTCAACCTCCTCAGAACACACAGTGCATAGCCACAGACCCATATTACAGAAATCTCAGCCATATGGGCTTCAGAGCAACTCTCAGATTGTTTCAAACAGTTTTTACAATCCCACAAGAAGAGCTCAGAGGAGATTCAGGCCAAATGTCATGTGCTGTGGATGAGGCTATGAGGCCAGTCTATGGAGCAGGTCTTATGGCTAAAAGAGTCCCTGCCCTAAGCAATTTAACAATGTAAAAGTACTCTATACTTTTATATATATGAATTCATAGGATAAGAAAGGTCTTTTAGTATTTTTTCATCATTGATTTTGAGAAAAAATATTAGGTTCCTAAGTCAGAAGGCCAAATTTCCATATTAGCATTTTTTAACTTTTAGATGCAGCTTTTCTTTTTCACCCTTAGAAGTGTTTCCTTCTCTATCCTAATCAAGTTTCCTGTCTCTTCCTAGATATACTGTACCTCTCACTTGCAATATCTATCTTGGCATTTTGCACATATAGTGCAAACTCACCCAGGAGAAACACCTAGAGAGACCATGTCAATGTATACGCAGGCCAGATAGGAGCTAACTATATTTCTATTTTTCTAACATACAACCATAATTTATTTTGAAAGCCAATTCTTTGGTAGAAATTGCTCGCTGGCTGAAAAATTCACCTGGTTCTTAATCCTGTCCTCAGAGAACAATCTGAGCAGTCAGCCTGGGAGATGTAGAACACTTCACGAAATCACATCTAGGGGCTGTAGATGGAAAACAGATATGCCTGTGTCCATAACTTCAGTCTCATGAAGGAATAAAGAGTGGATCAAACAGATGTGGATGCAGAAAATCTCCACACACACAGCTGACATTTCTCATCACCTACAACAGTTTGAACTTTAGGAAACTCTTTGCACCCATTTCCATGTGCAGGCCGTACTTCAAATCGCTATTTATGAATATGCATGTTCTCAGTAAGCTTCTTTTTCTGCTTTAAATAAATAAGTAAGTAAATGTGTATGTATGGGGCTACTAGGCAGTCCCACCTAAAATGATATAAAGTGTCATATATTTAAAACTAGTAAATTTCTAGATTGACTGAATATTCTTTGGGACTTTCTTTAGCAAAACCTCCCTAAGCACATCATATAAATGCACTAAAATTCTAAAAAAAAAAAAAAAGTCTGTATTCTGCCTATATATATTCCATCATATTATATTTATATATAACATTGTTTCTGCATATATCAGAGATTAAGTAGAAATTTCAGTGAATGCACATAGTAATTGTTTTGAAGTTTTTTTTCAGGTAGTTGGAATTCAGAGGAAATATAGCATTGGTGTCATAGTACTAATGCCCATTTCCCTAGAGGTATTTCGTATTAAATTTTTATATAGTGTAGGGTAAGCATATACCTAGACATCAGATTGAAACCCACAGCTCTGAACTCCAAATGGATTGTTTAGCAGGGAGCAGGGAGCAGCCCAAAGCCACACAAATATCACGAGCTCTCCCTAAGGAGCAGACACGGAGCAGCCGCCCCAGCATGGTGTGCATGTGCCAAAGGACTCTGACCTTTGCATCATATTTCATACCCAAGACTTAGTACAACACAGCTATGGCTGTGCTGCCACTGGTCCTGAAGCTGGGCTACACTTTGCAATGTGTGCTTTTAAGCTCCTAAATCACAAATATTTAGGGAGGACTACCTTATGCCTTGAATTACAGTCTAGAGAAGAGAGTGAGGTCATGTGGCTTTATCCCAGGGATAACATCAAATGATACTGCATTTTAAAGGTACAGATCATCTTGGCATCAGCATTCTGGTTGCCAGAAACTGGAGAAGAATTGTTATGTAGAACTATAACCCTCCCTTCCATACAGCCGTCCATACTGGACAGCCCGGGGGAGAGGGTGACATAGACTATTTCTTGCCCACTTCCATGAAAAAATGAGGGTTCAAGAGTTTGCCTTTTGCTGCAGTTAGAGTTATAATCGCAGAAGCACTACCATGCAAAAGGGTTGGGGAAATGATCATTAAGCCAGCATGACTGACACATTTTTTATTTCTGACATGCATGAAATGGAAGGTACTTTGTGTGATTTTCTTCCAAGAGACTGGGAAAGCAGCATTACTTATCACATGGGGAGTTGGTGTTCTATGTATCAGAAAGCGGCAAGGTTGTAACTGTTTTCAGAAGTTCTAATTAGTTCCAATATAACCTCATTTTTTGTAGTTATGGAAAAAAATGGTTGCTTGTCTCTTATGTAATTGTCCTTTTGTATACCTCTGCATTGATTTCTCCCAGTTATAACATCAAGGTGGTGGGTGCCAAGACATTTTCTAAATCGGTCTTTTATTCATTGCCTGCCTCTTACCAGCATCTGATAGAAGGCTGAGAAAAAAAAAAATCGAGGCCATTGTTTTCCCTTGTTGTTAATTATTTAATCTTTATGGCATTTAATTTGTACATCTTCTGTGAACAATATCCTGTGGATGCCTGTTGTATTAATGATGTGCATTTCCCTTATAGGAAAACTTTGACATGCTTTACATGATTCTATAAAACACACAATGATGAACAGTAAATAGACTCCCCAGGCAAAGATTTGTTAATGAGTCCCAATTAGCTAAAAATCAGAAAAAACCCAACAGATAATTTTGAACACAGAAAAAGGATTTGGATCAATCTTGCATGGATTAGAGGCTCTTATTCACTGTATGTCTTGCACACAGTCACTTATGCTTTGCATATTAAGTCTGCACTTTGGAGTAATTATGAACGTAATAAAACTTCTGTTAATAAAATGTTGCTCATGAACCAAATTACTAAGAAAATCAGTTAATTCAGAATACAACAGATTCATATTAAATTAGATAATTCAGTCCAATATAAAATTAACCAAAAGAAATTGATAAAAATAAAGCTTCCATTTTTCTTCTGGTGTTTCAAAAAGGCCATCTTCTAATTCAGTTTTAACCGACGATGAACTGTCCACTTGATGACTTTAGCCCTGGGTTACAGTAGTAATAGTAGCATCCCACTATTCTACTCTTTCTTTTGCAAGTCTGGAGGCTTGTTAATGTCATCTGGAAAGGCTATTGTTACTCAGGCATATTCCTCCACCTTGACTTTTTTCTAATTCTCTATAGCAATGCTGGAGCTAATTCTTTTTTTGAAAGTGTGATAAGTTACTTAAAGCAATCGGTGACTAACGAACGAAAAGATGCCCCATGTATCCGAAAACAGAGAGAATGAAAGTCAGTCACAAACTCTTCTGTGCCTCTGCTTTTGATTTCACAGCAAGGCTGGCTGAGAGAGATTGTTGCACTTCACCTCAGCTTTTGTATGGATTTCTGTTAAAGAAACACTATCGAGCAAGCAAAATATAACTGCCTACATGACTGAGCACAGATTGATGCGTCTGTACATGAAGCATATTGAAGACATGCACATCAAGACAAATGTGACTTTGTTTAGGTGTTGTAAAGATGTTCATGGAGAGAACATTGCTAAAAAAATCCTTAATGCATTGGGATATTTGCAAAGGATAATGCCTGTATGAGGAATAAAATCTCTTGATTAGGATGGCCAGCCACTATCTGGATCAGCTGCAGAAAAGCCAGGGTGGTGATGAGAGTATTTGTTTTAATGGTATCTCCAGCAGCATTGGACAGGACTCCTCAAAATATTGTTCTGCTGAATTCCTACATCCAGCTGCCCTGAAGTCCTGTGTGTTCATTTCATCACAAACTGCTTCCATTGCTGTCAATTATTTTGAACTATCCGCCGCCAGCTCCTAACGATCTTAATGATGCCCAAAAGACTATTCTGCATTATGATTTCTGCACGTTTTGAAGTTCCTACTGAGTATTTACAAGAATCCTGCCAATGTACAGGTTGGTTAACTAGGGAGTAGGAACACTCTCTGGGATGGCAGTTTCTTCAGCTGGTATATGAATCAATGCAATGGAGAGAAACTGGTTAACACGCAGACATGAGCTTCCAAGGGGATTTGTTATTACTGTCTGTAGTAACTGAGGGCTCCTGTAACAGCTACTCACTTCCTTAGTGAAGACAGTGGCTAAAGGCTCAGTCCACCACCCTGTATGAAGTTGGTCCAGCGTTCAAACTGCTTGTTGTGACATCAGTGAGACAATTAACTGTTTTTATGCACAGGCACAGCCTGCATACATGGCTACGTCACAATTATAACTATAAGAAAAATTTGAATCCCATACTTACCTCCCGTTTATAACTTATGTTCTACATCTCTTTTCTCACCAAGAGAGATGGCCAGGAGTACTATACATGAAAATGTTCACTGAAAAATGACAACATGCCCAAAGTATTTACAAACCCTAGAAATGTAAGAAATTGTTTCTCCTGCTTTGCTCTTATTGTATTTGTCTTAAATGCTGATCTAGGACTAGTGAAATTCTGTCAGAAAGAGAGACAGAGACTTCAAGGGAACCTGGAATGTATCCATAATGATTTACTGTAAGGCTTGTATTCACACTTTATTTTGGCCACAATAATAAGATAAGCAAATTCTGGAGCTGGTCCAGGCTAAATACATAGTCAGCAACAGGCCATTAAGATCTGGTTTATTTGTGCTTTAGATAAAGAGACCGGACCTTCAAACTAAATCAGAAGGCTTTAGCTTCAGAGAAACTCCAGTTATGTGCACATAAGCAGATGTTTATATCTAGAGTCAATATTTAAGGAACTGGCATCTGCTCCTAACTCAGCACACATTCGTTGTTCCACTCACAGGGATATTATGCAGAATTCACTTCTGCACATCTAAAGTAAAGCTGATTCCATTTTCTTGCTCTCTGGCACACTGGAGGTAAATGCACTGTAAGCTGGCAGGTCTTAGGGTCTGCAGGTGCAAATAGACATGCTGAACATCGCACAAAACTTCAGCAGACTTCTTGTCCATGATGGGACTGCTTCTCAGTAAAGGGGCATTTTGCTGCTAGTCCTTTCTGAACACCCCAAATTACTAGGCACTTGGTAAAGACACTTTTTGGTGTCTTCACTGTTTTTGTTTTCATCTGGTTATCCACTGAGATTTCTAAAATATTCCATGTTCTTCTGGCTCTCTAGAAGTGGAAATAACACGTGAAGATTTGAAAAGGTCATTCCAAAAATGGGTATTAATCTGTGTTTGGGTAGGTTTTTTGTTTAATTTGATTCCGACATGCAAGACCTGAAGACACTTTAATATCAAAGTAAGCTCTGCTACAATGAAAGAGCTTATATTCAGTATGGGGATTCACTGGTTTTTTTTAATCCTGGTGTCCAAATAATTTTTCTGTTCTTTTACTTGATAGTCTAGGTCTCTATTTTGAATATGAAGTTTGTGTTGTTCACCTTTTAGAATTATGTTCTGCTACGTTAAAAGCAAAACTGGTTTTCATGCTTCATTTTTCCAAACAATTGCTCCCACAGGCATTAACTCTGGCAGAGCAGTACTAAGGCAGCCAAAGTACTCTGGATAATTCATGCATGGACTGAGACAGACTTAGCACATTGTGCTGCATGCACAATCCTGATATTATGGAGCAAAATGAACGCCTGTGTGAGGCTACTAAACATGGGTTTCTCTCATGGAACCTGACTGCATTATTCTTTGTGTTGCAGGATTCAAGTTGAATGAGAAAGGGAGGGTTTATGTAACCTGTTAGTCAATGCAACTGACATAACAACTTGGATGTGTGGTTCTTCCGGAACATTAAGGCTCTCTGCATGCACATGGACAAATTGTCCCCTGCATGTCCCTTCTCTGAATCCAAGCAAGGCTCTGGCAGCCATCTTAGGGACACTGGAACGTGGTGCGGTAGTCATCCCTGGAAATCACACCACTCACTCTGATACCTATCTCTCCTGGTCACATTCACAGACAGGTTCATGCACTCTGAGGAGATCAAAGGTGACTAAATGTGGCAGCTCTATCTATGCTTTCTACACTGGTCACTACAACCTTCTCCTTTAGCCAGGAGGGAGAGGTTGGCATTTGTAGTTAGTGTCCAATTCCTTCAACATATCGTAGAGGTCTAGCACAAAAAACAGCCAGCTCTCTTGACTTAGATGACCAGCAAGTATGAGATTGCTTCATGTTAGAAGTCTTTAGGTGCTTAAATGGACCTCACATGTCATGAAAGTCTCCCACTTGCAGTGGCTGAAGTCAATGTAAAACTATAACCTATCAAAATTAAAGACTAATGTTTACATTGTAGAAACACAGAATTCTGATTTCTACCTAAGCATCTAAACCAGACAGCTCCCTCAAAGTTTAAAAAAACCTTAAACTATATTTGCAAGCATTCTTTTCACTCTTTTGAAGCCCCTCTGTACACAGTACAAAATGACAACCCAAGCAGTGCACTATACTATAAACAGCCCTGCCCTACATACAGCAACTCACTTCCAAACGGGAAGGAACAGAACTCTAAATTCGCTACATTAAAGCCTATGTTGCTTTACAGCCCTCCTTGATTAGATGATCAAAACTCACTTTAACACTGCTCACGGAACAGCCTCACTCCTTTCACATGTATCATTCATAGCTGGCACAGATACTCAGCATCCCAGTTCTTCCTGGGGCTGTGATGCAGCCTTTGGCATCAAGGATCATAGTTTGCTGTCTGAAGAAAATAATAATAAAGACAAAACAAGTTTTCTTGGGACTTAATGTGAGCTTGGCCTGAGCACAAAGATCATGGTTTTTCCTCATGGAGCCTGAATTCAGGCTTAAGTAGAGATTTCAGGTGCTACCTACCATACTACGCCAGGGTAGTATGGACTATTAACTATTATTATAGTTCTATCTTACTAGAAGATGATAATACACATAGTAGAGTAGAATTATAAAGAAGAATTGTATGGAATTATAATGAGAAAATAAACAGGAATAAAAGGGTATTCAATAAGCATAATGAGACAATAACTGATGTAGTACTTATTGTAAAAGGATTACTGGAGGAACTTCAACATTTTAGATATCTGTTTTAAGTTGTTGCCTTTTACCTCATCATTTTAGGATGCTTTATTTAAATGCCCTGCTTAAATTACTAACCACGCTAAACTGTAGGTATTATAAGCATATAAGCATTATAAGCTATGCAAAATAAAAACCAAACAAAAACAACATCAAACCAAAAACCAACAAACCTTCCACCCCTGCAAAAAAATCCCAACCAAAAAAAAAAAAAAAAAAAAAAAAAAAAAAAAAACACCTCCAAAACCAAACCCAATATTTCCATTGAGGTCTGATCTCACTGATGAATTTTAACAAAGGTACCTAAACTGTTAGTGAATAAATAAGTAAATAAATGGTTATGGGATAAAAGTGTGATGAAGGAAGTCCATGTCCATCTGGCCACACTGTTGTTTCAGTGACGCCACCAGCACAGGTGCAGAATGTCAGGGAATGGCTGTAAGGACATATTTGTACATACTTTGTTTGCTGTGTCACAATCTCTGCTTTTGTGGTGTCACCAAGAGTGTCCTCTGTCACTGATCGTATATTCAGGGCAACCCCTTGGTCACTGCCAAGAGTTCAGTGGCCCTTGAGGTGTTTTACCTGATTCTTCACATAACTGACCTGGAGGCACACAAGCGGCTCCTTGCACCCAGAGTGATGATCTCCCCTGCTCCCAGCTGTGACTCTTCTTTGTGTGCCAGATCTTGTTATTGAAAAAGCGGATCTTAATGGAAATGGCTGGATTGCAAACTTTCTGCTGGAGTGCATCCACAGAGCAGACTGGGTAGAAATGGTTTGCAAAGTACAGATGGAAAATAAGCATTTTAATTAATGCTAACTTTTGTGTACTTGGAGGACTCTCATGCTGTACGTGTGATTCTATCCCATTTGGTCATGCAGAAGCTAATTCAGATTAATTCAGTAATTTTGCCAAAGAGAATTCATAGCTGCCTCTTTTCACCCTGGTACTTTCTTGCAATTACTGTTGTTTGACAGCTGTTGTTCTCATGCAAATTTGACAATGTGGTGCACGAGTATCTGTGAGGTGATAATAGCTGGGCAGATCACGCTTAAACAACACAAATAAGAGCAGATGATACCATCTTATTTCTGAGCTGCAACATGATTGAAAGCATTTGCTTACTGAAATTTGATTTCAGCACCGTAAACTACATTCTTACTACAGTATATCACTGCTTCTAAACTATAAGTAGAACACAATTAAGGCTGCTGATTGCAAATCAACTTTTTATTTCAAGAAATAATAAAATATTACCACTAAAAATGATTTGCAGTAAATAAGAGCATTAATTTTTTAACAGCTTAGTGCTGTGTTACCTAGAATCATTCAGTCATTTAGGTTGGAAAAGACCTCTAAGATCATTGAGTCCAACCATTAACCCAGCATTGCCAGGTCCACCACTAAGCCATGTCCCTAAGCACCACATTCCTACACCTCTTTTGAACACTTCCAGGGACAGTGATTCTACCACTTCTCTGGACACCCTATCTCAATACTAGAAAACCCTTTCCTAATGTCCTATCTAAAACTCCTCTGGTAACACTTGAGGCCATTTCTTCTCATTCTCTTGCTTGTTACCTAGAAGAAGAGGCTGACCCCCAGCTGGCTGCAGCCTCCTTTCATGTAGCTTAGAGAGTGATAAGGTCCTGCTTGAGCCTATTTTTCTCCAGGCTAAACACCTCCAGCTCCCCCAGCCACTCCTCATATGACTCATGCTCCAGATCCTTCCCCAGTCTGGTCAGGTGTGTCCATGCACACACACACACACACACGCGCACGTGCGCGTACAAAGTTTACTTTCTTTTATGTTGCACTTCTCTAACGTGTAGACTGAGAGAGTGCCTTGGATCTTTATTTCGTAAGCAGCCAGGCATCTCTTTCCCAAACAGCTGCTGAATAACCTGTCCCTGTTAGCAAAGTCCTGGCTTCCCTTGTCACCCCGTGACTCTTGGTTCTCTTTCTGAGCTGAACTGGCATTATCAGCTAGGTGAACTAGCATAGCTGGCACGGAATTAGCAATTCTTGGTATTTCTGAGTGTTCAACTACACTTTGTGGGGTAATTACTTTTAGAAACGCCAGTTCAGCACAGCCAGCAACAAGCAGAAAAAGAGATGCAGATTTTCCCAGCAGGGACAGCTGGGGCTGCTGATTAAGGATGGATGAATCTGTTTGGGAAAACAAATCTGCCCAAGCCAAAATTCTGCAAAACTTCTATATTAATTCCTGTGTTTGTCAAAATGTTTGTCTCCCTTCCAGGCAGAGGCCTAGAATTTTTTTTGCTTGTTTGTTTTGATTGTTCCTTTGCTGTTGCCACCATACAGTTTTCTTCCAAGAACTATAGTCTGGTGACTGAAAAATGTTAAATTATTTGTCTGGTCACATCCATGCAGATATTCTAATAGTGCATGATAGCATCTTTGGCAACCCCATACAGCATCTCTCATAAGCAGCAGTAAATGTCATGGCACAGAGAACAATGGTGTGCAGCCAATCAGCAGGGAGATTTAGAAACTGCCAACAGCCTACATTGTTTTCGGTTGCATATCTTTATCAAGGATGCTATTAGTGCCTTTTGTCTTAGAAAAAATACGGTTGTATATTAAGATTCTGAAACCAGAAGACTGCCCAGATGACTGTGAGGGAAACAAAAAAAAGCCACAACCAACCAACCCTCCAAACTCCGTAGGAGTTAATGAAAACTATCTTAGTAGAGATGATAGGGGTAATTACTTCTTGGATCAATCATATGAAAATATTTGGTGCTTATTCATGAAAATCTGGCTATACCTCACTCACCATCATGATCAATATTTGGAAATTCATGTTCCATCCCTCATGCAGATTCCTCACTAGCATGGGACAGATATGTTAATGTATATATTGATTTCTGGTAATACTCCCCACTAGCCTCACAACTTATGAAGCACTTTTGTATCACAGTGGATGTAAAAGGTGATTACAGAGCAGAATGAAAACAGTGAGTACAAGCCAAGCAAGACAAAATACTATTTCATTACCTGAATGGAACAGTTTGGAAGAAATATCTCGTGTAGCTATATTTATAGTGTTGACATTAAATAAAGACAGTAAAATGTTTATATGGTATTGCCTCTGATTCAGGGGTGCTTAATAAGCAGTTACCATCACAAAATACTTTTAGTCAACGAGCTTCTCTGTCATCTGGGGTTTCCCATCAACTTTGACAGATAACTATTGCTCAGAGCCCATGTAACTTTTTGGAGGGTTTGTTTCTTTTTTTAGGGACTATGTAGTCTAGACAGATTGCATGCACTGGTGAAATGGATTCTGGAGGTCTCATCAGAAGCTAGTGCCTTCAGAAATTATATCTAGAAGATGCAAAGCAAAAACACATCTTAGTGTGCAGGATTATGCTGAATCAGAGCCCTGAGTGAAGGAAGCACTTCAAATGCCCACCTTAAGGTAGAATCAGAATTCTTTATGTGGAAAGAATAGTAACCAGCTGCTAACACAGCATTTCCCACAAAGACAGGAGATCTCTCTGCTGGTTTTATAACACTATCCTCTCTGCCTCCAGGTTATCAGTGACTTAGATTAGTACCTTTCTTCTCAGCCTTTGCTATGCCTCCCATTTCCCAATGAATTTCCTACATAGCAAGTATCATTGCCCATCTGCCTTCATGCTGATAGAGGCAAAGCCACTGCTGATTTCTTTAATAACTAAACCCTGTGGTAGAAGTCTTGCCTGAATGGATTCATATATAAATTGTTGTGGTTGAGAGCAGCGCAAAAACTTGGGCTGTTCTTGCAGACTGGAGCGAAAATGAATCTGACTCAACTAGATATCACAAAGAGACAGAATTAATAAACTTTTATTTCTGATATAAAAAAAAGGTATGTTCTAAACCCAAAGCAAACCAAAACAAAACCTAAACAAACAACTGGAAATGCTGCAGAAATTGAAGCCAGGCCTGCAGGACTTGGATGGAGAGAAGAATGAGAACTTGTCACTAGGGGGCAACGTGGTATCAGATGAGGGGTTGGATGCTCCCCTGGGCGACAGTGAAATGTGGGGACGAGGACATGCCACCACAGGGAAGAGAGACTTAAAAATAACAAGGCAGCCTGGTGAAGCAAAGCAGAATGACAAATTGGGTTTTACTGTCCTCAGTCATCAAACTGACCTTGTGGCTCAGCCAGAGAAAGGAGAGGAGTTGAAGAGGAACATGTAGCTGCTGTGACTTGATAATCAATGCCAACTATAAAAGTCAGACCCAAGCTTTTCCTGAATGAAGGAGATGTGATGGAATCATATCCATAATCAAGGTGCAGAAGGGGGAGCAGGGGATGAGAGGGAAATAAATATAATATATTGGCTGTCTGGGTTTCAAAGAATCCTCTGGAATTGCTATATCTGTAGCTTAAATCAGAAATGCTGTTAATGTCTCACAAAACAACTCTAGAAGCTCTCAGTCCATAAATTTTGGATTGATTCAAATCTCTGTCTCTCAAATACACACTGAAAAGCTACCCCTTAAATCACTCCATGTCTGTCTAAGAGTGACAGAAAGAAGGGGAGAAACTGCATTTCAGCAACTTCTGATATATGTTTGCTTAATTGAAACCAATATTAAGCTCCTGAATTGGTGAAATAAAACTGTTTTAAAACCTCTATAAACAAGATTTCAAATTTGAATCCCATATTTGATCAACTTTGATTAGAGAATAAAAGTAAGTAGAATAGATGAAAGATTAATCTGGGATAACAGACTGCTGAGGGTTAGGCTCAAAACAGCATTTAAAAGCTTCCATACAGAGGCTGTTATTTTTAATCCATCCAGAATGTGAACACATTGGCCTAAGCTGCTTAGTGCTCACAGATGGATCCTTGGCCCTACAGCAAAATAACCAAAATGACCTGGTGTCTCCACACAGAGCAGATTGGCCAGATCTACAGCACGGAGCATCATTCTTCTTTGGGGCCCAGGGGACCTCAAGACAAAATAGTTAATTGGTGCCTGAAGTTGTTTATGAAACACTATGAGGATTATGTTGCAGCCTGCCAGAAGTGTGTTTTTGCAAATTTGTGTGGTACAGTTGTGTCCATCTGTGTGTCCATGTGCTGTGGATGTAAAGAGCAGACCCATTCTGCCCTCTCATCTCCCAGACCCTGCCCAAGACTTCTCCCAGCTGCACCACATAGGAGCTGCCTCTGGCGCTCATCTTTGTGCTTTCACTGAGCTGATTTAATTTGCTAGGTTTGCAGAATACACACACTTTTAGAGTATAAATTTTCTGTCACTTCAGAAAAAATCCCATGGTGAAGACCGCTGAGCACCAGCTCTGTCATAAGCAAACCAGTAGCAGCTGATAGAAACAGGATAAACCATTCTCTGCCATGGGGAGACATTGCACAGTCTCAGATGTATCATTGAATTGTGCTCTTATTCCACTTTTCATTAATAAATCACTGATGTGTAATCTATGTGCACTGAGAAGATCTCAGTAATCACACCTCTCCAGCCATGAAAGCTAATCACAGGTTTTGATATTCAGAATTTGAAAAAAACTGTCAGTATTTTTTGGGTATTCTTACTTGCTTCTCATCCCAAGTAATAATAATCTCTAAAAGTTCAAGTTTGGGAAAAGAAAATCTGCAGCAAAGATCCTGGAGAGCTTTTTAAGCTCCTGCTTTCCCAGCGAAAGCGATGAATTTAGACAAATATGCATAGTAAAGCTAAATTCAAAATAGTTGAACATTGCTGGAAATAGGATCTAAAATAAGAATGAGGTGTTCTGTAATAAAAACAATAATTTGGGCTGAAGTGAATAACTAATTGCCATTTCTGAAATGACCTTTATTGTCTTGTTTACTACACTGTGAACCGAGAATAATTCCACTGTATTTTACTGTGCTAGTTATACAACTGAATCAGAATTTGAACTTCTGCTTTATTGCTGGATATGAAGAGCAATGAGTTGAAACAGCCATATGAATCTTTCTGAAAGAACAAAATTGTTTCATTTGGGAGGCCATTCTGAAGCCAATAAAGCTGTGGTAGGAACTAATTTTCTCCGTATGCTACATGGGACAAAATTGTTCTTACTAGTGAGCATGTGTTTACAGCCCTTGCACAATGGGATTAAACTGTTTTCTGGGATCCAGGTCACGGTCATTTGCTAATATAAACAGAATCCATCACAGAATCATAGAATGCCAGGTTGGAAGAGGACATGAAGAATTATCTAGTCCAACCTTCCTTGGCAAAAACAAAAAGTCTGGACAAGATGGCCCACCACTCTGCCCAACTAAATCTTCAAAGTGTCCGACATTGGGGAATACACCACTTGCCTAGGAAGATTATTCCAACGGCTGATTTTTCTCACTGTGAAAAATGTTCCTCTTGTGTAAACCAGAATCTCCCCAGGAGTAACTTGTACCTCTCATCTTTTCCATGGCACTCCTTGTAAGAGGAAACCTTTGTAGCCAGCCTTTTTATTCTGGATCATGGTGACAAGGTCTCCCTTAAGTCTTGTTTTCTCAAGGCTGAACAAAGCAGTTCTCTCAGCCTTTCCTCACATGGCAGAGTTTTCAGTCCTTTGATCATCATTTTGACTCTTCTCTGGACCCTCTCCAGCCTGTTCACACTTTTTTTTGTATAGAGGGGACAAAAACTAAATTCCAGGTGTGGTCTGGCAAGCACTGAGCAGAGTGGTGTAATGATTTATCTCTGCTATTGAAGTACTCTTTGATGCAACCCAGGATCCTGTTGGCTTTCTTAGCTGTGGCAGCACCCTGTTCACTCAGATTGAGCTCCTGTCCACCAGAAGCTCCTGGTCCCTTTCCACAGAGCTTCTCCCCCTCCAGGTATATGTCCCAGCCTTACTGCATTCCTGCATTATGCTTTCCCAGGTGCAAGATCTTCTACTTGTTGACATATGCTTGTCATTAGTCCACTCTTCCAGCCTATCCAGCTTTTCTTGCAGGGTAACTGTTCCTTCTGAAGTCCTCCCTTCTCCACAACCATAATTATGTTTGTAATTATAGATGGAGCTATATTTTTTAGTTGCACATAACCAAAACCATGACTTATCATAATTTGTAAACTGTTAAAGGCAGGATAAGTCACTAACATTATTTTAGTCACATTGTTTGAGACCAAAGTTCTCCCTGTGCAGTTAACTCTCCTTCATAGCAGCAGAGAGCCAAGGGAAGGTTGCACAAACTGGGCAAATATAAATTCTACTTGCTCCTGTTGCTCTACCAGACATTAAACTTTTACAGGAATTATATGAACCAGACATGGTTTTTATGTATTTAAGTAACACTCAATTGATTTCATTCCTCTGTGCTTGTCTGTTCATCCTTTGAATCCATGCAGACTTTTCTTGCAGATATATCTTCTGACAAGGAGTTCCACATCTTCCTTCTGTGTTTTGTGGAAAACCACCTTTGTTTGCTTTTAACTTCTCTTTCATCTGATGCCACCTACTTCATGTGCTAGAAAAGACAATAAATCATCAAACCCTATTCATCTTCTTCATGTAAGAGTCTTCTACGCACCCACAGATTATATCCTCCACAATTGTCTATTCTCCCTCAATGAAGAGTTTAGTTAGTACTTCACTTTATGGAAGCATGACTATAACTGTCCCAGGAAACATCCATAAGCAGAAATTAATTTCTGACTGGAAAAATTGATCTTGTGTTTCTTGCATTTTAACCTAGAACATAGGGAAAGAATGCACAAGATTTTTGTGATTTCGAATATATTCCAAGTCAGTCCTAGGAAGAGACCATCATTTGTCTCTATCCTTGTCACCTGGGAAGAATGTCATTTTTGCTCTTTGAATAGAGTAAGAAGACGTGTCATTGTACTGAGCACTTTCTCAAGGGTTTGTCAGTTTTCTATTTCATGCGTCATTCACTCCTAACTCTAGTAATCACACAAAGCAAAATTTCATTAATGTGAAGTTAAAAAGCTGATAGGACACTGAGAAATAATATCTGAACACAGGCGTGTTGGGTTTCCTTGTATTGTGCTACTCCAAGCAAATGCTCCCAGCAATGTGATATCTGCTTACTGCAATATAAATTACTAAACTGGAGTTTATTTTTAAATTTTCTTTCTATTTGGGAATCCAAACTAAAAAACCTTAGTGAACCTAACCCCAGTGTTGTACAAAGACTGTAACTGAGATGGTGTACATAAAAAAAAAAATATTATGAGGATACAGACTTTTCCTTTCTTCATACTGGCTATGAAGAGGTACTCTAGTGTGAATTTTTCCAAACAGATAGCATTCTCTCTCGGCTGGAGTCTGTGTTAGGAAGCCACGAAAATCAGGATTAATTTAAATTTGCATCACCGGTGGTGCAGAGTATTGACAAAAGGATTTGAATTGCAGTTGGCTGTCAAAATGGCACATTGCTTATACAAACACAAGTGAACCCAACATCAGTCAGTGTGAGACTGCTAACGGTGCGGAAATGGTGATGGTCTGCAACAGGTCTCATGGTCATAATACTTACAGGTACTAAAAGGCACATTTACGTTAAAGTTATAGAGTTGGCAAAAGTAAGAACTTAAATTTTTTTAATGAAAATATTATTTATTTGGGGTTGTCTGCGCAGCTCCCTGATGTTAAATTATTTAATGATATCATCACCTAATATTTTCTCACCGAGTGCTTCTATTTGATAGATTCATTGCAACAGGATACAAAGATTTATATTTTCTCCATTTCAATTATAATTTACAAAGACTACAGCAGCATTCCTAAAAGAATGTCAAAGACCATTTCTTTTAAGTGGAAAATGATATATGGAGCAGTTTACATGAAACTACTTCACCTGAACATTAAAAAGTATTGTCACTAGGTAATTTTTTTATTTACATTTTAGAAAGTGATTTAATTCTTCAGTATGTCTCCTTTCTTTAGTCCACTGCTGCACTGTAAGAAGTTGAAAGCAATTTTCAGCACTCTATATGTAACTTCTTTTAAATTATGTTATTTTTATCACTTCCTAGTGCTTTTTTCATTATTCAAAAATAAATAGATAGTGAAGGAAGGGAGCTGGAGTAGCAGTGGAAATAAAAAGATGGGTTCTGTTTCATGCACTTTATCTACACAAACTGTGATTAAGTAAAGTAACTCAACTAGTAACAAAAATCCATTACAAGGATTGTGCTTATCTTTAGGTGCTGGTAGTCTATAAGCAATCTTAAGACCAGCTGTATGCTAAAAAGACTGTCATGAATAGAGATAGCTTTTAAGAATGCTATCTCTAAACCGGGGTCACAAAATGGATAACTGCTAGTGATGGCAGGGTATCTGAAGTGTAAGACAAGGTATAATAAAGTAGCTTGACTCAAAAAATATTCTCCAATATACAGGTCTGTCACCTGTGTAAGAAGTGTGTATTTATTCTTTGGATGAAGCTAAGCACAAATTGTAAGTGCTGAGTCTAGTGCAAGGATCACTGCACCAAGTTTCACTGTAGTCCCTGACAACTTCGTGAGCAGGAAAACCCAGTGGTGTGGAAAGGCATGCACTAGCCATAAAATGTAACAGGTATGGAAAATGAGAGGCCTGTTCTTGCAGCTATGGTTTGGGGAAAGAGAAACCAGAAGCTGCTGTCTAACCTTTTGGTGTTGTTAAGGACATATGAAAAGCAATTCCTATTTCAACAACAAGAGTTGTTTAAGCCAGACAGATAAATCATCCCTCAAAGAGGGGAAAGAAGAAAAGAAAATCTCCTGAATACATGCAGAAGCTGGACCAGTCAAGAAGAGGATATTGTCAAACAAAATCTTGCTAACTGTCCTATAATTTTTCAACTTTTAGTGCACTATTTTAGCATTTTCCTTAATAGAGTAAACCAAATTCACAGTCTTTCTTTAATCTTGTTTTATTTGTAGAGAAATCTGGCTCAGTAAATCACTCCATTCCTTTGGACATATTGACTCTTAATAGCAGGAAACAGCATGATCAGAGGAGGTCTACAAACCTTTCACACTTTGTATGGTATAAATAATAAACTCATCCTTACAAATACTATCTCAAATTAATGACATTTTATATTAATCTCCTTTTGACCATGGCAAGGAGCAACTGAAAATCCTCACTAGCTTGTTGCTATTGCCTGCTCCTTGCTTTTGGGGTGTGTGTGCATTCTCACTCATTTAAAATTAAAGTTGCATCTTCCTTTTCAGGTGTTTTACATAGTTTGATCTTCTTGACCTCTTGCATGAATTTCAGAGGACTCTTTCCATTAGTTGAGTCTGTTGGGGTTTCCATTTTGACAGTAATTCCTTAAAAAAAATAAATGATTTTGTGGCACTGAAATTAACAGTACATTATCTCCAGTACAATAATGACAGCAGCACGACAACTTGCAAATTAATGGTAAAATAGATTATCACCCTTTCACACTCGTTTTTGAGATATTTTTCAACATAACTTCTTTGTACAATATAAAGTGTTGAATGTGTTAAACAGCAGCATAATTTATTGCTGTTTTCCACGGACAGGATATTTTATTGAGGCTCACAAGCCTTCTATACCTTGTCAAACATGTGAGGAACACTTGATAAACCATTTTAAAAAGTGTTACAGATGCAATCAGCCATTAATAGAACCAAAAAATGCTGATTCTGGCCATGTTTGTTGAACACAGATGTTGATGGCTCTCCTATATAATCCTTGCAAGTTTTCTTTTGTAGGCCTGATGTATTCTCCCATGATTTGTTTTATCCAATTACTTGAGTATAAGGATCTTAATATTAGTTGTACTTCACTGTCTTATGCTGGTTCCCAGAGGTTTCCATCAGAGATGGACTTTACGATACCATAAATGCTGTCTGCAATTTACTATGGGCTGTAAAAAGCTTATTTGCTAAGGAGCTCATGATGTAGAGGTGGACAAATGTCATGAGGCTCTTGTAGCCTCTTACACCACCAGAATTTAATTAACTATGATTGTCTGGAAATCAGTGTCGTTCCTCCAACACAAAATAAAACTTTTTTTTCTTTTTTTCTATGACATGGTATGAGCCAACAATAATAAATTATTCTCATCTCCTTGTCCCTTTTCATCAGGAAGTGGAATCTTTGTGATCAAAGTAATGTTCATTCTTGGTTTCTTGAACGGTTTTCCAAATCCTGTAATTCAGTTTTGGTAGAATTACACATTAGTTATCAGCAAATGGTGAACTCTTGTCGAACAAAGTTATAATTTCATTAGGATGTGAGTAAAAAGTTGAAATTCTTCTTTGATTTTTCTGTCTGGATATAATCTCAAAATGAAATTCCAGGATTACAGCTGGGTATTCTTTTGCCTTTAGATAGGAGACAGGAGGAAGACTGCAGGATCCCACCACTGAGTTATCATGGAATCATAGAATGATTTGGGTTGAGAGGGACTTTAAAGACCACCTAGCTCCAACCCTCACTCCCGTGGGCAGGGCCACCTTCCAGTAGACCAGGTTGCTCAAATCTCTATCCAGCCTGACCCTGAGCACATCCAGGGATAAGGAGACCCCAGCCTGTCTGGACAACCTATTTCAGTGCCTCACCACCATCATAGGAAAGAATTTCTTCCTGATATCTAAACTGTATCTACCCTATTTCAGTTAAAAGCCATACCCCCTTATCCTACCACTCCACACCCTTTTCAAAAATCCCTCTACAGCTCTCTTTAGTGACGTTAGACACTGAAAGGTGCTATAAGATCTCCCTGAAACTTGTGCATCTCTAACATGTTGAGTTTTGGTTCTTTGTTTTCTGAATGTGCTGGAGCTATCACATTATAAAGCTTTTAATTTTTAAATTTGATCTGCATTTTGGTTGGTGTTGATGACGGCCCCAAATGATACCCTGCACCATGAGAGCTGAGTGAGGATAATGTAGGGTGGTGGCAGTCTGAGTACCTCTCATCACACCAAAACTAAAGCTCTTCAAAAAATAGTAGCAACAAATTTAAGAGAAGAAAAAGGCAGTCCTATTGGACATGTAATTTATTCTATCCTCAATGAAGCCACAGACAATTACTTTTCACTAAAATTGTGAAACTGTGACCGTAGTTGGATGATTCACCAGGGACATTTCCAAGGCATGCTTCTTTCTGAACAATATCAGAAATAGATCTTTCAGTATTGTATTCACACACCTCTTGCTCACAGTAAAATACTGAAAGATTAACCAGATACCACTAAATTGGTGCGTTGTGGATCTCTGTATGAGCTGAACAGGCAGTACTTTACAAGATCTGGAAACTGCTGCAAAAATTTCTCTACTACTTCAACAATTAAAACTCTTATGCGGATTGTGTGAAACATATTTATTGCTGTTGTTAATTGGAATGCATGAATCAAAGGAGGAAAGGTGCTATCTGTGAGTTGAACTTGACTTCTCTGGATACAGTGAGATTTATGTTCCAAGGGAAATTGTTGTATAAATTCAGACACTTCTCTCTAGTATTTATTATTTGTGTCATGCTAACATTGTCCTGTGATAATTTTTCAGAAATTCTGGTCTGCTTTACTTTGTAAGTCAATTGCTTTTATAAATTCACACAAGTGCTCTCTCAGAGACTAAGCTCAAGGAAGTCTTGTGTATTTTAGGATCTCTCGTGTGTCCTCTGACAGTTACATCTGGCCTGATCATGAAGATTAACTCTGTAGCTCAAAAGGAGGTCTGCTAATGAGCATTAATGTGGCAACCCTATCTGTGAGGTCAGGAAGGAGCAAGAAGGGGAACGAGTGCATTCAAGGATCTGCATAACAGGAGATGAGACTATGATAATTTCCAGTCTAGAGCCAGTGTTGGGTGTGGTCAAGTTGCTGTGACACATAAACCAGACTTTTGTATCTTGGTGCCTGCAGGTGTATGTCACCACCATCCATGAGTAAACTCATCCTCTGGAGAGCCCCTGGAGATCATAGCAGTTCATTGTGGAGCTCCTGAACTGAGACACAAAGCAAGAGAAAATTTAGAAGCTATTCCTGAGAGCAGAGCACATTAGACTGAGGTCACTGACAGAGCACTGAGGAACAGGTTCTTTCCTTTACCTGAGTCGAGAAGGATTAAATACTACCAGGGTGCATATGTTGAGGGGCAGCTACTTTTTGAAGGAGCTGGTGGGTGTCCACGAGAGTGGAATGTTCTTTTGTGGGAATGTTAGTTTGTTCTCAGTAAATTGTTCCCACTTTGCGCCTCATTTACAGGAAAATGGAATAAGCAGGTAAAGCTCAGATACTGTTTTCTTTAAAATTCTCGTTTCTGATATGAAGATAGAGCAGAATTTTTTAACTCTTGGAACATCTGAGAATTTGCTTTAGTCATGCACTTTTCTAGAATGTATTTTCTGGTTTAGATTCTTCCACTTTATAGTTGCAGCGCTGGTTTTTTGTAAGTACCTAAAAACAAAGTGTTATTTCCATGTTCCCTTGAGTAATTTAAAAACTACATTTTTTAAGTAACTGACTACTATAGGTATATAATGCACATTCTCTATACAGGAAGCTCTAGGCATACAGCTTTAAAATACACAGTAGTCATTGAATTACACTTTGTGATTTTTTTTCCTTAGTAAGATATGCCTTTTCCACTCTTGAATACTTCTGGTAAAGAATGTTAGAAAAAGTAAACACACCAATGTGTTCTTAGTTTAAATTTGTTTGTTTGTTTGCTTGTTTGTTTTATTCTTTTGGGCTTTTAAAATCTGAAACTTATATACAATATTTTGTAAATATGTCTCAACTATTTTTTTACAATTTGCATTGCTGTGATGACAAAAGTATGTTCATTTTTTAGATGAAAAAGCTCCTAGTTTTTGAGATTACAAGGACCTAAAATGAAATCTAGGTTTAATATTAATGAACTACTAACAGAAACAAAAACTATGAAGATTTTAAATCTAGCTTTTCATTTCAATAGGTTGATGAATAACTATTACTTATTGTCTTCTTAACAATTCAACAAAAACTTGAAGCATGAAAATAATGACAAGAAGTAAATCCAATTGACAGTTCTTATCATGTCCAGATTAGAAGCTCGGTCTTTTTTTTTTGAAAGATTTTACTCTGTTGAGAAATGGACTCCAGAAATAGCTATCAACTTTCCCAAAAAACAGTAAATATTTTACTGCCAAAAAAACTTCCGGACTTTTTTGCAGTGGTCAAATTATTTCAGCTGCTTCTCACCCTGTTGTCAAAGTCATCATTGTATTCCATATTTCTTTATTTCAAGAGATAATATATAGACAATATAAACTTGCCAATGCTGTATTCATAGGTTGGATTCATGGGTCTGGAACTGAGAAGGTGAGGACCCATTGTTCTCTAAACCAGACATATTTCTTTATAAATAAGCACTAATGCAGGATGCAGATTAGTGGGGCCCACCACTGTTCTGGACTGCTCTCATTACAGTAACAGCCAAAGATGGATGAAGATGAATGACACATTTTCACTTTATAAAGCAGAACAGGTCTAAATTCACTGTCTAGACTAACAAGCTCTGTGGCATATGGGTGAGATAGAAGCTGAGACAGTAAAACAGCTGCAGAAGGGGTTTTTATCAGGGTTCTTCTAGGTGGACTGCTCTACTTGACTAGCTTCTTCTCAGTGCTTGTAGGCTACTGTCATTTTTTGATCCCAAGTATGTGCCCACATATAAGAAGCGGTCAGCTAAAGGTAGCAATAATCCTTGGACAAATACAGCTTTGTTGTCTGGAGTGCTCCTCTAGGATAGGGCTGGAGGCTGTATAATTTTCTACATATTAAAGCAGTTGCATTTGATTGGTCTAGTTATAATTTACAGACCTTCAACACAGCCTGAAAGATACTAGTTACAATACAAGACCTCTTTGTCTCCTGACATATGCTGCTGCCTCTGTTGGGTTTCATGTTGCATCCCCTTCCACATTGTGGGGTACTGCTGTAACCAGAGAGCCACAGAGCTTTCTGTCACTCTAGACAAGAATATAAACAATTGGACACAAGATGTGTATGTTAATACAGCTGGCTATCTCACATCCCTAAGGAAAAGCATAGGCAAATCTCATGCATGTTAAAGGTTAATCATTGAATCTTTCTCTGATTTGCACATTCAGGAAGAACATCAATTATTTCTCACTATCATTTCCAGATCCACTATCATTTCCAGATCCACTATCATTTGCAGATGCCTTTCTGTTCCTAGATATAAGGTGAACAGGCAGGAGCTGGGACTAGTCAGATACCATCAGAACTGCTCAACTTCCTGCACAGCTACACAGGCTAATCAGGCAGAAGTGACCAAAGCAGCAAGATGTTGCCACCAGTTCTTATAATTTCAATAAGCATTGTAGCTATTGAAGTTGTTGTTGGATTTATTGGAAATGGATTTATTACAACTGTTAATATCATTAACTGGATCAAAAGCAAAAAAATTTCTTCTACTGACATGATCCTGATCTTTCTGAGCACATCAAGATTCATCTTGCAGGTGACAGTCCTGATGCACATCCACAGTCTCTACTTTGCAGATGTGCTTAAGTTGGCTTCGGTGTACAGAGACTTTGGTGCTGTGTGGATGTTTGTGAACCATGCCAGCTCGTGGTTCAGTACCTGGCTCTACGTACTCTACTCCGTAAAAATAATCAAAGTCACTCACTGGCTGCTGCTGCAAATCAAGCGCAGAATAGCTGGGATGATCCCATGGCTTCTTCTTGGATCACTGGTGATCTCTTCTATGACTTCTCTTCCTTTACTATGGATTACACCCAGCACTTACCTGTGCAGCTCAACAGGGAACTGCAGAGAAAATAGCACAGCTCATATCATGGACTGGGATAGTTCACATCTCTACTTGCTGGTTCTTTACTTTGTAGGTTGCTTTTTCCCTCTAGTACTCTCTGTGGTGACCTCAGCTCTGTTAATTACTTCTCTGTGGAAACACAGAAAGACAATGCAATGTTATGCAGATACTTTCAGGGATGCTGTGATAGATGTTCACTTAACTGCTATTAAATCCATTATTTCTTTCTTAATCCTGTATATTTCCAGTTTTGTAGCTCAAATTCTCTTGATACTGTCGATATCTGAAAGTAAAGATGATGTGAAAGTTGCAGTATCCTTAGTTGTAGCTGAGGCATATCCTTCCATGCACTCAATTATCCTGATCATAGTCAATTCAAAACTGAAACTGGCATTTAGGAACCTTTGCCTGCATTTTAAGTGCCATTTGGAAGAAAAGCCTCCAAGCCCCAGGCTTGAGAGAAACAGTCTCCAGTAAGAGATCTGAAATCAAGACTCTCATGTATTGTTTCACTGTCTTTTTCTTAACTGATAACTTTAATCTTCCAGAGACTTCTGTGACTAGTCCTCCTTAACATTTCAGAGCATCTGAAATAACATGCTTTTTTGCTTTACTAGTGCACTGTTCCAGTTCCTTCCATCCTACTTTATACAGAGTGAGAATAAAAATGTACTGAATGAAAACAATGTATTTAAATAATAAATCAGTTTCAGGTTGCTTTGTGATTTCAGATTATCAGTTTAAGACTGAATTTTTTATGACTTGTTCGAATTGAAGAAAATGGGACTAAACCAGACAAGAATGTACAGAGTTCACAAATACCAGCTCTTGGCTAAAGGACTTTTCACCTGAGAAGGTTAAAACTTGACTAAAAACATGTGCAAGTCATAGCTAGTGTAACATGGAAAAAGAATACACTTTTAAACTGGAAAACCTAAGTGATTTATAACCTGAGGGAAAATTAAGATTTGGAAACATACAGCCAATTAATCTAATCAAATTACATTCTGAACGAGGTTTATTTGTGTTAGGATTCTGGTATGTCTGTAAAAATGTAGTGGTTAAATATCTATTTAAAAATGGATACTTTTGTTTGAAATATATGTTATGCTTATTTGTTTTGTTTTGTTGAAAGTGGATTACCAAGGTGGTGATTACAATGTAAAGTGATGTAGGTACATAGAACTACCTGTAGAAAATCTCACTCTTGTTGAGTTGACCATTCTGATCATAGATTTGCCTTTATTGTCATGATTTGCTATTGCTTTGAGCAGTTGGGAGTTGTTTCTAAGGCTGTTCTCTTTTAATATTTCATGTTGCTATGAAGTTTCACATGAGGTTGGTGAAATATATTCAACAAGTCCTGTCCTGTTTTATCAAATAATGTGTTTGATAAATCTATTCTAAAGTTCTCAGCTCATCTCAAGTATTTTTATCCTGTACATTTCTCTTCAGGAGTTTAGATAATGCCAGATTATAAATTACTGGAGTGAGAGTTTCAGTCCTACCTAGAAAATTAATGAGCAGACTTATTATTGGAGTGTAGTGGCCTCAGTTTTTGAAACATCAGAGTAATAAGTTTATAAAATGCTTTGAAAATCACTGTTTAACAATATTAGATAAAGAGTGAATATAATTGATTTGTTTTAATTGATATCTTAAAATATTTTTGAGAATGAACTATATGATAATAGGACACACAAAAGGATGTCTGTGTGACATGAAGTGATATGATTATTAGCACGTGTAAACCGTGGGTTCAGACTGCAGAGCAGAAGGGAGGGTCATTAATCTCACAAATTCAGTGTTTGGAGGCACAGCACAATGCACTGTAATAATAAGGCTTCCATGATGTCCAGTGCTGTGGTGCTGAATCAAGAAAGACACAAAAGTCCCTCGAGGGAAGCAAATGGGAACCATCATGCACATGTCACATCAGCACTCTGCTCTGCTCTACAGCTGCATGCCCTGACAACATGGAGCAAGGTTAGAGCACTTACACATCAATAGCTCTTCCTGCTGGCAACATCATGAAAAGAAAGTGTCCTGAAAGAAATGAGTTTGTTTCAGACTTTTTTATTACAGGATGGTTGGTGGTTGTATTTGGGTTTTTGAAGCTGATAATTTCCCCAGTGAGCTCATTTCTCTTCAGGTATTTCCAAACCCTTTTCTAGAGAGAGTCTGAAGTAAAGGGATCAGAGCCAAAGATCATAATAACAGCCCTTGCTCAGCTTCTTCACTGCCTCCTCACCTTCAGGAGAGGGAGATCTGAGGCAGGAGCAATCATTAATAAAATATCCTCCAGTGCTTCCAGGGGAAGGGGAGGACAAAACTCAAGGACTTGATGTCTTTATATTGTATTGATGAAAGTTTTGTTACACACAGCATAGAGTGAGATAGATGGGTACATAAATTAGAATTTTAAATGACTGGATTGGTAAATAAATTATTAGTTTTGTCCTTTTCCATTCCATCCTTCCCTCAAGCTTCAATTTATTTTCATGACTTCTTCCACAGTATATACAGACTCCTATTTGTCGTTTGATCTTACCTTGCTCTTTGGATTTCATCCTATCCCACACTAAAAAAATCTTCTGTTTTCTCCTCAGATCTAGCCTTCTCTTTCAGGTACATTTAAAAAAAGTTTTCTCATTATTATTTTACAAAAAACATCATTTACTAAATTACAGTAGACTTGTTTCTATATCTAATTTATTCTAGAAAGCAGATCAATAAACCTGATGACTGTTTTGGCAATTACTATTTGTGCCCCAAAAAATCACAAAAATAACATTGTTGAGATTTCATTGTCTAAGAAGTGTTTATATGATGATTGAAAATAAGACTGAGTTCATCAGTAAATTTCCCCTGGAACTTTTACAGTTACATGAAACGGGGACACCATGAATGGGAAAATACTGTCTGCAGTTTGTAGAAGGCCAGAAACTGTGGCAGCACCAAAATCATCACAAGTATGATGAAAAATGGTGATTAGTATTAATGCAGTTGCTCATACTGGCTGCATGAAAACCAAACCTAGTCTTCTCCAACTTTTTTTTTTTTTTAAGTGTCATTGTGCTTGCTTTTTCCAGGTCAGAATTCATCACACTTCTGTTTCCAGGAAAAGCAGTATTTTGCTGTGCAGATATTAAGGGACCTTTGATTGCAATCTCAGTAGCAAGTCCATGAAGCTGGCAAATTTCTCTCTGCCAGTCTTTCAGTATGTGAATCAGAAAGAACTACCACAGACATTCTGGGTTTCAACTACTGGCCTGCTTTGTCACATCTTTCCTTTTGCCTGCATTGATCAGAGGCTCTACCCGACTAAATCATTAGCGGGGTGGTGGATATGAGCTCTGCTGTCTCTAACATAATATCTCTCCTCTGCTAGCCACGCAGTCTTCCTTGCCCTTTCTGAGAGTTTGCTGTTCTCCATGATGTAATTACCTCTCTGCAAGGTACACAAGTCAGCACTGCCAGCTCCATGGATCCCAGAACAAATGTTCCTGTAAATGCCACTAAAACTCCAATCTTCACTTTTGCTTGTTTTTCTGGCGGTAATCAGGAAGCTTTTCACCTTCTTTACATCTGACAGCACAATGGTGCTAATTTATTCTGAATAATTTTGGGTAATTTCAAAAGTAAAATAAGTGTGAATGAAAATACCACACTGTACCTATCTTTTCTTGAAATATGACTTCCCACCTTTCTGCAAGGTCTGGAGAAAAGTTTTTCCTCCTGTAAAAGTTTATAATAGGATTCTAACCTGGGATTACTTTTATCTCTATTTATTTATTGTCTTTCCTATCATAATACTCAGCATTCATTTCATTAATATCACAAGGACAGTTTCTCCAATATTACAAAGTACTTCTGAAGGCTAGTCCCTCTTCCCCTCAATATTTCTTATCCTGTTTGTTCCTCATTGGAGGAAATCTGTGTGGGAGGTCATTGTAGCTCAGTTAGGTGTATAAATAGTGTTCCATATAAATCTGTCAGACAAACCCTTCATAGAGACATGGGTCTTAAGGTTTATTAAAAAAAATGAAAACCAAAAAAAAAAATTTGTTTCAAAATTAATGTGAAAATAGCTTTGAATATTGTAAATATTAAAAATATGAATTAGGTCCATGTTAATATTACTTTTAAGATTTATTATTTTCAAAGTGCAATTGCTCCTTCCCAATATCTATGTTTTTGCAATGACTCAAACTTTACATTGGCCAAAGTAATCATAACGAATATCAATTACATCAGAGAAGAGCACGGGACCTCTTAAAACCAGAACTCCTGATGCTCATAAGCTTTTCAGTGGTCAGAGGGTTTGTCATTCCTAGAACTTGGCTTGTCTCCACATTGAGAGGCCATATCCCTTCTCTGGTACTCAGCCTATCTGCGTGTGAAAGGACAGAGATATTTTATCATCAGAAAACAGAGCAGTAGTATGGGTGCTGGCTACAGTGGGATTTAACTGGGCTTTTGAGAGGAGAGGAAAGTCAGGTGAAGTCTCACAGATCCATGGGATTTACTTTGGCTGGTCTCTTTTCCCAGTACAGGTAAACAAACAGATAAACAAACTGGGGCAACAATGCAGCCTTCCGAAGCTGATATTGCTGAACTTGGATCCATGCACTGAATGCTCCACTGCAAAACAGTTCTTTTGCTGCCACAGGAAAAGCAGAGGCAAAGTGCTAAACAGGAATAATGACTTGACGTCATCATCTCTTAATTGCCTCTTGGGGGGGGGAAGGGGTGAAATTGAACCCTTTCTGGCCTTTAGGCACTCAGATGTGACATTGTGATGAGGTTAAGATGGATGACGTAATTAATAAATTAAAAAAAAAAAGATTGGTAGGTAATTATACTCTATTTTTTATCTTCTTCCACCCCCTCCCCCAGTATCATATTTGAATTTCATTTTTTCTAGTTTTATATCTTTTATTTTTCCCCTCTCCTTTGAGCATTTCTTTTTCTTTTCCTTTTCAGAAAAAAAAAACTTCATTTATCACTCATATTTCTTGCCACTTCCTCTAAAAATCTCCACTGTTTTTGCAGCTACTACTGCTGTTATTGCAAATATATACTAATGAAATCAAGATGGGTTCATTCACATAGTTACTTTATTATAATAAAGACATATTTCAAGGCATCTTACTGGTTTTGGCAGACTCATACTTTTCCTTTTGTGATAAAATTGCAAATAAAATTTCTCCCTTTCCTTGTGAAGACATTTAAAAAAACAAATAAAACCCCAACAAACAAAATCCCACATGCTGAGACCCTGAGACATGTGAACCTTCTCTTTCAAATCCCACTTCAGTCAGTTCTGCTTTGTTGTCATTCCCCTGTCATTTGCTTTCTCTCACCCCAGGGATAAATATGATTCTATATATCTTAGTTTTATGATGAAGTCCCTTGTCTCTTTTATCTTTCAGCTGAGCAGGCTCTTGAGTTTTCAAGAGTTAAATTGTTAAATCTCATATTGAAATACTAGAAATCAAATAGTTCACTCAAGACATTTTTTCCTACAGGAGCTTTGGGTAGGGTTTTTCTTTTTTTATTATAGCCTATTATTTAAAAGTTGACAGCAAAAGCAGTACAGTTATCTATAAGCCAGCTGTCATGATTTCTTCAGAAAATCACTTTTTACATTGAACTGATGTTGTGATCATATACCTTGCTGTCATCTGGCTTGATAAGTGATTGCTTGCTGTAAAGAGCCCATGAACTACTTCTAGTACTTGAGCTTCTTACAATGTATATTCACATGCAGTTGCAAGCATTGTACTTTCATAGAGCTGATTGAGCAATCTCCATCCAAATACATTATTCAACAAACACTTCTATGGAATAACTTCTTTTCAGACTGAATTCAAAAGAAATTAAGCTGACTCTGATCCTTACAAAATTTAGTAGGTTCTGTAAAAAGGCACTGTAAATAGGGCAAGAGGGACTCATACCTTAGGTGCATCTCAGATAAGTTCATCTGTGGGGCTTCCGATGATACATCAGTCATCTCTATGCTTCATTGTCCTGCAGGAATAAAAACGTTTTTATTTGACACTCTAAATTTGTTTGAAATAGTACATAGGATTTGTTGTATAAATGCAGAATATTTTATTTCCTATTTTTATTTTCTTTGCCTACATTTCATAGAACCTGATTTAATGATAAATAAGCACATGCTTCAAACCATGTCTGAAATGATGCCATATAAAAAATTGATTTTCTTGACTTTCAACAGAGTCCCCAAAGAGCCTTGAGTGAGAATCTTATTTTGAGTATTTTCTACATACATCAGACAGCTTAAAAAAAGAGCATGAATAAACCTTATATCATCTATATAGACCCCATACCATATAGCAGGTATATATCTCAGGCTGAATGTGCTCTATATTTTCATACGTCAAATTTTTGATAGAAACTTGCACAAGAAAATCAAAATTTAAAAAAAAAAAAGTGAAAAGCCTGTGATGTTTCTCTTCCATCATCTCTTTTCCATATGAGAAATTTTGCATGTCTAAACACAGGAAAACTGAGATAAGAGAGCAGTAAACAGATGGAATGATGGTACCTAAGACTGGTAGGGGTACATTCCTGTTCCCCATGGCTCTCTGATGACTTCTGTTGTGCTTTAAAGACATCCAAATTTTTGTGGAATTATTTTGGGGTGGAAGAAGCAGAGAGAGGAAAGGTTCAAAACTGCAGTTGACTAATTAAACTTCAGGAAAATTTCACTAGAATATTTCTGTAGGAGACTGAAAGAGCGAAGCAACTCAGGCTAAGAATCTTATCAAAAAGTCACTATGTCCTGCATAGGGAAAAGTTCCCTGGTATGAAAAGGATCTTTAAACTGGTAGAGAGAAGCTCAATAAGATGCAGTGGCTGGGAGGTGAAGAAAAACAAAATTAGACTAGGAACAACGTGCTCATTTTATCTGTAAGTGTAACTTACCCCCTGGAGCACAGTGCATTAAGGTGTGATGGATTAACTACCATCTGAGCTCTTTTAAGCTAAGCTATAACTCAACATGAGGTTTTACTTTTGATACAGGTGTTCTTTAGTGAAATTCTGCTCCAAGTGATATGCAGAGGAACAGACTAATTTGTTTTTATAGCCTGATATACTGATGGAAACTCCAGTCACCATTCCAGCTCCTAGTCTCCGAGAAACAAGTTCTTGTTCTCCAAAGTCAACATGCATGGTAAGATCCTACAGAGTCACCAGATTAGTAATGCGCACAGGAAATTTCTTTCCTGGTGAGCAACATCCATTCCTTTCATACTACAGTGTAGCTTTTTTTGGTTGTTTTTCATTCAGTGGAGGTATGGGCAGTTTTGCACTAATATGGTTATATAGGGTAAGAAAATGACAGTGATGTTAATAGATTTGTGGGAGATTAAAGGACACAACAACCTTCTTTCTTTCCATCTGAATGAATTTTTTTTGGGGGGTGGGTCCAATCTCTCTAGTAATTCCAGAAAACATGCAGCTGGATTAAACCTGTAACTCCTCAAAAATTGTTATTATTACTGAAAGAGAAGTTGAGACTTTAATCAAGACATAGACTTTTTGTCAGCAAACACAGGGTAAAATTTTCTATGAGCCTTGCGGGAGAACGGGACCCTTGAACAACAAATCAATATGATTTCGCAAAAGCCCGTTTATTGTTTACATCACACTATTCTTATGTGTTCTTGCAGCTGTAGTTCACGCGATCGCGCAGGACCCGATTGGTCTCTCTGTTTTCAGCACGCCCTGCACGCACCTTTCAGAGAACTTGATTGGTTCTAGTCCAGGATGGTACAGTCTCTCTTTATGTACTTTCTTGCTGTCTTGTTATTCCATTTTCCAGCATCTTTTCTCTTGATTTAGCATAGCTTACATTCTAGTGACTCTGATAAGGGTAGCTGAAGATGACTTGGCTGGGGCACTCTGACAGGATTTGAGTGCTTTACAACAAGCCTGCAAAATGTTGGTGTTCAGCAGAACCCAGAAGAAAAGCACTGTTCTAGGGATACATGAAATCTGATGAGGTTTACTACTGTAAGGTAAATGAGAATCCTTCATATTGCTGATACTGTGGAATTACTCTTATTATAACTGCTAAAGTAATCTACAAGCAAAGTCTCTGAACAAACTTAAATGTGAATACAAAAAGCAAGACAGAATTTTGGGGAACAGAAGGTTCGTGAAAACTTGGAGTTGCAACAGAGCAGCCTAAAGACGGAGTGGAAAAGTAGGGATGCTAATTGAAAGATATTATCATGAAAATGCAAAATAAAATAAAGCAGAAGGAAATGCAGTTAAGTAGCAGCTCCCCATGGAAGTCCTGAACACCTATTTATCTATCAGGTTAAAAAAAAAAAAAAAAAAGTTAAAACTCTCAAGAATCTTTAAAACAAAAATCCATGCTCTACAAGAAATTCGGTGGTTTTGATTTTGGTTTTTTTCCCCCCTCATTAAATTCAACTGTCATATATTCAAATACAGGAGCAGAAAGAAAGATATGATATGGAAAATCTCTGACCAAGCCCAGTTTTATTAATAATTTAGATTTCCTAGTGCCTCATACACCTGTTGTGTTTTCAGATAACTTTGCTTTCAATGTTGTACAGATAAGCCAGGTCACTGAGGTTCAGAGTCTTTAGCCTCCACCAAAACTCACATTATTGTTGAGAGGCTGATTCATTCAACAGACTGGTTCTTTCAATTTCTTAAACTCAAATTTATTACATCAAATTATGGCTGCTCTCCCTGTACATCAGATTCACAAGGCAAAACTACTGCTTAGCTTCAGAAGCTACTTAAACCAGTGTACTATGTCTTAATATTGTTCTTTATTTGCCAAGTCCTCCAAGGAGGAAAACCAAAGAAAAATCTCTGCTGTTAAGGGTTTATTATAAAGCCCATTTGTGATCTGTATTTTTCCTTCTTTTAGTTCAGTGTAAACAGAGCAAGACAAACACATAACAGTCCGGTTATGTCTTCAAAAATTCAGGCTCTCTCAGCAACATCACAAGAAAACTGTCATAGTTCGTTATGACATTTGGGGATCAAGGCATCAAATGTATTTGTGTATTTTCCCCCAAGTTAATTCCTTCATTCCCAAACTTTGAGAGACAAATTTAAATAAAACCTGTGTAGAGAAACACTACCCTCCAAGGATTAAACATGTGCTTTTAGTATCATTCACATGATTTAAGGTTTGTGGCTCTGCCCACCATCAAGATTGGTACCAGGGGTTTAGTGATTATGCCTACCATTTGAAAAGGAGGCCAATACTTCTCAAAGAGGTAAAATGGGTAAGGCATGGAATTTCAGTGTGCTTTTGTCACACACTTCTCATATTTCCGTGGACTGTGTACAATTCTCTTTGATGTTTATCTCTATTTTTTGTGGTTACCTCTATCTAAATTATCATCCAGTGATACATTTTCTCCTAGCAGTAGAAAAACTTTAAAATCTTTTTTGTAGTTTATTTTTCTGTCTGTAAAAAAGGTAACCATAGTTCTACTCTACTTTTGAACAGAGTCCTCAGGATAGAGACAGATTGTGCCAAGATAGAAAGCATCTACTCTCCGGTTAATATTTTCTAGGTGTGCTCAGGCCTATCAAACCAATGCAGAGTTGCTGCTCCTGCTTGATTTGTTTGGAAAATGAAGCTGAAGCACAGTGTGCTGGGATTATGCCATCAACACCCACAGCTGTTCAGCAGCACTGGGCACAAGGCTTTAAAGGTGAGGGAACAGAAAGCAGGTAGTGGCGGGTAAAGTACAAATATTCAGTTCTGTGTGAATCAAAACCCGCTTACAAAACTACTAGCTTCCTTCTTTTTCATGGTGCATAACAGATAGCTTTTAAAATATTATTATTATTATTATTATTATTATTATTATTAATTGTTGTGCTTGTCATGTGGCTTACACCTAGATTTGACAGTTACTCTTCCTTTTTCATTTTTGGTATAATGTGACCAATCTTCAAAATAAAGTCATTTTTTACTAACCACATTCAACACAGGAAAACAATTTGACAAAAGTCCTGACATTGGGAAAGTGCTATTTTTGCCATTAACTTCAGAGATTAAGAGGTTTTTCTTCATTGTGAGACAGTTACCAACAAAGCCATAGTTTCATTTATAAAATAACATTATTTTCACACTTGGGAGCATATCATACATGTTCAATTAATATCACTAATATTCTTTGTAAACAGCTCTATACAAACTGCTGAGACTGTGACAAATCACAGCGGCCAACAGTCTATCAACAGCCTTTAGCCAAACTCCATGCCATACATGGCTGATAGCACTCTGAATCAGAAATTAAACACAAAGACAAATCCTTGAAAGATGGCTAGAGATAAAAATATTCAGCAAACACTGTAACAGATTATTATTTTAGTAACTAATTAATAAAATAAGCAATAAAGTAATATTGTCAGTGCCTAAAGAGGTGTCCCTCCTTGAGAAATGTTCTCATTTGTAAGTGAAAAATTTTCATAAATGCAAAGAGTTTTGTTGAGAGTTATGGGGGATGAAGAAGTATGCAGGCATAGTTATAAAATAAGTTATTTATAAAATAAAAAAAGAACATGGCATTTTTAAAATAGAAGTGTATGTACTCAGAGGCAAGTGAGAAAGCTGAATGCTTTTTTGAGGTAGCTTGTGCGTCATGCAAAGGAAGGAGATTTGACCCTTCCCTGAGTGGATTAATTTTCAGTCAGCTCTATCATTAGGCTTCAATACCTGCATGTTTAGAGTGCATAGGATATTGTTTCTCTGGACAAGGAGGAAGATATTTGGGGTACCCGAGTATCACAGTTAATTATTTTCCTGTCCTTGTCACAGATTTTTATCAAGATAATACAGAAAATATGAACACAAAAATATATTTGCCTATATAATTCCATACTGTTACCTTCTTTCTTTGGCTTTCAAGGCAGACAAGCATGTTCTGCTGAACAACATTTAATAGGTGGGGTGATCTATTTTTAACCGTAGAGCAGAGCTTTTCATACTGACTGATCATACTGAAAAGAGAAGAGAAAGGTCACAGATGTCATTTTGTGGTGAAAAGATGCAGAAGATTATTGTATGAGATGTCTAGCATGTATTAGTTTTCTTATCCTGCTGTTATATTTCACTAATTCAATACAAAAGCTACTTACATGATAATGCTCTGAAATTGTGTTATCAAACTGAGCCACTATTATGGCAATAAGAACAAAACAGAAAAGACTTTAAAGTCTGTTATAAGTCTGCCTTGACCCAATTAAAAACCATGCAGCTCAGCCCTGAAGGTAGTCCAAAAAATCACACACCTCATTGTTCATCATGGGTCATGTCAAGGTCCTGGACTAAGATTTTGCTGCAAAGCATTACTAGACAACAATGAAAAAAATTGCTTTGGAGACTCAGTACCTGCTGCTGTAATTAAAAATTATGTTTCTTCTTTTCACCCGCTCTGTGGGTCAAAAGAAGCACTCCACTCCACTCTTTTTTACTCCTTAGGAAACAACATCAACTAAAAGCTTTTCAGTAACATTATATTCACCTGGTCCATAAAATATTATTAGATATAATTTCTATTTTCTGTTTGTTTTAAAACTGACATATTTCACATATATACATGTAAGATGCAATCATCATGTTTTAAATCCAGAAAGCATTGATCTATTGAATGAATTGATTGAATCCAATGTGATCATGGCAAAGCAAACCTTTAAATTGGGAGAACAACCAAACGTCACTGGCTACAATTTCCTTCCTTTTCATTGTTGTAGCTGTTGGGGGGGGGGGGGGCTTTTAGTTTCCTTCTTTTTGTAGTGAGTAAAAGTTACTATGACTCATTTGTCCAGGAGCAGCAATTTCAGCTGCCAGTGAAGGATCAGGATGTTTCATAGCCATGTGTTGTGGCCATAATCTTTTTAATCTTATCATTGCGACCAAAAAGAAAGCTTATCTGAAAGCAACTGCTAACAGCCTTTCCTAGTTATTTGAATATATCCTTCATGTACAGCAGGGTATGCACAATAACAGCCAAGCCCTGCTGCAGCGTGGCATAACTAGGAGAGTGAAAGCAGAAGGAAGCTATTTGGATTGATTTCAATCTAACAGTAGAAAAGTTCAGCAATCATAGAGGAGCTGCAGGTACAGGTTACACATAGTCTGTCCTACAGTAGAGTAGCACTGCAGATTTATAGCCTTCATGCTGTTGCTGTGTAAAGTATGTCTGATGTTACAACATGTCTATCCTCTTATCCTGTTCTCCTTCCTACTCCTCCCTTTCCCTAGAATATATCCACTTTGGACTGAAAAAAAAAATACAGTAATTAAAATACCTTTGTAGCTTCACCAAATTTGGGGTTTTGAGCTTTAGTCCTGTTGGTTCTCTTGTAAATGGAAAAAAAAATTAACTGATTTCAGCCACAGGGCTTGATGGGACCATCATTTTTGGATCTCTCAGGAGACAGTCATAGGCAGTATTTTTCTCTCTCATCTCAATGTGTAGGACACATCTCCAATTTATTCACAGGATGGACACGGAGGGAGCACTTTTCTCTACCCTTTTAGTTTTAAGAGGTTATAATTTAGAAAAAGAGGCCTGATGAGAAATTAATTAGTCAGGGTCCTATTCCTCACCACTTCAGTCTGGACCATGCTCCATATAAGCTAAATGAGCTCCATTTTAAACCTTGCTAGATTTATTTTTACTTCTAATACTATGATTGGAAGCCTGTTCGAAAATCACTATCTTCCAATGTTTAGACTATCTGATTTTCAACCTATATTTATTTATATATGTTTTTACATCAGTTTTTCATCTCACATAACTCATCTAACGCTGCGTTGTTTATCCCATTGGTATAACTACAAAGAAGAAATATAGCTCCATTTTGCCTCTTGTTTGCTGAACAAAACAATCTCTTCTAGCAATATTCAAGAGGCTTCCAAACCCTGACCTGTGTTATCTCTCTCTTTTTAGTCTTTTCAGTGAAAAGTATTTTTGGATGAAATAAAATACTTTTAGAAAAGATTGCAAGTTTGGAGTCCGCTTAAATCCATAAAAGAAGACAATGAAAGATTTCCATTGGTGTCCATGGCCTTGGGGTTAGCCCTTTGTTTTCTAAATGGTAGTCACAGGCTTTCAGTTCAAAGTGAGAGAAAGGCGATCTCCAGTTGCTCTCCTAATGCCTCCTCCCCAGCCACCAATATATCCCGTATGGATATATCCTATGTCTGTATCTATACTTATCTATGCTTACCTGGATTGAATGGCAGCCAGCTAGCCCTCACCCAAATCCAAAGCCTAGCTAGACTGGGTTATTCAATCGACTACACCAGAAGGCTCAGATATAATAAAGCTTCCTACGCACCTATTTGATGCATGGACTTGTGGTGAATTCTCAGAGCAGTTGTGCTACCATCTATTCCTTTTGAGATGAACTAACTCCTTATAAAGCTATCTGTAAATGCTCTTTATTTGTTTGAAGTGCAAATCTGACAGGTTCTGACAGCCTCTCAGCCTCTTGTGTACAACTCCACTGGAGCCTGCTTTACTTCCATATATTGACACCAGTTCATTCATTATTTCTGGAATGTTAACATTGACTTCTAGTTGACTGACTTGAGGAGGCAATAATCAAGCTAAACAAACTGAAGGTGATAGCATAGCCCACCTGTTATTATACAACATTTATATAACAAAGTTTGAAAGTTTTATTGCGTAGTTTTTCCTTCAGATAATCCAGACTGTCAGAAGTATCTCAGTATATCAGTAGTACAAAATATTGAATATTGGTGTTAGACAATAATACCAGCACAAATGAGATAATTTACATGGAGGTTTTAACACATAGTCATTATGTAATCAACCAGTAAGACCTGTTTTACTTTTAAATTCCTTGGGCAAAATCAAAACACTAGTATTCTAGATGAATTAAGAGATATAACTATAATGTCTCAAAAAGACCACAAAGCACCAAAACCAAACCCAAGAAAACAAACCTGTTAGTTTTAGCTATGAAATAGTGTTTTACACTTTTATGCCTCCTCTGACTTTGATAACACAACATTTTGTGGTGCCTTTTTTTTTATTAAACATAATCCATCACATTTTTTAAAATCAATCACAAAACTTTGCGAAAGGAGTGTCAGATTCAGTCCTGTAAAAAGCATGGTGTTTTGCATATGTTGAAAGACCAGGTGACTATGGGTCTGTGAAACATCGAGGTCTCTGGGGTTGGGCAAAACCTGTTCAAACTGCTTGGGACTGTAGATTTAAACATAAGTGGATACAACACACCTGAGTTCCAAACAGATGCTTAAGACTGTTCTTGTGTCTGGAGTTGTCGCTTTATCCATGAAGATCTTAAGTAGGACTTCTTACATGCTACAACTCACTTCCAGGACTGGTTTAAAATATGATCCAAGAAAGGGCAAAATGTGGAATTAGTCCAGACAGTGTTGTAAAGCTGCAACAATACAAAATATAGGTATTAGGTCATGTTCACTTATTCCTGTTGGGAGACAAGTAGGTCTTGTGTACTCTTTTAGAAATGTCTTTTATCGTTCCCTCTTGTCCTCTGTCATTTGCTGCACTGATTTAGCAATGCAAAGGGGATTCAAAACACCTGGGTATTCATTAATGCTGGGTAAATACAAGTTTAAGCCCTTTTTTTAATGTACTTTCCAACCTTGTTTACTGTCATTATGCTTGCTTTCAGGCGAAAATATTTTTATTGGCAAGAAGATCTGCAGAAAACTCAAGCTCTGTAAATAACAATGGGAACAAGTCTTCCCAAGAGAATTAACTCTGAGAGTTCTGCTGAACTGAAAACTTGATGTACATATCTGACCGTACTGAAAACTTAATGTACATATCTGCATAATGCATTTTGCTGGGCAACTGTGAATTTTTTTTCAAGTGGCACATGGTATTGTGACAGTCACAGGTCTCTGAGGAGTGACTTGAGTGTCCAAGTCCTGGTTTGTCTCTTCCCTATGTATCTATTAGCGTACTAAAAAGTATTACCTCTCACTATAAACCTCACCCTGCAGGCATAACGTCATTTGAGTTCTGACCTTGAGAAAGACTTGCCAGTTGTATGTTGCCACAGGAGTAGTTATCAAAATACCTATTAAGAATAAAAATGGTGACCATCAGATACTATGACAATGTTGAAGTATTGGCATTCATACAGAAGAGTAAATTGTACAAACAAGAAAGTCTGAAAAAATCCTAAGAGACAATAAAATAAATAAACTAACAAACAAAAAATCGACTGCATCAACTATCTGAAAAAGTTTAGGAGGATTTTATCTCTATGGCATGGGCAGCATAGCATAATTGTACCTTGAAGTGAAATCCCTACAGTTTACCAAGACTAGGCTATAGAAATGTCTGAATTACCCATAAACTTATAAAAATTAGCTGCCAGAAGTAATGGAGAGTTTCAAAATTCCTTTCATGTGATTGATGGTCCATTATGGCAAATAAAATAAACCAATTTCATATTAAGCTGCTATGGTTTAGATTAAGTGAACCTTGTTATTCCCATACTTCAGCACTTCCAAATACCACCAGCACTAGGTCACTGAAGAGCAGTTTGGTAAGAAAAGGTGACCTGAAGATATTTCCCAGGAAAATTTGTCCTGTAAAAAATCTATATAAATTACAGTCAGTATCAATTATCATAATCAGTTATTAATATACATTGAAAAACAATTTAAGAGGTGAAATTTATCTGGCATCATGACCTTATCCATCGAATGATATCTAGCAGAGAAAAAAGGACATGAACTGAAAAAAAACTTAAGTGAAACATTTACAGACACTTCATGTAATTAAGCACACTTCTGAATTCTTCTGAACAATTAACTATTATTCCGAGTGTTGGGAGAGAATGACATGGTAATGAAGTGAAGTCAAATGACCTAACAGATATATTTATGTTTGAAGTAAAGTGGTATGCCGGTTTGGCCAAAAGGGAGCGTTTTCAGGGTACAATTCAACTTTTACTCTATTTTATTAAGTGATATTTAAGATAATTCTGCATCTATAAGAGCAGATGAAATTAATCTTGCAACTATTCTAACTATTTTAACTATTCTAACTATTCTTCTCTCCCCATGAATTCTTCCAAGTTACCTGAGTTAAAGGTCAGATCAGATATGGAAAATCTTGCTAACAAGCACAAGTCTAAGAGATACAATGTTCTGCAAGGTCCAAACCCCCTAAAATCCTCAGGATTTGGGGCTGGCTTTGGTTTACTTTTTAATAAAGATTAAGTGAATTTTGAAGATGAAGAGGCGTAGCATGATTTACAATCCACCATTTATTTTAAGATTGTATATAAACTCTCTGTAAAAGATTTAATTTCTTTCCCCCCTCTTTTTTCTTCCTTCTGTAAATTCTGCAGACCAGTAAGAGAATTTTATTTTGACAGCTTATCTCAGCAAATGCAGTCTAATTTACTAACTCATTTGCATAGTTTCAGCTTAACCTACCAATATCTGTCTGCAAATTTATAGGTGAAAACAACTGGTAGAAAAGGAAAAAAATTAATTCAGAGGAAAAAGGAAGAAGTTGACATAATAAAGTTCAGAGGCTGGTCTAAACTTTAACGAATATGTAGATGGCTGAAAATTAAGAGGCATTTAAGATATGATTTTGATTTTAGTTTCATATTTTCCAAGTGAACCCATTCTGTAATAATGTGTAGTAACAGAAATGTCAGCTATCTAAAAAAAAATACAGAAAAGAAGCTCTCAGATTGCTAGACTCATAGTTAGTAGAAGTTAACCTTTTAGTAAAGCATATAATTAACTTATTTGGTCAAAGACTATTAATCATGCTGAACTATTTTTGGAAAAGCCTATTGTCTGCATACATGCAATCCTCAACCTGGTCTTTAAGAACTGTTGTTTATTCAAGAGGCAACAACAACATAATGTAAATATTTGGCTTTCATGTGGCTTTTGCATTCAAATGTTATCATTAAATACAAAATTAACTGCTATCATTTGAGAGGATAGTTTAACAACAGTGTTACTTATTTGTCATGAAGCAGCTATTTTCCTACTTATATCATTTACTAAGGAAATAATATAGAAGTCATACCATATGCTTGTACTGAAATAATAATAATAATCTATTAGGTTTTCCGAACAGAAATTATTTGTTCTCTGGTAGCATTCATTAATGTTGCATTTCCAGGTTCTTGAGAGCCAAAATTTCTTATTCAAGAGAATGGAAACCAGTGCACCAATTTTGTATAATTAGATTCCTACCCAGCTGAACTGGCTATTCAAAGAGCTCCATCATTTGATTTTTTTATCAGTATTATTCCTCAGGCAACTGTGCCATGACAATTTCATTTAGGATACCACCACAGACCTCTGAGTTTTCGTATGAAAAACTGTACAAATGCAGGAAGATATAAAGCGTTGGTTATTTTTAGGATAACTAAATCCTTTCTTAAAATTTCAACACTGAAGATTAATCTGGAGAATTCAGAAAAGCAAGGAAAAGTTGCTATATGTGCCCAAGAATGTTTTGTTTTCTATCCAAAATTTCAGAGACCATTCACAATTACTTGCTTTACCTCTCTTCTGTTGTGCCTTTGTGTATATTTTTCAGATGTATTTAGTACTTCCTTTAATTGCAAGAAACAAGACCAAGAAAAGTTGTTTACGTCCTCTACCTTCAACACTCTTTAGCCCAACATCGATGCCTAAACCAAACCCAAAATATATGAATTTCATCACAGGTTTTTTTTTTCTCTACAGTAATGTTACTATGCATAAAGCTCAAAGGCTTATCATTCCTTTGGAATAGCATTAGGAATAATAATAGTCAGGACCAAGAATATCATCTTCAGAATCTGCATCACCACAATGCTTACTTATTTGGAATCCCTTTATGTCTCTGCTTGCAAACCCTGTACTTAGGATATGTGTTCAAACAAGAAGGGAAGAATGCGTGGTGTAATGGTTTTTCCTACTAGTTAAATTTTTCGGTTTATGTTTAGGTTTGTTTGAGGCTTTTGAAGTAGATCAGAAGGATAGAGAAGTCGTTTGGCTTTTTCAAGTTCTAAAGGAAACATTTAAATGTGAAATTTCTCTGCATAGAAATAATTTAGGCGGGTTTAACCTTTCAGGTGTGGTGCTGTTGTGTGAGATATCATTATAGCTACATAGTACTACACACTTTTATAGAGATCTGGATTTTAAGAGGTAGAAAAATGTGGTAAAGTCGGTTTCCCATGCCATGCTTCTCCATTCATTAATACTGTGTTTCACTGTTGTCTTCTGAGCACTTAGGTTTATAACCATGCCAAACCAGAATTCTCCTTTGTTATGAACTCTCTAACACGCTATCCAGTGACAACTCCAACTGTAGATCTAGAGGGAAAAAGGGAGAGTCACTGAGTCCTCCATATTCTCAGGTGAGATCCCCTATATGCCATGAGCTTAGTGTTGAAGTAGGGGGCTCTGTGAAGGCCTACTTCATCTTTGTTACTTCTGAGGAGTTAGGTTTTCAAGTATGTATCTACATTCACTGATGACTAGCAGGAGATAATAAATCTGTTTAATTCTCTGCACATAGGTCATTAAATAGTGAGTGAAGATGAATGATTTTACTCATGAATCCTACTATTCATGAACAGAGCTCGGGTTATCTGTACCAGCCTTCAAACCTTTAATATGTGCCCAAGAAAGGCATTGCTTTTCCATTATCAAGTTCCCTCAGCAGCTGACATTTAGTGAATACTTTGATATATTCCCTGAAAGGAGTTATTACAATCCAAAGTACAGAAGGATAAATGCCTTGACACATATCTATTTCTATGAAGTTTTTAGACTCAGGTCCCCAGCGAAGCAAAGGGAACATGTTCTCCTTTCTAACATTGTCAACCTTCACTATCACAAGCACCCAAAATTAATAATTATTTAGCTACTGAACAATTATGGCAGGTGATTAATTGATCACAAGGAGCTAGTTCTCATGATGCTATTAATCAGTATGCCATCAAGCAGAAACGGAAGGTAAGCAATCTATATCTGTTACAAATCATGTAAGGGACACATTATTCAGTCAGCATGAAAAGGTCATTGTGGAGCAGAAAGCAGGATAAGGAGACTTAGCCAGATTGATGAGGCAGTGTTATTTTGAGTATTTATTATCAAGAAAAAAACCAAAACCAACTGATCTGCCTGCACAAACATGGTAAATAACTGGTTTATTGAAAAAAAAAATGCTAAGACAAGAGCAGGTTGCTGAGCTGTCAACAAGGCTTTAGTCTTCTATTGCTCAAAGATTACCAAATGTGGGGTAAAGGAAGACACTTTCTCCTCCCACATCTCTTTGTTCACTTGATAGAAGAATATTTTGCAGCTGTGGCCTCTGGACATGACAAGCCCCTAACACCTCCTCTCCTGATGATTATCATGCAACTCATTAGGCACTACTCATTACCATCTGCTGCAGAGAAAAGTTTGGTAAAGGAGTGCAGGATGAAGAGTAGGCTGAGAAAGAAAGAGTAAAAGGGGTCTTGTAAAAAAGAGAGTGACTTTTTTCAAAGGCAAATAATGAAAGGCAAAGGGGAATGGTTTTAAACTGAAAGAGAGTAGGTTTAGATTGGATGTTAGAAAGAAATTCTTCACTGTAATGGTGGGGGGGCTCTGGAACAGGCTGCCCAGAGAAGCTGTGGATGCCCCATCCCCGGAAGTGTTCAAGGACAGGTTGGATGGAGTTTTGAGCAACCTGGTCTAGTGGATGACATCCCTGCCCACAGCAGGTGGGTTGGAATGAGATGACCTTTATTGTCCCTTCCAAGCCAAACCCCTCTAGGATTCAATACGTTTGTGTAAAGCAGTTATGTGTCTTCCATGGCGTGCTGGAGTTGTATGCCGATGGGAGAAAACATGAGTGGTGTTGACCATAGGACAGCTTCCTTTCCTCCCAGTATGACTGTGCACAGCAACTTCAGGCAGATGTGATCTTTTTCTGCCTGCATTTCAAACTAACCAGAAGCTATTGTGCTAATTGCATGGCAATTAACAATAACCTTGAACCAGGAGGTAATAAAGAATCTTTAAGAAACATTAAAGGAGGGGTGAAGAAGGCTTTGTATATCTGCCAGGCACTTACAACTGTGATAATTTGTACGTGGTGGGATCTCCAAGAACAGGCACAGCATATATCATGCTCTAGTGTGTGCTTTATCGTCCAGTGTGCTGGGTAGCCAGGCTTGGTGGTGGTATGGGCGCAGTTGATGTTTTTTGCTGAATGGAAATAACAGTCAGAAAGGTTCTTCCAGGGGTCTATGCATAAAACTTCTGGTGGATACCATTGTCTCCATGGCAAAACCTCTTTGTTTTCAGGCTTCTCTCACCAGGAATTAGTGGTTTAAGACAGAGGGATACATACTTAGTTTAACCAATGCTTACACAAGAGCCAGTTTTCCCCTGCAGATGAATCCAGTTCAGCCACATAAATACAGTCTTAGTGGAAAACTGTGTTTGGTCTAATTTACCTTGCAAAGGAAGCTAATTGGTTCAAGCATCACACTGTTGTAGGCATTGTTTCTAGATGTGGCTGCCAGCCAGCTGACTTGGGACAGCGGCAGAAAGAGCCTGAGTCTGTCCATGATGGATTTGCAAAGCTCCCTTAACTATCCCATAAAGTATTTTCTACTTTGTTTTATGCTTCAAAGTGACATTCTAAGTAAGTATGGGTAATATATGATAGTTATAGATGTAGAAAAGCCTAGGTAAAATTTTCCAGGTGTGATGTTCTCTACAGGTTACAAGGCTTTTTTCTGGATTTCTGGAGCTGGTGTAGAAAGAGGACAAAGAAGAAGCATGAAAGTACAGAACTAGTTGTCGTCCCTTCTTCAGACAGTTTCGCCAAGCAAATCATTCAAAGATATAAGACACTTTTCCCTTTCCACTCTTCACCTATTTTAAGCACTAGAAAAGCCATTATCTTTACTCTACTGATTACCTCATCTTGAGTTTCAGATCAATAGACCATGCTACTGGTAGGTATCTACATAGTCTATTTATTTACCAATCCAAAAATATTTCAGTTGGCTTAATAAACAGAACTTTAGATATTTTCCTCATTGAAAATTCCAGTTTCACAGGCATTTTCTTAATGAAAAAATGTTGATGTATAGAAATTGCACTTTTCATTGATGTAGAATTTCCAAGAAACTCAGTTACTTTGCTTATTCAGTTCTATCAGGCAATTTGGTTACTGAGCATTTTACAAATATTTAGATAGAGGTCTATAAAAATTTTAGTATGACAATTTTAATCATGCTTTCACTACGAAAAGCTTTTATTTATCTGCCAGTCTCCAGTCAAATAACCTCACATACAGAGTTCTACTCTTATTCGTAGCCATCATTGTTTATCTTGACCTTCTCTTGTGCTTCTAGTCACAGAGGTGTCATAGTGTTTGAAGACATTTCAGGTGAAGAAAATGCAGCCACTTGCCTCATGGAGTTCATACATCTTCCTCCAGACAGGAATATTCAGAGAGTAAATTAGCAAGACCTTGGCATAAAAATACTAATGAGAATTGTGAAAACACAATATGTGATCAAATTTGCAAAATATGGTAGAGGATAGGATAAAAAGCCCTTGAACCCTAAAGGAGAAGCTAGTGATTAAGAATGCAAAGTCAGGAGATGAAGCTTGTAAGCTTCTGTCATGGTGATGGAATGATAGGAGGTACGTTGAGAGCCACAGGACCAAAAAGGCAGCCAGCAGAAACGGGCGACTGGGGGCACTGAGGAGATGGCCTGAGATTTGACAAGCAGGAATTCAACAGTTTCTGTCCTACGAGTTTAGGTGTGATGCTTGACAAAGCTGGAGAAAATAAAAAAATATAAATCTGCACATATGGTCAAATTTGAAGGGGCAAGTGAATTTGCACATAAACACAAGTCCAGCACTGAGCTGACCTAAAAGCTGAGCAAATTATTCCAATGGAAGCATGTTATCACGGTGTGTCCTAACTTAATGCAGCACAATGTCATCTGAAAATACCATGATATAAATCACTGTGAACTGTGATGACAAACTTTATTTTTTATTTCTCAAATATCAATTGTTTATGGGTTTCACTGACGGGAAATAAATACGGCACTGCTTTCTCCAGGGAGGCATTTTTAAACTACTGGAGTGTGTTAATGTCCTTGTTTCGGTGATCATGTTATCAGAGACCCACACATACGCTGCATCTTCTTTATGCTGCTGTAATGAAATGAAGAGGACCTAATTCACCATTTGGTTACTCCAGTCTAACACCACTGTAACTTCTCTGATATCTCTGTAATGAAATCAGAAGAGCAGAGGGTAACAGTCTTGTTCGATATGCTTAGAAAGAAAATAAGGTGTATTTTGAGCTCTTTCACTCAAATTTTTGTTAGTTTCCCAGTCCTTTACATTTCATAGACACACAATTTGCAGATAAATAAAATGGTTCCAGAATGAAACACGGTAACCACATATTTAATTGTTTAAATGTAAAATGCCTTGAAAGTACTTCAGTAATTAATGATAAAGGAACAGGTAAAGGAGCTGAGATACTTCTGCTAAGTATGCTGCTAGGATTTGGAAGCTAAGCTATGCCTTCCAAGTCCATATGGTTTTCAGAAACAGGTGTTGAGAAAGCCATGTAGATGACATAAAATTTGTATGTTACTGAATGACAAGCATTCTTTTTGTGGTATTGCAGTTCACAATTTGGAATAAAGTGTTAGTGTCTACAGAAAAAAAAAAAAAATCTGAATTTGATTTTTTTCAAAATAAACCCTTAACAGGAAAACAGCTTGATAGCTATGTAAATGTTTGGAAAACAGGATCCTATTTGCTGCTCGTTTTCTAAAGGGCAACAGGGCATGTGTCTTTCCTTTCTTGCTAGGGGCAAACTTATATGAAAGCACAAATTGCAACTTATAATCCATCCAATACAATAATCTTTTAAAACATCACCAGCTGACATGTCAGAAACCCAGGATGATGTGGCTTCAGGTAGGGTACAAACAGCAGGAGAAAATGAACTTTTAAAAAGCCAAGATGCTGTTTTCCTGCAGCTCAATTTGCTTCTTTATAAGCCAGAGCATTACTTCTCCAAAATTGTGTTGTTTTTCCCCTTTTTTTTTTTTTTTTTTTTCCCCTAACCACCTGAGGGAAGCATTTAAATTTAATCACATTCATATTCAGCACTCATCATGGTGATAGTAAAACAGGTGTGGATTGGGAGGAAGGCAGGATTTGCTGATTTGTGAGATCCTATCACTCAGCATCTGCTAGCCAAATTGCCAGCTAATCATCTGTGAAAAAAAGGTCTTGTTTTGACAAGGAGAGCATTTTATCACCTGTGGAAATTGCCTTTTCAAATCCGTAGCCTGGAGCCCAAATCTCCTCAGGCACTGAAAGGAGAAATCCTCGTCTGTATTTCCAGGCTCTTCTGTTCAAAATTCAGATGATTTAGTGGATACCCTAGTTGAAAAATTCACTGTGTTTTACTAGCTAGCCTTGCTTTCTGCCCTGAAGGTGGCATTTCTCAGCACCCATGAAAGAAAATGTCTGCTCTGTAGAGGAAAGTAGAAAGAACTTTACCTGTTGTTTTGGACAAATCGAGGCACTCTGCTCATCCATCATCCAGCCTGGCCAGGCACAAGACCTTCCTGGTCCAGCAGCCAGGCTGTACCAATGCTAATGAGCCCTGCTGAGACAGCAAGGACATTATGCATGTTTGAAAGGTCTCTGGCTTGGATCTGGTTCATATACCTCTGGCAGGGAGTGTAGGTGAACTTGGGAAGGAGCTGCCTGTACGAAAATGTCCAGAGACCTGAAGAGTTTAACAGGTCACTTTAAAGATCTGGACATTTTTTTACAGGAAAGTGAAACAAGAGCTTTAAAACATAGAAAATGACAACTACAACAAACCCAACAACAAACAAAACAAAGATGACTGAAACATAACACGGGCACTTGCTAATAGGAAAACTTTCATAATTTCCACTCTGGCAACTTTCCCTAAAACATCTGTTATTATCTACCACCAAAGAGAAAATTCTTCACTAGGTGGTGTAGAAATTACTGTGTCTTCTTCTCTGTTGCTTGTAAACTCTTTCATCTTCACAGGTACGAGTGTATGTGAAGAGTGAGATAGATAAGAAAGGGAAATTCACATCTTTTCAGGAGAATAGTGAGTCCTCCCTCATCAGTTTGCTGTATTGGTTGCTTTTCTCCCTTCCTGCATCCGTGTTGGCTCTGAAAAGTGATCCAAGTCACTGGTCACCCTAGTGCTTACGCTGAATGAGATATACTAGAAACCTTGCAGATCCTCAGGACCACAAAAAAGAGCAAGAGCAGATTCAAGAGAGTTGTGATAAAGTGCACACACTCTGCACTTCAGGCAAGTAAAAGAATGAAAACACAAAATACAGGGAGAAGGAGCTATCTCTGGAAGTGGTTCTGCCCCCAGAGCTGGCTATATACCAACCAAACTGCCTATGTGAATAAGGGCAAAATGTAAAATTCCTTAGCTAGTCTTCCACAAGCCAACTGTTCCAGCCCCACCTTGGTAGATTGGTACAGAAATCAGCTCAGTATAAACATGTTCTTTCTGAAAATAATTTTTTTTTCAAGAATTAAGGGTCAGGCAAGGTAGTATTGCAGACTTTGGGGCATTTCCTCAGTGATCTGACAAATAAAATCTTGTCTATAATTGAAAAAAACAAAGTACAACCAGATAAAGAAGTCCTTGCTCAAAATGACAGCTCTCTGCAGCTTCCGGAGAATGATTTCCAACAGGGTTCACTGTGTGGGCCTCTTCACTGTCCAGCTTGGAAGGTTACTTAGAAGAAACAAGCTTCTCTTACATCTCACACCTCCAACCCTTATCTAAGGTGGGTAGGGCTGTGGAAAACGGTTGTGTGGAACATGCACATTCATGAATTTCCAGACAATCTGTCATGACTTCAAACAGTCACAGGTGAGAATCACATATGGAGAAGATCTCTGCTCAGAACAAGTCACTTGAGCTGCTTTTCAATGCTGTGCACCCTAGATGAGCTTTGGAAGATTTGCTCACTTATTCAAGATGCTCTCAAAGTAAGCCAAGTTTGCTTAAACACCATTTTTTTATGTTCCTGTTTATAATGAAAGACATTTGAAAATACTAAAGAAAGAAAATGGGCCTAATGCATTAATGTAGATGAGTTTTGCAGCTGAAGGTGGTGTAAGTAATGAGACTGACCTAATTTACTGGCCATGAGGAGCAGATTACTATGTGTTCAGCAAAGAATATTTCTGACAAACATGAATGCAGTGTATGTAAATATATTTACTTGATTGTTTCAAATATGTATCACTTTCAGGTTAATTATTTAATTTACATTGTAAGCAGTCTTCCCCATGAAAGACTGTAATGGGAAAAAATTAAACTCATTTACTTCCTTGGTAAAATTTCAACAAGGAAAGGTTAACATTGAAAAGACAATATTGTCTGAAATTAATCTGGTCTTCTTTACAAACTCACTCTCCATTTCTCCCTTAAATAAATACAGGATTACAAAAGATCAGATTTTTTGTTATATTTTTATTTATGGTTATTATTTTTTATTTTAACATATGTATTTATTATTCACAAAATTCTCATAAATTGGTTAATATATATTTCAGATGCCTAGATTTTTATAGCATGAAATCAATTTAATTCCTGAATTTCTATTTTACTCAGATGAAAATTTCTATCTAACATGGTTCATGGTTACACTGATGGATTTGGTGACAAAAGAAGATGTGTTTCAGTGGTTGGCAAATTCTGTAAAAGACAGAGAGTCCTGTGGCTAACATACTCATCTGTGACTCAAGAAATGTCTTGATTGATCATAGTACCTTTATTCCTCTATCTCAAATATCTCATTTTTAGTGTGAAAATAAAAATGTTTTCCAGACTCACTAGGAGTTTTTTCAGGAAGTTGCTGGAGGAAAGTGTACATAAATATTGCAGCTATAGGCAGTCATAGAGATAAAACGCCGTATTTCAAAACACGTAACCAGCAGTAAAACTGTATTGCAACAAGTATGTTTTAGCACCATCTAGCTATCTTGTCAGGTAAAACCATAGTTGTAAAACACTCATGAAATCCAATCCTGTCCTAGGAATAAAACCCACCACAGAATTCTGTGTATTTTTGTTTCCCAAATTAGTGCAGAAGTTGACACGGAAATACCTGTAAATATTCATACATTTACAAATGACCAGTGTTAAACTGTGTTAGTCCTCAAATTGATGTCTGTGTCTTGGCTTAAGGTGAGGGATGCTGGAACGTTAACAGCTTGCCTCACAGTTGTAAGGATTTAGCAGATATGAGTGAAATACAATAGTTTTTGCCATAAAACACTGCTGCAGCTCAAACCATGACATTGTTTCAGCAGGCAAAATCAGTGTATACTGTTTGAATTTGCTCACTGCTGCCCTTTGTTATGACTTTACTCTGATTGAACTCCCCTGAGAGGCCTGGCAGGGGGAAATAGAGTGGAGACCGGTATTCCTGCTAAGTGTAACCTCTATAAACTATGGAATTTGAGTAAAATTGTTAATAAGCAGGTGCAGCATCTAAGATGAGTGGTTGTGAGCTTCACCTCTCTGTCAAGATCGAAGAACACTCTTAGAAAAATCATCAGATGAACAGCAATTATCTACACTGAAGACAGTGGTGATAGGCACCTGGGTAAGGCCCTGGTCAGGAGCATAAAAGTTGTCCAGCTCTCCTTACTGCTGCCCCTAAAATGGCTTGTAAGTCACCTGTGATATTCTTTGTATACAGTGCAGGGGTTTTGAGGAAAAAGGGAATTTAAGGTGAAAATATACATTGTTGACTGGTTTCCTATTATGTGACTTATGGGGGATAATATATAAAAAATAGTAAAGATAAGAAGAGTCAGCAGGTGAAAAAAGATGCTGACACAAATACTGCCACCTGTATATTTCCTTCTGAGAAGTTTCTATGTTGATTTGAGGGTGATGTTGATTGTTCTGGGGCCTGATCAAACACTCTCTATGTACATCAACACTTTCCAGAGACTCAAATGGTCCGGGTCTTTTGCTGCAATTTATCCATTTGTATCCTAAGCACTTATTCTAATTTAATAATTGAAATTGCATGGTTAGTGTTCAGACCTGGCTACAAAGTAGCTTGGAGGAATCTCTTCAGGCAATGGAAATATAACTGATTTTGTGAACTGTTGAAAAATAGGTGACTCAGTTCAAACACATGTCATTTGAAATTTGTTAACAGTGGTTGAATGCCCAATATTTTTTAGAATTGTATTTTTTCCAAATAATTGTGCTTAGAAACATAGAATGGTTTGGATTGGAACACTGTTAAGTTTCAATCCCCTTGCCAGGGCAGGAACACCTTCAAGTAGACCAGGTTGCTCTGAGCTCCATCCAACCTGGCCCTGAACATTTCCAGGGATAGGGGAGCCACAGCTTTTCTAGGCAACCTGTGCCAGTGCCTCACCACCCTCGCAGAAAAGAATTTCTTCCTTGTATCTAGTCTAAACCTACTCTCTAAGTTTACAGCTGTTCTCCCTTTTCCTGTCACTACACACCCTTGCCAAAAGTCCCTCTGCACCTCTCTTTTAGCCACCTCAGGTACTGGAAGGTACTTTAAGGTCTCCCTGAAGCCTTCTCTTCTCCAGGCTGAACAACCTCAACTCTCCCAGTTTGTCTCCATAGCAGAGGTGCCCCAGACCTCTGAGCATCTCCATGCCCTGCTCTGAACTTGCTCCAACAGATCCATGTCCTTCTTATGCTGGGACCCCGGCACTGGACCCAGCAGTCCAGGTGAGGTGTCACAAGAGCAGAGCAGAGGAGGAAAATCGCCTCCATTGAGTTGATTCATAATGGTTCTATGAAATAGCAGTTATGAACCAGTCCTTATTTATTACACTATCAGCAATATGCGGGGGCAAAGCAGCTACTGATGAGATACAATTGAGGCTTCAGTACTGGAAGAGGACTTTGGACAAAGCTGGCTTCCTGGTGTATTGCTCAGCACAGAAGCAGTTTATACACTTCTGAGATCCATCTGTGCCGGTAAATCATCAGGCAAAACCCATCAAGAATATGTAAGTGAAAGAGTAGCCATCACTTTTCTTCATGAATAAAAACAGGAGGCCGAGACGTAACAATACAATGATCTTGGATCAGAGCCCAGTGGTCTTACTTTCTACTGGTATTTCTCTGTGTACATACTTTCAAGATAAATGTTTCTGTTGCTATGTCTTTGGTAGTATTCTTTTATTTATTTGTTTATCTGGATGTTATTTTATTAGCCTTTTCTTCTCGTTCCTCATGTAATCCATCCAGTATCAGCCACCATGCAGAGTTCCCATTCTCAGAGCAGGTGAGTGGGGACAATTCCTATTGTGTTATTTTTACTTTTTGCCTGGCGTTGCTAGATTATTTTTCATTAGTTCTGCTATTTTATCCTGTCTGGAAATGATGCTGGAATTCTCATCTTGTGAGTTAATTGCACTGTACCTGATACTTTCAAAATTTTTCACACGCGTGCTCTCTTCCAACTACGAGTGATGAAACACAACAAAACAGGAAGTAAATCCCTATTACACTATCGGGGATGTCCCACAGTGCAGAGTGCCCTCATTTTTAGTGTTGGCATAGTGCACTCAGCCAAGCTTCGTTTAGGGAAAAGCAGAAGCAAAATATAGAAGATTAATTTTATCTGGGGAAATAAATAATTACACTGAGGTCTGCCTATTAATATACTGTTAGACAAAATAAGAGTGTTTTTAGCATACTGCTGAGAGCTAAAATAAATCTAAATGGACTTTTGCTTGCCATATGCTTCGCTTCAGGTCTTTCAAAGCCATGTGATAAAGAATGTTTTTTTTTTTAAGAATGGAAAAGAGACAGATTACGCAGCTTGAAGGGCAGTTGCTCTTTCTTCCCTCTTACCTATTCACCTAAATGTAACGTAAGGGAAACTTCTCACCAGTTCTCGATGTTTCCGTTGTTAGATAATCTCAGTTTTGGACTTTGAAGTTCACATCTGCCCAACTTCAATACTAAGAGCTAAAAGCTTTTTCTGCAGATGAAAACAGCAGTAGCTGCAGAAACTGAGATATCTCCTATTGGCATGCAGTTACTCTAGACTCCCTCTGAAATCAGCAGAAAGAATAGATGGGCTGAATCCTCCTTTGACTGTGAATGATTTTCTACTCTGACTGTAGCTTGGTTCTGTAACCTGAGGGCTGCCTTAGGTACTTCAGACACTTCCTTGACTTTAAGTGTGATTTGGGTATTACACTCCAAATCCAAAAACCATCTATGGATATAAAAGTGCTTCTGTTACTCCACACTTGTTTTGAAGAAAAAAAATATTAAGAATTTTAACTGTGATTTGGGCATCTTTTAAGGTGGTACAATTCTGTTTTGTCAGTAAAACCAAATTTCATGTCAATGGAATGTTATTGCCTAGAGAAACTATGGGCTAAATTAATTTCATGGCGGAACAGACAAGAGCTGAGTTTTGTGTAGGTTTCAGAACTAATGGAAACAACCCAGTTGTTCTTTATACAAAATAATTTCTGTTCTTTGTGGAATTTACTTGGCTTATGGGGCTCCCATTTATGCCAACTCCAACACCAATGTCTTCAGTGTACCTGTTCCCTCTCAGGAATTAGCATGTCTGAAAGAAAACCCAATCTCATGAAGTCCTTCTCTTTTCTCAAAGGGCTGAGATATTTAAACATGAAAGCTGTTGAGGATATTAGTGGGAAAATGTAGAATAAATGGATCACCTAAAAGCTGATTCCATGTTATAGGTATGTAACACAGAGCTCCAGTTGTGAAGCTGACTTTCTTTTCAGTATAACTGCAGTGTATTATAATAATTTCCTCTCTGTAGTTACTGTTATTGAGCAGAGATTCTCTGCTGTCAGGATAACTATAGGATTATAGAAACTCAAAATGCATGCGGTGTCAAATTCTTCAGCCACTAAAATGTTATGCCTGAGGCATTACAAGGCTCATTCATTTCAAATTTGGCGATTCACATTGTTGTACTGTAGTTAACAGAATTTTGCCCCACCACATTGGAACTTTTCAGAACAGCAGCAGATTTCTGAGAGCAGAACTCTCATTGTATATTATTCTGATTTATTGAAGGTTAGTATGCGATAAAAGAGGGCAGTGTGCTTTAAAAAGCACCTGTTAAGCATATCAGGGAGCTACAGGGGATATCTTCTTTGGGCAATGAACCAAAGAATGACCACTATTTGTATAGAAAATGCTATTTATATAATGGAAATATTCTCTCAACACTTTAAGAAAGCCAGATAAATCCCATATCTTAATATGAGACAGTGCTCTTCTGCAAATGGGGAAAGTGCAAGCCTGTACATGACAGATTAACAAGCTTGTATTAATTTTGGAGTTCATGGTTCTTATATGTTGAAGAGAAAAATCTTTTAAAATAACATTCATATTTATCATTCTCCTGTCATTAATCTGGTGCACACAAAAGCACAAAAGTAAACACTGGTTAACAGCAAGGAAAATATTTCATATGAGAGGTCTCAAATGACCTTGACTTGAGCTTGTGTGTCTGACTGTGTTCATTCATGTGGCAGCAATACTTTATTTCAGTATTATGTATTTTATTAGATTTCATTTGTTCTGCATTCTGAGAGTGTATAGGAACTGTAGGACTTTTATATTGCTCAGGAATACCCCTTAACAAGACTGCACCTTAGCAAAATTGGTGCTTTACAGGTCAACTTTTTAGTGAAGACAAAAGAAAATGTCAATGCATTCACCTCTAATTTTGGGGTGAATTTTCCTACTTAATGAGAACATTCAAATCCCTACCCAGTGATGCACTATCTCCCATGGGAGAGATTCCATGCTGGAGCAGGGGAAGGACTCCTCTCTCTGAGCAGCAGGAGAAACAACGTCATGAACTCACCATAACCCCCATTCTGTCTCCCTGTGCTGCTGGGTGAGGAGGTAGAGCTGGAAAGGAGGGAAGGGTGGGTGGAAATTGTTTTTAAAATTTGTTTTACTGCCCATCATCCTGCTCTGATTTTGTTAGTAATAAATTCAATTAATATCTCTAATTCTAGCCTGTTCTGCCCATGATGGCATTTATGAGTGGTCCTCATCTCAACCCATGAATGCTTCATTATATTTTCTCTACCCTATCCAGCTGCAGAGGAGAGTGATAGAGGGGCTTTGGTGGGTGCCTGGCATCCAGCCAGGGTGAACCAACTAGAGATGAGTGTCTAATTAGTGCAAATAATGTATCAAGGGAGACCTGTTGTACTCATGTGTGGCAAAGAAAGTTTTAACAAATTGGTGCCCTTGCTTAAGTATGTCTTTCCTCTCTCAGGCTCACCTGTACCTCATCTACAATGCTGCACTGCTTGAACACAGAAGAGAGGGAAAGGTTGTTGTACTGAGTTGTAATTAGGTGTAAGACACAGGTTTAGAATATTTAGTAAATATTTATATTAGAAAATTTAATGCATTTGTATATTTAGTAAATATGTATAAGATATATGTTTAGTTTTGATGGGATAATCTTGCTCAAGAAAAAGGTGTTCCAGCCAAGACAGATAGAGGATATAATGGATGCATCAGTCTGCAAAAGGTATTAGGAAAAATGTCCCATGAGAATATTGAGTGATTGATTCATTTTGGGGGTTAGTTTTATGATTTTTTTCTGCATCAAATACTGTTCCTGTGCTGTGACAGGCAAACTCTAAGGGATGTTATGGAGTGACAAAGTCCTGAGCCTAGCAGGTGAGTTGTCCAAACCAGGAAAGTAATCCTACTTGGTCCCCAGATCACTCAACTGCTCAGACTAGAATCTTCTTAAAAGTCCTCATGCCATGAACTGAAGTGGAAGACTTCAGTAGTGTCAAGATGGTCTTTGAATATCCAAAAAGAGCTTAAAATGGAGGCAAGGAGGATATAAATACACACACTAATATGTAAATTTTTATTTTAATTTTAAATTCTTTCCCAAGAAAAGTAGCAACATTTCTAAACTACGTGTGTCTCCTATATAAAATTACTTTCAGTGCAAACTATATTTTATGCAAATAGCCTTTCAACCACTTGTGACCACTAATCAAATTGAGCTGTCAATATAAAGGAGTCGCATGCCAAGTAAATGTAGGACTGCTGCCCCAGCAGTTGCCAGTTGCTGATGTCTGCTGATGCACAGCACAGGTTGTGCTGGCTTACAGCTATCCAGGCTTTCATGGCTTTTCACAGTGACCCTGTGCTCAGATGTCCCTGGCCTTCTGCTTCCTTTCGAGGTTGTGAAGTCAGATTCACCTCCAAGCTGCTCCGTGGGTAGGAGATGCCCTGAGTCTTTCAGGAAAAGAGCAGGCATCATCATAACAGCATTAAAGGAAACTAAAATTGCTTCCTTTGAGCAACAAATTATAGCAGCATTAAGCAACATTTACTGCAGTGAAAATTATTGAAGCAGCAAGGTATCAGACAAGCTGTGTACATCTGGTCTGTTCATCTGCTTCTTTGGAGAGTGCTTCATCGACAGAGACTAGCACAGTGGTTTTTGTCATATTTTGCTAGAAGGAAAGGAGAGGATGCTGTTTTCTCTCATAAGGATCAATTTTAGCCTCTTGAAGGAAAAAACCCATGAAGTGTAAACACATCTTTGTTTTTCTGTAAGCACAGGCTAAGCGTCTTCATGTTGTAATTGAAGCAGATGTAAGAAAGGTTAGATTGAGAAAATCTAGGTACTGCAAGAATAAATCTTTAATCATTTAATAGTTGAGAGCGTGTTAGGAGGCTTCATGCTGCTAAAAGATGCCATCTTGTAAATGAGATGTAAATTGGAGGTCCTGACTGTTTGTGATCATTAAAGATTGTATGAAGAATTGTAGTGATTAACTCTAATGTTCTGCCAAATTCTGGTGTGAAATTTTTTTTTTCCAAGTGGAGAAATTCCCCTTAGAACTGCAGTCAGATTATTCATCACCCCCTTGCTAATGTTTAGTAGTGTTAATTGCTAGCTTTCACTCCTTAAATCAATGTAAGCTATTGTCCATCAGGTCACTCAAATCTTTATTTCTACATTCAACTGGCTAAACAGGCAGTTTGATGATTCTTTGGCTGAAGGGGCCTAATACCTTACAGTTTTCCCAGCCAAGCTGCAATACTGGTTTCCATAGTTTCCACCACTGTTGAAGGTAGTTGGCAAGAACTGAATTTGGACCAGGGCAGACTGAGTAGTACCTGAATGAACCCATGCTTGCAGTTTGGCTGCAGAAGCAGGAATCCATGTCTGACAGATGTTGATGAACACTGCGGCTTGGTGACATCTTCTGTGATGTACAAAATGATTATGTGATTATGTCGTAGGGAAACCTTTGGGGGTAATAATTGACTGAGAAACACAGGAGGGGGAAATAAAATTAAAAAAAACCACTACCACCATCTTCTAGTATATTTCATAGAATCATAGAATCATTAAGGTTGGAAAAGACCTTTAACATCATTGAATCCAAACGTCAACATAGAACCACCACTTTTGGTTGATTAAGTACCAGATTGCAGAGAGCTTTTTTGTTTCATATCTTAGATTAGGGAAAAAAGTATTACCAGTGTAGCGATACATGACTGGCTTTTTTTTTTTCCCCTTTGTTTTGAAAATGTTTCTGATGGAAATGAAAGAGTTCTATGCATTTCCTATTGAGGTTTCTTTTGCTTTTCATCTCTCAGTGATTTTCTTTTGTCCAAGATTGGTTAATGGCTCAAACTGAAATGTCATCCTGTCACTGTCAATGTCACTTTTTCAGATAACAGCCTGACTGTCTCTGACTATCTCTGAATTTTCTAGTATTACCTCCAGACTAATTCCAGACCCTTACAGGGGTTTGAAGATAGTCCCTTGCTTAAATACTTATCTAAAGATCAGATATTTATGAGTTTTAAGGTTCAGATGTAATCCACATTCAACTTAATCTAATTCAAACCACATGGAATGAAATACCTAGGGGTAGAAAAAAACCACATATGTCCACCACGGGCTAAGGTTTTGCTGACATTGGGTAGAAAATTGGAAAAAAAATGAGATGATGTGCAACAAATGCACAAGACTCTTAAGATTCGTGTATTCAAGATGAGGTATGATCTTTGGCCAAGATGTCATCCAGCTTTCATTTACACAGGCTGTATATTTTAATCCAGTTTCTATAATTTCTATATTCTTTTTACTAACATAATTGACCTGACTTTAATAATTCCAGGAAAAGCCAAGACCAACCTTTTGCTTATAACCTAGTATTTTGCTGCTAGAAAATTGAAATCTTTTAGCTATTGAGACTTTTCAGAATTTTGTCAGCCAGACTGAAATACCTGCCACCACTGTCGGAGATATTTACACTAACACTATGAAATGCCTGATTCACTTCCTTCCTTAATAAGACAAACTCCTGAAATTTCACTCTCTAAGAGTCTGTTTTCCACTTCCCAAATCACTTTTTGTGGCTCTGGTTTGATTTCTTCGTAACACTGATGTATGCCTGATGCTGGTCCTCGATTCTGTATTCTTGTAATGGTACTAAAATTGCTTTATAAAGGGAAAATTTGAATTCCTAAATTTTCCATGATGATCCTCTTTTCATACATCTAAGGATCAAACTTTTTGTGCTCGTTTTGCACTGAAATTTAATATTGAAGTGATAAGTGGTGAGTTCTACAGTCCATAATAGGCTTTCAAACTGAAGTACCCTGCTTCTTCATCTTGTTCAGTGACATATTGGGAGACTTTCTCCTCCAACTTCCCTAGAACTGTGGTTTTTTTCTTCACTGTGCAACCTTAGAGTGCGGAGAAAAGTACTACAAATACCAGTGAGCAACACCTGAACAGAAACTTCAGTCTCAGCATTGTAGGATTTGGCATTTGAAGTAACCCTTGCAGACTTATCTAGAGAAGAGTCCAGTATTAACCAACCAGATCAAGGGGGGAACAGGTAGAAGGCAGCCACAGGTGCACTCACAGTGTTGACTTCACTGCTGCAGCTGGGTCGTTTAGTGAATAAACATAAATTCGTAGAAAAATTATTGCTGTTTATTGAAAAATAAGAACTCAGATCAGAAGTGTGTTGTCAAGGACTGACTAAGATTGTCTGGCATGATCAGCTCACAAAACACTGTTTTCCTTTAGTACCATGTGTGTATCTCCATTCCATGCAGTATTCAGCAGTTCATTGTTCTACCTCTGCCAAGATTTTGTGGGCTGAAACTTGGGCAATCAACAAGTACTGAAGCTTTCTGCTTGGTATTTTGTTTTGTTTCGGTTTGTTTTCTCTGAGCAGAATATTAACATTTTTACTTGCACCAGGTTATCATAGGATGCCTGCTCCAAGGTGGAAAGGAAGTGTTTGTGAAGGAGTGATATGATTCCTCCCTTGTGTGAGAGAGAGCTGTCTTTAACTTGGAAACCTGCTGTTGAAGACAAGGGTTTTGTCACTGACTGCAGTGAAAATTGTGATTTTACCCAGGTTTTTGTAGCAGACAACAGCCCCATTTTAGGCTGGAAATACTTTCTTTTGATTTAATATGTAAATCAGACTTTCCATCTCCTGATTTACATATATAGGGTACTGAACAGGGTGGGTTGGTGTAGCTGATCTCTGTAGAGAAAAGGTGGGGGAGTGCAAATAAGAAACAGACTACAAAAAGCAGCCTTTTCCAGGTTTTATTTCCTGTGGTTTTTTTCAGCCAGCAGCTTTATAAATCCCTTTGTGGACACTGAAGTTTTGCATGGGCATCTATAAGAACATTCAGAGGAATTTCTTACCTTATGTAATATCCATTCCTGCAAAATGAAACTTTCAGTGTATGGGCTGTTAGTTTTGACTGATAACTTAATGTCCTTCATGCTACAATTCAAGAAATGGAACTTGAATATCTTTGGATGGAGGACAAAAGGAAAAAGAAAACCTATGTCTTTTTGGATAAGTTATTTCTGTAATGAAGCATCTTTTGAATCAAATTTTTAATACTTGGCTGTTTGTGTAAAGCTTTCTGAAATGTTTGATGGTCTAGCATGACCTTGTTTATCCAGTCCCATATTTTTTGTTTGCTCATTTACACCGTTCCTCCCTCTGTCTCAGGCCCGTCTTTCCCTTGACTTTGGGGGCAGATGTGCTGCAATGGAACGTTGCTACACCGGGTACTCAACTCAGGGGTTGATTGAGTTGATTGTTACAAGACTGGATCAAATAGAAAATTTATTGTATTAGAGTTAAAGTTTAATTAAAGTAAGCAGTGTGTGCTCTGTTCTAGATGAGACAATCTGATGAAAAATATCAGCAAGTAATCATTATGAAACAGGTAAGCAAGGCATTGCAAGTGCTGCAAAGAAAATAGTGGAAATTCTTAGGGATAATACATTGGCATTAAAAAGTGGGAAAGAGGAAAATACAAAGTAATATTTCTTCCTAATTTATCTTCAGGAGCCAATTAGCTGGATGGAACTTTATCTTTTTTCTAGCTTTCATATTGACAGAAATGTTTAAATTTTTGCCAGGAATTTAAGATGTAAGTTAAAGGACAGAATTATGATCTAGGTAAATAGCAATCCAGATATAAAGCAAGAAAGATCAACATAGTGACAATCAAAAAAGCAATTGTAGTGATCTAGATCCTTTCCCTGATGAGCAAATAGGTAAGTGATAAAGAGCAGGTTGGATAGAGGGTAGCAATCAGATATTCAAAGCCTTGCTGTAGGCCATTACAAGTGGCAGTCCTCAGAGGTTTTTCACTGACCATTAGTGACCTAAGCCATGGGACAGAAACCAGTCTCAGAGAACTCACGGACAACATCAATTTGGGGACAGTAATTAATATGTGGGAGAGCAGTACAAATCTTCAGAGCGATCTTGGCAAGTTCAGGAGTGGGCTGGCAGAAACTTTGTGAAGTTCAACAAAAGTGGATGTGAAGTTCTGAAACTGGAATGCAGTTAACCCCCTACAACAGTGTGGAATGGGGAACAACTGGAAAAAAGCAGGTCCATTAAAATGTCCTGGGAATTCTGGTGGGCAACAGAATGAATACAAGTCACATTGGGCCCTTGCTGTTGAAAGATAACTCCATACAAAAGTACAGCTGCCTGGTGGCAGGAGATTGTTTTTTCTACTGTGTTTGATACTTGTGAGGCTGCATCCGGAGTACTGTCCTTGTGGCTGGAGGATTCAGGTTTGTTCAGTCCGAAAAACAAACAGTAAAGGACAAGTTTCATCCCTGTCTTCAAATACCTAGTGAAAGGTCAGAAAGAAAACAGACAGGCTGAGGGAAACATAGTGAAAGGATAAGAAGCAATGCACACAAATCACAGTGAGGGGAAAAGGAAGGAAGGAAGGATTGCCCACAGAGGTTGTTCATCTCCAGCCGTGGAAATAATGAAATAATTCAGAAGTAAGGAGGAAACAGCCCTGAGCAACTCCCTCTAAAGTTGAAATTAGCTCAACTCGGAGACAAGGTTGGAATAATTGACATCACAGTTTCCTGCCAGTCCAAGTGAATCTCTTATTCCATCCAATTCAGATACACCTTGTTCATGCAGCATTCTTGAAGTCATAGATTAAAGGCTTTGTGGTTGCTTTTGCCACCAATATTAAACTCATGTGTAGAAATACTGCTATAAGAAATAAGCACTTATGTGTTATCAATAATAAAATAGCCAGTCCTGTCCTGACATCTTAGAAACTTTGGTATTTGTATTTGAGCAACTGAATATGAGAAGAGATAGTTCTCTAATAGGGATAACTGAAGAGCAAAGCTATGAAGTATGTTTTGAGTGGGAAAAGTGTTCTCTAAACTTCTTGTCTCTGATATTTCTTGTATAATTCTGTTTTCTGAAAATCTCAGAAGCAGATATAGAAGGTCTAAATCAGTAGTCTCTGGACATATATATCTACTATGAGGTAATGACAGGAATCTCGGACCAATAACTAGAATCATAGAATGGTTTGGGTTGGAAAGGACCTTAAAGATTGTCTAGTTCCTGTGTCCCTGCCATGGGCAGGGACATTTTCCATTAGACGGGGTTGTTCAAAGTCCCATCCAGCCCAGCCTTGAGCAACTCCAGGGATGAGGACGCCACAAGTTCACAGTATATCAGGACAACAAGTAGTTGTCAATACCTATTGTTTTAGAATAATCCAAAAGATGAACAGAATCATAGGAATTAGCATAATCAAATCATCCATGGGCAGCAAACTATGGGACAGGAAGGTAAAGAGCAACACCTAGAGAGAAAGACAGAAGGGAAGCAAGAAGGAAGAATGCAACATTTGGCAAGTTTAAAAAGGAGACTCTCTAATCTAATGGAGTGTTACATAAAAATTTGTTTTCATTGCTGCATGCTACAGAATACATTGAGAGTTTAGCTGGGAAACAAATTGCAGGAGTTGCACTTTTGATGTGGGTGGTATAACTTTATTCAGAGGGCCTGGAACGGAGGCCACAGAAGTGAAATTGCTACCTTGCTGCTGTTTCTTGGGTTTGCTTGTTTGTTTTTAAAAAGAAACAACCTACCTAACAACAAAACACTCAAAAAAATCCAAACCCAAAAAGCCCCCCAACTACCATTTTTTTCCCAGCAATTCAGATATGCATGAAACATATCTGTATTTGTCTTCATTATGACTGTGTAATGCAGCACAGATGGCTTAAAACATTTGGGGTCTGGACTTGACTGCAGTGATCTTTGGTGGATGTCTTCTCATGAATTTGTTAAGATCTCTTTTTTTTTTTTTTTTCCTAAAGTAATCCCCATGCTGACAGATAGAGAGGTACTGTCCTTTGATACTGGCTTGACCCTGACCAGCTCAGTCAAATTACCGTCACCATACTGTGGTGCATCCTGTTTCTTCCATGTGCTTGTCCCTAAATTTAAAATTGAGATATATATAGCAAATACCAGCTCCCTTTGTTTGGATTCAGAGTTGTAAATTATATCTATTCTCCCTACCTATCCATCACAAACATCTCTTTGTGCTTCTTTTTTTCTCTGCCAGTTATACCAAGCTTTCCTCTTTCTTTGATGTCCTTGTAAGATGATGCCCTCGGCCCCTCTAAAGCCTATTCTCTTATTAAGATGGACTTCATAAATTTATTTACATCAACTTCTATGGAGAGTTAGTCGCTATGGCATCCATTAAAGCCCCTAATCTTTCTTCATTCCAGTAAAAGGCCAGGCCACACTGAGACTTTTCCTGAAGACTTTGGTTTCATATAGTTACATGAGAGATCTTTGAAAACTATTACTGACTTTGTTTCTCTTCATCCCCATCAGTGGCTCAGCAACACAACAGTAGGCTTTCTCCACACCAGCTGTTTAGGGACTTACAGAAGTGGGTAAGCCAGACTGCTCACATATGTTTTGCAACTGATTCTTTCCTATTTAACCTCCCAGCTAGAAAATTAGTAAACACAGCTTCATCTTTTAAGTTGTCAAGCACTTTTGCAGTTTGGATCAACAGTTGCAAACTCTTTGAGGATTGTAGCATTGCTTTTTCCTTGGCATCACTGTTACGTATGTACAACTATTTGTAGCCCTTAAATTTTCAATGTATTCTCAAAAATAAGTGTATGTCTGATTTATTCCAATGACAAAAATAAGGTCTGAGGAAAAGTATTTTAGAAAGTTTTAGCAGGTTTTATTCATATCAGACAAACATGGTTACTCCTGGGGAATTTGATTGCAGTTGAAAGAAAATATATAGATTTTTCCTTCAAGGATATTTTTAAATGATGAAGCTTTTAAAATTGGTTGCTAAATTGATAGCTTTTATTGATGATTCATAATATATTAATGCTTTATTATTTCAGTCAAGCTACAGTGTTATTACAATTGAACTATAAGTGGATATATGATTTTATTACCTTGTCTTTGAAATTTTGTATTTTTTCTGATTTTCCTGGGTGAAATTTTTAAGACCTATTTCATTACTAAAGAGAATAAATATAATTAAGTTTAAAAACTTTTCATTATTGTTTTCTGACAAACTAATAATCTCGAAGAATTCATCTGGTAAGGAAAATATAGTTGACTTAAAAATAATTAGAGGAGACCACTATTTTTCTAATTTAAACTGATATTATTAGAAACGGGGAAGAAAAAAACAAAACCACATTATTTTAACCATGAGGTATTAATTCTCTAATGAGCTAAAAGGGTAGATATGAAATTATATGAATATTTTAGACATTAATGAAAAGCAGAGATACCTTAGATAACATGACATTGTAAATTCATCTTAGGCTGGGTTGTCTATCATCTGGGAAAAACATGCAATGCATATGTTAAAGTGAACGGTTTTTCGATTACATGTGTGGATTGGTGATTCTTCACTTAAGAAAAATAAACAGATCACTGGCTGATCTGTATCAACATGCAACACAGCATAATTTAAGCAGTTCTTTTGGAATAAAATTTTTTAATCTCTTAAATTTCACAGAACAGCAAGGGAAAACTAACAGACCATTTTACATATCTCAATAATTTGCATGACAATAATAAATAAATCTACAAGAAAATACGTTATATCTATAAGGAAAAAAATTACATGAGAGGGCATGGTGGAAGTCATACATCAAAGTGTGCTTAGGGTGATAAAGGATTATGAACTAAATCTGTAACTGAAAACTGAGTATTCCTTATACCTTTTTAAAAAATTTCATTTTAATTAATATCTACTGAGTACTGTAAGAGAGAAAATAATTAGCTAGGCCATTTTTTGATTTAGCTTATCAAGCCTAAGCATAAGAACTCACATTCTTCTCATTCTTAAGATTTCAAATAAATATGTTACACAAAAATTTAGCAGAGAAATGCTGTGAAGTTACTGATAGGGTAATCAAAGTGATTGCTGTATAAATGCACTGTTTGCTAATATGAACGTGGCTTGTGGGAGATGACACATAGATTATGCAATTGGCTTCACCACAGAAACAAAAAAAATAGGTGTCTGCTGTTGAAAGCAATATGACCTCATGGTATTCTTAAATTTATTGTGTGATTTAATAAACCTACTAATTAAAGGTAAAACTTGAAAAATAAACCAAGAATTTGGTTGTCATATTTGAATAGTTTTTTACATTCTATCTATCTATTAATTAACTGTAATATTGCAATTGAAAACCCTTTTATTTCATAGAACAAGGGCCCTAGAATGGTTTGGGTTGGAATGAACATTAAAGATCATTTGGCTCCAAATCCCCAGCCATGGACAGGAACAACTTCCACTAGTCCAGGTTGCTCAAAGCCCCATCCAACCTGGTTTTGAATGTTTCCAGGGATGGAACATCCAATCTGTAAATTGTAAAACAATTCTCTGACCTATCCTATAAGTTTGTTGGTATTTTCAGTGCCTCTATCTCAAATCAGTAGTAGAGGTACTTATTGGGAAAAGGAAATAATTACTGTTTTTTCTGTGGATGAGCAATTAGGAGAAGATTCTGAAAAGTTTATAGGTGTCCAGATGGTTCACTGGGTGACAGACACACAAGTATTTGGAAAAATGTGAAGCTGAATGAAATGCCCACAGACTGAATGAATGCAAGTCTGCTCAATAAACCCTTAGCAGCAAGAGGAACTTATTTAGTTCAATATTTTGATATGCCCTGACCTTTACTCAAATTGGCTCATGCTCCTGTGTGCGTACATCTGGGGGAGAAATGACTGATTGCTGATGCTGAACTGGTGGAAAGTTATTACTGCTTCTCTTTCTGCACACAGACCTCCGTAGACTGATTAGAAATTAAAGTTAAACTAGTTTTCTTCTTGATAGCAATCTGGAAGCACAAGATGTAGAGAATTTCAGCTGTTTTTTTAAGTAATTATTCCTGTTTTAGTTGCAAAGAGAATCAGATTAATGCCTTATATTCTTAATGGAAATCATGGATTTTAGTGAGCCTGTGAAATCTTCCCTGATAAAAATTTCCTGCTTGATAGCTGGAGCTGTGTTTTATTTACTGTTTGTCTGCCTGGCCTCAAGGTATTTTTTAGTCTTATATCTGGTGAAGAAAACCAACATCCATCAAACATCTAAGGCAGTTTATTAAATTTGCAATCTTGACTGACTACCACTTTGGAAAATTAAGCAGTGTCTTAGTGCAATTGGTACTAACTAGTAGTCAGAGACCCCTTTTTAATTAGCTTTAAGTATGACTTTTCATAGCATATTACTCTTGTAACCAAGGTCATTTGAACCGTAATTTCTTTAGCACTATAATTCAGGACCACACATTTTAAAAGGAAAAACAAGCTAAATATATAACCAAAAGTAACATCCAGTGGTTACTGTTGGTTTCTTTTCCATTAATTAAGGGAGCGCTTCCATGGAATTATAACACGAGTCAGTTTTTCTAGATGGTTCATTAAAGGCTGGGTTTTATTACATATTACATGCTTTATGCTTTTCATACAAACTTATTATATTGCTCAGAGAAGGTGATCTTTTAAAGCACATTAGACTAATGCTCCTGAAACTCCATCTAATGTAAGTTTTATTGAATTGCTGTAACTAAAAAGGTCACCTAATGATTTGTTCAGATAATGGATTTAGTGAAACGAAAACAAAACGAATGGGTTATTGTAGTAACTCTGACCTTGAGATACATTTATAGTTACTGAGATTTATGAATTTAGCTACAAATGAAGAAACTAAAGAGCATTTGTTATAGTAGTGCCATTTTTCAGCAGTGGGTGTAATGCAAAGCAAATTAGAATTATATTTGTTCCACTCTTGTGAGGTATATTACATGCAGTAATAGCTAATACCCTGGAGCAGCTCAGCAACATGGTTTTCTTAAGGTCACTATAGAAACATGCCAAAAATTCACGTCTCATAAAGTAACTTCTTGTTCAGACAACTGGCCCTGACTTTCCCTTGCTTGCTTTTGCTCTCTCCCTCTTTCTTTCTCTGTAAAAATGAGGGCAGTTTTACACCTTCACCAAGCACATGAACTGGGTAGATAAACAATTGTAGATAAAATTGTGAAGTACTCGAACGCTACGGCAATGACGCAGGAGAATACTGAAAAAAAAAGTGATTTGCTCTAGTTTAGTGGGAAGTGGATAAGTTGCTTAATTCCCCCATTGTCCATCCTTCCAAAATATAGATTCCACAAATCACTGTTGTCTCATGCATCTGGATAATGGCTCTTTAGCAAGTACCACCAATGGCAGAAAATGAAACACAGGGCATGGCTGTTCTCAAAAGTAGCCACTGGGCTCTATTCATAAATACTGTGAATAATCAATCTATTATTAAACTATAGGCTTTCCATTTCACATAAGTAAATGACCTTATTTTAAAAGGATTTTTTTTCCCCTAAACCTGAATGGCACTATAGAGAGTACAGAGGGATAAGAGAGACATTCCACTGGTTCTGTTAGTAACGCTTAGGAATCCCGCAAGAATTTTCCCCTGGGTGGCTTTTCTACAGGATCCTCTAATATCATCAGCTTTTGTTTTCCCAAGAGTGGAACTATAATGGAAAAGTTTTGAACAACTCTGGGGGAAAAATTATTCCCAAAAAATGGTAATAACTTCCAGTATTAAAAAGGAAAATATCAGCATTTCCATAGCACCATTTTTACTGTGTTTGCGAAACTGGGGACAGGAGAGTTACCTACAGCCTTCACACTAAACTTTTGCTTGATTGGTAATGCAATGTACTCAATAAGCATGAAAGGAAACACCAGGCAGACGATGGTGCTGCAGGTAGAATTGAAATTTAGTTGTAAATATTTACAAATGGCTGCCATAAGGTTCTAAAAGAGAGCATCAAAATAATTACTAAATTCTCTGTGTCTGAGTGGGTTTGAGTCAAAAATAAGGGCCCTCCTGGTATAATGATTTAGTTAAATACAATTAATGGGTCTGCTGTAAGCTTGCTGGGTGAAATTATGACATTTAGATGTCATGGTTTAATGGTCTCTTTCAACTTAAAGTTTATGAATCCTTTAGGACAGTCATTTATTGTTTGAATATTGAAAGACAAACTGTGAAAGAGGTACATTATTATGCCTGTGCATTGGAAAGGTAGGGGTTGTTTTCTGGGAGAACAGCTAATCAGAGATGTTGAATGTATTTCATAGCTTACTTTGTAAACACACAAAACTGAATTTAATATTAAAATAGGAAATATTTCACTTTTTTTCTCTTTTTTTCTTTTTGTTAAGAATTTATACCTAGAGATCTAGAGGTTATGTTGACGCCTATCAATTACAGCAGCCAGAAAGAAATCAACAGTTGTGTGTAGTTATGGAGCTACCAAAAGATTCTGTTAACTAATTTTTTTCAAAATGCAGCACTAAAGATTGACAAAAGCTGCCTGGCTTTCTCCTGGGTTTTGTAACTTCAAACAGCTCTTTGGCAGATGGGTACTAGTAGTATAAATTCATGATACACCTGTGCTTTTCCTGATGTAAGCACTTGCTGTCTTGGCTTCTTGGATTATGTAAAGAGGGAACCATGGCATGAACCTTGCTTCAGGGTCAGGCTTTAGAGAATCTTAAGTGTAAGGAAATCCTTTAACACACTAATTTAATTTCTACTTTAGATCTTTGCAGCCTGACAGTTCCTTTTGAACATCCACACTAAGGAAATGGGATGCAGAATGAAGTTTGCTCCTGGTTGTGCTGGGGAAGATGTGATTTTCCTTTGGCAGTAAGCTTGGTCAGCGTGGCAATGTTGAACCTGTCCCCAGTTCACATTCTGGAAACAGCTGAGCCAAGGAAGCAGAGAGAAACACATGGGCTAATTTAAGAAAAATTAGCCCATGGCCTTCTCTGAGTGCTTGTGGTATCTGAGATAGTTTGTTTAAAGTAAGCTCACGTCTTCCTGTGCTTCATTGGATCTGCAGTCCAAAAGTGCCTCAGGTCTCCAGTTTCTCCCCTGCTCTTTCTTAGAAAACTGCCAAGTATTCAGGATGAGATTTTTTTTTCTTATCTTCTGTCTTTAAACTGGTTTTTCACAGACATTTCAGCAAAAACTCCCAGTTACCATAATGACAATGAAGCAGAGGACAATTAGGTCATTAACAATAAAAAATCCTTTTACAGAAAGAAAAGCATGGGTATATGTATTGCATGGTCAGGGGAAAATATCAAAATGGACCACTTATTTTCTTTTTCTTACATAAAATAAGCAGGCTCCAAGATGCACGAGGCCTTATAGGGTCAGGAAAACTTGGGATCTTCAAAGCTCTGAAGTGAGTTACCCACTCCTGGAAACAAGGGCATTGTACACCCAGCACTGACAAACCTGTGTGAAGAGCATAAAATATCAATTAGACATATATCCCAAAGCATCAGGAAAAATAAAAAAGAAACAAAAACCAGAAACCACCAAAGTGATCAAGCAGCAAATACATCTGCTTAAAAGTTTATAGAGCCATAAGAAGCAAGCTCCAGAAATTCCTAGGTTGGAGAATTAATCAGAAAAATACCCCACTACATGAACCAGGTCTTACTGCTGAGCAAACGTTTTCATTTTAAGCTGTTTGTATCTTTTCCTCGCACGCTTGCAAAAGAGGGAGGAAAAAGGTGTAAAAACCACTTCCATTGGCAAGATAACATCTCTGCTTCAAGGCACAAACCAGATTTAGTGCATGAAAGGACTAAAACTCTAATGAAACAACCAGTAAAAGGACAGGAAATCAATGTCAAGCTGTATTTTAAGTCTTTTCAAATGTTTTTGATAATGACAGTTAACTTTTGCTGAAGAGGTTATCACAAAAACTATGAAAGTGTCTTATGTGGGATAATAGTTGGTTGCTGTATTAAGGGCTTCGAAATAACTGACAGTGTTTCTGAGGATAACAAAACCAGCACTTCTCTTCTCTTCTGTTTTTTGGTTTTGTTTTTTTTTCTGGATAAAAAATAAGTAAATGTAAGACAGTAGTAAGCTTTCAGCAATCTGCATCTATTTGCATCTGCTGCCTTGCAGGAGGTGCAGCTGCTCTTCCACGTTGGGAAATGTGGTAGAGAGATTCCAAATAAAAGTGGGAACAGATTTGTATAAGCACAAGGTGAGAAATGTCTATATAAGGATTAGGTAGTTGAGCTCTGAAAGCGCCTGTTTCTTGCCAGTGCCAGTGATGGAAGCTCAAGTGATTATCCCTAATGCAGGTGTCTTCTCTAAGGGCATCAAAAGCAAAGTGAGATAAATCCCACTCTATGCATCCCAGCACAGGGTAGAAGTGGCTTTAACATCTGCTCCGTGTCAGCTGGGGGTTGCTGCCACTCCGTTATCAGCTGCACTGGTAAGGGGACAATGTCATCCACTCACCAGTTCAACGGAGAAGGGAAAGGGAATGTCTGCTTGGAGATACGTCTACAAATATTTGCATGTCAATACATAAGCAAAGCTATTAAGTGGGATTTGATTGGATATGATGTGATGTTTTAAGATGATCTGAATTTCTGTGTTTTTATACTCTTGTTTCATGCCTTGATAAGGTGCTGTTCCTTGACAGCAGGTCTCAGCATGTTCCTTTGTTTTTTTCTTCCACTCTGTTGTTTATGCAAGCTATTCCTTATGAGCTCATAGGAGCTAAACAGAAGTAATTTCTTGCATCAAACCAGATATTTTATCATAACTCTTGTGGACAGCTGATGCTCTTTTTTTGTTTCCTCATTCTTGCTGTAGTCTTCAAAAATCCTAAGTTCAAAATATGTTGTTTTTGTATTAGTAAATGCAAATAATTTATTTTATATTATTTCATTCTTTTAAACTTTTCTGGCTGGGAAGTTTCTAAGTTGATGTTTTGATTTGAAAAACAAGACCTGCTGTTGAGTAAGTGAATCACAGCAAAACTTGCAATATGATACAAAAGACAGAAAAAAACACTGTCTATGCTACATCATACACTCAATGTAATATCTTGATTTGGTCAGGTGCATCCCCACCCTACTTAACTTTTATTTACAAATGCAGATTTAATGGAAGTACTCAAGGCCAGGCTGGATGGGTCTTTGAGCAACCTGGTCCAGCAGAAGGTGTCCCTGCCCATGGCAGGGGAGTTGGAATTAAATGACCTTTTAGGTCCCTTCCAACCCCAACCATTCTATTCTTGTATGAATCTGTGAATGCCAATGAATCTCAGATGCTACTTTGGTTATTGCCAGCATATGGATCTCAGGCACTTAAAAACTCAAAAAAAGTTTTGTGGCACTCAGGTGTAGTTTTGTCAAAACAAGTATATGTGTTATTTCCATAGGTGTGACAGAATTTTGGAAGCCCGTTCCTACAGTTATACTGGCCTCTCCTGAGGGCTGCTGGGTGGTGGCTGCCGATCCCAGTACCCTGTGAAGCAGGTTGGTGTCATGGGACTGAGGTCATGCATGAGAAGCCTGATTTAATCTGCACATTTTTGTTCTGTATCTTTGGGAAGCAATTAAAAATTTCAGCAAAATTCAGAGCTAGACACCATTTCCCCCCTTTGAAATCTGAGGTTTTTGTTAAACAGTTTGTCACTATTCCTAATTATCTAGTAATGGCTGACAATCACCTATGTGTGTCAGAAGTAATACGCAGAAATCCTCCTTTTACTCGTTATGCATTGATACATTTGCATTTTAGTTTTACATAGGTGTGCTTCTATAGCATTGAAAGCCTACAATAGGCTTACATCAGAATCATTGACTGTCTGACTAGTACTAATTACTTATTCTGTTCAGCAGAGATGATTATTCAGTCTTAATCCAAATAACTATTGTAGTGGAATATCCATGTCCCTTGCTGACAAATGGACCAAGACTTCCTCACTTTTCCTGCATGGTTTTATGAGCATATCTATTGCACTGTCCTTATGAGAAGGCCTGCAATTTATTTTCATCTAGACGTTTAATGCTGCCTTGCAAACACATGGTAGAACATGGAAGAAAAGTGAGATCTGTGTATTTTTAGGTAGAATCAATCATGTCATATTAACCATATAAATGTTAGGGATCTTGTCTAAGCCAGTCATGAGGTCAGCTAAGTGAGACAGGATTGCTCAAACAGTCCTTCATTTATCTTAATTGTCTATTTTAGGATTGAATGAATCTGGAATTGGTCGTCTCTCTCCATCGCTTATAGAAAGAAATTAAAAGCCTAATTTAGACTAAGAGCCTAAGTTTTCTGTGACTAAATGTAGATAAAATGAATCCCGGTCCTGTGGTCTTCAATTGCAGATGGATACTTTTGAGATTACTTAGATCAAAAAGTGAATGATTACTTAGAGCTTTCCCACCATCACCAAAATTACTTAGAATTTCAGATTAATCAGATTAACAGACCTTCTATTCTTACATCTGCATAGAAGACTGGAGAAGTGACATGATGTCATCAATAACTGGTTTATGCAGGAAAAAAAAAAAGCCTGTACAAAAATAATTGCAATTCCTTACCCTTATGTGTCTGTGAACTGGCTGAGGCTCAGGTGGTGTAATTCAGGATTTTCATAGTATGTATGCACAGGGAGACTGATCCAAGGTTGAATCAGCAAACTGAAATTCTCTATATCCTAACTGTACCCCCCCCGATTTTTTAATAAAAATGTTTCTTATGTATAGGTAATTAAGCTAGGTATGGCTAATTAACTTATGCTGTGGTATTGGTGTGACAACGATACATTTTTTGATGCAGAGCCAGTACCAGGGCATGACTGACTCATCATTTGGGGTTGTTGCTGTACTCCTGCCTTTTCAACAGACCCTTGCATGTGGCAGATGCCTCTAAAATGTCCTTTGTGATTTGTTATATTAAGTGTGGTCACTCCTGCCAGCTGGCTGTTTCCTCATCATTGCAATGGGTCAAGCGCAACTTTCTCTATTTTCACCTTCTTCATAACACGTTTTTAATGTGGCTGCTATTTCATCTAAGCAATTTGTGTGTCATCATTATGAAAATTAAATCTTCTTTGGTTTTAACATAGACCGTTTTAGTAATTTTTAATTTAGGGGGAGAACATGTTTTCCATCATTCTTGGTGAAACATCAGTATTTATTCTTGCAGAAGGATGTAAAAAAGGTGACAATTTTTTTTTGGATATCCCAGTAAAGCTTATATGTATGAATAGACAGGATACAAATCACAGCTATCGGCTAAAAGTGAGAATAAAGAATACAATACAGAAGCGAAAGAAAAGGTGAAATGCTGGGAATTCACAGCTGCTTTTCTCTGAGTTACATTTAATTATAAAAGCAATCAAGAGATACTTCATAAACCATCCTTTCAATGGGCTTACTGGACACTCACCTAAACAGACTCCTCAAAATCTGACAGTGGAAGCTAATTTGCCACTCAAAAGAATTTCTACTTTTTTTTTTTTTTGCCTCAATTATGTTCATGATAGTTTAAAAGAGCCAGAGGCAGGAAACTGTTTGGACATTTAGGCCACTTCTTGGGTAACAACACTGTTCCATAAAACCTTATATGGCTTTTTTTCTGCCCTACTTTTGAATACTCCATGCCTTTTGGGAAATATTTCACAACATAAACCAGTTGGCACAGAATCATAGAATCATTAGGGTCCAAAAAGACCTTCAAGATCCAGTCCAACCTTTAGCTGAATATCACCTTGCTCTCTAAAACATATCACAAAGTACCACATCCACTCCTTTTATGAACATTTCCAGGGATGGTGACTCCACCACTTCCTTGGGCAGCCTATTCCAATGCCCGACTGCTCTTTTCCGTAAAGAAATTTTCCCTTCTATCCAACCTGAACCTACCCTGCTGCAACTTGGGGCCATTTCCCCTTGTCCTATCAGCAGTTGCTTGGGAGAACAGGCTGACCCCCATCTTGACACAACCACCTTTCAGGAAATTGTAGAGGGCAATAAATTCATCAAAACCATTTATTTTTCTTAATTTTTGTGTGGGTTGAATCTTTTCTGCCTTTCATGTCTCCATTTGCAGCTGTTCAGTTGTATTTGATGGTTCTTCCCTCTGTTTGATGCTATTCCTATCCCATTATTTTCAGTGTGTGGTTAGCCATGCTGAAAATAAGTAGCAGTTTTCATTGTAAATAGCTGTGTAGTGGAGGTAAATATTGAGAGAATTACTTGGTGTGAGTTGCAGAAAAATTCAGGCTAATAATGACACACATCCACAACCATCTCTTGAGCAGACGCAGCTTCAGAGCAGGTTTTGAAATCAAAACATACGGGATAGCAGGAATAAACCAAACAGAAACATATCAAACTCCTCAGACTGATGTCCTTAAATTTGTCTCTGATCCTGATAAGAATAAGCCATCACTAGCAATAATTAAAATTTAGCTCTAAGGTTGATAGGGAGCCAGAAAAAACCAAATTATTTACACAGATTTGTTATGTTTATCTGTTGTTTTTATGATGTGATGAGCTTGTTTGAAACAAAGAATCTGTAAAAAGCTTGAAAACAGACAGTTTAAGTAGATATTTATTTGACATTCTTATCCCGCAGAGCCTCCTACTAGAAATGCAATCTAATTCATTAAAGTTCTGAACCACGGAAGCATAAAATGTTGTTGGAATAAAATCCCATCATACTTACCAGTGTTTGTGAATGACTAATGCTGTTAGGAATACTTCCTGTCATTATCTGCTAGTGAAGGAGACTGAGTGAGATTTCTTCAGATAAAGTATTAAGCCTCTCTACACAGACTACAGGTCTGATGCAGTGAGAGGTATTAAAGAAAAACAGAGCTGAGATTACATTCCACGGAGTGCCATTTTTTACTGTTGTCACTATTTAAAGTATCATAATGGCTTTAGTGACAGTTTCTTAAACTCCTGTATATAGAACATTTCATCTTCTCATATAAAAGCCTTTATACTCTGAAATATTTGGTTTGAAGAAGCTTATTTGTCCATTGTGTTTACAAATGGTTTAGTCCAATAACATTTAGCGTCTTCACTGCCCTCATTAAATTTGTTTCAGTTAATTTAAATATTTCAGTGCAGCTTAAAACCGTGTTGAATTTAACTGTAATTTCTTGTCTGACACATCAATTTTGATGAAGCTGATCAGTTTTTGAAAAGAAGATCATCTGAAAAACCAGAGAAACAGCTTGATTCTCTCTTCAGTCTGAGTACTGCTAATGGACTAATGACCACCAAATCAATAGAATGTTATTTTAATAATTATTATCATTAATTTTCTTATAAAGAGAATTACCAGACTCTCCACAGCTTTGTGGAGACTTGGATGATGCCTAATGGGACATGAAGGGAAAATAGACCCAGTAACTTCGCATATATCCCTTAGGCTAGGAATGTCTTACTCAGTTACTATAAATAGTTATTTTTTATTGGTCAGAATTTAATTCTAACCAAATATGTCATATTTCAGAAAAGAGATAAACATCTTGATTTCATGTTTTCTTATCACTGAATATATTATAATATTTTTTAGTATATCCTGGCTCCTTATTTATGGCAAAATTCTATCTACAATAAAATATTTCTTTCCTAAGGACCTACAGTTTAGATATTGTTTATTGTTCTCAAAACCAGGACTTGTGTCCTCAGCTGTTAAAACCACTCTCTTATAAACTTTTGTAACAGTTCAATGAGTTTCATTCTTTAGCCCCTGAGGCAATTTACTTCTTTGTGAATTTAGAATTTAAAAATGTGCTGAATTTTTTCTACTGGGTATGTTTTCAATAAATTTTCAAGTGCTTAATTTAAGCTAAGAGATCAGGAGTTCTCTTCCTAGTAGCTGGTACAGTGCTGTGTTTTGGATTTAGAATAATGATAACATACTCATGTTTCTACATCTTTTTGCTAAGATGTAGTGAAGGACTCTTCAGCTCCTCACTGTGTGCCACCAGCAAGGATGTTGGGAGGCCACGAGGAGTTGAAAGGTGACATAGCCAGGACAGCTGACCCCAACACCCCCAAGTGATATTCCATACTATATGATGTCACGCTCAACATATAAACTGTAGGGAAAGCTGGATAGGTGTAGCTGCTCAGGAACTGGCTGAGCATCAGTCGTCATGTTGTGAGCAACTACATGTTGCATCACTTGTTTTATTTCTCCTTCTTCTTCCTTATCTTCTTCCTTCTCTTCCTCTTCTTGTACCTTCATTTTCTATTAAACTGTCTTTATCTCAACCCATATATTTTACCTTTTTTTTTTCTGTTTCTGTTCCCCATCCCACTGTGGGGTGAGTGAGTGAATGACTGTGTGGTGTTAAGCTGTGTGTTGGACTAAACCACAAGAACAAGACCATAAAACTCTTAACTGTATTTAATATCTTTGTGTTCAATTTGCCTGATAAAAGCTAGAGAGTAGAAATCGGTTCAAGATATTTGACTTGCACCACCTGTTGTGTGATTTTAGGAAACTAGCCAATTGTAATGATAATATCTCATAGAAATATAAGAAATTCAATTTTGTGTAGTTTTATAATAGCTTATAAAATTCCAGCTTATATATCATAAAGGCATCTACAGAAAATATAAGACTACGAAAACATGAATTTCTGCACTAATACTCGCTCTGAGATGCTCTTCTAGAGTAAATCTGTGTCATCACAGAGGACTTGAGAAGCTCCACTGATGTGTTGGAGGTGACTCCAATGACCTGAGGCATCTGATTTACTGACACCCTCCTCTGACTCCTACCCTGCTGCATAGAGCAACTGAGACAAATCTTTTTGCTTTCTCTTTCCCCCAGGCCCCAACTGCTGTTAAGGCTGGCATGAAAATATTTCTGACAGATTGGTAAGTCCTTTTGTTTTTAGTTATGATAGTTTAATATTTTCTACTTGTTTTGTCTGAATATTGGTTTTTCTAGGATTGTTTTTTTAAGACCATCATAACACGCAGTTTAATTCGAGCATTGATTTGATTCATTGTAATACAGGCAGAACTTCCAATTAAGGTTTCAATAGCAAGTCTTTGCCATTACAAATGGGCGTTCATATTGAAGGAAAGTGATTTAACTTTTACCACTTTCTTTTGCAACATAACTTGGTTTTAAGTCAATTGAACAAGTCTCTGAACACGTTGGAGATGAGGCAACAACCTCTCTCAGTAGTGCAGTTCATCCATCATTCCTAAAAATCCAACGCTGTGGTGTCAGAAATATATGTGATTTCAATGGTATGGTACATACACAGAATTTCAAATCTGATGTGCTTTAGAGAAGTTGTCAAGGTATCAGGGTGTTTTTCAGGATCAGGTTCTCTTCCATCCCAGTCAAAGGAAAGCCTTCTATCAACTTCTGTGGTGGCTGGGTCACTCAGTTTTAAAGTTGACACAAAAAAGTTCCTGAGTGTTAACACAGTAATTTATTATACTCAAACTATTCATATTATCTCCAATAAAAATTTTTCAACTGGAGTTAGCACTGAGGGATTTAGCCATTTATCTCCATATGGTTTTTACTGTTTTGTTGCATGCCGATGTAATGAAAAATAAAGAACATAAATTGATATTTTATTATTTGACAGAAACAACTTTTAAAACACTTAGCTAATAGCATATCTAATAATAAATGAGAACCCACAAATATATGAACCTAGTTATTTCTGCAAGTTAATATGGAGTACAGTATGTTACCATTCCATGGTACAAAACTAGTTATTTTAAGTTGCTCTTGTGCCTATAACTTGAGGTATCCGTCATTTGAGGCATTAACTATAAGAATTAAACATGCTTTATAAGAAGAAACCATTAAATCAGCTTGCCTATGGATACTTGATAAAAATATTTGCAGCAAATAGCATTATATGACTTTGCTGTGAAAAATGTACTCACTAGTAAATGGATGTTATAGAAATGAAACAGACGCAACGTGTTTTACAAAAAACCTTGGATCTAGTTCTGTGAAATTGCCACAACTGGGGAGCATTTTTATTTGAAACTTTTATTGGTTTTTTGACCATTTTAGAGCTCTTTTAGTAGTGAAATGATTGGTGAAGCAACACAACCAAATCAGTGGAATAAAATTATATACACATTAAAAAACAAACTAAGGTGAAAAGGAAAGTAACACAGAAGTTTCTACTAATGCACACAGAAATGCCATCAGGAAGATGTTAATTTTATATTTTTTTTTCCATTAAGTTTTGTATCTCTGCAAAAGAAGACTGCAATCTTACACTCATCTTGAGGAAAGATTATGTTTATATGAAAATGTTGAAGGATAAAAGGAATGGGTCCTCCTCATGTATTTTTATGTATTGTCTTTCTGTTTTTCTAAAAGCAATCATTATGGTTGAATTCAATTCACATAGTTGAATTGAATTTTTTTTCTTACCCTGTGTACAGATCTAGACCTGGCAAGCATTTTCCCTTGTGGCAGTCCCAGGTTAGCAGAATACTATTTTCTATGCTGAGGAGGCAGCTGTAGGAAATGTCACAGTTCATTTTGGGGAAATCACACCACTGACCAGAAATCAAATCAAGCAGCGAATAATACAGTGTTATTGGCTTGTTCTCTGCCTCTCCAGACTACACTGTGTTCACCTTCACTTTATAGGAAGGTACTGGGTCTCAGTGCAGCTGTGGTACCTGTGTATGAGGAAGCTGGAAAACAACTTACAAAAGACTTTAGGAAGGAACAGAAAATCTTGCCAGAATAAGAACCAGAATAAGAAAGTTCCTTTGAAAAAAGCGATCTTTATGTAAGAACATTATGCCTTAATCTTTTTGAACAACTTTTAGGACCTGATTAAAAAGGTGTCTAAAACTAGATGTCACATATCATCACCCCTAACATTGTTTTCATCCAGCATAATTTAGAGAAATCTGTGGCAGAGCTTCATCCCAGTTCTACAACCTCTCCTTGCTGAACTAGATTTTATGATTCATCTGTGTAACTAAACTAGAAAGGGCCTCGACAGTGTCATATACTTTGTCATGTATTGTGTGCTTCCAACAAATGTCCACCAGGGTCTGAAGAATATCATAAACCACAGGCTACTCTGATCTGGGAGCATGGTTTAAATTATCCTATTTTACCACAGAAAACAATTCAGTTGCTTGGAGAAGTGTGCTGTGCAGTTTCGGCTCAGTAGCGACAAGTGGCCGTTGACCCATTGCTTTAACTGATGGAGACGTACCCATAGGTATGGACTTAGATAGAGGGTCAGAGCCTGATTCTAGCCCTAGCTGTGTCAAACATTTCTGTTATAGCTCTGCTCAAATAGTTTTAATGGTATAATTTTGGTGAATAACATTGTAGGGCTCTGCCAATAGTTTTGTTGTAACTAGGTAACCATTTCAGATTTTATCAAATTAATTTTTGTAGCGTTGCTTCATACTAATGCTCATGTCAGTTCTTGAAGCAGAAAAAGGCTATTCCATATGATAAGTTAAGCCTGGATTCATTTCAACTAACATGGAAATCCTAAGTGAGGAGTAAGCTCTTTTCATACCTAGTTTTAGCTACTTAGCTTAGCCTAGTGAAAAAAACATCTCCAGAGGACAATTTGTTCTGCCTCTGACATGAACTAATCATGAGTTGTCCCTCCCTCTTCACTGGCTGTTAGATAAATAGGATTATTCTGAACACTTCAACTAGACCTGCTCCTCAACCCGACGTGGTGATCTGCTGTTTTTAAGCACGTCAGTATATTCATAAACACTTTCCGTTTCTCAGTTTCTATTCGAACATTATCAGCTTTGTACACATTTTTAAGGTATTTGTAAGTTCATGTTGGAACAGAAACTTTCGTATTGTCCCAAAATGGACTGACTTTCAAGAATTATATTTATTTCCTCGTTTTGTGTAAAGGGTCAGTGACTGTGTTTTCTTCAGATGACTTATTATCTGAAAAGCAATTTTTCACACCATACTATAGTAATTCATCATATGCAATGTAAAGAAAAAAATGAAAGTTTTTGAAACATCACTGATAGAATTTCAGCGTAAAATATTAGAAAGTATTTGCATATCAAGAAAACACTAAAATTTGCAACAGCTTTTACTGGGAGACTTTAGGACTTTTATAGCCTTCTGTGATATTATTCATAAAGAGAATTACTTTTGCCATCATGATGAGTCCTAGTTTTCCTGTATTAACCCTGGGCCAGCCAAATCCAGTATTCTGTCTGTTTTTAAATTGTTTTATCCACTAAAGTATTTTCTTCATCTCCATCTTTCATTAACATTTGCCAATCTTTTGTTAAATTTCTGTCCCTTTGGTGAAAGACTTGAGTAGTTATCATTGCTAACAATTGAAAATAATAACGTTTTAATGTAGATAATTCCCAAATGAGTAAACAGGAACTCAGCCAATTAAAAAAAATCAGGTGGGCAGAAACTTCTGTAGACCCCCTGTTCCAAAGCAGTACTTAGTTCCGACTATCTTCGAGGACAGGTTTGGTTGCTCAATACTTTGTTTAGGTGAGTTTTGTTTATCTCCAGGGATGGAGACACTACAACCAACCTGGGCAACCTTTTCCAGTGTTTCATCACTCTCATTATGCACTATTTTTTCCTCATAGTTAATTGAAATATCTGTGGTTCACCTTGTCGATATTGCCTCTTCCTCTTCCACTGTACGTCTTTAGGTAGTATCTGACTCCACTCTCTTTATGAACACAGCGAATTCTACTCCCATTCTCTGTAACATAGATACCAAAATAGTTATCACAACCAGCTGTGATACGCTTTTGCAAGGAAAATGTGCTATTTCTTAAAATAAGATATACATGCAGAGATTTTGTTTAAAAATGGAGTGAGGTGATTTTCTGATACATCTGCAAGCAGCTGTGAACAGGAGTTACAGGTGATAAAAACTAGACGAGGGATGATAATCATACATTATTTTAACCTGACAAAAAATGCAACATTAAAGAATTATCAAGTCAATATTACAAAACACAACTTTCTGATTCTCAAGATGACTTTATAAAGCAGTTGTTGACCCTACACAGTGCATTCAGGAAGGAAAATATAATAAATCTGTAAGCAAATCAGAAAAGACAGGTTCAGTGCTGTGTGTGCATTTGTAAATCTGTTAGTGGTGGAAATAGATTTGACATCCTGCTGCTTTGTTACATCCACAAACAACAGAGGAAAAAGAGTAGCTGTTCGGAGTGTCTAACCTAAAAAGTGTGGCTGATGAATGCTGAGTCTTACCCATGAAAAGCAGCAGCGAATGAGTCTATTGATCAATATATGTGAAATAGTGTTTACAGTGCAGAGTGGAATAATATATTTTGTAAAAGAGAAAATACCAGCTTTATCTGGTGCACTTATTGCACTAATTTTAAAGAAGCAAGGATAGTTGATGTGTAGATTCAAGCTGCATTTGGATAATACGATGGTCTCCCAAAACTTCCCAGCCATTTTTGGGGCAGAACTCTTTGAGATAGTGTCTCTGTCCCAGCTGCTAGGACTGAAGTCATAATAAGATCCCAAGATAGGTCCTTTGCACCTCAGTTTGACATGGTAGATGAATATGACATTTGAGGCAAATGCTCCAGAAATCTAAATTGTGATTTCTCTGCCTCTCTCCAGCTAACTTGAAAAAATCTGGATTTTGAAAGATAACTCTGATCTTTCTAACTATTGTGACATCAGAAAAGTTCTCTGGCTGAATATCAGTCTGAGTGATTAAGATTTGTCCAGAATCCATTGTCATTTGAAAAAAGTTAAGTGCAAAGTGTGTTTTTAAAATGCCTTTCTTTTCTGTAAATAACTCAAAATGTAAATACAAATAATGTTTATGAAATTAGGATCGAGTCCAGTAACATTGTATTAAAAAGCTAAGTAAACTCTCCTGTTTGCTATATACATGTTTAATTTGAAATGGGAATTTAAGATGATGAGAAGACGTTTCAGAGAACATTGAAATTCAAGCTGCAGTTCTGTATTCAGAACTCTACACGTATACTGAGATTCAGAAAAACTGCACAGTATTTGTCTAATCTCGTCTGAAGTTGATCAATATATCCGAATTGCCAAGATAAGACAACCCTTTGAAAGAAAGGTATTCTCATGCTTGGAAATCCTGGTTGGTCCTTGGGGTGTTTTTTTGTGGTGAGAAGTTTTTGTATGGAAGTTTATATTTTCCTTTTTTTCCCCCCCTCAGCAGATTGCTTAGGAAACCTAAATTAGGAGTCTAGAATATTGTATTACAGACATTCTACTTGAATGTAGGGTCTTAGTATCTCATTAAGTAATAAGTTCTCCAGAGGAGACAACCAGTGAGAACTCAAAGACAAAATTACTTTCCTGAGATTAATAGGATAGAGACTGGAAGATGCTCAAAACTCCCGAGTCCTAGTCCCAGCTGCTGCTGCCTTTCAAGCGGCTTCACTTTCAGTTGCACAACCAGGACTCTTCATGACTTCTGCCTTTAATACATCAGGGAAAGACTTGTAAAACAGGCAACAGAGTTAGGAACAACCATGACCTTAAAAGTAAACAATTTATTATGGATGGCTTTTGGATATCCAGCGGGAGGTAGGCTTCCACACAACAAGATTTTAAATAAAATTTAAAATCACCCGGAAGTCACCATTATTCATACACTGTTAATGAGTATAATTTATGGTAAGGCACAATGACACAGCACGAGGGATGTTGCCTAAGGCAGCAACAAGCCTTGAGAAGCTCAAGTAACAAGGTAATTGTGGTGCAGCTCATAAAGTGTTTGTGACAACAAATCCTAATCTGCTATGATTGTCTTGTGTTATGAAAGAACAAAGCTACATTGAAATGATAGACCCACAAGCCATTTTGATTATAAGGTTTGTGTGGGTTTTTTTCCACAATATTCTGCCTGTGACTTCTTTCATGCCTGATTAAAGGAGCCATGAGAACATATTCCCAGTAATAATCAGTCATATTTTATCTGAGCTTAAAATTTTTTGGTACCTGATGTCACACCTCTTACATGGAAATAAAGCTAGGAAAGAGGTTTCTTTCCTGGTGGCTTATTTTTAGTCTTCCCTTGTGGTCTTTCTCCACCCTGTGTGTTTTGATTTAGAACAGATCTGCGAATAATATCCATGATTTAAAAGTAACCTAGAAATCCTGGTCCATTGGTAGCCATGCACAAAAGGACCTATAATTGCAAAGCCCAGAATGAGCGCAGCTCACCATCTAGGGACATAAAATCCCTCATAAACTATAGAAAATTTGCTAGTAGCTGGAGAAAAACATACCATACTCTAATCCATTTTTAGGAACTCCAGATAGAGGTAGCCACACTACTTCATGGCCAAACCTGAATTCAAAACAAGGTTGCTTAGAAAGAATTTTGAAAGTCCCTGAGGAGGGACACAGGTGCAAAAGCCTTGCTGAAGACAAAGACGACAGCCAGTGCTCTCTCCTCAGGCAGAGATCCAGACATTTTTGTCATAGAAGGCAATCACTGGATCAACTCTGAGTTATCTTTCACAAATCTATGCTGACGGCTCCCAGTCACCTCCTCCTTCACATTCACTGAAACGTGTTCCAGGACTGACCTCCATGGCTTTTCCAGGGACTGGGGTGAGGCTGACCACTTTGTGGTTCCTTGCATTGTCTTTTCAATCTCTCTTGAGCCTGGATGCAGCATTTGCCTTTGACTTTTTTGTAGAAAAAAGTAGAATCATAGAATTAAGTTTGGAAAAGAACTTTAAGATCATCAAGTCCAACCATCAAATTAGTACCACCAAAATGTTCACCATTAAACCATGTCCTCCATATCCACACTTTTTTTGAATCTTTCCAGGAATGGATTTGCTACCACTTCCCTGGGCAATCTGTTCCAATTCTTTACAACCTTGTCTCTGAAAAAAATTTTTCTCATATCTATGAATGACATCTTCTGTCTCTGCTTTCACAGGACAGCAAACCTTCTGTCTTAAGTTAACTTGGTTAAATCATATTTTAATTCTCTCACTCCCCAAAACTACTCTACTGAGGTAAAATAGCTCAAATTTTAATTTTCCAACTTCCAAGAATGTTTTTGTTCCACATTTTTCAAGCAGAACTTCCCCCAAATATGTTTTATTGTTAATCGGCTTCCACACAATGGCCATGTCACCCTTCAATGTTCTCTTTAGTGAATTCAATAAAGCTACTAAGCTTGAAAGAAAAGGCAAGAAGTTTGAACTTGATTTTTAAATGGCTATTTTGATGCTCTTTAGCCTATTTCCAAAAACTTTCAATATGTATAATTTGTAAAATTATTTAAATTTCTTCTTTAACTATGATGACTTCGCTAGGATGGTATGAAAAGCATCCGAGATTATAATTTGTATTAATTGTTTTTAATCAAGAATTTATACAGACATAAGACAAAAACTGTATCAATTTCACTCTCACATGATACATTTTAGGTGATGAAGCATTTTCTCTATGGTTTTGTATTTTTGTATTCTTAATACCATATATTTATATCTAGAAAATCGGTAAGGGTCCCAGTAGCGATAAGAGGCATAAAATACCTAGATGGAATAATGACCTCCTACTGACAAAGACCTCTTTGTCTAAATAGGAAAACCAGACAAAATTTGGGGGTGGGGGGAGGGGGGGGGGAATATCCATTTCCATCTTCATTTTCAGCTGGGGACAAAAGAACCCACCACTACCCAGAGTGACAATAATTAATATGCCTAAGATCACAGAGGTAGTATCTCAAAATCCCCTTGCTAATGTCTTTGTGCAAAACCAATCTGTTCCTTTCGCTGAAATCACAGTCAGAAACTAAAAAATAATCTGTGTGCATTCAGAGGTACTTTAATGCAAAAGGGAAAAAAAACCAACTCAGTCAGTTCTTATCCTGTGTATTTGTAACACTTTAAACAGACCCATATTGAAAATAGAAAAGCTGCCTACTTGCAGATAAAGGATTCATTACTGGGATTAAAATCGAAAAATCTCTTCAATGGTCATTTGCATCCTTCTCAGTCAAATTAGTGATTTAAAGGATCTTACTGGAAGAAAATTTAATGCAAGATTTTTATCAGAGGTAAAAGGCAGCACTTTAGCAAGTAACAAATCCAGACTGGTAACAGAGGACTGATGTATCACATATTACTGTTACATGGTGAAGGGATTTATAATAACAATAATACTATAATTCAAGAAGACAAACATAAACTATGAATAACAAACACATTATTTTCCAATGAGTTGGGAACATGGAAAGGGTTATTCAATAGACAAGAGCAAAATACAGCATCTCAATATAGAGGATTTGAGGGCAGAACCTCACAGGCAGAAATGTTTGATTGTAAGGAAACAAAAACCAGGAGGATCATGATAATTTCTTTTTGATAAAACAGTAAAAACTGTTCATTTGTTAAAGAGATTAGAAGAACAATTTTACATTGCTAAAAAATGTTTGTGGGAAAATTTTAAAAATCTCTACGATAACTGGCTCTGATAATTGAGTGTATATTTTCTTTTCAGTCAAGCATATTTAATGCTACTCCATAGCTCTTGCAAGAGAAAATGAGCATGTGGTTTCTCTTAGAAGCTCATGGGAGCTTTGTCAGGGACTCATCTCAGCAGAAGATTAAACCCATTTGCTATAATACTTAAATTATCATGGATTATTACTTAGTCGTTCATTGTGCTTATGCTAGATTAAAAACAAAATCAGTACCCTTTCCTCTTAACAACTTCCTCTATATAAAAAACCAAGTTATATGATGTTGCCAGAAATATGAGGTGGAAATCCAGTGCCCAGTGAAGCTGATAGAACCTGTTGACTGTCATGGTGCTCAGATCTCATTGTGAACAGTTCCAGTGGCTACATGTAACAAAAAGCCTGGTTGCAGACAGATATTACATGTCTCACTAATTACTTAAAATGAAATACACAAGTAGATTTGTGTTTCATGTTGTACTTCCATTGCACAAGATGAGTGGTGATGAACTGCTGCAAAAGGCTGCTGGGAAAGACTAATGCTCTTTGAAGCATCTGTGAAATTGGAGTTGACTTTGACCACTACATTTCTGTAAGAAGACAGAAACAAACAGAAACCTAAGAAACTTTGGTGGAGAGATCTTTGAGACCAAGACTGTGTTATAGCATTCCAAGAAAACAGTAGTATGTAATATTTCAACTAAATGCAAAGAAGGCTGTGACAATATGTCATAGCATATCTTGTGTGTCGATTGTTTTCTCCTTTGGGAAGTAGAGCAAAAAAGGATGTGTTTTGTGTGCCATCTGTTTAATGTGATCCTATGCTTGTTCATATATCAACCATATATCCAGTCCATGTATATGCCAGGAGAGATCACTCTTTTCCAATGTTTTTTGACTGTGTTTTAAAAAGAAATCTACCCAGCCTTCCTTTAGCAAAGAAGTTTCTTGAAATAAACAACATATCTCCAGATTTTATGCCCATTTATTGGGCCCCTGTACTCGTGCCTCTAAATACGTATCAGTAAGGCAATCTTCTTCCACTGGAATGTGTTTCACCTTGCTAAACTAACAACTGAAATGTGATTAATCACTTTTCCCTCGGGGTCATTTATTATGAATGGCTCATGTAGTTACTACATAGAGCATCCTTCTAGGGTGCTGTGATAAAGTGAAGGCTTTTACAAATTGGATTCTTGCTTGGCTGGTGCCTACTCCTATTACCTCTGTGAAACCACGTGGCTGAACCTTGCAGAAAAATATTTTAAGAAACCGTTCTAATGTCTCAAAAAAATCCCTAGTAATAACCAAAACCCACCAAAAAAACCCCCAAAAATTCCCAAAAACAAAAACACAAAACAAATACAAAATACAAAAACCAACCAAACAAAACAAAGCAAAACAAAAAAAGCCCATAAAAATCCCAAACAAACCAATCAACCAACCAACCAACCAAAAAAAAACCGAAAAAAACCTCCCAAAAACCCCAAACCAAACAAAAAAAACCCCAAAAACAAAACAAAAAACTCCCCAAAAAACCCACTCCAAAATCCTCAGCAACCAAAAGTTTCTATACTATCAACCAGTTGCAAAACAACCTCCCTATCCACTGAAGTTTACATTTGCAAAATATAAGATGATAAAAACAAAAAATTGATGCAATGTAGTCTCTGTCAAAGTTTTGGTTTTTTGGAGTGCTGTTTAAAAACATTTTCTAATATAGAACTCTTTAATGTGAAGCATGATCGTCAAAGGAAAATATCTTCTTTTATGGGCAAACAAGAAGATGAAATTACACTTCTGTCCCTAAGACATCAGAATAGACACGAAACATGAATGCCTGAAAAACCACTCTATTTTTACCAAGTTCAAATTTCATTCAACTTCTAAGAAGTTGTCGTTGCATCTGATGGATGTGATGTGTCCATTGTGATAAGACAAATCTTGAGAATCAGTACATTAAACAACTGTATTTTTCTGTATATTTTTCTCTTGCAACCCCTTTTCACCTTTGAATCACTATCTTCTCAAATTTTATTTTTGTTGTTGGAATAAATTTTCTCAGTCATAAAACCCCTGTGTGTTTTATTCAAATGTGATGAAGGAGACTTCCATGGAACCAACTGGGAGTAGTGCACCAAAGTGGACTGCAGCAAACTGTTAAAATGAAAACTTTTGGGAGAGTTTTTTCTAAATAGTCTCTCCATGGTCACATTGCTGTTAACTGTTTGAAATGTTTCCTCAAGATATCACAGTCTTTGTTTTTGAGGCAGTTGCTAAAACACAAATTCCAGGGCCTGTGGCCTTCATTCTGAAGTAAATCAGTTTTCGAACAAGTGTAACAAAAATAAAATCAATGTTGGGGGAAAAAAGTGTGAAAAATATTAAAACTATGCCTCTAAAAACCACTTATATTTGTAATCCCCTAAAAAAAACCTGTTCACATGAACAAATTAGTTTCTCCAGCTGTTTTAACTGTAAATCTGAAATGTTGTATTGTATTAACTGGAGTAAATTAAGAGCATAATGCATGTCCTGTTTGTCATGACCTTATGTTGGCTCCATTTACATTTCTTAAAAAGTCCTTATAACAGCACTTAAAGCTCTTTAGTAATAGCAAACAGAAACATTCATGCCCCTAATGTTGTTAAAATAGAGCAAAAGTAGATGGCAAATATCACATCACATCATATTATGTATTTAAAAATCTGATTTAATCCCTTCCTTTGAAATGGAATGTCCTTTTACAGTGGATTCTCAGGCATGCTCAACTGAAGGAACTTTAAATAATTCTGTGGAGCTGACTTGCTGTGAGCAGCAGTGGTGCAAATGTAGGCTTATGTTGAATTAGCACAAAGACGAAGCCAGTCTGTGCAGAGCAGTGGTACCTCTAATAATTACTCGATGTAACAGCAAATAAGTACACTCTAAAAGTATTTTTAGTGAAACTCAGAAATATGTAAAAAGTTTACGCTGCATGAGAATAAGAAGGATTAAAAATATCCCACTGATTTCAGATCCCAGTAGAAGTCTAAAATAGATGAGGCTTCCCCTCAACACAGATTTTCATTTTTTCCCAAGAACCCACATCAAACACATTGAAGAATGCAGGCTTCCAAGACCCTACATGAACTTATGTAGGTTAGTTAGGGTTGCTTTGCAATGCAAAATCAAACTTCCCCCTGGGTATTTGGCATCTTTTCTTGCAAAAAGGATCTTTTCAGTCAGAAATCTCTAAATAAATCACTGTCCCTTGAAAATTCTTCTGTATGAATATCTTTGTTGTTAGTTTACCACCCCTGCTTTTATAGCCTGGTAACATCAGTATTTCTGCAAAAAAGTGATAGGTGCAAAATGAATGTTTTTTCTCTGATTTTTTATAATTCCTTGGGGTAGGTATTGGAACATGTCATTTATGAAAATATGTCATTAGTGAAAAAACGAACCTGTGCCGAGAAGTGAATGCAGTGTCCACATGTGGTGTCACAAGTACGAATTCTAGGGTGATAATTCCTTCCCTGGATCTTCTGGATCTGCTCCTGCTCTTGAAACCCAGGATGCTGCTGCTCTTTGCTGGCTCATGCCCCAAGACTTTTCTGTAGAATTCTTATATAGTCAATCCTCAAACACTAATATTTGGGAATGAGGGGTTTTCAGCTCTGCCACATGCAGGACTTTGCATTTGTCAAGGTCATATGGGACTGGTCAAAGCTCTTCTGTAAGTAGTAAAGTTTTTCCTTTATTGACTTAAATTTGTATTTTTCCATAGTTAAACCTGTGAAAGCAGAACGTATAGTGCAGCTTTATCTCATTGTTCCTAATTATTAGGTTTTTAAGTAGAAGACATGGGAAGCAAGAAAATGTAGAGCAAAATAAACAATGTTTCATAGCAGAAAGGAATGAAAATATTAGAGGAGAAATAAAGAAGTAATACAATAGACTCTTGTGAGAAGATTCTTGGAGTGTCAAATTTCTGAAAATCAACACAAATATACGAGGATTATTCATTGTTTATTTCATTGTTGCAATATTGCCCAGGATCTTTTTAGAATTATGTTTATTTAATTCTTGGGAAAGGAAACCTGAGTAGCCGGGAGAATTTTTATTTAATAGAAGGTCATGTTTTATAAGACATATTCCAAAGATACCATATTTTATGCAATAATAGATAAATTTTATCAACTGCTTGGGTGAGCTGTATTAAAAAATCACTCATCCTGCATTAAGCACCACAGGTTCCATCAAGGTGTCCCTCAGGCATGTCTTTAGTGCCTAGAGTATGGAACCATAAAAACAATTAAACCTAAAAACTGAGCATAACAAAAATCAAGAAACTAGCTGGACTACTCTAGACTTCCTTTTAATAACATTCTATGTATATCGTACATTCAGAGTAAGAAAAGGCCTCATGCACAAATAATCAATATTTGGCTACATGGATGTGACTGGGAAAATTTCAGTTGCCCGTTTTGATGAAGTCCATTAGTCATTTTTATTGTGTTTCTGCAAGCACACATGGAAATAAGGCAAGTTTTCTGAAACACTTATAGAAACCTCACACAAAAGTTCAAATACAGTTGATGCAAGCAGAACTGTAAGTAAAAGTCAGAAAATGTATTTAAGGAAAGATCTTTTCTCAAAGCCAAGTGCTTTCAGAAATTAGACTCTTTTGTTTAACTTTGGTCAGCCTGTATTCTTTTTTTTTCCTCCTTAGTCACCCAGCAGGAATTCCTTTAGATTCCATTTTTCATCATCTGTGCAAACACCACAGAATGTGATACTTGAACACCTCCTCATTCCTGGAAGTGTTCAAGGCCAGGTTGGACAGCTCTTTGAGCAACTTGGAATAGTGGAAGGAATCCCTGCCCATGCCAGGGGCGTTGGGACTGGCTTAGATTTAAGATTCCTTCCGACTCAAACCATTCAATGGTTCTGTGATTCTCTGATCAGATATATTAGACAGCTTGCATGAAGAAAAAATGGGGCAAAACAAACGATCTGGACAACAATGTGCCAGCTAATTCAGAGACTGGCCCCTTCGCTTTCATTTGATGCTTTCATATAAATTCCTGACTTCACATCCTTTTCCTCTCCTGTTAGACAACCAACTTGATCTCCCTCTGATTCAATTCTCCATTTGTAAAATGAGTATAATAATATTTCTCTATCTCTACAGGGTCTTGTGCAGCTAAATACAATCTTACAAGGCATTTTCAGATACTGTATCAGCAATGAATAATACAAACAGGAGTGTGATGGAGACTGCTTCATCTTAAGAGTTTAAGTGTGCACCTATTTTCTTGAGTTTTCCTATGGACATGTGGCTTCCTTTGATATGAGCATAAAACCTCTGATAACACTCAAAGGATTTAGGAGCATTCAGTAGGGGAATAATACAATGATAGACAAAAAAAGGGCTGCAGCTACCTCCCCATGAAACCTTCTGTGTACACGGCAGTAGTTTGCTTTTTACTTTGCCTCCAATGGAGCGTCACAAATTATTTCCTCACCTTCTGATAAGATGAAAAAATATTCCTTTGGAATTAGCTGGAGCCTAATTCACTGCTGAATTCTTTATACTATACACGGACTTCCACTAGGAGATTTTTATTCAGCTGATGATTGCCTGTATCTTGTCTTCATTCTCAGGGATAAAAAGATCTGAAGTTTTTCTGAACACTTTGCTGTTGCCAAGGTGATAAAACACCAGCTCAGAGATTAATGATTTGTCTCTTGGTGCATGTGTCTGACAGAGGGTATGAGTGTACATGCTCACAGACATGGGATTTTTAGTCAACAGACTTCACACACAATCAGTTTTACAGGAAAAAAATATTATTTTAGATGATCTTTAAGGTCACTTCCAAGCCAAACCATTCTATAATTCTGTCACGACATCTCAAAATTTTAGGTAGATTGTGGCAGATCGACCCCAGTTCTGATTGCAAGCAAGTAAACACTAACCAACTTTGGAGTTAAAGACAGCAGCACTTTCATGAAGGCAGATGATGTAACACATATTTTATGAAGATTTAAATTTAAATTTTAGGATTCTTCTGTTTCAGTGCCACAAGATGTCAGTGCAGTTTAAGCAACAGCAGAGCACTCTCAGAATGTGAACTGCAATGAAAAAGGGCAACAGAAAAGAAAGAGAATATCTACAGTTAATTATAAGACCTGTTCTCAGAGAAATACATCTACAGTGTGTACATGGCCTTTTTTTTTTGGTTTTTCACTTACTTCTGGATCATGCTCTGTATAATTACAATTATAATGAACATAAATATAAAAGCTCCAAATAGGAGCTAGTTTATATCCCTGTCTGCATTTTACTTCTCTTCTAATTCAACAGTTAATGAAAAAGCTGCATCTAAATACATTTTATTGATCAGTAGAGCAGCATTTTCTTTTCAGCACATTGTTGAATTTTGATGATATTTTCCCAAGTTTTGCTTTGACTTTGTGAAAGGAAAAGGAGGAGGAGGAAGGGGAAAAAAATCAAACCCAGCTCACTTGTAGTAATGACACAACCACCTCACTTGTAACAGGAGCTAATATGTTTCTATTGCAATGATCCCATAGAACGGGTGGTTAATCATCAAGAAAATACATTAGCTGAATGTCACCAGGAACCTGTGTACTGTGGCAAAGGAACAATGGACAACCGTTTGAGCTTTAATTCAGCAGTGAGTTCCCCTCAAAAGGCTGCTTTCCTTTTATAAAATTGGGTACGAAGTTAATAGCATGATAAATGGGTGTTTGAACATAATAAGCTTCTTTGACTACAAGGACAGAGATCTTCCTGCCTAAGTACCAGCAAATATCTCAGCCTGGGTGTTGTTTCATAATGCTTTTGAATTTTCACCAAAGCAGAGCCATCGCACACAAGGCCAAGGCAGGAGAAATCTCCCATCCAAAAATCAATGTTTGCATGATTTAATCTTTTGGGATATATCTTTTACTGATGTAAAATGGTCCTTTTGCATAATGCACAAAGCAATGAAGTCATTCACATGGCTTGGCCCATGTACATGTGAGCTTTAGTAGTGCTTAAAATGCTTGTAATGCTCTCACAGACAGTTTGGGAACTTTGTGCAGAATCCTTTTCTTTTTTGGAGATTAAGTGCTCATGTGTATGTTTCAAAGCCACCTGACAGACATCACACAGGGGCTGACACAGCTCTGAAATATGAGTATAAATCTCATCCTGAAAGAATCAACAATTTAAGAGCAGAGATGGTTTGTGTGAAACAACAGCATTTGGATGTGCGTGTTGGAAACTAAATGAGAGCCTGAACCAAAAGGGTTGATTGAAGGTGCTTTTGTCTACCCACAGCCTGTTTCTGTACTGACAATCTGCTCAGGCTTATGAGGGGTATTTTTGTGTGTTCAGGCTGATGTAGTGCTAACCCTCCGCCTGTGCCCAGGTTGATGAAGTGTAAATGCCCCCAGCTAACCTCTGAGCTACCACTGCCATCCCTGGCAAGGGGAGCACCATGAAATACCTTCCAACCAGAGCACCAATCATTGTGTCTCATCATTCCCTTAATTGGAACCGTCCCCCAGAAAAAGGTACCACTACCCTCTTGGCAAGTCAGGACTCAACTTGTATCCAATACCCCGTTCCCCTCCTGCCTCAGTATTGTATTTATAGAAAAGTAAAACCAGCATGAGGCAAGTAACTGTAGGGGAAGAAGTGAGCTCTTTCTCCACATCTCACTCAGCATCAGCAAGTCTTGCATGACAGTAACAGATGGCCTCAAAATACTACCCAGTATTTCTCTCACTCATCCATTGCCTTTTTTTTTCCCAAATAATAAGTGAAGAAGTAATTTGTTTACAGGCCACATTCTCTTTTTCTCTGCTGGGTGCTTCAGATGTCAGCATGATAGAAGAGAGGGGGGATTTGTACATTGGCCAAGGATCTGCTGCACAACCCGTTATCACTGGGGACATTTGCATGAAAACAGGGCATCCAGCAGCTGCTTTCATAGGTTCATATCTGTCCATGCAGAGAAATAGCCACAGTCTCAGCAGTAATAACCTCTTGTGTTGTAACCTGTACCTTTCTCCATCTTCAAACTAGATGGGTGTCTTTTGGGGGAAAGTTGGTTTTGGCTTGAAACACACATCACGCTGCAGAGTGCTTTTGGAGACAGAGGCAATTTTTGCTCACTAAAATAAAATCTATAGGGAAAGTACAAAACTGATCTGGGCTAGCAACATCAAGGCAGAGACTGCCTTGTCTTTTTATCTTATCAAATTTTAAGGTGAGATAGCTAAATGTAGCTAGTCAACTAACTTGATACAAACAAAAAGAATTGCACTGTGTTGTGTTGAACTTCTCTGTTTTATTAGCTTCCAGTTGTGATGACACCTGTTATTTATTCTATAAATAAGATTGAATTCTTGTCTCTGATTTGGAATTGCATGGAGCATTTAGAATTATTCATTTTTCTATGCCTGGAGCAGTAATTATGCAGATGCATACGAAGGAACCTTCTTTTAAAGGTCCCTGGTATAATATTTACAATCCTAACCTAAAAACAGCCTCTTCCCAGTAGAGAAGCCAACAACAAAAACAATGCATTTGTAAAAGAATTGTTTTCCCTCCACACTCCTTATCAGAATATCATCTTAGGAAGGATCTAACCTGTTTACATTTGGATATAGGTTTAAAATTTGCTTGATTTCAGCAGTCAGCAATAAATGTACGGTTGTTTGAATTCCATTTCTAAAATCCAGGATTTCTAAAGCCCTTCTTTTGTTCAATTCTGCTGTCAAGATTTTAACTTCTAAAAATATATCAGGAAAATGCAATGAAAGTCAGACAAATTAGTATAGTAGTGAATAACTTGGAAAACACTCCCACTCCAACATTATATAAATATGTGTAAAATTATGGCAGTTATGGGAATAAGTTTCTGCGGATAGCCTCAAAAGCTATAAAACAGACTATTTACTTCAAAACCCTGGAGAACCATCTGAGTTTTCTGATTTTGTCACATTGCTTAAATGCAGGTGAATGAACACTGTTCATTTCCAAATGAAAAACAATTTCTTATTTTAAAGTGTAGAGTTTGACAGAGGTCATATCTCTGAAAACTCTGACTGAGATTGTAAGTCTTTATTTGTCTTCATGATGCAAAATTTCTACCTTATTTGTAAGAAAACATGCAGCAGACATTTTTCCAGATGAGTTTCTTTATAAATATTTTTTCTAGTTGCAATATATCACACCATTCCTCTTTATATCCAAGTGATTTCTTCTAATTTATGTTGCATGGAACATTACTGTAGAAGGTCACTCAAGAAATTTAACTTCAAGACACCCTTCTTTGGAAATGTCTTGGACCGCTCACAATATATTATTGGTTTACTGGTTTATTTTCTTTACACTAAGTGCAATTGTCATTTATCTGCTTCAAACTCTAATTTATATGTTTCAACTTTTTGCTTCACTCTCAAAATGAGAAGTGAAAACATTTTGCAGTTATCTGCAAGGGAGACTGGGGAAAAAGCTAGCTTTACTGTACTAACACTCATGAAAATGTAGGAATAATTAGTTCCTATTTCTGTGCTACTCAACAAGCCAGAATTGGTCCTAGGTTAAATCAGTTCTTATAATAACACCAGGTTAAATTGTATCACACTGCAGAGGACTTGAAACTGCTAAAATAAGTCAACTGAGTATTTTCCCAATCCTATCACCACCATCTCTATCTGTTTATATGGATTCTTATTGGAAAGTAGAACAGCTACTGTGATCCTGAGTGTAAGAAAGGGACTTTAACTTCAGAAGGAATTATGCAGTGCTCAGGCAGCCCTGAGGATAAGAAAAGAAGAGATATTATACAGACATCTGTTTGGTCTTGAAGCAATGTATTATACATAGTTTGGTCAAACCCTCTGTGTGTGTTTGTGCCTGCACTTAAATGAGTGAAGTATTTTACAGAGGTTTATATTACATTAGTCAGCTTTTCTTTCTTATGCTTTTCGAGATGAAGGATGCTTTTTCTGACACTATGGATAATAGATCTGAGAGGAAAATCTACAGCTGGAGGAGAAACATGGATTTAGGCTTGTGCCTAGCAACATAGCAGATACGGAAGATGAGCTTTGGGATGATGATAGGTTTTGCTATTTGTACAGAAATATTTAATCTGTGTACTTTGTCTGCCTCCCCCAGTGACTAGAACACCAGTGTATAGTTCAGTGCAGGAGACACAGGCAGTAAACTACTTGGATTCACAGTGTCTAGGAAGACCAATTTCCTTCTGTAAACCATTTTGTCTTTGGCAATATATTTTAGTCCATTCTTCATCAAGTAGCCCAAAAAGTTGAAAATTGTCATACAAGTTTGATGTTCCACTTTATTTTGGTATTAGCCGAAACAAATTGCGGCTTTTCTGAAAGGGCAGACAATCCTCATAATCTTTGCTCATGCTCTAAAACACTGTGTCATGACTGAGGACCTCAAAAGCCCAGCAACTTCTGACTGAATTGTCATGAATCTCACCCATCTCATTTCAAGCCCACCAGAGAATATGAGAAATAAAACTGATCAGGCTCTTGTGAAGTGGCCAAAAGGCCACTCACACAGATTAACTACTCCTCTCCAAATTAGAATGCAGAATGTTAATTCTCCTAGTGTGCTAACATACTGAATTAGAATAACATCAGGTATATAAATCAATAATACAGTAAAAGTTTTCAAAACCAGGTAAAATATTAAGGAAGCTATACACATATATATGTATGTATGTATACACAAAAAAAAAGAGATTTGCAGAGACATGAAAGCACATTCTTCAGAAAAGTCTTCAGAGCTGTATTTTAATTGGAGTGCTTTAGTGTCTGAAAGTTAGTTGCACAGTATTTTATAGTGAGATCATATTTATTATTCTTCACAGACTCCAGAGTCATCTTGTTAATTTATAAATCAAAAAAGCAGGTTTTAACACCGGACTGTTACAAGGTTGTTTTTTTTCCCTTAGCGAATGGTTGATTTTCTTTTGTTTTTCCCAACTGGCAAGCCTGCAACCTTGGATCAGGATCTGATCAGGAGATGTTAATGAAGAGTTATTTTGATTCTGTTTTGTTTATATGCCAAAAAAAATTTTAAAAAAAATTTAGTTCTTTGGTAGTGTAGCAAAAGAAAACAAAGTAAAAAAGAGGTATATTTCTTATTCATTTTAGTATTTTTTATTCTAAAAAACCTAATCATCACAGTTGGTTAATGTTGTGTTCATACCACTAATCTTATTGCTCTTGTAGGCAAAACCAAAACAAATTATGTTTCTTAATTCAGATAGATTGTCAAAAATCTATTTTTTTAAAGCTGAGGATGGCTTAATAAACTCTCAGATGTGCTGTAACTTAGAGAAACTAATGCCGAATAACTTTAGGTTTAACCTTGTACATGGTAAAATTATCTAATGGATTTCAACAAAAGATTGATGAAAAGATTGAATTTATAGATTCAACTACCTTTCTGTTAATACATTGGTAGGGTGTATAAATTTGTAAGTGTAGATGCTAGGAATGGGTTGTTACAGATACTCTATGTGGGTCAACAGTGCATCAAGAATTCAAGATATAATTTAAAAGTATGATTATATTCAATACATTACTACTGTTTGCTGCCTTGTTTCAATAATATCTTAAGGTTCATAGCAAGATATTTTTATTTATTTAGTTGGGCAATCATAAGCTTACCCTGTGCAATTTCACTAGATAATAGGAACATGAAATTTTGTAATCTCCAGTGCAAAAATTCTGTAGAATCAGTGAAGCACTGAAAACCTCTTACATTTGCAGAATAAGAAAAAAAAATCCTTGCTCATCTGATATATTTTTTCCCTGGCTATGAATGACGGTGTTCAGATAACCTTGATTTCTTCAAGATCTCCTTCATCACCATATTACTAAATCACCAAAACAAAATTAAGAACTGCACAGACTCTGCCAGAAAGGAACCATATTGTGCTTTTTTTCAATTCAGTCATTCTTTTCCAGTTGCTTTTCCTCTCACTCTCCATTGTGTCCCTTCCCTTGTCACACAGCTAGTCTTCATTATTGTGGCATAATTTGTTCAAGTGGAGGAGGAGGAGTGTTCTGCTCCAAAGATTGCCAGGCCAAGGCTGACTCTGTTTTCCTGTGATAAGGAGTTGCGCACACTGTATTCCACCACTAAGCCATTTCTGATTCACAGTTTTGCCCTGTCTTCCATTTGTCTAGATGGTTCACAATAGAAGGAGTGAATTCTTGGTACCTCAGCCTTGGAGATTAAAACAGCCACACTGAATTGGGTTTGAATCTTTTTAATTGAGAACCAGTGGAGCATGTGTGAGATACTCTATGCTTTGCTTCTGTGTGATGTGCTGCACACTCTGCAGTTTGTGTGCTGTATTCAAAGTCAATACCCAGTACCAAAGTTCAGTTTTGCAAGTGTAATTACAAAGGTAGTTACAAAATGGCAGGGACAACTGTACTTTCAGCCATTTTGGGGCACAGCTTCCTAGGAAACCACATGCCAGAGATGACATCACTCTACCTGTTTGATTTACAGCAGGATTACATCCAGTGATAATGTCTGAGAGATTTTAAGAAAACTGAGAGTTCAACTCACTCTTTCTAAATTCTAAGTTTCTTTGCCTGAGCAAGTAAATTTTGCATCTTCTTTTCCCCTCGTCTGTTCAAAACATCTGTCAGCATTAAGCGTAGGCAAAGCACAAGTGCCTTCCCATTTAACCTCTCTACTTAATTCCAGACATTCTAAAAGGTACGACGTTTCTGAGTTTAGAGGCAATTTTTGCCCAAAATGTTAAATTTTGAAAGATTTTCTTGGTTCTTCTGAGGTTCTTTTATCTCCTTAGAAGAAGTATCCTTAAACTGATTTTAACATTCTTCAAAAGGCAACAATTTCTTAATAAATTTCTTCAGAACTGCTAAATCAAAGCATATAGACATGAATTAGAAGAGAAAGGAAGGAAGGAAGGAAGGAAGGAAGGAAGGAAGGAAGGAAGGAAGGAAGAAAGAAAGAGAAAGAAAAAGAAAGAAAGAAAGAGAAAGAAAGAAAAAGAAAGAAAGAAAGAACCCTCAAAACTCAGAGATTTCTCTTTCACTCTGGTTCTTTATGACAGTGACTGTTCACAGATGAAAAAGATTATGTGAATGATATGAAAAGTTTCTACACAAAGAGAACGTACAGATAATATGAAAGGGATTTGTCCATGTAGGAAATTAGCTCCTATCCTGAAATAAGGTTGATTAAATCCTTTGCTTCCTTTCATCTAGTCTTGCTCTCTTTGTACCAGTTTTCAAGGGAATGAACATCTATTCTGCTGAGGTATTTAATCAATCTCAAAAGCAATTTTATTGTTCTGTGTATTTTTGATGTTATAAACTCAATCCTTTAAATAATAATAAGTCAGTGACACAGTCACTAGATACTGTATATCTTGAAATTATTATGGCTGATAGCGGTAACTGTAGGAAATCCAGTATTTCCGGCTTCATGAAAAGATCTCTCTGAGTTTCAATTCCAAGTATAGAGACAAGTTGGTCAGGAAGTATGGTTGAAGTAACAGATCATTATATGGTCTCTATGTACGTTGCCATCTTGCCTGAAACTAAGCAATTCCTCATGGTAGATCCCAAACCTGAGAAAGATGTGTGGTGTTTGTTATGCTTGGGTCAGGTGGAGAGCGTTGGCATTCTCTAACAGCTAAATCTGCTTCAAAGAGTCATTCAAATCTCTGCTGAATGTGCATGTGATCTTTTACCTAGTTGTCTTTGACACCCAGATTCTCCAAGACTGGCAATCTGGTTTGATTTCTAAAAGCTGACCAACACACATCTGGAGTTATTAACAGAGCTCCCATTCTTTTCCTCTTTCTCAGGTCTTTTGTGATCTCAGACTCCATGTCTAGTTTTAAAAAATAATAAAATAATTCCAGTCAGTTCAGGATTAAAAAAAGAAAACAAACCACAAAAACCTAGTCTGCAACATTTATGCAATTTCTGGGAAGCCCCTGGAGAACCATATGTTTTCCTTTTTCTTCCAGCACACTGTAAATGAACTGTATATGATGAATTCTAATGCTCCATGCTGGGAGAGCTCTGTGTTTGTTAGTCTGTTTATACCATATTACTGTAAATATATTTACTCTGAAGAACTTGATTTTTAGTTATATTAGTGTTCCTTAAAACCACTCTAAAGAACCTTGTTTCTCTGTCTTTGTCTATTCAACATAAGATCTTCTCTTAGTGTTTCACATATTGAGATGTAGAATCTAGAATGTGGGAGATCAAGAAGGCTAATTAAAAACTGTTAGCAAGCTGCCTTAACTCTGTATTCTCATGTGAAATTAATTCAGAGAAATCTTTATTAAGTTTTTACAAAGCTGTGTGGTGGGAGTAGATCACAAGAAGCCTTTCTGAAAAAGAGATTGCATTCATTTAGCACTGTAGACCTATTGTCTATTGAAGAAAAAGGTGTGATGTGGTTTTTAGAAGCACCACATGACATGTTTCACTGTAGTTCATTGCTTTGATTGTTTGTAGTTATTATTGCTATTATTATTGTCTTGGTTTCAAAATATTGTTCATGTTCAAAAAATTTTATTGCAGAGAAGTGTCATGTTATCGACTCTCTTGGCTTTTTTGAAAAGTTTGTGCATCATTATTTTCTTGTTCTTTCTTTCACTAGCCAGTAAGAGGCTTTCAGATGTTCTCTTGTTGAGATAAGATAGTGTCAACAGGCTTTGCCTTGAGGTCCCTGGTGGTCAGGAACTTCAGAACTGGTCTTTTTTCCCAAGTAACAGGACAAGAGCAAATGGCCCCAAGTCGCACCTCAACAGGAGGTTTAGATGAGATATTAAGAAAAAATTTCTTCATGGAAATGTTTTTCAAGCACTGGAACAGGCTGCCCAGGGAAGTGGTTGAGCAACCACACCTGGAGGTATTTAAAAGTCATATAGATGCGGCACTTAGGGACACAGTTTAGTAGTGGGCTTAGTAGTGCTGGGTTAATGGGTTGACTTGATGTTTTTAGAAGTCTTTTCCAAACTAAAGCGGTCTATGATTTTGTGATTCTATACTCAAAATAGACATAATTACTCAAAAATCTATACACCCAAATGAGTGTACTGTATTTTGTGCTAATTACAAAGGATTGGATTTAAAGCCTGAGTGTGTCATAGAAGAGTCTCTTCAATATCAATAGATCTTATGATAAACTTTATAAAAAAATACTAGATATAGCAAAGATTGCAGTTTCTATGTATCATCATGAGATGGTGAAGAACAAAATCAGTTTGAAATAGTGCATGTGACTGCTATAGAGATTGCTTGCAAAGAAAATCCTAATACACATTAGAAGATAACTTTTCTAGACTTCCCAACTGTTCCACCATTGTTCAAGTAACCAAGTCACTTAAATAAAAACCTTTTATTTGGAGTAGAACAGTTTACAGGCAATTTCATCGCGAATAAGAAAGCGTGTCTGTGCAGTTATGAATCCTATTAGAAGGGTCTACATTGAGTCTTAGAAACCATATCACAGTAATCCCACTTAAATTGACAATTAAACTGTCTTTTGCTTATGGCTGGCTTCAGACACCCTGTGCAATTTACTAAGTAATAGGAAAAATGTCATTTGCTATATGCAAACTTCTATTAGTATTCTTTGCCAATTTAAGTTTATAACTATAAGAAAGACCATTAGTGAGATTTTCTTAGTGCACCACAGCCTCACACTTCATTTCTGAAACTATCTGTATAGTGTCAGAATTACAACACAAAAACCTTTGCATAGTTTTCCAATATGCTATAAAAATAAACATGGATGATTTGATGTAGCATTAAGTAGATTAGGGAAGACTTGAGAGTAATAGAGTCACATCAGCTTATAAGTTTACAGACACAATGAAACTCATGCCTTTGCAATATAGAAAAACACAGATGAGAGCAAAGTATATCTGCTTCTCTTAAAAACATTTCCACTGTGAAAGACTAGGTCTTTGTGAAAGCAGTCTTATTCAACTAAAAGTCATATAATCATTTCTTTCTAAATTCAACTTTTATAGGATCCAAAGTTTCTGATCAGTCATTTATGTGTTCCTTAGTGTGAGCCCAAAGACGGTACATACCATATTAAATTATAGAGGACTGCAGTATATAAGCAAACAAAATATTTACAGTTTCTAGGCTATTTCTGTTTTCCAGAGTAACATGAAGAACAATTCTCTCTGACATGTAAGGAAAATGAATTATCTATTTCAGAAATTAGTATAACAGTAATGTTAAAATTACCACAAAAGAAATCAAATAATGGAATAATGGTCTTTGTTAGGAAATTGGCACCAAAAATACCCAAACAAACAAAACAAAACAAAACAAAATAAAAAAAAGAAAATAAAAGCCAACAAATTTGTTTTGCTTTCTGTATTTTTTTTTTTCTCCCCATGAATAAAACAAAAAACTGTGTTCTCCCAGAACACAGACTTTCTCTTTTGTGTGGATTTTTCGGTCCTTTACCAATATTTTATAAAGATTAAAAACCTTTAACACATTTTGTAAATTCTTTTAGCAATGTGTCAGTAAATCAATTTCATGAGTAGAGTTTTGTAAGAAATATGTGAGCTGTTTTATTAAGAAAAAAGTCAAACCAGTCCATACAACCCATTTGCTATAGTGTAGTTAATTGTGACAGTTATGCACAGTGTCATAATCTATTTGGACTATATTAAAATCTATGCCAAGATTTCATTATTTTTCTAAAGCAGCTAATTTAGCATGATAAATTGAATTCTGTCTTCAGCCAGTGAAGAGATATGAGCACTACCCAAAAACGATGCCCCAGTGACAGTTCTCCTGTGGGGTTTCTTATTTTTAGTATAGCTGTAACCGTGATACTCTTTAACTTCTTGCAAAAATGTTTTGATGTAAGAAATTGCGTTCCTATGTCTACAGAGTTCATTGTATTACCATGAGCAGACATTAATATGTTTTTCAGAAGGTATATGCCATATCATCATAGCATGACATGTGTTAGTCTTGCCTGATTTGACCTGGTACTGTTCACAAGTCAGGTACATGTCACATGACTCCATTTCAAACCTATTCAGAACTAAGTGAAGAACCTGTCCTGTGTCACTGAATCCTGTGGGGAAGAAGCACATTGGAAATTCTTGTAGACACCAGAAAGTCACTGCCAAAGCATTAAGCAGTTCATTAGATTTGTGCTCTGGTCTCTAAGTGCTGCTCTGTAAAATAGCAGGATGCTGAGATACACCACAGGGTCTACTTTCACCTATACAGCTGTTGAACAGGTTTGCTACCTCCTTGCAGAGACAAGAGTGACAGTGCAGGTGCTAATCAGGCCTGTGGGGCTGAGCAGGATAATGGTTGGCTCATCTGCTGCAATCTGACAGCTGAAATTGCTCAAAGAGTTTTGGGCCCTAACAGAGGCACACATTGCCAAGAGAGTGCTCTGGTGCCATTTGTCTGCCAATCTGTTTGGGGACCATGTTGTTGTTTTCCAGGCTGCAAGGAGAGCATGAAAAGTACCATGTTTGTATTCTAGTCAGGTTCTGCTCGTTATGAAACAGCACTGAGGGTACTTGGCACTGCAAAAGAGGTGACCCAAAGCAGCTTACCTGTAACTCATTGTGCATTCCTGCTGGATGAGAAAAATAGCAAGCTCCTAAACACCATGAGAGGGTGAACTCTTGCAAATAGGACAAATTGATTTTGTACTGGAGCATTACTACTGGGAGGTGCTGGCTCTGACTTCTCCATGATTTGCTGTGAAGTTTTCGTTGTTCAGACATCACAGGTTCTCAGTTTTGAGGTTTCTGCTTCAAAGAAAAAAAAATATAAATTCTGATTTCCTGCTCTCCCACTTAGCTCTGTGTTGCTCCATAAGTATTTCTGCTGACTTCTTTAACTCTCGGAAAAATGACACATTTCCAACGATGATTAAGAGCACCAGGATCTGGGTTTTCTCTCTTTGCAAAGAGCAGGATATATTTTGTTTAATCATCTAGTTTGGAAATTTTCTGATCTCTCAGATACTACTACTACTACTACTACTACTACTACTACTACTACTACTACTAAAATAATAATAATAATAATAATAATAATAAATAATTATAATAATTCAGAGATGACTAATATTTAGGGAAAAGAACTATATTCAGAAAAATTCAATGTTTGCTCTAAAATTCTGAAAGATTTTCAGATATTTTAGACAAAGGAAGCTGAGTTAAATTCAGCAGTGCTATGTCTGGATAACTCATATCTGAAGTTTTGGCTTAGTGAAAATAAATATTTTGAATGAGATTTATCTCAGTCAACTTTCACCATCCAAAATGGATGTCCAGTCATATCTAAAGGGATAAGGATATTCATAGAGAAATTAATATCTGATTTCTTAGAAATCCATCCTGTGGGCCACAGTTTACACTGGCCATGCTTGTTTTGTTCTTGACTGATGTACTGAAAATCTTCCTAACGCAGATGATGATCTTGTGTCTTCAGAAACCAGGATTACATAAAGCCAGCTTCCTCCTCCTCCAGCCTCTAAAATGATGTCAGTGCAACCCAACTTCAAGAGACAAAATAATCACATTAGTCCCAGATGGAATGTTGGCTGCAAAAACAACAGGTGCAAAACTGAATCTAAAATTCCTGGCTTCTTGATGTTTTTCTCTTCACGATTTAGGCAATCAACACATTTGCCAGCAATATGTCTTAATAGAAAGTATGTGTTCCCAGATTTAAAAAAAAAAAAAAGAGTTAGGGAAGATAGAAAGTAAAACAGGTGCAAAACAAGAGATGGAGCTTTATCAGGATCACAGCATTAAAATGCCTTTTTATTTTTACTTGGGTATTTTTATATCATGTAAAAAAATATGAGGGTTCCCTGTGTCATTTATTTGATTGTGAAATACTGTAATTTGTACTCATCCTTTTGCTCTACAATGCATTGTATAGCTTGGTATCTGTACTGTTATTTTATTATAAATTCAGGCTAAAACCAAAGTGTTAAACTTTAGCCCAAATAATGTGAGATCTCACACCAATTTTGGGAATATTAAGTAGGAAACTGAAACTTTCTATAGAGATAGAAAGCTGGGGAAACACGAAGCATTAACACTTCCTCTACTAGGTCTTTGGAGTTTTTAGTATAACATAATCTATTTTGGTATTTTAAACACTTCAGTATGTATTTCAGTCATTTTCTGTGGGATACCAATAAAGGCAATCTCCTTTCTGTTCCTTTCCTCCCTTCTCTTCCTCTCTCTCTTTCCTTCATCTGCCTCTCTCTTCCTCCCTGATTCTTCTCTGTACTTCTCACAGTTGCTTCTGTGTTGGCAGACCTTCTCTGTGGCATGGAATATGTTGCCCAAGAAGCCCAGGCAAGTGGTGGAATCACCATGCCTGGAAGTATGCAAAAGGCACGTGGATGTGACACTTGGAGATGTGTTTTAGCGGTGGACGTGACAACACTGAGTTAATGGTTGGACTCAGAGCTCTTTTCCATCTTGCACAATTCTATGGTGAGATGACCATAACACTTGACTGTCAAATTTGACTTCAGGGAAGCCAGATTCTTAGGGTGGTTTAATTATCATGGCTCTGTTTAATTCAGTTGATAAAAATCATCCAGAAATTTAAACACACATTTTTATAGAAATGCATTTTTTTTTCTTTTTGAGTAGCCAAAGTATGAATAAAACTGAGTTATGTTAAAAAAAAAAATGTGAAAGATGCTTTCAATGCTGTCCAAATTATGAAAGAAGGCTCCTGACGCTATGATGTATTAACTTTTCATATGTAAAGAACAGTAATGTTTGACTTGCAGTTTTTTGCTAAGATATGTTTCTGTGATGTATTGCATGTACTCGGGGTAGGACTCAAGGGAAGCTTCCACAAATTTTTTCTTCTTCTTCCTGTTGGACTGGACTGCACCCACTGTCCAAAGTTTTTAGTCAGGTGACACACGGCCTCTTCTCTCAGGAAACTAGTGCGAGGAAAGGGGAATGGCCCCAGGCTGCACCAGGGGAGGTTCAGGTTGCATATTAAGAAAAATATCTTCACTGAAAGGGTGTTCAAGCATTGGGACAGGCTACTCACAGAAGTGATGGAATCACCATCCCTGGAAGTGTTCAAAAGAGGAGGGGACGTGGCACTTTGCACTGTGGTTTAGTGGTCATGGTATTCAGCTGAAGGTCAGACTTGATGATCTTGAAAGTATTTTCCAACCTTAATGATTCTATGATTCTGTATTTCCTGATAACAAAAGATGAATTTAATCAGTTTGCTCATCAAACCAAAAGATGAAAAACAGCTGTGTAGCTGTGCACAATACTCTTAACTCACTTTTGCTGAGTTATAGGGTAGAAGGCTTCCTCTCCAGATGTTTATTCTGGCAACTTCATCAAAATACATCTTCACCTAAACTTCATCAAAATAAAACACAGCAAACAAGAGCTTTAATTTAAACTTAATAATTTGAGTCCTTAGAGCCAAAGATATGCATGTTACAGATAGGATTTGGGTGAGCCTTAAATGCTACGGTATTTGAAATTTTTGGAACAGATGAAGATGTGTCAGGTATGGTCTGTGCGTAGCAGCTGGTATCTTCTCCAGGTAGCAAGGGAAAGCAACCCCTTTTCCACTTTCTGCGAACAAACTTCTTCAGAGTTGACAGTAGACATTTTCTGGATCTAGTAAGTCAACTTGGTCCAGACAGAATGTCAGAATGACAGAATGACAGTAGCCAAACACTAGAAAAAGTCAGTTTTAAGTGCCACAAAAGAGCATGCGGATGTGCTGCCTCTAGCACAAGCCAATTGCCAAAGCTGCCAGAGAGATCAACCTCTACCTATGAATATTTTAAATATTTAAGGAGAAAGAAAGGAAGAGAGAAAGAGAAGAAAGAAAGAAAGAAAGAAAGAAAGAAAGAAAGAAAGAAAGAAAGAAAGAAAGAAAGAAAGAAAGAAAGAAAGAAAGAAAGAAAGAAAGAAAGAAAGAAAGAAAGAAAGAAAAAGAAAGAAAGAAGGAAAGAAAGAAAGAAAGAAAGAAAGAAAGAAAGAAAAGAAAGAAGGAAAGAAAATTAGTTCAAGACTTATAAATGTGATGAAGGCAGTACAAAGGATTCTGGAAAGCACAAAGTAATAGGAAAATTGATAGATTAAATTTTTTTTTAGCCAGAATGGTTATCACATACATCTGTTTAGTCCTGCTTTTCTCCATGCATACAGACACTAAGTTAAAGGAATTTTTAAGTAAAGTTTCATTTATAAAATACTAAATGGTGGGAGAAGAGTGCATCCACCACTTTTCTAATAAGCTGTTATAGTACATTTTTATCACTGCTCCCTACTATGGAGCCTTTTTTTCAAATCCATTTTGTCACATTTAGAAAGAGAAAAATAACCCCCAAAACCAGACACTGGAACATCTTATGTACAGTCAGCAGAGGTGAAAAATCTAATAGTTCAAATCCTGGCTAAACAGATAAATTTAGAGAGGAAATTAGTATTAGTTTTTTTGCAACTAACAGAGGGATTATATTTTGCTACTTTTTTGCTACTTCTGGCGAAGCACAATGACCCAAAACACAGCTCTGAGTCATTTTTTTTTAAAACAGGGTTCAACATATAGTGTAGACTTCTCTACTCCAATGTATATTTTCTTGATTTATAAAATATTTTGTTGGACTGCACATTACACTGACAGTAACTCCTCTCTTATGTTTCTATCCCAACAATATCAAAAAATTCATCCATAAAGACAGAATTTTTTCATAGCTGCTGGTAAATCAATGACAGGACTTTTTACTAGTCACCAGAAAGGGAGTGCCAGTAGAAAAAAGACATCTAGGGGGAAAAAGAAAAAGGAAAGAAAAAAGAAGAAAACACAACAACAAGAAACAAGAAGAGGACAAACAGTCAGTATGGAATTGTCAAGAACAAATACTCTAAAAAGCGTCTGAACCTTTTCTGTGATAGAGCAAGAGGTTTAATATAAAGAACAGAAATAGTAGATGTACTTCTTGATTATAAGGAGCCATTTAGAACATTTTCACATGATGTTCTGATATGAAAAAGTCACAGATAAGCCAATGATTCTACAAGAATATTCGGCGAAAATCATTTGGCAAAGAAAAAAAAAAGCTTATAAGCCTGAAAAGTAAGCCTGAAAATGTGATTTTTTGCTTTCTGCAGCAAAAAATCAATGGCAGTGTGGGAATGACTGCTGTTTGTAGAAGAGACTTTCATACAAAAGAAGAGAGTTGTAAAGAAGAAAGGACTTGAGCATAACATCTCTGAAGTGTGGTCCCTTCCTCTTCATCTTTTGCACCCAGTATTTTGTTAGAAACTGTAAGGCAGCCACAGAGAAATCTAAGCTCTATAATGGTCCCTCATAATAATAAGGACATGCAGTAGGTCTAAGATTCCTCTTATTTAACCATAGCCATCTAACAGTGAGTTCTGACTTGATTGTTTCCCAGACTTAGCATCGTATTTGTGAAACTGAACATGACCCTTGAGCTCAGACAAGGCCACTTTTCCTGTTTCTGGAGATAGATAAATTGCTCATTATTACTTTGAACTTGGAAACCCCAGCAATTCTGATGCCTAAATTAGCTAGTGTAATAGGCAATCTGAAAGCAAGCTGCTTAGCATTTGGAAACCTGAGCCTTGGTGTAAGGAAATATGACAAAGATGTTCTGGGCCTTTTGGAAGCCAGTCACAAAAGACTTCAGTACTCAAAGTATAGCCATTGGTGATTCTCAGAAAGGCAATAATTTCTGAAGACAGATATGATAAAAGTTCCCAGTGTACTAGGAATACACAAGGCCTTTAGACATAGGAAATACCGTAGAATGAAGATCAAAAAATGAGTCAGATAATATGCCAAGAGAGTAATATAGTAATATAGGACTGATGAAAAATATAAATACAGTAAAACAACAAAGAGAATTCTGATGTGAAAATTGTTGTAAATTTGAAATATCATTAGTGATATATATCTGTAGTCCTCTGACCAAAATACATTCGTTTTTAGTTTAAAAGAACCTTTAAACCAGACAATGCCCATAGTATATTTGTTACTAAGTGTGCATTCTTTTAATAGAGCAACAATAAAACTCTCCCTTAGAAAATAGGTGAAGAGAATACTTACCTAGTAAGTGAAAACAGACTGAAATATTTAATATCTGATTGAAATTTGAACAGGCTGGGAAGGTTAATGCCTTTGCTCTTTTAGAAGTGACATGATTTTCTTAATGTCCTCAAGTGGTCAGGGCTGCAATTTTATAACTGTTCAGAAAGCAGCACTTCCAGGACTAGAATAACCCCTGTGACCATGCCCGCAGCAGTGCATAAATGCTCAAGACAGAAGAAAAGTTCTTGCTACTGAATTCGTGACCCCATGAGTTGCAGCACCTGGATTTACTTTGTAGGTATCCTGGCTGAGTATTGACCAAGCCTGACCTTGCTTGTCCTAGGAGACTCTAAGATCATAACTCAAAGTAGTACAGCCACAGGCCATCAGTATCAACACCCAGAGGATTTGACTGCCTTTCTGGTTTTTGCTTGGATGTGTTTTCTTTTAAAAGTTGCCCCCCTTTTTATTCACCAAGATACATGATTTCAACCGTTCTTTAGAGAGACAAATTATAGAAGGATTAAGTAACCTTTCTGCAATAATTTCAACTGTAGAAGAATTTTCATAATAAAAAGAAACATCATTTCTTAAGTAGTATGGGGTGAAACTGAAATCAGAAAATATTTAACCTCATAGCAATCTTTAACTTTTCTGTAAATCAGATCTGCTCTGCATTTAGTAAACTCATGGACAGCTCATATATTTTACGCAAGCTGTGAGCTGTTCTGTTTTCCTTAGATTGTTTTTGGTGCTTTTAGTTCTGTTATTCATAGATGCAGTCTTTAAAGAAACTAACCTGACATGCATTGCTAAAAATTTCTGGCAGAAAAAAAAATAAGATATTCTTTAAAAAAAAAAAAAAGCAGAGAGAGGTAGTTTTAATTCTTTCGGCTTTCTAATTAACCTCTGAGGGCTCTGAGCACACACACAAAAAAGTTGATTCCTCTTTTTAATAAGCTAAGCATTATTTTACTCTTATTGACTTGGAAACTTAATAAGTAAGCCAGACACACTTAGTAGATTATAGAGGTCATTTTCATACCTATTAAGTGTCATTCTGTTACACAAAAATTGACTTTCCTAGATCTCCTTTCACAATCTTGTACATTTACATTAACAGAAAGACCAGGTTAAAATATATGTTTTACTATTTTCTCTAAATGCCAAAAAAAGACAGACCTCTCCTAGAAGCAGATGTATAATAAAAATATGCAATATCAATGTGTTATCTTTCTTGGAATATTTCTTTAGAATCACTTCTCACGAATCCTGAAAAAAATTTGACATTAATGGACTGTGACCACTGTTCATTGACATAATCATAACTCAAAATTACTTTGTGTTCCTGTCTCGTGCTTGTAATATTAATCTTGCTCCAGTTATGTTTCATGTGTTTAGGCTGATTCAAGCTAGGACATTTTTGCATGTGTTGGATTCAACCGCATAACATGGAGTTTATTAGCAAGTGACATAGAACCATAGAATATCCTGAACTGGAAGAGACCAGTTCCTGGACAATATTATCCATTGCCTGCTAAGGTTCTAAGAACTGGATGTGGACTGTATGCAAGCAAATGGATGTGATCTCTTCCAGGTTTGGTGGCAGTTTTGCCTAATGGGAAGGGAGAATAGTAATTACTGTTTGTGCACAAATACCAGGAGGCCTAGATGAGCTTTCTACCAAGGGTCTTTATTGAATGTTAAGAACAGCAAACTGTTTCTATCCCTGGATTCCTAGGCATAGTGTCTTATTTTTTAAATTATATTTGATTTTTCTAGAATGTTATTTTAATTATTTTTCCCTTTTCTCTTCAACCATTCTTTATATTTTTCTCAGTCTCCTTTTCCTCCACCCATTCTTCAATAACATGCATGTAAGGATTTTCTTCAGTAGACCAAGGAAGGAATTAAATTGCTGTAGCATCACACAAAGAGCTACAGTTACCCGCTTCCTTTGGGGAGTGGGAGAGGAGGAGGCAGAAAAGCTTTGTATATTTTATAACAAAAAATATTTCTGAAATCGTAACAAATTCACTTTGTTATGGGGTCAGCAGGTCTAAGGACAGTCTTTCCACTTAAAGACTTTCAGAAATAAAGAATTCAAAAGCTGTTATCCTTTCAGTATTATGTATTTTTCTTTTTGTCCCTTTTTCTTTTTTTTTCCCTCCCAGTTCATTCTGTTTTTATTTCTGGATGAAGGTTGAGCATAAATAATTAAGCTTTCAACTTAGACCTTTATAAAATTTGTGTGTATCTCTCTCTAACATACTCTCAGAGGTACATGAAACATGCTAAATTTCTTCTACAAACAGTAAAGTTTTGGGGGAATTGATTTTTGCTTTGTTTTGTTTTTGGGGGGGGGGGGTTGGGAGGGGGTTGGGGAAGGTTTGTTTTAGTTTTTCTATAAGTGTTTTGATTTTTTTATTACTATTAATTAAAAAGTAAAAGTACAAATATCCCTTTCGGGGTTGGTTAGAAATAGAGGGGAGAGGGAAAGGAAGCAGGCAATGAAGAAAATCAAGTGATTCAGACTTAAAATACCCTGGAAATTTTCTGAAAATTGGAAAAGGCCTGGAAAGAGGATAGAATCCAACAGACTTTATAGATAGGTAGCCCCCTTCCTGCGTTCCTGTAGGAGACATAGGGCTTTATTGTCTCCAAATTCCCTGAGGGGAATTAGAGCCAGATGACTGCTGGCCACTCGTTCAGCAAAAAAACGAAGAAAAATGGAAGGGTTTTGAAAATTAATTAATGGTAAATATTTATAAAACTTTATTTACTAGTCTTGGTGCTTATTTTGCTTTACTAATTGTGGATGGAAGGACTAATTCCTTTTATACTCATTATGGGTGTCAGTCAAGAGGAACTGTTGCATCAGCAGATTAAACATGGCATAAAAGTGAAATGAGTGAAAAATCTTGGCAGCATGAAGCTGGACAGAAACCAGGCACACAGGACTGCTCATGGATATCCATCCGAAACCCACAGGTTAAACATTCTGTAAAATTTAAATTTCATTTAGTTCTGTGATCCTTAAACCTTTAACCCATTCACTTGCATACAATTGTTTGTATTTGCCAGTCATAGATAATCAACAGCTGATAGCGCATCTAAATATGTTAACTAAAATAATTATTATCAGATATTTATAGCTGAATCACTAATAATATCATGGATCATATTTAGTTTAGATTTTTATTGTTGCATTCAAATAGTAATTAACAGTGGCCACTACAGTAATGCAGTTGTCTTCCTTTGGAAATCTGCATCCCTTCATGTGTTTACATCCATGCCTGCTATTGGAAAATTACATTACAGACAGTTTGGATGCTTGTCTCAATACAGAGGTGCCTGTATAAATTGTCCTCTGCTGGCATGTGAAAGTGATTTCTGAAATCCCTTTTGACCTTAAATACTGTACAGCTAATGAGCACTCTGAGATTACACTGTGTGTTGTCTTCATCCAGTCTAGTCTAGCCTAGTCTAGGCTATCTCAGATATCTTTCAAAACAGGATCACTCAATTTCACTTGAAAGTTGCACCTGATTAAAAAAAAAAAAAGAGATTAAACTAATTCTGGAAGTAGGAATGTATGCTCCTGATCCACTCCCCTCTTTTCTACCTGTGTGTGGTCAGGAGCTTTTTTAAAAGAACAATCTTGTAGTATTCCTTGAGTCAGCCCACAAAACTTTATTAGTGTACATATTTAGATAGAATTATTATTTATGTCTCTAATTATGTAATAATTTTAAAGCTTTTTGATGTGTGCCATTAGCACAGTGTATATCATAGAATCATAGAAACACATGTATCATTGATATCATCAATATCAATAGTTTGAAATGGATATAGCTCACTGAACAAAATAAAGGTGCACAATCTCCATGTAAACAGGGCTCTAAGGCTTTTGTATTTGACCTGTTCCCTGAAGTTTCTACTAACCTTTTGAACACTGACCTCTTTGTCCATTTGCAAGCTGCCAAGATCGTTCTTATATTATTAATCACATGCAGAAGTGTCTTGGATACAAATACATAATTAATGGCTATAGTACAAGATGCTGAATTAACATCTGTTGATTCTTTGGGTTAATGGAACATCAGGCACATTTTGAGGGAATGAGAACGTATATTTGCACTGATGGAGGATCCTCTATAGCTAGGGAACCCTCCAAGCCAAAAACAGTTAATGCTTTCCTTGTGAAGGCAGGGTGAGTATTAAGGTAAATTCTAGATAAAAATGCAGCTGAACAGGTAAGGTAACAAGTAAAAGGGTAAAGTAACAAATAAATTCCATCTGCTTACTGGGTTAACAAACTGTCAGGTCTGTGCAAATGAAAGAGTAAATTTTGATGCCGTGATGAAAGAGAAACTAGAGCAGGCTTTTAAGTCACACAAGAAGCTAGATATTTAAAACAACAACATATTGTAGAACAGGTAACACTTATTAATTTCTCTGTAGCTGTTGTAGCATGGCATCAATATTTCTCATATTGCTCATATGCAAAATGAGTTAGGAACACATTTGTGTGTCTCTTATAAAACATTTATAAACATTTCTGTGGGGAAGTAATGTTTTACTTAGGTTTCATGGTTTTACAAAACATAATATTCCGCATGTACTTTTATATCCTGGTGAATCTTATTTACCGACTAAGTAAATTGCGTGATGGTAAAATTAGGTTTTCAGTGCACAATTAGACCTGAGTTAGACCTTGCTAAATCAGTGGAAAACTCTAAAACACTTTCTTGTTACTTGGTTTAAACTCTTCTGTAATTAGTAAAGCTCAGGATCAAGGATCTCAGTTACTGTTGTTTACATTTCTAGAACAAATTTATTCGGCTGCTGGATCTTAATAGATGAGTTGCTGCTTTCCCTTGCAGCCTTGTTGCAGATCCCTTGTCCTCTGATTATCCACATATGCTTCTGTTTGGCTGCCAGGGTCGCCTCTGGAGTAAGCCAGTCTGCTAATTCCACAAAGACAGACAGACATTTGTTCAAAGAGCCTCTCCAGCTAAACAGTCTGGATGAGGACTGCACTAGGTTTGGCTCCCTTCACACAGGAGTCCTCCAGCTCTGTCCCAGAAGGATATGGATAGTGAAATATTCAATATGTTTTCCTAGCATAAGAAGGTAATGAACCACACCTTCAGCACCATGCTACAAAACATCAGTGAAGCCAATGCAAGGGTGCCATCCCACTGCTCTGAGTACTTTGAACAGAATTATATATTAGAAGAAACATTAAATAATTTCAGTTAGGCTACTAACCTTTAGTGTGAAGCCAAAAGATCAGATCCAAGCGTTACACGGGGTAACTTTGTTCCACAGAAACCTGATCTTGGCATCAGTGCAGCACAGGCCACTTCAACAGGACAGTGTTTTCTCATTGGTGGAGCCCACGAGACAATAAAGATTGAACCTGTCTGGCATTACATGCCTTCCCAGAGCCTTGAAAAATGACATTCCAGTGGTAGCTGCCTTTTTGCAATAGGGCTTTGGTAATAATTAGAAAGAAGATTTTTCTGAAAAATTATAATAATAATAACAATAACAATAACAATAATAATAATAATAATAATAATAATAACCCCCACACACACACCATGATATAAATGTAGGTAATACAGTCATACAAATACATCAAGATGTTTATTCATAACACAATCATACAAATACTTGAAAATGTTTATTCTGAGCTAAATTTTCAAGTTTTTATAAGAAGAACTAATAACAAAAGAAATGCAAAGAATTCTACCAGGAGGGCGTTGGAAACAGACTTGGAAGCTGAATTTCTTGGCAAGTTCCTTCACTTAACACTTTTTAATGTTTGTCATTTGACTCCTATCAATATAAATCTGATGACTCACTCTAATGATTCTTTTATCTAGCTGAAATGTATCCTAAATCAGAGTTTAAGGCTTGCTTTGGCTGGGCTTGGGGAGTATAGTGCTTCAGGGTTGCAGCTGCCAGAAAATAAGTGAAAGGAGGAAAATGGAGATTCTTGGCATACTGAATTGGAAGCTCTGACCACTGCTTAAGATCTCTAAAGGTATGCTGTTACCTTCCAAAAGGAGAACCCTGAGTCTATTCAGTTGTTTCACCTTTTAAAACCAGAGACGGTTATGCAGCGATTTAAAAAAAGTGTACTGAAGCTCAGCATGGTTGAAATGGTAGATATGATACCACACTGAGACTTAAATCAATTTCCCTCATTCTCCTCCACATTTCCTGTTTCATCTTGGATATGTTTCTATTTTTATTCTCCCATTTAATAAAATGGAATAAGAGTGGTGTCATCATAGAAAGTTTGTTTATTCTAAATGGAGTTTTATTACTTTATAATAAAATCCAGGTTCACATAATCAGCAATATGAACGGAGAAAAGCTACTGCAAAGAATGATGGAATAATAAAAATTGGAAGGAGTCTTGTGGTGTCATGTAGTCTAATTCCCTGCTGAAATCAAGGCCAGTTTGAAAGTCATCTTTTGTTGCTTAGGTCCTTGTGTTATCTGAGACCTGTCTAACACATGCATGGATAAAGGCAGGACTTCTCGGGAAAAGGAATTGAGATTAAATAAACTAAGCCTGTTGTCACGCGTGCAAAGAGACAAAATTTACAACAGTGCAACAAACACTTGAGGACTTGATGGATGCAGTAGTATTCTTTTAATGTACTTTTAGCAGAAAGATAATTATTCTTCAGTTATGTTGCGGTAGAAGTAACAATGGAATGATTCTGTATGAAAAGTTGTTAAGGGTAGCTCTCATAATCAGGAGGGTTGAGTTTACATCCCTTAATATACTTTGCTTTTCCCACAACTAAGCTTTCTGTCTTCAAAAACGGACTCCGCACGACATTATCACAAAGGTGTAAGAGTCTATCTCTTGCACTTTCCAGCAGTGTAGTTACAGTGGCTGCCTACGTTGCGAAGAAGGAGATCTGCTGGGAATCTGTCGAGACTCATACGCCCTTATAGCTTACTGCATCCCAAACAGCTCCTGGTTATGGTAGTTCATACCAATACTTTTCCTTTGCTGACTTATTCATCACCAGATCCTAAACTTCTGGGAAGACTTAAAGAGCCTTCCTGACCTTTTAATGCCTCAGAGTGTTACACTGAGTGCTACACAGAGCGATATTAATTCAACATGACTGTCGCAAAATAATAAATATGCTCTTGCTTGCCAGTTGTTCTGAAATACGCACAAAATGAGGCAAATAAGAGGCTTATTATGTTATTTTCAGCCTAACTACCTGGAAAATAACAAAGTCAAAGCAACCTGAAGTATATGCAGAATATACCTTTGACCTCATTAATCTGAAAAATAGCCTAATGTTTTCGAATAAAGAAAGCTTTATCATCATGCATATATATGGACATAGCCAGTCAATCTGTCATTGCATATAACATGTAATGTTCTCACTAAGAATTCTACTTTAGAATTTTTAGGGCAATTCTTAAAAGTATACCATTTAAAGGTCTTTTTTGCTCCTTCTGAGGAATTCTACTCCCAATTGTTCCACTAAAATTGCAGTAAGAACTGAAAACATGATGTGATCTACTTACCAAGCACTACACTTACCCTCTAATAATAGTAAAGCTACTAAAAAGATACCAATTTAGGAGACAAAGGTCATCTTTCGTTCTTCCAGCTTGTGTCTGTATGTGAATTAGAAGGCATCAAAACCTGATGATAGATTGGATTATCCTAGTGAAGCAAGCAAACAAAACAAGACACAAAGCCACAAAAAGATAAGCAAATGAGAACTTCAAGTTAGTAGCACCTTCCCCTGGGCATGAGCTAATCTAGATCGCAAAGAGGTTGCCATCATTAATAGATTTAACGATGCTAACTGCACTATAGGATTTGAGTGTCTGAGTGCACTTAACAACTAAATTTCAGTGACACCTACAGAATGAACACACATCAGTCAGCCCTGGGAAAATAAAGAGGAGCAGCTCAACTTTGTCCAAAGGGAACAGATCAGTTCTGTAGGCAAGTGCATCCCTCATTGTGCATCGCAAAAATGGAGTTTACTAAAGTGAATTGTGACAACATGAGATCAACATCGTTTTCTCTTTATTAGAAAACTTGGCTTAATAAATTAAATTTTTGGAAAAAAACCAAACAATAAACCAATCGTAGATGAACAAGAAATACTTTCCAAAAGCCTTATGTGTGTGTCTAAGCCAAAGGATTATGCACTACATTCTCAGGAAAAACAAAACAAAGCAAAACAAACAAACAAACAAACAAACAAACAAAACAAAACAAACAAAACAAGAAATTCCAGAATGAAGACAGTTTTTTTTTTATATATAACTATATACCTGATTAAAAAAGAAAAAAAATACAGTTCTTCTTTAGTATCTTTTTCTTTCTTTTATACGATAAGTATAACAATGTTCTTAGAGCTTCTAGGAAAACAGACACTACTTAAACTTCAATTTTCTTATTGTAGTTTTAGTCAATGTTGCAGCTAAAATATATATCCTCTCTATTTTCATTTAGAAGTTTTTATTTTACTTTATTTCTTTAATATTTGAGAATAATTTCACTTTTATAGATGGATTTACAACTTGCATTTCAAATATATGCATTTTTTCTGTTGCATATCTGCAAATTCTCATCTTGATCCACCAGTAGCATGACTTAGAAATTATATATATAAGGCATGTCTGTCAGGAGTTCTGCCTCTTTTTATTCTACTCTTGGCATCGTGTCTTCTGAGTGATTCTTCTGGGACCTGGGTTTCCACAGGTCCCTTTTAGGCTCAGAGGTACTTTTTCTTTCAAATGTAAAGGGTAGAACTGAGCTGTGGAATGAACGTAGATGTGAAGATATGCCCACTCCAGTATAAGGTCTTTGAAGCTGTAGCCAAGAAGGTGGAAGGAGAATTTTTTTCCAAAATGTGCTTTGAGAAATACTGAGTCTGTGGATAACTCTGCCTTCTCTTTTCCTAGACCAATTAACTCTGAGCTGTAGAAAGAAACAATGTTCAATCTTACTTGAGGTCTGTTCCATTGGTCTTCCTTCAGCATTTCGTCAATATTTGCCTCTGTGATGCATCTGTGGACTCCTTCAGAAACTAGTGATTCCTTAGCAAATCTTGGAATGATATGGTAGACTGCAAGGCAGAAATATGAATTGCAAGAGGCAGAAGGTGAGGGATGAGCATAAAAAATTAAATTTCATAAATCTCAAAAGCCTGCTTTGTATTAGCTCATTTGATTTTTCCTTTTATTTTTTCCAATTTTTATTTGCAGATGGCTCCACTTCCTCTATTTCCCTTATTAAGTTTAGAAGATGAACAAGCTGATGAGAAACATGATTGAAAGCATTATACTTTCCCTAGTTTCATGCACCAGTCTTTGAGCCTGCAGAAAAATCTTGCATCGTGCATCTTCCCTGTGGTTCATGAAAACATTTCTAGAACCATAAAGCAAAACCCTTCAAAGTTAGTGGTCATCTGTCACTTTGTTTCCATGCATCATTGTCTTGGGGAGGTCCTACCAACCCAACTGATGTTCGAAAGTCTTGGCTTTGATTTTGTGTAGTCCATTGTTCCCTCTTAAAAGTGCATAGGAGATTCAGAGCATAAAAAAGTCTAATCTCACTGCTTTGAGCTAGAACAATGTGTCAGTTACTTTATAAAATAAATACCAAATATATAAAAAGCAATAAATAAACTGGACATAATTGCTATCTGTTTCTATCTTATTTGAACCATAAAACCCAATTTATCATTTGTTTTTAAATTAAACTCAGGAAATGAGAGTGTATGCAGTCACAACTGCTCATGTTCTGTGGCCAGTATGAAGCCTGAAACTCTATTTTCTTATCTAAAATATGACTGGTGTCTAAGAAAGACTCTTTGACAGCTGTCAGTGAAAATTAAAGGCCCTTGACAACCATGGCCTTGTTTATTTCAACAGCAGTGACATGGTTCAAAGAAGATTAGGTCCAGTAAATATGGCTTGAAAATATGACAACTTTGTTAGGATTGCTTCCGATGTCTTAACGGAGGTGAACCAGTGACCTTTAGCCATGAAGACACAATATATTGCTTTCTGTGTGCTTGATATGGTTTATTTCAAGTTTAAATGAGTGAAGAATAAATCTGTCTGAACGCCTTTCTGTGAAACTCCTCTGTGAACTGTAATGAATGTTGTTCTCTGTCATAATCTAAGCCAACGGGTTTAAGAACCATGAGCTAATGCATGTTTAGTGACTGTATGAGGATTTACACTCTGAAAACAAAAATTATAAATGGATCTTGCAGTAAAAATCAAGGGCCTCTGCATTAACTATAGCCTTTATAACCCTCCTCCCCAGGAACACAGAAAACAGGATCCAATTAAGTACTGTGAAATCTATGAACTGGATATTTTGAGCACCAGGTTGTAGTTCTGGCTTAGCAAACTCCCCTAAGCACAAAGAAAAGACACTGTGCTATTACTCAGAACGGATGCATAATTTATATTTTTGCATTGGCTTCACACTTCTTGGTTCCCTCAGTCAAAAGCCTGAACCAGTCTCTGCCTTCTCACAAAAGCTAACGCAGACATATCCATGGAGATGGCTAAAGGCAGAAACAAGCCATGACAAAGCAGGGCAAGTTTCTCGTAGCTCAGTGAACAGTAAGAGGAGTGAGCATCGATGGTTCTGCTCAAACAACATAAAAGAACCTGCCTTAATGAAATATTTAATTTGATTTTTTTTTAATTTTATTATGGTTATGTAAAAACTGGCATATTAAACTAAGCCCTTCTTTTCAAAAACATGCTTTTTCCAGAACGGAATTTCTTTTTTTAACCCCTTCTCACCCTCATCTTTATGGCCTTTCCAGCTCTCCACTGTTAGGAAGTGTCTATAGATGCCTCATTGGTCAGAGTCATCCAAAATATGATTACAATATCCATTTCTTTTAAAAGTGATGATGTCTGTCTGAAAATCTCCAAATACACAGTGTCTCAGAATCTCAATAAATCAAGGTAAATCAGAAAAACACTTCTATCTTTGCTATTGTATATATTTTAGTTTTAGCTATACGTTTTGTCAGCCAGTAACTCTGAATATTGCAAAACTAAGCACATATAGAAGTATCCAAATCATTTGTGTAAATTCACAATAGTAAGTAAAGTCACTCTGTAAGGCAAGCCATACTGTTATCTCTACCTTTAATTTCATAAAGAGTGGGGTTGTATTTCAGGGACATTACATTAAAAGCCTTCTTCAGGCTTTCTCTAAGTATTTTAGAAAAAGCAGTTTAGCAAATGGCTCTCACTTTCTCATAATGAGGCTAAAAGAAAGTGAGAGGACATTTGAAATACAGAAAGAACAGGAGCATTCTCAGCTATTACATTTGAGCTCAAATTAAGAAAAGAAATTGTTCAAATGCAGTGGTGAATCATATACCTTTCTGAAAACCAGGTTTCTGCTTAGAGGTATTCACCACATGCTTAGGGATCCTTATAACCCAAATGATGAAGAAAGTAGATTCTCAATAAAATGTATGGATGTATTATCCCCAAAATGCTGTATTATTTTTTCCACCCTCTATTTTCCCATAACATCTTCAGTATGTACATTGACTGGAGACAATAATTTATTGTGGACTCAAGATTTATTGTAAGAGTATGTGATTCTGTCAGATTGTGATGCTGACCTTAAGATATATGACTATTAGAATATTCTAGATTTAGAAGTTTAGTTAACTTAATGAGTGTTCACACACTGAAAAGAATCCCACAGAATTTTCTCTCTCCCTCACAAACACCTTCTTTGGATGCTGACTTGTTCATTGTTGTTTCAATAAAATCTCATCTTCATTGTAAATCTTTACACAAAAATGGCTTTAAGCATTTCTTTACTGGTGTCACTGCCTTTGGTTTTTGGCCTCTAATTTGCTTCTGCACTGCAAAGCAGATACTACAATTGTTTCAAAACAATAACTGACATTTCTTTAAATAATCTATAGATTGTTCATCACCCCCAGTAGGTGTATCTTCTCTGCAGGGTACAGGACTTCTGCTGTGGTATCACCATTAGTGGATATCTTCAAGACCTGGCTTTTGTTGGGAGGTTTGAACAGCTGTCTGTTTTTATCCATCACTGCAATGGCCGTTGTCTGCCACTGGTGGTTAAGGCATATTCAGCTACCTCTGTGTGACCAACTTAGCCAGGTGATTCAGTTGGCTTGTGAGCTACATCTTACTGATGAAGAAGGGTGGGATTTATCAGAGCAGTTCACTGAGTTAAATTTTGGATGCTAATCTGGAAGACTCTGAATCCCCTCTTGACTATAAATTGTAGGAATATTAGGCAGGTGAAATATCCAACTTAAATCCTTGAAACTTCAGCGTTGTGAATATTTCCTCTATCTTCAAGTACATCCATGTAATTATTCATGATCTCTTGCCTCTGTACTCCTAGGACAAGGAAACAGCCCCAAGTTGCAGGTCTTCATGGAAAGGGTTATCAAGCCCTGGAACAGGCTGCCCAGGGAAGTGATGGACTCACCATCCCTGGATGTATTTAAAAGCCATGAGATGTGGCACTTGGGAAGATGGTTTAGTGGTGGGTTTGGTAGTGTTGGGTTAGCAGCTGGACCCCATGATCTTAGAAGACTTTTCCAACCTAAAAAATTCTATGATTCTACGATTATGTATAATAAGAACCAGAAATTTACTGCAGAAATGCCTAGGTTGTCACACCATAAGACTGTCACAGGACTGACAATCAGTGGCAGAAGGAGAATCATTCTGAACATTCTGAAGGAACAGTATTTCCCCGTGCTTGTCTCCCCTTGAGTCAGGTCTCAGAAAATAAACCCTTGTGTATTTTTTAATTTGTTTTGTGTAAAAATCAGAAATTCCTGTAGCATCTTGTAAACACACCCAAAAAATTGAGGTTTGTTGTAGACTCCTACTGGTCAGATAGTTAAAGAGGTTGTAGATAATGGCTTATCTGACCATCTTTTTTTTCCCAATAGGCACAGCGATCAGTTATTAGAGCTTAATTTTTCTGACAATGAGAGTCACAACACATGGCATAAAATTTCAGTGATATCAAACGGGTTGACAGAAAAGCAGACCAGAAGTTATCTGCAACAGCTACGAGAACTTAACACCTCAGGGAAAGTTATGAAAATGAATAAAAAGTTGCTGCACTCGCAAATACGTTTATCCAGGGATTTTCTACCACGTCAGTGTCTGGGGACAAACTGAGAAGCCTTCCAGTTAGAAAGCTTTGTATGTGCCTGACTGCTAGGCATGCTGACTGTGGCATAAAACCTATCTGTAGACGGTTTTGCCCAAGTTCTCATAAACCCTGAAGACAGCACTTTTCCAGATGATGGTGCTTATGCCCTACAGGAGGCATCCATCACGCCATAGTAATTCCTGTCTGATTTATTTCTTATTCATCTGGCAATTCATTCAATGTAAACTTCCAAATTTCAGTAAACAACTTATTATCTTTTAGCCTGTCATGGCAAATTTGTTTCACTTCCCTGGACAATTAGTTGATTTGGACAGTATTCATGCTAGTGACCTTAAACATCCAAGATACTATGTCTCACAAATATATTTTCTGATTCCCTAAGAGCAATCTCAGAAGACTGCCAGGATTAGCGTTTTCTTCTACCAGCTTTCTCCACATTGACTACAAATTTATCTCATATATTTCCTAAATTTCATATACAAATCATTAGTACAGCAACTTCATTGTGAAGCATATATGTGTCTGTGCTGCAACAAGCACTGCAGGTCCCCTCCCATCCCAGTGTGTATCCAGCAGAGCAGAATTCATGCAGCCACAGAATAAATCATGCTTCCTGCAGAGCAGTCTCCACAACACAAAACTTCTTTAAAAACATCAGCAGATGAATAACTTGCAGCTTTGCCCTGAAAAAGCCCACAGTAACTGTCACAACATGCAATCGGTGCCATAAAAATGCAATATTACAGCATTTGCCTGTATTCCCATCAATTTCCTAAATACCCCAGTGGAAAATGATGTGGGATACTAATGCAGTGGTGTTTCTTTATCAAAGTTGTTCAGTGTCTTCAAAAGGTACATAATTTCCCTGAAGCAGACAGAGATAGAATCGAAATAAAAATTCAAGTCCCTTGATTTCCCGTGTTTCATCTTAATTACAGATGTTTGTTTCTTTGTTTCTTTGGATTTTTCCCATTTTTTTTCCTGTAAGAACTGATGTGACAATCTCATGCCAACACTAGTGAGAATTTCAAAAAGTACACAAGTAGCAGAACTAACAAAAGAAGATTTCAGGTAGAATTATGTCACAGACTATTTGATTTTTCCATACTGACTACAATATCTCCACCTTTCCCAGCACCTTCTTTCTCTTTTATGTTACCAGTCCCTGAGTACCTTTGCTCCTCAGCAATGTCCCTTGTGCAGTGGCACAGCAAATGCTATAAAAGGCTGTGAGAAACATATATGTTGAAAGGTCAGCTTATATAACTGTATTGACTGGTTTAATAGCAGACAAAAGAATATCTAAGCATTGAGCTCCTTTTTCAACTTTTTCATCATTGCAGGCATTTTTGAGAGGTATAAAAATAGAGGTAAATGATCTTTTTATCTTTTTTCTCAGATGCACTTTTCCCCCAGAGTTAAAAATGTATGAACTCTGCACTGTCACAGACTCATAGAATGGTTTGGGTTGGAAGGAACCTTAAAGATCATCTAGTTCCAAAGCCCCTGCCATGGGCAGGGACATCTCCCACTAGACCAGGTTGTTCAAACTGAGCAAACTGAATAATTCTAGAGAGGAGACTGACACTGAACAGACAGTGCAATTGCACAAGTCATATTTCCTTATGAAATACATTGCACAGTAGCAAATACTTGATTAGTTTGTCCATCTCCTGTAGCTATTCTTATAATTTTTTCATGCTGAGTTGGAAGAATTGGTCATTATGAGCTACACTGCACTAAGAGTTGGACAAGGAATGATAGACAAAAGCCAATCATACGAGGTTCAACAAGGTGAAGTGCCTGGTCCTGCTGTTGGGTCAAAACAACCCCAGGCAGTACTAAAGGCTGAGGACAGAGTGGCTGGAAAGCTGCCCGGCAGAAAAGGACCTGGGGGTGCTGGTGACAGCAGCTGAACATGAGCCAGTGTGTGCCCAGGTGTCCAAGAAGGCCAATGCCATCCTGGCCTGTATCAGCAATAGTGTGGCCAGCAGGACCAGGGCAATGATTGTCCCCCTGTACTCCGCCCTGGTGAAGCCACACCTCAAATCCTGTGTTCAGTTCTGGGCCCCTCAGTACAAGAAAGACATTGAGGGGCTGGAGCGTGTCCAGAGAAGGGCAGCGGAGCTGGGGAAGGGTCTGGAGCACAAGTCTGATGAGGAGTGGCTGGGGGTGTTTAGTCTGGAGGAAAGGAGGCTCAGGGGGTACCTTATCACTCTCTACAACTCCCTGAAAGGAGGCTGTAGTGAGGTGGGGGTTGGTCTGTTCTCCCAGGTAACAAGTGATAGGACAACAGGAAATGGCCTCGAACTGTGCCAGGGGAGGTTAAGATTGGATATTATCAGGAAAAGCTTTTTATTACAAAGCATTAGAACAGACTGACCAGGGCAGTGATGGAGTCACCATCCCTCGAAGGGTTAAAAAAATGTGTGGGTATGGCACCCGGGGGCATTGTTTAATGGTGAGCGCAGTGGTAGTTATATGTTGATGATTGAAATGGTGATCCTACATGTCTTTTTCAACCTTAAAAATTCTATGATTTTATGATCCTATAAGGAGCACTTTTTTCCACCACTCATTTCCAAGACATTTGTCTTACCGAGTTTTAAGAGAACTTCCAGGAAATATCCTAGTAGGCAAGGAGGAAATCTGAAACAGTGTAGCTGTCTCCATTTCTACTCTTTAAGAATATGCCTTAGTACTAGTTTAGGATGGCTTTGGGTTTATCTTTCAGTTTTGCATTCTCTTTTTTTGGCAAATATTTGTGAATTTCACAGCTCAGTGCTGATCCAGAAATTGTTCAGACCCACTGTTTTACACTAGTCCCAGTTCGTATTGCAGACCCCACCACTTCTCCATGAAGTTCTCACTTAATACATCAGTTTGGCTTTTGGCAGGTTTTAGCTGTTGCCAAAGATTCACTGAGAGCTACTTTCAGGTGTGTGGCTGACATTTAACTGAGAGCATTCAGGAAAGCATTTGATGCAAAGTGTTGAATTTTTGTTATGTCAGTGTTCATTTTGCAGTGAAAGACTGTAACTAAAAGAGAAAATAAAAATGACCTGAAGTCAGAAAATCTGAGGTTCATGCCTGCAAACAACTTTGTATGTGAGGAGATAGAAGTACATATTAGGTTATGTACTTGCCTAAGAGTACAAAGCAAAAAGACCTGGACTTCAAAGAGAAATCCAACCAGGATACTTGAGGTCAGCACTAGGTCTATTACTAGAATGCAAATACTAAGAAAGAGGGGAAAAAGAATGAATGAATCTTGGATGTGACACTTAGTGTAGGAACTTCTTAGTTAAAGAAACAGTGCATTCAGTAAGTTCAGCAAGGAGTGTTACGAACTCTCAAGGGAAAATAAAACATAAGTTGGAAAACACATGCAGTTACCAGATGCAGAAGCTATTTAAAATTGAAACAAATAAATTCCTGTATATGAGAGCTTATCTGTTTTGCAAACAGGTGTCCTGAAGACACGGTACAGACAATGATCTATAAAAATGATATTTAATTATTGCAAAGATCATTGATGCTAACACGTGTCCTAAGGAAATTTCATCCTTGGTGCCAAAAGGGAGAGATATTTATGCAGGAGAAGGACCAGATTCATGTTCATGTTCCCTTCTGAGGAGGAAGACCTTGCAGCATCATACTGCAGCACCCAGAAGAAGCAAAATCACTGTACATGGGAATGCAGCTGAATCCCCAAACCCCAGGTCTATAATAGCCATAGTTCAACGGGGCAGCTCTTCCCTACACCAGGCTGGCCTGTCCTTCAAAAGTGTGTCTTGGGCATATTGACTTATGGCAGTGCAAGCCTTTCCCAGGCAAATGTGGGCTTTTCTTTTTCTCTCTCTCCTCAAGCTGTCCCAAAATCAAGCAGGTGTATTATGGTGATGGAGAGGAAAACTAATGCATTCTCTTTCATCGAGTTTATTATTTCAGACTTAAGGTTAACATGAATTGCACTTGACAGCAAGTGACAGTGGTTGTAGTTTTTCTGGATTTTGGTGAGACTTTTGACACTGTTCCTCACAGCATCCTCTGGACAAGTTGTCCAACTGCAGGATGAGTGAGTTCACTGTGTGCTGCCAGAAGAACTGGGTCAAGGGCACAGTTCTCAGGGTTGTGGTGAATGGGGCAAATATTCAGTTGATGAACTTGAGGAATAATCAGAACAAAAGTGAAAATTTATATTACTCTGCTTGGGTCTGTATTGCAGTAGGTAGAGCTTTTCAATCTACCAGTAGCGTGGCTTCTGAAGTAACTTTTCTTTCATCTACCCAGTAACTAATCTTTTGCATTTGGTTCCAAATATCTTCCTGTATTTTTTATTGATACATTCCTTCTATATTATTTTCACTTCCAAAGCACTGAAGTTCTCAGAAACCTGCATGGTGTAGTTTATTTCTCAGGGCTTCAAGAGATATCTAGAGAAATATCTAGAAACAATAATACAATCAGTGTTCATCAGGTTATTGGTTCAGACATAAACACAGATAAGTACAAATCTTTGGTGAGCTTTGTTACTGAAGTCCACTGTATTTCATGTTCTCCCGATTGGTAGTAACCACACACAATGTCAGTTTCTGAATCTTTTGATACAGTGTTCAAACCTAGAGGAAGAAACATATCTACAGGGAGAAATTAATGAGCATATCTGTCTTCTTGGGGGTAGTATAGGCCTTTTAAAATTTTTTTGTAAAGCTATTGTCTTCTGATTTTATGTTTAATGTTGTTTTGTCCTCAGTGAAAACATCTTTTCCGTATCATCTGCAATTCTGATTACAAGAATGATGAAGTAGTAGTGAAAAGCGTGCATCATGTGTTTTCTTGAACGAAGATTCCTGCAGTCATACCCTGTCATCTTGCTCTGTGAATGCTGCTTTCATCCCTCTCTTATAAAGGGCATATGCTCCCTCTGTGTTTTATGGATATAATCTAAGGCCCACTGAAATGGAAAAACTCTCACTTGGCTTCACAGAGGTCCTATATCTATAAAGAGAAAATCGACTACAAAAGAAAATGGCTTTATATGTTCATTTTTGTGCAGATTTAAAAAGTCCAAAATTCCAAATTGTATCTTCATTTTCAATTGTAGGTGTGGGTTTCAAACTAAAATTATATATGCTGCCCTTTTTCATTTACATGGTGAACCTATTTGCTATTTCTAGTCTAAGCTAAGAGACATAGAATGGAAAGGACTGAAAAACAGCTGTTTACAGAAACTTCTCCTTTGCTAGTACAGCCTGGAAGCCTTTGCCAATCACTGCATATTTATTGGTACAAACTGCTTCGTGGTGTGTTGCTGTGAGCTAGCATCACTAACAGAAATGAGAGGGTTGGCTGTCATTCAAGATGTACAACAGCAGAAGCCAGTCTCCGCTGCAGGTTTTAGATGACGGTAGAAAATGCACTAAATTATGAAGAATTTTTCTATACAAGGTCTCCACAGACTAGGCCTTCCTGGATGGAGACTGACCAAACTGCTGTGTTTGGACCTCAGTCCACTGTGTGGCTTTTATATTCTCCATTCCTCAGCAGGTTCCAGTAACCATCTCTAGCTGACCCGCAGCCTGTTTTCGGTAGTCACTTAGGATGCTATTTCTGCACGAACTGGGATGCTGTCCCCCAGCCCACAAATTTCTCATGTCCTGAAATGACCACAGAATCTGTACAGGAGTTTTATTGAATCTCCAGTTCTCTGGAGTCTTTGGTTTTACACTTTAGCTCTAAACGACTGAAATGGAAAGGACAGAAGGATTTTGCAAAATTTTCTGAAAAAACCCCTTCTTTCCTTTACAACTATCAGAAAAGATGTACAGATCTGGACAAAATAATAAACTCCTTGCCTGCTGTTCCCTGTCTTAATTTCCTCACTGCTGTGGACTCTTCAGTGGCTGTGACCACAATCCAACAAGCAATCTTTAATATTGCCTTATGCAAGTGTCTATTTCTCTAAATCATGGATGCTATCTGCTTTTCATAGAGCTCAGTTTTTCTCAGCTAATCTAATAATGAAATAAAAGCCTAATCTGTAAAATCATCCTTATATCACCCTGTCTGTCGTGGTTTGACACTGGCCCAGCACCAGGCACCCACAAGAGTCACTCGCTCACCCTCCCCTGCCACAGATGGACAGAGGAGGGAAAAGAAAAAAAAGGTTATCAAAGGACCAGGAGAAATACTTCAAAGGCGAAACAGGCTCAACTTAAGTTGCAAAGTGAATTCATTACTAACAGAATCAGAAGAGGATAATGAGAAGTAAAATAAACCCTTAGAACACCTTCCAACCCCCAGCCCCTCCCTCCTTCCCACCAACAGAGCAGGGAGACAGCGCATGGGGGTTTGGTCAGTCCATCACCTAGATTTCCTTCTGCTGCTCTGGGAGAGGAGTCTTCCCCTGTGAGGCCGTGGGGTCCCTCCCATGGGAGACAGTTCTCCTGAACTTCCCTGGCATGGGTCCATTCTCACGAGCAGCAGCCACACCGCACCTCCCACAGGCACACAGTCCTCCCAAAACTGCTTTGCCATGGGTCTCTCTTTCCAAGGGGTGCAGTCCTTCCAAAGCTGCTGTGCCGTGGCTCTCTCTTTCCACGGGGTGCAGCCCTCCAAGGACAGGCTGCTCCAGCCTGGAAGCAGGGCCTTCTCCCTCCGCTCGGTCTTCCACTGGATCACAGCCTCCTCCAGGCATCCACCCACTCCTGCATGGGCACCTCCCCCATGGGCTGGGGGTGGATCTCTGCATCCCTCATGGATCCCCATGGGCTGCAGGGGCACAGCTGCTTCACCATGGTCCTCACCATGGCCCGCAGAGGAACCTCGACTCTGGCGCCTGGAGCATGTCCTCCTCCTCCTTCTTCACGGACCTTGGTGTCTCCATGTTGTTTTCCCTCACACGTTCTCACCCCCTTCTCTTATCTGACTAGAATCCAAAATCTTGTGACTTTGTTTTGATTTTCTTCTTAAATATGTCACCATGGAGGCGTTACCAACCTCTCTCATTGGCCCAGTTTTGGCCAGCAGCATGTCCACCTTCAGAGCCATCAGCCATTGGCTCTGCCAGACATGGTGGGAAGCTTCCAGCAGCTTCCTCACAGGAGCCATCTTTGTGGCCCCCTGCTACCAAAAACCAGGCTGTGCCAAACCAGTACACTGTCCTACGTATTTTTTCATTGGTTCTTGAGAAAGGCTGAGCTTTCTTTTCACTGCTCAACCTCAGAATTTTTTAAGCTCTAATACAAATATAAAATATGTGCTTTATTGAGGGGATTTTTCAACTCTCCAGCCCCTTTAGATGTACTGAGCTTTCATATGAATTCGCCCAATTTGTAGTCCCACAGTGTTTCTAAGGAATGACTATGGCTTAAAACCCTCACACTGCCCCTGGACTTCCAGACATCACACAGGCATGATGGAAACAATGAGTTGCTTCAAGGCCCATTCAGGCACTTAAACCATGAATTTCCCCAAAATATTGGAATTAGAAGTGTATTTTATAAAGCTTCCCACAGGTATAAAAAGCTAGAATAATACTCTTGGATGAATTTTGGTTAAAATCAATCTTTAGACGTAGGCAAAAGAAGTTGAATGATTTACAATAGTTTCAGATCTAAGTGACAAACAAAGGAATGGAAAGAAGACTTCAGTGTGATGTCTTGCCAATGATTTTCTAGTTCCCAGGCAGGGGTATAGATGATGCTTTATTTTGTTTTTATTGTAGCACTTAGAGCAGGTGATAAACAAACACATAGTTTAATGAAAGCAAAATTTCATCATGGTGATATACTATATTACATTTCTTTAGTGAAGTTGTGTGTCCTCAGATGCTCACAAATGCTTTCCATACTATCTGCCCTAGCTTATAGTATTAGTAGTTTGTGTAAATTAGCTTTAGAGGCTAAAATATAGCATATAGTTTTTTCCAGAGTAGAACTGTATTGACCTTGGATGGCTTTCAGATTCAAAACATTGATGGCACAGTGCCACAGACAATCATCCTTCTCTGAAGCAAAGGAACACTGGGAAACTTGGAAAACTGCCTTCTCAGAAGGAATGCATAAACTTGAGTGGTATCTGTTGAAGTTTTACCTCTTTTTCACTCCTGCTTTTTTCAAAAATATGAAACCCATAAAAAGAAAATGAAACTTTTCCTTCCTCTGAAATCTACAAGAGAGTTAAAAAAATTCACCCCACCACCCCACCAGAAAAACATCTTAGTTTGGTGGAGCGGCACACAGGATAAAGATGGAGTGGTGTCATGGTTTAGTATAGCTGGGAGTTGTAGTTAAGGAGTTAACCAAACCACTACAAGTGGCAAAAAGGAAAAATGTAAAATTTTAGATAAAAATTTTAAAAACCTCGATTTTGATGGATTCCTGCTAACATTTTGCTCCCTGCTTCTCTTGGCCCACTTCCATAGTGTGCTTGAGGACTGCACCTGCAATTTCAGTTACAGTTACGGCAGAGATCCTTGCTCATGGAGGTACAATCCCATTTTTCAGGGTATTTTGTAGTTTCATGACTAAGAGTGCTGGCACCCCTGTATTGGAGAAACCGATTCTCACTACTAGATGTTTTTGTATATCCCATCCACCAGCACTGCAGCTGCTTTCAATTTCTGGATGTGTAGCACAGCTCTCAGTGCATGAGCAAACTTCTAGCCAAGACACATCACAATGTCCTGAAGAATGAGCACCCTGAACAAATAGCTTCTGCTCCCCTACAAAACCTCTGTCATTCAGGTTTTGGCTGAGTGATTCTAGGCTACTCCTTTAGGACACAAGCAAAGATGCTTACTGATACTTGAATGAAGAAGTACTTCAAACAAATCATATTTAACAGATTAACAACAAAAGGTCAGGGAAGCTTGCCTTTCACACTAAAGGATAACAACCGCTCTCCTGGGAGCTGATGGCTGTTTGGTTAGTTAGGACAGAGCTGCTTCACCCAAGAAGCCTTCCTTCTTTTGTTGTATTTTTAACAGAACTTAATCCTACCAGTGCCTCGATCTAGGGGTGCATCCTGCCTCTGTCCACGCTTCATATCAGGGTAATACCAGAGTATCCACCCTTCTCCTTTTCTCCATGCCTCAGTTTCCACACCAAAGAAGCCCAGACCCAAAAGACATACAAGAGAATTATCATCCTCCAGCAAGACTTCAAACTGGACAGCATCCCACTGTCTCTGAGGTGTCCTTGACAGAGACCTACTTTCAGGGAACTTCTTCAGGAGAAATGAGATGAAATAGGTCATGCTGTGTCTCACCTAACTCTCCGACTGAACTGGGACACAGGTAGTTAAATTCCTGTGTTGGATATCGTGTCCTTTGGCCATTTCATTAAAGAGATAAGCTAGCTGCTTTTCTGCTTGAAGAGTTTATATACTATATATAATTTATATACAATTAACTGAATATCTCCTAACAAGAAATGGTGCATTTCCACTTTGACTGCAAAAGGTCACAGATCATAACTTTGATTTAAGACAACTAGGCTGCTCTACCATTAAATCTCATTGAAGATTGATTTATATTTAATATAAGGAAGTTGTTAATCAAACTCCTGTGGTGTGGGGGGACTGGGGTTTTTGTTTGCTTGCTTGTTTATTTTCTTGTTGGCTTTTTTGTTGGTGTTGATTGATTGTTGTTGTTGAGTTGTGGTTTTTATTTCATCAGAGAACCTGTTGCCAAGAATGATGCATTTATCATGAGATCTTTAGAGCAGCAGTGTCTCATTTCTAGTCCTTGCCAATCTGCATAAGTCATCTTGCAACTCACTTGGAGCATGAATCTGTGGGCAATAGACGCTGTAGTGATGCTGTGTGGAAAAGAAAAATGTATTGGGCATGCTCAGTGAATGTTTTTCACACAACTGTGAGCAAACAAATCAGGCAAAACACTTGATTAAACAGCACAAGTGTGCACTGCAAAGCAAATTATGATAAATTGCTAGTATTGATTACTTTTAACCAGAAGGATGAGATTGTCTGCTTTTAAATTTAGGAATGCAGCCAAAAGATACCTTGACCTCACCTCTGCACTGGGAACCAATACAAAATTAATTGGAGCTGTCGTTCAGGTAGAAGTCACAATTATGTGACAGTTGATTTATTAATTTGAGCTAGCTACAAACCAGGTGTATTCTCCACTCGTACATGCTTTTTGCAGTTTAGTTTGTTAATGCAGAAAAACCTCCGGGATGTTGATAGTCTTTGTTTAGTGCGTGTAATACAATACCTTTTCATTTGAATTAATGCACTTCTGATCAGCAATATACAGTCTTAGCTTGGTTTTGTGATCACATTTTCCCTTTTTTTAATTCTGCTTTTATTTTGCTAAGTCACTTGCGCTACTGAGTTCACAAGCACGTAACCAACTGGGACTTGGAGTCCTTCCATAGTGTGGCATTTGCAACAGTCATCTGAATTTGCAAATACAGTGTCTTCTGGTACTTTTAATATCACAGATATGTTGCACTCTAAACAAAGCATATATTCCCCTGAATTGTCAGGACAATTGAGCAGCTGCTTCTTTTCCGGTTTTGTCAAAAGAACGGATCTCTTGTGACTGCTGGCTAACTGCCTGGTCAGTGTGGACAGAGAAACTTCAGTGTGGGTGGCAGAGTTTACTCTTGAAAATCTTTTCCACATGCATGTATGCAAATACACGCACCTAATGTTGCATCCAAGGGAAAAATTTGTTCTGTTCCAAAGTAATTTGAGTCATTCATAACAGAATGCAGACCAAGAGAATTTCTAGACCTCCACAAAACACATTTTTCCTCCCATGGTTGTAGAAAAAAAAAAAAAAACAAACTCCAAAACCCAAAACAAACCCAGCATTGAAAGAAATAAATTTAGAGGACATACCACCCTAAAAGTCAGTTCAATAGAAATCTATAACCAAATTTAAAATTCTAGCTAGAAAAAAAAAATCAAAAGAGTATTAAAAAACTGTAAATATTTTCCACCTTCTTTTTCTCAACTCAGTCTTGTATTGTAATGTACAAACATTGAATCATAGAATCGTATTGGAAAAGACCTTTTAGCTCATCACCAACCCTTAACCCAGCACTGCCAAGCCCACCACTAAACCATGTCCCCAAGTGCCACATCAGCACATCTTTTAACTACTCCAGGGATGGTGACTCAACCCCTTCCTTGGGCTTACAGTGTTTGGTGCTTCCCACAAAGAAATTTTTCCTAATATCCAATCTAAACCTCTCCTGGTGCAACTTGAGGCTGTTCCCTCCTGTCATGTCACTTGTTACCTGGGAGAAGAGACCAATCCCCACCTGGCTACAGCCTCCTTTCAAGTAGCTGTAGAGAGAGATAAGGTCCCCCCTCAGCCTCCTTTTCTCCAGGCTAAACAAACCCAGCTCCCTCAGCTGCTCCTCATAAGACTTGTTCTCTCTCCATAATGTATCACTTTACATAATTTAATACCTGAACACTAAAAAAAAACCAAAAAAAATAATACTACTCCTAGAAACCTACACAATTTCTGCCCCCTTTTCTGCCACTGTACCTCCCCTATTAAAATGCATCACATTTGTATGTGCAAAGAAATAATTCAGACTTTCAAAACGTATCTCCTGACCTTTCAATATGGGGGTGGTGTTGGTTGTAGGTTTTTTTTCTTGGTCTTTTTTATCCACTTCTTTCCCCTGCTCCCTTTTTCTCTTCTCATTGGGTCTTCTAAAAGTAGAGCTTGGCAATTATATTGCTAAAAGTTGTAGTAATGCGGTATTCATCCCTGTTCTACCGATAATTTTAAGGTTCAATCTCTTGAGAATTGTCAGGGTTAGAAATACACTTTTTGAGCTGAGAATTTCAGCTTTTCAGCCACATCAAGTGCTATGCAGCATTTATTTAGAAACCTGGCAGATGATGAAATATTGAACCGTAAAACAGTAGCGACATTTTGATTTATATTAGAGAAGACTGATCCTTTTCTGTTTCCCATTCCTCACCAGCATCTTTCTGTTGACTTCTGTTTTTACACCAGAAAGGCAGAATAAAATCTGGTAAAGGTTTTACATAAAAAAAAATTAAATGTTTTCTACAGGATTTTAAAAAAATATTTTTTTGCCCTCATGGACAGTATAGTTAGATGCAGGATATCAAGATAGGCTGGATTTTATAGGCATAAAAATACAAATTATTTTTCCAATACATTTTTAAAGACTCAATAAAAAAATTATAAACCAGATTTTATATAAAATGTGAAGCTTAAGAGAGTTACAGGATGGCATTATAAAGCTTTTTACTGGAAGAATTTTGGTCTGGCCAGCATAACTCACTGGGCCATTTCAAATTTGTTGTAATGAAACTTTTATGTTGTCACATAACATTGTCTTCTGTATAGAGACAGATCTGTTAAAACAGTTTAAGCTATTCTAGCTTACAAGATATCTTTGTAAAGGATTATAGGCTTTATATAACTGTAGCAAGTGTGATATCATTTTATTATTGTACCTAATACTATTGTGAGGGTTCAGTCTTAGATCAAGGTAAAAATTTGCTATTTAGAAGATTTTTTTCCTAAATTCATATGTCCCAAGGTACTTTTGAGCTACTTTGAAGACTGAGTACACATATTCCCATATTTTTCTATTTGCAAGTGGGATGGAAAAAAAAAATCTGATCTGACATTAAAAGGGAGGAAAAAATATTTAAAGACAGCCCTCCAGTTCACTTCTACATCTTTTGATGTAGCGTTAATTGTATGTTTTCATCTGTTGGGCAAGTGACTTCACCTTCATAGATTTATGTTTGTTTTCCCATCTAAGCCTCTTCAATCTGTCCAAGTGTTCATAGGGCTCATTGTCTGTTGGGGTCTTTACCACCACAATTATTAAAAAAATTTTTCACATCGTCTCTATGAATGTGAAATACTGAGCAAGATTGCAGCCCGTGTAGCAGGATAAAATTTATTGTAGTAGGACAAAACTCATTTATGGTGAATGTCTCACATCTTGGCTTGATTAAATGCTTTTCAAAAAGAACAATGATTCCCTATTGATTCACTGTTTGCAAACATAATTATAGTAGTAACTAGGAAGAATCTGATGCCAAATGAATGGTTCTGAAAACTCTGAGGGAAAGATATATAAGATGAACTATCTGCATTGTTAAAAGCAGAGATGTGTATCAGAGTTCCCATTTCAGTAATGTTAACATTAATAGACTCCAGCAAATGCACCCTTATTTGCCCAAATAGACAAGTGAATACAATTCTGGCCTTTCATCCTGAGTTTCAGTCTGTCATAGATATCTTTTATGAATCCAGATCATCTTTGATAGCATCTTATCTGACATCTAAATCTTTGCTGTTGCTGTTATTTTTAAGGTTAAATAATGCCTTCCACATGCCCTGTCTCTTTTGATACTTGTTCATCTTCAATTTTGTTTGTTTTTTAAATCTTCTTCTTGTGCAGAAAATTGGGTAGTTGATGAGGTCTGGTATGTGTCATCATCTGTGGGCACGTGGCAGAGCCAGTCAACGATGGCAGACTCCAGAGCAAGTGGCATAATACAGTTTTAGCACATAACTTTGAATTACTTTGTCAAAAATCAATTTGAGAAAGTCAGCCACAGTATGAATTCCAGATAGTTTTGAAATATTAAATCATTTTCACGCTCTGTTATATGAAGCTACAGACAGGGTCCTCTGTCAGTGGCATTTAACAAACATTAACAGGCAGTTCATTCCCTGGAATGATGGCAAGGAAGGGTCATTTGGACCAAAATATCAAAACAGGTCTCATTCATCCAGCATTATAATTGCATGCTTGTAGTCCTTTCTTATAATCTCTTGAGGACAAAGGGGTCTCAGAAAAAAATAATTGAAGTCTGTAGAAGCACAATGCTGAACTGAATAATACTGGTAATAAAAGCCATCTAATAAAGGGGAGGGTCAGATCCATTCAAGGAGGCTTTGAACATTTTTAGCTCAGAGAGTACTGAACTCAGTACTCTCTAAGGACAGAGATAATCATCAGAAATGGCAGAGGTCTTGAGAAATGTTTACTTGTTGTATGTATATCATGTGGTTTTGTGCAATTATATGTTATAATGTAGGGTGAGGTCTCTGCCCTGAGGTCTATGACATCTGCTTTTCCTGTTTGTTCATGTTTGTTCATGGAAACATCTGAACTGTCTCCTCCAGCAGCCAATGCCAGGGAAAAGTGTGTACGGGCTGACCTTCAGCTGTGCTCCACTCATTATTTCCTCTCCCATTTTTATCCCTGCCATTTGCTGAAGTACCAAGTATCATCTGGATGCTCCAGGCAGATTGCAGCCAAAGAGGCTAGGTGAAGATACTGGCAATGTCATTTCTCAGAATTGCCATTTTCCATATTTTGGATGAAATGTTGAAAGAGGAATGACTTTGATTTGAAAATATTCCAGTGCTGTTTACAAAACAGGGTGTCAGTATAGGTGCTGCAGTACATGGCACCTCTTGTGGGTTCCACAGTATTGGATCCCTCTCCCTTCTGAGAGTCTAAGAATAGCTGTCTTTAGGTAAGTGATCAAATACAGAGACAATTAGGGTAAGTAGTCACAACATATATTTTATTTTATTTGCGCTATTTGAATTTATTGCAATACTCCTGGAGTGAAGGACTGGCACTTCAGATTTGTCAGTCTGATAAATTTTGTCCAGTTTCTTTTAGAAATTGTACCCACAGGAGGTATAATTTTTAATATCAAATTTATTTATTTAAAGGTAGTTGTTGTTACACAGGATTTCTGATTTAGCAAGAATGATAAAAATTTTGTTACATAACATAATACAAATGTGAGTTACAGTTAGAAAAACATATATAACAATAGCAAATCACAGTTTGATCATAATATCTACATGATTCCCATTACTGGTCCCTATTATCTATTCACCATTACAATACTGGCTGTCCCCCGTCACTAGGAAGCAATACGTGGATTGAAGCCAGCCAAGTTCGTCATTCTCCCTGAAACTCCCCTGCTGGTTGTTCAGCCTCCATAATCTGTTCTGAGCCACATATTCACTCCTGCCATGTTGGTCTGGCCAACATATGGAGACATTCACACTTCTTATTAACACAAGGAGAAACACCAGCAGCTGATCCAGCCAAGTGCCAACAGATGTCCAGCTTAAAAAAAGGAAACTCTTTAGTCCTCCCCATGCTGGGACAAATCCAGCCTCTTCACAACATCTGTGATCATCCACATGGCTAAATCCTGTCCCTAAGCACCACCTCTACACATTTTTTTAAACACTTCCAGGAACAGTGACATCACTTCTGTGGGTAGTCTGTTCCAATACCTGAACACCCTTTCAGTGAAGAAATTTTTCATAATATCAAATCTAAACCTCCCCTGATGCAACTTGAGGCCATTTCCTCTTGTGTTACTGCTTGTTGCTTCTTAGAAAAGACCAACCCCCACCTGTTTACAACCTCATTTTAAGTCCCCTCTGAGCCTCCTTTTCTCCAGACCAAACACCCCCATCCCTCAGCTGCTCCTCATAAAGCTTGTGCTCCAAGCCTTATGAGATCCCATTCATTCCGGAATCTCAGAATATTTAAAAAAGATGGCAAACATCCCTATTTTCTGTGGTCTGTCCTGCATTGTTGACGGCACTTTGGCTTGAAAAATATGGATAATAGTCCTATATTCTAATAATGGACATTCCTATTAAAATTTCACGCTGATCACTAAAACTTTGACAGCTGGTGCATATGGATTTTTTTAAAGCTTTTATATTTCTAATGGTAAGTATCGTCAAGATAAAACCTTGATGTATTAAGAATACTTTTTTAAAAATTAATTTTTTAGAAATAAATTTATGTTCAGTTTCAACTTCCTGATACGACCAAAATAAACACTTGAGCCCTCACAATGATTTTGTTGTAGAGCTTTAATGATTGATAAGAATAATTTATAAGAGCTTTAAATTCATTGCTACAACTCTGCTAAGTAGAATAGAAAATATATTTAGATATTATCTTTAAATATTTTTATTCTTTTTACTAATTGAAAAATAAAGATTTGAAGCTTATCTGTTTATTTTCAGAGATAAAGGAGATTTTGTGTAAAATTCCACCAGTAACAACTTGGCCTGTGGTCCTATAGTGTCTTTAAATGTAAGATTTCTAATACTGTAGGGAAATAAGTTAAAAAGAAAGCCTCAGTAAAAGGAGAAGAAAACCTATGCTGCATGTCTTTATCCTTAATAAATGTACTACTTCAGAGAGTATCTTCTGGGGACCTGCTGACAGTTTTTATGTGAGATAATTGCAGATCAGAATGTATTATTCTGTTAACTTCAGCAGAGGGATTTTCTGTTTATTGATGCAGCTGGTAACACAGTCATAATAAAAGGTTATATGAAATTTCTCACTTTACCTTTCTGTTTTACAGAATCATAGAATCATAAAAGGCTTGGGTTGGAAGGGGCCTTAAAAATCATCTAGTTTCAACCTCTCTGCCAAGGGTGGTGATGCCACCGACTATTTCAGTTATTATTTATTTTTTCAAGTGCTGTTTTCCTGAATTTCTTTACCCTGGGCATCTACTATGAACTTGTTATCTGCAGATACCTCTGTTTATCAGCCTCATTAAAAATCTGATGCAGTTAATGATATTTTTTGTGAAATATGTCCCAATTATATCTCAATTTGATATGGTCCTTTCCATATGTAGAGAATATGCAAGACATAGATTGAGAGAACATGCAAGGAAATACCTATTTTATTTTTGGCAGGACAGGATTTGCCAATCCTTTGCTTTTATCCTGTGTCCTGGCTTTAGTATGGCAACACGGAAAAACAATCAAGTCTGGTATGAGTATAGAAGAAGATCTAGAATTGAAGCCAAACATGTGTCCCACATGTGTGGTCAGGGTTGGGATAGGATGATTGACTGAAAGTTATAATTCTGATTTATGGAAGTAGTGATCACTGACAGCTGTTGCTGAAGTTAATGGGATTGCTGCCATGAATGCATAATGCTCTAAACAGAATGGAACCTCCTAAACCCAACGAAAATATAGATAAGGAATATGAATTTTCTATTTTGATTTTGTGCCTTTTGTTTTTTTAGTGGTTTGGTTGCTATTTGGGGGTTTTTGTTTGGGGTTTACTTTTTTTTTTTTATTTAGGTTTTTTATATGCCACCTCTCAAGAGGAGCTGGGGAAATATTTTCATTACTGTTCACATTGCTTTCTGCAGCTGCAGTAGTGAACACCGCTGGGAAAGAAATTGCTGTCCTCTAAGACACTTTGAATAATGTGAAATAAACAAGCTGAATGACATTTTGAGCTTTTGCTTTGCTGTTTGTGGAGTACAGCTATTTTTCCAACATGTCTGGAATGATTAGGAATGGGGTTGTGGAAAAAAGAATGCAATTCTTTAGTTCCTGAGAAACTGATTTTACTGATTATTTACATTACACTTTACAACACATTCAGTGGAACTACAGAATGTTAAAGTGAAAATCCTAAAACATTTTAAAAATTTCTTTGATATGTCCTTTGTCAGCAGTGTTAATGCTACATAGGAAGTCAAATTCTTCTTAAAATATTACACTCCCAGCTGAGATGTTGCATCCAACTGAATACAGTCCAGATATGTGAAGATTTCCAGGAAACTCTAGATAATATTCACAACCAGATGGTCACCTGGCTTTGCTTTGCTTCTCATTTGCTCCCAGAACATGACCAAAAGTTTGCTGCTGTCAGGAAAATCTTAACCCAGTTATGATAGAAACGTGTGAGAACATATGCAAAACATTTTCCGTCTTTGTTCATATTTAGCTATGCATTTGTAACTGCTGTGAGAATAGGTGACCAAAAATATGCTTGCACTTGTAATCCATGGGCTTCATACTTTGATTTTACTTGTGAGGCTCAATGGAAGGGATTGAAGACTGCATCCTGCATCTGCACAATGATCTAATCAATGCTAGATGAAGGAAACTGTAAATATACAAGATAAAAATGGCCATGCAGGTTCAGTTGATGGCCAGTACATGAAGGAAACTTGTATGTGCACTTCCAGCCAGTGTATGCAACATCTGTGATAAAATATGCTGATGTTGTATCGATGACTTCTGTTGAATTGACAGTTTTTCTTTTCTAAATTACAGTAACCCCATATTAAGATCCTAAAGCTATTCTATTGAGATTGTGGTGGTTTTGAAGGATAATGGAGGAGTTTCCCTTTTTCTGAACCTCTACAGATTTAAGTTCACCAAATGCTAACATCTCCATGTCTTTTTATCAGTTGATAGAGACAATAATCCTGTGATGTCATCCTAGAGTTATCCTGTAATGTGTCTGAAAAAGCTGGTCAGATCACACACAGAAAGAACCTACTTTTCCCTAGTGATGATAAAAAGAACATCTGGTGACCATTTTAGGCAGAGGCACGTACCTTTCAGATGTCTAGGATTAAGCAGGATTAATCTTTCCATCAGGAATTCATCCCTGGAAGTGTTCAAAAGGCATGTAGATGTGTCACTTGGGGACATGATTTAGTGATGAACAGTGTTTCTGGGTTAACAGGAGGGTTCAATGATATTAGAGGGCTTTTCCAAAATAAATAATTCTATAATTCTATGATACACCTTACACATATCTAATTGTTTAATAACCTTTAAGCAATTTTAATACTATTAGAGTTTTTTCTGCACTGGAAGATTTTTTTTTTTTTGTATTTGGTGCTCTCTGGAAACTGTTGCTTACAATTACTTTTGTGGACTCAGAGAGCATTGATCTATTATTTAAATTTGTACAGCGTTTTGTGGACGAAACTGAAGTTACAGCAGCTTTTCCCCCTCTGTGACTGAAGAAGTTAAATGAGTACTCAGAAAAAGTAGAGGCACTGAAACATTCTATTACCACAGAGCCCATCTCCTTGTGGTATAACAAGGAGCTGACCCTGAAAATTTGGCACAAGTCCATTGCAACCACTCTGACTAATGCCACAGAAAAATAGAGAATGATGTATTTTTTATAGAACACTACTCCAGGGTTATATTGATTTAAACTAGAGGAGGTAAAGAGGATGGGAAATGAAACATACTATTGACTCAGCATTTTAAATCTCAGCATTTTAAGTAAAGGTGAGAAAGGGAGGAAATGAAAAGAAAGAAGTTTTGTGCTACAAGAAAGAAAAAATAGCCAAGGATTTTCCAAAACATCACCATTAAGACTAGATGGGTTTGTTGGAAATCCCATCCAGACCTGTCCATTTATATTTTAACTTGAATTGCCCTTTTCAGAGCACTGGATGAAATTTTGCATTAAGACTTCTCAGGTTAAGTTGATTACTTCGGTTGCATAAGCTGACTTGGAGAAACTGCTATTATTTATTTATATAATACTACACAATTTGAGGTGAGAGAAATATTTACTGCAAATGCTGCTAAAATCATAGAAATAAATTTTAGTCTTACATGATATTTTTGCGGATTGTCTTGGTGTGATTTTATGATAATACTGTATTCCCCTATCATCTGCTTTATGCCCAGAAATGGGTTCCATAGTTTTAAGCTGGGTCCAGGAGAGGGGGGAGAGAAGCCAGGTGACTTCTTCGGCGCAGTTTGTGTTCAAGGACTCACACACGCTGCCCTGTGTTCTCACGACTGCAGAGCCGAGGGAGCACCTTCCTGCTTTTTAGCTAGCCTGTTAGCTGAGACGAGGAATTTTCCAATACTGGCATACCTGTATACTGAAATCCTCTGGGAACTTCTTCTTCTGGAACTGTTGGGCCTCGCTGTGTTCCGAGAACCAGCTCAGTGGACCCCGTGGACCGGCAGGGAGGCTGAGGGGACACCGCATCCCGGCCTCGGATCTCAGGAGGGGCTGCACCAGCTACAGGGGGAACTCTAAATCTACCAGCTTTCCAGCATTGAGGAGGTTTAATATTTTAACAATTATTCATTTTTCCTGTGCCCTGCCAGCACTTTATTTGTAAATAAATAGTTTTTTTCACTTTCCTCCCAGAAATTCCTTCTGCAGCGGTGGGGGAGGGACTGACGAAAACCTGTCTTTGCAGGACACATTCATTCCAGAGCATTTTCCTCCTAAACTTGTCTCAAACTGAGACATTGATATTCACAAGAGTCTGACTGAAACCTCCTTGAAATAATGAAGGGTCCTTTTAGATTTTTCTGCCATTTTACTACCTAACGCTGATGTTGATGAAAACATAATTACAGTGTAACTATGGTTGCTGTTTCTTAAGTTATCAGTTATTTGACTTCTGTGAAAAGGAAAACAGGAAAACAAAAAGCAAAATATATAAATTAATGAGAAAAAAAATTAAGTCTCTCATTGTATATGCATCTATTAATTTATCTGAATATTAATTTTAAATAATAACGTTTGTTCAGCACTTTGCATATTAAACTGGAAAAAATTCCTTGATCTAGGGCTTTTGGAAGAACTCTGATGTTTGCTCTTTTATTTTGTCAGTATATTTGAGGCTACCTGCTAACCAACAATTTTTGAAGGTTTATGCAAAGAAGAGAAAGATGAGTCAGGTAGGAGGCAGGTTTTTCTTTTCTGTAGAACTGTAGGAACCAAGAGGTGAGTGTTGCTCGCAAACCTGATATTCTCAAAGTTCTGTTTTGTACCAGAGCTATTTCCACATGCTGAAGAACTGTAGATACAGTATTTTATGATCCTGCCTTTCTCCCTTTCTTTTAACTGACTTTTTCTAAGGGATGCGTTTGGACACATGGAGTAAATATCAAGGCTGGGGTAGCCTTTTCAAAGGGAAATGTTGACATTTCTATTCAGTGACAGAGAAGAAGGGTGTTTGTTTGCTTTTACTTCCAATGAAAATCAAGAATGTAAATAAGAAAAATGTAAAGAACTGATTTGAAAACCGAATCTTTCATCCACACAAGTGTATCACAAATCATAGAATCATAAAAAGGCAGAGGTTGGAAGGTACCTTAAAGGTCCTCTAGTTTCAAACACCCTGCCAAGAGCAGGGGTGCCCTCCATTAGGTCAAGTTGCTCAGAGCCCCATCCAGCCCGGCTTTGAGCACTTCAAGGATGTGGCACCCACAGCTTCTCTGCTTAACCTGGGAACATACAGGGAACTTTTTATTCTTCTCCCTATTGATCTCATGGCAAGTTCCACCGAGATTCTCTACAAATGCACACAGCCTTTCTCACTTGCTTTCTCCACGTGGGCTTTATCCAGTGTCTCATGAGCAAGTGGCTCATGCTGCTACAATTGGGCTTCCTGGGGGAAGGTGGGGGTGAGATGCCAGGAATGGTCTTGATGAGATGGAAATGAATTTGCACAGAGCCCATTGGAGCAGAATACCTTTTACAACTCCAGCTGAAGACCAATAATCAGCATAGTTAAATTTAAATTAATTATCTCAGGTAAAAGCCAGTATTAAAATATCTGTTCTTGATTCACCATGATAACAGTGTTCAAAAATGTTTGGTGAACTAACTCTTATTTCATAAGCATTCACATAGGTTTAAAATTCACAATTTTTCAAGATTTATGTTGTTTCATCCTTGTGCTTGGGACACACTATCTTTGGAAGCTTTCAGGATAGCTCAGAGTATTTAAGATCACTGAGACCAATTAACAGAAATGCAAACACCTGAGACATTCACTACTGGTTTATAGTTCTGAGAAATTTTTACAGTGTCTTCACATATTTTATTATATGTCATGTATCAAACATTTGGAACAATTTCCAAATGCTTCAAAAGTGACACTAGTATGGTATTTTAGGAGAATATGTTAGAATATCTCTACACTGTTAGAGTTCTAAGAATCTGAAATATTAGTTATGAGATCTTGTATAAGTGATTTTAATGAACAATAGTTTTGAGCAATATTTTATTTGCACAAAAAATTGTCCAAGGTGTTATTTATAGCTAACTTAGAGCAAGAAGCTCTAAAAGACTTCCTGCTATAGAGCAGGAGAAGGACTCTTACAGCTCCACTGAAAAAAAAGGACTTTTCCATAGTTTCTAGCTTTTTTGAAACCTACCTTTTATGACTAAGGGATTAAAAAGAAGAGCTTCTAGGGTAGGAGCTAGTTATAATGGCTTCTCTTATAGTCCCTGAGAAATATAGGCACCTCTAGAGTACGATTTGTCTCTGCCAAAAATACACATCAAAACTAGATATGTTTAAAGATACCTCTTTCTTTTCACTGGTATAAAGGGAATCTAGGGCAACTATCTGAAAAGTAGGTACCTACAGTCTAATGGTCCATGTGAGAGGAATCCTAAAGCTTTGTTTATCTTGTCCCTGTGGGGCTCCAGGGAGTCCTTATTATGACTTTCAATGTATAAGGGGGCTTGTAAGAGAGATGGGGAGAGACTTTTAACCAAAAACTTGTAGAGACAAGACGAGACAACAGTTTTTAAGTGAAAGAATGAGGAAGAATTTTTTTTTTTTTATGGTAAAGATTGTTGGATCACAGGTTGCTCAGAGAAGCTGTGGATGCCCCACCCCTTGAGGTGTTCAAGGCCAGGTTGGATGGGTCTTTGAAGAACCCGGTCTGGTAGAAGGTGTCCTTGACCACCTCAGAGGGGTTGAACTAGATGATCTGTAAGGGTGCTTTGCAGCACAAACTGTTCTATGATTCTATGACTCTGTGATTTAGCTTTTAAGTCTTTGTGCCTACAGCCATATGTTGCTATGGACAATAAAGAAAAAAAAAGCCCTAAACCCCTCAGCAATATTCTTACATCCATGAGTATTATGCCTCCTAGAAAATGCTCATATGTAAGGTGTTACTAAGATCTCGGGAAGCTAATAGAGAGTTTCATTGAAAGAAAATCAGTTGGTGAGATCAACCGAGGAAGTTTCAAACTTCATGACTTGACTCCAGTCACTGAAAATATTGACCAGAATCATTATTCAGAGATACATCATGGAAGTCCAGTTATTCTTAGCTGGGGAATATAGCTTTACCGAAGACAGTGCTACTGTATCACTTTATACCTGTTGAAGTTCTGGCCAGAATGAACATCAAATTTCTTGGAAGTCAATGCCATTCTGTCTGGCATTAGGCAAAATGCTGAACAATCTCTGGTAGCTTTTTGTTTGTTTTTAAGAATTGAAGACCTGTGACAAATAGGTCTGAAGACCCAAACACCTGTAGACCTCCAGATGAACTTCAGGTTTCTTTGTCACACACCACATGCAGCACATGAACAAACCAAGGTGACACATTTAACAGCCCAAAAGTTTGGAAATTAGCTTTAAGGGAAAGATTAACACACAGGGCAGAGTGACTTTCCTCCATGATGACACAGATATGCATTGAACTGGAACACAGTAATAGTTTTTATTGAATGTGAAAAGTGAGTAACATTTAGTTTCTTTATGGAAGGCGTGAAAAGGTCAGCTGGAAGTTTTATCGATAGTGTTTAAAGGAGAAGTTTGCTTGCTGTAAAGCAAAATTAGAACTTCTTTGGACAGAGGAAATTGTATTAAAAAAAGCATGTCCTGTTTCATAGGACAATTACATTCTGATCCCTCTGTCTAATTACGCTACTGTCCAGTGCTCTATGCCCATGCTTCAGGAGAAAAATCTCTAAGGACACCTCTTCACCTCTTCGAATTAATCAAATACCCAAGCTTAATTTGTTACACAGTACTGATCTGGTTTTAAAGAACGATACGTTCCTATAGGTGCCCAGAAACAACAACAAAAAAACCCCAACAAAACGCCACATTTATATACATACTTATCTTAGAAATACAAATTTTAAGCGTAGCATTTGAAGATTTAGCAATTTAGCATCTTGGGGCACAACACTTTATGTTCCATTACAACCTCAGTATAAAGGTACATCATTAAGCCCACCTGGCAATTAGCTTCCAACAGTTGTTCTCTAAAAGACAGATGCTTTTTAGTGAAAAGAATCACGAGCAATACAAATGTCTGGTCTAATGGCCATTACTAATTATTATTAATGCAGATAATAATAATAGTCATGTTTGAAGTGATTTTCAATAAAAGTATTTAATGATTTATGAAATGTTTGTCTCTGGCAGCCTTTGTGAGGCAAGTATTTTAAATGATGTATCGTTAAATTATGATACACATAAGTCAAGGAATGGTTATGGTCATAGAGTGTGGCATACGGAAAAATGGAAATGAGGGAAGAAAAGTGATTAAGGCATTGGTCTTGTCATTAAGAGACCAGCAGTCTGTATATGGTCACTGGTGTGAATTTGGGTGCTTAACTTCATTATTTCTGCTCTCTTGTTGCAAAATGGAAATGATAATTTGCTATATTAGTAGCATATTAATACATGGAGCTATATTGAAGTAAGAGGATATGAATATACTTTATTTCACAATCTGCAGAAACCTGTATGAGGAACCTGAGCCCCTTCCTCTAGGGCTCCATTGATGACAGCATGAATTTTGTTCTGAGGTTGCCACTAAATTTTTTTTTAAACATTCTCATTCTGTAACTTCATCCTCCTTCAATTTCACTGTCTCTTAGTTTCTTACCCAGGCTCAGAAAAGTCTAACTTGTAAGCATGTTAATCTGCTCTTCATGAGTGGAGCACCTTATTTTTGACACTTTGAGATTTTTTTAAAACCCAGTTTTGTTCCAGTCTCACTGGTTGCTGATCTTACTGGCCTCACCAGCCACCAATAACTGTTGTCTATGGGTTTTGTGTTTTATCTGCTCCCACACCACTGTCATCAATACTCCTTGGTCCTTGCAGAGTTTGCCAGTTTGGGTTCAGCAGTGGCTTTCCCCAAACTCCTCAATGCCAGGTTCAACTCCAGCTGTTACAGGAAAACAAGAAAACTAAAAATTTTAAAAAACTAGATTTCCATTATATAATTTTTTTACATTTTCATTCATGAAGAGAATGAAGAGTTTTAACAATACCGATTTCTGATGTTTAATGAAGGGTAGAAAAATTCGTTCTTGCTTTTAGAGCATTCTTATTAGCTTCTTATGATCTATGCACATTGATGATAATAGATAATACCTTGATATTAGGTTTTCCACTTCCACTAGATTGTAGAGATAGACTTTCACGTTGCCGTATGTATCACATGGGACTAAAAACCATAGACATGTCCAAACCTGTTTTTTTACCGAGGCTATACTGAGAAAACATATTTGGGTTTTTGAGTATGTTAAGTGGGTTTTTTCACAGAAATTTTATATTTTTCCCAAGTTTTATTTTATTAGATAAATACTTGGAAAAAATGTCAATTTTCTTACAATCTGGAGCTGTCCGTACATAATACGCTGTAGGAACGAGACACAGGCTATACGCTTGAACCAGAAAAAGAGTGGACACAGCTTAAAGTACTTAATGTACACTTTGGGACTCTGAAGACTGAGATAATTGAAGCACTGAAAACTGTTGTTAGTCCAAATATAAATTTTCCTCTTTTTCTAGCTGGGATACCAGAGGCAGTATGGCTAAACAAAATGATCACATGTCCCAAAACACTTCAACAGGCTCAAATTTCACGGGGTGAGGTATTGCGCTGATATCCTATTGCTCCTTCTGGCTGAGCTAGTTCAGAAGCCATTCAGGTTCCCTCTGCCTGGGACTGTGTTGTGACCAGGGGGAAGATGCTTCTTTTCCCCTCCTCTATATGCGTATACTTCAGAGTTAGTGCTGATTAAAACTGTCCAGGATATCTTCTGAAGCATTCAGAGGTGTTAAAGATCAGCCCACACAATTGCAGTTAATTTCAGCATTTTGCACAATTTACACCGATATGGTCCTAGCAGGATGAAATTCATAATGAGTCCATATTCCTCTACACAGCTGACATGCAATTTATGCATTTTCAGTAAATTTTGCACCTTTTCATTATTATTAAATGTGACATTTGAAAAAGCCTGGTGATGCAAAAACTTCCTCTCTCTTCTGAGAAGCTGAGTGGAAGGACATGTTGGCCTGGGTTATTACTGAAGCTTTCAGCATTAATTTACATCATTTTCAAGTGCTTTTGGGACACTTTTCTCACCATATAAGTCCTGCTTTCCCTGCTTGACTCCAGGCTCTCTCTCCTGATCATGGTGTCTGATTTGAAACCACTTAGCTTGTGCTTGATGCAAGGGACATGATGTCCCAAAGCCAGCTTTGGTGCCATTTAAAGCATTTGTCACCCTTTTTCTATCTAACTTTGTTAATTTCTTTGAAAGATAATCAATTTTCCCCCTTCAAAGCAAAATTTGCCTAAAAACCATTGAAAAAAAAAACAACCCAATACTCTGAGCTTTTTGCATGGATTGAAGGAATGACAAGTCACATATGAAGTTTTCTTGAAATACATTGGGTCACAATGGAGAGCTTTTAAAAACATTTTTCATAGGCTAGACTCATATCCAGTGTGGACTCTTACCTGTTGCTGGTTAAAGAAGTTGTGTGATAAGGCCGAAATATAATAATTCTTTCTTTTAATGTGATCAGCAGAAGTATGCTCTCAATACAGAACACTGATTTAAGATACGTAGGCTGTCTGCTTCAGCTGATGTTGGTGTTCTCAAAACTGTACTCTTAGAAGGAGTGATTTTCAGGTTCCTAGTTGGCATGTACGAAAACAGGTTCATTGATCTCAGGAAAAATAAGGTTGTCAGTGCCACGTGGGAATCTGGCCCATCCAGATGTGCTATGACATTTAGGATGAAGCAAACACACTCACAAGGCTCTTTAGGCTGTCTTGACAGAGCAATCAAAAGTTTTACTTGAATTTCTAGGACAGACAGCCAAAATAGCAACCACATTCGTGTTTTGGAATTAAATGCAGATTAAGCTAAGATTTCCTGTACAACTATTTCCTAAATATATGAAGTCCAGAGGGGGCCATTAAGGTGATCATAGGGATGGAACAGCTCTCCTATGAAGACAGGCTGAGACAGTTGGGGTTGTTTCAGACTGGAGGAGAGAAGCCTCCTGGAAGTCCTTAGAGAACCTTGCAGTACCTACACGAGGCTACAGGAGAGCTGGAGAGGGACTGTTCACGAGGATATGTAGTGATAGGACAAGGGGAAATGGCTTTAAACTCAAGGAGAGTAGATTTAGAATAGATATTTGGAGGAAATTCTTTTCTGTGAGGGTAGTGAGTCACTGTCACAGGTTGCCCAGAGAAGCTGGGGACTCCCCATCTCAGGAGATGTTCAGGAGCAGGCTGGATGGGTCTTTGGGTAACCTGGTCTAGTGGATGGTTTGTCACCCATGGCAAGAGGAGTTGGAACTGAATGATCTTTAAGGTCCCTTCCAACCCAAACCATTCCATGATTCTAGGAAAATAAAATAAAATGGAATAGAATCATTTTAGTCTACCAATGCAGTTTTTGCTGATGTAGTGGATATGAGGTTTATCTCACCTTTGTGCAGGACTGGTGGGACTGTGTTCATTTCCCAACCATGCCACATATATTTTTTTACATTTCTTTCACATTCTTAAACTCTGCGATTCTTTGTTGCTGACTGCAGAGGATAAAGGGAATTCACAAATATTTTTTTTTAACAGACACTTTTCCCTCTTAGCTTATTCAAGGATATGACTTGGAAACTCAGGTTTTATTTTGCATACGTAAATGGGTATAAAGCTCAGTCTTGATTTTTCCTGGAAACTTTGAAGTATTGTTAGAGGCCTCTGAAAGCAGAGAGGCAATTAACAACCTTGGAAAATATATTTAGACGTACTACTGGAAATAAAGAAAGCAGGGAAAAGAACTGTTGCTTGCTTGAAAGATTTGCAAGAAAAAAAGATAGAAAGGAGTTATGACTCAGGGCAATGTACTGACATTCAGAAACAAAAACTGAAGTAGCTCATAAAGGAGCACATCCTGAAAATAGTTCTTTTAGAATTCCAAGGTATGTTCTTGGTGTTGTTGACATAATTTTGGTGTTTGCTGCCCAAAAGCACAGTTTTAACTAAGAACCCAATTAGGATTCAGTTCCCAAAATAGTAACTATCCAAAAGCTTTGCTCTGACAGTATAATTTGTCATTCATTCCCACTTAGATCATGTGGGAATAATTCAGGTGCCTAAACAAAGGTATGTAATGACAATTTTAGGTATGCTGAGAGGTATCCCATTGTATCTGAGGCATTCACATGGGTTGGCAGACAAAACATAGGTTTTAGGGAAGACGTATTACACATGGCTTAAGAGACAGATGGAAGCAGGAGCATTTTGACTGGCACAAATGCCTGTGTTCGCTCAGACAAATCAGCCAAGTCCCTAAATCTCTTCCTTCTTCAAACCATGTCCTCACACACACATCCACACACAAATCCTTGACTGAAACTGAATAGGTGAGTTGTTTTCAGATGAGCAAATCAGTTGCTGCCACTTACATGGAGGCCTACTAAGTGGTAAAATTATTAAGGACATGATCAGATGGTGGCAAACAATCGAGCAGGAACATTCAATGAAGTGAGTTCCTCTTTTCAGAAAATGTTACCAACCTTCATTTGAGCATGAGTAACTGCTCTTGGCATGCCCTTAATGAACTGAAATATGAATTGAAATATACTAGACTAAAGAATTATCATTGTCTTCTTTGTTTCATTTAGACATTTTTACTTTGTGTTACAATAAATGAAGAGTGTGCATATGATTAGAACCTACATTTCAAGCAAGTAATGGTGACTTAAATCTACTACTACCAACAGTTGTTTTGGGTGGTGTGGCTAAAGCTCTCGCCAGAAAACAAAGTCAAAAAAGCCATTGAGTACCTCAGCCTTCTCCATACTCCAGGTTATCAGATCTCCCATTTCCTTCTGGAGAGAGCCCACATTTTCCCAAGTCTTAGCCTTGCATTGTGCACGTCTCTAGTTCCTCCTGTTTATTCCCCATGATGCCTGAGTTAACATAGAGACATTTAAGCTGGGACCCTGATGAAGCCAAGATACTGGTTGGAGTGGCTGGAATGTCTTTGCGCTGCTCTTCAGGTGCTCTCCTGCTGACTTGCAATCTCTCCTCAGGCTCTGGTCATATATTGTTGACCCTGGCATTAAACTTGCAGGAGTGGAATGGATTCAGATTCCCCTCCCCCAGCAACTTATTTATGATTTAAATCAGTGATGCTCTGTGTGAGAATTATTGCTCTTAAAGTGCTTCTGTAGTTACTATTATTTGTCTTGTGGGGCTTTTAGAAGATTAATTTTCTTTTATTATTTGGTTCAGTTTTTGGAAATCATGCATTATTGGTTTGGGCACAATACAGATTTAATTCCAGCCAACATAATTCAGTAATTTCAGTAAATTTCACATGAAAATATTACACTCAAAATATTGTTTATAGAAAACGGGTAAGCTGACTTTCTGTGTGTACACACACACACACACATATACATATATACAAACCTAAGAATTTATTGCTTGTATAAGTGAAATCCCAACAGTCAAATCCAGGAATTTTTACTTATTGAAATCTAAAAAAGTCAAGAAAAAAAAGGGATTATGCAGTTAAAACTGTTAAGCACACATTTCTCTTTCTCTATCCCTTGTCTTGGTGTTGTGCTCACCCTTCCCCTGCTCCTCTGGGTCCCAGGTTTAGCAGTTTCATTCTATTGATTGTTGTTTGGGAAGGTGTTCCAGAAAATAGCACTTAGAGTCCAGCAGTGTTCAAGGTGATGGTTTTCCCTTCCTTGCCCTAGTAACCATCTGGTTCCCAAGTCCAGGTTTAGCTAATGCTTTTACACCTACCCCTTCATCTGCAGCCCCATATTACATCCACATTTTCTGTGTATTGTACCTATGTCAGGTATAATTTCATTGTCTTTTTTACCCCTAAACCCAGTTTTGTCCAGCTCCAGACCTGCATTTCTTTAACTGTCCATGGGTGAGCTGCCTCCAATGCCTGCCTGTGCCCCACTTGTCATCCCCTGCCTGTACTTCTGTGCTATGTACTGTGTCTCCCCTTCTTAAGGACTCTGCTGTCCTATCAGGCTTTTATTTATCTACACTACATCATTGTCAAAGAGCTGTAAGTCAGAATCACAGGATCATAGAATCATAGAATGGTTTCAATTGGAAGGGACCTTAAAGATTATCTAATTTCAATCCCCCTGCCATGGGCAGACACATTTCACTAGACCTGGTTGCTCAAAATTCCATCTGACTCAGTCTTGAAATACTTCGTTTTACATGGAATAATGGATTCTTATTTCTGTTTATATAACTATAGTCATACCATGAAAAGATAAAGAAAAGTGTTACAAATTACATATACACAGACACCTGTTGTGGAATTGCAGTGGCAAATAAACCAAGTAAAGAAAACCTCAAAAAGTTTGGCAGAAGGTTCAGTCAGAAAAAACCTAAAAAGTTTCAGTCCTGAGGCCTTGCAAATTCAGCACAAAGCTTATGGCTTGTTATGGAGAATGGAACTTCTGAAATACAGGGCTGTAGGATTCCAAGAACTATCAACGTCTGTTTTCTATAGTTAATTTGTATAGAAATATCTCTGCTACTAATTAACTAAAAATTAACTGAGCCACCCAGATCATAAACTCATAACTTCCATGTTATACGAGGAAGAAAAAACCTCTAGTGAATAGATAATGGAATACAGTTTGGGGTTTTTTTTAAGTCTATTTTGTAGCTCTGGATGAGTCAGATCCTTTCTGTTAAAAGTTGTGAAATGTGGAAGTGCAACAGAGGCGAGGCTGGGAACTCCCTGTTCCCAGCTCTGAGAATCAAGCTGAGTGTGTATTCCCTATAGGCACATATGCAAACACATGTGTACAATACACACACAAATACACTCATGACCAGGCACACAGGCAACACTCAGCACTCACACAACACCAACATCCTCATTCTGCTCCTTGATGTGTCTCATCAGGATGAAGGTGTGTTAGAGAGAAATACATCTCTGTATAGATTTACCTGTGATGTGGTCCCACCCAGGGGCTGGGCTCAGACCACATGTCAGCCCCATAGCTGCCCCTAGGTCCCAGGCTCCTCTTTTTCTGACACCTAAATAGCCCAATATTTGAGGACGTAGCCCCATTCAGCTGCTGGCAGAGATCCTTCCATTCACACCCTAAAGTTCTTCATAGGAACAAAATACATTTTTATCACTCTTTGCTCTCAGTTAAGGTCCCAATTGTGTCAATAGTTCTATAATTTTATCTATGAGTAGTTGCCTTCAGATTTATTATTTGTTATTTGTCCTGCAATATAGAAATACATACATGAGTGAGTCTTTCATCTTGTCATTAGTGTTTCAGTCTCAGACCCCAGCAGAGGTGAACTGAGATGGAAGTTAATAGGATGCAGGTAACTCAGATGCTGAGCAGTTGGATCAGGTTGGACTAGGGTGCATGAATGTCAGGAGATGCAGACCTAGGTAATAACAAAAATGAGTAAAGAATAAAATTAGTTTTGTTATCAGGTGTAGGTGCTGGTGGAAAATATGTAATGGCAGTTATTAGGGTCAAAGTCATGCTATCCATTATGTCAGCCAGCATCATTCTGTTGAGATAATTTTCAATCTGCATCTAAAAAATAAAATGCTAGAGGGATCCATTTTATTTAGCATTACATACATTGTGGTCAATTCATTAAAGACTGAGAACAAGGTATAAAATTGTCCTTGAAAACTTATATTTATACCCTTAAAGAAGTGTATTTTATAATACCTCTAGAAACTCAGAAGAAAGCCAAAAATAGTGTCTAATTTCTTAATTGGGTTTATTTACAGTTGGGGTATTAAATATGTGTAAGCCCCTGTGTAATAAAGTAGTTGCCCTCTTAATTGCTTCTGATTATAAAGTCAAGTATGCATTTTATCAAAATTTATTTCTACCACACATGGTCAGGGAATTCTTCATATTATGGAATGTTAATTGCAGCAAAAATAGTTGACTGTGAAGCTGAAGATATAGAAAACAGACTTGTCAAAGGAATTAATCTCACACTGACCAAACCTTCCTTCCCCCACTATTTTTCATTGTTACTCATTTTAGATCTTTGTCACCACCTAAATCCCAGTGTATTACAAGCTCTGACCCTTGACCTGCAGGGTTAGAAGTAACATAAAAAGTTTGACATATCCAATCCCAATTTTTGTGTTGGGTTTTTTTAAATGTTCTTATTTTGATTGTCATATTAATCACCTGTCAAAGAGCATTTCTTAGCTTTGAAAGGAACCGTGTCCATTTTCTTCAGTTCAACAATCTGAAACTGCCAAAAGTGAACTGTTCATCTCACTGTGAATAAACTGAATTGTATTTGTCATTTCTGAGCTTGCTGGTGGTTTCTCTCCCTAGCAAAGTGCAATCTTTTGTGATACAGGTAATATTGTGTATTTAACTGTATATTGGGATTTGCAGTTTTCTTTTCATGAGTGGGTTGATTAGTGATGTACATCTCATGAATGAGGAGGAAAGTCTGTGTCCATTAATGACTCCAGAAAGAGCGAACTATCTTATGCAGCAACTTTCACATGAATGCTGTTTATTAGTTCTGCCAAATCTATTTCTATATCCTTAACTATTGATCAGAGCTCTATTTTGCTAGGTGCCTAGAGATACAGGGAAAAATGTGCCTTTTCCTGAAGATTTTCAGAATTTTTCCTGCAGATCAACTGTTCTGAGCTTATCCTACCACAACATCCAATTAAATAAGGTAGCAACCCAGTAGAAGAGTTTTTTTCTTGTAACTTAGAATTGCTAGAAGTTTAGGAAAGATATATGAATTTATCTGTTGGCATACACAGTTGTTTTTCCCAGTCAGAGCCGGATGCTTCAACTCCCAACCAATGAAAAATGTCAGATGTCCATCAAGTTTTGAAGGATATGTTCTGATTCTAAAATAGAGCCTTTGCCAAGATTTTGCTGACAAGTGAATGCCCTAAGTTAGTATCATTGGTTTGACACAGTTATTTACCATCTGCTTGGTTCCCAGTGACCAAATAACAGCAGCTTCAGTCATGCTTGTCTCAATAATAATTGAAGATCATAATTAAAGAAAAAAGAAAAAAAAAGAATCCCCCAGCAACAGAGAGTTAGAAGAGAGACAAATGCTCACTGGAGACCTAGCTTGTTTTACTGTGCAAATAGGTCTCACGTAGCACCTGAATGACCAGGATAGGCTGAAATGAAACCAGCATAGTATTTCAGGATAGATCCTGGATATATTAGAAAAATGTTTATTTTTTTATGCCAAACATACTTCAGAACCATGACATAGATTGAAGCATCATGACACACGCCACTTTTCAGATTCCACTTGCCATCTATCATGCACATTTTAAAGAAAACAGCTGCAGGTAGAACCTTAAAAGAGATTAGAAGGGCCCTGAAAGAACGATATCACTTGGGTTGAAGTCTACCTGACAGGTTATGATATAGGTGATGGAAGGGATGCAGCATCCCTTATTGCAGCTGGACAATCCAAACCTCCAGAGAACCATAGACATAATCATATTGTCAGTAGTACATCCTTCAGTGTCTCAAGAATGAGTGATTTTAGAAATAGAAGTAAATATGGCATTCTCCAACTGAGAATTTGTAGTGTTGGACTATAGGTACATATATAATCAAAATGCAAAGAAACAAAATGCAAAACCTTGGTGAATTTGGGGTAAAATGTTTCTTGCATATCAGTATCTCAGCACAAAAATGAAGACCCTTGAAGGTCTTATACCATCATAGATTGCCCAGAGAAGTTGTGGCTGCTCCATCCCTACAAGTGTCCAAGGCCAGACTGGATGGGACTTTGAGGAACCTGGTCTATCAGAAGGTGTCCCTGCCCATGGCAAGGGGGTTGGAACCAGATGATCTTTAAGATCCCTTCCAACTCAAACTCTTCTGTGATTCCATGATCCTTTTCATTTCATGCAAGTATGTAAGCTACTGTTTCTTAGACTCACTTGTGGTTTGCCCAAAAGAGAATAGCACTTTGGAAAATAATATCACTTAAAAATCTCTAAGGTCATAGTCACCAGCTGTAAAATATACACGTGAAGAGCTATGACTCACAAATCAGTACTATGAATAAGAAAGCCATGTACATCAGTATTCTCTCCAGCACTCAGACAAAGGAAACAAAGCTAAATAATGCAGTGAACTTCTTTCAGTAGCTACTATAGTTACATACAGATTGTTATCTCAAAGGGAACAATGCAGGGTGGAGGGAAAGCGGGGTGAAATGTTAAATACATACTTTAGTGTATTGATACGGATAAAAAAAGATGTGACAGGCCTAGTATGCAAGGTGAGAAATGATGTAAAAAAGAACACCCCCAAGGAGACTGCTGAGCCTGGCTCTAGCCAGTCACCTGTTCAGAAACGCTGCTGGCTATTTTGTTTTTAAAATAGCTAAGATAATAAACAGCATCATGTCCCAAAGATGAATTCTGACACACAGATGCTGAGAACAAAGAGAATTTCAAATTCTGAGGCCACAGTTGTATTTTTGATGAGATTAATGATAGCTATGAAATGATAATAAAAATAAGCTAGGAATCTGACTGATAAAAGTTTTGTCTGTTTCTATTACGTGTTTAGTTCAGTTAGCACTGCTGGCAATCAGCTCTTTTGACCCTGCTGAGATATTTGCAGGCTGAGCTCAAAAGAAGAAACATCTGCTGATTCGATCAGAGGAGCATATGGTTAGAAAATTAAGATGTGGAACCATAAAGTAGTAATAGGAAAGAAAAAAGATTGTGGTTTTATTCAGAAATGAAAAGTTTACAAGGTTCTTCAGGAAAAGGGAAAAAAAATACAAACTTTTTTTTTTTTGACAGAGATTGAATCACAAAGCAGATTCTCTACTAAAAATGTTTCACATATGTAATAGTTTCAGCAATTTTCTCCTCTGTTCCTGAGAGTGAAGCTTGTCCTTTCATGAAAAGCTCCCTCAGTGTCCCTCTTACAGGAAATCGAATATCTGTAGGATAAAGGCTTCAATGTATGCAATTCTTTACAAAAGGTTATTGAATAACCAGATTATACTGCAGTGTTTAAACAAAGGCAAAAATATAGTGAGACAGTAGATGGAATTTCAATCTAAGATCAGTCCTATTAACTATTTTCAAAAAACATATTTAACTATTTTCATATTAAAACACATTAACTATTTTCAGAAAACACATGCCTCTTTCTGCCCTTGCACACAGAAGCTTCTGAGATGAGTGAATGATGAAAGACTTACTAGACATCAATTATTTTAATCGGGAAAAGAAGAAGAGAGTTATTTAAAATGAAGAGGTTATCGTGTAATAAATTCTATTTCAGAAACTCAGAGGAAATAGTTGCTTCTTCTGTCTATGTATGTTAAGCATGTTCCTTTGGATTTTCTCTTTATTCACTTTCATGTAACTTGATTCAGTAGCAAATTCATAGTGCAGGTTTAGTATTTAGTCATTTTTAGATACAAATCTTGAACTGGAGTTTTGTGGAATTATTTTTTACCCTGCCTATGGCAAATATTTTTTTTGAAATATCTTTCCCTTCAATAGTTATTGCCATTATTTCAAAAACTGTTATTCCGAGTTCCTAGAAAACTTTTGGAGTACATATAATAAAAGCAAACTCATATTAATACAAGATTATTTAAAGTTATAATTTGCAAGGATTTTAAAGTTTCCTATTCTTCTGAAAACCTTGAAAACTTTAAAAACTATGAACTAGTTTTGCCTGTGAAACCATGTTGTATTAGAGACATGAACTGATCAGATGGAGGGGAGACCCAGAGTATTCAAAAATATTCTTTTCATTTTGCTATAAGTAATGGTACTTATCTCTGCTAACACCGAGTTTACTACTAACGAGGAGGAAATTCTTTCCAAAATACTTTTCATTGAGGTATATTTATGCCATAAATTCTATGTTATGAGGAGTTTTTAATGTCAACATAATCTCACAGTTTTTGTATAATATATTTTCCTCAATGTTTATCAAATTACATATTTCATTCAGAAAGGGTTCCTGTCTGAATCTCTGATCTTCCCTAAACCACTGAACATTTCATATTACGTGAAGACTGGATAAATATGAACCAGTAATTATGGTCCTCTTGGTGTGTGAACTGAGATGGATGACACAGAGTTCAGTGATTTTTTTATTCTTCAAACTATTTCATAATAAATGAGATGAACTACTGCATAGGGATCTGATCAATTTGTTCTCTGCAACATCCCACCTGGGTTTGTCACATCATGTTAACACAAGCGGTCCAAAGCAAGAGAATTGACTGACTGGAGATTTTGGCCCTTTTAAAACAAGTTATTGGTTGGTTGGCTATTTTAAGAGCTGTTTATGGCTGAACTGATCATGACAGGTCACATTTTAAAAATGTAAAGATGTGCTTTCTCACCTGGCTAATGCTAAATATCAGCAGAATACAAAACTCAAGGTTCACGATCAAGCGCTGCTTCTGTAAATAAGGAATTTCCACATTAATTTCCCCAGTGTATCTTTAATTTTAAATTTGCCTGTAAAGTTAAAAGTTACTTCCATATATAATAAGTTTTTGATGTAGCTTTTCACAGGATTATAACTCTCTTTTTGGGATGATAAAAGCTGGGTAATCTTGTTAAAATGTACTCTGTGGGATGAAATATTCACATTTGTTCTTCTCCTCCATTTCACACTAGTCTAGGTGCCAGTTTTAGATGCCTCTGTCCATTCAGTTGTACCATATAAAACTTTAGGGAGTAATAACGCAAAGCAGTATGAAATCAGGTGGTCAGTGACATCCTTATCATGCTTGCATGGGTAGGAGTGGGATAAGGTCAATCAAATTGCTTAATTAAAATTGAAAATCATAATGGGAATGAAATTGCAGATCTGTTGTACTTACTCCAGATGTAGTGTTTTGAGGCTTTGTATAGTTTGTTTTGGGACATCACACTTGTGTGATATGTCAGAGTGTGTACGTTATCAACATGTAGAGGCTACAGCAGGACTATGGTCTCTCTGCAGTCAAACAGTGCTGACAGTGGGGACTTTTACTGACTGAACTGGTATTCAATGCTTTGGTTTCTTTTTTTTCTTTCTTCCTTTTTCTTTTGTTTTAAGTTACCTTTAAGCTTTCATCCTTACTTGTGTAAAAGATATACAGTCAATAATACAATTTCAGTAGCAGACATATGGGATTACTGGTAGCTATTCAGACCCATTTAATTTACCAATACAACTCAAAAATTTTTGTGTCATGAAATTGATGCTGTTTGCTTCTCTTTTGTTCACTTTATGGCTAAAGATGAGTTTTATTGGAAAAAAGAAGGCAAATTAAATATGGCAGAGTTATTTATAGATTACATTGACATACGGTTTTATCCTCTTTTACTGTAGTTGTTTCCTCGGAACAATTTGAGATCAAAAAAGATCAGCCTGTTTGTCAGTCTTGCTTCAATGACAGCACACAAACAGATAACCATCCAATCATTTCTCTTTCAAGCTCACCATCTAACAAAGGGCAATTCCATGTGTTGAAGTAGTTATTCAGTCTTGGTCTCAAGTGCTGAAAGATACACGATGTGCTTTCATTAATAATGACTGGCAAATTCTCATCATTATTTCTGGCCTGAAATTAGTTTACAGAGTTTCAATTTCCACCTTCCAGATCTTGTTATGTGTTATAATTCTCAGACTAAAAAACGTTTTACTATAAAAAGTAGACTCTTTTCTCCCATGTAGACTTTTACAAGCCATGTCCAAGCCACCACTTTTCTTAATAGCTATCAGGTATTTACATGATACCACACACATAAAGAAAACTTTGGCATGCTTGTGGAAAAACACTGTCCACATAAAAGCCTTATTAAAAGAGCAGAGAGTTCTACTGTGTCTTGGCTCTACTGGCTGATCTTCATAAAAGACAACAGAAGTCCTTCAAGAGATTGAATCCTATGTTTGGGAGTTGAAAGCTGTATGAAACCAAACTAGAAATAAAATGCAAATTTCTAAAGTTGGCAATAAGGAGTCACTTGTAGTGAAAGTCACTGTGGTTCACAGTCAGAGTGACTCAGTCACTTGAAGTGTTTGCACAGAAATGGAGAAGTTCTGAGAGGACCAGTTCTACTTATAGGTATATGGAAACATCCCCTTTAATCCCTGTGGTTCAGTAATGAAATGAAATTAATGAGAAGTAATTATGAGTCCAGGAAATGGTAAGAGGAAAATAGTGGAGAGATAGCCATATTGATGTCACTGCTTTTTGAAAAATCAGACCCAACCGCTGTCATCAAAACATCTCAAAAGCAGTGAGTTTGTTAAGACATAAACCACACAGTTTATGTGGGTTTAATTTTGAGGTGGTTTGAAAAAAAAACAAGAAACAAAATCTTATTGCCCTGTAATAACACTTTGTCAGAAGCCATGAACCTCCCTTCCCTCCAACCAGTGAAATCTTCCATAGAAGTTCAGAAATGGGCCGGAATACCTTGACACGCTGACGTTGTTGCATCAAAGCCAAAAAAAAAAAATGTTGGAGAACATCACATAAAAATCCTGGCTTGTTTTGAAGGTTACTTGGGGATTTTCAGTACCTTTTCATTCCAGAAAATGCAGCATAGCAACTTTTTTTTCATTTTAGTGTCTAAGGGAAATATTTGCTTTTAAAATACCTGGTGGAGAAAAACAGTTCCCACGTGACCCCCAGGTCTTTTTCTCTTGATGAGTGAATATAGATGAAAGAGAGTAGGTTAGAAATACAATTGCATACAGAGCAGTTGAATAATAAAACAGTGAAGTTTGAAAATTGCTTGTGAGGTAGTGGCATGCTAGTCTTGCACAAGATACAAAGATCAAGATCAGTATTCTAAAGAGTGCTTCAGGTTCTTCCCGTAATGAAATGTTTACCTTAATGTTTTTATTCATGCACCTTATGCAAATCTGATTCACAACGATTATACAAAGGGTGAATTTTGCCTTCCCTACTCTACTTATACCAAGGTATTGCTGATTTTGAAGAGAAGTACTGATACATTGCATAAGGGAGATGTGGACTCAAAAGGATCGCTTGTATTTGAGCTGGCAACTCAGAAAAGCAGCACTGTTTAAGCCAACATTTCAGTACGAGGTAAATTGAAGTCCAAGAGATGTTAGAAAAGACTTTCAGTTCTTTAAAGCTTAAATGCTGTTCTGGATAAAGCCATTAAAACAAGTCATCATATATGGCTTTGCATTTAAAGTTCAGCCAAATAATTTGATCCCCTCAGTAAAGGAAATGCAGACACTCATCAATTGCAGTTTAGCATCTGGAATGAAAATATCTCCACATTTTAAGTAGGCTTGCTTTGGGGCTCTATAATGGTGGTTCCTGACATCATTTATACATATATATATGTGTCTTGTGAATGTCACAAAATACAGCCTTCAAATACCTAAGTTGAGGCCAGGTCTAAAAAAGGATATTATTCTGCCTAAAGTTTAGGAAGAACTTAAGGAGTATTTTTTACCTTGTCTCATCTGAATATCTAGTTCAGGGTATGAAAGTGTGTCTCTATTGTCTTCTGTCTGAATGGGGGTCTAAGATTCTTAGTTTCATTATAGATATCTGCATAATAGCAAACAGACCCTGCACCTGCAGTCAGCAGGCACCTCTCTCTGGGCATTTGTGCTTATCAATCTTTCTGTGGGTATCCACTGGTTATCTGGAGTAACGAAGTGAGTGATTACAACTAAGTTTAGCCCACATAGAAACACCAGCTGATGCAGTCTCTTTTACCAAGTGCAGCAGTGAAGTAAAAAGTGAGAAAGCTGTGGGTTGTAGATACACTTTTAGGATGTAGTTTCACAAGATGCTTGCACGGCATACAAAGGCAGCTTAGGCTATTTCTGCAGTCCTGTCTTCCTCCAACGTGTTTTTTTCTCGGTCTCTCCTGTGCTAGTACAGCTGTTTGTGGGTTTGTGGTTTGCTGCCTGACTGAGATGAGCAAATTAGAAGCAGTGAACAATGAGAGTTGGACTGGGGTTGTGAACTTCTTACGCTAGCTTTGCTGCCAATGCTATCATCATCTAAAACTGCAGACTGTGTCTCTTCACACAGGCTCAATAAAATTGATTGTGAGTTTTAAGTGAGCTGCTATTACTATAATTAGTATTTGAATCTCATTTATAATTATCCATATGGTTTTCCTTGTGGTTAATTTTGCCCCAAAATGGTACATTTAATTAACTTAGATATCCTTTAAGTGATTATCTTGGCTTTTTAAAAGCAACAAACATCCTCACCTACGTGTGGATATCACAGATTCTTCAAGACTATGCCACTGTTCTGCTGTCATTGCATGCTCCCTTCTTGACAGCAGATATATGCTCCACAAATGTTAGTTAATAGCAGCTAGAGTATATGAAAAGGTAGAGAGTTTTTAATATATGAAAAGGATGTTTCAGGTATTTTTCTCCCATGCACCCAATTTTTAAATTACTGTATTTCTTAGGGGGGAACATCTACCCAGAGGATAAGCTCCAGAATAAAACTGAAGTAAAAAGACCCATCAAAAATCCTCTTATTTTGGATGACCTATAGGAACTGCTGGTAGGGATCAGCAGGAACACACTGTTGGTTAGAATAACTAATTTAAAGTTATTCTTGAAGTGTCAGATGCTGACATTACCACAGAGTGAACCGCTGAACTTGTTTGTATTTGGGTCAAGGTAGAGAAATATAATGAAATTTAAAAAAGCTTCTTATTGTTAATTCTTGAATAATGTGACTTTTATAGTTTTTTTTTTGGTAGTATTTGTTTCTGAAACCTAAGTTGCTCTCAGAAATTAATGTTCCCCTCAGTAATAAGGCTTTCTAATCAACAATTTGCTCAAAAGATCAATTTGATAGCCAGACATCATCCCTGAATCCTTTATAAGTGGTTTAATTCCTAGTTAGACTGTTTAAAGAGCACCTTTCTCAAAATCATACTCTATTGTAAACCTCTGAGTATTTCAGGACCTTGTAAGTGTTTACAGAGGAACAAGTAAAGGTCAGTTTTAGTCTAATGAAGAACAGCTTCTGCTACTGCTGGATGTTCAGCTGATGCGACACGAGCTCAAGATGTTCTGTTTCTTGTCATCAGCCAGTTTGAGTATTTTGATAATTTTTGATTGCTTCTTCCAGAAATGCCTGGGTTATTTTATTAATACAGTGAGAAGATCAGGAACTCAAGTGGTGTCCATGGAACTAACATGACTATGGAACATTCATGCTCATACAGTGAACCACTCCAAGATCGTACCAAGATCAAAATCTGCAACAGTATCTTGTTAATATTTACTGGTATTATTATTTACAAATAATATTAGTAAAAGCACATACAAATATCAGGGAACACAAACCATGATAAACACAGCTTGCAGAGCAGAGCAATTTGATTCCTTTGGAACATGAAAACTTTTTTTTTTTTACAGTTAGTTTATTGCTACTGTTTTGATAATATGATCTGCAGCAGTAATGTGCACTCTGACAGTCCACGTGGATTTTTTTCACAGAAAAGCATCAGTGAGAGGAGTGAGAGAATAAGAAAATGGTATAACAAAATGTATAAAAAATATGTGAGAAGGAAGAGGAAGGAAAAAAGAAAGAAAGAAAGAAAGAAAGCAAGAAAGCAAGAAAGCAAGAAAGCAAGAAAGAAAGAAAGAAAGAAGGATAGATCCCTCAGGAAGGGGTACCAGCTGAAGCAAAGAGACTTCTTCTAGAGAGATCTAGTGACAATTATTGTTAATGCAAGTCTTCCAGAGTGCCTCTTCTACTCACAGCCAAACATATACAGACGTCATCAAGATCAACTTAGAAGTTGATTTTTAATTGTAAATTTTTTGTTGAGACCATACTTCTGTGAAAAAAAAACCCCTGTTATCTCAGCCCTTGTTGAATGGTTTCTCAGAGGTTTTAGATTGAGGATTGCAGCATTTCGTGACTTTGCAGAAGGAAAGCTGCCTTTGTAACTAGACAGTGAACAATTCACACTCTACAAAAGAGAGTTAAAAGTAAATGAGGTCACCGAATTGCGTAGAACCAGGATTGTTTTGTAGTCTGTGGTTTCTAATATTGCTGTACCTGTGGCTTCATGTTATTGGGTGCTATTAATCTCAGAAGAAACAATTATTTTGTCTGAAGAATGGGATTGAGAAAAGGTATTACTGTTGAACTTGCAAGGAAAAAAAGCCAATATGTTTCTTCTATCCTTTTATATATAGTTGTTGACGTTTTAAGATATGCAACAGTGTACAGCTGTGCAGGTGAAATTCAAGCTAATACTACAACTGGTTTGAAATAATAATCAATACTGTTTTGAACACTGCAAGCAAAATTGAAACAGGAGCTATATATAGCATAAAGAAAATAAGTAACCATTATCAGACCATGGAATTTCTTTTAGTCCAAGACCAGGTCTTTTTATGCCATTGTCAAATTTTATCTGCATAGTTTTAATGGAAGTTGATCCTAGTATAATACTGTATACTGGCCCTCATGTCCTTGTCTTTCAGACAGCAATTCAGGTGTAGGTAAAATATAGAGGTCTAGTCAAAGGTGGACACTTTGGACGTGTTTTGAGTGCTGGTGATGTGCTGATTGCTGCATATCCATTGCCTTAGATATTTTTTATTTAATGGTTGGCTAATTGCAGACAAAGAGGCAGGTATTCAGGGAGATACAGGTTATTTCCCTCACATTTCAGACTGGATCTCTGTTGAGTTATATAATCTTTTCCTGACAAAACTTACCAATCTGAAGGTGGTAATCTGTGTGATTCTGCTTTAGACTCTGAGCTTAGGATATCTACAAATACTATGATTTTGTATATAAATTATATGCTTGTAGGTATTTTCTGCTTATACACTTTTCTCAACTCCTGGAATGCTACATAATATTAATCTGTCTCTTCTGAGAGTGCAGTATATAGAAGTTCTTGAAGTAATTTTTATTTCCTTTGGGCTTAAAAATATATTTAAATTTGTCTTTATTACAAACACTTTTTGCTTGCTTTAAACAAATCAAAACAAAACAAATCTCCAGATTTCCAGAAATTCAGAATCTCCTTTCTGCTGCTATTGAGAAACTTCCTTCACGTGACATCTACAGATGCAGCATTCATCTTTGGCCCAAGAACACTGCTTTCATTTTTGAGTGACTTCCCCTTCTGGACACTGTCCTTTAATTGTGACAGTTAGCAGATGGCCCCTATCTCATAAATTCTAACCTTGCCATTTTCACCTCCCTGAGGAGGGCCTGGTTTTTTAAATTATGACTGAATGAAATTAGACTGGATGTAAAAGCCACACCTCAGCCTTGGGGAATGGAGTCAGGGTAGAATGGAAAGGAATTCTCCAGCTATTAATTGGATTCAGTGTTTTGTATTAATGCAGCTGAGGTCTCCATCATATATTTTGGCCTAAAGTATTGGATTACAGGGGGTCTATGTCTTAAATTTTTTCTAACTCTCCCCATTGGTATGTTTTTTTGTACAGAAAAGTGAGACATGCACCGGCAATATGTAGAATATTAACCAAAAGCAAACTCTATGTCAGAAAAAAAATGTGAAACTCCAAACTGAAGGGGCATGACTTTGAAAGATAGAGATAGAAAGGCATAGGTTGGTTTTTTGTTTGTTTTTTTTTTTTCCTAGGATCCCTCCGACATGAAGCAGTAGCGCACAATGCTGAACTTTCAGAGTCTTCTAACTCCAGAATAGTTTCCTACTATCATAGAATTAGTTGGTTGGAATAGACCTTAAATATAATCTAATTTCAATCCCTTACCACAGACAGGGACACCTTCTATAAGACCAGGTTACTCAGAGCGCTGTCCAGCCTGCTCTTCAAGACTTTCAGGCATGAAGCAGCCACAGATTCTCTTGGAAACCTGTTCCAGTGCTTCACCACCCTCACAGTAAAGGATTTTTCCTAAGACATGGTGTAAACCTACTGTCATTCAGTTTAAAATCATTCCCCCTTGTCCTGCCTCTATGTGTCCATGTCAAAATTCCCTCTCCAGCTCTCTCTGCAGCCCCTTTATGTACTGGAAGGTACTAAAAAGTTACCCTGGACCCTTCCCTTCTCTAGACTGAACAATCCTGGCCCTCTCAGCCCATCTCCATAGTAGAGATGCTCCAGCCTTTGAGAATCTTCATGGGCTCCTCTGGAATTGCTCCAGAGCAATTAGCCCAGAGCTGAATGCACTGGTTCCCGTGGGTGTCACAAGAGTGGAGCAGAGGGGCAGAATCCACTCCTTTGCCCTGCCGGCCGTGCTGCTTTGGATGCAGCCCAGGAAACGGTTGGGTTTCTAGGTTGCAAGTGCACATTGTTGGGTCATGTTGGGTCTTGTCCACAAACATCCTCAAGTCCTTCTCCCCAGGGCTGCTCTCAACCCATTCTCCACCCAGCTTGTACTTGTGCTTGGGATTGCTCTGACCCAGGTGCAGGAACTTGCACTTGGCCTTGCTGAACTTCAGGAGGTTTCACAGGCCCACCTCTCAAGCCACTCAGGGACCCTCTGGATTCCCATCGGCAACGTATTAGCTATATTTTGCAACATTCTTTCCCTAATACTTTGTAATTTTCTGCTGGGACATGATTCATTTGATGGAGACATATGTGAGCATTGCTATTGTAAAGCCTTCCAGAAACACTTCTCCACTACTGTTTATAATAAAAGACATTTCCCCTGAAACATGAAAGGGGAGATTTGGAAGCAATTGCTCTTTTCATATGCTGTGGCACCATGGGCTAGGCAATGTTTGAAGCACAATTTCCATGCAATTTAAGTTTTTCTTTCTAGCTGTTTCAGAAATATGTTTTCTTTTTTTGTCTTTTTTTTTTTTAGAAGGTCATTTTAATCTTTGAAGTCAAGGAGCCTCAACCGATTATTGTCTACCCTTTACTTTCTGCCCTATAGCCTGTTGCCTCCTGGCTGACTTTAAATACTTCCTTGCAACAACTCACTGCTCCTGAGTGATATATATACTTTCAATTGCTGTCCTGATGCATATGAAAAACTGGTCTTGGCTCTGGTCTGACAAGCTCAGCACCACTTTTTTTTTTTTTTTTTCACTGAGATATGAATAAAAATCGCTGGTATATATCATAAAATGTATGAGGCAAACCAACTGATAAGATAGGAGTATAGCTTTCATAAATTCCAGTGCTCATCTAGTTGTGTATGGATTTCAGAATTACTTTAAATGTATCAGTCAATGGCCTTGGGAAAAAAAAGTGAGATTGCCTTAGAAACATAATATTTCTTTATTGTCTTAATTATAATCAATTATCTTCTAAACACAGCACATGTCAACTTAGGCATACAAAAGCCTGAGTATTAAGAGTGTATTAATTTGATATGACATTGAGACACAATAGTAGCAGCAATTTAGAAGTGAATATTTCTGGGACAAATTCAATCAAGAAATACACTCCATTTCTGTGATATACAGGAGTGTACCGTGTCTGATATACTGCAACTTCTTTCTTAGTGAATCCAGAGAGCTCAAGTAAATACACGTGAAGAATCATTCGTACCTAAAAAATCCTACAGTCAGTGAAAGAACTTGAACTGGATATATAAAAAAAAAATAAAGTGAGAAACAGGAGATTCTCTTCAACTTTCAAGTATCACTGAGATATGGAGGAAACAACACTCACTCAATCCTTTAAAAAGACCTTTACAGCAGTGACAAAACTGTCATCTAGTCAAGCCTGTTTCTAGTGTAATCACTCTGGTTCAGAGGTGTGCTTATCAACTACTGGTCTCACAAAAAGATATTGATGACCACCTAGAGGTCTTACACAGAGCTGCTCCGGATGCTAAAGTGAAACTGTACGGAACTAGATTTGTGCAAGCCATGCAACCACGAGTACAACACATTTCCATCTGCTTCAATGGATTTTTGGATCAGGAACATAAAATAACTGCCAACACAGCTTATTGCATTGCATTTCAGAGCTATTACTTGTTGACTGGGGTAGCTCAAAGAGTGAAATTGGACTGCATTGTGCACTGCAGTACAAATTTTCAATTTTTTTTTTTTTTCAAAGAAAATTGGTACAGAAAGTGTATCATTAACATCTGAAAGCCAAGCAGTGCTCTATAAAAAATGCTTGCAAAGGACGTATTGGCATTTAACCTCCCAGTTTCATCAAGTATTAACTCTGTACACAAGAAAAGTTAATTACACAGTGTTTTAAGTCTTCATAAAAGGTCAATTTGCTAGTACTATACTATGTAGCAGCAGAGGTTGGAAAGGTAGCATTTTGAATAGGAACATGCTTTTAATAGTTGATTGGGGCAAATTATAAGAGGTTCATAGTGCATGCTTGGTAATGAGATTCAATTATTTCCAATGAGAAGTTTAAGCCCCCTTAGAGACACGACTTTTGCTTACTCTAAGCAAAACTAATCTTTGCAAGTATAAAAATGACACTCACCTTTTTATTGTGTTGGCTTTGAAAAAGGTCAGATCTAATAAAGATCACTCTTCTTGACAAATAACACTTAATATTTCTTTACCTTCAGCTTATATTATGTTGTAAAAGCAGATTTCTAATGCGATAGCCTAATGGTACTTGACCAATAAAAAATGGGTCCAGTACAACTACAGAATGTATACAGAAGAGTCTTAATTAAAATATTGTTTTAAGTAACGTTTGTGGGTACTGCATTTTTGTCTCCTCATACAGCGAGTCCAGAAAATTTACTAATACATGAAAAATGGGGGGAAAAGTTTTCCTCAGGACTGTGAAATCATACAATAAAGCTAATAGGAAAAATGTATTTCTATTGGAGTATATTCCCTGAAACAGCAGACCGTCATAAGAAATATGCCTACCTGAATTCAACTGACAGAATTAGGAGAGAAAAAACAAGCAAATAACTACAACAAAACCCCCCAAAAGACTACTTTGTTATAGAAGGAGGGAAGGATGAGTTAGTGGCTTATGATTTGGGGTACTTGTGTTCAATTCTCCATGATCTGCCATCTTCTTCTATTGTAAAGCTAAGTCACTTTAACTTGGAGCCGCAGAAGAGCTTCAATGTAGGCTTAGTTCAGGCTGTAGAGGATGCTGATACAAGTGTACATATATGCCTGAAAAAAGTGAAAAAATGCCCAAAATACCCAAGTTTATGTTAGCAAGTAGTACCCAGAATAAATTATTTTGGTTGAGGAAAAACACCATGCACATAAAGTCAACATAAAAGGTGTTTTCAGGAGTGAATAAATTAAGATTGTGGCTAGCTTGGTTCTATCTGTGATCTTAAAACCAGGTAGTGGCTAAAGTACTTGTGCTCCTGTGTGCTCCTGGGCAAAGCTTCCATGTGAGTTTCATCTTAAAATAATTCAGTGTCTACTCTGGTGATAAAAAAAAAAGCACAATAAATAGAAATGCCTGAAAATCCACTTCAAAATTCCTCGTCCAAACTAAAATATTAATATTGATTAATGTAATGTTATATCATTGGAAAAAAAGTAAATTGTAGTTATGGATATATTAACAGGAATGTTAAGAGGTCAAGGTTAATTATTCTGCATTTATTTAATGAGATATCTTTATAAATAAACTGAAATATATCTAAGAATAAAATTACAGGACTGTCAGAAAAGTCTAAAATAATTATTCTGCTTCATTTGGCGCTTGAATATTGTGTCAAAGTTTGGGGATACACACCTTAGCACATGTAGATGAGTAATAGAGAAGGCAGAGGAAACCACCAATGATCAACAAATCAGAAAATAGGAGCTAAATGTAAACAGTGGAGTGAATGACATTTCTTTTTTTCCTGAAAAATTGAGTAAGATTTCCATTGTAGAGAGCAATTTATTGTTTTCCATGTTCCAAAGGAGAAAAAGAGGAAAAATCTATTGGCTTTTTTTACAAGAATCTGATGATAAAAGAATATATTAAACTAGCAAATATCCAGTATCATAACATTGAAGAACTTTCTTCATTGGAGATTTTTAAGAGTAGGGATGACAAAAATTTTCAAGGTGGTTTTTATATACTTGTTCCTACTCAGAACTGGATTGGCTGTCCTGCACATTTTCTAGTCCTGTGATGTTAGGTAACTAAATATAATTTAGCTGGGAATTAATGGGCTCTTAAGCAATCCTTCAGAAGGTGTAAGTCAAGTTGTGAGGAATACTGAGATTTGGGTCGATAATACAGCGGAGTCATGAAATCAATGGCAACAGCAGAGCCCACAAGCCTGAAAATCAAACTTCACATGTCTAAAGCTGCAACCCGAAGCAGAAGTACTTACTCAGGAGCAAGTGAATTTCTCAAGTAGAAGCACAGACAAATTTGAGATTGAAAAGAGGAACTGAATCTTCATTCCACCTTCTCTTTCTCACCTAGAGCTTTGATTTTTAATTTGTTGACACTTCATTCCTATGACAGAGTTGATCCATATCTGAACAGTATGCCCAGCAAACTCAAGTACCAGCACCTTTCAGAATGGCTCTCCGTCACAGAGTTGTTGTTTAAGTCACTGCCAGTTCAGTCTCCAGTCACATATCATCTGTTTTCTGACTCCAAATTTCCCTCTGGACTCTATTTATCTCATTATTACTGGTACAATATATTAGTTTTACTCAAGACTACCAGTGAAATCTATTTAGATTTTTCCATATGGTTAGAAAACTTAGTACAACTCTGTTTTAATTCAGTGTAGGAGTCTTAGTTACTTCTGATTGTGTTCTGATAGTGCTTTTTTCCCCTCTGTCTTTCACTAAGGTAGTTTCTTCCATAAATGCAGTTTGATGCAAGTGCTTTTAACATATACAGTTCAGTTATGAGTTGTCCATGCTGTTCCTGTTAACTAACCAAAGACAAAATATTTGATGGCTTTCTAAATGAGAAAAACTAACTTTCTCAAGGCTTCTTCATTTTCAGCTTAAGCCTAAATTTGCTAAAATGACAGGACAGAATTCCTGCTTCCGGGCCACTTAACAAAAGGGTCTTCAAGTGTAAACCAATGTTTTCCAAAGCCTATAGAGAGCAGAAGTGTGAAAAGCTGCTCAGAGTGCTAAGAGATGCGTGCCCCGTGGGCACCCTTAAAATTAGTTGGTTTAAACACCTGAAGCATGAAACACCATCTGCATGAGTCATGATCAAACTCAAATGGAAAAATTGAAAGAAAGACATTTGCTGTTACTCTGGAGGAAGCACAAGGTTCAATAAAAAGAATACAGATTCCTCTCCTTTCTTCTTCTGCGTATCTGTCGAATGTTTTTTGCCTGCTGAGATGATAATTCAGCCCATTAGTATTGCTCCCTCTGTGGCAAGAATGTTGCGATGTCTGACTGCTGTCCTACATATGACAAGGGTCAGTTGTAAGTGCATATCATGTCTGGGGGCTCCATACAGATTTCTGTGGATAAAACAATCTCTGGCAGCAGGAGAGACAGAGATATATCTCCATCCAATCCCCCCTGCCAGGAGAAGAGCAGCAAGTCTAAACACAGCTAGTATATGATCCCCTGTCCGGTCAGTAAAGAAATGTTCTAGGAAATGGAAATGTCTGATTGTGGACTTAGTCACTGCTGTGAAGTGCAAGGTACACACAAACACACTTCTAGCAAGCAACATGATATTTACCAGTGTGAATACATCTCTAGTAAACCTTATGGGATCTATAGAATTCATTGAGCTCTCACATTAGAGCAGAATTCCTCTTCAAATCACTCTCAAGTAAAGAAATGAGAACCCACGTCTGTGGTGATGTCTCTTAGCCTGATCTTGCCAGGTGCAGTATTCTTGCAGAACCTTTGGATTTTAATACAAATAGATGAAGCTTAGCTTCTTATGATTTGAGGCTTGCTATTTAACATATTATATCAGTACTGTGGGCATATCAAAACATTTCTAGAACAGCTTGAATAAAAAGTTTGAATCTGGGAATACCTAATGGACACAGATTCTTTTTCATCTGTTAAAATTTATAAACACAACATTTTTACAGCAATCTTGTTTTTCACCACCCCTATTATTGACAGAATTAACCTTTATATTTTAAGACCATATTATTCCCTTATTGCAACCCAGTTTATGGAAAAATAATTATAAAGAGCAAGTCTCTGTTCATAGGTTCAAGAGACTGATACCTCTTTTTAAGAATATAACAGGAATAGATCAAAAGTTTTACATTAGAATGTAGAACAGGTTTACTGAATCAGACCATAGTTCGTTTATGTATAGAGTACTGTCTGTGGCAGAGGCCTAGAAAAAATGACTAAAAATAATAACAGGGTAATCACACAACTACATCTCCACTAAATCCTGCCAGCTACTTGAATTCTGTATCTTACAGAATTCTAGAGCAAGAACAAGAAAGGAATTTTTTGCTTTTAGCAGCCCTTGTGTCTTCCCCCCCCACCCAATGTTTCAAGTTACTCTTTCAATTGATAGAAATGTTTGAAGTCCACAATGTTCTGTGGCAGCAGATTCCCAACTTTAACTCCAGCTGTGCAGAAAAGCTTTTCGCTTTGTTTCTGCTACATTTTCCATTCTAGTAATTTAATTTTATGTACCACATAGGGAAAAAAAAAAAGTGAATGGTGACTGCTTTTTCACTTTTTTTTTATTTCATATCACATTCACCTCCACTCTTCCTATTTTTCAGACCAGAGGTTCCTGCTCTCATTCCATAGCTTCGATCATCTCAGTCACCCTCTCTGAATATTTTCTATTTCTAATAGATATTCCTGTAAAGAAAGGATCACAAAAAAAGATGATATTCGTGTTACTGAGGTTACACAGTGGCATGATGATTTCCGCCATGTTGTCTATCCTTTGCTAATATTGATGTTTGATTTGGTGTTGACCGCTCTTAGCTTTTAAATGATATTTTATGGAATTATGGGCAGTAATTTTAAGATCTGTTTCCCAAGTGGTAATAGCTAGTTGTTACTCTATATTTTGTGTGCGAAGTTAAGATCATTTATCCCATACCCCTCCTTGCAAACAATAACATCAAGTTTCATCTGCCGTTCTATGTCCAAGTCTTTCAAGGTGAGATTCATCTGGTGACACCTGAGCTCTTTGCCTATGGTTCCCTTTATAATCAATGGAGACAAACAGACATTTTTAAGGGATGATTTATCCCACCACTTCACTGCAATGAGGTGTTACTGCATTAAAGTACCAATTTCCTTCCACGGACTGTAAAAATGGAGGAAATACCTCCCTGCACTGCAGATGCCCAAGTTAGGTCAGATGAATGGCACTCTCAGTATTATGAGGATTTTCTGGTTTTTTCTCAGTCAGTTTTTTCAGTTTTACTTCTCTAAATGGCTTGGTTTGATCAGCAAGCTTTATTACCTCCTTATTAATTCATTCCCTAGGTAATTTTTGAAGACGTCAACCAGCATAAGTTACAAGGAAAAATCTCTAACATTATAGCAGTTTCTGCTCCCTGTGGGACTTTAGTGGTAATCTCCCCTATATTCTCAAAACTGATAATTTATTCCTAGACTTTGCTTTCCATATTTTCACCTATTTATATTAATTTACAAGGTAAATTTCTTCCTGTCCTATGGCAGCTTAGTTTCTACAGATATCAATAATTGGAGATTTATCAAAAGCCTTCAGCCACCCAAGAAGTTAGGCAATAGTAAGTGACCCCACTTCTAGCAACAAGCTTCTTGGTACCTTTAGAGAACTGCAAGTGGATTGCAATACGTGACTGCCTTTGGCATTCTTGTTCCTCTTACCCAGTATTGTTTGTATTTTACAGGTATCCATTAACTCTGCTCGGAATGATACTTTCAACCAATCTATGCTTCTTTACTGTCTTAATTGCATACAAGTTGTACAGGCTAGCAGGTGTGTTTATTAAAAAAATCTCCCACAACAAAATAACCTAACTAGCTTCCATGCTGTTAGCAAGTTCTTTTTCAGAGCTGGTTTGTTCTGCCTTATCTATTTTTCCTGCTTATATTGGTGCCCTTGGTGAACATGGGTCTAGCTTTCTTAAGGATTCCCATATTTTAAATAGCCTCTTTTGTCCTCCTCTCCCATCTTAATGCTTTTTTCCCCCCTTTTTCTTTTTCTTTTTTGGTTTTTCTGTAGTGTTTTTTGGTTGCCATTCAACTTTCTGACTGAGATACACTTGCTTAAAGTACCTACAATGATGTCCTTAATCTCTACACCACCTGCAAATGTTGAAGCCTTTTAGCTCTTAGTTCCTTTTTAACAAGCCTATCTTCTAGCCAACCTTTTTGAAATTCAGAGCTCTTGTGTAGGTTTTAGTTATTCATTCACTTATGAGGATTGTCAACTCTAAACATCTTTCATGCAATGTTGCACTCATGTTCTTTAATAATAAAATTTTAAATCAGCTCTTTTCTTCTATCCTGGATCAAGTCAAGTGCTGCTTTTTCCCCCTTTGTTATGATAAACTACCTGAAACATGAGCCAGACACTTAAAATACCCAAGTTTCACCATCACACTGTAATGTGACATTTACATAGGTACCGAGGATAATCAAAGTCTCTTATTTTTATTGTGTTTCCTGTCCTCACAACAGGCGGACCACATAACTTCTGTCCATGCTAACTATTCTTAGTCTATTACTATTTTACCAGAACCCTTTTCATCCTAGTAATACAGTATTCTTATAGATCCTAGGATTTTGGTTCCTGTATTTAAGTACAGGGTCTCTTGTATGCAAAGTTAGAGACCATAAGGGAAAGGAAAAGAAAGGATTGCTTGTGGGTTTTATTCCAGAGTGGAAAATATTTCAGAAGTTCAGGCAGACTCTGCATATTGTGTAGGTGGTTATTCTGAGGTCAACAGATGAAATTGCTTAGAGAACTAGTGGGAAGATTTGGTATGTTTTTTATTTTATTTTATTTGTGTAGTTTAATTTATTAATTTTAAGCCAGGTAATTGTTGCAAATAAATATGAGTAATAAAAATGCACTAGAAATCAATTACCAGATACAGAGGTGTCAAATGTCCATCTAAGTGACAGCTGGGGACCGACTGGAAAGTGGCCACAGTCATTTCTTGCACAGGGAGCACATTAGCCACATAACATGTCTCTATGTCTCTGGTGCTCTTTTTAAAAAAGTGGTTTTTCCTTCTCCAGTCACAAATTCCTCACCCCTTTCCAACACTGAAAATAGGCACCTGTGGGAAAATATAATTAATTGTGCTATCACACAGCAGGAGATGTAAATTATCCTTTAAATTCTAGACAAAACACCAAATATACTGTGGCTCTGGGTTACTTAGCACTGTTATTTTGGGCAATGCAACATGGTTCATATTATTATAGAACTGTCAGATACAATCGTCCTACTTCTGCTAATTGTCCCTCTGTGAATTTTCAGCACCTGAGCAGGGTTTTGCCCAAACCACCACATGCTTTAGGAAAATGATGTATTGCAAAAGGCAAAGCATTGTAACACCTGAATTTGTCATCCAAAGCTGAGCAGACAACAGCTTATTTATAATGGCACTCTGTCATCCTTCAAGCCTTGATGGAACCCTTAGCAAGTGAGTAGCTATTTTAGGAGATATGTCTCATGCTTCCAGTCTGTGTAAATCTGAATCTTACTTCTAGCTGCATACAAAATATTTTCCTAATGCCCTACTTTGATCAAACAAAACCTATGTATGAGACTAAGCTATTTACTCTACATTGATGTTGAGAGTCAAAGGTGGCTTCCTGGATGAGCAAATCTAGTTCGAGTCATAAAGAACTCACATGTTTCAAAAAAAGACTATTGCTTTATCAGTTTAGAACAGGTAAGAATATCTGCCTGCTTACAGCTACTGACTGGACTGCAGTGTGCATATACAGTGACTGGCTGGTGTCCTCACCCTCTTGTACTTTGGCAGAGGGACAGCTCTCAGGATGTCCTCTGTGGCTACTGGCCAGTGAAAAACATTGAAATGTTTTTGCTGTTTGTCTGTCAGTGTTACTTGTAGATGTTGAGTTGAATTAATGCAGCATCCCTTCCAAGCAGAGACATGATGGCAGCAAAGCAAGAAAGTGCCATCAGCATTATCCTTGTACTTCTCCCTGTGATGAAATTAATGCTCAGGATTGTTTCTTTAGAGTAGCCCCCTTGCTCCTTTCATCATGGGACACAGCCTCAATCCTCTAAAATCACTGCATCGTCCACTGATCCCAGATGCACTTTGGATCAAGCCATGAGCCCAGACTGATTTTCCATGTATCCTTTCATTCTGCAAAGGCAACAGACATTTACCTCCGTGCTCTTAAAATGATGCCAGGCAAGCATCTCTTTTCTTAGCTTCAATTAGCAATCAACGTTTCAGAGTGTACTGAAGACCAAATCTGATAAGGAGGCCTTCCTTGACCACTTTCATTCAATTTTTCATGCTTTAAGAACTCTGATACCAAGCATACCTTCATTTTCAGGTGGCTCAGTTGACTACTTTTTCACCAAACTCTCTACAAAGTCAGAGAAACTTTAGGAATACAATTTAGATTAAAAGCTTTACCACCCACCTGTCACTCACACAGAACATGTAATTTTGACAAATTAGGGGGAAAAAAGCTAATTACATTTTAATTTGCTAATCCTTGCTTAGTTAAACCAGTGAAATATGCAAATTACCTGCTGAGACCTAAATTGCTTCCTTTAAAGGATAAATAAATGCCCTTTAGTATTTTCAAATATTATTAAAAGAACATATTGATTGTCAGATAAGTCATCCCTGGTGCAGTATCAGTTTTATCGAAGTGAGTACATGTGCCTAGATATAATTGTCCAAAGTTTCACAGAAACTTCAGGAATTCGGACCATTTTCTGAAAAAAATTGATGTAACTCAAGTTGGGAGTCTTATGGATTGAAAATCTTATGACAGCTGACTATGCTATAAGATTTGCTTACATTTTTTCTTGTTTTCCACCAAGCAATGCTATAGAAACATGATTACAAATCTGCACCCAGGCCTGCCCTTTAAAAGAACTGCTCTGAAGTGAATAAGAATCATGGGTATGACCTTTCAAAGATAGAATATGACCAATTAGGGAGAGATTTTCTAATGTTCCCAAGAGTAGGAACAACTGTGCAGAGCTGGAGTCTGGACATAAAAAAATTGTAACTATAATCTTCCATAGAGCCTGGATGCTGCTAGAGGAATGGCTATAAAGTAGGGGATGTCAGGATTAATTAAATCTAGGGGCAGAGCAGATAAGATTATTTTTCTTTATTGTTTAAAAAATGAGAACATTTAATTTAGAAGATTAAACGTACTGAAGCAGGATGCAGTTAGTGTGGCTGGTACTTACGGCATCATGAGCGGGAAAACAGAATCATTACTGGTGGTTTCTGGTTAGGGACTGAGCAAGCCTTGCTGGAGTCATTTGATTTGGATCTTGATTTAGATTTGCAAGTATGATGCACAAATTAAATGCAGTGGTATTGGTCCCTATGAAAATAAAATTAAATTAAATTAAACAAAGCAGAACAGCACATTATTTAGATCTCATTGAGTGTTGGCTGTTTCACCCATGGTGATGGGTCCGCTGTAAGTCCATTAGACTGAATCAAAATGTTGTCACTGCATATTGTATGTTACATGTCCTCTTCTTCGCCCAAAAAATTTCCAGACCTCCTAACATATATAAAACCAGAATTTAACCTCTGGCAAGCTGTTTTTGACCATTGTATTTAAATAATGAGATAAAATTTAAAACAAATAGGGTAAATTTGTGTTGTTTTGATTATGTGGTACTCACAACACAAACAATGCAAAAGCCAATTAATGGAATGCAGACCACAAGAAATATAGATAAAATTTTAAAGTGTTCTATGGACATTGTAACAGTATTAAATACTAAATACTAAAACCCAGAGACAAGGCTAATTTAAGATACATCTCTCTATAAGAAAGTCTCTAAAATATTATCTAGACATATAAATATGTTTCATGGGGTTAATAGGTTAAAAAATGTTAAATAATGTGATTATTCTGGTTTCAAAATCTATTTTCAAAACTGCTGAGTACTGCTTCCTCTGACTTCTGTGGAAACTCTTGGGTGCCTGGCATTTTATAAAACAGATCACTGTGAAGATTTAAACAGTTAAACCTTTGGGAGTTACGTTTTATTGGCAGTGGTGAAAATATGAGCATGCATCACCTCTAATTGTATTGTCAGCAGCATGCTTTGCAGTAACAAATAACTCCAATTCTCTTCTAAGGAGGGCTAGTCACTGTGGCAAGCTGTGCATGGAAATTAAGCGCCCATAATGTAATTTTCTGTTCTCTAAGGAGCTTACAGTAGACTACACTGTGGGACTCAGTCTCGAGCAAAAAGCCAGAGAGTAAGAAAGGAAATGTAATACTTCATAAACCAACACAAATAACGATAATTATTGCTCTAAAAATTATATCTGATGTGATTTTTTTTTTCATTTTATTGAGTTTTTGCTGCCATTGACATGTATTCTCAACATCTACATCAGCAGCTTGGCTGCAGTCACATATATAAACTAACGCCCTGATCAGCACCCCAGTGCAATGCACCACACTGCACTTTGGCTTTGCCTGGACAGAAAGTATTCTTCCATACCATTGCATCTATTAAAAATTTACTGTTACAGGCAGTTTCCAGGGCATTGCCTTAATTCGTACCTGTGGTCTAACACTAAAAGGCATCAGATTCAAGTCAGTGTTGATGGGATTCTCATATACAAACAGCTGCTTCAGTGCTTTTGGGGGCATAGAGGTAGGTACAAACTCATACTGCATTCACTAAAGATCTGACTTAACCAAAGATATGCTCTGGTGAAGTTTCTAGGTGTTGCAAAAGATCTGGCAGGGCAATGGGGCAGAAAGGAGCTCAAGAGAGAAAAGGTTGTCCTATTGGAAGATCATGTCTGGATATAGGCATGGACATGGCTGTAATGTCAACAGAATATCATTGAGCTTGATTTGGGCAATCCAAAATGAACTATGTAAATTTGCATGCTGGCTCTGTGGGTGAAAGGTTATAGTATATGGAGATACATACACGCAGGTTTTCAACAAGGAACAAGGTCAAAGAGGGGTAATAAACATGAAAGCAAGGGCAAGGGTAAAAAGTTCACACTTCTTGTTTTGCTTTGAAGTAAAATGGTGTTGATTCATCTCACCAACTTTTCGGCGCTTGGTTGGAAAAAGAGATTATTCTCTTCAGGTGAGAGAGAAAGAAAGAGCCAGATGTCTTCAGAGGAAGCTTCAGCCCGTCTATGATCCTATCTGGGGGTGGATTTGCCTGTCTTTACCTTTTGCTGCTATAAGGACAACACTGTTTCTTGTGCCAGCACTTCAGGCCAAGTGAGATGAATCTGGGCAATTCTGTTCAAATCCTCTGCTGAGTCAAGAGAGAGGATGCTTCCTCACCAGTTCTCTGTAAGTAAATAGCAGTGATAGAAACAAAATTTTTTCCTAGAGATTTCTGAAGATGGTCAGAAAAACATCCTACCAGATACCATCACTGAGCATTGACTGGGCATTTTTAAATTTCCCTGCTTTGCCACAGCTTGCTTACTGAATTTTGCTTAGAGAATCATGTTGACATTTTAGAAGGAAATTCTGTAGTCTCTTACTTCTGCATGGACTCAAATGTTTACATGCATATCCCCTTAGTCATATGTTGGTCATATTTGTCTGCGCAGGATGTTATTTAAAAACAAAAAGAAAATCACTGATCTACCCAGAACACTCCAAATATTGGTATTTTAAAATATTAAAAGATTGTATCTTCAGTGCTAAGAAGAAAATTTAACTTTTTTGAGTACATAGATGACAGATTCTTAGAGGACATAAAGCTTGCTATGCCCTTGTAGATCTAGGCTAACTTGTGTCAGCTAATGTGTGACCTGGCATTGATGTTTCTTTCAGTCCATTAACCATCTCACTATTTGCATTAGTAACACTGACAGTTGTAACATCATAAAAAAAAGCTTTCCCACACCTTAACACGACCTTTTATTTTGATTTCAGATGCACTGACCCAGATCCTAAAATGAGACAGTTTTTACAATTTTTGTGATTCATTCTTGAAGTGAACATGTTTGCTATCTTCATATGCAGTGATAGGAAAAGGGGTAGTGGTTTTAAACTGACAAAGGGCAAGTTTAGATTAGATAATAAAGAGCAATTCTCTACTGTGTGGCTGGTGAGGCACTAGAATATGTTGTCCAGAGAAGCTGTGGATGCCCCACTCCTGGAAGCGTTCAAGGCCAGATTGGGTGGGGCTTTAAACAACCTGGTCTAGCGGAAGGTGTCTCTACCCACAACAGGTGGGTGGAACTAGAAGGGCTTTAAGATGATCCCTTCCAACACAAATCATTCTACAATTCTATGATCTGCAAACTTTCACCAAGTACTAAGGGTTGAGTGCTCCTGACAGCCTGTGCAACTCATTTCCCGATGACTTTTTCTTGCAAATAATCACTATGAAGCAGGACCATGAGATTAGCCTAATATGTAATACAACATCAATCATTTTTGGCAATGATCATACATGCAGATCTTCTGAAGAAACATCTTTAACTGTTCATAAAGAAGATGTATGTTTTCGTTGGTGTAGAGTGTTTACAACTGCAGTTTCTTACTGACCATCATATTTTACTTCCAAATAACTTCCCAAATAAACCTTCCAGCTTATTGACATGAATAATGAATGTGCCAGCAGCGTTGATTTTAAAATGCGTGTCAACACTTTAACATCTGAACATCTATGTAAATGCAAGCTTTTAGCAGAATTTGAATTTAACAAATTACAGTTTGTGACTCTAATTTATGAGAACTATGTAAATACCTAAGATTTTTATAGCTGTTCCCGCTTAAATTAATCACAAATTTCTAATTATGCCTTTTTCAGCTGCAGGATATGCAAATTTAGTTGCATAAAGAAAGGAAGCATTCAAGAACAGATTGATTTTGCAAACATTGTGCAGTATCATTTTTGAACAGGAGAGTGCAGCCTTTTAACCTGCTACAGACCTAACTTGTCCACATCTGTTTTGTTTGTATTAAAATACAAAATATGACAGAAAAAAAAAGAATTAACTATATTCTTACTCAGAAAATAATTTATACCCTCATAGCTGGCTGTACACAGGGCAGGTCTGTACACAACTGCAAAGAAAACACAAGGCAGAAATTTAAAAATATTCTAAAGGATGGACTAGTTTGTCATACTGCAGCTCCAGCACATCGAGGGAGTATGACATGAACCTTGCTCACAACAGAAATATTGGTTACAGTGGGGTTTCTACAGCCGAGTGGACTCAGCCCTGCAGGTAAGCAGATCCAGGGAAGATTTGTTTTGCCAGCAGTAGCAGTGGGAGTTGGGAATTGAAACCCTGATGTAGTTACAGTGGTTCTTCTGGAGTATTCATTCTCTCTTCTTAGCTGTGATGACAGTGTTGGATTTAATGCCCATTTGTAATTTTTTCTTTTAAATTAATCTATCTAGTAATTGATTAATTTTTATTTTTGTGTTGCTGGTCAGAAATATGTTTTGCATCTCTTATGGAAGAAAGTTGTTCTTTTCTAGAACTGTAAAAGACCTAAAACTTCAAGTTTCCTTCTTTTTTTGAAGGGTGTTTTTTTTTTTTTTTTGGCTAGTTTTGTGATTCTTCCATGGATATTTATGCTTACAGTTCCTTCCACTCAGCCCTTCTCAGACTTCATCTCCTGTACTTCCCTTGCTTTTGGTCCCTACAGATTAAGGTAGACATTAACACCTTGGGGAGAGTCCAGCAAAAGGCCCCCAAGCTGGCCAGAATATGGGAGGAGAGGCTGAGATCTGGGTTGTTCAGGCTGGAGAAGAGGAGGAGAAAAGGAACCATCTTGCTGTCTACAGCTTCCTTCTGGGAGTATGCATAGATTAAGAGACAGACTCTTCTCAGAGGTGAACAAGGAAAGAACAGGAGAGAACCAATATGTGTTGCAGTAATAGAGAATCTAACTAGCTATAAGGAAAAAAGAAAAGTTACCATTTCAGGGCAACCAAACCCCATGGTCCAACTTCAGTTAGATCCAATTTTGAAGCTGGATCTTTTTTTATCTGGAGGTTGCACTGCATTAATTTTAGTGTCCTAATTTTTTAAATTAAATTTTAATTTTAATTTTCAATTTTAATTTCACTATTTTAATTCCTTAAATTAAAATAGTATATGTTTCTAAATCCAAGGGATTTTTTTTATTATTTATAATCAAGTTCTGCAGACAACATCCACAGCAATTTTAGGAAAAGTCCTTACCAGACCCAGATTTCAGTACACGTCTGGAATCATTTGGCTTGATCTTGAGTAAAGAATTTTGTAGCTAATTGCAACAGAGCTAGTAATTGAGATTCAGATGGATGATGGGATCCTAATTTGCTACAGAGCTGCTGAGATTAGTGAAATACATTAGTGAAGTACATTAAGAAAAATCAGAACTTGGGACTGTATTAGCAGTGTCAGACACAGAGAAGTTTAATTTATTCACTTACTGAAACAAAAGGACGCACCATACATATCAGAAGGGAAAATCATATCCAAAATCATGTTTCAGTGTGATTCTTAAGTAGACTAAAATAAAAAAAACTTGTTTATGAAGCGCAGCTTGACCAAATTTATTATACTGATCACTGCTTTAGTCCTGTCTCAGCCGCTATAAGGACTGAGTTTAAAGAAAGCAACACAAACCTTTATGCTGATGGCACAGATTTGATGTCCAAAGGCCCATGTTGAGCATGCTACAGCTGCCCATAGCAGTCCTGTTATATGTCACCCTAAGACCTAGGGGAATCGCAATCTGAGAACACAAAACCTGTCCTAAACCAGTAAATTTCCTTTGTTTTGCACTGTTTTCTGATATGAGGTTCTTCTGCTACCTTTCATGCTCTTAATATCACCCTCTAGGGTTGCTCCTCTATGGACTGAGTCAGAATTCACATTCTTTGCAAAAGCTATTCGGTGTTAGGTACTGGAGCTTTACTGTGGAAACACTGAGGGTGTTTCCTTTTTCTCTCCCTCTCTTTCCCCTTTCAAAGATTTGCTGTGCTTTAGTTTGTAATTGCTGGAATTGTAAGCAAGTGTTAAGTGCTGCACAGTTCATTGCTCATTTTATGCTTCATAAAATATTTAGATCCTTCTGATTCGATGTAGCCATGAGTCATCAGGCTATTACTTTAACATCTCTCACAACGTTGAGAGCTTGCATCCTCCAATAGCTTAGTGGCAAAGAGGGTTGCCAGAATATATTCCTTAAATGCACAAGACTTTGAGAACCAAGATACATTACTGCTCCCGTACATAACTGCTTTCTCCTCTTCAGTCTTCTCACTATACATCCACTGTCCTCAGTGGATGGAAATTTCCCGAAGCCACTGAATTAATTTCATTGGGAGCTCCAGCTTGAGAAAGCTGGAATGGAAAATGTGGGATTTTGGGTCTGCAGTGAAGTATAGAGGAAGTTTAGTGCATGGTGCCTCCTAAAATTTCTTGTTCCTTGAGCTACATCGCAAGCACATAGATACACATCATTTTTTCCTGGCGAATATTTCAAGGTGCATGTCTTGAAGATGTTGTGAAATATCTTTTCCCATGAATATCCACATTCAAATATTGATTTTTAAATTATGTCTTCTCCACTGAATTTTGCAAAACATCTTAAAAATGCCAAACCTTCTAGGTCATTTGTTGCTATCTTTACAAAAACATTTACGTCTGTGTTGAGATGTGTTTCAGCAGGCAGCAACACCTGAGTATTAAGTGTATTTATATAACCTCTGCTTTGTCTTGGAGATGCTGGGGAGCTACTGAAGGGCTACAGGCTTCCAAGAATTTGTAATTTGTAAAGATGTCCTGGATCCTGAAATTAGACAGGTCTTGAAGCATCAAGACAAGTAGACCTGAACATGCAGATCTTTTGATCTCTGACTCTAAATGACTTCCTCATGGTCACGATTTTTAACAGAGGCCACTGAGCCTGGATTTGTTACTTCATAGTCCCCTCATCTTCTACAGCAGTTCTTTTACTCTGAAGAAGAGAAGGGTTTTGTTGGAGTTGCTAGTTTCAAGATTTTTCAGTTTGTTGGGTTTTGGGGTTTCTTGGTGGGCTTTTCTTTTTTCCCTGTTCTAGATGGTTTTAAATACTTTGTTTTACTGGTCATAACTATTTCATTTGATTTTCAGGTTAGCAGTCACTCAATATCTCATAAATGTTAGCATTTGTTAGTTAACAAATTCCATCATGTCATAGCACTGACATGATCTTCTTCTTGACACAATCTGGTTTGTTCTTATTCTTCTTTTTCTTTTTTTTTAATTTTTCTCAAGGAAACAGGTTAAAGATCTTATTCATAATTTATTGAAAGTAATATGAGCTTCACTTTCCCCACACAAATAGTGTTGTTCAAAATATTCATAAAAAACCATTGTTTTAAACTATAACTCATAAAATCAAGTCTATCTCCAAATGTATTTTTCATTTATAGCCTGAAAAAAAAAGTGAATCGTGGCTCCAAAATCAGGACATAACTTAGTTTCATAGAAATATGACCACTTTGTTTTGTGTGCCTGGTCTGGAAGCAGGTTATAAATATAAGCAGATTCCCTAAATATATTCTGCTAGGTACCAGTGAGGGTAAAGTAATCTAAATAAATCTAAACAGCAGATAAATAAAAAAGAATAACTGTTAAAAGAGTAGAGCTGGGAGTAGACCAAAAATCCAAGTGTATCCATGAAAGTTGCCAAATATTCAGATCTCTGGTTGGGCTTGACAGACCCTTAAAAAAATATAGCACATCAAAAGAAAAAATAATCCCAAATTGAACCCTGTCTCAAAATATTGCTTCTTAATTTGCTCTTTTGATTGAGAGTGTTAACAATTATATTGTAGGCAATAACACTGTCCAAAGGCAGTTCCTCTACAGATAGATTAAAGGACTAAAGGAATTTCAGGGTCTGGGCCCTTGTGTATACTAGGACAAACTGGTGGGGAGAGTAGAGGGATTTGGGAATATAAAGTAGCTTTTGCAGTAAGTGTTGGCGTGAAACTAATGTTTTTTCTACACACTGCCAGGATGAAATAATCTCTAGGTGTTATGACAGCTTTAAAAAAAGGGAAAGTATCACGTTAATCACTTGCAGACAGGTTTTCCCCATGTCCTGAGAGCATTATAGAAAAATACCCAGCAACATTTGAGGGAGTGATGGAGAAGCAGCTGATCAAGGCTGAAAACAACTTGTGTAGATTATGCCATACTTGTTGCAATCACATTCTTATTAATATTAATAGAAAGATGGATTGAGTTTTATAATGCATGTTTAAATAGGAAGTTTGTGGCAAGGCTGTACCAAGCAAACCTAGCAACACTATAAAAGAGCTAAATTAAAGCCTGTGGTTTGCAAGTGATCACATTTTACTCTATGCAAAATGGGAATACTGCCTTGAGAGGTGTTACTGAACTCTGTCCAACAGGCCTGTATGGTCAGACCAAATACAGCAAACTCTGCTCACTGCACACCAAAAATCCCCTTTTGGATATGTTGCAGCTCAGAAGTGATTATAAAACATTTTGCATCCAGATATTTGCAATTCAAACATCAACATCTAACATCAAAAATAAGCTATATAAACTGTTCTTTCTTTCCCTGAATCCATCAGCAAACTGTATGCAACAAGTTTTTAGTAATTATAAATTTTAACTAGCAACTATTTATTTTAAGGTCTTAAGGAAAGCTGATTTGAGTGGGTTTTTCTTTTCCCAGTAGTTGGCTTTTGCATATATGATGGAGCTTATCTAGATGTCAAGATGTTTTCATATTTCTTTGCCCAGTTTTTATCTTGTAAGCCTGTCATCAAAATAAAATATCTTCACTAAAAGCAAGCACTGTTTCTGATTTTCTGAGTGTTTGCAGTCAGATGGCTGTGATGCTGACTTGTGAGCTGTCTTTCTTTTTGCCAAAGGTTGCATTTTTCTCACCTTTTTGCGTCATTTAAATTATGAGAAAACAAGTAGGAAACATACAGGTAATTTGCAGACCCTTCTAGGTATTTCTAAGATTTTTTTTTTCAATTTGTTGCCTTTCTCCTTCAGAAGATTTTAGCAACCACCTGCAGTATTTCTAGTTTTGGTGGTTTTGGATTTTTTTCCTTATGGACTTTAGACTTGGAAAGTTTAAAATAAAACAAAATAAAAATAAAAGGGAAATGTAAATATTTCTTAATTGGGAGACTGAGAAAATCACTGCAAGTACTCTTTTATTACTATTTGATTGATCATCCAAAACATTAATTTAATATAAAATCCTATATATTTAAACACAAAGTGTTTTGCAGAATAAAAGCTCAAAACCTGATTTCTTGTCTATCCACTCAAGTTCGGGCTCCAATCTCTTGTACACTCTTACTTCATAAAGTTGGTTACAAATCGATTATCACAAGAAGTCATGCAACATTTCCAGATCTCAAACACAAGATGGCACCATCAGTAATGCTTTTCCCATATTGCTCCCTTCTTGGTACTGAAAGGGACAACTTTTGTCACTGCAAAACTGCATTAGCAATGTAGCTTCCATGTGCACATTATATGTATGCTTAATGCACAGAAACCTGGTGTATGCCTAAAGGACTCTGTAGGATCTCTTCATTTTATTAAGGGGCTGCATATGGTATATTCAGAGTCATGCACTGCAAGAACAATCCTGTTTTCCCAGTATTCTTCAGATAGATGTGTACAACCCTGTGCAAAATTTATTTTAGCCTTTCTGCTGATATGCTTACACACATGTTATGCTCAGTCTCCTTTGAGAAAAATGTGGGTTCATTAGGAATGCATAGGGCAAATTTAACTAACTTTTTTAATGTCAAAACAAATACCTCAAACAAAACCCAATTTACCTTTCTCTAGTGCCTTCCTTAGGCCTTGAAGATCTCATATATTTTTTTCCAACACATATTAGAGAAATGTTTATGTTATTTTCATATTTTTGCATATTTGTTGGAAGTAAAGCAAATACCTGTGGAAGATGTTATGAGTTTCCTGATGCAGGAGCCTGACAGAGATGAGGTTGCTGTAGGTCTATGCGCAGAAGACATAGAAATCATAGACAGGCTTGTGTTGGAAAGGATATTAAAGATCCTCTAGTTCCAACCCCACTGCCATGGCCAGGGATGACACCCACTAGACCAGGTTGCTCAGAGCTTCATTCAACCTGGCCTTGAACACTTCCCCAGGAAAGCTGTAGCTACAACTTCTCTGGGCAATGCATTCCAGTGTCTTACTACTTTCTGAGTAGTGCCCTGAACATGCACTATTTACAGGCTGATGTGTCTCCTTATCACTATTTCCCCACATTGGTTTATCTTTATACTTGCCTTGCCTTGCTCAATCAGACATCTGTTACCACCCGCCCCTGAGGATCTTAATAGATCGCTTGGGGCAGATTAGAGTGAAAGGACACTGAATACCTCCTCGGGAGAGACTACACCTGAACCTTATCGGGAGGGAGGGCATTGTCATGATAAAAAGCATTATCCCACATTGCAGGATCCGCTCCTTGTCGGCCTTTTCCTTCATCTGGCCCAAACTGCAGCTTCTTGCTAAACAAAGGTTGGTTTGTCTCCTCTAGTGGTGGGCGAACGCCCCCTCTGCACCTGGGCTGCTCTTATGCACATCAGAAGTTCTGCCATCACACACCCAAAAACTCTCTTCTTCCCCTTCATTTGGGGGGTGCAAACCTGGCCTCAGCAAAGCACCTGCTGGTTTTGCAAATGAATTATTTGAGTCATTAACCTTTAACTTTTCAGTCTCTCACAGCATCTCATTTTACACGCCAGTAAATCTGGTGCAATCCCCAAGTTTTGTTCCACTTCATCCCACAATCCACACTAGCAGTCTATAAGGCGTTTTTGCACTGCCCCATGGTGACAGGGTCACTCCCAGCCCGTGGGACTAAGGCTCCCCTAGGACTCCTCAAGAGGCACCAGGTCAGGGGCTCATGTCTCTCCTGGGGTTATTTGGAATCACCCTGTGCCCATCACCATTCTTCTGTGCCCCTTCACGTTCACAGATACAATCCTTTAGTCACTTAACCTGATGGGAAAATTTAGCCCAAATGCATAACATTAGAAAAATATCTATAAAATAAAATATAATTATTGTAAATTATTTCTCCTTGTATCTGTGTGGGTGTTAACATCAGTTTGCAATGTGGATTAAACAGATGTTTGAAAAGGCATGAGTGCCAGATAGATATTTTGCCCTAAAAATCCAGAATTTATTTTATCTATATGAAACCTTATATACTTAAAGTCTAACTTAAACAAGTCTTTTGCACAGACATCAAACTTAAATGCAGATTTGAATACTTTGTTAATTTGAAACCTTTGGATTTGACTGTGCTTACCCCTGCATTGCAGTGGGTAAATACATGAAGTTAAGGACATCAAGAAAGGTGTAGATTAACCTAAAGCATAACACCAGGATAAGAACAAATGGATACATGGTTCATGGGAAAAAAATGAAAAGAGAAAAGAAAAAAAAAGAAATTGGAATGTGACTTCATTAGAGGAGATGAATTCTGGAACAGCTGTCTGGTAGCAATAATTTGGAAAACTGATTTTACAATACTCATCTTCATCAAAAAATACAGAGAGATAGGATGAGAACTAATAAAAATTCCATTGGGCCAGGAAAATACTTATCTTTTTCCATCTGTTTAGAGCAGTCAGATTTTGGAAGGTGCTGTGCTAATCATGGTGCTTTTTGTCACAGGAGATACAAAGCTGGAAACCATAAATGTGAAGGATGTCTCAAACACGAATTTAAATCCTGTGCTTTTCTATAAAATGTGCCTAGAACTGAAGGCTTGTGGGTTTGTCTAACGTTATTGGACACTAAACAGTGCTTCCCTTGTGTGGCAGAATTAGAGGTAGTGACCAGAGCTAAGCAAATAATGAATATTCCATTCAGTGAATTTCTCTACTACTTGCAGGTTTTCCCAGAGCACATTGCAGTTCCCCGTAAGCCTTATTATTCTGCAAATAACTCCTTTGAAAAAGTCCTGGTCTTTAGATTGCATTTCATTTCCTTGCAAATGCTGCTTGCTTAAAATTCAAACTGTTGTATTTAGGCGCGTGGCATGTGAAGTGTTTTTGTTCCTTAGAGAATCCATGGAAGTCTTAAAAAAAATCACATTTCTAGTGCTGAAAGTCATTATTAATCAGATGAAATTTAGTAGTTTAGGGTAAAAAAACTGTGCAAAGTGCTGGAAGAAGGCCAATTATACTAGATCTATTACCATCAGTATTTTTCAGAAAACCATTCACTTCTATACTAGTAGCAATTTATTTTTATATTCGTTGCTACATATCCCTTGAATCATGATAATGGCAAAGAACACAGGCTAAAAAGTTACTAGACTCCACTGTCATACCTGATATCTACAAGTCTTTATTTTTGTCCTGTACAATTTATATACACCAATGTTTATATGACTTTAACAAACAGACACTGGGTTTTTTTCCCTTTTCTCATGCCAAAATGGGAAATACAGAAAGCTTGTGACTAATTTTCTCTTTTGATTTTTAAAAGATCAATTTGTATAGATATTAAACTCCACAGAAAGAACAGCTGATCCGGAACGGAAAGAACTGCTGAAGTCATCTCCTGCCAGGGCACAGAAAGGGCGTCCCTCTATATATCCTCTGTCATCCTCTAAATTTCATAATGATGTCTGTATGATTCATAAAATGTTGGTGTCCTGCTGAATATCTCACTCTCTCAAAATATACCTCATGAATTACAGCCTTCTACTTCAGAGAAGTGTCTACTGGATGGCTTTGCTACCCAGTAGATATTTTACAACACAACTGAAAGCGTACAGACCTCCTAACTTCAGAATGACAATGACCTCTTGTAGAGTTTAACACTTCAACCACCTTGACCACAAAAAGAGTGACTGCTAAAAAACTCAGACAATTGTGCAAAAGCAAAGATTAAGAGAAGAAGGTTATTCATCAATCTACATCACAAGAGTTAACACATTTTTAGAAGGGATATATTACCTCAACCTGGGAAATCTTTGAACATCTACAGGAGATAGATACAAAACATTTTTTCCAATGATTGCTGATATTAGCCAACTGCCAGAAATCTCACTATGTAGCAACTACACTAGGATAACTACTTCTTTCTTTGTCTTTTGAAAACCTGATGAGCTTCCATAAAAAGTTCTGGATTTTACCTGTGTAAGTGAGCCTGCCAAAAAACGTTGCATTTTCCTTTTCTCCCATTACCTGTAATTCATCTTTGGCCAGTGTCCCTGATGTGATGACATCTCCCAGCTGCCCTCACATGAGACACCAATGTGAAGGGTGCCAAAGAGAAGGCAGTAGAAAGCAAGACCATTTCTAAAGGGACCATAGAGTTCCTGAATAACCATTCAAAGCCACAGTTACCCATTTTCTTGGTAACCTCCAGGATGTTCTTTTCTCTTGGTCTTTGGTCAATATTTCTCACCAACTGTTTTGGAATAAGAAGAGCTCAGATTGCTCATCAGAGCCAAACAGAACTAGGGTGGTTCGTGGGCAAGTTATTCAGGTTAACTGTCATGATGGTCAGAGCCTTGAAGTATGTTGATGAGTTTCACTCCCTGAAGGTATTTGAAGGAGAAAAGGTATCAAGATCCAGTATCCTTCTCATTCTGAGAAGATTCGTATCTGCCTGTAGAGCGCCTTTATGAAATCTTTAAGTGGTGATAGCATTCTCAATAGTCCTTTTGGTTCTGGTCACAGTCAGAATAGAAAGCAAGACTAAAGAGATTAGGAGAAGTAAGGGGAGGACCTGGAGGTTTGTTTGGAAGTCACTACCTTGCAAAGAAAATGTCTTGGTCCCATTGGCTTCTTCTTATATCATTTTAGCTGATGACTCTCAAGTAAATACATAAATAGTCATTGGATCAGGAAGCAAAACGACAAAGATTCTCTTGGATCATTTGCAGATTTGTTAGGTTGTCCATCAGGCCAGTGATGTGACTTGAATGTTGATACAACTCTTTGGAGTCCAGTTTCATTCTCTATAGATGGATAGAATAAACCACATTTCCTCCAAATACAACTCACTATACAAAAATGTTGAATAAGCAAAATATTTTTTATAATGTTTCAGTTCAATATTTTTGCATTTTCCTCTGTGAAATGGCATGTTTAATATCTTGTGGCTTGCTGGCTCCCAAAAAAGGCAAAGCTTCTCTTGAAGTCTCCAGCAAATCATACGGACATGCCTATTCTTCCAGAAGTCTTACTTTAGTCTTTATGTAGAGGAGAAACCTGCTGAGCTCAATGTCATAAATTAATAAATCGTTAGAGATATGATGCAATATTTGGAACAAATATTAAGCTACCTAATTGGCTAATGAGTTAGGCTTTACTTTTCATGAATTTTCTAATATATCCTAATCACAGTGATATCGCGGGCAAATCCATACGGTCAAGTTTTGACTACACTTTTTTTTCTCATTTCCATAAAAAGAAACAACAGTGCTGTAACTATATTTTGCATATTTTTCCCAATAATGGCTTGATGGTAAAACCACTGTCACTGAAAGCTAATACTACAAAATTAATAGTATCAGTCATCTGTTAAAATAACATCAGAAGAAAAGTCAATAATAATTGAATTTAATTTGTTTAACTGCTCCTTTCTTATCTAGCTTTCACAAAACTTTTACTGATAGTTGATAGATATAAGAATATCCTAACTTCTGTCTGTACAGGAAGTGAGACATTTAAAAATTATAGGAGTAAGGTGTCACAAAAAAAACCTCCCACTCTATTGTATTTGGTTTGAAAAAAATAATTAGGGAATGTGACACTACTCTGCTAGTATTCTACATGGACTCTAAACACTACATATGGGTGCAGCATTAATACCGTGTACCGTACATTAGTACCGTAGTACTTCTGTTACCACTCTTCTATCAAAACACTCTTCTGGTTACCTTGAAGATTTAGTTCTCTGTTAAGACATCTATATATATATATATTTATAGAGCTTTATCACATACACCTTTAGCACATAGAAAGTCAGACAATTATGGCACAGGATCTGCAGGACACTGCACCATTCTAGACAAGAAGCTGAAAGCCAAACAGGATATTTTACAGCATACCAAATTGCCCTAGACATTTGTATTGGAAACGGAACCCAGAACTGAAATACAAACAGCTACAGAGGATTTGACTTTTTTATCCTAATCTCTGGAGTCATCTGCACTGCAAGCAGTCATGATGCCTTCGTGTCTCATCTTTGCTAGAACTTAAAGCTCAATAAATGGTTGAGGGAATCTGTGCTTCCAGAGTTTCTTTTTAGTGAAAGACAAATGAAGAAGAGAGGCTGTTGCTGCGATGCTGATTATGTACATGCTTAATTGTAGTGACAACAAAATCAATGCCATTTTAAAGGAACGGTGCCTGTATTAACTGAACTGAAAAAATAGTCAGTGCAGGTCACAGCTGGATAATGAAAACTCACAGGGGAGAGGGATTACAAATTTTGTGGGGCAGTAAGAAAATATTGGAATTTAGAACACTTCTTTAGTAAACATTCATCCATGGGTTATAAACCAGGATAGGAAAATCCACTTAGAGCAAATTAATATGTACTTAATTGTACTTATCGGCAGGGAGAGTGATGTCTTGAGATAAACTTAATCTAAGAACTGTGAAGCAAAGCTAATAGAATCTGGCATCCAACATGCAAATGAGAGTTTCATGTTAAGATGTACTATAACCATATGTATTAATTTATTATAAACCATTGGGGGCTTTGTGTGCTCAAAACTGGGTACAGCTGGCATATTAATTTAGTTTAATTTGAAAAGAGCTATTAAGCTTTATTGGGCAATGCAAGAAAAAACCCTACAAATAAACAAAAAAGCCAACCACAAGAAAAGAGATGAGCCTGAAAAAATTGCAAACATTTTAAAAACATGCATGTTTTTAAAGTCTGAATGTGAGGAAATGAAATTGGTGAGCTTGTTTAATTATTGAAAAGCAAGTTGGAACCACATACAAAATATCTTTCTTTTAGGAATGATTTTGCTTTGACACTCTCTCTGTATTCACCTATGGTTGTAAATAACAATCTCACTCAAACTGCAGCATTTTAGAGTAGGTGCAGTTGAAAGGGTGCTGTAGTTTCCCACTGTGGTAGCAGACTGGGATTCCTGTCATATGTACAGATACAAAGAAAACCCATGGGACTTCCACTAAGTATGCAGATAATATTAATCCTACACATTTTGACTGCCTGTGGAATACAAAGCAGTGCAGCAAAATTGATCAAATCAGTGGCAGAATTTTTTTTTCCCTGCTCAGATCATTATTCTGGCAGGAAGGTTTGTAACCTTTTCTGTTTTACAAGGAAGCATCACCATGTAACTGTAAGTGACCTGTGCTATGGGTTCAGATGAAAATCACTGGTGAAACTCAGAGCCTCAAGTTAAAACAATACTGTGAAATGATCTTTGGGAGGGTGATAACAGATTTTAGGACAAGGGCATTTTGTCTTTAACCTTGCTTCACGTCAGAGGTGTTTGCATCTTTATTGTGGCTGTTCTCATTCAAGTGGTACATCATATCCTTACACAACTGACAACAGTGCGTCAGCAGATGCTTTGAAAAAATTCTTCATGTTCAGAATCCTTTTCAGTAGGCCTTTCAGAAATACATCTCCCTTGTCTTGTGAAGAGAACAATGCGGCATCTCTTTTATGTTAGACTAGAAGAGACCAGACACACTCCTATTTTACGCTGATTCAAATCTGTGTGTTAAATATTTAATATAATATAATAATAAATAAGTATATAAAATGACTGTGTGTTATATTAGAGATTCTATTGGGCTTGTTGGCCTTTCTATTTCTTTCCCCACGTAAGGAGAATTAACTCCAATGTCTTTTACCCAGAAGATTACGTCAGAGTCTAGCACTGCCAAAATGCCCCTCATGGCTTCCTAACACTGCATGAAGTCCAACAAAAGGAAATGCCAATTCAAGTCCCTGGGAAAGGAATAATCCCAGGATTATCTAGGTGCAAACAATCTGGAAAGCATCTTGGCAGAGAAGGACCTGGTGGTCCAGTAGTACACCAAGCTAACCTTGAGGAAGGAATGTACACACACAGCAAAGGCAGACCCCAGTCTGCTGGGGTGGATAGGGCAGAACTTTGCCAGCAGGTTGAGGGAGGAGATCCTTCTCTGATCGGGAATCATGAGACACATCTGGGATGCTGCATCCAGTGCTGGACTCCCCAGGACAAGAGAGACACCGACATATCAGAGAATGCCCAGTAAAGGGCACTGGAGCACCAGACAGGAGGCTGAGGGCTCTGACTGATCAGCCTGGACTGGAGAAAACTCAGGGGGATTTTATCAAGCTGTATAAATATAGAGAAGCAGAGAATAAAGAAGGCAGAGTGAGGGAAAACCTCCCCATTTGCAGGACATCTGAAGATGATGAAAGTCTAAAAGGCAGCTTGTTAAAAGGCAGTGAGTCACCATCTCATGGGGCAGAGGAATGATTCTCCTTTTAGTAGGCAATGAAGAGTTGTGGGTAACAGTAACCACAATTTATATATTTTTTTTCTTTTTTTCACTGGTTATTTACTGTTTTTTACTTTTAAAAACCTATGTTCTATTACAAAAGTCATTTTTAAGGGTATTTCTGCAGTTAATCTGATGCAAATAAATCATCTGGTTGTTTTATATCTACACTTTAATAAAAATATAGATAAATAGTTGACCAGCAAAGATTTTTTTGCTCATTGAAAATGAAAAAAAAAGGGACTAATAAGTTATACAGATGGAAATCAGTGTGAACAATAACTAATTTAAAATTTTAATTTTGTTAACAATAACTAAAAGTGCTATTTTGTTAGAATTCAAACAAATGAAAGATTATGCATAAGGGTGTTTGACCCAGAAAAAATTGAGAAGGGGGAACAGAGGAGGAGGGCAATTGCAGAAATAGTCAGCAATGGGTGTCAAAGAAGCCAAAATAATGAGAGGGAATCTAGTCACAGAAGGACTTGGAATGTTTAAAAAATCTGATAGCTGAGAAAGGCAGTTCTGTGAAGTTAAATGTAGTGTAATGATGACTTTGATGAGTCTTTGTTTCACAGCTCTTTGTGCAACATGAAATAGGGGGAGTGGAGGAGAGAAAATGAAAACAGTCAAAGCCATGTCTGTGAGTGTCACTAATGAGTGATGAGGACTATAAAGACAAAAGACAAATCTCTGAACATTTGATGGGTTTTTATTCCATACATCTGTGCAAATTTCAAAACCTGAGACGTGACTAAGAGTGGGTGTCCAAAAGGGTAAGAGAAGAGTGGATGTGTCAAGGAAAAACAGTACTTCCAGGCTTGGTTTGGTTATTGCAATTCTAGCAGCAACCTTAATTACCACACAGGAACAATCCGGTTACAGCACCACCAAAAATAACGTTTTTAAGCTGTACGTTTCATCTATGTGCAATGAGTTTTCATCCTCACTGGGGACTTAATGCAGATCAGCTACTTCTGCAGCCCCATGGAGGGGAAAAACATGAGAAAACAGACCCATTTTTTACTTCAGTGAACCTTTATTGACTTAGTTGTCATGCAAGCAGAGTCACAAGCAAATCCTGGGATAAATTTCAATGCAAACCCATAAAATGTCCTTAATCACAAATAAAACCTTGCATTTATTCTTAAGTCTTATTGTGTCTGTTTTGAGACAGCTGGTGGTCAGTCTGCACAGCTAATAACTTTCTCTCATGATAAGGTTTTTAACACCTGTATAGCATAACTATTGCTTGTGTCTGTATGCTGTGGATAAATCCATTATTATTTGGTCAACTTAAAACAGAGACACATTTGGGCAGCTGTTTAATAGAGCACTTTATAGCAATTTAGGACAGAAATTAAAGAAAATGGCATCTCATTAATGCTCAAGGTAGAAGTCTAGGTAGGCTGAAGGTAATCAGAATTTGGACAAGACTCAAAGAAAAAAAAATTAAACCAGTCTTATTATATACATAATGCATATAAAACAGTAGGATTTTAATCAATCCAGTTTGTGGAAATAGTTTGTGAGAGATTCTGAGGAATGACTGATCTTAACATTTTAAAGCCTTTGCATTCTTGGTTACTTTTAACTTTGCAGTTTCTTTTTCTGACCTTTAACTGTAAGGATACCTGAGAAAGAGTATTGTGGAAATAATTCAGTTATAAATAGAAATCTTTCTGATTGCTCTGGGTAGGAGCTGAAATCACTAATACTGCCATCAGAATTGTCATTATGCTGCCACATCTTCTGGGTCTGAACTCATTTGAAAATTAAATGGCAGTGATGTTCCGTATTTACTGTGTAGCTGAGATCTCCGACCATGTGCTTTTTCAAAGTAGATAAGAAAATCACATCCTTGTAAACACATCACTGATTTATCAATTGCTAGAAGCTATTAGAACACATCTGAATGTTTCCTTTCAGGATTTGGACATAAAGTAGAATTCACTACTTAGAAACATCTTTATTTGTGGGAACTTTGTTAAAATGTCAGCAGCTGAAGGGTTTCGGAGGTACAGAAACATTATGCATGTTAGGGGACAATATTTTCTCCAATGAAGAAAAAAGTTCTGTGCAGATACAAATTTCTCAGTCTTGCAGGCTGGTCCTAATGATATGCTTTTATGGAAAAATGATTTTCACTGTCAAAGTCTTTGCATGAAAGAACTTTTATCTCTCCCTTCTCTAGAACATGTGTGGGTAGAAAAATGCAATTAATTCTTTTAGGGACTTCGGAAAGTATCACCTATTGGACCTACAAACTAGCCAAATTGCTTTCATTTGAATACAATTTGGAATTGGCTCAACTAATCACTGTTTCCTAATTGCATTTTGGAGGAAAGAGAGGACCTGAATGAAGAGTCCGCTTCTCATTAAAACAGCACAGTGCTTGATGTCTGCTATTGTACCTGATAATTGTGGCAACAAGTGGCATATATTGTTGCAAGTAGCAGTAATTAAATCTGCTGCAGGATTTATAAATAATGCACTCACATTTTATTACATCTAAGCGATAATGTGTTGTACTAGAGACTGTAAACAAAAATCACCCCCAACCTCTGGTCTCTTACAAAGAAGTCCATAAACATTGTCAAGGGACAACATATAACTTCTGTGCTTTTTGTATAGCACATATACTGGCAGGGTAGTGTAAAAGGAATTTGGCAACAAAGGAGCACAAGAAAATTTTTCCTGTGTAACATCCTACTGACATTGCCCAAGGAGAGTACCCAACAGGGACCTAGAGGACCCCAGTACCTAAAGGGGGCCTACAGGAACACTGGAGAGGGACATTTTGCAGGGGCATAGACTGACAAGACAAGGGGGAAAAGCCTTAAACTAGAAGAGGGCAGATTTAAATTAGATACGAGGAAGAAATCTTTTACTCTCAGGGTAGTGAGGCACTGGCACAGGTTGCCCAGAGAAGTGGCAGCTGCCCCTTTCTTGGAAGTGTTCAAAGCCAAGATGGATGGGGCTTGGAGAACCTGGTCTAGTCAAAGGTGTGCTTTCCCATGGCAGAGGGTTGGAACCAGATGAGATTTAAGGTCCTTTCCAAGCCAAATAATTCCATGATTCTCAGATTCAATGATAGGGGTGAGGGACACACAAGTTCAACATCTTGCCTGGAGAGAAAAGCTGCTGATCTGCAATAATCTCAGCAGTCAGATTTTCCCGTCACGGCAAAGAGTGACAAGGACGAAGATGCAGCAGAAGGGGGCGCAAGTATTTTGACAGAATGCTTTCCATTGGAAAAATGCCAATTTGTCAAAGTGAAACGTTCCTCAGGAGCGTGTCAATTCCAAGAGGAGCACGGCTAACAACAAACCTGCCTGTGTTCCTGCCAGCTCACCCTCCAATCTGACTTCCAAGAAACTTTCTGTCTTAGTCAAAATGCCTCCAGACACCAGTGCTAAAGATCAGCATTCAGATTTCAGGTGAGCAGAAGGCGAGACCCTCCGGGATCCCAGAGTGGAAATGCATTCACCTCAGCAGAGCTGCCGTGAATGTATTTCAGGAAACAAAAGCTTGTTCTTGGGACCATCGAGACATACTATTGAATTTCCTTTCTATGTATATTTGCCAAGCAATTTCATTCTTTATCAAAAATGATTTTTGCCTCAACTGTGACATTTTTTCACAAAAGTAACATTCTGTTTCTTAGCTAGCTTTTCCAGGACTGGGTTTGCTATTGAGAGATCCAGAAATTGTTCAGCATGTAACTTTGAAAATTTAGCAAATCTTCTGCTAAAGCATCTTTCTCTCAGATGGCAAAAATGTTTAGCTCAGAGAAATGGAGACCTTTGTAGGATACTAGACCAGGAAGATAAAGACTGTGCTGTGGTTAAGGCAGGGACTTGGCATTCAGGGCTCCATAATTCAGCACGGAATTGTCAAATATGTATTTTGTGGAGCCTCATGCAAACACCTGGTCTCTTCATACCTTTTTTTTTCAGTCATGAAACAAAGGATGCAAAAGAATAATGTGTTTAAGTTTGTTAGGACAGTGGTCTTTTACTGTGCATCACAAATTATTTTAGGACTTGGCATATTACTAATACCACAAAAATTTGGAAAAGCATTATTATAAAAACACTTTAAAAGCTTTAATGGGCAAAATAAAATCTTCTGTCTCTGCACAGAAATTACAGATGCAGGTTATCACATCACGGTTTTCAAATCCTGGAAACAGCATGAACATTTTCTTTGCAACTGACTTTTTACCCTCACTTTTCTGTAGAAAGAAAAAATTCTCTCTTTTTTGCTGCTTCTGATTTCCTCTGGTTTTCAGTCTGATGTGAATTGGTACAGCCAGAATATAGCTCTCAATATCCAGCATTGTGCTGCTGATTAGTTTTCTGAAAGAGTACAGAGTGAAGAAGAACGGCAGGTTATATTGATTTACTTCTAATGATCTGTTTCTGAACTAGAGCTGGGCAAAGTGTTCCCCCGAAGGCACATACAGCTGTGCTTATGGCTCAGCTCTGCATCACTATCAGGATTAAAAGGCAGTAATGGATTCTGTCATGTTGCCGTAACTTTCTGCATTGTTTTTTTCAAGCCCCATATGGGATTAGCTGCTGAGGACATATATATGACTTCTCCTTGCCATCTGTTGAACAGTCTGGAGAAGGGCACCCATATTCTGTTACAGAAGCAGTACATCAAAATGTATGGGGTGTTTAGAAGGAAATTGTCACATGTAGTATATGCCTGTATTTTGTTGGAGAAGGCATCTCTCCATGATTTTGGGTAAGCCTGGGATTTGTGAAGCTATGAATACAACATGTAAATGGGGCATACGGAAAAGCACAGTTTAGCACTTTTTTGGGGACCCAGCCTGCCTCTGAAGGTCCAGAAAGATTTTTTTCTTGAAATAACTGGTGCCATAGCAGGACTCTAACTTGCTCTAAATTTGATAAACGATGCTCAACAATACATGTGTCAGACAGAAATAACTGATTCTCACGTATTGGCTTATTTCTCTTTCTCTATAAATTTGCTTTCAACAAATCTCCATAGATCTGCTTTCAGTTCTCTCCATCATGGTAGCTGGGAGGAGTGGGCATTGTACAACATTGTTTAAATAACCAAAGGATTGTCCGACTATATCTACATGGTTCAAAGGCAGAAGGGTCCTGGCCTAGCCCACTCTTCCAAAAATCTGGCATTAACCAGCTCTTAGACTAAATACTATAGGCATGATCAGGGTGTCATGATCTTGGAGGAATAAAACCTGTGGTTATATAAAACCCTGTATAAAACCCTGGTTCAGATCAGGCATATGACCACAGAAACATGTGTGTCAACCAACTCAAAGGTGTCTTCTAAATAATTAAAATGTTTTTGCAGCATTTTAACAAGGAAGACATTTTTGTGACTTCCTTGACACTGTAATTAGTAATGCTCCCTCGCTTCGCTAAACTATGGGCAAATATATTTTAGGGTTTTCTGCAAAAGGAAATTATTTAAGGGAAAAATGTTTATTGCATATCTTCTGGCAGTTGTCACATTAATGCTAACTTGTTTTCCTTTGTATTATTTTTCAAGTGATGCCTGAAGAAAATATTGCATGATGGTATATAAAAGATGGATACTTTCAGTCAACAAGGTGTTGTACCCCAGGAACATTTATACACATTCTTATTTTCATTATTGTTTATTGATAAGTTGGCACTGCTGCAGTACAGAAAGAGTCTGAGTGCTCCTCTAGGAGTAAATGACAACACACGCACATACACACACACACAACAGATTTTTTGTTCTCTTTCTGCTCATGTAGAGTTAAAAATGAAAAAGATCATCACCTGCTTTTGAGTTATCAACTTGAAAATCTTGTCTATTCCCTCTACGCTGACATAATCTCTTCCTTTCCCCTCCTGGGAAAGAAGAAAAAAAGAAAAAAGGTGCAAAAAGGAAAAAAAGAGAAAATTACTTGCAAAAGAAGCACTCCAGTAAAATAATCTGGCGTCTTACTGTAAACTCTGTCACATTTGGTTCACGTTTGATTCTCATTCCCTGCTCAAGATACAGAAAATTTTTCCAATTGCCACTGATCTCCAGAGGACCCCTCTTCTCTGGCTTCTGTGGCACCAGACCTTTAACCAGTCTATTCAAGCCTTCTGAGGTGGCACACACTGCTCCCCCTTGGAGCCTATGCTAAACAGCTGGACACTTCTCAAGATGAACATTGAAATTGTTTTTAAGATTTCATATATAGAACCATGGAATCATAGAACAATTTGAGTTGGAAGGAACGTTTAAAACCCATCTAGTCCATGAATGGATATGGAATGGTGTGTCAAGTCAGTCAGGGGCATATTCCTACTGGACAAGATTTAAGGCTAAAATAACGTGTTTTCTTCAAAACATGAATTTGCATTACTGAGCATTAGGAAAATCAATACATAAATACCTACTTACATAAACAAATAAAACAAAATACTACATTCTGTTAGTGTTTTAATAATTATTTAATTACTATGTTCTAATCATAATCTATATATGATCCTGATTTTTTCAATATGCCAGATCTTTATCTGTCTTTCTCTTACAGTAAATTGAACTCTCCAGTTCACCTCTCAGAAAATGGTTTCTTTGCTTAAGATGGCCACTGCTGTTTTGCCTCCCCTCCATCACTATTCTCCTTATTTTCAAGGGAAGTGGAAAAATGTTTGGAAGGGACACGTCTCCTCTTAGGGGACTCTGACACTTAGACATTCCTTTGACCGGGATTTCTGCTACCGTGATGGAGTCATGAGAGCTTTTCTCATTCCCTGTATTCTTTTATTTGTACAAGTACTATCAATCTTAATCGCATATTCTATGCTTCAGTCTTCTTGTTTCTGTTAGAACTTAAAGTAGACATACTGTAAAACTTCATACACCATTTTATGAGAAATTGTCCCACATAGTATTACATTTATAACTAGTGATATTCTGTTAACAGTATAAAGTATGAAGGTAAATCATGATACTATGCATCTTGAACTTAGGAATACCTTAACTAACCAACACAGTAACTTCTGCCTGCGGGCTCTGGGGGTTATGAGATTTCTTCTGCAATATCTTGTTATAATCCTATAATTCTTGTAGCATCCATAAGGTTAAGGTCTCATTTCCAAGGCAATTCACAAGGCATCCAGAGCAATGTTCTTTATTGGCATATAGACCCTGAGACTGGCTTCTGCCCACAGCTTCCCCAAGGCACTTTTTCTAAAGAGAAAGTAAGTTTTTTGTATGTAACTCTGCATGCCATTGCATGTGTGCTCTGTCCCCATGTTCTCATGGTATTCAACTCTTGGTTTTACAGCCTCTTTACTCAGTAAGTCAATAGAAGAAAATACAAGTTATCCACGAGAAAGATCCTATAAGAGGTCCTAGAGCTGGGCTAGATGAGGTTGCAAAAGTTGTCCTTCAAAGCTACCTGCAACAGCTCATCATTAAAGATATGATACAAGTGTCCAATCATTTTCTACTAATATTAATGTGTATTGCTGTATTTCTATTTGCTGAATTTCTAAGGTAATTGTAGGAGTATTGAAAACTTGCAGTAAATTACGAAGTTGAAGCTTTTCTCCTGTTCTATTTTTTTGGCACTACACCAATTCTTGTCACTTCATTCCTTGAGCAACAGTATATTAAGTGATGTGACAGATGTTAGTCACGTGTAGACTCTTTCTTTTTAGTTGCTCACTTTATGTCACTTCCAATCCTCAGGTGGTGTGAATTAGAGCAGCACCACAGATTGATGATGGCTTATGCCAGGGGGAAAAAAATCTTTCTCTTAAACCTGAGCAATAAAAACCCTTCTGAAACAAATTTGAAAAGTCTCCTCCCTTGGCTTTTTATTTTATTTTAGAACAAAAGGCTTGAAATAACTGTTTGCAGCACTCCTTCAAATGCTAAGTAGCTCTTTTACATTTTTTCCTAAGCTTGTACGCACACACAAATTTTAGAACTAAAATGAAAAGATGAAAAAGAAAGGGTGAGTAGTCTTGAGCGATTCAATAAACTGTGAAAGGCTATGAATAATGGAAAAGTAGAATGAAATTATTAGAGACCTAAAAGCTAAGAAGATGACACCCACCTTTTAATGTCAGAACTAAATGGACCCATTTATATTACGCGATTACCTTTGATTTTTCTCATGCCTGGTATTTTCACAAATTGCAAATTTAAAAGTACATACAGATATGTTGAGCCATTATCTTTTCCCACTGATTTTCACACACATTTAAAGTGGGTCTAACCCCATTGTTCTCGATAGTCTGTTGACTTCATTGGCTTCCTGCTGATTTGAGCTGGTGTTAGTAAAGCAGGAATCAGGTCCTGCCATGCAGTGGTGTCTCTCTTGATGAAATTTTGAATGCAAACCTCTTGCCATCATAGCAATGCCATTCAGTCATCTCAGATGGCATTCTGTTGAGCAGTTCTTCCTCACAGCAGCTGAAAAATCAGAGCACTGTGAAATCAGAGAGGATGAAATTGGGACTGGAGACAATCTAATTTTCTTTCTTTAAAGCCAGGTTGTTTCCAACAGAAGCATCCTCTGGTGAACATTCTCATAATCAGTGAGATTGGCACATAGTTGTCCCAGAAACAAACTAATTAACCTTCTGGGAGTCACATCAGATAATTTATGCATATCTTATCCCTCTCCTCACTCTGTTCTTGGGGGTTTTTCTCACTTGTTTTTCTGATCCATCAAGGCTGCTATACATACACATTCACTGTGAGAAACCTGGGCTTGGTCAATTGTCGTCTCATACTGTTGTGCTCTAAGGTCAAGTTCTTAGTTATTAACATGCAGTGAAAAGGTAGTCATTACCAAATATATAAAAATTACATTATGTGGCACCAGTTTATGCAGATGCATCAGTACCTTTGAAGCACTTTACCTTGCATGTCTCAGCAGTGAGGATGGCCATGGTCTGTGCTATCTGTCACACATAAAATCAGAGAGTAATAGAATGGTTTGGGTTGGAAGGGATCTTAAAGATCATCTAGTTCCAACCCCTTTGCCATGGGTAGGGACACTTTGCACTAAACCAGGTTGCTCAAAACCCCATCCAACTTGGCCTTGAACACTTGCAGAGATCATCATTCACAGAATGTCATCTCATTCCATCCCATGCTGGATTGCAACTGAAGGCTTTGATGCATCTGTGGCACTAACAGAGGTTCAATGCACTCTGTGGAACAGACACAGAGAAGACCTGGCATGAATGGAGTTAAAGAACTACAGCTGGTCAAAACACAGATTATATAAATGACAGATTCCCATTTCCTGGTGACATATAAAGGTTTGTACGAGAGACCCGGGACTGCAGTGAGGGAATGGAAGTATCATGTAAAAAATGCATAAACTCTAGGGTCTTGCGCTAGTTCTGATAAATAATTTCTTTGCAGCTTGCAGCTGTATTAACATAATTTAAACTGTGGGTTTTATGCAGTAACTCTACTCAGATTGTCTCAGAGGGACTGCTAATGTGCTGTTCCCCCTTTCAAAGCTATTTAGTCTGGAAATGCCCAGAGGGCTGTAAGGAGACTTGAATTGGGGCCTGACAGTAAGTAGTGTTGCTTGCCTATGGCTTAGATTCTGGGAATGCATCAATGCAGCATTATTGCTTTGTTGAGACTTAGGCTTTGTATTCCACCATCGTAGCACAGAAAAACAACAATAAAAGATTTCACCATGGGAGGTGAAAATGAATTCCAGTCTAGTTTGTCTCTTCCTGTCTAGTTTATCTCTTCCCTGTAGCAAGACAACCACTTATTTATATGACTAAAAAGGGCAATTATACACTTTTCTAATCTGTAGAGTTTATACTGTTTGTTTATTATTTTAATTGGCAGCAAATGCTAGGCATTTATGTGTACACTGGGGGAAAAAAGTAAAAAGCTCTTTCAATAAACTGCTCACTGTATCTCTATCTCCATAAGGGAAAATTACTTGAAGTGTCAAAAGTACCGTGGACTACATACAAATGGATTGGAAAATGTGTTGGTTTGATGGTGCTAAGCATTCTACATCCTACAGCAGGCTCTTTCCAGTAGGATTTTGTTATTCACTGAACTTTGTAGAGTTCAGCACACAAAACTTGAATAATACATACCCGGGACAGAACAGCCAGCTCTGGCTATGTCTTTTTTTTTTTGTTGTTTCCCTATAACAAATGATATTTCAGAGCCAAAGAAAGAAAAAAATTTGGAATGTTTTTTTTTTCCCCATAAAAAAATCTGACTTTTCCACTGAGTGGAATGGGAAGTCATTGAAATGAGAGCCTATATATCTTCCTTTCTTACTAGCTTTACTAGTCAGAATGTTAAAGAGTTCACATTGGAAAGGTTTGTTAAAGGTCTAGAAGCTTTTACATTTGCAACATAAATGAATACATACAAAATATTGGCCAAAGTAGGCAAGTAGTGATTTTAATCATCTTTACAGAATCACAGAATCACCGGGTTGGAAGAGACCTCCAAGATCATGAAGTCCAACCCATGCCCTAACACCTCAACTAAACCATGGCACCAAGTGCCACATCCAATCTTCTTTTAAACACTTCCAGGGATGGTGATTCCACCACCTCCACAGGCAGACAATTCCAATACTTCTCCACTCTTTCCATGAAAAACTTTTTTCTAATATCCAACCTATATATCCCTTGGTGCAGCTTGAGACTGTGTCCTCTCGTTCTGTCAGTTGCTGCCTGGAGAAAGAGACCAATCCCCACCTGACTACAACCACCTTTCAGGAAGTTGTAGAGAGTGAGAAGGGCACCTCTGAGTCTCCTTTTCTCCAGGGTAAACAAACTCAGCAGACATCTTCTGCAGATAATTGAGGGAGACAAGTTTAAATCATGGCTAGGAGAACTTCCATAAGCTTGTCCAAATAAACAAAAAGCTGACTTACCACAACAGAAGAAAAATACCAGTGTTGTCCACTTCAGGCTGCCTTTAGAGCCAAGGCCATATTTGGAAGGTGATTGTTAGCTCAGAGGTTAGAGGTTCACATCTGTGATTGTGAAAGTCCTCAGATACACAGCTGGACCAGTGCCATACAGGAGCAGTCTTTCAGTAACTGCTTTAGGCTCCGGGTAGCTTCCAGCAGTTCGAATCTGAAGTGAATGAATAAAATACTACAACTTTGCACTGTATCATCAACAGCGCAATTTAGCTGCTCTATTTCATAAACACACAAAAAGGAAATTGCTTGAGGCAATCCCACTGGGTAGAACCATATAACCACGAAATAATGGAATCATAGAACCATGGACTGGTTTGGGTTGGAAGGGCCCTTAAAGACCATCTAGTTCTAAACTCCCTGTAATGGGCAGACACCTCCCACAAGACCAGGTTTTTCAAAGCCCCATCCAACCTGGCCTTGAACACTTCCAGATATGGGACATTCACAACTTCTCTGGGCAACCTGTGCCAGCGCCTTGCCCCTGTTATAGTAAAGAATTTCTTCTTTATACCTGATCTAAGCCTACTCTCTTTTACTGGCCATTAGTTCTTGTCCCATCACTTCATGCCCTTGCCAAAGTCCCTCTCCAGCTCTCCTGTAGCTCTTTTAGGTACTGAAAGTTGCTATAAGGTCTCTCTGAAGCCTTCTCTTCTCCAGGTGGAATAGCCTTGACTGTCTCAGTCCGTCTTCATGGCAGAGGTGGTCCACCCCTCTGCATATCCTCATGGCATCCTCTGGACTCACTCCAGCAGGTCCGCATATTTGTTGCATTGGGGGCCCCTGACCTGAACACAATACTCCAGGTGGAATCTTGTGAGACAAGAGTGCAGGGGTAGAACCACATCGCCTGCTGGCGACACTGCTTTTGATGCAGCCCAGGGTTTCAGGGCTGCAAACACTCATTGATGGGTTAGGTTTGGATTCTCATTAGCCAAGATCCCCAAGTCCTTCTCCTCAGGGCTACCCTCAATCTGTTCTCCGACCAGTCTGTATTTGTGCTTGGAGAAGGAATAATTAATTTGGCAAATAAAATGTTCTGAACTGTTGGGTCGTGGACCCTTGCTGTGTACATGCACCAGTGAACTCCAGGTTTAGTACTCTCTTAATTCAAACAAAAAAAGAAAAACTAAAAGTAGAATTTTTTTTAGATGTAGAAACTCAGATTGTATTAAATTTATAACAGAAACTTACAGTATAAATATGTGTTAAATATATATGTATAAATAGATGTAAAATACATGTGTTTGTGTATATGTACATGTATAAATACGTGTATGTTTTTGTGGTTAGAGCTGGAGACATACTGTACTGTGAAATTTCATTGAAACATTAGGCTTGATGATTCTAAAATATTTTTAATTTTCTGTTCATTTTATTATAGTTATACAAGTGGTAGTGGAAAATGTCTCTGTGCATGGCAAGATGGATTTGATTAGATGTTCTTTAAAAGTCCCTTAAAACCCAAAACATTCAGTAATTCTGTAATTTTATTAGTGCAAACTCAGGGGAAATGAAAAAACTGGATGGAATTAGGCATCTCTACTTTTGTACTTGAAATGGTTCCTTCAGTTCTAAAATGTCTATTTTTTTGTCAGAGGTTTTTTGATGTTTGTTTGGGGTTTTTTCCCCTAACTTGAAGATATTTCTCAGGTCAAAAAGCAACTGTGCTCATACAAAAATATATTGGTCTTTGTGAGATGCTTTATTTTTAAATTTGGTGCATGGTAAAATATGTATATCAGTTTACCATATGTTTACACCAACTGAAATAATTTTATTCTCACTTGCTCCAAATTGTCAGGAAGCCGAAAAATCATGTACTCACACAGTAATCTTTACATGAGCAGCCTGGCTATTTGTCTTGAGCTACCAACTGGAAAAGAAAAACTAATAGCATCTATATAGCAGTTAATGTGCACTTGTGTTTAATTGGAAGCAGCAGCACTTTTAGAAAATTAAGTAAGTAGCCATTTAAGTAAGCAGAAACCTTCATTGCTGTTAGGCTGATATTGTTGCTGCTGTTATGCAGGACTCATAAGATGGGGATAGCTCTAGTACCACAACCCAACATTAATCAGCTCTCAAAAGCAATATTGTTCAACACCATCTTGCTTTTTGGCTTTCGTTTTAGATCTTCTGGAGCTTGGATACAAACAGATCATTTATATTCACACATTTGTTTTTAAATGGTTTCCTAATGAAGACTCTATTCCCTTCCATTGGTGTGTGTGTGTGTGTGTTTCATTATTATAAACCAGAATGTGTGGAAGATTAGTTGTTCCTACTTGAAATGTAAATTGCGTAGTGTACCAAAAACATTGCTTATCCTCTGTAAATATTTTATTTGAATTTAATACTCTTGTACATCTGTATTAACAGACTTTCCCTGATTATAATTGTTTGTTTTATTTGTTTTTCTTAGTTCCCCTTTTCAAACCTGGGGGCAAAACATGTTAACTCACTGTGGAATTTGTAAAATATTAAAAATGGCTGTATTTGGCATTAGAGGGGCAGTTACATCAGAAAAGCTGGACACGCTAATAAATTATTGCACAGGCAGATCACTTCAAGGTTAGGCATGTAAAACAGATGCAGAAAAATGATAAAAATAAATATTATTTATCAGTGTAATGATAAGAGAGGATTAAATCATTTTAATCTATTATTTTCAGTATCAAAATTCAAACTAGTTTCAGTAGTGCAAACGGACTTCTAAAATTGTCAAGCTTCAGGCCTTACCAAAGCAGTTACTAGTTTTAAAAATCATATTAAAAAACCCAAAACAAACAAACCAGTCCTTTGTTGCCTATGTTCTGGCACAGCTTTCTTATTGTAAATAATAAGCAAAAAACAGCTGGACAAGCTCTGAACCATAACATTATGACTGCGCTGGAATAACCATTCACATTTCCTCTATTCTCATTGTCCATATCTTTCCTTAAAAAAAAGAAAAGGTAGATTTTTCGACTGATTTGACATGATGTATGACATAGGGTACATATCAAGCCAGGGTTTAAATCAGCATGGCTTTTTTTGCTCTTTTGTCAATTGAATACATAAAAAAATCACAGCTGAGAAGCAGTAGAACTTTCAGCAAATTGTCATTTATGAAGAAAGCTAAAAAAAATATGCTAAAGAAAAATAATGGGCACTTATTAGATTTCTCAAATGTTTACAAGTTTTGAATTTTGATCAAAGTTTCTGAATAGAAAGAGATAAATCATTTTGCATTGTTCATACCCAAAGACAACTTGAGAAAGTAAATATACCAGAAATACAGGTTATGGGTGACTTTCATACTGAGCACTTACAGAATATTTAATAGCTCTAAATGGTATCCTCATCTCAATTAAAATATAATAGTTCTGGTTTGAACAGTCGAGTCGACACTAAGAAGCAGTAAGTGATGGGAATTGCTCAAGGAGTTAGAGTGAGTAGTACTCAGAAGTGGATTTTTTTGTTGGAGAACGAGTATGTAGCAATTTAAAAGAAGTGAGGTCTTCATACAAAGAAGAATTATCAATATTGCAAGAAAACTAGTGTTTTACAGCTATTATTTTCACACCATTTGAAAAGAACAGTCACTGAAAAGAGTTTTACTAGGGAAGTGGTTGTTGCCTCTAACTATGTGCCATACTACATGCCTACTTTCATCATTTTGAAAGTGGTGTTTCCCTTTCTCCTCTACCTTTTAAACACCTATACAAATTTATTTCAGTTCATAAGGGTGACAAAAGGGATCCTTTTTCCAAATGAGTTTTTGCCTATGAATATGCTTGTTGCAGCAGCACTGCCTTTGACTGATGCTCTAAGTGATCCTACCTCAAATCGTTGAGGTTTCTGATGAGGTTTCACTGGTGTTATGAATGGAGTGATCAGAGTTAACAGATGTGTCTGGGAATGTATAATACTCTTCACTGCCATACTGCTAAATATTGTGCATGTGCAGAGATAAGGCAGGGTGCTGGTTTAGGCTGGGATGGGGTTAGTTTTCTCCACAGTGGTTGGTAATGAAGCTGTGTTTTGGATTTGGGCTGAACACAGGGTTGATAATGCACAGATGTTTTTGTTATTCCTGGGCAGGGCTTATACAGAGCCAAGGCCATTTCTGCTTTCCTTACTGTCACACAGACAAGGAAGCTGGGAGGAGACACAGGCAGGACACAGGACCCAAACTGACCAAAGGTGTATTTCAGACCATATGACATCATGTTCAGTGTATAAAGTGGTGGGAAGGAGGAAGTGGGGATGTTTGGAGCGATGGCGTCTGTCTTCCCAAGTAATAGTTACATGGGATGGGACCTTGCTCTCCTGGAGATGGCTGAACACCTGCCTGCCTGTGGGAAGCAGTGAATTAATTCCTTGTTTTGCTTTGCTTGTCTGTGCGGCTTTTACTTTCCACATTAAACTGTCGTTATCACAACCCACGAGTTTTCTAGCATTTGCCCTTCTGATTTCTTCCACTGGCGGGAGGGTAAGTGAGCAGCTGCATTGGTCTTAGTTGCTGGCTTGGGTTAAACCATGACAGTCCTGTTAGTAATTATGACAAATCTTTAGGAGGGTCAAAGCTGTTCAAACTGCAGGGTGCTGCAGTATTGTAAACACAAACCCCCTCCTGCTAAGTGTTGTTTTTGGAACAGCAGCTCGCTCAGATTTGCCATTATTGAATATTATGGACTGTACCAAGGAAAATGAAGCTGCACTGGTTTCACTAATTAACTGCTTTGGCAGTTGACTTTCTGCCATCAGATGTTTCGTGGCATAAAGGTTTGCTTTTCAGCAGTGTATTGCTGGTTCACTTCAGCACTAATTTTAGGAGAAAGCTGGTACCTGAGAATACAGTTTTAACCAAGGAAGAGAAAACTTCATAAATGTTGATGGATTTGGGTCTTCAGTACAGACTATACCCTGGCAAACTGTCAATGCACAATAATGTTTGTAGGTTAATTAGTTAGGGATCACTTGTGTCTCAGAGGCTTAAATTCAGCTCTGAATTGCTCATCAGGCAATCCAATTGATTTTGGTGGAATTACAGAAGGTCTAAGAGTCAAATTTGCCCTAAGAACAGATAAAATGTGCAAGAGAGATTCAGTGCAACACAAACCATAGCCCACTGGCTTATTACTGAAAACTCACTCAGCTTTATTACCCTCAAGAGAGAGCAGGGAGGGCCCTCATGCAACTAAGGAATTAGAATTTCCTCATGCAACTAAGGAATTAGACAGCACCAGTGTGCTTTAAGTTATACAATATCACAGCTTGCTGCTAATGTTGCAAAGCTTGGTTCATGATTGCATCAGGGCATGGTTTCTTTCTGAGGGTTTAAAAGCCTTGAACCTTCCCTCCTTCTGCTTTGGTGTTATAGTGGTGAGCATAGCTACCTTCCAAGCAGTTGATTGGGGTTGGATTCCTGGCCAAAGCACCAAAAAGACCACAGTGGTATAATCCTGGATGGATGCCAGGCACCCACAAAAGGCTCTCCCTCACTCCCCTCCACAGCTGGACAGAGGAGAGAAAATATAACGAAGGGTCCATGAGTTGAGATAAAGTTCGGGAGAGCTCAATCACCAAACACCATCATGGGCAACAGGCTCAAATTAGAGATATTAATTTAATTTATTGTTAAAAAAATCAGAGCAGGATTATGAGAAGTAAAATAAAACCTTGGAAATGCCTTCCTCCTATCCCTCCTTCCTTCTCAGGTCTGGGTCCTCCCCGGCAGCACAGAGAGACAGGGAATGGGGGTCAGTTCATCAGCTGTTGTTTCTCCCACTGCTCAGGAGGAGGAGTTCTTCCCCTGGTCCACTGTGAGGTCCCTCCCGTGGAAGACAGCTCTCCATTAACTTCTCCAACGTGAGTCCATCCCACAGGCAGCAGTCCTCCCCAAACTGCTGCAGCATGGGTCACTCTTCCATAGGGTGCAGTCCTTCAAGGACAGGCTGCTCCAGTGTGGACCCCTCTCACCGTGGGTCTCCCACAGGATCACAGCCTCCTCCAGGCATCCACCTGCTCTGGCGTGGGTCTCCTCCACAGGCTGCAGGTGGATATCAGCATCCCCACAGACCTCCATGGGCTGCAGGGGCATAGCTGTCTCACCATGCTCATCACCAGGGGCTGCAGAGGAATCCCAGCTCCAACACCTGGAGCACCTCCTCACCCTCCTTCCCCCCCAACATTGGTGTCTGCAGAGCTGTTCCTCTCACATGTTCTCACCTCGCTCTACTCTGGCCGCAATTACAACTGTGCAGTAACTTTTTTTTCTTCTGCTTAAATATGTTACCACCACTTCTAATTGACCCAGCCTTGACCAGCAGCACATCTGTCTTTGGAGCTGCCAGGGATTGGCTCTGCTGGGCACGGAGGAAGCCTCTAGCAGCTTTTCACAGAAGCCACCCCTCTAGCCACCCTGCTAACAAAGCTCAGCCATGCAAACCCAATACAGAGGAAAAGCCATATTTTGGGGCAAGCATAAGGTCCACTCTGTATAATCTAACCTTACAAATAGATTGTGATGGGATAAAGTCATGGAAGATGTATTTACACAAAAAACTTTGCAAGGAGGAGCATGGTCACACCTGAGATGGCTTCTCAAGGGAATGAAGGCTGGATAACGGTATCCTAGCACATCTAACAGAGTGCTCCCCCACTGTCAAGATTTGTGTATGCAAACAAGTTATTCTGAAAATAATGCAGAATGAAACACAAACCATCAGAGTATTTTTTGACCCAATTTTCTGCAAAGGGAGGAAAAAGTCATGAGCTTTTGGAAGAGAATGGCAGCTTTATTATATATGTCTCTGCTTCCTTTTTCCTGGAAAGAGTGACAGCTGTTTATATTGGGGTCAATGGAGCTAATCTTGGTGGTCTAGTGGTTGCACTGTCTTCAAGGAAAACAAAACCACCCACAGTTCCTGGAAAGTTTAAATTTTAGTCCTGTTCAGAAATGAGTCAGCGTTAATATTGCAGACTTCTTGTCTCCTGAAGTCATTGTCTAAGATACTGATAAGCTGCTTGAAAGAGGAGAGGTGATATTCTAAGTACATTAAACACACTGGAGTAAATTGAGTCTTTAAAGTTAAGATAAGGCCTTTTATTTTAAGGGGACCAGATGATTCATCAAATCACACCGGGGCTAAGGCATTCTGCAAAAAAACCCCATTAACATCTTTGTAATTCGTTCTTGCCATGTTAAGTTGTAGGTCCCCCATCTCTGCAACAGGCAACTCATCTCTGAAAAGTGTATTTTGCTCGTTTTGCATGTACTCCTAGCTGTTTGTGGAAGTGTCCACACTTCTGGGACCTGCAACTACTGTCATTTTTAGGTACAGAAATCATGGCTTCTTTTTTGGGAAGGAGAACTTTTCCATTCTAGAAAATGTAAAATATGTCTATTTTCTAGAAAAACAAACCTATTAATTTACCAGCATGGAGACCTTTTGGGGATGTTTAGTAGGGAAAAGAAAACAAGCAAGCAAAAGAATAAATATTTTTTTTTGTGACACATATAGTTGGTTGAAACTGTTACAGATTTGATGTTCCACCTACTCTTTTTCCTTTGTTCTTCAGGGGCAAAAAAAGATGAATTTTCTTTATTCTTCTTCCTTCCGTCCTTCCTTCCTTCCTTCCTTCCTTCCTTCCTTCCTTCCTTCCTTCCTTCCTTCCTCTTTTCCTTCTTGTTAGTATTTAAATAATTTTTTTTTGGTATCACACCAAAACTTTCCAGGCCCACAAATTTTCGTCCTGAAAGACGGAATGAATGAAACACTTTCTTGCATTCTGTACTGAGTTTTTCTTTAGGACAAAGGAATTTTCATGTTACTTTCAAATAAGGAACATAGTTACATGAAAATAATTTACTGAAGATTAATTCAGTCCAGTCTGAAAGTCCAATTAATTCATGTAATCAAAAAATTAAAAAGAGGTCTCATAATCAGTGCAGTTTTTCACCTCATGATAGGAATGGAATGGAGGGAGAGAAGAGTCCTCAAGGCTCCTTGACTGAATTTGCCTAATCCTTTGGTTTATAAAATGAGGGGAACAGCCTGGTGCATGACAGCGAACAATTCATTTCCACTTGAATGAGTACAGCAAGAGAAAGTGCCCTTTTTAATCAGACAGATTAAATAGGAGCTGTTTCATGGCAAATCAGTGACTTTAGCAATTATAAAAGAAACTGGACATGAACACAGAACCTGTTCCAATTAGTTTCCATTAATGAGTTCCTTGAAGTAGTTTGTGAAAGCAGTAAACAAATGAAACTAAGAACATTTGCAATATGTTTTTCATTATCTTAAATACTTTACTTTCTTGAAGAATTTTAATAGCAGCTCTCTGAGTCTGAAACTAATTTAGATACTCATATTCGTATTATCTACATTTCCCCTCACGCCCCAACCCCCCCTCCCACCCATCCCTAGCTGATGTTTATGGCTTGGAATCTCATTCCACTTTTTAGCATATGCACAAAATATATCCTTTTCACCTTTACTTACAAATTGCGCTGTGTGTATGTTTGTGAGTGTGTATGTGTGTGTGTCTCCAGGGATGAGGTATCCAGGGAGAGTGAGGATCCAGGAGTACTTATTTGATGGGCTATGTGTCCAGGGCGAGCTCCTGAAGGATCATTACTGAGTGATAATGGGGCTCTGTGGCCTTTGTTGGAGATTCACAAATGATCCTGATTCAGAACATCCCTAGACATTGTTTGGAAGACTGGTATTCATCTTGGACTAAAGCTTCAGAAACTATATGAACAATCTGATGGTGTGAATTTTGTTGGATCAATACAAATCCTCTCCCCCCCACCCCCATTTCTTTTCTTTTTTTTTTTTTCTCTTTTCCTTTGTTTGGGTATTTTTTTAAGCTGGTTGTGGGGAGGGGTTGTTGTGGTTGGTTGGTTGGTTGGTTGGTTGGTTGGTTTGGTTTTCTTTGTGTATATAGATACAAGGCCCTAAGTGGATACCCAGGTACCCATAGCCATCATGAGTTCACCGGACAGCTTTTTCCTAGTAACTTTCAACTGTGATTGGCTTTTCTGTAATACAAATTGGATTTGTTGTTATTCTTGGTGTTGGCCCCCAGAGTGTCTTTAGATATATGAACAAATCCTACATCTCTTCCTACCTGGTTCAATTATGTCTCTCCATGCTTCTCATCATGACGACACTGTCTGCTTTAAAACACCTCAAGCAAAAGCTGCAGAGACATTCATGGTAATCTTCCTATTTTCCCAAATTAAACTAAACTTTTGCTAGTTATTAGTTGCTACCTTGTTTTCCCCAGTTCATTGCACAGAGAGTCCTCCTGTACTGGTGAAGGAGACAAACTGCTCCTTCTGCTAAACTTCCTTTCGGCTCAAAACTTCTTTTCCGCTGTGTTTTCTTTTTGTCGCTTTGATGTTACCTGTTCATAAAAGTGTATTGAGAACTAAATAGTTGTCTCCTATTGTATTTTCCCAACTTTAAGGCAAAAGCAAAGTAGATGCCTCAAGTCTCAGAAATCTTTCTTTGTCTTTTCTCTTCATTTGTCATAAATATTAGCAATTGCTTTTTGAATTTTTTTTATCTATAACGTTTAATTGGAAAAAAAGAGGACTGACTTTGTTGTTGTTGTTGTTTGCTTATTTTGTTTTTCCCAAACTCATATTTCAACATAACATGCCTTCAACTGGTTTTAGAGAGAAGTTTATAAGGTACAATAGTTCCTTCTTCTATAGATCCCTAGGCCTCACTTGTGGAATAGCTTACTTTGGAACCTCCCACAGAGGACACAGGTGAAATTTTCCGTGCTGGAAATTCTGTTTGGGCTCAGATAGCACATGGCAAGTCTAACCTGCCCTAGACCCTGTACAGGTGGGCATACCATGCTCTGTGAATGCAGTCCTAGTTCTCACCCTTCACTCCCAACCCTTTTCTCTTTATGCAAATTTTCAGCTCTTTGTATTCCCTGCTTTCACCCACACATTCCTTGAATTAAATAAACTTCAGAGCACAAGCATGTTTTGTTCATCTCTTGCAGACAGTGAGGTAAACACTGCAAATGTATAAAAACATGATTTCAGACTAGACATAAGAGCCACCCTAGAATCCATAAAGTCCAGCACCAGCTCAAGCAAATGATACCCATTCCCAATGCAAATGACACCCATTCCCAATGCAGATTAAATTCCATTTTTTTCAACAAGAAAGATACTAAAGTAAAAAAAATGAGATGCTCATTGAGGTGCTTTTGTGTTCATTATGTGTGAGACCGTTATATTGAAAAATCTCACTTAAATATTAATTTCTTTAAGTTGCAAAAACAGATGGTTTGTCCCAGCATCTCAAATGCATAAAATTTTAAGCATAAAAATTTTCAACCCTTGACCCTCTGTTCTTGTGCTATACAAGACTCAGGTTTTTTATGCTCTTTTTTCAGACTCTTGCTCTGTGTCTAATGCAAGTATAATATTACTTCAACAAACTTGTATTATTGCAATTGCATTTTAAGATCCCCCATTTTATTGGATGAAAACTCTGATATTCCAGCCTGACCTGAGTTAGAGTTTGGCAAGCAACAGATCCATATTGGGTAATCCTCTTTATATTTGGAGGAGTCTGTTATTATGAGGTAGAGTTAACAAATATGGAAATTACTGGAAACTAAAGACCCCTCCAGAGGAGCTGCAGAACTTGTAATTCTATTCAAGACCTATTTGTTGTGGTTTGATCTGCACAGTATAAAATGTAGCAAGCCAAGCATCTACTAACAGAAATGAAAATGCAGAGAGCCTTCGCTCTGACCGGGGAGATCTAGAAGCTCTCTAATCCTGCTCTCATGGTTTGGCAGGAAAGGTACAATACTGGCAGGAAAAGAAATACTCTGTATCCTTTCTGTGCCTTGGAACCCTCTACCCTGCAGTAAACATAGCAATGCAATCACGGTTTTACCCCTCTACCACTGAATTCAGAGAGCTGAGGAAAATCATCAGCATAGTTTTAAAACATAACATCCTAACTGGGGCCTTTGAGTCTAGTAATGAAAAATATATAATAAGGTTTAGAAACAAAACCATAGGTAAAGATTTACAGTTATGAAGTCTCTCTGTAAGAGTGGGCAGGGTTAATAATAAGAAAAATAATGAGGTTTTTGTATACATGGACAAGGATTTTTATTTATTCTTATGCTTCTCAGGATTCCATTGAACATGTTGTGCCTGCTTTTGGCAGCTGAACAGTGTTCATTCTTTGCACAGGGCATCTGTATCTAGCAAAGATATGGGAATGCAGATCAAAATGAACCTCTATGCACTGTGTTTGATTTGATGTCACTAGAGAAACCTCAACATCTGTTATGCAAACTGCTATAGAAGAATTCAGCTTTTACCCATACAGCTCTCATAGGCATTATTTTTGTCTGCAATCATTCTTACTCTAAGGGCAGAGTGTCTCCTCGGGAAATTTGCTGATGGCACAAAGCTGTGAGGAGTGGCCAATACCCCAGAGGGCTGTGCAGGCCTTCAGAAGGACCTCGATGGTTTGGAGAGACGGGCAGAGAGGAACCTTTGAAATTCAACAAAGGCAAAAAGTGCTTTTCCTGCACCTGGGAAAGAATAAACCCACACAGCAGCACAGCCTGGGGGCTGACCTGCTGGAAAGCAACTCTGCAGAGAAGAACCTGGGGGTCCTGGTGGACAACAAGCTGCCCATGAGCCAGCAGTGTGTCCTAGTGGCCAAGAAGGCCAATGGTATCCTGGGGTGCATTTTCAGCATGTCAGGGGTGGTGATCCTGCTCCTCTACTCAGCTCTGGTGAGGCCAAATCTGAAGTGCTGTGTGCAGTTCTGGGCTCCTCAGTACAAGAGAGGTATGGAACTCCTGGAGCAGGTCCAGCAGAAGGTGACAAAGATGATTAGGGGACTGGAGCAACTCTCTTACGAGGAAAGGCTGACAGAGTTTGTTCAGCCTCAAGAAGAGACTGAAGGGAGGGTGTCAAGAGGATGAAGCCAGGCTCTTCTTGGTGGTGCCAAGCATTGGGACAAGAGACAATGGGCAGAAACTGATGCACAGGAAGTTCCACCTGAACACAAGGAAGACCTTTACTATGCGGGTGGTAGAACACTGGAATAGATTGCCCACAGAGGTTGTGTAGTCTTCCCTTACTGAATATAACTTAAGAACCATCAAGACACAATCCTGTGCAACGTTCTCGAGCATGACCCTGCTTGAGAAGGGCGGCTGGACCACTGTAGTCCTTTCTGACCTTACCCATTCTGTGATTCTCTGATTCTGTGAAAGAGTAGATGGAGACGGGAGGTATTCTTAGTATCAATGTAATCCGAAAAGAGATAGAAATGCCATGAGTTTATCACTGATTATCAGTCCATTTATACTTGCATGCACTCTGAGTGCCAAAAATGCCTGTTTAAAAGAATATTTGACATTTGTGTACTCTAGTGCAAGGATCTTAGGCCATGCTATGGGACACAGCATCCCAAGAGGACCTTGAAACTAACAATGGTCTCAGAAAAAGACATCAGTGCTTTGCCTGCTCTGCCTGTATACCTTGCTATCCCTCAAAAGGAAACTATTAATGTCACAATACACTACCTATTCCAAAATATCCCTTGATTACACATTGCTGAGGCATTGCATTACAACTAATATCTGGTAATATCACTGGTAATACTGAAGGATTGTGAAAAATAATGTGAAATAAAAATGCTTCTGCTGTTACGGATTTAGTTACAGGATTTAATAATGCAAATAGAAACAGTTCATGTGCTTCAAGTTTTAAAGTGCATTCAAACATATTATCCCAACAAAAGTAACTAAGAGGATTTTTAAAGCCTGGTATAGACACCTAATTTGTAATAGAACAGGGACAATGACCTAATGTCACAAGGTCATTTAAAATTTCAGGCCAGTTGATCTTTCCAGTCAGATATGAGTCCTCCAGTGGACATGTGTGATGTCTGCTTCCATTGCTTGCTGCAAGATTTTTTTCCACATTTACCTTCAAATGCTGATGGCTCTAGCCTAAGTGAATGAAGGATCTGCAGCAGAAATGCCAGGGAATGAATTGCTGACAATCAGCTCTCTAACTAGTTTTGAGAATGTATGCATGTACTTCTACCTCAGCAGAGTAACAAATAAAGTGCATAGACATTAGTGTTTTATTGCCTTTTCTACATCTTGTCAGCAGTTTGTGATATGGAGTGGTGTATGTGTTTCTGAATTGTGCAGATAGTGCTTGCCATGAATAAATATTTTGGCAGGGTAAGATTGCTTTCTTATGAGCCTTAATTTGCATTTTTTGTCTGCAAAAGCCATCAGTGTGCATACCTTGTATACAACTTCTCTTCTTGGCAGTACTGTTGTTATTACAGAGTAGTTAGCAATGCTTACCCAGTCATATTACTCAGACAACTGGCAGGTGGTTTGTTCTACAGATGGATAAACTGTAGCGCATGGTAAACTGCAAGTATCTAGAAGTGTTTTGTCCCATCTTTGTTGACCATCCAGCCATCTGCCTGATTTTCTTTAAAGTATGGCCCATGGTGATTTGACAGAAAGTGGTGTAGTATTTGTACTAAGGTGCTTAATCATCCCTATAACATCCCAGCAAACCCTTACTTGCTGAAATCTAAATCAGTTGGGCAGATGTATAGACTGCGAAGTATTCCGGATATTCTTTAATTAAGTATAACCTTTAAAAGGTTCAATAGCAGCTGTAGTACAAGTGTGATCCTTGACTGCATAATTACATCTAATACTACCAAGGAAGTGCTTTGTGTAACGTAGTGATGAGGAATTCAGACACTTGAAGGAAAGGAAAAATCATAAGATCCCAGCAGTCAGTCCTGTTCCACACTCTGTGAGTTACTTAAATCCCAGGATAATATAACACTCATATCTACAGCAGTGTTGGAAAACTCATCCAGGTATTAGGAACATGCATTTCTAAAGGTTACATAGTCTTTAAAATAATTCATTTGAACTAATTTATTGAATAAAAGAATTCATCCAGGAATATTAAGCACAAAGACACCACCTGCAGCTCAGGAAACCAGTGGGACACAGAAGGTTGGATGACTGTGTGTAGAGAAGTACTGGTGTATAGCTGCACTAGTTTAGACTGTTTCCTAGTGTATGCCCTTTATTGCAAGTCTTAGGAGGGTATATGTCCTATGATCTGATCTGATCCAAATGTTTTTTGTTCCCATTCCACAGGTGAGTTACTATGTGGAAATAATCATACTATTACGTATTATTGCTCTTATTTCTCCTTCTGTATGGAGTACACGGTTTCTGGGTCATGAAGTATCTCCACCTGTATGTTTGCTCAGTGCCTGGCAGAATGGAGATGAGATTTCAATGGGTGCTTTGGATAACATTAAAGTATGAATGCTACTTTATATCCCTTAGATAACATTGTATACAGTGGCCTGGGAACTTCTAAGTCTGTTAAGAGAAGGAAATATACTAATTAAGCACTGTTTAGGAAATTCAGATACTTTTTTCTGTGTTTTTGATACTTAGGGGTATTCTTTCTTTTTCATTATATCTCCTGTTTTGCTAAATGAAGAGCTGGAAATAGGAAGATCAGTTGTCAGGAGAAAACATCATGGCATAGCATTTAATTTTATTTTTTTATTATGTCATTTTTCCTATCATTGTTTTGGTTAAAGAATTATTTCTGGGAAAAAAAAAAGATAGGTCCAGTAACTAACACTGCTGAATATACAAATCTGGCTCCAAATTTTATGTGTCTCTTAACTAACATAATTTCACAAGGACTTTGAAAGCTAATGAAGGAAACACATCCTCTTAGCTCTGGATTCTCCTTTATTCTCTTTTCTCAGCAAATCTATGACTAAACAGTCAGTCATTCACATGAGCAAGTGGCAAAACAGTGAAGAATGTTATCATTAGAGATTTTCTTGTCTTACCAGATGCTTTTTTACTAGAAAAAAGATATAACACAAGTGAAAATATTGGAATCCTAAGACCTGGTTGTATGATTTTGTTTCTGTGGCTTACTCAACTTCAATAAAAATGCATAAAAGCAGAGCAACAGATTCACTCTGCAAAACCAGTACAGTTCTAAATTGTGGCTATATCCATTTTACAATTACTCTGTTTCAAAACTTGTTTTACATATGATGACTTTCATATCCATCTCTCTGAAAAACAGCTGTGCTGTAGTGAAAACAAGGCAAAGAACCATTTTCTTTCTCAGGAATTAAATTATTTTGCTTAACACTTTAGCTTTGAATTGTTACACTAAACACATATTTAGCTTTTCCTCTTGCTGCTGCTAAAGGTATGCTTCATGCATTGGTTAAACAACTCAGTTCCTTATACCAAGACTCACCCCGTCCATGCTATTTGGGCTCCTTGATCACCAGAGGTGATCAGGCAATCTCACTTGGAAATGCTTGTACTTTAAAACAACTAGTCAGCTCTGCGCTTCATAACTTCTGTTTGTTGCCATTGCAAGGCAGCTGCATCTTTTAGATTCCTCATGGACTGGGTCAGTAAGATTCCAAGTTGTAAGGAAAATACATTCATTTAATGATTAATGAGGTAAAAAGGCTTCAACTAAATTACCAAGAAACATTGCAGAGCAGGCTAAAGTTGAAAACTGTGTTTAAATTGCTGTCTTAGGTCATTAAGCATATTTTTCTGTGTTAAAAAACTCAGAATTTATTAAACATGTTTGTGGAAGCAAGAAATTGGGCCATTAAAATTCTTCCTTTCCCTCAAAATAAAAATGTGATTTCAAGGCTTAGAGGGTTTTTGATATGACATTTGGGCAGCTTAGAGCTCAAACAAATGCAGAGTCTTTAACATCACTTTAATACTTGGGTAACTTTCTATGTGCAGGTTTTCCTTTTTGAACTTGAGAGTGCTACTATGGGTAGGAGTGACTGGCAAACGAAGGGATTTGCTGAACAAAAGCTTTACTACACCCTTTGTTCGTCTTCAAATAAAGGATCTGGGTTGTTCCTCAACTGTCCCATCTCCTTCTTTCCATTCCCCTTTTTCAGTCCAAAACACATTGATTCCAGTTCATGCAACAGAAAGTATTTGATTTATAAAACAAAATTAGTTTTTGCTTACGTCCTTAGCTTTTCTTCTCTTTTGCTGAGCAAGACTGGCTGTCCAGACCAATGTGTCAAGGCAAATGAAAGTGCCTCCCACTGAAATCATTGGGAGCGAGCAGAAGAATCAACTCAAGGTTCAGTTCTAATCCTAATATAGAAATGTATCATTGTTGATGAAGTTTATCATTGGTTCCAAAAAATTATGGAATTAATCCAAGATTTGTACATGCAAGAAACATCAGCTTCTTGCAACCGAGATTCACTCTAATAATTGGAGCAGATAGTAAATCACTTTCATAACTGTCTCTAAAAGTTTAGAAGGGTGGTAATTACCTTATCTTTTCACTTTTCCATTTATTATCTCTGTCAGAGTGGGGAAAATGGCACCTGAGAACATAAGTTTCTGATCTTGCTCACACTAAAGTATTATTGAATGCAGAAGAGAAATTTAAATAGAAATCTGTTCTACGTGGTTGGAAATCCAGAAGGATGAAGCTCATAGGAGACCTCAGTAAAAAGACTGATTATGGCTCAGATGACTTATCAGGTGCTCAGAGGTGATGATTATTAGCAAGATCAGTCACAAATGTTGACTTCTCATGAAATTTTAGTGGACTGGCAAAGTCTGATTCTACCATCTTGGTGACGAATTTCGAAAAACATAAAATTACTTTTCTGCTTTACACAGTTCTCTAATGTCTGTATAGATGCTTACACTGGTTCATTGGATGCATATATGGATTAAAACTCAAATGTATTATAGATATTTTCATGTGGGAAGCTGAACATTTTAAAATAATCAGCTCTATATGTGCTGAGACACTGAAAAATGACACTACACTAACAAGTCCACCTTCCAGTCATGTCTAGAACATCATCACAGGTTATTCTGACATATTGTGAAAGTTAGAACTCTGGCAATGATTTCAAGATTTGAAAACGGTGTTTGATTTCAGAAGGAAGGCAAAGCCTGAAAAGAAACGTTATAGTAAAATCTAGACATATTTTTGTGGGTTTATTTTATACTAGAATGTAAAGTGTTAAAGAATGTGGGAATGTGTCTATTTGTTCCCATTAAGGAACTTGTACTAGACTCATGTTTACAGTCAGAATACTTCTCTTGTGAAACATCAAAGGGAAATTTAGGTCTCTTTAATCATTAAAATCAATTTCCTTAAAAAATACCTACTGTTGTCCTTCTCAAGGAAGGCTCCATGCAATCAATAGAAAGAGCCCTTCTAATGGAAGTGGCCTTTGCAGCATGCTTGGTTATAGTTTTTTCTTTGTATAAGGATCATCATAATCATCATCTATGGCATTTGTACATTTGTCAAGGTCGATAAAAGAAACCAATCTATTTTAATTTACTTTTAGTCAATTTCACTACATGTATCTTAGTGTTAACAGGTTCTAAAAGTAAATATATTCAATTATGATATTTCACTGGTTGTATAAAAAAAGACAATGTTGTTTTAAAAGTGTATTTATGGGTACTATATTGACTTTTCTGTCTATCAATCAGAGATGCTGGGATCAACTGCAGACCAAATTTCTCTGTTCCAACTGGCAGTGGAATGTAATTCTTGTCTAGAAATATCTGTATTTTCTGCATATACTGTAGGCTAGCTGACAAAAATTCATTCCGTCTGCCTGTTCTCTGTACAACGCTTATGAAGAATGGATGTAAATATTTAATAACTCTAAGAATGCAGTATAATATTTAAGAATTTGACTATGTCCAATCACATTAATGGATTCAAATCCCGCATGTCCATGGTTGGCTGTGTATTCATAGAAGAGAAAAAGGCACTGAGATGTTGTGTTCCTGCAAAACAGGTTAGCCTGGCTTCATGCACTGACAAGATTAATTGCAGACCTCTGAACCTGATATGTTTTCTTAATATTCAACATGGCCCTTACTTTCCTCGTTCAGGCTGAAATGTGTGGCTTGCTCTTGCATAATTCAACACCAGTCTTCTCTGTGTGTGGCACTGTTTTTAGTCATTGTAAGTGCCTGCAAATTACTAAAGTCAGTGATACGATGCACAGCAGTTTGCTTAGAGTTATTTCAATGATTATGGAAAGAAAAAAAATAAGCTTCTTTCCAAACTGTCAGAACACTGCAGAAGAGGCAGCTGACATAATTTCTAGATTAGTACAAAACAATTTTTCAAGGATTTTTTTTTTTTTTTTTTTTGTGCACGTCCTCTTTACTTAGTGGGAAATAATACAACATGTATATTCTACTCTCTGGTGTGGCCCAAGTTCCCTTTACATCTGCTAATTGAAGTGGTCCAATGTTTCTTCTGGAAACTGGTACTTTACATTTTTAATTTATTTTTTTGAAATAGTATGCTGACTTAATCTGTTAGGTGACAAAAACCACACATATTTAGAAACTGGCTGTTGCATAATATATGAAAACACACTGAAAAACTAATTGTCCTTAGTTGGGACTATTCCAGTACTCTACAATGGTAAAAGAGCATGGAAGAAAAAAAAGAAACATTACTTATGTGAAATATATCCAGCTTTATTAGCCCATAAGATAAGGAATACAAGTGTTCATGAAGACCTAAGGCCCGAGTTTACCTTCTCTAACCGAAGGTTTATATTGAAGGTGCTGAAGATATATGGGGGCATAGCAGCCATAGGATCTCTATACAGTAAAAAGCAAGAGGCAGGTATAGACTAGAAAACAGCAAGCTAACAAATGACGTGAAACACTTTGTAGAAATATGGGGAAAATATACTTTGTTTAGAAAAAGAAGTCTCATTTGTGAAATTTTAATTGAACTTGGGTAGTGTTTCATCAGTCCCAAGATAGTGATGATTCAGTTTTTAAAGGTTAAAACAATTCTGCACCTTGGTCTCTAATATTCTGGTATGTGCTTCAGTACCTGATCTCATTTTTCTCTTAATCCTGTGGTGCCTTCAGATTAGTAAAATAGTGTGTGTGTTCTGTGGTGCAATTGTGTGCACAACATAAATGAACAATTCATGAAATTTGTAGAGTGGTGTATTGAAGAAGAAACTGGGTTGGAAAGGATTTCAAGGTGGTACTAGATCTGAAATTGGACTTGATGAACTTCAGAGGTCCCCTCCAACATAAAGTGTTCTGTAGCTCTGCAACTCTGGGCTTGCAGAATTATTCCAAGAACATTAAAGACTCCTAGGTAGACAATATGTTGAAGGCAGTGGAAATTTGACAATATTAGTGACCATTCATCAAAATATAGGAGGTGTCCCTATCCTCATGACTGTTCTAAAAAATCCAAAAATAAATGCTTTGCTTACATTTGTCATGAATGCAAAGTTCTTAGCAAATCTTAATTGCAGTGATTTGAAGTTTAATTAGAATGCTTAGTGGTTTGGGACCAGTAGATTCATTTTTAATGCTGGTTGTTTATTCTATGACAATTTTCCTCTTTAAGAAAATCTAAAATTAAATCTTCAAATGAAATATGTCAATTCTCCTGGAAAATTTCTTTAGTCAGAACTGAACTTCTGAAATTCAGAACTGAATTTCCACATACAAGTGTAACAGACAGACAAATGAACTGATGAATTTCGTCCCAGAATTATCAAATCACTGTTGGAAAAATTAACACGTCCATGACCAATGTTGAAGTCTCAGATGTTAATTAGAGAGAGGAGAACATGAGTCCCCTATATCAGTTTAGCCATTGCAGAGCTCTATTCCCTTTTGTTCTTTCTTTCCAGGGTCATCCTATTTTCTTTTAAAGTAATTAGATTGGATTATTGGGGTTTTTTTTAATCCAGTCCCCTCCTATTTATAGGTATATCCTGATATAAGAGTGAGAAACCATCTGCATAGATTACCAATGCAGGAGAAGAAATTTGATTTATATCAAAGTGACAATAAGAGTTCAGAATGTTCCACCTCAAAATTATGACATGACATGACATGTACAAATATAGTTTTGATAATTAGGGATATTATAACATGTTAATTGAATTATTCCTCTTCCTTTAGGTCCTGTAAGCAAAAATAATAACAGTAATTTAATGTCAAGCTTAAAACTTGATATTAATATTTTACCCATATTAAAATGTAAATTTTCTCTCCACTTCTTAGTTATAGAGATGCAACATACAAAAGTAATATATTCCTTGCAGATATCTGTGTAGAAATGGCAGATGAACACAATGTTCTGGGTTCCAGTTGGGCTATTCTATGCTATTATTTTCTGAACACGATAAATTCATTTTTCATTTGATTTATAACTTGTCATTACAGGACACTGTAGCCCTCCAGACAACATTAATCTATTGATGATTCTAAAGTGAAGACGTGATTGATGAAGTACCAGAAACTGGTGACATAGGTAAGCTCTTCTTTTCTTTTCAAACCTTTCTTGCTGAAATGTATAGCTGTACCTAGACTGGGATCACAAAACTATTCTAATTTCTGAGGCACAGAGTACAAAATTCATTGAGACTCCCATTTGTTTTAATTTTTATTTTTAGGATAAACATATTTTTATTTTTTATTAGCTTTTTAAAAAACACTTTAATTAAACAAAAATATCAGGTTTTATAACTTTTACCAAATGATTTTTAGGAATTTTTGGGTTGTTATCTCTAATCCACCTTGGGTTGATGTCTCTTTTATATTTCTTACTGAAGTGGTTATCAACATATCTCCTTTCACTTCTCTCAAGGATTTTATATTGAATTCTCTTCTGCTGTTGCACAGAACTTTTGGAAAGGTACCAATGAAGTGATTGTCTTCTCTTGTTCTAAAATCAGCAGTCGGAGTGACATTTAGGGATTTAAAGACACAAATAAGTTTCTACTTTTAAATTCTCAAGTATTATGTTTCTACCTCTTAAATGCTGTTCAGGTCACTAATAAACTTCTACACTCTTCCTCCTAGAAAATACCCCTTATATCGTGCACAGTCAGATAAGTTCTTCTTAACTGATTTTTGCAGAGGACAGAAGAAAACCACTAAATGTAAATCCAAAGAGATACATTTAATCTACAGCTGTCGTGCTCTGATCTGGTTCTGCATTTCAAGACCCTTCAGAGATACTATATGAAAAGTTAAAAGGAACACTTCATGTGATTTGACTGCAGTGAGATTTGAACTTATTCCACAATGTAACAGGCAAAAAATCATTTACCTGATCAAAACATGACCTACTTCACTGACAGCATTGCTACACATATTTAAGCAGTATAGATGGCATCTTAAAATTATGGACATAGCACTGAAATCCAAAACTGGGAACAGGGCAAGTTTGTTGGCCTGTAAAGCTGCTATCAGAAGGGTTAGGAGTGTACAGTGTGGTGGGCTTGCCTTGGCTGGACACCAGATGTTCACCAAAGCCCCTCTATCACTTTCTCCTCAGATTAATTTATTTCCAATCAAATCAGAGTAAGGTGATGGCCAGTGTCGGTCTGTCCTCTGCCAGCTGGCATTGGCTCTGTCTCACAACAGAAGCCACCTGGTACCAAAACCTTGTCGTGTAGCCCTAATACAGGATATCAATAACTCTTTAATGACTGCCTGCACAGTTATTGCAATTGTATGTTTATTGAATTCTGAACTGAATAACCTCTTTCAGTAATATTCCCCAAAATAAGGTCGTATTCCCATGAGTTCTACTCTAGTTAGTGGGTGGAGGGAGACTCCTATGTGAAATGGGGCATGTTTCAGAGCAGGAGCCTAACTTTGAACGTTGACCTTTGGAGATGTTGATCTTTCTCCATTGACTACAATTAAACTCAGGGCTCTTAAGCCTCCTGGAGCTAAAGCAAACCTGTATGATCATATCCTCTTCTCATGCCTTTGTTTGTTGATGTTTTATCTTTATGCTAATTTCCATGCATCAACCACGCAAACAAATATCAGACACAGAGTATTTGATTTGTAATGATGACTTTGGCATTGCAAATACTAACTATAGAATGTGGCAAGGTCTAGAAGCTTATAACTGCAGTTTCAGACCTGACATATCAGTACCTTTAGGAAGGAGGCTGTTAATCTTGTACATGGAACACATTCCAGAGCAATAGAGTGCTGCAGTCTTATCCTACATATTTCTCCTAGAGAATGAAGTGTTGCCAGCAGCAGACCTTGAGGGATCAAGGACCTGTTGCTTCCAGAAGAATTTTGCGGCAGATATTTGGCAATATTAGCTCTTCTTTGGCTGAAGACTTTATGCTCTGGGCTTTGGAGAGAAAACCTTATCAGACGTGACTGACACCTCACAAACCATGCAGCATAATCTGTTTGCTCAAAACCGCAACATTAGCAACTGGGAAACTGAGTGTTTGAGCCCTGGATGTGTTGCTGAGATTTTGGCTTTTGTTGATGACTTTTTCTCATTCTTTTAAACAGAATTTTATTTGCTCGCTCTTCAGAGCTCAGGTTAAATGTTCTGTGTTCATTCTCAACCCTTTCTCTGCTATGTGAATTCAAGTTCTTGGTAGCACCATCTGTCCATGAGAAGAAACATCAACAAAATTGTGGGGTGGAGATGCAGCATTCCAGTGTTATCCAGTATGGCTAATTTGGGAATGAGGACACATTCCATTTCCTGTTCGCTTTCTTTAAGATTGTTCCAAACTCTGTCTCTGAGCTACAGCAAAGAATTTGGAATTCACCTGGGTTTTTTTCTGAAGATGTAAAAGTATGCTGAAACAGAAAAGTACAACTATCTTCCAAGATTTAGACCAACATGATAAACATGATGCAAAGAGATCTAACCAACATTGTAATTTTCTTTTTAAATTATTATTTTTGACTATTCCTATAAAAGTATCAAAATTGTTCTTCGTCTTTTAAATCAGACAAATATTGGAACCAGTATTTTAATGACCTTCAGGCCATTATCTCAGGCTCTTGAATATACTTCTTCTGGTATCACCTTGTGTGCTGCAAGTTTATTTTTTAATTGACTCAAATATTTAGTGTATTGTATCAGTTAATTAAGGTTGGTTCTTATTCATAAATTACTTAGGTTGATATATTTGGTGGAAAAATTCAGGCTTAGAGCATGTGAATCATATAATCTTTGAATAGATTTGGTTGGAAGTTACCTATGGATGCTATTTGATCTTAACCACTCCAAAAAAAAGTCAATTTTAAATTAGAATTGTCTTCCAAGGGAAGGAAGAAGCAAATTGTTATCTATTTTTTTCTGGTTTTCTGTTTGTTGGTTGTGGGGATTTTTTTCTGAAATAAATATTAAAATATGTTCTGCAAAAATTTTGCAGATTTTTTCCTGAAAGATATTTAAATTCACCAGAATTACTTTAAACTGTAAAATTAATTGCGTTCTAGGACCCACTTAGTTGTGAAATTAGAGGTTAGAAATTCTAGTGCTCTTTTATGTATTCAGAAATCCTCTCTCTTTACTTTTCATATGAAAAAACACCCTAAAACTAGGCGTGAATAAGTCACTTGTCTCCATTCCATCTTGAATGTGAAAAATGAGCAACAGGATAAGTACCTGAAATGAACTTGAAAGATTAACAAATAAAATGTGCAAAGGAAGTGTTTATTTTTCAAATTAGTCCGTGTCTCTGCTAAAGACATGGCAAGCAGAAATATATTCACTTCTTTAATGCAAATAACTTGACATTTCAACAGCCAGAGAAGCCAGTCATTCCTAATGAAGCCATTGATCAGTACCTCTTCAGCATTTAGTACTTCAAAACTTTTATCTGAAGTCAAAGAACATATTTCTAACTAGAAAACTTAATGAAGAAGAAATGTTTTTCTTAATGTGATCTAGGACAGTGCTGTGAAATTTGCCTTGAGAAAACATAGAAAACATCTCCAACTGGGAGTGAATTTATGAGTTGAAATATGTCAGAAAAGGCGCTTTTAATTTTATCACATCATATGTCCATCTTAAACAGGATGTCATGAACAAACCCCAGCGCTCCTCTTTATCTTCAGCTGTGCCAGTATAGCAATAACTCTCTGTCTTGGCATCATGTCGTTCCTAATATGGAGAGAACTATTGGGTAATTACAGATGTGTCATCCTTCCATGCTCCTTTCCTCTGTGTACTAATGTGCTCATGGTTGTGCCTGCACTCCCATCTACTGGTTAGTCACTATGATCATGGTACACAAATCTGGAAAAGAAGGTGGATCCCGAAAGAGTAATGCAAGAAAAATGGCAATTTGTCTCATTAAAAACTTTATTACTTACTATTTCTGCAGAAGCCAAAAGTGCCTAGATAATTTGTGTTCTTACAGTAAGTGGCATCTTCTTAAGTGGTATTTTGGTGCTTCCCTTGGTAGAAGGATTGCAACCAGCAGATTTTTCTTGGAAATAGGACCTATGCTGGAAGTAATATCCCAGGTACTGTGAATTCTCAGAAGATTGGTATTGATAATCTTTTGCTTTCAGTTATTCACATTGGACTTGTCAATTTATTCCTGAGGAGTGTAGTCATCCCCTATGGCCACTGACAAAAAAGAGGTGCAACTACAACCAGAAGCTTGGATTTGAGATTAAAAAAATATTGTGTTTCTGTGTTGTAGGACAGAGAGGAGCATTTAGCTGTACTAATAATTAAAATTCCATTACAAAATGTAGTGTCTGGACTTCCAACTAGTTTCTTATATCTAGGATGGGAAAGATTTTATTAGTTGTAAATGAAAGAAAACTAATTAGTGTAATTTGTGCACTATATGCTGATGCAGTCAAACTCTTTTAATACCAATTAAACATGTTAAAACAAAATGCTTTATCAAATTAAAGATTAGTCTATTAAAAAAGAAATAGATTAGCTCAGTTCCTGATAAGCCTTCTGGGTTTAACCTAATATATTCTTACTTTTATCTTTGTTTGTAATTGTCAAATATCATCTGTAACAATCAAAGGTGTAACGCAGGGCTTCAAATTAAAGGCACAGGTTTCTTTGTCATCATCACCACAGATTAACAAAACAATAGTAAATAAGATGCCTTGCACTCAGAGCATCCATATTATCCAGAAGGGCAAGCAGCCCTAGTATTAAGAGATGTTCCCTTGGGAGAAGAGTCTTTGATTCAGTGATTATGTTCAATATAGTAAGACTGAATTACTTCAATCACTAAATAAATTACCAGAGTTAGAGTTATAATGAAAACTCGGGTTGAAAATAAGGAGCTGGAATAGCAAAGAAAGAAGCTAGGTGAAGTCAAAGCAAAGGGAGTGTGCCGGTTTGGCCAAAATCTAGTAATATATCCCCTGAGAGAAAATCAGGTTACAACCACCCTTCCCCCCACCAGGTTCGGGAAAAAAGGAAATTTTTCCTCGAAGGAAAGTGAAAGAGATAAAAACTATTTCTTTTAACAAACACACGGGAAAAGCATAATGATGCTAAATAATGAAATGAAATCTCTCGCTATAGAGAGAAACCTGGGAAGAATTCAGAGTCCTTCCGTAGGTGTGGTCTCTCTCCTCCTCGGAGCTGGGTCGGCGAGGTGCCCACCCCCCGGGCCTCGGGGAGGAAATTCTCCTGGTGTATTCTGATGTTGTTGAACAGTACAGAAGAGAAGAAGGGAAAAACCAAAGTCCCAGGAAACAAAGTTCAGCTTTCTGTCTCACGCTGGGAAGATGAGGGAAAAAAAAACAACCGAAACCGCTGGCTGAAGAAAGCAAGCAGGGTGCTCCCTCCTGCTCCTGCAGCCAGAGAACGCAGAGGAGTGTATCTCCGTGTCCTTGAGAAACTGCTTTGAAAAGTTCGTTTGTTTTTTCTTTTCTCCAGCTCAGTTTAAAGGCACAGAAAAGGCACAAAATTACTTTTTGGGCATAGAGCATGATAGGGGATACACATGATAGAGTCACCCCAAGACAGGGAGCAATATAGACCTGTGTTTAAAAAGGACCAGCTGCCCTGGCTAAGACTTACAGTCATGACTTGGGATTTGGGATGTCTTTTATTTCTAGAAGGGGATTTTAGCAGTTTCACCAATGGATGTTTGACACTTCTAAGGCAACAGATGAAGCTGAATACTTTAAATCAGATGCAAGTTGCTAGAGAAATCCATGCTATTATATGCAATATTTTTGAAAGAGATTAATGTTCAATTTCCTGCAGCTTAATTGTTTAAATAATTTTTGTATTGGTGTTATGCTTTCCCACATACTCACTTATGTGGCCATCACACTTTATACGATAATTTATTAATGAATATTGAAGTGAGCAAAAGGCTAATAAGTAAAAAAAACCTTTGTAAAAGTTGGCATTTATTTAAATGACAATGATGTTAATTGGGAGGTCTGGAATCAATCCAGTGCTGAAGAGTGGCAACATTGCATAATTTTTTTTTCCCTTATTTTTTGTCTTTTGAGATCTGACAGTACGTAATAGTGACTCATATATCAGAAATGCTTCTGCTTTTTTCAAGTAGGTAAAAAAAAAGGATAAGGAAGCTGCATTGTGAATACAGTTAATGTGAACAAAATTAACACGAACATTGATGAAGCGAGCTGGGTGAATGCAAACATATTACAATTACATTTGAGCACTCTACCCTTTGACTCTACCATTCTACTGAAAATTCTCATACAAAGCCACTGCACTGTGACAGGTGATGAGGAAGTCCCAAAGGGAGAAAAATGTCAGGCACTAGACTAACTGTAATATTTTTTTAGACTTTCTCTACTCTGATGCAAGTCATGAACAATATTCATTTCAATGTCATCGCTATTTTTTATGCTCTATAATTTCCCCCTTACAGTGTCACCACTCGGTTTATGTTTCTTGAATTTGTCAAAGATGAGGCTACAGTTACTGAAGTAAAGCTGAAACTGCATCTTTTTCCAGCAGATGTAATCTCCTCTGCTGCTATGGGAAAAAAATAAATCTGTTACACTGGAGATTTTTGTTTGTTTTTTTCTGTTTCTTGGTTGTTCTTAGTTTTGCTCTGTGGGCTTTCCATGTCTCAGTTAAAGTTGTGGTCACGTTGTTTCTTTAATCCTTTCTTTCCTCTGTGGAAATTAATTACATAGGGTTTTTTCATTTAATGAGGACCGGCTTTATTTTATATTGAAAGAGATGTGTTGCATTGCAGAGGAGTACCAAACATGTGGCATTACCATAATCTCCTAATTTTTCCTTTGCATTCTTATGTCTAAGATGTTACAGAGGGAATCTGATGCTTATCATCTTCATTCTTAAAAGTCCGAAGGAGATATGGGGGGAGAAATAGGGGGATCAAGAAAAATATAGAAGTGGATTCACATTTGCCTTCTACCTTACAGAGTTTACATGGGGCCAGGGAAATAATATGAAAAAAATCCATTGATAGTTTATGATGATTCTGAAGACAAATCTCCAGGGACACAGTTTTCCAGTGCAGAATATCTGAATTCTAGGTTCTGAGCAATGAGGGAGGATGAAGGACACTGTTGAGGTACCATGTCACAGTGGGAAATGGAAACAATGTCTGCTAATGGATGTGTTCAAGGCCAGGCTGGATGGGGCCCTGAACAACCTGGTCTAGTGGAAGGTATCCCTGCCCAGGGCAGAGAGGTTAGAACTAGATGGTCTTTAAGGTCCCTTCTAAACCAAAGCATTCTAGGTTTCTATGATTCTGTGTTTTTACTGGAAAGAAGAAAAATATTACTCCTCTTTGCTCTAAAAATTCAGAAAAATCCATTTAGTTCCTTAGGTGATACAGGGCCAAAGTGCAGGGACATATTTTGGAATCTCTTACTGTTAAAACCACAGGTAATTTTTTCTGTCAGATCTACATTCCTTGCGGTCAGCCACCAAGGCACAAGGAAATTTAAGAAGACACCTCACAAAGCCCTCTGCTAGCTTCTCCTTCTAACCACAGTTTTAGCTTTCTTTTCAATACACAACGTTCATATTATATTGTTTAAATTGCTAGCTAACCTCGGAGGAGTGAGACAGTTTTAGGCAGCATCACTCTGAGCTTGAAGTATTTCTTCAAATGCCTTAGAAAGTAATGAGGTGATGAAATGGTGACCATGCTGTGATCCTGGGTACAGTGAAAGCCATCATCATGCAGCAGTGGAGGAGCAAATACACATACTTGTCTTCAAATCTGGTGACAGTCTAAATTCTGTTCTGAATGGTCAAAGCATCACAGTATTCATGCTAGAAAAAGAGATAGACCTGACCTTTGCAGACCATCTTACCCTTTTGTAAGATGATCAGGGAAACATGGACAACTGTGCTGGGGAAAAAAACACCATTATTGCAATATGTGCTCATAGATTACTTGTAGTGAGAACGACCAATAGCAGAATGCTGAGTGACTACATGTCATAGCCTTGGTAAGGTGTGTCTATTTTATGTTCTTGTTTTTTTTGCTCTACCCAAAATATAGTAGGTGAAACAATTTAATTTGTTTAATATCACTGAGTCAGAAACACTTCTTTAGCTCTTTATTTACTTCATTCTTTAGACATAGTCATGTGAAACAGAATGAAAGGATTTTAGGAAGAAGTGCATCTGTCCCATTTTGTTTTGCACGCTCAAGCCATTTGATGCTGGAGCAAATTACCCAAACCATCCTCCCCTATGTCTTTTCAAAACAGGATGCAGAGCTGAGATGGGCTTGTGAAATAATAATATAGTGTATGTTCATGTGTGGGTTGATCAAAATAAATACTTTTGTTTTTCTTCTTGGATGATTTTGTGCTGAAAAATATCAGAGCTAATATGAAATTCTGATCTATGTGACACTCACATAAACTTGAGGTTATTCCAGAGAAGCCATTAAGCTTGACATAGACTCCTCTGAGATCATAATTTGGCTTGTCTTCAGGTGTTGGGTTTTTTCCTGCTCCAAAACTCATACGAGTGTCATTGATTTACACAAGATATCTTGCAAGGTTCCATTTAACATAAAATAGAACCTCATAGATATTTTTAGTGGAAGATTGGTATGAGAAAGCAAGCTCTTAATCAGTTGCTTATGGCCTCCATATCAGATGATGCTTACTAGCAGAAAGATGAATGGAAGAGCTGCCAAAACTCTTAATGTGATCTGACTATCCTGTTTTATACAGTCAAATCCCATACTTGCTGTGCTTTGCCTATATAAATTCTTCTCCCCTCATTTTTTTACAGCAACTAGTTGCAATCACGGAAAGTTAACTTGTGTTCATACAGGAGGCTGAGTGATGTCAGCCACAGAAGTGTCTTTAGCAAACTTGTGGAGAAATCACAAATATACACTGGATCCAATGCCAGGTGTGCTGGGTAATGTTCAGGCATAAAACAGCACTAGTTGGCCTGGGTTACATCTGAGACATTGGACCTGCTTATTCATGCACACTTATATGTGCATGCATGATTGCCCTCCCTGGGCCTGGATTTTAATATTTAAAATCTGGCAACCATGCTGAGCAGCTTCATTTATTGATTATCCCACTTGTTTCCATCTGGAAGAGACCCAGGAGGGCAAACAGGATGAAAAAAGCTTTCTCTAATAGAAAGCTGAAAAAATTATTGATAATATTCCATCAAGAAAAGTTTGCACGGAAAATCTATCCTCACTTTTGTTTTACTAGTAAACCAAATATGTAATTGGCTTTGATTTTCTCTTTTTTTTTTCTTAATTGTCATAGGAATAATTATGCTGAAAAAAAGAGAAGTTGAAGTCTTGCATTTTTTCTAGCATGTCTAATAACTTTTTCAAAATAACAGGAGACTTACCATGAAAAAAAGAAATTGTCAGCCTTGCTTTTCTATGGAAAATATTTTTCCACAGAAATAATATGGAATTTAAACAGCAAGTTTCCAATTTATGAACAGAAACACATACCATTACTTCTAATCTCAAATGAGAATAAATTGGTTTGTCTTCACCTCCCTTGGTTTTGTGCTCTCCTTTTTTCTTTCTCTTACTCTTCCTTGCCTTGGTTATTTGTCGTCCAGGGATCAGAAAAAAAAGCACCCCAGCAACAAAAAAGCAAAACCACAAAGCATCAAAAGATTTGTAAAGGAATAACAAGAAATTTAAATATGGAAAACAAATTGCAAATATTTTTACTCTTTCTTGGGTGGTATTTCATCCAGCATGAAGGAAAAGTGGAATTTTATTGGTTTGTTTGAGGATTCTGCCTGTTTATTTCCCATTTGGCCAAGTTTATTATTTATACCTTGGGTTTAATGATGGAGTAGCCCAACCCAACTGAAATGAAATTCTGTTTAACTTACAAACCTTTAAACAGTAAATAGCAAAATATAATAGTCTTTTCAATATTACACGATGCACTAGCTTGCTATTAATACATTTTTAGCATTATTTTTGTTAATCTTTGTTTATGCAATGTTTTTTAGGGAACAGTATTAATCCAACGGACCAATCTGATTTCTTTTCTTTTTCCTTGGACCCTTCTTTCCATATTTGACTATGTGTCTGCCTACTGGATTTAGCTCCAATAAGCATTGAAATCTTTAATTTATTTAGCTTTATTTGCATAACTTTTCCTAGCAGTTCAAGTGAAGAAGACAGGTGGCAGTCTCTACAGAAATTAAACTTGTTTTTCAGCCATTCCTGCCACTCTTGTAAAAACAGATTTGCAGATAATCCATATTGCAGTCAGATATTTGCAATTTAGAAAGTGAATAGAAGAAAAGAGACTATACATAATCCCTGAAAGTAAGTAGCAATATACTGGCTTTTGGAGTATTCCCTCTGTCACTGTCATGAATGCTGTGAAATTTCCATTGTATCAAAGTTTTTGACAGAATTATTACTAAAATTATGTAATAGTCCATATAGGAAAACATTAAGGATAATTCATGTTTTCTGGTTTCTTGATGAGCATAAATTGAATATTTCAGCACTCAACTCTGCTTGAAATAGGTGGATGCCTTTTTTTCCTATTATCATTTTATATCATTGTTATTATTTTTGACAATATGCTATCATCCAACCTATTCACAATAATGTGAGCAGTATCATGATAGCTGAAGTCTATTTCGTGCCATTCAGGAATGCTGATCAGCTCTGGAATGGACGGTTTAAATGTTTATAGGTCAGCTGAAAGCTATTAAAGGAATTGCCGGATAAATCTTTTAAAAGTCTGTTTTCATTTATTTACAACATGAGCAAACTTTAATTAGTGGGACTATTTTTCTCTTTTGGGGGAAAAAAAAAGGACATCATTAACTGACAAAGAATGAATACTCCTACAGACATTTTAAATCCAGCAACCTTCTGGAAAAAGGGTTTCTGCTCTCTCTGACATTAGAAGAAAGTTTCCTACTTTCATAAATGGCAGTGACCTTATCCTGATAAATAAAGGCAGTATTTGAAACCCAGACTGACTATTGTTAAATGTGTATCTGCTGAAATTTGATTAAATAAGAAATCTCTGAAAAAAATATGTATTAGGCAGAGTCTTAGGTTCAGACTAACACTGTGGATGAGATATAACCTTTTAAAAGCCCTTCTGTATCTCATCAGTAAGTTTATATCCGTATTCAATTTCCACTACAATAGATCTGGGCTAGACATCAGCCGTGGAGTGGAGGCAAGGGAGAATGTTCCCAGTGTCAAACAATTGTCTAGCTTTCACTTGGAGAGGAACTTCAGAGTTACTGCCTCCTCTCACATGTTCAAAATATAAATCTTGGAAGCCTGATTGTGAAGATTTTGGAACTGCTACTATATTTAGAAAACACAAGATGAAATCTTATAAAAGCATTTTGACAGTAGAGTTTTTTTCCCCATCCTCCTGCCTTGTTTTGGAGCTGGACTGCACAACTTTTCCTCATAAACATTTTTACTTTGTTTGTTTTCTCTTTTTATAAGCTAACTTTCTAGAATGAAAGGGATCATATCATGTTTCAAAGCCTTTACTGTGACATTAAACCTTTGAACTACTGTTAAGGAAGTTATTTCCCTAAGGCTGAATATCTGAAAGGTTATTAAAAATTTAATTTCACAAATGGTACCTAGACTAAAAAAAAATAATATCTAAACACTACTTAAAACCTTGATTGCCTAATGTTATAAATCCCACTGCTCCTTACTTTTAAATAAAGCAGAAATTACTATTAAAAATACAGAAACTTTTCCTAACAGGATTTCAGAAGAAGCATGGAGATGCTAGGTCCTATATCTTTTATGTTGGTCAAAACTGCACATGTATTGTGTCTGTGACTTCTGCATGGAGTCTGTTTTAAAATTCAGCTCTTTTAAAACAGTTATAAAGAAAGTGTACTTCGCCTTTAGGGCATGAACCCACATAGGAGGCCATTACTGGGAATACTTGAATAATTTTAAAAAGGGGATATCGGTGTTTCATAAAATCAAAGAATGGTTTGGAGTGGAAGGGACCTTAAAGATCGTCTAGTTCCAGCTACTCTGCCATGGGCAGGGCACCTTCTAGTGGGTTATATATCCCAGTACTAATTTGACAAAGACATTCATGTTAGGAGTGTAGTCTCCTTTGACTTGCCACGTAGAGGGTAACTTTGCAGTCATTATCTGTAGACTTTTCCTGCTCTGACATTAGAAAAAGCCTAAGAACAGCTACTAGATTCTAGATTGCTAACTTCTTCAATCCAGTGGAGTACTTCCAGCATGAGTCAAAAGGTTCTGTCCTCTAAACCCATACTGCCATGCTACCAGGGCTTTTCAATACTGCTTTTAATCACATACTGAACGCCTTCTCTGTTTTCAGCAATTTACTTTCACGGATATCACCTTTGGTTTATGATATCAGGTTTAGTGTGGCTTTCAGGATTTTTTCCTTCTTCAAGATTTTTTCCTTCTTGTGATTTTCTGTGGTTTTTGGCATTATTCTCACTGCAGAATCATCTGTACTCCATTTCTTAGTGTATCGCTAGTGAGTTGTTCTGTTTTAAAAGCACCCAACAAAACAAAAAGTGTTGACCTTCCCCAAAAGCAACGTACTCAGACATTCTGAATGTGAGGCATATCTCATTGCTTGTCTCTTTCTATCCTTCTTTCTTCCTAATATTTTTTTCCTATAATAACTACACTTGACAGTGTGCTACGCTGTGTGCTAGGTGGCTTCATATGCTTTTAATGCTAATGAGCATGAGCAAGCCTCAAGTGCTCTGGATGTGGACTGTGGCTCTCTTTGGTGGATGTGCTTTTGAGGCCACAAAGGTTCTGCATGTCAATTTATTCCTGTCTTTTTTAACAACCTGAACCATACAAAAGCCTGCACCAAGCTGGAAGGAGCAAGCAATGTGCTGGAGGTCTGTCGTCCAGTGGAGCCTCTACAGGTTGTCAGGGACCTCCTGAAATTCAGCAAAGGCAAATGGAGAGGCACACATCTGCCATACACCCACACAAGTTAGGAACTGACTGGGGAAATGACACCTTTGTAGAGGAGAACCAGGCACTTGCAGTGGGGAATCCACCAGCCGTCAGTGTGCTGCCATAGCAGGGAAGGCCAGCAGAACCATGGGCTGCATTAATAAGAGCAAATCCATCAGGGGAAATGTCTATGTCCCACTACTCAGACCCGTGAGAGGACATCTCACAAAGTATGTCCAGTTTGGAGATTTTCAGTACAGTGGAGATATTGGGCAAAGTGACCTCCAAGGTCTCCTTCTACCTAGATTGCACCTGGATTCTATGACTCCCTTTCACCTCCCTCCTACCAGAGTGTACCAGGAGATACAGCACAGAAGACCCTAAAGAGGGAAAATTATTGCTTATTCTTAACAGGTTGTACTTGTACACTTTAGGTACAAAGAAACAAATTGTTTGTTGTTTTTTCTTTTTTTCTAGTTAACATCTGATTAGTCCATGATAAACTTCTCAAACTTAATGAAAACTTTTTCCTATTTTAATTACTAGTACACTGTTTTTCCTGTCATATATTTGTAGTAAAATAAAATACTTGGTAGAAGCTTTGAGATTAAATTATTCTTTCTAATGTGATTTTGACACTTCAGAGATGAAACACCACAAGAATAAATTAATGAATAGGTTGATAGGAATAAAAAAAAATAAATTAATGAATAAATGTATTGGAACAACAAAGCCCACACAGAAAGGCATACATATAACACAAACAGAAACATGTAAAATGACAACACACATGCAGGTGCATTTCTACACCAGCGTTCTTATTTTAAATCTAAATCCAAAATCCAATGATGAACTAAAGTCCCATCTATATGTAATATTATCTTATGTATAATATCTTATGTTATATATATTTCTCCAAAAGTGGTGATTCTTCCTTTTAAAACCATTTTTTATGATTGAGTGGAAATACCTATGGTCTGATGTGTAGTGTGCCACTCTATGTATATTTAGTCATTTTTTCTGTCTGCATAGTAGCTTGTCCAGAAAATTATCAGGCTTCATGACAAGAGAGTAAGTTTATCTAGATTTATATTTCATATTTTCTGATTTATTTTTGTTTTTACACACAAGTGTACGAAACTAAGATTTTAATAAAAATTTATCTGTGTTAGAAATACCTTTTCCTTTCTCCAGGATTTCCTGGCTATTCTGAATATTGATAGAAAAGCAGAGATAAGGTTTATCACTGTCCATTAAATAAATGTAATATGTTGTTGGTGTCTGAAAATTTTGAGTAATCTTAACAAAGGCCTGAATTTTTATTATGGTTGTTCAGTTAGTTTAGTTTTCTGGAGTCATAGTTAGGGACTTTTTAGGGGGGAGGTTTTGTGTCTTTGCGTGAATGGTAATTTTTCACCTGATCCTCGTAGACCCTATAGACTCTGTAGGGAAACCTTGGAAGGATATTCTATTTTGCATCTGTACGGCTTTATATAACTTTCTAGTTCACAAAGATAGAGTTGCAGAGTTGCACAATGTGTGTAACACATAAAAGTTAAGTTTTAATAATTTTGTCTTGATACGTTACTTGAAAAAAATCCTTTCATTATCTCTAAGCATGGCAACTTGTCAGAACAGAAAGTTCAAAAACGAGACTGCGTAAGAATATTAACTGACATAATTTTACTTCTGTGGTTTTGCCAATTAGTGTGTGTAAATATCACTTTCTTGAGAGACTAGAAGAATGAGAGACAAATCCACAGATCTGTCATTCATTAAATGAAAAACTCACACAAATAAACACCTCCTGGAGACAATAGGACTGGTCCCTGAGAATAAGGGTTCCTTGTGCATTTTGAAATGCTGTCATTTCAAGACTTAAATTCCTTTTATGAACTGATGCAATGGTCGAGGCTGTGAAGATACTACATAATATTGCAAAATTATGCTCTAGAAACCCCTTTAAAACAGTTTTCAGTACCAAAAGTCAATGAGATAACCTTGAAAACAATGAGTAAGCAAAGATTCAGGGTCAGCATCTTTATGCTTCAAATGATCATGAAGCAACAGATTTGGAAGACACTAGAATATTTTCTGGGATACTCTCTCCATGGGGAAAATTTTGAGAATAAACATCAAAAATGCTCAAAGCTCTCATATTTTTATCCCGTGGATATTTTCTTTCTGAAAACTTGGTCCTGATTCTTGTCTTCATCCCATTTGTTTTGCTGTTATTGAGGGTAATGTGTCTGAAGAAAAGGTTGCTTGATTTAACAAATTTGCATGTATTTACAGTTCAGCTGGCCTAAATGTTTCAGCCTTCTCCATCATCCATGGAAACACTGAGATGAAGTATGTCTTGGTGTCCCTGTTACTTTTATTAAGTCTGAGAAGATGAAGGATTAGTAGTTCACAGGTAGAGATCTGCCCTAGAACAGGTAACTTCGTCACAAAAACTTATGATTTTTTCCCCTATCATGTTGAATTTGGGAGCACTCAGGATGTCAGTCAAACTATCCTTTTCAAATGGACTAGTAAAGCTCAGGCTAGGAAGAATTCGTACAAATATCTGATGTGATCCATTCATTAATAGCCTAAATGTCCTACTCAAGGTCCTCTGAAGTACTTCTGTACCTTTATTTGAGGTAGATTGTATCTTCTTGAAAGATTTTTAGCCATTGATATTATTGAACAGGGAGTCCCAGGTGCTATTTTCTTGTCAAAAAATGTGTACCTTCTCTCTTATATATGTCTGTTTAACTTCAATTCCCACCTGTTAGATGTTGCCAATACTTTTTTTCCTCATGAAGTAAACGGAAAGAGAGTTGACTGGATATTAGAAAGAAATTCTTTACCGTGAGGGTGGTGAGGCACTTGAACAAGTTGCGCAGAGAAGCTGGTGCAGCTCCATCCCTGCAAGTGTTCAAGGCCAGGCTGGATGGAGTTTTAAGAAACCTGGTCTAGTGGAAGGTGCCCTTCCCCAGCAGAAAGCTTGGAATTATATTGTCTTGAAGGTCCCTTCTAACCCCAACCACTCTGGGATTCTATAAAAGAATAATCAGCTGTCAGAGACCTCTTCAGTGTAGAGGTTTGTTAGCGTATGACACAGTACTAGGTAGATACAGTTTAACTATTAAATTAAGGTTTTTAGTTTCTCATTGTGTGTTCACCAGTCCATAGGGTTGTGCGTGTTTTGGTTTGTATTTTTCTTTTTTTTTCTCGAACCTTTTTAAATGTTTACCTCACTCATTTATATGGCAGAATTTAACAAATTAGACAAAGTCTAAATTTTTTTTCTAAGTCAACTGACTGTTTGCACTCCCTACATATGAGGATGCTGGGATCTTGATTAGTTTGAGAATGTGGCTAATATGAATTGCTCATAAACAATCAATTTTCCATATGCCTTACAAATGCACTATATTGAAATAAGGCCCTCTTGCCATGCTTTAATTACTTTTTCGTCTACAAATTTTGCCAACCATTATTTTCTGTTTTGTTACACACAATTTCTAAATTTAATGAATGACACGAAGCTGAGACCAACCTCTGAGATAACCCGCTTAAAGCATTCTCACTGCCTTATGGTTCCCCATTATAAGTGACATTCTGAAATCTAATGATTTGTTCCACTTGATTTTATATTAAGCTTTATTCGATCATCCTGTGGTATTCTACCCAGCATTTTTGTACAGACCAAACTTTCACTCTTATAAAAGGCAAAAATATTGTGTGACAGTATGTAACACCCTTAAAACCATTTATGCAACTTTGATTTCATTATTGATGTGAGCTTTTGCTGTTGACATCCTACATTGTTTTATATGATTGTGCTTGAGACTGGATTGAAACTAAATGACATAATTAATCCTTGTTTATCTTTTTCTTAGATACTGCAATGACACCAGTTCATTTCTGGTTCTCTCAAACCTTTCAGTATTGTCACACTACTTGTTAAAATTCAGAAGCACAGATTTGGAGAATTTTGCTTGTCAGGAAATTTATGATTATTCAATCGAGATATTTGAATTGATTAAATTGAAAATTTTTAGTAGCTTGTCTTTTATAGATATCTTGATTACTAATGGAGAAAAAAAATTCTTTTTCTATAAGAAACATATAGTCTGCTCCTTTTTAACACTGCGTTTAGAAATCCTGTTGACAGACAGGTTTTTATTTTCCTTAGAATTTTTTTTTTATTACTCATTCTGAAATGCGTGTGAAAGTTTGAACACTTGCTGTAGGAAGAATAATTTAGGCCATGATTCGTTCTCTGTTGTACTTGTTTTAATTAATGTCATACAGATTAAAATTTGGAAATCAGATTAGAATTTGATCATGAGAACTGATTTGGAGTTTACAGAAGACAATGGAAACACTCTTCTTGGAATGGATGGACTTCAGAAAGAAAAAATATGTGGCATAGAGGGGTTATGAGATCTGTGGAATAATCAGCACCAGTTTGAGATGCAGCAAGAGGTGAAGAGATAGAAATAACAAGCAAGACCAGTAACACTGTAATCTCTGTAAAATGAGTCTAATTACGTGGCATTTTAATATCCTGTGAAGTGTAATCTGATGAGCAGGAAATTGCCTCCAATGCATCATCATCTGCTGAATACTCTGCCTTATTCTCTATTTGGACATCTAGGAGAAGTAAAGGAGAAGAGATGGGTGACACCTAAAATTTATGTGTAGAAGCAAAATAGTTCCCTAATCTTCTTTTCTAATTCGTGATTTATGTTTTAAATAGAATTGAAATTACTTCAGAGAAAACAGAAATTGCCACAGAGAAAGATAATAACTAAAACACTACAATTCATTACTGAGATCCTCATCTTTTTCTTTTTTTTTTTTTTTTAAATAAGGAGTAGTGTTAAGAGTTTTATCTCCTGAAGCCTAAACAGGTAATCCCAAGGATTAAATAACTCCCTAAAGAGTTGATCTCTTGCTTGCCAGGTTTGGGAGCAATCAGCTGCTGTAAAAGGTCTTTTGCAAAGGAGCAGTGTCAGAAACTAAAACCCATACCAGGGTGACCTCCAAGCTTCAATTTCTATTTTATCAGGAAGAAAAATATTCTGTCCCAATTTAAGAAGATCATTTGGAAATTCCACCCCAGAGTAATGTCATCTTGCTGAGTCTGCAGAAAACTTGGAATATCATCTCAGAGGGCTCAGACTATTGTCTCTTGGAGTTATGAATGTTGGAAAGACCATACCAGAAGTAATGAGAGGAAAAGAGGATATTTAACAGTCTTCCAATGCATTTATATTGATGGCTGTAATGTTCAAGCTATTGACAACACCATGTCCAAACACAGAAGAAAATTTCTTTCCTTCCTCAAACCTCCTACTGTTCCTCTGGAGATGAGCATTGTTAGCTAAAAACAACTTTGGTGTCCCAGCCTCCACAGTTCACTCATAGTCTTCCTGTGTTTGGGGATGCACCAAACTTCAAGATCACTGGGACTATTTCAAGCTCAAATTTTATATCATTTACATTAAATCTACTTTTTCCTATGGAAACACACTCACATGAAATTCCCCCAACTGCAAGCATCCACTCTTTGCACACACTGGGCATTTTTATCAAAACCCCCTAGAGGAAGAATTTTATCAATAAAATGGATGTTCTTTTGCGGTTTCCAGCATTTTTTCTACAACTATTTACTTGTGAGTCTCCATTAAATCTCTCTTATCCATTCATCTCACTCAGTCATTGTATTTAAATTTGAGCTTCTCTGAGGTCTTGCAAACCAGTTAGAGTTTCTTTCAGTTCTTCGAGATCCTATGACAGGAAGTATTGCACATCAGAGCAGCACTGCTTATTAAACTGAGTTTAAGACACATGAAACAGAAAAGAAAATGCGATTGGAGTACCTGGTGAATTGTATACACCGGGAAAATTATTATCTGATGAAGACCTCATTCCACGGAATTGTAATTGTTTCAAAATATTTCAAACTAAACTGAGCAGTGTTTGAAACAAATTCACTGGAAACAGGATGATGATGTGATGGAATACATTGTTAGGGAAGTGAGAATTGGTACCTCCTCACAGTACCTCCTAACAAATGTGTCTATGGGTTTGTTCTGCTGGCCAGGGTGAAACCACAACAGGGTTAAACTAGCAGAATATGTGGGTGAAGTTTCACAGCTGCCTCTTCATTCCTCCAATTGAAAAAAAAAGCTAGGAAAAAACATAGGCTTGTCCTCAGCCTCTCTCTTTTGAAATACTTGGAGCTCTCTTGCTACAGTCAGAATAGAGACAGAAAAGAAGATTTACATCTGCAATTTTTTCAGCATTCTAGTGGCACAATAGTGTCATTGACATTTCCAGTATTAATCTTGAAAGAAATGCACTTTCACAGATTGTTAATTTTCTCATGCATGGATCTGAAAGCATCCTTAGGATAGTGTTGATTGCCTACAGGGAGAGAAAATTTAGCTATGAAACCCAGCAATCTTGCTATCTCCTCATTAAGATTGACGAGCATCAACTTATATGCCTATCAATCATGAGAATATTCTTGGAAGCTTGTGACATTTGATCCTTCTGCTGTTTTTTAGGAGAAAAAAAGAAGAAAATTTTGGTATATATTGTGAACTGATGCATCTTTCTCTTTCTTTCTTTCTTTCTCTTTCTTTCTCTTTCTCTTTCTTTCTTTCTTTCTTTCTTTCTCTTTCTTTCTTTCTTTCTCTTTCTTTCTTTCTTTCTTTCTTTCTTCCTTTCTTCCTTTCTTCCTTTCTTCCTTTCTTCCTTTCTTCCTTTCTTCCTTCCTTTCTTCCTTTCTTCCTTTCTTCCTTTCTTTCTTCCTTCCTTTCTTCCTTTCTTCCTTTCTTCCTTTCTTTCTTCCTTCCTTTCTTCCTTTCTTCCTTTCTTCCTTTCTTCCTTTCTTCCTTTCGTTTTTCTCTCTTTCTTCCTTTCTTTCTCTCTTTCTCCCTTTATTTTTCTGTTCTCTTCCTCTTCCTCTTCCTCTTCCACTTTCTCCCCTTCTCACAATCCTCTTCCTAAGGTAAACGAAATGACTTGAACAGAACTGTGTTTTCACAGCATATCAGCAAAAAATGTTGGAACTCAGAAATGGAAATGAACAAACCATCTAGAGATTGAAACATCTCAAACACTGAAAAAACAAAAAGGAGATGGCATCAGTAAGGGCTTCCAAAACTGCTTTCAAAAATGTGTCCTTTCAATATTAAACTAATACAGGTTGATCATCACAATAGAGACATTGAGTGAATCTTAATTGTTTCTGGATAGAGGAAAAGAATAAAAAGTATTCGCACAAATCAATCATACATGTTATTGAAATGTTAAATTGTAAATTTTCTCTGCAGAGAGACTGCCAGGGAGCAATATCATATACAGCATCATGTGCAGGTTTGTCTAAACAGTAACTCTGTCCACTCCATGTACAAGTGACTGAGCAACTCAACAGTCATAACTCTGGACCACAGGATCATTCTCAGCCCCCCCAGATTCAAACCAGACACATCATACCCAGGATTTCTGCAGTTTTTAAAAGGATAATGCAAATCGTTCAAAGAGTTTGAAGATTCCATATGCAAGACATTTTCTTGCTGTTATAGTGGAAAAACTCTGATACAACTCTTTAAAAACTCAGTTTTTTTCTCATCACCCTTAGGACAATGATGACTTCCCCAAGATTGCAAAGGCAATTTTAGATAAAGCATTCTATAAGGTGTCCACACAACTTATTGGTCGGTGACCAGGCAGCATTCTAGAAAAGCAGGGTTACCATGATTCGTGTTTCAGGTGCAGGGACACATGGACTTTCACTATCTAAGGAGGTTGAAAAAGAAAGCCTGAGGCTTATCTAGGGGCCCTATAGTTTTACATCTTCATAGCTTCACATTATTCTTGTAGCCAACTTGTTCATTTAGAACATTTGAATTGTAGACCAACTTTTGGCTTGCACTTCATTTTAGATGAGAAATCAAATCTCCAAATTTCAAACCAAGTCCTGAAAAAAATCTGCCTATCGATTCTATCTATGGCCACTGAATATCTGTGAAAGTGTGATAAAAACCCTTGGGAACTCTGCACTATAATGTGTGGAAAAACATTCTTCCCTTAGAACGTATATTTAGACAAGCTGCTTTGTTGCCTATATTAAAGCTCCTCGTTAAGTAGGCAGAAGCAATCAGGCTCTTGAGAGACCTAGCTGATGAAGAGTTTTATCATTTATATACCATAATTATATGTAAGATATCATGTCAGGGTTTACCTTGAACACAGGAGAAGGATCATGATTTAGTAAATGGATAATAAGGCAAGAAGCCTTGTAACGTGTTGATTTGTTAGCTTAGACTTGTGCATAGAGTGCATACAAAGGATGTGTTAGCATCAACTGCTGTGATGAGATGGCTATATAATCAAGCTGTGCTGACACCAAACAATTTTAGATGCTTCCAAGGCCAAGCTTTGATAATGATACTTTGGTGACCCTCAAACCCTCATTAATGTTTACTTGACTTAAACGGAATGCTTAGCCAGTATATTATACTCTAATATATTCCGTATATATCCATAAATGAATATGTATGCTTTAAAATTGTTTTCCTAACAACTTGTTTCTGCCAGCCCAAGGGATTTTGAGCACGGGAAATTGTTCAAGGTTTTATGTTGTTCAAGAAATGCTTGCCTCACTTCAGCAAACAGGAGGGTGAAGCCTTACATCTTGTTTAAGTTTGCTATGCAAGCATGCAACATCTTGTATAGTATTTACCAAAAATTCCATGTTTTTTAGAGGAGCGGACCCAAAAAGGGTGTGCCTCGAACACACCTTTATTAACAGGTGATTTAGGGCATTTCTGCTTCTCATTAAATTTTTCTTTTAAGCTCTTGTTTTCAAATATTCTCTCTAATTTTGCATATTCTTTTCCACATTTCATTGTTGTATCAGTTCTTGTTCAACTGGCAACAGCTTATTTCTCTTGCTTCTTCTAAATGTAGACATCCTATTCTTAAATTTCCTTCTGGATGTAAATCCTTTCAGAATAATACTTCCAGTTTTTTCTTACACAACAATAAGAACAGAATTCTTTCTGGGTTTTTTTTTTCCCCTTGGTGTCTATTTATTTATTTATTTATTTAGAATGTAATCAGAATGTTCTCCTGCTAACATTCCCTCCCAGAAACTGAATATATTGAAATGCTTCAGATAGCGTAAACCTGAACACAATAGTGAAAATTAATGACAATTAGATTTTTTAGGCCATGGTTTTACCCTTCCCCAAAACCGTTTTTTTTCCCCAAAGAGGTCTTGCTTGAGTTTCGAATGCTGTGTTCTACCTGCACCTTTTTATTTTGAGGGCAGATAGCTTGTTTGAGACCCAATTGTCAGGACATTCTGGTGTCCTTCGGTTGCATTACGTACTTAAGGTGAATATGTCTCCATGACAGTAAATCAATCAGGTTTAAAGTTAGATGGGATTAATCCAGCCCCCAAAGCTCACCCTAGGTGAGGAGCTAGGAAGAGGAACTGTACTGAAATGCAATAACTTTGAATATTTTTCTGATCAGACCACTGAGACACACAGTACGAATAAACCACATAATCGACACATGATATCTACAGAATTTAAACACCAAAAAATTGTTGTCCACTTGTTTCATTCACTGGAAAAACTCATATCTGTGCTTCTACATAATTCCGATGAGCAGACGAACAAGGGGGAAGACTATTTAATTTTACAATGTTACTGTCATTAAACATTTTCAATGTTTCAGTTTGTTATAGCTTAAACACGATTTATTTTTCAAATCTGGACAAATAGGTATTTCTAATGCAAACATTAAGACACCAAAAGTAAGGCAGCCTGGTTTGTGTGAGGCAAAACTTTTGATTTGACTGAAAATGAAAAAATACTGTGAATTATTACACTAGATTGTTTTTAAATTTACATTGGTTCAGTTCATGGATCAGATTTAAACAATATTCAGTCCAGAAGACAATTACTTTGTATTTGCTGCAAGAAAACCTGGACTATATTTACCATAATTATATTTATCTGAGAAAATTGTAAGTCCTCAGAAACCTATCCACAGCATGTCATAGCATGACAAATTACTTCAGAGATAGTTGGCAGCAACAGAATTATATTGAAGAAGGAGCTTGATCTTTTGCCCTGTCTGGAAGGGAAGGCTTGGAAGAGATCTGCAGTTGTCCTTGATTATTAATTATATATCTTTGGAGCTGAACAATGGTACACTTAGCAGTCCTGCACCATGTGAGGTTTTTTCTGGATATGAAGCTATATTACATATTCTGCCATGTTTGTCGAGTTCTCCTGCTGGACTGTCGTTGGACATTAATAGTAAACTGTGACAGGGCTCTGCCAGAGGGCACTCAGAAATCAGGGCCACCAGAAGGATCCAAGATCAAGGAGAAAATGATTTTGTTACTTTGGGTAACATAAACCATACTGGTCTCCTGCAGAAGAAATTAAATGCTCTAACCACTAAATGCTTTTCCACCTTGCATCAACATTAGATAGTTTTATACCATGGGAATTATCCACGGAAAAATAATTTTTAATGATTTCCATGACTGATGGCCAGTAATAGACTCAACATTCACATTTTGTAACAACTTTAGTTGCTTATACAGAGGTAGTTATGACTTTCTGCTGTGCCTAGGCATGATGAAGTTACATTATACCTGTCTGCCCCCACCAAATAATCTGTTACTTGCCAACAAAGTTAGTTTTCCAGAAAGACATAGGTAGTTCCAGATTTGGCAGATGTTGGATGTTCCTTTCATCTTCGGAAGAGATTGGTCTCATAACTGCGCCATCAGTTTATGTACCCTTCCAGAATCCTTTACCCAGCATTAACTTATATGCTGTGCTTGTTAAAATTTGTAATAGCTCCCTCAAAAAATCCCATAGCTAAATCAATATCCTTGTTCTGCTGCCCTTGACTTCAGTAGCAAATCTCCCTTTGACTGTGCTGTCATATAGAATTACGCTAAACTAAAACACTAATTTCAATTGGTAATCAAAGGTATTAGTTCCCAGATAAATTCATAGTAAGACATATTAGCAACTGTCTGTAGTAATCACGTTCCACTACCAGGGGAGTTTCAGATAATGGAAAGTTTAGTCTCCTTCAATATGTGTCTAGTTTTATGACACATTAGTACAACTGATGTTTTAGCAGCTTGTCACTAGAGTAATGAATTCACAAATTAAACTTTCTTCATTTCATGAAATTTTATAAACTTTTTTTTTAACATATTGTCTCTTCCCTGTCTTATTTCTTTGCTATTTATCAGTGGACACCTGTCAGGTTAGGTATCATGAAGATGAGATGTCTGTGGCAATTTGCTTTTTTGTGTCTGCACGATATATTCAGACCCTGATCAATGTCTATTGAAATTTAGAGGAAGATTGCTGTTGAACCACTCTGACAGGGTTCTGACCACACCTGTTCTGCTCTTCAAGCAAGTTCATGTATGTCTATCATTATATACAGAAGAAAGCTCTGCAAAAGTGGTTTGCACACTCAGTCCATCCCTTCCATGCCTTCTCTTCATCCCCTTTCTCTGCACTAGCAGGAGAGAAAAAGCAGAGTGAACCACAGGCAGCACCATGCTGCCATTGAACAGGACAATAGGCAGTGCCCTGGGTCTGCTCCATAAGAGCTGGGATTGAGAAGGCAATGAGGAGGGAACTGGCTCTCAGCACTCCCCTGTGAGCTTTGGCACAATCCAACTCCATGGTTTCCTTGTCACATTTCCTTGTCATCTCAAAAAGAGAATGAGGGCTCCCTCTGTCCTGTTCTGAGAAGTAGAGAGAAATTGAGCTCTTCCTCGGCAATCAGTTTAATACTGAGATGGCAACATTCAGCTGAGATGTCAGATGACTCTGGTGTCTGTGTCAAATTCTATATCTATCTAGCTATTTACATGCATATTGATAAACTAAAAATCCCCAGGAATCTCAAATAGTTTACATTAATTGTTGTTCCTTTAGAAGAGATCCAACATGCTGCATACTATCTTTTCTGAAATTATATTTCTCATTTGGATTTTAGTTTATTTAGTTGAATAGAGTTCATCTGAAGCAACACATTACCTACTTATTACAAAATTACATTACCTACTAATTACAAAATTACTCATTTTGAGTGCGAACTGGACTGTGTCTAAACTGCCCAATGTGTGCCTTTCTGCTAGATTTTTAATGGAATGAATTTTTTATTTTAAATTATGGTCCTTCTTATTGTTTTTTAAACCCTTGTTGTCCCTTAAGTTCTTAGCATGCCAAATATGATGGTCTTTCACCCATAATGTCCTCTCAGCCACTGTTCATCTTGGATCAGGCATGAAGGTTTCCCAAAAGAAACCCCCAGTGAGGGGTTCCTGTTGAGCACTCGCAATACAAGTAGGAACAAGTACTGGGTTTTTTCAGTAGCTCAAGGACTTTGGCTTCTACCTTTGGGCCCCGCCATATGCAGTAAACACAAGTTGGAGTTGCTTCTTTGCCTATAACTTTTGTGTCTCACAGGGAATGCTAGCTGATTTCCTACCTTAGCCGGCAGCTTTGCTATTTATTTTTGGAATAATGGAACAGGGGCAGCAGCTCTCACAGCTGTCATAATTGATTTTTCTTCCCTCTCCAAACAATCATTCATTAGCACTAAATAATAAGCACTCCAGATGATCCATTACTATTTCTGTCATTTTGAAAAATAGCTGACATACAGTCAGTCCAGTTGGGCTTGCCCACCAAACAATTTCAGAGTTTGTTGATAAAACATTTGATTTCATTGATTGAGCTCAGTACAACTTTAACAAGGTCCTGGCTGGTAACTCTCAGTAGATATCATCATACCATAATATTAAAATATAATTTTTCTTCATTTATTTATTCACTGTTGTTCATATTGACACCATATCTTAACCTCAAATGCTGCAAGGTTTTGAGACTCAGAACTGGAAGCACTGTGTTCAGACAGTTGGCTGTTCATTCCCAAATACTCTGATTTTCAGCCACTTTTCAAGAAAGGCTTTTTGCTAAATAAATTGATTTGGTTAGACAGAGTGTAAAGCAACCTACATTAATTTGAAATTATTTTTCATAAATTAACTGCTTCTGAAAGAAACTGAACACCAGAACTGCAAATATAACGCAGCTCAGTAGCTCCAGAAACAATTTCATTACCACAAGTTGGCAAAGACTTGAAAAATTAGGATTTATAGTGTTCTTTTGGAAACTGATCCCAGTTAGAAACACACAAACAAACACACTCAGAGCTGGTTAATTTTAGTCCAGATTCATTCAACCTATTTTACTACATACTGATGTATGAGGACATAGTGTCCTCATGAAGGAGGAAAAAAACATCACCAGAACTGAGAGGAAAGCCAAACTCACCCCATTCCCAACATCAGAACTAGCTGACCACAGCTTATAGGTGTCATGAAACTTTAGTGTAGCTAAATATATCTCTTTCAAAACTAATGATAAATTATTTGGACTTGGGACTGAGTCTTACTTCCTGCGTAATTATTGGTAAATTATGACTCCTTGATTTCTGGGGGCTGTGTTGGCTCTACTACCCAATGGAGACCCTGCCTTAACAACATCTCTTGTTCCATGCCTTGTTTACACAGTTGACTGTCCTCTTCCTTGACAAAAAAGTAATTTTTTTACCTGTGATCTCTAACAATAAAAGCCAAGTTGAGACATGTAACAGCAGTGGGATTTAGGTCTTTAATTTTGTTGATTTTAGCAATTTATTCTAAATCCTTTATTCAATGTCCATTGTGGTCGCTTGTTTGCTTTGAGACTTTTGTCAGGCTGCATCTTTCTTATAGCGGAGCTTTATTCCTCACTCGTCTTATTAAAAAATCAAACCTGTTGCCACTACTTCATGTATCTTAGCATTTTCTTTTGAGGTCAGTCTTATAAACTCAATAAGCAGAAAAAGACAAACATAGTGAATGAGAATCTTCTACTGGTTCCAGGAAGAAGTATGAAAATTTCTGCGTTATAGTTCAGTCCTTGAAACAGATTTTGGAGAGAGCTAAGAAGTAACTGCAGTAAGAGTTAGCCTAATGTCAATCCCTTAAACCCATAGGAGTAACACAAATTTGTTTCCATATAATTTTTAAAGCTGCACTCTTGCATATGTAGTTTTTCAGTAGTCTAATAATTTTTTAGTTTTTTTAAAAAAAAATTCTAGGGTTTTTTTTTAATGTGATTTTATGTGACAGTTTTAACACAGATGGCTTCAAAAGTATATAGAATAATTTCCACAAGAAACTATTATCAAACTATTATCTTATCCCTTTTTTGTAGATAGTGCAGCTCCTGAAGAATAACTATAGAGTCAAAATAAATTTGATGCTACTACAAACACAAGAACTCCAACAATCACCAACTCAGGCAATACGAGTCCATTCCTTTGTTGAGTCAGGTGATCACATCATGCAGTCATAAACCAATTATCTGCACCATGGATTTTTTTGCGAAGTTTATGATATTTGCTTCTTTCCTCATGTATTATTGAAAAGATCTCCCAAAACTTTTTTTCTTGATGGGTTGAGTCTTTCTAATTTCCATCCTAAATTTATTTAGACTGTTTACATCCAGCTTCTGTGCCAAATCTTGTTCTTGGCCTTTTAGGGAATTTTTTTTTGCATCTTTAGTGTTTATTCCCCTGACACATTTGTTTATATGACAAAGCATCACTTACTCCCAGAACCCTCTATTTTATGACTCTTTTCTCCATTTTCTACATTTTCATCTTTCTGCTATCTATCCTGTAGTGTTTTCCTGTATTTATTCTAGATTGCTTTAACTGTTCCTAAATGTGAGTAAACACAATACTACACTATATTCAGGATCTCAGGTTTTTCCTCAGCATTGTGTTCTCTACATCATTTTCTATTCAAATGACCTTGTTATTTATACTGCAAATTTTCACCCCATTTCTCTTATTCCAGCCGTTACAATTCATCTTGCACAATGTTCCTCTTCTCTGTATTGGTGGTGCCTTCCCACTTTGCATCGTTTGTGAATATGACTATTAAACTACTTTAGGTTATGCCATGATTACAAATATTAAATTAGGTAATTTCCAAAGTGGTCCTTGAGGTATTCCAATAAGTTCTTTTCAGTCCAGTAGGTTATACTTTCTCTTTTCTTTAATTTGTCCTCCACCTTATAATGTTTCTGCAAATTCCACCTTTTGCATTTTTATTTCAGCTGTTGTCATAATTTCTCAGCAGATGAAATATTACTTATGTTCTTTAACCTAAAAAAATAGTAAATCACTCTATACAAAAAAGGTGTAAGGTCATCCTGGCTTAATAGACCTTTAGTAAATCCAAATGTACCTGACTAAAGTGTTACAGCAGTTGCAGAGGAAACACATGGCTTGAAACACATCTGCTTATGAAGATTCATTTCTGGATGTCATCAGAAAAAGTGGCACTCTTTGTACGTCTGTTAAATTGTGTAATTTCTCCTGAAAGGATTGATGAAAGTAAAATAAAAGCAATCTTCTTAGAACATTTTGCATTAGAGATATTGAATTTCTGTGTCAACCTTCATTTGCTTCCTCTTTCATAATTTTACTGTATATACTAAGCATTCATTAACTCATCCAGATGACTATTATAACATTGTTTTTTAAGCAAATTCAATTTACTAGAGCTTACTCAATTAACTTAGATGAAGGTGAACCACTTCTTTTGATGCACCAACTCATGCTTCCAGAAGTAAAATGGACATAAGGAAAACCCAGGGGCAAATTGAGCTACACAACTCTGTTCAGTAGAGATTTTATACCTGGGAGAAGCTCAAAACAAGAGGATTTTATTGAAGGTCTTTTATGGAAAAATCAGTGTCTTCCCATTTGTTATACCTGTAGTCAAAAAATTATTCAGTGACTAACAAAAAAAAAGTCAGTGACTACAGTTTTAGGTTAATCTCTTCTCCTTAGCTGTGTTTTGAGATAATAAACAAAGTCACAAATCTAAAACTAGGAAATAAATTATTCAGTTACTGACTATTACACGATCCTCATAAAGAAATTTTTCTTCTTCTATTCACCTCTGTGTAGAGAGTAATGTCTGATAAAAGACTGTAAACACATTCAGGTGTAAGTAGCATGCTTTTGGATATAAAAGTATGTGCAGCTGTAGAAAAAAAATAAAGAACAAAAAGAAAAAACAAGGAGAAAAGGAGGAGAAAGATGAAAGAAAGAAAAAGAAAGAGAAAGAGAGAAAGAGAAAAGAAAGGAAAAAAGGAAAAGGAAGAGAAAAAGCAAAAAAAAAATGAAAAGGACAGAAGGGAAAAATGGAAAAAATGGGAAAATGGGAAAAAAGTAAATGAAAAAAATAAAATTAGGAGGAATAAAAAAAGAAATTATGTTTAGCGATACACATTTCCTCTCATGTCTGACACCAATGGTTATCCCAGTTCCAGAAAGACTTCAAAATTTCTTGCTTTACGTAGCAGGAGTCAGCCTATTCCTTGAAATTAGACCTTTTTTTAAAAATTTCTCTCTTTTATTTAATTCCTGTTGGGGCACCATTTTGAAAGTGTCAGACACAGAGAGCCGAAGTCTTCCAATTCAAAATTTGAAAATGATAAGAAAATGCCTCTCTTTGTGGACACAAGCACACATACACACATATTCACATAAAGGCACGCACACAAGAAAACCCAGAGAGGTTTTAAGATTCTCTTTCTATAAGCAACATTTCCTGATGTTCAGTATACTCAGAAATGTCATTATCATGTTGATGCAAAGTATATTTTATTTTAGCAGTAATTTGTGTCATTTACCAGTAATTTATCTAACACTACTAGGAAAAGCTTATTTTTAACTATGTGAATAAATCAACAGCATTTTTAAACAATAAATAAAAGCCAACATATTAAAATTCAAAACTATAATTTCCGTTTCATGCAGTTAGCAACAGATTCTTAAGATATATTAGCATTTTGTAGTTTCCCTGACTTTTTTTTCCATTCGCTCCTCTCACGAACACCTTTTTATTTTGTTTTTGCTTGTTTGTTTTTTTTTTTATTGGTGTGTGTGTGAGTATTAATACGGTAGTGCAGACAGCTTAACGTATTGGAAACACATTTTGTACCCTTTATAGGGTTGTTATTATTATTTGTTTATACTGACTTAAAAATAAATGTGGACTGTTATGCCCGAGTGCCTTTGGTGTAGGAAGAGGGAGGGAAGACAACAAAAATCTGAAAAAGTCTGGAAAGACGAGATACAAATATCCCTCTTGACCTGTGGTCTTTCTAATTAGGGCTGTTATTGGTCCTCCCAAGCTGGAACAGACTTGTAATCCTGCGGTGTACGGTTGGCCATGCGGGTGTGCTTCCACTCCAAAACAGTGGAGTCTGTGTCATGAAAACATTTTATGTTTTTGCAACAGCTAGAAGTATGATTCCAATTGATATGAGAATTTTCATTTAAACTCTCTTAACATGCTATGAAACAGCACAGTATAAACCTAGTGAGCAGATAAAAACCAAGATTTTGGAATTAGGAATTAGTATTCTAATCTGAAAGTGAATTTAACATGCCCTCTGTAAAGAAACTTCCAACAATATTAAAAATCTCATTACATCTGAAACCTTAGTATTTATTTTCCTCTTCATAAATATTTTTTGCAAAATTGCAATACTCTATCATGATGATTTAATTACCTTTAAGAACATAACTTTACTTCTTTATTAACACTGGTTTCTTCTTGAGTGCTGGATATTTTAAATCTTCCGTACATGTAATAAACCTTAATACTACACCAAACCAAGCTGAAGTTCCAGTGGGATGCTTCCAAAGACTTGAATATATATTGAGAACACACTGTCTCTTTTTTCCCTAGATTTGTCTATTTATCTATATGATCAACTCATTTATTGTAGTTTTTCTACAAATCCAGAGTGTCCTTAGAGCAAATTCTGATGATTTTTTGCTTATTTCAGGCATAGCCTGATTCCTTCTTATTCCTGCTTACACATCCCAAGATCTCCAGTGGCTGCTACAATTCACATCCCGCACATCAGGGAATTAGCCACAATACCATGATGCTGAATCAAACTTTTGCATGAAGCATTTGGGTTTTTATTTCAATATCTGTGGTAGAGTGACATCTACTACAAAGAAATACTGAATAGAAATGTGTCCTTCAAAATATCTGTGGTCTCCTTTTCACTTTAATGACAGTGATTCTAAATGCGTCCTGAATAAAGTAGGTTCTTTCTCCTGTCACCATCACTCCTTATTTCTGCTATCATCTGGTGGTGAGGCAGCCTCAGGCCAAAATAGCTTCCCTGACACCATAGCAAAACAAACATTTTTCCTGATGTTAGAAAACTTGGTTTAGTTCTTCGTGAAAAAGAACAGGAAGAAAATGAAAAATTAGTGCAGAACAGTACAATATTTTATATCATCAGTTTTGTGACGTTAAAGTCCTTAATGCAAAGGAATTGGGTTTATGGATTAAAAATAATGCCAAAAAGTATGACATCTTGTTTTGAGCTTTTAGGTTTTCACCTAAAAACTTTAAAACAATATTTAACTATGATTTTTATGGAACCCTAAATTGCTATTCAAAATTCTATGTCATTGTAAAATATAAATATTGCACTGATGACATAAAATGTCCATTTAAAGGATAGTAATAATGATATATCAAACCTTCCTTTCAAAAATCATGCATTAATACCCTTCTAATCACCCAACCATCTCCTCTTTTTCTCTCCAACAAATAGCTAAACAAATAAATAAATAATTAATCCAGATTCTTTGTGGAATACTGTTGCATTTCACCAAGCACACAGATGAATAGATATTTCATTAAGTACTATTTTTTCCCTCAGAAAATGAAGAAAATCTAGTGAATGGAAAATGGGGGTCACTCTGTGTTGCGTTGCAAAGTGATAGTTATTGGAGTATTGAATCCGCTAACAGGAAGATTTGAAAGTGAGGAAGAGCATTCAGACAAGAAACTAGAAAGCTGGGAGAGGTGAAAAGGGGAAGCTGAAAGCCTTGTGCTATGCTGATAGCAGGTGTAATAGCAAAAATGATTGCTTTGTTTCCCAGGATGGAGAGGAAGGGCAGGAGACATTGCTGCTCTTTGTCTCACATGGGGAAAAAAATCCTCCTTTCCCCTCAGCAGGGGCAATCTGTGCTGCTCCGAGGGGGATTTACCTTGAGAAGAATAAACCGTTCAGAAAATCTTCACCTGACAATGTTGTAAGTCAAACAAATCTGAAACCTGGCTGGAATCAAATGAGCAATTTAATGTCTGATATATCCTCAAGATATATCTACTTGGGCAGGGAACTGCTGTGGGTTTGGTGACTCAGTCACTGAGCTTTTCTGCCCAACTTCAATGGCAGTACGGTTAAACCCTGGCTCTGAATTTAATTGATGTTTATTCATGTGTGGCTGTCAAAGAACTCAGATGGAGTACAAGTAGCTATAAATATTATGCATCGTCAGCATAGCCAATGGTTACTATTCATTTTCAAGTTCTGAAATAAGCGAGTGGATTATGTTATTCAAGAAATGTTTATATGTTGTTCATTAAATGATCAGTGCACTAAATCCTTAAGCATTTTAAAATGAAGATCTAGTCTTTTTCTCTGAAGTGACTCACCACACTAAAAAAATATTACTTTTTTTCCTCTTTCTCTGTTAATTCATAAGTCCCTTTTCCATTCCTAAGGGAAAAAAAACCAAAATAAAAGGACCAAATATTTTAAAGTAAAGAAGCGTTTTGTCAAGCCTGGACAGAATACAGAAGAATTTATCCTGTAACACTGGTCAGACTCTTGTCTTCTAGGGAAGAAACAAAATCTATTTCCTTAGAATAATTAAAATTATCAAGCTAGAATATTGTCAGATAGATGTGTTTGGCGGGTGTTTTTAATTTTTTTTAGTTTATTTTGAAGGCATAGAAGCAACTTCAAAGAAATATCTAGAGTAACTGCTTATTTAAATTAGCCACCCTTCTTTTCACCTTTGAGAAATGTGCTATATAAATAGAATGTACCTCTAGGTATACTTATTAAATCACTAAATGTACATTATTTGCTTTGGTATAATAACAAGTATACCTATTATTAAGCACAGCATGCTGCCATGTACTAGAAATTCACACTCGAATCGATAGAGAGAAATTAACCCCTGCTGTGGGTGCATCACTCCTGTTGTGTGGAGCATATGTTTCATGATGGGACAGATCACTCTCTGAAGGGGCCTATGATGCCTACACCATTAAATAGAAAAGGTTTTTACATGAGCAACTTTGATTAACTGATTAACTCTTCGGTAAAATCAGGTAAGATTACTATCCCATTAATATATTAAATTCCAAGAAGAATTTTGTATTAATCAGTATTTAGAAGTCCAGTTAAAGCTTTTATGGGAACATGAGCATCATTTGCTTGCACTGTGTTTTCAACATACCTTTAAAAAGTCATGTGGTATTTTGCCTAAAATCTATCCAGGGACACATGTACCTCCTTATCTTCCCTGGGTACAACCTAACGATTATCTTCTGCAAATATAGGTTTGCAATTTCTTCTTATGGCTGAAATGTTAAAAGCAGATGCAATGTGTTTAGCAAGGTATCTTTCTAGAAACATCAAGTCATAAGCAGTGTTTCCTCAGGCCCCAAATATTGAGGCAGAATCAGGACATTTCTGGTTTACCTGCGCTTATCTGGACCTTTTCCTATTATTCACGTGCCCTCAATGCTAAACTCAAAACAATTTAATGCTGTCAGTTAAATTCCAGTGGTACTCGTGCCCCTGTTCATTACTAAGGCATGGAGTTACACAAAGTCTAAATACAAAACCCATGTAGGTCATTAAAGACAGTTCCTGGTGCCAAGTGATTTTTTATTTGGATCAAACAAGAGGAGGCAGTTTAATACAATCTGATATAATGCACCGATAGACAAACTTTTAAGAAATAATGCTGCTATTTAAGCATTCTTTGGTTTTTTTTCCCTTTTCCAATCCTCAGTCCATGTAATGCACTGTTCACATCCAAGACCATTCAAATTTTTTTTTCATTTTCAATCATTTTCATTGCCAAGGATGCTTTTATTAATCTTAAATATTTTAAGGCAAATTACACTGCAGCTTTAATGAAACATGTGACAGTTCTCTAGAGCTCTAAGAAGTATAACAGTTCAAGGAATAATTAATACAATAACATGGAAGGAAAATTTTTATTTAAAATTTAATAAAAAAACTTACCAGCCCAAAACACCCGAATGTGAGTTCTGGGAATTTTTGGTATTGTTGAAATTGAACATCTACCCTCTTCGCAAATAATAAAACCAGTGTTTGTGAGGCAATATCCTAGTGATGGTTCAAATAATGTAGACTTTTTAGACTCTCTGCATGCAGCCTTTCATTTTCAAATTTTCTAGTTTCATTCTTAATGCGTGAATTGTATGAAGAAATATCCAGCGTGCTGAATTATTCCAGAGCAGTGAATTATACCAGGGCATCTGTTGATCTATCTCAGAATTGTCATTGAATAATGTTAGCCCTCCAAGAAAGAAAGAAAGAAAGAAAGAAAGAGAGAGAGAAAGGTAAAGCAGAAAGAAAGATAGAGGTTTGAATGAAACAAATAGGTGGTAGGTAATCTCATCTAGGCTGCCTTTCCCGAAAAATTTGGACCGAATAATCTTCTGAGGTCACTCCCAACCTTGGCTCTTTTATGAGACTATAATTAAAAATGTAGTTTCTAACAGTAGAAGTCATCCAAACCCCACTTATTTATCAATACTATTTACCGTTATTATCTCCTGCTGTCTGAGTTATAACACTTTAATTTATACAGAAGTCTCTAGAGGGCTGGGATTATCTGTCTGCCTGTTTTTATAGGGACTGTTAAATTGGCTTGTATAAGGAGAGTTATGAAGAGCATACTGAACCTCTATATGCAAAAAATGTGTGTGCAGGTGTTAAAAAACTGAAAGAACTTTTTGATATTTGCAGTTTTTTTATAGTTTTACATACATACATAATTTCACTTTGGAGAGAAGTGCTGAGACAGAGACTATTCCTACAAAGATTTTGCTCAACTGTACCATTACAAGAAATTTAACCAGTTTGAATAACATCCCATAAAATAAAATACGTACTTTGTTCCTTGAGTACTGATTGGAATAAAACATCAAAATCCAACATATTTAGGGCTTTGTCTTATTTTTCACAAATAGGCAAAGATCAAGGATCTTGAGATTTATTTCAATCTTCATAACAAAGAAGATTTTTAATAAGAATAAAGAGCTCCGATCAAATTATTTATTTTTGAAAAGACCTTATATTCACTTGCTAGTTTTCTATTGAATTTTTCCACTGAATTCCAATTTCTACTTCTATAGATAAATTACTTAAAATTTGTTTTTATTAGTATTCTTTTTTTTTCGACAAGTATATACATGTCTTAACTATGCACAATGATAATTCAATAAAAATAATTTAATAGCTAAGGGCCAGAATAAGGGCCTTAAACAAAAACCAAACCAAACCAAAACCAAAAAAAACCCAAGAAATTATGTCTTTGTCGGGGTTCACTTCCTAAACTGTTTTTCAGAAGGATATGTTTTGTCTCCTTGTCTTTCATGTCTTTAGGGTCTTTTGGCCAGACCTTAAAGACATGAAAGAAATAGAACACAGGAGCAAGGTTGAATTTGACCATGTCTGTTTAAAAAGTCATTAACTTTCACATCTCTTTTTCATCTCTACTTAACAAAGTAGTTACAGCTCAAGGAAGTAAAAAATAAAGAACAATTATCAGCTTTGTTTGTTTAAAAAAAATTAGTCCTTTCATACATCCTTTTTTGAAAGTTTGTACTTTATTATTATCATTATTTCCTTACTTGAGACAAGTTTGTGGCACTTTAATTATTATCCATTATCCTGCTCATTCAAAGACAAATAAAAAACTTATTTCATATTTCAGCATAATTTATAGTCTTTGCCCATGGTAAAACATAATGATGTTACAATAAATTTTAATGTGTAACCTATGTCTTTCACTGGAAAGAAACCATAAATAAGTATGGTGACAAGTGCTGCATGCTGCCATTGCTGGGACATACATTTCATATAGAAGACTAAAAAGTTGATTGTTAAACATTTCTTTTTAAATTAGGAAATACATGTATACATATAAGACACACACACACACACACACAAAATTAAAAATAAAATCAGAAAAAAAAATGTCCCTGCCTTGGAATAATCTGACTTTTTAAGGCTTTGGAAGGTGCATTCAGATTATATACTTGGTTTATTATGAGAAAGAAGCAGTTTAAAGTATTGGAAGTTGCCCTCTCTGTTCTCTCTCATAGGCTAACACTCACTGGCTGTGATAGAAAGAAATTACAAAACTGTGCCAGTGTGTAGCATTGAATTCAGCTCTTCTGATAACTAGAGGACAGGCAAGATTTTTTGTAACTCTGCAAGAGATACCTGACTTACAAAGAGATTACTTACTTCTTCATTGACCTGGTAAGGAGAAAATTACTTTCATTGGTAATTTCTCTTTTGCTTACTAAATATAATGTGAGTAAACCGGGATATCAAAGAAATTTAGCCAAAATATTTGTTTTCCTGCAGTGAAAGCAAAATAAATAGCTGCACCATTAAAGCAGCAAGAGCAGTAAGCAGCAAGACCCTGGCAAGGTAAGCATTACTTATCAGTGAATCATGCTGGCTTTAGCAGAGCACATCTCCTACTTCCCTCTGGGGAAATGGGGAAGAGAAGTAAGGCTGATCAGGTGGTTGATAGATGAGGATATATTTCATTTCCCCCAGAGGGACATTCTGCCTCTACTAAACTTTTCCTGTCTCTTTGTTCTCTTTGTTCCCACTCTTTGCTTTTTTTTTTCATTGTGAAAGATTTCTGAGGACATTTCTATGCGATGCATTAAGAACTGTTTTGTGCTTTGTTTTGAGCTGTGATTTTCCTTCAGCCTATACATATGTAAGCCTGTTTTCTCTAAAAAATACCACTAGATTTTTTAAAGAAAAAAAGAGGTGATTTCACAAAGCTTAAGTAATTAAGAAAAGGGGAAAAATGGCCTACAGAAATTGTCTGTCAGCATTCCAGATCACAGCTGATAACAGTGGTGAATACTACCACCTGCTATCCCCCAGCATCCTTAAAATTACATCGTTCTCTTAGGGGCTCTGAACAGTTATGAATACAAAGACTAATTAGCTTTTTGAACTCAGAAGTCCAATTTCTTAGATTAGATTTAAGTTTTGGACTAAATGTTTTGATGAGTGAAGGGTACCTGTATATTTGTGTACATGAGATGATTTCCCTCACTGTGGTCTTTGTGAGCATCTCTTGCATCAGGTTGCTGCAATGCACCCCCTTTTACAAAGAGAGACTGGATTCAATTTCTTAATCAGTTTAATTTAGTACAACTCTAGAGAGTCTAGAGTTGCAGAAAGCTAGGAAGATATGGTCTTTTCTTTTTTTTTTTTAAGCCAGTGTCAATAACTTCACCTTTCATAAAAATGAAATTTCTCCTTTAGTGGAGCCAGAGTTTTTATTTCATTTCACATCAAATCAGAATCAAAATTACTATAATGATGTGATAAAAACTGATAATGAATGTAAGTGAAACTTTTTTCCCACAGTGTTTCTCTTAAAATGTATTAAAAATAAACATAGCTTTCCAAGCAAATATCCAAGACTTGACTTAACAGCAAGATAGGCAATAGCAAACTTTGCTCACCACTCCTATTAATTAGGAAGATTCATCTGAGTTGGTCTTTTTGCTTCCAAGTGTTTTCCAGCACCAGATAAAAGAAGTGAAATCACTGTCAACTCTTCATAAAGATAATACTGCCTGGAAATCAATATTAGCTGTACCAGATACCTGTGTATCCTATATTGCAGCAAAATATATTAGAAATTTTTCTATGGGTTTCCTGATGTTCAAAATATCCTTTGTGCTTTTCAAACATGCAAAACTACCAAAGTCCTAAATGAAAAAATTATTATTTGAAGTCTTATAACTGACAGTATTAAGAACTTTAGATTCAAAAGACAGAAATTAACAACATGGGGTTTGTTTTCTTTTTTTCCATTAGGGAGTCTCCTTAGAAAATTAAATACCTGTATTTTTAATTATTTACAGTTTTATGGAACAAAAAATTATTACAGTGAAAAAGTGGTTTAGTTTGAATGGGAGTACCGTGTGATTTTCAGGAAAAATTAATATTCCAGAGGAAAAAAAAGGAGCTGCTGAAATCTAGGTATTATCACTTCCACATTTGTATATTTTTTAACAGAATACTAAATCTATCCCAAGTCATATTGAATTTTGATACTTTCAAGGAAAGAAGTACAAGCTGCCCCATCCAGAATGTCACATAAAGTAGTGCCAGATGCAGGTTCAAGACATTTAATTTTGGGATATATATGGCTTGTAGGCACAAGTGTCTTGTTCAATAGGCTACTGGATAAAAAAATAAGCCATGCCGGTTTTGTAAATTAGATTGGAAGGGTACTTTGGTTGGTTGGTTTGGTTAATGATCCATCTATCAAATTCTGTTGAATTCGCAAATGAATCCTTTTTAACGAATGATTTAGTAAAAATACCTGGTCATTCCCACAAAATCAACCTTTTCTGATTTCTAGGAAGAAGATAGTATTTTACTGGAGAAGCAGGATTCTGTGATTCCAGGCAGCGTGTCTTCACAAATCACAATAAGACATTCTGCCACTAAATAACATTCCAGATTTGTTATCAAAGAATCATTTATCACAGAAAACAAAGTGGGAAAATCAGATCTTTATTATTAGTGTAAAGAAAATGTTGTCCAAATGCAGTGCCAATCCAAATAACTTCCACATATTTTTTTCATTTAGATTCCAATGAGGCTGTATATTTTTATATTCAGGAGATTAAAATGATCAACAGCATAAAACAGAACAGGCAAAAAAACACAAAACAAAATCAATAAACAACTACCTAACTAGTTTCAAAACATAGTCCTCTACTTCCAGGAAATTTCTTATAAAGCCTGTGATCAATCACAAGAGATTTTTTTCAGAATTCAATGACTCTGGGAGATTTATATCATGACGTTTCTACAAAGGATCAAGTTTTTTAAATCCTTGGTACATGAACATTCCCCTTACAGATATCATCTGAAATTTGGGTTTTAACTACTCTGGTCAACAGATTCATAGTCATCTGGATGCAAACTCAGGATCTGTATTTAATAAACCAGATTTTGAATTCCAAGAGGAGGGAGAAAAATCTCACTGATTTTTAGGCACTGGGAGAATCACCACACCTGTCCGTTTTGTGCACTTTGATCAAAGTGTGTTGCTAACCAGATACAAATTTGACATTTTTAAAAGCAACACATGATCTTAAGTCATGAGGATCTGCTGAAATACAATGAGTGTGTTTGGCCGGCATTCATACCCTGTGCTTGGTTTTGCAAGGGAAAAGCTGCATGCAATTCATCAGCATTCCTTTCTGCTTTCCAAATCTATCTGATTCCAGTTACAGTCTGTGGCTTATTTAGTTTTTAATTTGTTTTTCACAGACACTGTGCATATGTATTTCACTGGAGTACCACTGAATTACAATTGTTCTAACACACAGAAAAGAAAAATAAATGTATCCATTATTCCAGCATTATTTTTCTGTCCCGTTGGGATTTGTATTTCCACAAACTGAGTGCCTGAAAGGACTGCAATATGTATCCTATGGATGATTTGAAACTGAGGATGGAAGTTCTAAACGGCATAGTAGAAATATCTAAATTATTCACCCACTTATGTGAATTCTGCATGCCATGACTGCACTCCCTCCTCTTGGTTCCAAGAGCTACAGCTCTGGGAGGAAGATAATGTTTTCAGGATCTGGTTGTATCCACCGTGCTGAAGCTCAAGAATGGTTGAGCACACCCAATTCATTGTGACCCAGTTGAAGCTGAAAACTTTGCCTAGGGGAATTCAGGTCTTTTCTTAGGGGTTTAGTTTTCCCTTCATCCAAGCCACCAAGACGCTTTAAGGATATATTGATCATTTGAGGCTGTAAAGATATAAAAAGCAAAAGCATCATCCAAATGTTGTTTTTGCATCCTTTTTTTATTTTTTAAGAATATACTGAATAATGCAGATCACATAAAACGTAGCGACAGCAATGAGCAAGTGAGCTACTTGACCAAGAAAACAGCTGGTGTTTTATACTTTATGCTGAGCTTGGTGCAAAGGGAATGTGGTACTTGATACTTCAGTTTAATATTACTGTGGATGACTAGTATGTCCCTACATACTAAGTCATCACAGCCACTTCTTTTGTGCCATTTCTTTTTTTTTTTTTAACATTTGCTCTTCCTCTTGTAGGTATATGATCTGATGAAATTGAGAATATGAGGCTAGAATTTGCCCTTTAGCTTCATGTCAGTTTAAGTAAGGAATATCTAAAGAGATTTTTCAGCTGCATGTTGGTAAATACACACTCTGCTCACAATTTGTATTCACAAAGATTACATTTATTCAGTTCTGTTTGCTGATAATGCAGAATGCGTTAGCTTTAAAAAACTGGCAGTGCCCTGAAAGAGCTCTGGTAACAATGTAAAAGTACTGAAATAAAATAACAACGCAGAGAAACATTTGTATTATTAATAATTCAACGTATACATCCTTGAGGCAGAGAGAGAAGTTGATTTTTAATATGATGCTTCTAAATCCTGGTAGACACAGTGGACACAAAAATTATGCATGTATTTCTCAGCTTTTTGTGCTTTAAACCTGGTTACAACAGCTATGCGTGACTGACAATTTTCATACAGCATGAGTCAGGAACAGCTTATGAAATTCCAGATTACTTCAATGTTAGAGTATTTGCAGTACTTAAGCATTTGCACTGCTTCACTTGTTGAAATGTTTATAAATGAGCATCGGCTAAAACACAAAATGGTTTTGCTTTGAAAATATCAAAGATCTGTCTAGGAAAATACCACCTTGACCTGCAGGCAAGCATGCTGAGCAAGTTCAGTCTGTCTCTAAGTTGTAAATGGTATGGGATGACACCTATAGCACAGAAAACTCCCATCTATCTGTTTTCTACCTTTAATAATCTAAAGGTGTCTGGGAGAGAATATATCAAAGGAGATGGCTGAAACCTGACAAAAAATGTGATGCAGTTGAAGTGCTAATGCATTAGCTTGTGAGGACAAAATAATATTTAAGGGTTGTGGTTGATGATTTTATCATACACACACGCAATGTGGGATCTGGAGAAGATGCAGAGGCCTTTTGCTTACCCATTGCTAGTGCCTCCCCATTAATTTGGTGCCCTCCAGCTGTGGTGTTGCATTGCCTGGTGCCACACTGATGTCTTTGTTTGCAGCGCTGTTTAGGCTGTACCCACACTGGTCACAGACCACTCAGTTCCCCTGTGTGCAGCATTCCAGCACAGACCTGGATCATGGAGAGGGCAATGAGTCGACCTCTGAAGTGGCCTGTAGTAATTGATTTGACAGGGTTGCAAAAAGCTACTCATCCTCTGACCTTGTCATGTAAGACCATGCTGACATGGTTTTAATGTTGCGCGTCACTGTTAATTCATTCATCGGCAAAAACATTTTACTGGTCTGTCGCAGCAACCACACCAGTCGTGGTTTCTTTCATAGAAGTTTAAAAGGCATCCCTTTTCCACAAACTTGTTCACATCACAGGTGACCTTTTCATTATGGCTTTGGGCTTTGGCAGGGGAGGTGACCCTGACAGTTTCAGTTTATTTTGCTCTCTCTCTTTCAACATTTCTCATAATTGAAGTGCTTTGCTTTATTAGCGGTGGGGGTGAGTATCTCTCCTTGGCTTTGATCTTCCTTTTTCTAAAAGGATGGTGTAGGACTTTGGTAAGGGCAGGGAAATACTGTATATAACATTGCAAATAAAGTCAGAACAAAAAGATACTGAAATTATGAAGATAAAATAGACCATAGACTATCTTACTGGGCTGGACGTGCTTCAAATAATGGCACCCAGCCCTGAAAATCTCACTAAATAAAAATGTTGAAATTAAATGCTTTGATTCAGATAAAGCTATGGTGTCCTTTTAGCTGAAAACTGTTATGAAAAGATTTTAGCAACTTGTAACTCAAATTTTTAAATAGTTCTCTGAAAAAAAAAGTGAAAACCAGAATGCATAAAAAACCCTAAAATCTCAACTCTCTGAAAGATGTAAATTGTCCTTATTGAAAATGAAACCTGATTTCCATACACCTAGGGCAAACTCTTCTATAATTTCTCTTATAAAGCAATGGTTTGCTGAAATCTTTAATAATTTTTTTTTTTAAAAGCAATATTTGCAGGATAAGTTACTACTCTATGTGAAAAAGGATGACACAGGATGGATGGTTCTGTGAGCAGTAAAAGCAGTGAAGAATAGAAAATTTAAAACTTTGTGTTTACTTCACAAAAACACAGGCTAACATGCTGTTAAAATGGCAAATACAAATACAGCAGATTTAATGATATGGTATTCTGTTTTAAGAGGTAAATAAGAAAAACCAATAGACAAGAACAATATACCCATTACTTGTAGCTAAGTTATAAATGAACCACTCTTGTGTGTTTCAATTGCCATGAATTTACAGTTTAATTATTTCGTTCTAAAATGCTTTGCTTTGAGAAAACACCATGGTGACTGAAGAAGCTTCATTGAATGGATGTAAAGCATTAAAATTCTGAGTCCTTTGGGTCTGGCCACACAAAACTCTTTATAGAACTGACGGATTTTCTGTATTCTGCTTAACAAACAGAGGTCAAATCTATGATCAATTTAAAATAGAAGCAAGATGCAGAGGCATAAGGACTGATTTCCACAAAATGTTTTATCTAGTAGAAGAGATATTATGTCTGGAGACACCTCTACTATGAGGTTTAAGCCAGTTCAGCATCTTCACAGTGACAGGACAGAGACATCTGACAGCATAGAGGAGCATTCCTAGCACATGTGATGCTTTTCAGTGTGTGCAATGAGATAGACAAACTGGTTAGGATGCAATCGGGAAAGAGCCATGCCTGAAGGCTTTTCTCATATTTAAATTCATTTGTTCAATTCCTATTTTGAAATAATATGATACTGTCTAGTACCTTCAGTTCTAGAGTTGTACATCAGGCATCAAGAGGTCTGTTTCAGGTGGTCAGATCTGAGGGGCATCTCATATATCTGGTACAACCTTTGCCTCTAGGTATTTTGCAAAGGACTCCTTCAAATTCTTTTGCATTTGCAAACCCATTTTTCATTATCGTCTTCCTCTCTTACTCTGCCTAGTTTTCTTTTCATTGACTCTATGTATGTCTCATTTCCATTCTGCATCCCCAGAGAAGCTGGCTGAGGTCTGAAACCACATTGTTTGCAGTCCACAAAGTAGATTTCCCCTAATTTTTCCAGAAGACAAATCACACGGGCAGTTCAATGAGTGTTAAATATATTGTTCTCAATATCTCCAAAGCCTTCTCAAACCATACAAAACAAGGCTTCTAATGTCACTCTGGTTAACATAGATTAAAGTACCTGGGTTTGAAAATCCTTTGCAGAGTTTTTGTGGAAAGGATCTTACCTTTATATATATATATATCTTCAAATGGTAAGAAGTTTAGTAGTTTCCAGCATGATTTCTTAGCTTGATTTAAATTTTTTGTTAGTCTCCACGACCTACTTTTCCATAAAAGAACACAGAACACATCATGAATTCATGAATACATCATCTGATATGAGCTAGATGGGGTGTTTCATAAGGAACACTCTTATTACATCCTAACATCATCAGATGAGAAATTATTGATAAAATGCTTGCAAAATCAATGCTAACACAAACAATTTGAAAGGTGAAAAGTGAATTGGGATGTGTTAATACCAAATGTACTGGAGAAGACAAGATGTGGTGTAGTCAACATTAGAAGTATTAAACACCTTGCTGATACTGTTCTGTCATGATGAAATGTGAATAAAATTCCTTTAATACTTAAATCCACAGACACTTAAATATCAAATTCAATATAATAAGCAGGGCAAAATCCAGTGTTATAAAAACCCTTGTAGGTAAGCATATGAGCCTAATTTCTTAATTATTAAAGAAAGTCTTCTAAAATCAGTGTCATTTAGCTTTTTTATTTTTAGAGTTAACACTTGAGAACTAATGAAAATTAACAAACTGCAGCAGCTTCTAAGCTAACATCCTGTGATCATCACAAGCTCTTTTCTTGACAGCCTCATCCAAAGAATCAGGATAAATGCTAATTCTCTGATTTTCATATTTTAGCAACTTGGCTCTCTTATCAGTTACCATTAGACAGACTTTCTCATGAAAATGGACAGAAAATGACAAATTAGAAATAGAGCTTCTTTAACGTCTTGACTGCCTTCAAGGAGGCACAAGTATGTTTCTTCTGCTAGTAAAACATTACTTGTCTGGACAACCAATGAACAAAATAGTGTTGGGTCTGTAAGGACACCTGCAAATTGTCCTTCTGTCTTCCCAATCCAATTTCTTTTGGTCTGACATTAGAAGCTGCTTAGTACCATGGTGTCTTTTGTCATTGCCATTAAAGCATTGATCAGCTTGCTATCTCACTTCTTTAAAATTCCTTTTTTCCCAACAATTCATCTTAAAGTGCAGCAATGCTTGAGGCCCCTATTAATGATCCTTAAGTATTAAACAGCTTTCATAAGGTCAGAGACAGACATCTCCTCTATTCACATTTGTGTTTCTTGAAAGCTCCTTTTTATCCTCAGCTCTGTGAAGGTTATTGAAATGATATGGAAATTATATTTTACGTTTTTTCCACATGCCATCTTCTTTTTAATTTCCTTCTTATTTTTCGTACTCTTCCTGTTCTTTAGAACATGAACCTCGAGAGGAGCCTTGTCAAAGAGTGATAAGGGGTGGTTTGGATTGGAACGGATCTTAAAGATCATCCGGTTCCAACCCCTCTGCCAGAGGCAGGGACACTTTCCACCAGACCAGGCTGCTCAAAGGCCTTCCAAGTTGCCCTTCATTCCTCATGGCCATGAAGAATGAATGTTCTAGCTTCAATTTTTAGAGAAACACTGAATAAATTGAAATATCTATTATCTTTATTAAAGTATAATAAATAGTTTGCTAATGAAAAGTAATTTAATGGGGAAGAGAGTTCTTTCATTGTCCACATGTATCTAAAAATACAAACCCATTCGAAAATTTGAAAAGAGGTAGAAGAACAGATTGGTGCTGCAGGATGGTTATGATAAGGTGTTTTAGTCTACAAAGCTCTCTAAAATGTAGGCCAAAAGCAAAAATGGGGATTGAGCTCTGTTTTGTTACAGGTTCCTTGTATCTGCCTGATCTCCCTTCATGCTACCTGTCCAGCTACTCTGTTCCTTCTCTTCTGCATTTTGAGGTCCCACCAAGCCAACTCGTTATGCAACTTTTCAATGTACGAAAGGGGAACTCTCACCCCCGCCAGAGTCCTCCTGCAGTATAAAAAAGCGTTTCATCTGTGTAGTATTCTAATGTCTTAATTTCCATCACTATAATTGGAGTATTTTCCTATGAAGAATCACTATACCAAGAACATAATGGTGTATGACTGGTTTCTAAGGCTATTTTTTCTGAGAAGTTTGATAAAAATAAGAGATTCAGAACAAAACCAACAACTATCTGGAAATAGTTTTGCAATAACTATTAACAAATGCCATTAGTTTTAAGAACAATGTAGAACACCTACTTTCAGAGACCAGGGAACAAACTTGAATCTCACAGTAGCAATAGAAAAAGCAGACTTCTCATTGTAACTTATTTTTATTTTGGCCTTCACCAAAGCTGATAGTATCTCTGTGAATTTCAAAAGCAGACCTCTGCAAGCTGTTCAGAATTGCAAATATATACGGTGGGCTTTCCAAAGCAATAACATCCTAATCCAGTGATTAGTCTTGCTGTTATCTCAGTGTGGGTCATAAAAAAAAGTAAGTTTTAAAAATAAATAAATAAATAAATAAATACATAAATGCCCAGACCCACCCCCCCAACTTCCTCATTTTCTGTAAAGAATTAATATTTCTGCTAGAAGTTATGAACTCTTTTCTTGTTTGCCTAAAGTTGGCATTGCCTTAGTACACAGCGCAGGGTGGTAGCCAAATCTCAGCCTCCTGAGTATAAGGAATTATGGTGATCACCACTGACCAACCTATTAGACCTCTGGGTCCTGGAAAAGAGTCTGATGACTGGATAATACATACTACAGCTGTATAGCTTGTGGCCAGATATAAGCCAGATGTGGTCTGGAAGCTACATATGCACATTAGCACTGCTGTGCATCTTTTTCTTTTAAAGGCATCAGAGGCACAGAACCCAGGCACTGCCTTATGATGTGTGACTTCCAGACCAGACTGGCACGCACCTGTGACCTTCAGAGACAGGTGTCAACCCTGCAGCTGTCTGGTGCTGTTCTGGAAGACAAGCCAAAACATGCTGAACCATGGTTATCAAAATGAGCTGGAACTGAAATTTGAAGAATCGTATCTTATTGTGAAAATATTTAGTAAGCTCCTTCTCACCCTGTATATATTTGGACCTGCTGTTAACGAACTGTCAAGGATGACTGTACAGTATTTTCAAAAAATACAGACCCACAGTATAACAAACTAATGGGAAAGCTTTGATTGTGTGCTCTAAGGGCTGAGAATAAAGACAGCATCCTCCAATCACAGCTTTCCAGGATATGAGCAAACCAGGGAACATATCTGTAATGAAAGAGCAGAAGATTGAAGTAATTTAAATGAAAAGAGTATATAGCTTTTTTCTTCTTAAAAATAGTTCAATATCTAAGAAAAAGTCAAAGCCATAATAAATTAAAAAAAAAATCTTATGCAAGTGGAATATCAGTGTTTTCAGTAGGGTGATAAATAACCAAATATATTTTCTGTTTATTAAATGTTCTTCAAGTTGCCTTGTTTTTGCATTTTAAAATAAGTGTCTGAGGTTTTGTGCAATTAGGTAAGGAAAATACTATGAAATAACATTGTCCTTTTTTATTGGATACATTCTGTCAAAATGTTGTACTAGATATGGTTATCTACAGATGCTGAGAGGAAATTTGTGCTAACTATTTCTGCCCATAAGTGTCAGGATATTTGGAATCTGAGAAGCCAATATTCAGGGGTTGATGGAATGCTTATAAATAATGATGGAAAATGCACCTTTACTGTAAATCAGATCAAGATGAACTTCCAGTGAAGGCCATCCATCTGGTATACCACAGAGCAAGCTGCCTCCTGCCTTTACTGATTTGAGCCTCTTGCATCTAAGCTAAGCGTTTTCAAAGGTTAGGAGGGTATTCATGAACCTGCATTAACATGACTCCCACCCAGGCACCCAGTATTCTGGAGTCCCATCTCAGCTCAGCCCTGGGACCTGAGCTCTGTCATAGATGCACCTGTCTTCAGCCCTGGCCTTTGCCAGCCCTGGCTTGTTGACTTGACTTGAGGCATGACTTGCCCATTTGTATGTTGATGGTTGGGCTGTTGGTGGAACCTGCCCCTAAGCAGCTCTGCAGATCATCTTGCACAGATAGACTGGGAAGGTGTCCCTGGTGGTCAAGTTGTCACCCTTTCCTGGGTTGTGGACTGTTCATGCCTTGTCCTTCCTTTTTGAGAAACTCCAGTCTTGAAGCTTTGGACTATAATAAGAACTTTCCTATTGAAATTAGGATTGCTGCATTCTTAGAAGTAACAGATGACGGAAAAGTTTGCCAGCTTTCAGAATCATACTGAATTCTAACAGACTTGGCAGCTTGTATTTTTATCTTGTTGCTTCTGCATGAGCAATGGTGTTATGATGCTCAATCATTTATTCGGGAATAATCGCAGAATCAGTATGTAGGGCTTGCTTCTGAGAGCCCTAAACTGCTAAGATATGTAGCAGTGAACACAGAGGAACAAAGAGAGTTGTTATTAAACACTTAAATGTGCCTGAAAACAGACCTAAAAGAATTCCTCACTTGAATTCAGAAAGGTGTAATAAAGTTTAAACATTTACAGTATTTATTTACTTGACTTACACAGTTCCTTTGTGGTATTGAGAATGCTTTGGTACTTCATTAATCAAGCTGTTTCTCCTTTCCTTCGTAATAAGACATTTTATGATTTTTAAATACTTGCTTTTTTTTGCTTTTTTTTTTTGGCTGTGTGGTGAGTTTCATCTTCCAGATATTCGTGATTGCTTGTGGAACTTCAGGGTAATTTCTTGACAAGGGGGGGTGTAACGGGAGGCTATCTTCTTTCCATAAGGAAAAAGTCTTATGAGAGTGCCCTGTGATATTTTTCTGTCCAGCAACTTTAGAAACTGTCAGTCAGTTCCAGCTAAACTTCATAGTTTCTTCAGGGAAGAAAAGATATAGCAAGGAATATTAGATGCAAGAGAGGCATCAGAGTTTGTCTGTTAGCTGGAGACCAGATGTGCTATTGGCTTTGGCTAGTAATTAAAGGGGTTGAATCTGGCCGGGGGTCATACTGTTGCTGATGTGGATATACAAATACCATAACACAGAGCCTGTGACCAAAAAGACTTATAATTGTAGGGTGAGAGCTTTGCCATATTACACATGTAAAGCACCCATAGTGTGCACGAAGCTGCATGTAGGTCACTACTCTGCCAGAGGTGGTGTGAGACACTACGCAGGGAAAATTTGTTAGCCTGGACACCATCTTTCTCAATACCCGGGGTCAGAGTTGTGGGATTATGGATGAGAATCACTAATCCATATTGCACATGAAGTAGTCTAATTATTTTTTCAACCTAATTATGTTATCTGCCTCCAAGGAGTTTGTTTGCCTCTTTGTTTTGTTACTATGAATAATGACAACATCATCCCATACCAACCCATATACACCAGGGAGCACAGAATCATAGAATTATTTGGTTGGAAAAGACAATAAAATGTCATCTGGCCGAATCTCATTTTTCATTACTTTCATTCGATCAGGTTACTCAAAGTGCATTTGAACACTTCTAGGGACAAGGCAGCCACAACTTTTCTGAACAACCTGTGCCAGTGCCTCAGCAACCTAGTAATAAAAAAAAAAATCTTCATTATGTCCAATCTAAACCTACCTGCTTAGAGTTTGAAACTATTGCCCCTTGTCCAGTCATTACAGGTTTTGGCAAAAAGTTTGTCCTCTCTTGTAGCCCTGTTTATTTACAGGAGGCAGCTCTAAGGTCTCCCCGGAGCCCTTTCTTCTCCACGCCAAACAACCCCAACTCTCAGTCTGTCTTAATGGCAGAGATTCCATCCCTCATCTGTGAAAAGGGCAAGAGAAGAGATAAATGAGACAAAACTGGGGTTTGCGGCAAGGTCGGTTAAGTGGCCTGTCCAAAATTAAACCTCAGTAAGTGAGAATCTTAGTCCTCCTGTTTCCCTCTTTGTGAAGAAAATGACACTGTCACTTTGCCTGGTTTTGTTTTGCATCACTATTCTGAATTTCTTGAGTCATTTTGAGAGATCGATTTACTTTTTTTTATTAACAAAGTTGGTTGTTTTGTTGGGTTTAAAACCTCTTAAAACTTCTGTTTCTCATGTCCAGGAGGTTTTTATCAGCATATAGAAATCATTTTTTTGGCACTTGCATGGAGGGAAGATCCTCTTAAATTATAAGTCATAAAAGACTTTCTCTCTGAAGTCAGGAATCCAGTATTCATGGTATCATTGCTTGAAAGTAGAGACTGCTGGAATGCTTTGACTGGAGTATTCAAAAAGACTCCTCTTCTCCCCACACATTAAGAGTTCTCATAATTTTTTTTAAAGAAAATTATTTTTAAAATGAAAGAAAGTCTCTAAATTAGTATTTAGGATACTTTTTTGTATATTCTTCAAGTGTAGAACTACATGGGGAGTAAGAAAACTGTTACCTGAACAACAAAAAACACCCCATCCCACCCCCAATGCTTAAGCAAACCCTGGTTTTCAATATTGTAATTCATTCTTTCCTGTACTATGTAATCAGCTACAGCTATTTAATCAAAAAATGACATTTCCTGATATTGATTTTTTTTTGATTTCCAACATTCCAAACAAGAAATTTTCATTTTGACATACTGTCCAATAAGATGCACTGTGATAATTCAAGAGATCCAAAAGGGAAAATATCCACAAGTTTTACCACTGTTTGATGCTGAGTTTCCCCTCTCCTAAAGTAAGAGTACCTGGTTTTAATCAAGATTCGAAGTTTGTGTAACAAACTGGTTTACATAGTCTACAGCAGAGGAATTAAATGTTGAAACTCATGACAAGGAAGGAACACCACATTTTTGAAATGGGACACTTTCCAGTTCATGGGTCTAGAGCTCCTGGGTTGAAGGCATGGGAAAAAAATGGAAGCTCTGAAGTCTTCCAATAGCTCCTCCAGTGGCACTCACTGAGTGTAGGGCATCAGGGCAGCCCATGATATACACCAGCCATGCTCTCTAAATGTAGCCTAGTCATCCTTATCTTCCGTATATACACAGGTGCTTTACAAACTGTAACTCATACAGTGTTTTTCCACAGCATATATATACTAAGTGCCATAATCTCCAGCTAAAGTGATTTTTTCCCATTAAAAGAAAAAAAAAATGACTTTTGAAACAAACACAACTTTTTAACTATTTATTCTGTGTACTAATTGTGTATTCAACCTCACTTCTAAATGAAGCTCAAAGGTACTGAGGAGTTTCTAGGCTGAATCTAAGCCATCTGCCTTCAGAGACACAGGGTTCTCAAAGTCAGTGCGTCTCTCCTCAATGCTTTCTTGCTAAATGATGCCAGGTAACAGAAGCTGAAGCATGGTCTGGCCCGAAGACAACCTTGTGGCAGAGAGGGAAACTGGTACAAAACTGAGATGTGTGTAATTTTTTACACAGTTTCCATAAGAGCTTCTGTCCCTGCTTTGAATGTAGCATCATCTTTTGGTGGAATCCTTTGAGGATAGGTTTTACCAACATAAGACAACAAAATTAATGCTAACATGCTGTTATTTTGAATTAAGTCTCTTATTCCCAAGACTACGCTAGTCCATCTAGAGATCAGTAGTTTGGTATACACATGATGGTATCAGAAGAAGGCTGATCACATTTCTTCTGCCTACTATTGCTGCCTGCCAGAGAGAAAACAAAATCCCAGCCTCCTTTATCCCCTAATGTTTCTGCTTTATCCCAAACTGACTGGGGAACTACAAAAGCAAGCATCTCCGTTTGCTCCCTAGGGAGTAAACAGCATTTCTCCCTAGATGGTTCAATATTTCTCATGTCTTTTGTAACTGACACTACATTTGTGAATTACGATACAATTTTTCATAATATGTGACTAACTGCAAGTAATTTGAAGCAAGCAGATTATCAATTTTAATTTTACAGGCAATTTGTTTTGTTAGGGGTTTACATTAAGTGCTTCAAGAATTGTCAATTTGTGCAAAGTTCTCCTTTCTTAGTTTAATTGTCTTGGTATCGAATAATTAACTTTCTCACACTCTTCTATGTACTACTTCAATATGTTTAAAAGCTGCAGCTTTTACTCCTCGTTCACATTAAGACAATTTAATTACCTGACCTTTCTACTTTCCTTTAAGACAACAGCATTAAGTGTTGCAATTATTTAGGTTTTTCAAACATTTTCACAACCACATATTGATCCCAATTAATGTTTCTTTCTGACTAGTTTTAGTTCATAGCTAATTGGCCTCTACATTTAAGTTCTTTTGTTGATTTATATGCAAAGGCCATTCTATTCTTCTATGATTCTATGACTTTTTCTGTTTATTATTGTTTTTTCCCCTGTGTGAATCACCTTCTTTTGAAAAAGTAGTCGGCAGAAAACTGTCCTGATGATTTCAGTGTGTTGGAATTCTTTGGAGGAAAAGAACCAGACAATTTTTTCTTGACGTTTTCTGGGACATATCAGACCCATTAATTGATTATTGGCCTCATGCATCTTTCCAAGATTGTTTTCTTTTCCAGTCTTACTAGTTTCTTAATCTCCATTCTGCCATTTATTATTTTGCTTTACATTAACCACTGGAGGCTCCATCAAATTGAAGGCCTCATTGTGTTAAGAATTTAGGAAATGCAGTGCAAACTATGTCCTTGGACCAGTATCTGTGATGTCAGAGGACATATCTAGAGTGTAATATACAAACCTGATGTTGATTGTCATTTAGGTGGATTGTTCCTCTCTAAGATACTCACATGGCTGTCATTACTTCATAATATTATCAGCAACTTATCAAAAAGTCTCCAATAATGTGAATATTGAGGAATTTCAACTACAAGCTTTATATATTTAGTTGCCTAGAAGGCTTTATTCTCATCAAACTGGCATAAAATCATTCAGCCAATCTGCATCAAAAGGGTATTGAACCTCAGCCAAAACCTCAAACTATTGAAATTATCTGAACATTGTAGAATTTCCTGTGTGCTAATCAAAGAATTTTTAAAAATTTTGTTGGATAAAATTCAGTAGATAGATGGAGCTATTTTTTTTCTCCCAAATTAAATTTTTTTAATCTTGCAATAAGTAAAAAAAAAACTTTGCCAGGAATGATTGACATTTTATTGAGTACCAGTGGAAAAGTAATTTGGAATTCTTTTCTCCAATGAGTAAGCTGCAATGGGTTTTGTTTAAAAAGAATGACTAAACAGTATTTGGTTAAATTCAGAGCAAATAAATATCTAAAAAGAGTGCCCATTCAAGGGGGGAAGTCTAGAATTTTCTGGAACTTAGAAGGATGGATGTTTTACCCTTAGTTTTATTTCTGAGATCTAAGTAAACTCTCAGCCTTCATAGAAAAGATGGACAGACTATTTAATCCTAATGATAAAAACCTTATTTATTGTACAATAAATGATAAGAGTTTTGTGGTGAGTGTTAAGAAATATGCTAAATCAGGGGGTTTACATATAATCTGGTGGAGAAGAATGTGTGTTTGGATGAGAAGCATTGAAAAAGTATTTTTGATAAGAGACTGCCACACCAGCTTCTAAATTGCAATCAAGTTCACCAAGCCCAACTGAAGATGAGCCACTGTTCACCAGTTAGAATGAAAACTTTTAAAAGGTGAAGTCTTTTCTTAGTCTTGCTGAATCTAACTGGGACATATTCCCAGGATACTAGAGACCCCATAAGGGCACATTGGAGCCCAGGGTAAATGGCCGTGGCACGACAGTAACATTTTACGGACAGAGAATGCTGCTGTTTCTGACAAGGATGCTCAGCTTCCTGCAACGATTGCACTTGGTCATGCTTGAGAGAGTAAAGTGAAAGCTGAATGCCTTCTGTTTTAGACTTCACTTGCAAGGATCTGAGAGTTGGATAACTCAGCATAAAATGATGCTTTAGCATTGGGGTGATCCTGGAGCAACTTTCAAGGAGCGCTTAGCAGGTGCCTCAGGGGGACAGGAAATGAAAGAATAGATTCAGGGAAAATGAATTGTATAAAAAGCTTTAAGGTGGGAACAGTTTTTGAATATGGAGTGTGGGAGGTGTAGAATTATTGCTGCTGTCAATATTTTATTTTGCTTCTCTGTGTCATTAGTTGCAATAGAAATAAATAATTGTATTGTTTTCATCTGGAAAACGATGTAGGTGGTTTATCAGATATTCCTCTTGGAAAGGCAATGCAGCTAAGGAACTAAGCTGTATGGTCATAAAAAAATTGTCTTCCATGTTAAAACACCTGTACAGGGAAGTACAGATGTAGGAGATAGTACTTTGCAGTGATCTGTAAGTGAGAAATGGATGGTTCAACATTGTGCTCTTGTATGGTGATAATGGAAGAAATTTTGACTAAGAAGTTGTGTATTTTAATGTTGAGTTTGGTACTATACCTACTGCTACAGAAACAGAAGTACTCATTGTTATGGAAATTTAGCAGAAGCCCACACCTTGGTTATGTAATTACATTTAAGACACACAAATAAAATTTAAAACCACTTTAATTCTTTAATATGCTCTAATACTTATATACAATTCTTACCTGGTAACAATTATCCTCCTCTGAGAGGGAGCAGGCCAACAGGCTGTCTGTATGCAATATAGAGATAAAATACATCTTACATGGTATTTTCTTAATATTGCAGAAACAGAACCTTGGAACAGTAGCAAAGACTCTTGACCCACAAATTTGAGAGACACTGTTTTTCATTTCTCCTCTGCACAGTTGTTTCAAATGAGGCAATAGCAGGACTCAGGAGGGTGCAAAGGTGTTTTCCTTACAGGTACATGCATCTTCCAAATTATAATTGAGGGAAGGCTGGCTAAGCCTCTATTTAAATTGGCAGGTTTGATCATGTTATATCTAAAGAGATTTTACTACTTGTCCTCTTCTGAGGTGCCTTTGAGTTTATGTGGCTTTTTTATGATAACTTATGGGAGAAGAATTTCTGTCCTACCTATAGGAAGCTGGACACAGAAATACTGTCAGACTTGCCCAAGATCATACCATGTCTGAATATGAAGGAAAATAATTCAACCAGCATAACTTCCCATGTTTCTCTCTAAATACCAGGCGTCATCTAAATACTGTGAATATTTTTGAGGGCTGTTGTAACACTAACACAGTCTTAACTCTTTGAAAATGTCTCCTTTCAGTGTCTTTCGTTTTATCCTGTCAAGGTTGTTGTTATAGAATTTCTTTACTGTATTAAAAAAAAAAAAAAAAAAACGGAAAAAGCTTGCTGCTTCCAAAAACAGTAGGGGTGGGCTCTTTGACAAATGAATCCTGACCATATGGTGATCAGAGAAATTATCTTAAATGCAGAGACAAGAATGAACTTGTCAGACAAGGCATTTATACGAAAACATCTGAATCGGTCAGCTGTAAAACTATTGTAAAGGAAAGCAGCTTAACATTCTGTTAGACAAATGTCTTATTGACCACAGCCACAGCTGCTGCTGTTATTGCTGATGTTCAGGAAGGCTGGAGTTGCCAGAGCTTTCCTCAGTGTTAGAAGCATCTTGATGCTCTGATTCTTCCAACCCTTAGGTATATGTGTATTGAAGGAGTGTGTCCTTGCTTACATAAGGTGAAGGAGTTTTATAAGAGCTCTGATCCTGGCAGACCTCCAGTTTGAAGCACCTGCAGCAAATAAAGCAGATGTCCCAAATACTTACCAGTGCATTGAATTGTTTTAATATCCCTGGGTAAGTTTTTGGCTCAAGTCTGACTGATTTTAGAATAGTCTGCAAGTTAACTCCTAATGTTCAGTGTACAAGGCATTTACCAGGAAATTCTGAAAACAGATCAGAGGACTGAGGTATAATTGAGCAAGTAATTTAAGTCTTCTGCCTAATCTAATAGAGCCTTGATTCCCTTCAAAAGAAGAAAATATCTGTTAAGGTAATCTAAATCATTAGTTCTTGGAAGATGATTCTTAAACAGGCAAAATGGAGACTCATGAAGAAAAAACAAACCAAAACAAAAACAAAAGCAAAAACAAACAAACAACGCCCCCCCAAAACAACAAAAATAGGGGATAAAAAACTAGAATAAAATAGCAGAGCTATTTGTGTGTTAATGAAAGTCCTCTTTAAAAGGCTGTAAACTTCTCACACAGTGAGTGAGCCACAGCTTGAATGCAGCAGAAAATAGTACCAAAATTTTTAACTGTGGCGATATAAAACTATTTTAATTCCCAAACCAGATATAGAAGGACTTTCTCACAATTGCTGGCCACTTCTAATATGAGCTTGCCAGCTCTTTGGAGTCAGCATAAACTCTTCAGATCACTGTTGTTTCACGGGGCATTTGCTATTGTACATAATGGCAGAGCTTAATGCAACAAGTTGTGGTCAACCTGCCTTTAAATCGTTTGTGTAGGGGCACACTGGTAGTTTTGCTAAAAGTGCTGAGAATGTGACCATCAGGCCGCTCCTCTGTGAAGTCTTAGGAAAATGGAAATACTCTTCTATCCAACACTGCTAGAACAGGGCTTCCAGCTATGGAAATCAGAAGGATACGCCACTGTTGCCTCAAGCTGCTGTTTAGAGCAGTTTGCTACTTTTCTATTAATTGTATTGAGAGACAATGGAACCTTTTTGGAAGGTTCCATTTATCACTGTTATCTTAATGCAGATACTGTGGTATACACATACACATGTATACACATACAATAATTCAAGCTACCACTCTGTATGAACTTCCATCATGTCCATTTCTGCTGGCAAAGGGTGGCCAACTTCTCCGGCACAGAAAGGGAAAAATGTGCCACTGCCTAAAAAAGAGAGAAGGGTTGAAACCAGTTTATGCTGTTGATTGGTGTGGGCCATAATTTGGTTTTCTGTCAAAGAATCACCGTTGCCAGTCATCGGAAATGATGAGCAATCTTAAACTGATTGTAAATTGCATCTGACTGATTGGCAAAGTAGTCAGCTGAAGCTGAGGAAATCAACACTGGGCATGCAGAGCACTTTCTCCTGCCAACAGGTCATGCAGCTGCAGCAAGTTCAACAAAATGGCAGATCTTTCAGTGTGCAAAAGAGCACAAACTTGACAGTCCAACCCCATGCAAACACTTCACTGAAGTATCATTGGGTGTTTTGTTTCCCCTGTGACTTGCTCTTGGCCAGTATCCATCCACTCAGAGCCTCTTCAAAACACTGCTTGTGCACTTTATACAGCAATTGGGTTTTATTGGACAATCATTACAGCGCCCAGCTTCTGTGTAAAATTGCTCTGTACTTATTAGGAGAGATGTTGGCACTTGAATTACACTTTTTTTCTCAAGACATTTGCCTGTTTCTTCCCTTGCCCTTTGAGTGAGCATTAATGTGGATGAAAAGTGCAGGCTCCTGGGAAATTATTAGAAGAGAGTTCCCTGCCAGACTATTGATTTCACTGTGCTGGTTTTGATTTCCTGCACACAGCTGGTTAAACATGAATAGACTCAACAAAAGAATCATAATGATAGGTTAAGTTTAGCATGGGCAGTATACATGGATGAAAATATATAACTTCTACCTTATATAAAATACATATTTACAGCACACATTTTTGTGGACAGCCTTCCTGGACAATGTGAATCTTTTATAAAAATCACTAAGTTAAAATTCGTTGAAGCTTGGATTGTAGAGTTGCTGAAATGTTAGTTATGCCAGCTAACATGAAAATCTTCCCTCTGCCCAAGACTGGAAAATAAGGGGAATTATTAATCTCTTAGAGTCAGATCACTGGAGTAATTTCCCAAATCTAAGATATTTAGAATTTTTTTTTTTTTTGTGGATGTGCAGACTTTGTTTGATGTTGCTGCAATTATTTATGTAGGAAGTGGCAGACAATAAGTACAAGATAGAAAACATTGGCAGTGATAAAGGGATCTGCAAGTGAGCTATTCATGGTGCAGAACTGCAAACTCTACCCACGCTGCTCCTTGTGGATCATGAGCTGTGCTTTCACACAATAGAGCACATGGCCTGGATCTCCTTCAGGTCCTAGGAAGTGCATTCGGAGGGCATATTTTATACTTTTTTCAACTCAAAATGCACTCAAAAAAGGTTAAGTCCTCTGTTAAAACTTTCTAGAAGTGCCAGACTTGGCAAAAGCCAAATGCACATATTGCATGCTTTGAATTGGCAGCAGATGAATGGGACCGTTGAGAGGAGAAAGACCCATGGATCACTCCCTAGGAGTGTGAGAGAGAAAGAGGGCCATTTGAAACACTTCTCCTTACTCTGTCTTCAGAGGAAACTATTTGGTTCCTTCAAAAGCTAAGCCTGAGAAATAACCAAAATGCATTGAGTGATGTCCAGAGTCTTAGACCATTTGCCAGGCCTTGATTTCATTAGCACAACAAAAGTAGATCAAATAGACTGAAGAATGTGATGCCAATGATTTAATGTATGTTCTTCAGACATTTGAGGTCTTTTACCTTAGATTACCTCTAGCCTGCTCTGCAGGCAAAAATATCCCCTATAAACATGTAGCCTGGAGCTGCCCAAAATATAACTTTGTCCCTGAACATCTTCTCTGAGAACAAGAGACCTTTCAGCAGACCATCCTCAGAAGTACCATGCTGCCTTTTCATCTGTTTTACAGGAGGTGATGAAAGGAGTTTGGGTGGTTTGTTTGTTTGTTTGGTTTTTTCATTGTGTCAGCCCCTTTTGAAGTTGGAACCAAGCTTAATTTCTTCTCTTGGCTAATGTCGGGAGTTATTTTTGTTCTGTGTCCTACCTGTCCTGTTCTTCTTGCTTTATGAGAAATACCATGGCACGATCACCCAGTTCCCCTCTTCTGCCTAGCTCCTGGTTGGGTGATTGGACCCAGGCAGGTACAGCAGGGAGGAAAAACTTGTATGTCTGCAGAATACGGCTTGTAGGAGACTCTTGATGACCTGTTACCAATGTTCCAAGAATTACAGCTCATATTCTTGCATCTTTTCAATAGCACTGCTCTGTCCCAGTCAGAGGAAGTTTATGAACGTAAGAGGAGAACTCAGGTTAGTGGAATTGTAGTGTCCTCAGTTCAGAACTGAAAGGTGCACAGAGGCAGAGTTGAGGTCTCCTGCTATAAGCTGTCACCACACTTTGCGATAGCTGAGAAAATTTTTGGGAGACCATACTTGATCTAAAGAACAAGACTTTCCCATATTGCCAAGCTGTTGTCTCTGACACCTATGGGTCAATGACGGGCTAGCTTGAGCTGTGGGACAAGTTGGCTGTGGTCAGGATGGTTGAGGTCTCCTTAGGCATCATCCAAACACTACCCCTTTGATCGCTAACATCCCCCTCCCTCTTATACACAGCCATTTAGCCTTTGCTTTGTGTCCATTCCTGAAGAGCACTGCTTGGCATGATCTTCCCTACAATCAGTGTAGCTGTGACTTCATTTCAGTACAGGCCTTGTGTCCTGGTCTAACCCCAGGCAGCAGCCAAGCCCCATGCAGACACTCACTCATTCCCCCATGAGAAGGATCCAGGAGAGAATCAAGGGTAAAAGCTGGAAAACGTGGGGGTTGACATAAAAACAGTTTAATAGGGAAAGCAAAAGCCACACACACAAACAGAGCTAAACAAGGCACTGATTCACTGCTTCCCATGGTTGGGCAGGTGTTCAGCTATCTCCAAGAGAGCAGGGCCCCATTAGGCATAACAATTACTTGGGAAGACAAACACGAACACATCTTCCCCCTTCTTCTTTCTACCTCTCACTTTATACACTGAGAATGATGTCATATAGGCTGGAATATCTCTTTGGTCAGTTGGGGTCACCTGTCCCAGCTTTGTCTCCTCTCAACCTCCCATGCACTCCCAGCCCCCTCACCAGTGTGGCAGTATGAAAAGCAGCAAAGTCCTTGGCTCTGTATAAGCCCTGCTCATCAATAACAAAAACATCTCTGCATTATCAACCCTGTGTTCAGCACAAACACAACCCCGTACCATCCAATGTGAAGAAAATTAACTCTACTCCAGCCAAAACCAGCACACCTTGGTGAAACACTTAGGCAGCCTTAAAGATATCTGGGGAAATTTTGTATGAGAAAATGCAATATCTGATTCCTCTTATCTCCAGCCTGAAGCTGCTGTTTGTTTCCATGCCAGGACAAAGCCTTTATAGCCTTTGGGTATCTGTTTGTATTGCCAGAAAGGTTTTTTATTGTGCTGCTGGGTAATGCTATCATACCTGATCAACAAAGCAGTGCATACACATGGTTTCCGATGCCATGTGGAAACCTGTGATTGATAAGCTCACTGCAACGGGTGGTTAGTGACCTTTGCCACAAATGCCCTCTGAGTAGAGAATGCAGGTTGTGCCTTGCAAAACCTCTGTGATGTTTTAGAAGGATTTTTGCATCCCGACTGGAACAGCAAGAACCAGTATTTTCAGCAATTTCATGAATAGTACTCATCACAGTTCCCAAATGTTGCCAGCTAATGCCTATGTCATCTTTGGATTCAATGCAGAGGGAAAGGATCACCAGACTTGCCACTGAGGAGGAAGAAGCAGGCTTGGTGGGATGGAAGATGTCACTGAAGGAACAAAGAGAGATAGGATGGATGTCTGTCTGTCTATCTATCTGTCTGTCTATCTATCTATCTATCTATCTATCTATCATCCATCTCTTTAACTTTCCCTTACCTTTTAGAGGGGTTTAATCCATAAAGCCTTTTGGGCAAGTGTGGTTATGCAGAACACGTCTTCCCCCGCTGTTTGTGCCCTTTTTGACTTTGTTACATGCTGCTGGGCTGCGTTTCCCTCAGGATATCTCACCAGCTGAACAGTGTATTACAGAGAAAGGTAACTTGTGGCTGCAATGGAGAGTTTTTTGGGTTAGAAGGGGAGGAAAGGGGAGGTTTGTTAGCTTTTCACTCCTTCAGGTGACAGTAGGGTTAGCAGGGGCTATGGGTGAGTGGAAGATTGATAAGTCCTGTCTTAGCTGCTGACAGAGCTCACTGTGAGGCTGGATAAAGGGAGATAGTGATGGTTAATTAGGTCCCACAGGACAAAATCCAGCCTCCTTCACTTTGTCCAAGGAGACTTTCTCCTCTCACAGTCAAAGTTCCACTGTCCCTCACCACCACCATATTATCTCTTCAGCTCCCATAAAAAAAAAAAATCTGTCCTGACCTAATGCCTATGTTTTGACTGAAACGCACAATCCACGTCCTGCAGCTCCACAGCCCCAAGTTCTCTACCACAAAAGGACTGTGTAGCCCAGATATTTCATACGTGTGCATATACTTTTTGTGGCTATGTCTGTTTTGCCATGTGCTTTTGTGAAAAGAGTGTATTTCTGGGAAAGACCAGTATGAAAAAAGAGTCTAGACAAAAAATTTCTTTTATTCAGAACCAGGGATGAATAGAGCCTGATCAGACTTGATATGTCCACAGATAATCGTGATTTTGTAACACATTGCACTGTGTTAGTCAAGTTGAATATTTTTCAGGCATGATAGAGGTCTTTGCACTACTGTTTCCTCTGCAATGTGTAGGTCTGGTGAGAGGTCGTTACAGATTACAAGCTTGCTGCTTTTTCCTCACTACCACTTAATTTGTATCTTCACTTACTTTAATAAGCTAGGGAAAAGCATTCTTTTCTCCAATCTTCAATGTTTATGGTGGAGCACATTTTTCTTTGGGACAGGGGAAATACTTTTCACCATGTTAGGTGAGTTGGGGTTATTAAACCTGGAGAAAAGAAGGCTTTGGCAGCACATTAGAGCACCTTCCAAAGGGACTACAAGAGAGTTCAAGTGCATGAAGAGACAGGACAAGGGGGAATGGCTTCAAACTGACAGACAACAGGTTTAGTTTAGGTATTAGGGAGAAATTCTTCGCTGTGAGGGTGGTGATGCACTGGCACAAGTTGTACAGATAAGCTGTAGATGTCCCTGTCCCTGGAAGAGTTCAAGTAAAGTTGGGTGCTTTGATCAACCTGATCTAGTGAAAGGTGTCCCTACCCATGGCAGGAGGACTAGAACTAGATGATCTTTAAGGCCCCTTCCAACCCAAACCAAACCATTCTGTGATTCTGTCATCCTTGAAATCCCATCTTTGCTGACTATCTGGACATTCCATGTAAAAAAGAACCACTCTTGTCTTTCTTTGTGGTTTTGATCTTTTTGAGGTGAGTGTGCTTTAAGATAGCCTAGAGTACTTCTCATGCATACCTGCAAAAAGCATTTTATGCCTGGATTCAGAGGCACGTTTGGGCTCTGAACACTGTTTAACATCATAAACATGATAAGAAATAATCATCAATACAAAATTAATTCATTTATGATACATATCTCCAAGAAAAGCTATAATTAAGCTAGTTAGCTAGTTAATTGCTATTTGAATTGCTTGTCATAATAGCAAATTTTTCCATGGAAGAAAGATCCCATGGCTTATTGAACCATTTACTTATATGGACCTTGCTGGGAGATTTCCAGGCAGACATGGGGAAGTCAAGCATCTCATTTATGACTGCAATAGGTCAAAAGACATAGAAAGAGTGAATTCAGGCTGCCCCATTCCCAGCCCTTAACACCAGATTACACTACTCTCTGTAGCTTTGTAAAACAACCCAACAACATAGTGATATTACAATCCCATGTCAAATTATCTTTGCATTTCATCCTTTCAAAAAAAATTTGGTCCAGATGATTGCAATTAAATAAGAACTTTGTTGGAAATATTTTTTACTTAAAAATATTGATTTTGCATATTAGACAGGCTGTGTTTCTAAGAGATATCAGACTTTTTTTTGTATATATAAAAGTACATGAAAACATGGGTTGATCTAAGCAATTGAAAGCATTACTTCTTCTCTACATACTTTCTGGTTTTGAAATATGAATTAGTGGTTAAAAAGTAAAATTCGGAAGTTGCCATTATAAAACAGTAGTGTCTCCAGTGTCAGACGCTAGGTAACTGTGTAGGCTGGTAGTTTCCTAGTATCTGAAGCTGAAGCAAACACCATTTTGGTGCGACACTGCTCCCTCATGATGCAGGGTGGATTTTGTGCCATTGTATGAGATTAACTTGTGCTTAGGTGTGAGTTGTTCAGGGCTACACAGTTTAGTAGCCTTTCTGCTTCACTTTTTTCCTCTTCTGGAAAGAAGTCAACAGTGGAAAGAGAATGTTCCCAGCCACTCAAAAGTTTTTTCCTGTCTCATGGTAGGGAAAAGAGCTGGCTTCATGTAGGAGCATGTACAACTGAATGGTATTACGTGCACAATCAGCTGATGAGGAAGGGGCTGTAGGACACAGATCTCCCCTGCTGTTAAAGTCACCAGTTGTCAGAGGCAATGGTCAGCCTCACTAGTCTGGCCTTACTGTTGCAAGACTGAGGTGTCTTGGCACCGTGACATTGCGTTCTAACTTTGGGGATATCGTAACATAGATTGTAAATGGTGATATTTTTCCACACAATTGCTGATTTTAGGTAAACAATTATGATTAGCTGCCTTATCATTGCTTTTATAGAATACAGAATGGTTGGAATTGGAAGGGAGCTCTGCAGGTTGTTTTGTCCAACCCTTGCTGTCCCTCCTCCCACAGTTAGAGCCACCTAAACCTGTTTGCCCAAGACCATGACTAGACAACTTTTAAATACTTCCACTGACCCTTATACTCCAATACTCCACAACATCTGTGGGCAACCCATCTAAATTATTAACATGAGCAGGTTATATAGAGGATGTAATGGATGATATCATGCTTGAGCTTTCTAGACATTTCACTGAACTCTCTTTGGACCAGGAAGGATTAAAAATATGACCTGTAGTAGAAACCTGATAAACTCTGCTTCAGCCACTGTGCTATGTCCCTTGAGGTGATAATGGTCTCCCCACTGAATCCACCCCCACATCCTGAAGTAGAGCGCTAATTCTCTCTGCATTTATGAAAAATGGGTTTCAACTCACAGCAGGGAGACAATTCCCATCAGCACCATTTACTGGCTCTCCTGCATCTCACACCCCTGTGGTCTGCTTGCCAACACCAATACATCCTCAATAGAGCCACAACTTCCACACAGCAAGTTCTCTACGCCAGGAATAAAATGCATTCACATTCCCCTCTGGCATCACCTCTGATATTCCTGTAGCCTATCCCTGAAAATAAGAAGGCTGGGCAATCACCAGTTGTATGAAGCTTAATGAAGACAATTGCCAGATCCTGCACCTGGGATGAGACAACCCTGGATGTACAGACAGACTGGGGGATGAGATTCTGGAGAGCAGTGTCACAGAAAGGGACCTGGGGGTCCTGGTGGATGGAAAGCTGAATGTGAGTCAGCAGTGCCCTGGCAGCCAGGAGGGCCAACCTTGTCCTGGAGTGCATCAGGCTGGGCAAGGGAGGGGATCGTCCTGCTCTGCTCTGCACTGGGGCAGCCTCACCTCAAGGGCTGTGTGCAGTTTTGGGCACTACAAGATAAGAAAGGTACAAAGCTATTAAGAGAACACCAAAGGAGAGCTATGAAGAGGGTGAAGGGTCTAGAGGGGCAGCCTTAGGAGAAGTGGCTGAGGTCACTCAGTCTGTTCAGCCTGGAAAAGAGGAGGATGAGGGGAGACCACACTGCAGTCTGCAATTTATTTGTGAGGGGAAGAGGAGGGGCAGCACTGATCTCTTCTCTGTAGTTACCAGTGACAGGACCCAAGGGAATTGCCTGAAGTTGTGTCACAGGAGGTTTAGGCTGTATATTTAGAAAAGGTTCTTCACCCAGAGAGTCATTTGGGCATTGGAACAGGCTCTCCAGGGAAGTGGTCACAGCACCAAGATTGGCAGAGTTCAAGAAGCATTTGGACAATGCTCTCAGACACATGGTGTGACTCTTGGGGTGTCCTGTGCAGGGCCAGGAGGAACTAAACACTATGATCCTTGAGGGTCCCTTCAAGTCTATGATTCCATGGCAAGGCTGGTTTGAGGAATAGGGACAAAGACCAGCATTTCAGGTTACTCAAGGACAGGAGCACTATGAAAACTTGCCAGCTGATTAACTCGACAGGAGTGATGCTCAGTGGACTCCGACAGTGTTAAAGTCAGCATGATGTAGAATTGGCCTGCCAATTTAATAAGTGCTTCACTATCCAAAGGTCCAACCAGTCCTCAGGGGTCTAGATTTCACTGTTGCTTTTGGCCAAGCAGTGGCATCATGACAGTTGTCTAACAAATCCATGGATTGTGAATGGTAATGTTTAGCCCTAAAAGGGCAAAACTTCAGCTCAGCATCTCCTGGATGCTTTTTGACTCATAAATTTCCATTGAACAAGAAGAGTTACAGAAAGAGAAGTATTTGGGAAAAGCTACACTTTGAAATGAATTTGTATGTGAAACGCAGTTTCTGGAACTGCTGGACCGTGGAAATATCAGCGACAAGAAGAAACATCAGCAGAGTTTATTAAGACTGTGCTCAGCTCGCCCGTTAGCTCTCCGTGCAGCACGTCTCAGGTGTACGTGCAGAACGGAAGTTGTCTTTTTCTGAACAACGCCACACAGCAAATCAGAACTGCATGGCCTGGAGGTCACATCAGGGCAGATTTACTGCCAGCCAGCTGAGCGATGTACAAGTGTCAGCCCATTAAGCTGAAAGAGGATGGCTGCGGAAATTTTTAAGTCTTGGTTCCTGTATCTCTAACACCTGTACTCCCCATTAGTTACAAAATTTATGACAGAAAGCGCTACTTCTGAAGATATTCACGTCTCTATGCTAGATGAGCAGTTAAAAGTTTGAGCATGAGACTTAATAGGAGATTATTAGGTTCTGCATAATTCTACCAAAAGGAGATCATTTTACATCTTGTTCGCAGGGCAATATACCTGTAATGTAGAGTACCCAAAATTGGAAGTCTATCACCTACTGTGGTGAAATATGCTGTAGCTTTTCATGAGAATGTAGTGCAAGTCATAAGGTATCAAAAACCCACGGTTCATCTCATCTTCTATTGTCTTCAAAAGTAGCTGCAGAGAAGTAGCTACAAAGTAAAAAAAATTTTAAAAAAATGCAGAAAAAGATAAAAGAGCCTGCTCAATTCCAAAAGACTTGCTATTAATAGCTGAAAGACACTGGTTTAAATTATGGGGTTTTATGTCCCCACCCAAAACTTGGATCATTAAGTCAGTAGTGTTGCTAGTCATGCAACTGTCCAGTCTTCCCTTTGTATCCTGCAGCTGTGTATTGCACAGCCTAATTATTCATTGTATAGAAATAATCAGCAATTGTCCCTTCTTGTTTGATTGAAGGCCTCTTTTATGCCAGGAGGAATATTAGTCCCTATTCCTCCTGCCACACAGCATTTGGTTTTTAACAATTTATTATGTCCCCTCTTGCTTGTTTAATTTCTCGAGGAAATCACACTATTCTTTGCAATCTCTATTCATGGAGGAGGGTCTTATTTCGTCTCCTAATCATTCTCATTATCATTCTTGTAGAAACCCCCACCTTTGTTTCTCTGTGTCCTTCAATTATACTTCCTCGTCTCTTAGTAATTCTGCATAAACACATTACTTTTGACATCTGATGCTCAGTTGTCAATGCACAGCAGTATCCAATCCATTCACTGAAAACATTTATCAGATATTATGACCATCTGGCTCACTGGCCAGGCCACGTGCAAGAGGCAAAGTGGCTCTAAGAGGCAGCAAAAATTTACAAAAACAGGAACACCATCACCGCCTAACAACTTCAGCCATGCTCTCCCATTCAGATTGAAGCGATGGACTGGGGGCTGCTCAGCCATGTCTGATGCAATATTTCAAGTGCAGCTCCCTTGATTTTGCTGTTCAGTGTTGGCTCTAGAAAGGCTCTGGTGGCACTGGGGTCTTGCAAATAACCCAAATTAATGTGTGCTGAAGAACTGAGGTATCCAGGGCAAGCAAGACTGACAATTACTGGACAGTTCTCTGTACCTGGAGATAACAAATCCTCTTGCTCACTAGAATTGGGAAAATATGTTGTGGTTTACCCATATGGGTATTTTGATGGAAAGAAGTTTGGCCATTCTCACAAAGGAGTCACAGGAAAAGGAGCACGGGCGTATTTTGTCATTGCCCAAGTTTTCACACCTCCATGTGGCTCCACGTATATCTCCATCTATAATTTTGTCTAGTCCAACTAACAGTCGTAAGAAAAGTTGAAGTAAGAAAACTGCTTTTTTTTAATGCAGACAGTGGCCTAATTGAGGGTCATTTCATACAAGCTCTTACAGAAGTTTGAAGAACAAATATGAAGAAAAAAAATGTGGATATAGGAAGTTACAAAAATTGAATGATACTTTTTCCCCAACTTCTTGAGAAAATTATAAAATATGAAAATAACTTAAAGAATCTTTGGTTTTCTCACTCCCTGAAATTTTCTAGTACGCAATATGTTTAAAAAAAAAAGTTAAAAATGCTTTTAATTGTTTTTCTACTGCTCCAACAAAGTGTCAAAAAAAAGCAAAATATTTTATTATTGTACAAAAGATTATGGAAAAGTAAGGGTTTTTTTGCAGTACGCTTTTCATTCTGTTTTAAAATATTTGTTGTATATATTTTCTGTTTTCATTTTTCACAGTTAACAAAATCAATGAGAACCATTCACATGAAATTGTTCATTTCCCATACATGTTGACAAGATATAGAGTTTGATAGAACTTTTACTAAGAGTGAAGTGCTGAATTCCAACCGGTTATGACTTAATATTCGTTTTGTTATTTGTAGGCTAATATCTCCCTGTTTTCTTCTGTCTATGATCTTATCAAACTTTATGTTTTTAAACATGACAAGTCTTTCACATGTTAAAGACAAAGCTTAGTTGAAAGAGACTCAATTCAAGCAAATTTTGCATCTTATAAATGTTCCTATGACCACATACTTCTGTAGACAGTTCTATTTTCATAACAAATACTTCTGACCTTCAAAAAGCCAAAAAACACCACAACAAAAACCTTATTTTATGTTTCCTTGTGAAGTGAAAACCTGTTAAAATACTCTTTATACATTTAAATACTGTTCAGTAGTATCCAAAGTATTTTTGAATCTTTCATTTGTAAAATCATATCACATTCTATTTTATATCACTAAATCCATTTTCTCTCAATAATTATGCAGGTTTTTTTCATAGTATCACATATGAAAAGGACCTCTCTGTACCACTATGTGAAAGTATGAATATCATTTCTCACTAATTTATATTCTCAGATTTTGGCTTTGTGTGATGCTCAAAATATTTTAACAGCACTGAATATTGTAGTGAAAAGCCCTTAATAGTTGACAGTTTCATTTTTTTGAATTGTGGTCACTTCTACTGCTTTGCACCTATATTTCCTTCTCTTCTGTCTTTGCCTAATTATGCTGTAATTAATATCCTCTAATCAGTAGAGTGCTATGCAAGCGGAGGAGCCTTCATAACATACAGAGTTAAAGCTGGCCAAAGTGCATTAAACAATCTTCTTCCACGGAGTTCAGAAAGGTTGAAATTCAGCCCATAAATGTAAGGAATTCAGCCAGAACAGTCTGTCCATGTACTTAGTAGATTCGGGTCTGGAAGTTCTTGATAGACATATCCCTGAGAAAGGGATCTAACTTGACCTAAACTCGATCTCAAGACTCAAGTGACAGAGAAGGCTCCACCTCTCAGACTAAGTTTTCCTCCTTAATTATCATCAGTTTTACATTACTCAGATTTATTCATAATTTGAGTATTTTTTAGCTTCAAAATCTGCATTTTGAATATTTCTGTTATCTTTGGTGGATTAATTTTCTTTTTATTTTTGCTATATAAAAGACTTTTTACTATAGGAAAGTGTATCCCCAGAAAGAAATTGATGCATTCTATAAATTTATATCTGTTTCTCCATAATTTTGATAAATATTTTCCCTACATAGTGATATACATAACTTGCCAGATGCTAGCAATCACCTTACCTAAGGACCAGCCTTCCATATTTTCCTTAGATGAGTGTTTGAGTCTTAAGGGATTCAGTTTCCCATATGTTATCCCAGTGTTATGATTATTATAGTCCATGTGAGAAAATATTTTCCTGGGAAAATAAATAAATTAAACAATCCTATGAAATCCCGTGAATCTGGAAGGAGCACAGAGAGCACCTAAATCAATTTTTAATTTTAGAAATTGTTTAATAGAAAATAAGCTCTATAATAATGTTTATGAACTCATGCCTAAACCCAGGGAAAGACAGCACTGAACCTTTAGCATACCCTTTAATGTAAATTATGAATTGTAGAATCAAAGATCCATTCATGTTGGAAAAGGTCCTTAAGATGATCGAATCCCATCATTAACCCAGCACTACCAAGTCCACATACACCTACTGGCTGTAATTCCATTCACCACCACTCTCTGGGTCCATACAGCCAGTTTTTCACCCAGCAAAGCACGCACCTGTTCAGTTTCTCCATCACTGAGCAGCCAGTTTGTCCAGCAGAATGCTGTAGGAAATGACATCAAAGGCTTTACTGAAGTCCAGGCACACAACAGCCACAGCCTTTCCCTCAGTCATCTAGTTCAGCTTAAGTCGGTTCTTGATTTTTGTGAAGTTTAGGCTCCAGTTTTAAATCCACTTTAGGATCAGGTCAGAGTAAGGACGATTACGTGACCATTAATACTGATTAGGTTATTGTTCTGGCATGGCAAAAGTACATAATTTTTTATTTCTGCAGGCCCATAATGCACATGAACCATATTTCTAAGCTCTTCGGTAAATGCCTTGAACTCCACATCGTGATTGCTTCTTTGTCACTATCATAAAGTGAATGGAAGGGACTCATTGTACTTAAAAATAAAATGACTTTAAGCTGAAAGAGGTTTGGGATTGTGAATGGCAGTCTCATAGGGGCTCTCAAATAGTATAATGGAAGAAATATCCAATGCTTAAACCTTTCTAATTATCTGATTTAGTTGAGCTGGTTGTTGGAAATCCAGTTTTTTTGGCCTTTAACTACCTCCATGTGCTGCTGCAGGGACTATTGTTGCAAAACTAAGGGCTAAGAATTTAACGTTTGAGCCAGAGTTTAAAATCTAGTGTGATGGTCCTCTGAGACACCATAAAAATTTTGTGGACCAAATCCCATGAAAAGTAGAAACTCAAATTACAGTTTCAAAAAGAAATTAAGAAATAGTTAACAACTTCTACTATCTTGCCGTCTTTCATATTACCAGCCAGATTTGGGCTACAGATTAATTGCAAGATCTCAAAACACTGTATTTTATCCCTTTTTTTCACCTAGTATCACTCGTTTTCTACCTGTCCCCCCACTGGTAATTATCATTATGGGGCTCTCATTCCATGTTCCATTCTCTTTTATAGTGGCATTTGAAGTAATTGTGGTTTTAGAGAGGAATAGAGTTGTGTTTTGTATCTGAAATTTTGCTGAAAGGAAAATATAGCAGTAGCAAAGTCCTGTTCTCATACAAGATTCACTAATCATAAGAAACCAGGTTTTGGCACATGTATCCATAAATATAATCATATGGTATATAAATAGAATTGTTTTTAAATAGAATAGCTGTCAAAGTCTTCAGTCAGGCTTAATCAGCAGCTCTTTAAGAGAAAAGCCTGATTGAAAAGGAAAGTCAGTCAGCAGCAATTTAGCACAAGGGCTAATAACACTTCAGTTTCATTCCTGTTAAGCTAGAGGAAGTCATTTGACATAGATGCCACTAGGAAGTGTACAGCATAAATACTGATGTTTTGCAGACCTCACAGGAACAGAAAAAAAGGGCGCAGGTATATTATAATATTGGTGCAAAATATATCATCCATGTGATTACCAAGGGGGTATTTATGCTCCAAGGAAAAGAAAATATGTTCTCTCTCAATCCCCCTCCACAACTAAAATGAAACACAGAAATAAGAAAACCGTATTAAAAAATATATACTTTCAAAATTTGAAAATGTGGAAAACTATTGTGATGGTGCAGACATATAAAAATATGTGCATATTCAATATATTGATATTAAAAACTGTGTGTGTGTGTGTGTGTGTGTGTGTGTGTAGTGCAGATTCCGGTGAAGATTCATTGACTTGTATAAGGTAATCAGCAGCCCCTAGTAGCAGTTTCAAAGGTTAATCTGCCTTCATTTACACCTCTTTAGCTGATTTATTATTTTCAGAGTTAAACTAGGAGCAAGACAAAACAGAAGTGCTGTGTTAGGTGTGAGTTTCTGAAGCCTTCTTCTTGCAGAAGAAGTGATTGAGCCCTGTTCAAGGAACAGATAGCAGGGGCCTGGGCAGCACTGGTGCCACACAGGCTGCTGGAGGGGCTTATCAGCATTTATCTTCTGTAGATACTGAGAAACTACAGATCTTCTGGTACGGTTCAGAGATAAAAGCAACTCTAAAGTTGAGTCCTAGAGTGAGGTACCAATGGGGGTTGACTCCTGAATTTCTTAGCGTAAGGACTTTGAGGGCTGATTTCCATCACCAAACGCATTGGTTCTTCCATCCCAAAGCTCTGAAAACCACCAGAAGATTTTCTTCTGCCTATCAAAGGAAAATAAATTGTCACTTGGCCTGCGGTTAGCCTCTATGGTATGAATCTTTTTCTGCTTGTATGAATACTGGTTATGTGCAGTAACTAATTTTGCCCTTATTCTATAAGAAATGCATAATTTAATAATGTTATTTGATGCTTGCAGAAATAAAAACACTGAAGTATTATAAAACTGCCAATCATTAAGATCAGAATTTTTCTTAACAAGTCAAGTTTTATCAAAACCCATAAATTTAATTAGTTCTAAAAGTTCATACTAAATATCTTGAGCTTGACAAAACCTTGACTGAATTACAGGTTGAGTTCCACTGAAAGGTTGTTCACCTTCATGTCAGAATAATGAAGTGGCTTGTTTTTAGTTTCTCTAGACTTAGGTCCAGGTACCCAAGCCTTCCAGAGTCTACTTTTTCAGAGAGCCTTTTTTCATGTCTTTGCCAGAATGCTGTCATGTGCCTGGCAACTCTGGGAACTTTGAAGACATACCACCTATTAGACTCCTCATTTTCACGATTTTTGATTTCAATAATGCTTGTTGTCCGGGTATACCCAAATGGACATGGGACAAAAAGTCTGTAAACTCTGAAATCAACCTAATGTATCATCCTGATAACTATAAAGCCTTGAACATACATGAGGTAATGAAAGCAATTGCCATTATCAAGAATTTCTGTAGTAAGCATAACAAGAACCTAAAGTAAATTTAATTCATTTAGAAGATACTGTGCAGCTGAGAAAGCACATCTTCAGAATTTCCATAGTTTCTCAACCATTTTATTTTGATTGTTGCAGAATTTTACAGGTTTTGTAGTTAGAATAAAAGGAAAAAAACCCCACCAAAATACTAAAGTGAAAATAATG